>OZ038380.1:82858346-84307513 GCA_964036045.1 Eutreptiella sp. 'Long Island Sound 2002' | reverse complement strand
ATCTCTCTGCATCTGCGGGATCCATGTCTTCAGTGACGGTCACCCCCCAATCGTCCAGCTTCTCCAGGTAGCGGTCCAGGTTGAGGGGGTTGCCATTGTACGTGGGGGGCTTGATGTCCTCCGGGTCTTCCCACACGGCGGCATCCACGGCCTTAGAGACCATGAACGGTGGCCGCGAGGTCCACCGAGGTTCCCATCGGCGTCCCCCACGGACTCCCACGTCTGCCGCTTCCATCTCCTCCACGGTATCCGTGTGGCTACGCCGTGGTTCTTCCATGTACGCTGAACCTAGATGTTCACGCCGTACTCCTTCCATGTATGCCTCCGCATCACGGCGCCGGCGGCTGCGTTCAGCGGCCTCCCGTCGTACACCACACGGCGGGGTAATGCCGAACTCCTCCAGGTCTTCCTCCCCTCCGCTGACATCCCACTCCACGTCCCCTCCAGGGACCTCATCCCTGAGTCCACCATAACGCCCGCCAGCCATTGGGATTGGCTCCTGGGCTGGTGCGGGGCGTCGGGGGCGTACCGGTGTCCCCGGCGGAGCACGGCGGGTGTGGTACTCCGCACTGAGCCACTCATCACGCCACTCCTCACTGCCACTGCCGGGCCGCACGCGCTCGTTACGGCGGCCCGCGCTGTGGTGAGAGGGGGCGCTGAGAGAGGGGGCACTGGTGCTGGGGCGACTCCCGGGGGCTCCGCCGGGGGCGTCGGCTCTGCCTGGACCTGGTCCAGGTCCCCAGCCGTCGTCCAACGAGCCAGACTCCAGGGGTGGGTGGTCGCTGCCGACGCTCGCACGGCCTTCCAGCTCGTCCAACCTCTGCTGCAGGCCGTTAATGACCTTGTTCAGCAGCCTGGTCTCGCCCCTGGCGATGTCCAGTTCCCTCTGGGCGGCAGTGGCGACCTTGGCGATCTTGACCATCTCTGTCTTGGCGATGTCCAGCTCCTTCTGTGCGCCCGCGCCGACCCTGGCACTGCGGATCATCTCGCCCTTGCCCGTGTCTACCTTGCGCTCGAGGGACTGGACCCTCCTGCGGAGGTGGACAATCCACCACCAGGTGGCATGCGGGTCACCGTTCCCTGGTGGGTCGTCGGGGTCCCCAGGGGGTCCTCCAGGAGGGCCTCAGCCGGGTCCGCCCGGTCCAGGGGGTCCTCCCCCTCCCCGAGGTCCGCTTCCGGGGGGTCCACTTGGTTGGCGTCCTCCAGGGGGGGCCTGACGGGCCTCCGCCAGGGGGTCCCGGTGGGTCTCCGCCGGGTCGCCTCGGTGGGTCCGAGGATGGGGGCTTCTCCGTGTAGCCGAAGTCCATGTCTTCATCCTCATCCATGTCGCCCCACCTGGTTGTCACGGTCTCGCACGCGGAAGTCTCTGATCTCCAGTAGGGAGGAGGGAGATCCTCACCCTCACCCTCCGGCTCCAGGGGGACGTCTGCGCCTCCTCCGCCAGCCACTCTTCGGCGATGTCGGCGGCCTCGTCCATCCCCGTCGCTGGCGGTGAAGAAGGGGCCGGAGTCGTGGGGGTGTCCGCCCGTTGGCCTCCGTGACCTCTCGGAGGTCTTCCCCTTACCCTTCCTCCGTCGGTAGGCAGTGGGGCTACTGTCCCCACTGCTGCCCCTGTCAACCTCCTCCAGATGCAGCTTCATCTTGGAGGAGGCGTCCCCTTCGAAGAGCTTTCGAAGGGTCTCCACTCAGGATCCTCCCGGGGGAGTCTCGCGCTGGAGCTTGGCCTCCGCCTCCTCCATTGCGGCGGCTGTGGCTGCGGCAGCTCGCCTTTCGGCCTCCTTCTGGGCACGGGCAGCCTCGGCTTCCCGAGCCTGCTGCAGCCGAGGCTTCTCCGCTTCCAGCGCTGCCAGCTCCGCCTCCGTCCTGGCCCTCTCCTCAGCGACCTTCCGTCGCGCGCCCTCGATGGCGTCCTTCCTGGCAGTGTCCGCCTGGGCCTTGGCCGTTGCTTTGGCGTGGGCCCTTTCCTCCGCCTCCTTCTTTACCCTCTCTTGGGCAAGCGCCTCTTCCAGCGCCTTCACTTCAGCCTCCTTGCGGCCAATGGCCTTCTGGGCCAGGCGGGGTTCCTGGGCGGCTGCCGCCACCTCACCCCATGACCCGGGCAGTCGCTGCCTCCTGGGCGGCTGCGGCCGTGGGTCACGCCGCAATGGCCGCCATGGTCGAGGCGTGGAAGGCCATGCCTCTGCCCCAATCTGTGGCCTCACCTGGACGATGCCGACGGCGCCCTCCACGGCAGCGTTCTGTTGCGTGGCCCGTTGCCGGGCAACCCGAAGGTTGCAGGGCACCCCACAGGCGCGCTCGCAGGCGTGGGCCACGTCCCTTTGGTCGGGAGCGACGCTGCTGCTGGAGCTGGCCTGGTTGGCCGGCATCCTCCCACGGTGGGCCAACTCCACGTCGCTGCTGGGGCCTGACTTCCTCAGGTGCAGCTGACGGGGCTTGGCCTTGGCCTGCTTGGCGACTTCGAGGAAGTCACCAAGGGTGGTGTGGCCGGGCTGGTGACCGCCACTGGCCCGTTCGGGGCTGGGGGCTGGGATTCCGCCCTTGGCGGCTTGGGCGGCTTCGGCGGCCAGGGATTCCTGGTACTCCCGCAATTTCTTGTCCCGCTTCTTGTCCCCGGCCGACCGCTTCTCCTTCCCAGGAGACGCGTTGCTGCTGCTGCCCTGCAGCGTGCGCTCGTTCCCCGGCTCCGGGAACTTCTTTTCGATCATGTCCCACCTGGAGACATTGATCGTGGCGCCCGACGGGTACTCGTTGGGGTTCTCGTCCTCCTCAATCCCGTCGGGGCGCAGCCCTTCGCCGGGTCTTCCCGGGCGGGTCCAGACCCTCCAGCGCTTTGTGCGGAAGCGGTAGGCATACCCTTCCACCCGCAGCCAGTCTTCCACTGCCTGCAGGCGGTCAGCGCCCATATCCTCGCGGAGCTCGAAGCTCCAGGGCATGCCGCCTTCGCACTGGGGATTGCTGTGGCGGTAGTGCTGCCCCCACACCAACCCACGCAGTAGGCGAACCGCGTGGGGGTGGGGCAGCGGCCACGTCTTGCCCGCCTCCTGCCAGTTCACCAAGGTGGTGGTCCATGGTGGTTGTGGAGGTGGGTGATGTAGCTGGGAGTGCGGCCGGTGCTGGTCGGCCGAAGGAACTCGCTGATGTCAGAGTTGCGGTCGCTATACCTCTTTCACGGACTCGGCGCTGTTGCAGGGCGGCGCTGCGAAGCCCGTGGTGCTCGGGGTGCAGGTGGCCCCGAGTGGCACGCAAGGAATGGGTAACCCCGCGGCGGTGAAACGCTTTTGACGCGTTCCCGTGGGGGGCCTGGCCATGGGACGCTGCGGCGGACACGCGCAAGCAGGCAGGCAGGCAAAGCACTGCGCTCACAGGGGCATCCTCATGCTTGTGTCATGTGACAAAGCGTTTCAGGATCCTTGCCACTCTGAAATAAGGGAACGAAAGTATGTACAGCAACACATCAGGATATGTACACATGGGGTTAAGACTGGACTGAGGTAAGGGCATCACAGGACAAGAGACACTGAATCCAAACTAATATCCCAATCCCAGGTCCGACCCTCTCAGTGGCTGGCAGGGGCTGGGGCTCAAACACAACCCATGCCCTACTCAGTCCCCACCCTGAAACGCTGCCAATAGGGGAGGGTGTCCCGCCGAGCCACAGGTGCGTTCCTGGGAACCAAGGGACTCTAAGGCCAACTGACGGTAGCCTCATATGCTCCCTTAACTGCAGGTCCGAACTCCATTCTGAGCGAGAGATAGGGCCCCGCCATTATCCCCTAGGAGTTGGTAGCTGAAAATGGGCTGTTTCAGCCCAAACTGATATTAGCTCGAAAAACTCCAAAATTGATCCCTCATCCGGACCCGCCAGAGGTAGGGACGAGACAACTGACCCTATGCCCTTCGAGTACGAACTGCATGGAGCCCTCACCCGACCTGGCTCCCTCTGAGGTCCCGGCACAAGGGCGCCACGGGTTCGCCAAGTGGGGTCATGATGCCAAAATCTCCAAATTTGGCGTCATTCCCACGCGTGACTCGCCCAGCCAGGGCAAGGCCAATGGCCCACAGGATAGGAGGCAGGACCTGAGACCTCTGTCTGAGTGCAGAACCTGATATTAGGTTGAGGCTCCTTGTGGGCACAGAGATATGGGGCCGCCAATTGACTACACAGAGGGGTGAAATATGTGTCCAAAAAAGGGGGTTAATTTTCGCTGCTCAAACTGAGCCAAAATCCGGGGTATCCCTAATGATATATCTCCACGCCGGCTTGGAGATCGGATCTGCCATTCCATATGCGATCCACTCAGAGTCCGACAAAGACTCACATGTACTCGGCCCCCAAGGATCGTTTTGGCCTCTGGCGTGGTGATGATCTAAACTCGGTCCACAAATGCCAAAATGGCAAAATCGTCCACACTCACTTTGGGCTAGCACCCTGACGAAGGTTGCTCCGCTTCGCCCACGTGGTGTGCGAACCATGGTGACCAATATCCATAACACCCATGTCATATATGGTCCATTGATCCATGCGTCCGGCGTGCACGAGGGGACTGAACATGGTGCACGGCGGGCAGAAAATGTGGAAAATTGCTCAAAATGGCCGAAAATGCGCACACTCATGGGTGGGACAAATGAGGCACATGCCTGACTTGGACCGGAGTGTGCCATAGGATTGGTATCAAGTCATATGCGTCCAACATATCTTTTGGGCGTCGCCCAAACCCCTCCGGTTTTTGGAACGGCAGGGTCGCCAAGTGAGCCCATGATTTGGGATCGTCCCAAATCGCCAACATGGCGGCCACGGTCTGCCAAGCCCAAGGGGAGTTGTTCGCTGGGTCCAAGATATGTTGGGCACTGAAGTGTGTACCCCCGAAACATGTTCGGGTCATGATATCAATTGAGCACTACATTGAGATACACGGTCGCCACTTGACATCATGATGGGCAAAAAAAAGCAAAATTGGCAAAAAAACACGCAAAAGTGCCCTGAAAACTGCACAAATATATTATAATATCTTCGGCTTGGATTGAGTGATCGACCAATCCTTCTAAACACAATGACTCGATACCAATGACCTTGGATTCCACATATGTGCTCCACTTGGGGCGCTTTGGAAGGCCGCGCGCGCTGCCTCCTGAGTGGGCACATGCAAACATGGAATATTGCAAAAAACACACCTTGCTCGCAACGCATCGCTTCGGGAGCGCTCCACAAGTGTCCCTTCACGAAGGTTAGACTTGCGAGTGTTGGTTCGGAGTACAATGAAGGGCTTCGTGTGATATGGGGTCCATTGGCGGGTTAATCTTGGAATGGTGCACCCGCCAAATGGGCACGTGATATGACACCAAATATGGCATACAACCCTACCCTTGCCTTCTACACCCATCCTAGTGGCCTAGAATCAAAGTGTGCCGATATTCTAGAGTAACCTTGGTCCCTTAACACGCATTCAAGTGCTTTGGTCGAAAATCGACCTCCCTTCGGAAAGCCGAATTTTAGCATGCACGCAAAATATATTGCCAATATATATATGGAGATCATATATGTACTATCCGGGGAGGACAAGTGATATGCCCCGGATGTAGAGGCAAGCAAAGGAGGAGAAAACACCAACTCGACATACTTCCACACGTACTTGGACGCCAAGTACGTGAGATTGCCCATTTCTTGGAAAACACTCAAAATAAATAACCCTTTGGGCCTATGGAGTTGGGATCCTTTGGCCTCATCCTATGACTATCGGGGGCAAAACCTCATACACAGTGCCTATGAGGCACGTTAATTCGTCTTTGGGCGCTTGAACGCTCGTAACCCTTGTTATTTCACTTGGGGGTTCAAAGCGCCTTCGGCTGCCCAGATTTTCTGGGAAAAATCTGGGACGCGATGCGTTTTATCAAGAAAAAAATTGCGGATCACTCGAAGAGTGTTTCAGTCTTAACTTCCAAAAAGATCGTTCTACAGAATCATCTGTCGCAGTGCACGGAACGGGTGACGCCAGGCGGCAATTTCACAACAATTAGAAATCGCGGTAGAAATGGGGTATTTCACCGATTTCTACCCGCAAATCCACCGAGACAGTGAAATTATGGTAATTCCACATTAATTTAATGGTTAGAAATCAAATTCCAGATTTCGCGGGTTAGAGAACAGGGATATCCCGCTGACAGCCGGTGTCAACGGCTTCCGCACGGGTGTGACGGATCACAGGCCTCCGGGCCATGGGCCATAACGGGTGTGACGGCTCACAGGCCTCCGGGCCATGGGCCATAGGTTCTGGGTACCGCTTCACCACCACCCCCAACAATACCCCCGCCACCACCACCACTGCCCACGACCCTACCCCGGCGGCCCAGAACCCCCTGTACACGAGCACCACCACCACCTGGGATGGCCACATCACCCACCGGGCGCTGAACCCCACTACCAAACCCACCACCAGGGACCCCCCCCCTACCACACCGGAGGAGCCCAACCCCCCCAACCCCGCCTGCATCCATGACAACCCCCCCTACCCCCCTACCACCTGCCGCCGCCGCTGCCACACCCACCTCACCCGGAACAACACCCCTACGCGGCAGGTCCGTGGAGAGCGGGGGACTTCTCCACCCCCCCCCCCCGAATATCCGCCCCCACCGCGTGAGGCCCCCCAGGCGCCACCGATGTCTCCTGAGTGGCCCCACCTGCCCCGCAGAGAGGCCCGCTCCAACAAACGCCAGCGCTCCCGCTCCCCCACTGCACAACACTCCCACCGAACGCTCTCCTGCTCCCCACGACACCACCGCCCCCCACCTGCTGCCAGCTCGCACTCGCACCGCTTTCGCTCCCCGAGACGCCGCCACAACTCGCCACGGTTCTGCTCCCGCTGCTCCCGCTCCCCTGAGCGCCACCAAGTGCGCCACCACCGTCTCATGTCCCCATCCTCCTCCCCCCACGAATGGCGCCAGGCTTCCTGTTCCCCGCGCCACCCGTACGCGTCCCCCGCCCCCAAAACCCCCGCCACCGCCGCTCTCCCTCTCCCGAGCGCAACCACATCCGCCACCGCTGTCCCACCTCCCCATCCTTCTCCACCAAGGAACGGTGCCACACTTCCCGGTCCCCTCGCCACCGGTATGCGTCCCCCACCCCCAGCCCCCGCAACCGCCGCTCCAGGACCTCAAGCTCAGAGCCCTCCCCCCCCTGACCCCCGCCAGCCTCGCCTGGTGCTCAGCTCCCGCTCTGCGGGAGCTCCGCCGCTCGGGGAAGTGGGCCGGGGGAGCCGGAAGGTATGAGGGGGTGCACATGATCCACACGTTCGAGGAAATCCTCACCCGCACACCCGCCAACCCCAACGAGACGGCCCCTGAGGCCGCCATGCCGCCAAGGGCATAGCAAACCCTCCTCCAAAACCTGGTTCAGGGCCTCTGGCCCCCCTACACCCCCGAAACCATCTGCCGATGCCTCGAGACAGCCCACCCCCGAGTATGGGCCATCGACGCCCCACACACCTCGCCAGCACCCCACCACCAGGGCATCGGGAAGGGAAAGGTCAAAGGGAAGGCCGGCAGCAAGAGGGCGTGGAAAGGCACCAGGTGACGGGCACACACCCAGGAGAACAGGGCACTGCGGACTACACAACATGGGGGCAAGGTACCACCGGAGGGCCACCAGCACTGAGCGCAGGACAGGGCAGGGGCCACACCAATAGGGAAGGCAGACGACAGGAGGACGGGCAGAAGAGGGACACACCACACGCAAGGGGCCAACACTGCTCCAAGCCGCCACACCCAGTCGACATCACGAGACCCCCAGGGGACACCAGGACTGGGACTGGGACACAGGGATACACGACAGACCACCCCAGAGGCACACGCCCACCACAACGCACCCCTGCAGCCCAGACCAGACATCGCGCAAACCACACCGGGTCGCGCCCACATGAGGGACCACCGAGAATCTGCCATCGCACCCTAACCGCCAGGCGACCATCCCGGCCACTTTCCACCGCAAGGGCCACCACACGGACACAAGGGCACGGGCACCGGAGGGAAAGGACACGCGGCCGCGGCACCATCGTCGGGGGACGATACGGAGGCAAGGAGGACAGAAGGGAGGGGAACCAGCAAAGCCGAGCAGGCCACGGCACCCCACCCCACGGACTCCGGTGCACCCCTAGGGACAGGGACCCACAGGGGGCAGGGGACCAAGGGAGGGCAACACCACGGACACCCAGCTGACCCACCGGACCGGACGGCACGCTCCGATCCCCGCAGCACCGACCCAGCGAGCCACTCCACGCCCAACCACGCCCACCAGCCACCAACCGGCCGCATGACCGGAGCCAGCGACCCACAAAGCAATGCCACCAGTCTGACCAGCGCCAGCACCACCCCACGCTGATTCAAGGGTACTGCTGACCCACTGCACAGCAGAGCACGGCAAAGAACGGCACAACACGACACAACGCAAAATACCACCCCACACTGCAGCACAGCACCCCACATCACCCCGCAACACGGCACAGCACAGCACAACGCGGCGCGGCGCAGCACGGCAAAAAACAGCCGGCCACAGCACAGCAAGGCACAACACGACGGGACACGGCACGGCACGCCACAGCTGAGCAGAGCACAGCAAAGCACAGTGCGGAACGGCACGGCGCAGCAGAGCAGAACATAGCACAGCACAACACGGCACACCAAAGCAAACCACGGCAACAAGGCAAGGAAGACTAACCGCCAGCCTAACTCGACCTCCCCCCCCCACCACCCCAGGGAGGGAAGAAAGACGCCCACAGCAGTGGGACATCACCACAACGGCCCGCCACGTACAGGCTAAAGGCCACCATACACTTCGCGGTACAAACCCCCCCACAATGGCGTCTGGAGTACTGCTAAAGTTCTGTTAGGTAAGCTCCTGACTGCAGCAACAGCCTGTCTTGCCCGAGACTGGGGACCGCCAGCAAATACGGGGCACAACCCACCGCCCCCTCCCGCAGCAGCCCGCCAGCACAAGCCACCACCAGAAGGTTAAACCCAACAACACCAAGCCGGCGCCAAAGAGGAGTGGGGACACTGGGCACCCCAAAGAAGCGCCCCACCCAACCCCCGCCCCCGCTGACCCATGACCCCACGAAACCGGTGGGCGCAACCGCCCAGCCGGCGAAACCCGAGCCGGGCCCAACAAAACGGGCCACCAACCCATGAGTGTACATATGCCACAAGCAGTACGGAGCCAGGGCACAGCCCGCGACGACCCGCAACCCGAACGGCAAGCCAGATAACCACGCCGCTCACCGACCAGTGCATGCACCGCCTCAGGGAGGGCAGAGAGGGGAACAGACAACCCCCCCCTCCCAAAAAAAACCAACACGACAGGCAAGGGCCCCCACCGCCCCAGGAACGCACACCCGCCACCCCGCGGAAACGGGGGAAGGTGTGAGGGACAGCGACACAACCGCGGAGCCACCCACCTCAACGCCGAGGCGGACAACCCCCCCCCCCCCCGCAGCCTGGCAACACCATGGGCAACGCCCACAGGACCCACCAATAGGACACCGAAAGACCACCCCGCCCAGCCCGATGACGCCCAGCCAGACAAAGCGGCCCATCACCAGCACGCAGCCGCCGAAAGCCTAGAGGAAAAGACACCCCGGAAACCCCGGCACACACCCCCACCGGGAAGGAGACAGACCACCAGCCAAGGGGAGGACAAGAGAAAGGCGTACGAAGGGGGGGGGGGGCACCGGGGACAAGCGAGACTAACCACCAGGCCACCAAGCGACAACCCCCCTCCACAACCGACAAAGGGTCCCCCACCGAAAAGGACGGAAGAAAACAAGGGGGGGGAAACCGCCGCCCACGGCGACCCCCACACAACCTCCCACCGCAGACATCACCGCCTGCCGGGAGAGGCAGGGACGAACAACCACCCAGGTTGAAGAAGGACCGCCACACTGGACGGGACAGGCCCCCGGGACCGTTGAGGGACCGCCTGCCCCACAAAAGACAGCTACACACCCCAGCCGGGGAAACAAAACCCCACGGGCGGGCGTCAAGGAAAACCCAGACAGGACCACGCACCACACGGCCAGGGCAAGAGCGGCGGGGTACAAATGAAACCCCAACCCACACATATCTCGGAGGCCCCACCCGGATAGCTGGCAGCCACAGAGCAAGAAAGCCCCCACCGACGCGCACCACCCGCGAACCCGACCAAGAAGGGGGGGGGGGGGGGCAACGTCCTAACCCACAGCCGGGCCCACACCACAACCCCCAGCCGAGAAGGGAGGGAAGGGAATGACGCCCCTACCTTCATAGCCGCCACCAGCCCTGCAACCCGCGCGCAAACACACACACACCGAACCCCAACCAAGGAGGCCCCAACCAGGCGCAGCCCACGTCCAACAGCACACACCGCGAGCCCCGGCCGGGGTTGGAAGCGGACAGGCAGAAACCCAAACCCGCATACGTACCGAAGCCAAAACCAAAACCAGAAGGTGCCAGGGGAGAGTGACCCCCAAAACCAAGCCCGCGCGCCACACGAAGGTAGGACACCCAGTGTCCATTGCCCCGGTACTGAGGCAGCCCCTGCCATGCACGTGACCCGGCAAAACTCGACCCGGAGTCCGGCACAAGGCTGCATCCTAAGGCCAGCGCTGCTTTCGGACTGGAGGCGGAGCGTACGACACACAAGCACCTCGGAACCCCAGTACAGGGACCACGCCGCTGGCAAGCCTTGAAAACGGGATACGCCAGGAAGTCCAGTGAACCCCTAGGGTTCCGCCCAAAGGAGGGGACGTGTGCAAGCAGGGGGGCACCCCCCCCGGCGTGACAAGTAGGTCACGCTGGCGGCAAACAGCTCTCCCAGTGTTGCCCGGGGCCGCATAGTTGGGGGCCACCAGTCAGGTCTACCGGGATGATATCCGCCTCCCCTCTTCACGCGCGGAACTTCTTCCTGTCCGTCACAGGGGCAACACCAGGGGGAAACATGGGGCGCCTCTCCACGACCAAGAGCACCTACGTACCTACCTACTGTACACGCATTCTATTGTGAATATGCTTACCGTTTGTTGTGTGTCGGTGGGTAGTTTGTGGAAGGTCTTGTGTGTATGCTCCGTGTGTAGCTCTTTTGCACCACGTGCCGGAAGGCCGCCACCGCGAGGCCCACACTCCGTGACACCCTCTGGGCGAGTCTGTACCTCCGAGCCCTGCCATTGCTTGTGCACACACAGGTGTGTCCGATGTTTGTTGGCGTGCACCGCTTCATTATGTATGTATGATATGTATGCGAAATATGGCTCCTGGATGGTGGTTTAGTAGTGAGGTCAGATTATTAATATATGGTTAAGTGGTTTGTCTATTTAAGTGTGTCTACTCACACCCAAATTCAACTCCGTACCTCCTCCTTCACCCTCTACGTGATGCTTACGTGTGACACAGATGCTAATGTTAAGCAAACACAAGGACTAGGCCTTTGGCGGAGCCGTCCCCATGAGCCAGAAGAACATCTTGGCCCCCGCCCTAGGCTGAGCGGTGGCTTTTTGTCCATACACGCGCTGGTGCTTTGGCCGTCGTTTCGATCCCAACATTGCACATGTGTGGCGGGTCTGTTTCCAAGTGGGCTTTTGGCGAGGCCTTGTCTGGTTCTTTTCAAGCAAGTGGTCAAGCAAGCGTTACATCTTAAAAGCAAGAGCTCATTCGTTATTACAAGCTGTAGAGACATGCACATCAAGAACATCAAGCACGGCAAGCTCTCAAAAACTCTCTGAACCACGCAGATGGATGGTGTGGGCATCGTGCCCGTGCTTTAATTGGGGCCTGGTGTTTGGCTCATTTACCCTAACGCCATCGTGACCTCTTTCCTCTAAGTTAGTGTTGCTACCGCGCACACTTTGGGGCCATCGTGGCCGTGCTGTTTAGGTGGCCTAAGCGTGGCACAAGGCGGAGGCAAGCACAACACAGTAGTGCATCAAAAGGCAATGGCGCAGCAGAAGTCATCACTCATAGTGTGTCGTTGCTCAAATTCGTAGGACAAAAGACTGTGGTGGTTGTAAGCACCCCTGCCACGGTTATTCCACGTTGCTTTGCAGGACAGGACCGTTAGCCCCCCGTGGCAACAGTTCCCTGGCCGAAGGCCATCGAGGTTTGGTTCATTTCAAAGTCCTGTGTCACTGACCCCAATCTTTACCCTCCTGAATGTTCCCTGTTACAGGCACAGTTGTATCCTACGTGCGCACTCGTCTGTGGCTGCCAGTGACAGTCTCCTTAGATGTCACAAGTTTGGCACCTAGGCGTTGCACCGTTTTGCAGGTACCCTTACCTTTTTAATTGTTTAAAAGTGTGATTTCACTTTGCCTTTGGTTTTGCGTCTGAGGAAAAATACCACTTTTACCTGCTTGACCCGAATATGCCTTTTATGACACGCGGGGACCAGACTCTACGCGCAACAGCTCGCGATTCTGCCTAGTAATTATTGCGGGACCTGCGGGAGCCCGTTAATGAATTTCAGGATTTGGCGGTGGTTCAATCCCCACCAACCAGGGCTACCTCAGCGGCTGTACAGTAAACCTTCAGATTGTCAGTGTCCGTTTGAACCCCTCAAGGAGGGATCAGGTGATGCCCCTGCATTTGATGTTCTTTGTAGCTTTGTGACTGAGTCACTCCTCTTGGGCATGTACTTCCTGCCCGCGGCAGTCGTTTAAGTGGGGGGGGTGAACAAGGTCACAGCCCTACCCTAAGATATTGCCCGTAAGGGATCATGATATGACCCTATACATGGGACTATTGTATATTGTATTCCATTTCCTTGTTAGGAACACAGAATGTGGGATAGATAAGGCAATCCGGGATGCTTTGTAATTATCCCAATCGGTGGATGATAGGGTTGATTTCTCATATGCGCATATCAGGTATTTTGAGGGCTATTCGTACCATATTTCTTTGCAGGATACTATTCAAGCAATGTTGCTGGCCATGCCACTGCGACCTCTGCTCCTGTCCATCGGGTCGTGTTTCAGCTAAGGAGACATGAGGCCAAGGCGGAGGTGATGCAGCGCTGCAGTGATGAGAGCGAAGCCTTGGTGAAGATCCCTAGTAGTGATGAGGACCAGGCTCAAGGAAAACAGGGAAACAGAGATAAGGACGAGGCTGGGGTGATGCAGCAACACAGTGAAAGGGACCAGGCTCCGGTGATGCAGTGAATCAGCGCAAAGGACAAACCCGTGGTGATGCAGCAATGCAATGATGAGGACGATGCCAAGGTGATGCAGTGAAGAAATGAGCACAAGGCCGAGGACATGCAGTGAGCAGGCAAGTGGACCAGGCCGGGGTGATGCATAGATGCAGCCATGAGGACGAGGACGTGGTGGTGCAGAGATGCAGCGAAGAGGACCAGCCCGTGTTTTTGCAGTCATGCAGTGACCAGAAACAGGCGGTGGTGATGTAGCCATGCAGAGCTGAGGTCCAGGCCGTGGAGATCCCTGGACTGGAGCATCTGGCGCAAAACAAGAAGGAGCGGTCATCGCCCCGACAACTGCATCATCCGGAGAAATGTGACCTGATGCCGCGGACTGGATCATCCCGGGCTCATCAAGCAACAGGAGCCGCTGCCCCTTTGACTGTATCATCCAGGGCTCAACAAGTAGGAGGAGAGAACACCCCGGGACGGGATTATCCGGGAAAATCGGCAGACGCCCAGGACCGGATCGTCCGGGGCGCATCAAGCAGAAGGAGTTACCGCCCCCCGGACTGGATCACCAGAGGAAATTAGGCCTGACGCCAAGGACTCGAACATCCGGGGCGGATCACGCAGGAGGAACTGCCGCCGCCCGGACTGGACCATCCAGGGAAATGTGGCCAGATGCCCCGGACTGGATCATCTGGGGATGAACGAGAAGGAGCGGCCACAACCCCAAGGACTGGATCATTCAGGGAACTGTGGCCCGGCGCTCCGAACTGGATCATCCGGTGCGGATCAAGCAGGAGGAGCGACCAACCCCCATGACTGATTCATTTGAGAGTAGGGGTGACGTGGCGCCCCGCCTGGATCATCCGGGGCAGAACAATCAACATCGCAGCACTGGCGTTGCACGAGAAGGCACCACCAAAGGTGGAGGCAGTGGGGGAGAAACGCGTGGCGGCGTCTCCAACACCAGGGACTAACAAGACCGGCGTAGGAGCGATTCCTGCGCAAGGCACGAAACAGTGCATCCACCTGGCGCCAACAGGTCGAAGGCGGCCCGCTGAGTGACAAACACACCAAGGAGGCCATTAGCTAAGGGACTGTGAGGGCAAAGACCCAACGCGGAAGGCAAGAACGCGCACACGGCGGAGGAGAAGAAAATCGGGGCGGGGGCGATTAATGGCTCGAGTGAATGAAAAACAGCCACAGCGACGAGCAGAGTAGTGCCTAAAGTCAACGGAACACTTCGTGGTGGCGTCTAAAGAAAATGAAAGGGCGAAGTACGAGCAGCCCGTGCACATGGCCTAAAATCGGGAGCGGGGTAGCGCGTGATGGGGACCCTCTGGACGGGAGAGGGTGGCGAGGCGAACCCACGGTGAGAAAGCTGAGGCCGCAGGAAGGCCTGGGAGTAGGAGCAACCTGTGCATTGGGCAGGAAACAGTCCTTCGAGCCCGGCTCAAAAGGGTTGCTGGCAGCATGGTGTGGTATAAACACGCTAAGAGGGTCATGGAACGGCATGCGGAGACTGGGCCTGTGAGAGGATGTGGCAAAGGGAAACCGGGCATCGCAGGGTTGCAATCTGAACTGAGCAGAGTAAATCGGGCGACAGCAAGCGGCAAGCAACAGCCCCGTGGGATTGGGAACCCAGTCCCCATGGGCAGGTGAACCATGGGCGAACCATGGGGAGCCTGAGCGGCGGAAGTCGGGAAAATGCCCTGGACTCCGGGATCGCTGTGAGTTGTCCGCAGGGGTGATAGTTGACGCTGATACCCCCGGGTCAATGGCCTGAGTACGTGTTGGTTCAAGCTTGAGCGGAACCCCGGGAATGCAGAAGCGGTCGCCCCCTGGCCTCCGGCCGCGGATGGAGTAAAACCAAGTTAGTCCGGGACCAAAGTGGGTGCTCCAGCCTGTGGGGGATGGGGAGTGGTGGATTATGGTTAAGAGTAATGCTGCGCTGGCAACGGCTATCCACAGAAAGTCTGCCTGCAGGCACCCGAAAGTCTGTGCTGGCGGGGGAAGGTCGGAGGAACCTTCCAAGGGGCATCGGATGGAACACCCGTGAGGGCAGCGACTGAAGGAAACCTACTGCCGGTCATGCCCAAAGGGAACCTGGTTGAAGTTCCCGGCCGTGAGGTGAGACGCGAGGGGAACTGATGGTCGAGAGGTCCCGTTACTCCCAGAGGCAGCCACCATGTAAAACAAATAAGGGGATGCCAGATGAGGCTGCAGACGCGGCTGCCCTTACCCACTTACGTATTGAGGTGTGTACAACAATTTCAGGCTCACTGTAACCGCCTGTGGAACCCTGTGACCCTCCCAAAGTGATCCTTGCGCTGTAAAATTTCTGCAGCCAGAATTTTCGGTTGTGAGGGGGGGGGGAAATGAGCACTAGCGTCTGAATTGCCTCGGGGCCGGCTTGATCCCTAACCCTGACCCTGACCCTCGTCGTTTACCGTGCACCAAAGCTCGTATGGCGATGCCAACGAAGTCAGTACACGCACTGACACATGTGGTGTGCGGTGCGCGCACGCACACATGGCGTTGGCCGACAAGACGGTACACGCACTGCAAACTGTTGCGGCTGGGTTGAGGAATAGACTTGCAAAATTGAAGTTCGGACTTCGAGGTAGGGTGGAGCAGAAATTCGTCCACGCGGACCCCGGCCTCAGGCATTGGACACCTGAATGCGACGGCAGGTGAAGACAAAGAACAAAAAACCAAGAGAAAGTCCAAGGGCAGGGGAATTCAGATGGGAACAAGGGAGGGGAGGACAAATTTGCTTGACTGGCTGGCTGGACCCCTGGGACAGACCAGGAATGATATAACATTTCAACAATAAGTCAAAGTTCAATTTCGTAAAATTCTTGTGGGCCCTTGTGATCCAATTCACCAACCCTCACCCCTTCTAGCTACCCTGTAACCAATATCTGCCCCCTGTACCCATGGGAAGGGGGGCACTTCACTGTTGGACATTTCGGGACAATTTCAGGGGGATGAGGAGAAATATGGCAGTGACATTGCACAAAAACGAATGTTGTCACCCTACCAAAGCAAAAACAGGACCTCAGAAAGGAAGGATGGAGCAATGCCATGTGCCCTACCCCGCCTAGGGCCATGCATTTCTGACACACGGGCTGACAGGGTGCAGAGCAGGGTATGCCATGTTTGCAAATGTAATGAACCCTAACTTAACATGCTACCAAACACATAGAGAGGGGGAAATCGCAGCTGAGGCCCCTCATCACAGGTAAGCGGTGCAGCAGGAGCACTGATTCTCCAAAGCAACTGGTCAAACTGCTCACTTGTACCCCCCAAAGCCCTAGGCCACGCACTGCCGGAGGGACGGGCGAAGGATTCACAAGGTAGCAGAGGTTTACCTGCCGCCTACCGCCACCCGCGGAGCTTCGGCCCTCATGAGCCCTGCCCAGGTGGACCCCGGGGGACCATTGAGGATACCATCTGGACATCGTCGGTTGAAGCCCGAAAAGAAGGAAGATATTCTGAGAGAAGAATGGGTACCGACGTGGAGGACATCGTCACATTTTGTGAAGAAACATGTCAACAACGATGTCATCTCCGAGTACCCGCAGAAGAATTGGACGAGGACACCAGTTGCGGCAGCGCCTCAAAGACTAGGCGCTACCGCAAACACGGTTCGCGCAAACCGTCCAAGGAGGGTGCGGACACGGCGATGGAAATGACACTGAGCCCGTTCCCCGGATGTTCAGTGCTGCGTCTGATTCCCAGGGATATTATACTTGCAACCCTTCGGATAGTACCGACATAGAGCCAGAGTTCCCGTCGGGCCAGTTGCATACCGCCCTAAATCCTGAACTTGCTCATGACGCTGAATGGGAATCATTATTGCGAAGGGCAGCGAGAACCAGAGTCCTGAGACACACCGATTTCGGGATGACAGGAGTGGCACCCATGGGCAAGACGGGAGATGGACAAGAATTTCCGAGGATGGACGGTGACGCGACAGGCAATGGGGTCATGGGCGGGGGAGAAGAGCGTGGAGCTCCGAGGCAGCCGCCACAAGACAGCCGATATTGTGAAGCAGATGATTGCCATCCTCACGAGGACACCAATAAAGCGGCGTGCAGGTAAGCCTGGTGCGAAGATCGTTGCCATTGCGGACACATGGGCCTCCTCATCGGAATTCCTCCCCGGGTGGGGAAGGATGCCCTGATTCAGAGGATCGACAAGTTCGACGACATCCTCTCTGGAATTGTTGCGGACCAGGCCATCTTCAACAACCATTTGAAGACAATCTGATTACGTCAAGCAGACTACGAGTCCAAGCCGGAGAGAACGCTGGTACAGCAGCAAGGACTGGTGGACCAAATGATCAAGTACTTGGAGACAGTCAAGAACAGGATGAGGGAGTTGGAGAAGCGTGGAGGAATTCCAACGCCTGTTGCGGTACGTGGACCTGACCTGCCACGGGATCCTGCCCCGGAGTTGCTGATGAGACGGGTGACAACTTTGAGGACAGCCGCAGAAGGAGTGGCGCCCATGGAAGGTCCCGTGGAATTGGCCCCATACGGTCTGCCACGCACTGACCCCTCATTATTGAGGCACATACCATTATTCTCCGCCAGTGTCATGTTGGACGGAAAGATGCCAGAAAAAGGCTCGGGATTGGTACATCCAAGCTGGATACCCGTGAGGAGACCGTTGAGATCAACATGAGTAGTCCTCCAGCCGCGGCGACATTCAACACCAGACCTTCTTATGCGGCACGTGTGGTCGAAGAAGCGTTGAGGTCAGCAGCTCGCCAACATGGATTAAGTGGAAGAGCAAAAGATCCATTGGTGCGGGACCCGCGCATGGGAACATGGCCAATTGGAGGACCGAGTGTGGGAGAAGCCGGGCCCCTGCCACGTGAAGACATGGAAATTAGGGGTGTATATTCCCACTCACCAGGAAATGGGAGTTTGGGAGGAAATCGCCTCGAGAGCGTCACCACATCAGATGTTAGGGACGTCGTTGAGGCTTGAAGACCTTCAGAGTGTGAGAATTCCTTACTACGACACTAATCAGGCCACCCTCGACGACTTTATCCTCGAATGGGAACATTTTGCGGAAGAAGTTGTGGGTGACATGCGGCAGGAGATGCGTGACAAGTGGGCATGCCGCACCTTCCCACATCCTTTGGCCTCCGAGCTACAGGGGGAATTCCAATTCCGGAGAAGAGGGTCAGTACGGAGGAGCAATACCCAGATTGGTTGGAGCAAGAAGAAAGACTGGGCGCTCCAAACCAAACGTTGGAGGATCTTTGGTCAATACTCCTCAGCTTCGAGCGTGGAGGGTTGCGGTTGAGGGATTGGAGGACGTATCTCGGTAAGTACCGGGGGCTTCTGAAGCAAGTTGAAAATTGATCGGAATCAAGCGAGATTTGCCATCTGCTGCGAGATGTACTACCACTGTACTGGTACAAGCATGTGGAAGAAGAAAAAAAGAAGCGGGCAAGGAAGCGCATGGCACTACAGATTATTTCGCCGGAAGATCACCATCCTCACATCATGCAGTACTTCTGGCGAAACCTGGGAGAGCCGGACAGAATGATCTCCATGAAGAATTCAGTCTCCGCGGAAGTTGTCGGGGACACAGTCAGAGGACACCTGCTGCCGCTGAACAACGTGGAATGAAAATGTGGAGAGAAGCTGAGGATGCAGATGATCCCAGCCTGAACGAGCCTGGACTCAACAGTCCATCATGGGAGCGTGGAATTGAAGCCTAATTGAAAAAACGAAGGTCACATTGAGGACCGTCACGGCCAAGGGAATCACGACCGCCGGAAGGATCGGAACCACCGGGAAAATCAAGAAGCAGGAGATGGAAGTTTGCCTGCGAGGATACAAAGAGATCGTCTGGCGGCGAGTACATGACTCGGAAAGATAATGAAGATGCCAACTTCCTCCCGTTTGTGGCCCACAACACAAAAGGGTATGGTCATGACAAGGATAAGTGGAGGAAAGCACCACACTGTTAAGCAAGAGAGCCGCTGAGAATTGTAAATCCCCCGGTGAGCTTTACCTAGTACCGGCGGGAGCATGGTGGGTGCTGTGTCTGCTATGGGAAAGGTAGGTACGTGGGTCCTGCCGGGACTGGGTTTGCCGCCGAAGGGGGTCTTACCAAGGGGCTTTGGCTCACCCAGCCACCGCCCTACATCACGTGACCTCACAGAGCGGCTCCCCCATGCGGGAGAAGGGCGCCGTCGCGCTCGAGCGGTACCCTCTATTGGGTTCTGCCCAGAGAGGTAACCCATGTTCCACCGAGATTTCACATCCCTCTCTCTTGGGCGGATGATACGTGGGGGTGGGTCCCATCGCATCTCCTCATCAACCTCCAGATTTTCGGAGTGCAGGGGCCAGGGCCCGGACCAAAGGCTTTGTCCTGCAGGCACCCCCACCTCGGTTGGTTTTCAGTAGGCATGAGACGACTTGAAGGAGCACGTGCTACGGGACTCGCATGCCGTAACGCGTACTCACGCCTCCTGACTTGGTTGTCCTTGCACTCTCTCGGGGGGCCGGTGGTTTGAAGTAGTTCGTTCTCGTTGGTCCTTTGGTTGTATAATGGTAGAGTTGCGGTGTTCTGTTGTGTCCATGCGTATGGTCGTTGGCGGGCGTGGCGCACCATGGTGTCGCCAACCCCGTGGGACGTTTCGTTTATGGTTGAGCTGTTGTCTCTGCTACCGGAAAGGGCCATCCCATAAGCATGACCATAAAAGGTGCAAAGTGTACGAGGAGGACAAGCGGGCAAACTTCCAAGCCCACCCCGAAGAAGTCTCCAAGGAGAAGCGACGTGACGAATGTAAAAAGAGACGAGTTGGTGGAGGTCCACATGTAGCATCGAGCCACCGTGGCGATTGGCGGATTAGGCAAATTGAGGAGGTTTCTGAGATGCTAAGGAAGGCCACGGAGGACTTGAAAAATTTGCAAGAAGGAATGGGAGGTTAAGGCCCAGGTGATTTGCAGCAGGATGGTGCTGCGGTAAACCGGACCTAGAGAAGCTCCCAGGGGGATGGGACACCGGAGGTTTCCCCGCCACAAATCAGCAAACTCGAAAAAAGGAACGTACCCATGGTACCCCAGACGGCTTCAGAAGAGCCAAGTAAGCCGAGCTTTGCCAGTTTCAGCGCATGGAACGCCCTTCCAAGGGAAGTACAAATGGAGTTGGGCTGCACACAAGTAAATGTTGCAGAGGCCACGGAGAACCCCGTGGATGGACATGACCGGCCAAAGATCTACACCATCCGGTATCATACGCTCGAAGCACTGATGCACCCAAGCGTACTAGAGTTGCATGCCGTGAGAGTTGCCCATACTCCACATGGAGACGAACGGCAGTTGCACTTGAAAGTGCGAGTAAGGTGTGGAAAGAAAGAGGTGATTGCGGATGTATTGGTGGATACAGGTGCCTAAGTGAGCTTTGTTCGGAAGGGATTATTTTCAGAAGAATTTCTGAAGCCCAGCCAAAGAACGGTGCGCTTGAAGGTTGCCAATGGCAAAATTATGGGTGACGGTACCCATGAATCCACTATTGGCATGGAATTGTGGGCACATGCTTGCTTGAACGGACCAGATTTGTCGAAGCGCAACGTACTTTCCGGGTATTTTTATGGCCGTGATATTTCTGAATCCCATATTATTATCGGGTATGATTTTATGGTGAGCAACACCATTTCAGCTCTTCCTCACCGCACAACATTGGTTGGAGTGGACATTGAGCGTCTTACTTGCCTATGTACAGACCATGAGCTGAGGTGGAATCCCCGCGAAAAACGCACGTACCCGCACAGCCGAGACAACGCCACCACACCGCCACGTACACATGCACCAGCACCGGTACACACACAGGTCACCAGGGAAAGCGCGCGCACACACCAGGTGCCTGAACCTGCAACCCGTCCTCATTACTCACAGGACCCAGCATCCGACGCCCGGCCAGGCAGCCCAGGATCCCCGACCGTCCCCGACAGGCCTCTCCTCCGCCTCCGACTCCACAACCTCCACCACCACAACCACCACATCTGCCACCACAACCTTGTCCTCCTCCAGCACACCACCCCCCAAGCCACCCAGAAAGCCTCCCAAGCGGGCCTCCAACCCCGTCCCCACCGCGAGCAACCCGGCCGCTGCCAAGGCCCACGCCCCAGCGAAGCCAGCGCCTGCAGCCCAGCCGAAATCGGAGACCGCCGCCAAGCAGCCACCCGAGCCCACCGGCGCACCACGGCCTCAGCCCGCAGCCAAACCGAGCTCAAAGCCCAAGCCCGGCGGCACGACGACAGCGCAAGCCCGACCCCCTGAGGACGTCCTCTACGACCTCCGGCCGCAGCCATCCCAGACCCATCAGCAGCAGCGCCCAGCACGGCGCCCTCCAACCGTCACCGATGCCACAGCCTTCACCTTCATGGCGGAGCGCGCCGCAGCCGAGGCACAACGCGCCTCGTCCCGCCAGCCCTCAAGGTCCACACCCCAGGCCCATGGACCACCCCCCAGCAGAACAGACCAGCCCTAGGGTCCACCAGCAGCGTCTCTGCCCCCCTACCAACCCTCGATGCCAGCCCACATCCAGCAGATGCCCCGCTACCGCCGCCACCGCGAGTCCCAACCAAACCTTGAGGCAGAGACCGTGCGCGCGTATCCGCAGGTCCGCATCCGCCCACGCCCCCGCTCCCTACGCACCCCCACGGCACAGGACTACGAGGACCCCCCCGGGCTGGCCACCGCCACCAGTCCCCACGACCCCACCACACCCAGCCACGCCCACTCCGCCGCCGGAGGCCACGGCCCCACCCAGGGACAGTGGTGGCAGCGCTGGACCCACACACAGCTCTGAAAGCTGCTAAAGTGTGACTGGGCAGAGCCCCCCCTCGAGGGCCTGGTTCACCGGCCCCACAAGGGGTCGTTGCAGAACAGCGGCCTCCAGCCAGTGGGGGGGTGGATGCCACAGGCCGCATGGGAAGCCATGCTGGCCGATGCGCTCCACCCCAAGGGAGTCCACCCCCGCAACCTCCCCGCGCCCCAGGACCTACCGTATGTCCTCAGGCGCCTACAGAGACCCTCCAGGAGACGCGAAGAGAAGGCAGGCGCCTGTTGGACGTAGACCCAAGCCCAACCCCGCGCACACACACCCCCTCGCAGCCCCGCAAGCATCAACGCACAGATACTGGCAGCACCCACAGCACCCCAGGAGCCCCACGCGCCGCACAGCGGCACGCGCCTGACCCCTAGGCCAGCGGCGCCACCACCTAACCCCACTACCCAGCCAGCCACCGCTGCGAAAGCCACGCCCAACCCAGTGCAGACGAAACCAAGCAAACCAGAAGCCAATGGCGGCCAACGCGCACGCCAACGGGCACCGCTACGCCCAACAGCGCCGACCCCAAGCCCGCAGCCGTCGACGCCTAACCCGCCACAACCGCCCAGCCCCAGCCGAAGCCTCATCAAGAGTCGAACCGGAGCCACACGCCGCAACCTGATCTAGAGCAGTGGGAGGGACAGGACGTCTGCTTGGTAAGACCTTCTTCCTGACCTGTCAAAGGAGGCATCCTGAGCTCCCCAAGATACCTACCGACCTACCTCTCCGCAACAAATTAGCAAACTAGAAAAAGGGAACGTACTCATGGTACCCAAGACGGCTCCAGAGGAGCCAAGGAAACTGAGCTTTGCCAGTTTCAGCCCATTGAACGCCCTTCCAAGGGAAGTACAAATGGGCTTGGGCCGCACACAAGTAAATGATGCAGAGGCCACGGAGAGCCCCCTGGATGGGCATGACCAGCCAAAGATCCACACCATGGGGTATCATACGCTCAAAGCACTGATGCACGCAAGCGTACTAGAGTTGCATGCCGTGAGAGTTGTCCATACTCCACATAGTGACGAACAGCAGTTGCACCTGAAAGTGCGAGTACGGTGTGGGAATAAAGAGGTGATTAGGGATGTATGGGTGGATACGGGTGCCTAAGTGAGCTTGGTTCGGAAAGGAGAATCATGGGCAGAATTTCTGAAGCCCAGCCAAAGAACGGTGCGCTTGAAGGTTGCCAATGGCAAAATTATGGGTGGCAGGACCCATGAAGCCACTATCGGCATGGAAGTTTGGGCACATGCTTGCTTGAACGGACCGGATTTATTGAAGCGGATCGTACTTTTCGGGAATTCTTATGCCGGCGATTTTTCTGAATCCGATATTATTACGGGGTATCGTTTAATGGTGAGCAACACCATTGGAGCTCTTCCTCACCGCACAACATTGGTTCGAGAGGACAGGGAGTGTCTTACTTGCCTATCTACAGACCATGCCCCAGGATTATCTCAGTGGATCAGAGATGAGGAGGATCGAATCGTGCGGGCGGTGAAGACCGTGAGTACCAAGTTCAAAGGGGATCGCGGACGTCATCTCTTGGAATATGGCATGAAGCCACAAGTGTACAACCGCATGGTTCAGCAACTTGGAGGCAAAACCCCGAGTTGGACGTGTTTGCTTCCCGGGATGACCCGCAGCTAAGGAAGTGTACGAGGCATTGGCACAAGGGGGACTCTGTGTGGTGGAAGCATTGGGGGTGGAGGGACTGGGGGCCCATGTACTGGCTTGGTGCCGAAGAAGATACCAAAAGTGCAGTGAACAAGATCGTTGCGGATAGAGCAAAGGGTATCCCGGTTGTGACAGGCAGAAGAATGAAGCCCACGTCCGCTGGAGTATCTTAAGCCAACCTTGGACTCCATCACCCTCAATGAGATGCATTCCGGTCCTGAGGAGCAGTTGTTCATTGACGCCAAGGGTATACAAAGGCCCACCCCGGGACAAGCATGTAGTACCAAGGCTTTCTTTGTTGATGGTTCACAGTGCCATCCCACTGGTGATGAAGCGTTCATTAGGAGGGTAGAGGCCGTGCCGATTAGGGTCATGATTGAAGAAAAGGGTGACCTTACAGAGAGTGCGGACCACGGCTGTGAAAGGAAAAAAAGAAGAGGCAACGAACACGAACGCAATTGGAGTTTCATTTTCATCATTTGTGCGAATAAATTTGTTGAACGAACAGGAACAGGTTCCCAGTTTTATTTCATAGATTTTCATACGGCTTCATTTTTGACATTACAATTTGCCTTTCTTAGTACGTCCTCTGTACGTGCCAACAAGGCACACTCTCTAATGACAAAGTGATTGTTATTTGCAAACACTCTTGGAAGAGTTCATCTCCACAACAATTAGCGTACCGTCGTGACATACGTTATGGCTCAAAATAGTTGCAAACCATGTTTGCCCCCCGTGCATCTCTAACTTGCCTCTTTATTGGATAGACCGAAGTGTTCTAAAACCATGCAATGACTTGCGAAATTGTTTTTGTGTCATCATGTTGGACTCCGTGACTTTCTTTGAGCCTTGCCATCAAGTACACAACGAAAGCCTTTCTCTCAACGCGTTTAGAACTTTCACAAACAATTTTTGCCCCACATGTATTCCAAATTGGCCCAAACGATTATTGCCACACATGCATTACTTTGCAGGCTTCTACAAAGAGCTATTCCAATTTGTTTGCTAAACCATGCACCATTTGAAAACGTTGCGACAACCTAGTAGGAAACCACATACCCTTATGCCGCCTCCACATTGCAATAAGCTTCATCAATTTCATTTCGCATCAAACCAAATTGTTTCAAAAGCTGAACTGACCACCATCTTACATGGATGCGTTGCACAGAGCTCAAGATAAACACTTATAAATGTGTCCTTCAACCGCGGATTGTGTCTGAAAGCACTTGTGAATCTGTGAGCCAGGAACACACTCTGCTCCGAAAATATAATGCATTAGTGCATCAGAAATCGAATCTAATTCTAAAATTTTATAAATCCCTGTTGCTGCTGTATTGCAAAGTGGGGTGCGCTCTCCACAGAAGTGAGCAGCGCGCTCCCGTCTGCGTCTGCACACAGGTCATCAAAACAACAAGAGGTCCAGGAATTGAACCTGGAACAATAGAATTACAGGTACTATGACGCTCTGCATAGCCGGTTATAGTACTGCGGATACGTCGCCAGGTAGTAGTGCAGAAATCTTCGGACTGTCAAAATATCAGGCCGCTTCAAGGCAGAAAAATGATGTCCCTGAGCCTGGAACAACCTGGAACAATGTAAATTAAGGCCCCAGGGGTAACACAGGGTTGCACTGTGCAAAAAATGCAAATTAAGGTGATGCAGTACACAGTCCCAGATAGAATACTGCAGTTACGCAGGGAGGTTGCAATGCAGAAACATTGTCGCTGCCGAGTTCTCAGGTTGCTTGGATGATGTGCGGTACGCCGCTGCATACCATCACGTACATGGGGACGGATTCCAACCGGAAACAGCAAAAGCTAAAGGTATGGTAACCCAATGCAACTCCGGATGCATCATGGCACCCATGCTGCAAGCCAGGCAATCATTAATCCGATACATTGCCCTCATCCTCAGGCAATCCAAATTTACTGGAATAGGCGTGTTCAGTTGCTCTGGAGTCTGGAATCATTGTTGGATTACAATGCAGAAATATTGCAACCGCCATGTTCTCAGCAAGTCTCGATGCTCTCAACCGGCCAAGAACAAATCATCAACTGGAAAAAACCCGCTCTGGAGCTGCGCTAGTAGGGGGAGATAGCTTTTAGCATAAAAAAAGTGTGTATATTTGGCAATGGCCGGAACAACAGGCTGCTTTTTGAGCAAAATGACTGCTTTTGGACAAGAAGGTAGTGATTTCCGGTAGAGCAGCATTTGATCGCTTTGGGCGCAGTAGCATTCGATTGGGGATGAAGATACAAGGTGTTCTTGAGAGAAATGGTTCAAAAAGAAGAGGTGCAAGGCATGATGCATAATGAAAGACAATGAGGTAATGGCAAGTGTACCTTTTTAATTGACATGGCATTAGAGGTATGGATGAAAACAAGTGACCCGTTTTGGAAGATAGAAGGCAAATTGAGTGTAGGGTGCCAAATGGACTTGGAGTACTGGTGTGACAAGTCCCGGGTATTGGAACAACGTTGAAGTAGGTTCAGATGCAAAGGTTGCGGAGTGCTATTCGGAGAAACAAACCATTTCAAACGTGTTTGCTAATTGCCTATGGAATAGTAGTATGCCAATGTGAAATAGACCAAGATAGGTAGCGTGTTGTTTTCTTTGGATTATTTTCCAACAGCAGAGGAGGGCATATTATAATCACAAGGAATCTCGCCACATCAAGTTGCTTTATAACTGCCACATTGAGATCTCTTTCAGAAGACAAAAGAGTATTTTCACCTTGGATTTTGGTGATGAAACTTTCATGGTTTCGAAAAAAAGACGCAACAACGAGCGCGAACCGGATGAACACAAAACCTCAACAAACAAGAACACAGTTGGAGTTTCGTTTTCACGTTTTCTCGAAACTGTTGTGTTGATGTGCAGCCCTGGTGTTGACGTACTCTCTCACTCGGAGATCAACCAGGCTTTGGCCTACATGCGGATCGATATGCATGACCGAGTGGCTGGTCAGAAAAAGAGTGCCCAGGCCAAGTCAGCCCATTTTTGGGACGACCGGGAGTTGATGACCGGGAAGTTCAAGAAGAATGAGGTTGTGGCAAGGATTATGGACCATTTGGCCGACCAATACGATGGTCGAATAGGGTCCGACCCTCCGACAGGGGGTTTTCCAAGAGTAGGTGACCAAGTCGTTGAATTGCAGCCCGTGGCCCGAAACGTTCGAATATTATCGGTGGAGCCTTTCGTAAGTGCATCTGCGGGAGCGACACCCCTGTTATATGGGTTCATTCGTGGACTGCTTGGTTTGAATTGCAGAGTTTGCGGGCGATATGAAGTTGGTATTTATTTGCTTTGCTCTCCTTACCCACGCTGTTTTCTTGCTATGTTTTTGCCACTCTTTGGAGTGATTTAACATATTTGGAGGTTGCCAGAAGCAATGGCGACCACCGGATGTGCCAGTTCCCTTCCCAAGGGCTATTTCTATTTTTAGCACAACACGTTCTATTTCTAGAACACTTGTTCTATTTTTAGTAACGAGATTTCTATTTTTAGAACTCGCTCCTACTGGCTCCGCTTTGCGTTTCGTCCGAGTCCGCAGCCTCCCGAGTACGTGAGTAAGTATGAGCAGCCAGGTCCGCAGCCTCATCTGACATCCCCTTGTTTGTATTACATGGTGGCTGTCTCTGGCGGGAAGGAGAGCTCTCCACCATCAGTTCCCCTAGCGTCTCAATTCATCGCAGAGAACTTCAACCAGGTTCCCTTCACCTATGATGTTAGCAGCTGTTTTTTCCCAAAATTCAAAGAGTCAGCAAGAGGAGGTTTTTTTACTGGAAGTGACCAATTTGTTTGGTCACTAGAGCCCCAACATAGGGGGCTGGGGTTCCTTCTACCCGCGTGTTGTCCACAAATATCGAAAGCCCTGAGATTTTGCCTATTTTGGGGTATTGTTGCCTGCTCCTGGCTGGTCCTGCACAATAGTGCTGCACACCAGTGTACCTTCGTATAGAGGATTTTCGCCAGAAATACCCCTTTTCTTTGGATTTCCTGGCCCCAAAATAGTGATGGGGCGCTTCCTCCCACCCGAGCTTTCTCTCAAACCATCAAAAACCCTGGAATTTGCCCTATTTTGGGGTATTTGTGTCTGTTCTGGGGTGGTACTGCAGAACAGTGCAGCACACCAGAGTACCTGCCTATAGGCACGAATAGACATGAAACAAGTTTTGATACCCAAAAAGACCAAAAACAACCTTTTCTTTGAAAATCCACACCGCCCAAAAAGGAGAGGGGGGTTCCTCCTACCCGATTGTACTCGGAACTTATTAAAAACCCTCAAATTGGGCATATTTTGGCGTATTTTGCCTGCTCCAGGCTGGTACGGCAGATTTTCTAAAATGTTGCCCCTTGTTTTGCCTTCAGAAGGCGAGCACAAATCCATTTCTTGAAGCGTCATCAAGCATGCCTGCAATCAAAACATACCGTGCCCATGAATACTTAAAACAGTGCATAAAACAAATCTCTGTCCTGAAGGTTTTTTATGGTGTTGCCCATGTTTAACCACCAAAAAAATTCTGAAAAACATGCAAACATTTCTAACCCAGTGTAGAGCCTGGTGGAAAGCTCTGCATGTTTCTCAAAATCCTGCAACTGCAAAAACATGCAAAGCCACGAGCATTACAAAACAACAACAAAAACAACACAAAAATCTACTCGTCCACTGGAGAGGAATATCAGAGTTCCCAGGCTGAATTGAACTGCTGACACTGACTCTACATCTAAGGGGGTAGGGTAGGCAGAAGCTTACATTGATGATAATGACAATCAGATAGCAGTCTTTACAATACTTGTCCACCGTGGATATAGACCACAGAAAGTGCAAAAGCGGGCCACAAACACCACAAATCTACATTCTTCAACCCACTCCTGTGCACATAGTATCATATTTCACTTTTTACCTAGCATTCAAATACTTATAATACCACGTTATGCCCCAAAACATGTGGGTGGACGGTGAACGTTGATCAAACCCCTATCTATGACCCATATGGATATGGAGCACAAATGGTGCAAAAAAGGGCGAAAAATACCTCAAAACTACATTGTTCATCCCATGCTTATGCCCGTAGTATCATATTTTATTTCTTACCCAGCATTCAAATGCGTACAATACCATCCAATGCCCCAAACATGTGTGTGGACGGTGATAGGTGATCAAAAGCCTACCTATGACCAATATGGATATGGCGCGCAGCAGGTGCAAAAAACGGCCCAGAAACACCTGGAATCTACATGGCTCCTCACATTCCTCTGCCCGTAGTATCATAGTTTATGTAGTTCTTATCATTCAAATGCATACAATACAAACCCAAGGCCTGAAACATGCGTGTGGACGGTGATAGGTGATCAAAAACCTAACTATGAACCATAGGGGTTTCCCTAATACGACTGTATTCCTGTAATACGCGTATCCTGCCGTATCCTGTCGTATCCTGCTGTATCCTGCCGTATCCTGCCGTATCCTGCCGTATCCTGCCGTATCCTGCTGTATCCTGCCGTATCCTGCCGTATCCTGCCGTATCCTGCCGTATCTGCCGTATACTGCCGTATCCTGCTTTCCCTGCCGTATCCTGCCGTATGCCAGTAACCGAAACCCTAACCCTAACCCTAACCCTAACCCTAACCCTAACCGTAATCCTAACCTGGAGTTTCAGTTATTGGTAAAGGTCTCATAAACCGGCGGTGCCTTGCAGGTGTTCGGACCTTATGTGATCTGACCTTGTATGAACCAATGCAAATTGACCTTCCTTCATGCCATATGATGTGATGCGTTTTAAGTTGATAGGATGTGGTGTTCGCAACGTGATATGATGTGATGTGATGCAATGTGACATGACGTGATTCAATGTGATGTAGTGTGATCTCGTGTGGTGTGGTTTGGTGTGGCGTGATGCGATGTGATGTGATGTGACGTGATGAGATGCGATGTGATGTGACATGACGGGATGTGACGTGACGTGACGTGACGTGACGTGACGTGACGTGACGTGACGTGACTTGACTTGACGTGATGTGATGTGATGTGATGTGGTTTGATGTGATGGGATGTCATGTGATGCCATGCGATTTCATGTGATGTAATTTGGTGCAATGATATTTGATTTGACTTGATGTGATGTGGTGTGATGTGGTGTGATGTGATGTCATGTGTTTTAATGTGATGTGAAGTGTGTGACCATATTTGAATAGCCGTGATGTGGTGTGATGTGATGTGATGTGACTTGATTTCTTTTTGAAAACGTCTTCAAACCCACTGCAGCTTTTATCCTAACAAACAAAAATGCATTTCCAATTGTTTTTTTTCCGAAACTGTTTTCAAACCCACTGCAGCTTTTATCCTAACAAACAAAAATCCATTTCCAATTGTTTTCTTTCCGGAAACCTTTTTAGAATCCACTGCAGCTTGTATCCTAACAAACATAAATGCTTTTTCAAAATAAGGTGTTCACTTTTTCAAAACTGTTCAACCATCTGGTTTTTGAACCTCTGCATGCTTTTTTGTTGTTCCCTGCTGTGCTGAAAGGTAAAAAAAAGACCTGACACATAACCTCAACTGCCAACTACTTTCCTCCGTCATTGACTGGCGCACTCAAAAAGTTGGGAAGGCATAGCGACATTACACTGAGCAGAGAGACGAATGGCCATTTGATGTGTGTGTCTGAAGAAGCTGCACTGTGGTGTATTCCACTGTGCAATAATATAAATAATCAACAAGAAAAGAAATTATAGACATATAAAAATATATAGTTATACTGCTGCACTATGGTGCATGCCACTGTGCAGGCTGAAGACAAACAAAAAAAATAATGAAACATATTACAAAAATAGTGTACTTAGCTGACCCTCCTGGTCGCTGGCTGCATGCCAGGTGCGGATGCGGCTCCAGGGAAATCTTGTTCCATCGCCGAATTCAACAGTACCGCCACCGGCCAGGCCCTCGTACCAGCCGTCGTTGAACATGACGTACACCAATGTTCCAGCTGCTGCACGTGGCTGCTCAGACCGCTCCACATGACGGTGCACTGTTGTGCACTTCCATTCCCGCTGTCCCAACCGCTCAGAGTCCAACGAAGCCACCGTTCTGGAAATCACTGCTGGCGCTGGTATCTGGGAGCATGTTGAATTCGGGACACACTGCTGGTTCACCAGGAGGATCTGCTGCTAGTTCACCGGGAGGATCCGGTGGCAACAGGTGCATGAAGGCTCGCAATCTAGCCTGTCGCATGGCATCCAGATTTATCAGTGGTCTTGTTGTGGTTCCCAGAGAGAATATTGCAGCTCCTGCTGCTGCCAGTATTGCGCCTGCAGTACAAGCCCCTTCCGACAGCAGAAATTCTTGCACAGCATCCTGAACAGCGCGGTTCCTGCGGGTGTTGGCAGCAACGAAAACAGTACGATCCAGTGGGCACCGACTGATCCTCCCTGCACAGTCTGTGCAGATCGTGTGTCCACAAGGCAGAACTGCAGTGTTCAACAGAAAGCAATAGCACACAATGCAGTGATAGTTTTTCTTTGGGGCTTCCACAATGTACCGGCCGCTATCTGCCGAGGGCCTGCGCTCTGCTGGCGGCAGTTGCTGTAAGTCATCAAGCAAATTTGCGGTCTGCGCTTCTGCAAAATCAGCATCTTCAGATGGCGTGTCACCCGGGCGTCTGGGCAAGGAATTGCGCCGCGGAGCTGAACCCAACAGCCTCTCTAGGTAGGCCTGGACGGTGTCCTCTTCCGCATGATCTGGTAGCAGGTCCTGTATCCGCCGAGCTCGTGCTGAGAACGTCTGCGGCTGAGTCAACGGCTGCGGCTGAGTCAAGGTCTCTGGCTGAGCAAGTGGGTTCTCATCAATCACAGAACTGGTGTCACTGTCCTGATTTTCATCCTCCTCATTCTGCGCGACGTGCCTCCAGCGAGGTTCATCCAAATGACCCTGCCAGTCCCCAATCCAAGGTGCGAGCTCCATTGCATCAGTGGCACGTGGTGTGTGCCTGTGTCGAACTCCAGACTTTTTGTATTTGCATGGCGTACAAGTTGCAAACTGCTGTGCATAAGCAATTTGGACGCTCAGGCAGTGCGGTGTGCACATTCCCTTGCTGCAGTTCTTTGGCACTGGCGCGTAGCATGTGCCACCCGGTGCCTTGCAGCGCCGCTGAGGTGCAGGACCACTGCTGGGGCGCGATGTCCCTGTGCTTGGCTGCCGGCCCACTGCATTTGGACCCATGAGGTAGCTGGCCAGTCTGTGCTTCCGCCTCTCCAATGAGCTGGGGCCAAGACCAAGAGCGTGCGCATTCGCAGACGCCTCCTTCTGGCTTGCACGCTCAGCCTTTTCCAATTTCTGTGTTCTCGCCACGCAGGCGCATCCTGCAAACTGGTGACAAAGACATCAAACTTTATTTGATCTGCAGTGGTGGGCGTCACCCCTCTCTCAGACAGCATGGCCAGCCACAGTGATCTGAGAGTTTGTTTCCAGGTGTTCGACGGCAGATCACTGTAGTCCCAAACCTCATCACCAAGCAAACTGCCATGTCCATGCGGCCCAATGCGCGCCGCTATCCATTGAGGCGTGTACTCGTTGGGCAGCACCTCGCAAATGCGCATGAAGTTTCTGTCAGTGCGGCTGAAGATGCAAAGCAACAATCTTTTGAATGAATCCGTAGTTCTCTGCCCACGCACACGCCTCATGTTGGACGCCCCGCACAGAGGGGTGGAAGCGTGTACCACAGCGTGAACTCTTGTAGCGGAGTCGCCTCACGTCCGACGCCCCCCACACAGGGGTGGAAGCGTGAACCATAGCGTGAACCCATGTCGCGGCGTTGCCTCATATGATGGACGCCCTGCACACAGGGGCTGAAGCGTGTACCACATCGTGAACCTTGTCGAATTGTTGGCGGTGCTGTCATCCGCCGCACTGAGACTCATTAAGAGTGGAGGACCATCAGGCACCTTTCATGTCACTTGGCCAGGCTCGCAAGAATCATGGATGGCAGCGCTTCCCTGACACTCCTTAAGAGTGGAGGACCATCAAACACCGTTCCCGCCAAGAGCCATGGATTGCTTCGTTGCACTCACTGTTGATTTCATAGACAGCGCATATCTGAGACAATGAAAGAAGAATGTTACTCATTAGTTATATTGGCACTATGAGAATTTTTTTCCCGCTGTTGTTATATGGTTTCTGCACTGCTCAATCATTTCAGTGCTTCCGTCCTTAAGTCTTGAAGTTTACGCGGATCTCTGTGGATCGTTCTGATAGCGGCGCCTCCCCGCACTGCGCTCCACTTGCAGCAATGCTGCTCATGAATGCCACCGGGTACAGAATGGGATTTCTGCTGTTCCTGGTGGCAAATTCCATTTTCACATTAGAGGAGTTTGTAATTACAATCTCATTTCTGCGATTGGGGTACAGCCAGATTGCATGTGCGAGGACATTGGGAATTGGTCGGAACTACTGTATCCAAGTACTAAGTGACGTGTCACAACGGGCTCACCTGTGGGATACGTTCACGGATGCTTTTGAACGCCGATGGGAATTCCACCAACACAGTCATCCAATTCACCGCCATGTGTCTGCTATTGTCTATAGCACGCATGTGGCCATCCAGTCACCTTCACACCCGGTAGACCGGGAGCTTTTCTGGTTCGACAAACCCACTTACCGCGGGCATGCGCTCGTGTTTAATGCCATGATCAACTCGGGGCGTGAGATCATTGCCTGCTCCTGGTGGTATCCGCCTCGTGCCACCGATGCTGAGATGACGGCGGACATGGATGCATCCATTCCCTGGAACTTTAATGGTCCTCGGCCTGACTTCCGCCTCGGTGACTGTCACTACAGCACTACAGACAACATGTTCTGCCGTGTGGTCGGGGGGGACGGCCGATTGACCTGGTTCATGGTGCATTACAACCAGATGATCAATGAAGGCCGTCATCTATTGGAGAATGTTTTCAGCAATGTTAAGAAGTGGCGATTCTGGAACAGCCGTGATGAGGCTCCCGGGCGCCCGTATAACTACGACTTCCTTGCCGGCCTGTTCATTTTCTGCTGTAACCTACATAACATGGAGCAGAGGTACACCGAAAGTCTATAACCATAATAGTACAGGCTGCAATGATGTGATGGTTTTTTTTATGCTCCTGCGTATTGTGTTTTGGGGCACAGGAAGTGTTTGGTACGCAGTCACGTAGCAATCATCTTCTTTTTCAAAGACGAGAACAGGTGTGCAGCCAGGCGGGTTGTCAACCTAAACAGAAACGGCACAATGGGCACGCAGGAACAGGAGGAAATACCACCAAGCTCAGGAAGCAGGTAGCAATCTTATTCTTTTTTGAAACGAATTAAATGGTGTACATGAAGCGGGTTGTCAGCCGGGAAAGTCACAATAGGCATGCAGGAACAGTATGAAATACCACCGAACGCTGAATGAACGCAAAATGGTTGTTTTCGTAGTGCAAACAAGCAGATATTTCAGACCCTGTCGTATCCTGCCGTATCCTGCCATATCCTGCCGTATCCTGCCGTATCTGCCGTATCCTGCCGTATCCTGCCAAATCCTGCCGTATCCTGCGTATTCTGCCGAATCCTGCCGTATCCTGCCGTATCCTGCCGTATCCTGCCGTATCCTGCCGTATCCTGCCGTATCCTGCCGTATCCTGCCGTATCCTGCCGTATCGAATACGCGTAACAGGGAAACCCCATACGGATATTGGACCACAAACGGTGCAGAATAGGGCGGAAAACACGTCAAATCTTCATCTTTCATCCCATTCTCATGCACATACTATCGTATTATATGTGGCACCTATCACACAAATGCTTCCAAAAAACAATCTAAGCCCCAAACATGTGTGCGTACGGTGATAGGCACGCAAAAGCGTACCTACTAACCATGTGGAATTGTACCACAAACAGTGCAAAATAGGGCAAAAACACCTCAAATGTTCATTGTTGATCCGATTCTTATGCACATAGGATCATATTTTATGTACTTCGTATCATTGAAATGCATACAATACCAGCCCATGCCCAAAACATGTGTGTGGACAGTGATAGGTGATCAAAAACCTACCTGTGCACCATAAGGATATTGGACCACAAACGGTGCAAAATAGGGCCAAAGAACACCTCACATCTTCATTGTGAATCTCTTTGGTATGCACATACTATCATATTATGTGTAGCACCCATCATACAAAGCTTACAATATGAGCCTAAGCCCACAACATGTGTGCGTGCCGTGATAGGCACTCAAAAACCTATCTATGAAGCATCTGGAAATGGACCACAAACGGTGCAAAATAGGGCCAGAAACACCTCAAATCTTCATCGTTCATCCCATTCCCATGCATATATTATCATACGTTATGTAGTTCCTATCACTCAAATGCATACAATACCAACCAAAGCCCCAAACATGTGTGTGGACGGTGATAGGTGATCAAAAACCTAACTATGAACCATATGGATATTGGGCCCCATGGTGCATGAGAAGGGGATGAGTAGCCTAGAATAAAGGCAAAACATCGCTTATCACGTAGGCTTCCACCATAGGTGATGACAATTTGTTCATATATCACCTCTATACCACCTCTTACAGCCCTGGAAGGCCCTCATAATGGCCTCCATACCCCCTAGAACCATAAGACAAAGTGGTGTTTGGCTGGAAAAGTCTGAATTTCTCAGAATCTGTGCCTGCCAATCTGGATTTTGTTTCGGTCAGCAGCAAAGTATTGATCATGAGAACACGCTCATGCCTTTCTTTGCTTCCAACCTTGCAAAAAAGGGGACTTCTCGGTGATTTTCCATTGCGCACAGCGGTCGGGAATCTGAAACTCACGTACGCGGCAGTTGTTTAGAGTTTATCTGCGGCTCCAGCACCAGCGCCAGCATAATTTTGCTAAAAATTTGAGAAAACACAAAAGCAACAGTACTACTGTGTACAATTTGATATTGCGGTTCTGAAAATGCAAGATTTTGAATTTTAGGAAGAAACAGCTGATTAAGTCCTAGGTGTGGGGCATGACCGGCGGTAGGTTTCCTTCAGTCGCTGCCCTCACGGTCTCAGCTCCTTCCGGTCCCCCGTCGAAGGATCCTCCGGCCTTCCCCCCGGAGCACAGCCTTTAGGGTGTCTGCAGGCGGGTTGCCTGTGGATAGCTGCCGCCGACAGCGCAGCATTGCTCTCAACCACATTTAGTAAAGGTCCGTAGGACCGGCCGCTGCCATTGTGCGGACTCCACCGCCTATTCCCGATCTTTCAACCTTCCTCCCCGTGATACCCATTGTCCTTGATCTCACCAAAGCTTCCATGCTTTCCAATTACCAATTTCCGAATTCCACAAAATGTCCCGCAAACACACTTCTTGGCAACCCTTGGCAATGAAGTGCAAATACGTGATCCACCAATTCAAATTTCGGGAAATGTTGAGGACGGAGACACTTGAGTCCATCGATGCATGAAAGTAATGGTGAGGAGAACAAATGAGGACAATGTCAGGCAAAGGAGTAGAGAGGTAGAAATGGAGATGAAGCCCTGGAATAAGATATACGATTATCGAAGACCATGTTGCATCCCTACTCCAAGAATCGATTTATAGACCATACACACTCAAACTATGCGTTCCGCTATGGATGTATGACGCCATGCCTACACAATCCGGATACAGCGGCTTGAGCAGACTCATTGGTTCACGGAAGATCATGCATGACACAATGACTTCAATACGGTCCATTAGGTATGTGGCAACACACAAAGAAATGCATACAAATCACAATGGCATCATTGGGTTGCTCGCAGCCCTTGGGCAAACATCGCTCATCCTTGCTCTTGCCCACAAGACAGTAAAATGGAGTAAACAACATGGGTTCCAAACATAAGGAATGTTCTCACGGTTGATCAACCATGGCACCATGGCCTCCATGAACACAAAGTACGGTATGGCCACATACATGACTTGCCTACCTCATGAGTCACCAACGTGCACGTACGAAGAGCTTGCAATAAGGATCACTAAATATGAGTCAGGAGAGTGACCTTACGGCAATGGCAAACACTACCTGACACCTGGCATGTGTGACATATATATCGCCATGATGGCAATGCTTCGGCACTCCACCCCGGACGCCGTGTGTCCGTCACTCTGCAATATCATACACCATGGCCAGCAAGTAAATAGGCTTGGCGGGATTACTTGCTGCTTGCAAGGAAGACATCAAGAAGAACACGCCGACCAAACCTCACATGTTTAGTGCATGCTACATACCAATTGCTGGGCTGCCTACGGTAAGAGTATCGCAAACCAAAGACATGAATAGAGAGGCCAACACTTAACATATGTCTCATGCCCTCACATCCTTGAACATGCCACTTGGCTCCATCACTTGGTGCCTAGATGCCTGGAATCTAATGTCATAGGCAACCACAATCGCCATGTGCATTGAAAACCATCCACACAAGAACAAGTGAAATCAATATTGCCTATTTGTATGTTCATGTGACACCGAACCAATTGAATACATGCTACTTGGAGAGAGATCGGGTAAGAAGATTGGATATGCAGATGCCCCGGGTCACATGTAGAGACCTAGACCCAGCCCGCAGGGTGAGTGCACAAAGAGAGGTATCCCGGGTCGAATGAGACCACATCCATGTCAGGTTGTCCCAACCTAAGTAGAAGTAGTCCTGCCTCGATGAGAGATGGTCCCGCCCCAATCCAGGCCTTGAGAGAGATGGTCCTGCCCCAATTAATGCCCCGAGAGAGAACCTAACCAATCCATGGCCCAGGAGGGAGAACCTAACCAATCCATGGCCCAGGAGAGAGAACCTCCCCAAAATCCATTCCTGAGAGCATGCAAATTGAGGGAGAGTTTTGCCTAGCCACGACCCAGGAGAGCGTTCATGCACATGGAGTGAGAATATCCAGAGTTGACCGACGATTGTCCCTATATCAAATTGCTAATCTAAGTGAACTCATGCCCTACTGCCTGCTGCCAAGAGAGGGATAGTTGATCACCAACCATGTTTCACCAATGATATGAATTCAGCAAAGGTCACTGGAGTAGGACGGCAAACGAGAGGTTAGCAACCAGGGCATAAATGCAATTCTCCACCTTTAGCATCTTCGGCCATTACACATGCACACAACATGTTCAACACACGCAATTGCCAAAGATTGACCCTCTTTGATTCCACAGGAGATCAAGTTGTCATGACACATGCAAAGCAAACAAATGATAAGCCAAGGAATGAGGAATTGCTTTGCCTTGCAGAACAGCGACCAAGCTACTTTCCTTGCTTCCGGTGCGTCTACCTCAGCCACATCCACTTCCACTTCACTTCCACTAGGGCTCCCCGATCTTCAAGGGACTTGTGATAACCCATATACGGAGGCCTGGCACTGCCGGATCAGATGCGCCCGCGCACACAACAGGCCTGGTCTGAACAGGAAATGTGAAATTGTCCATCCTGTGAAATATAAATAACACAGATTTGGAATTCCCCGAATCTATACCCCAAAATGCCGAATTCGCTGAAATCGGTGCAGTGTAGGATAGCGATGTAGCCAAATGGGATCCGGACCAGCTTCATCCCCCTTCCCAGAGCATTGTCACCTGCTCAGAAAGCTTAAAGAGGACAGGAGGATCCCGGTTGCTTTCTTGGCACTCCCCTCATTGTGGGAGGGTACCACATAAAACAAGGCCAACCGCCCGAGTAATTCGGAGGAGGTCGTACAGGAACTCAAAAGAATGACATTCCTCCGGTCACCACTAAACCCAAAGGCATAGGCGTGGGGGATCGAAAATAGACAAAAAGCAATCTCGCCGACTATTCTACATAAAAAGACCACAAACAGGTATATGATGCTCGCCATGACCAGCATTCACCTTCGCTCGCCCCGCACTCCCACCAACAGACTTGAGAGCATTGGATCACCTCCAAGAGACACTGGCACTTGGGGCAGGGAGATGACAATGCACCATGACAAGCCTACACACGAACAATAGGGAATTTTGTTCTTTGTTTTCGAAAAGGTTTCTTTTTCTGAATTTTTTTTTGAGCTCCATTGTTCCAAGCCGGGCTCCAGTTGCAGGATTAGGTCAAACCGACGTGGCTATCGCGTCCTGCTTGCAAAAAAATGGTGCTGGATCTGTTGGGATGCTCCCCATGCAGGTGCCCAGAATGTGGAGAAATGAGCAAACAATGACCTACTAAAAATGATAACATTTGCTACTAAAAATAGCACACGCCAAAAACTGAGATCTCCAAACTGAGGGACCCAGGAAGGAGGCAGACCTCACCAATGCGACAGCAACAGCTATCGGGTGGCTGCGGTTTCAGACCAAACGGGAAACAGGGCCGGTATGGTGGAGCTCTAAAAATGAAAATTTTCTTACTAAAAATAGCGCAAGTGCTCTAAAAATAGAACGTGGTGTGTTAGAAATAGAAGTAGTAGTTGGGGAGGGAGTTAGCACAACCGGTGGTCCCATCGCTTCCGGCAACCTCCAAATAGGTACAATTACTCCAAAGAAAGGCAAAAACAAAACAAGAAATCAAAGTGGGTGACGAGATCATAACAAATGAATATCAACTTCGTATCCCCCGTAGACTCTGGAAATTTAATCTAGAGGTCCACAAACGATCCCATATAGCGGGGATGTCGCTTTCGCCGATGCACTTACCAAACGCTCCACCCAAAACAATAGGAAGTTATGAGGGGTTCTGGAGAACCATGGTTCAGTGGAAATCCCCTGAGCAAGCAGTGACGGATTGTGCACACCAAAAATATGAACACAACCCAAGACTGATCTTAGTTCCAAATGCCCGTCTCATGTCAATGAAATCGGGCCACGGGGTACTTGGGAGGTTCCGAAACGTGGTACGTGCATCACTGCGGCAAAGAAATGAAATGCAAATATGTGGATGCATGAAAATATGCATAGGGAACGATGGCCTCAATCTCGGTGGCCCATGACCAAGTGAACCAGCACATCCTGGATATCCAAATTGATTTTCTTGGCCTTGAGTCCAACCACACGGACATGTACCGCGGCACAAGGCTGCTTGGAGGTTCCCAGGAGTCCCTGGATGCGGCAAAACCTTTCCATCGGACCTTGTATAGCCGTCCCCCCGGTGTGCTGGGATCAAGCATGTCAAAGAGGATGCGCTCGGTAGTGTACTCGTCCTCGTCCCTGTGGTTATCGGAGTCGAAGGCGTCCGTGTTGACCTCAAAGGTAACGGCACGGCCATGGCAATCCGGTTCCTGCAGCAGCAACTGAGTGTGATCCCGCTCGACCGTTTTGTGGTTTGCCACTTGGATGGCATACACATCTTGCCCGGTTTTCTGCAATATGCCAGCCGGTACGTACCATGATAGCTGCCGGTGTCCGGACAAGACGTCCTTGTGGTGCCGCTGCAGGGACACGGTGTCCTTGAGCCCACATTTGTGAACATCCCCGGATCGGAAGTACTCGGCCCTCTTTGCATGTTCCACCGCCATGGCAATACACACTTTCTTGGCCGTGTCGTAGGCTTCAGACATCATGGCATTGGCCTCTCTTGCCATACTACCATGGTTGATCCACGGGAGAGTGAGTGAAATTCAATCCTGCAGGAATAGGATACGTCTCACTTTCTGAGTGTCTATTTTTTTTCGATTGACCCTCAGAAATTTATTGATGGATCCACCAGCAGTCCAGGCTGTTCGGTGATTAACGAAAATCCTGGGCTGTTCAAGTTCTTGGCTGATCCCGTGAAGCCGTGGATTACCAACAAAGGTCCCAAAGCCGCAATTTGGAGCCGAGGCAAGCGCAACAACCTTGCTGTCAATTTATTTGCCTAGCGCAAAGCCGCAATCGTGAGCGCCGTCCTTTGCCTAGCTTCGCAACGCCGTTTTCTTGGCAATGTCGCAAGTTGGGCTCAAGGAACGTTCCGCAAAGGACAAGACCGAAGACAAACAACTAAAGTCCGTGAAAAGTTTCATTGCTCCAACTCAGGCTAAAGTGGACGCCAAACTGACTCAAAGTCGGCTTCTCCCTACGCTCTCGCCCGCCAAACGCGAGAACGACCCATTTCACCCTTCACTCGACCTTTCCCCGTCACATGAAGAAGGCACGTCATCCAATGTCATTTCAGACGATGAACAACCCGAAGATGTCGCAAAAGAACTCTTCCCACTCGCCGAGACAACGGCTCACACCGTCAAAGGAAAAGGAGCACAAGAACCACAACATCAAATCCAAGCGCCCGCTCCGCCAACCAACTCCGAGAAGGTGCAAGACTCCGTGCCCAAAGACACGCACGAGAACACCGAAGCGCCCGCTCCGCCAACCAACTCCGAGAAGGTGCAAGACTCCGTGCCCAAAGGCACGCACGAGAACACCGAAGGAAGCCATCCACGTGACGCCGAAGAGTCGAAACAACAAGAAGGAAGTCGCGAAGACCCGTGTGGAGATTCGGCAATGAACAACAACGCCGCTCTCAACGACAACGCAAGGAGAACCAATGAGGTTGAGCCCGACAACTCCCTCTTAACGCCACGTGAGGAGCAATCTACGCCAAGCGCTATTCCGTCTCCCGAAGGAACACACGAAAAGGCCGAAGACGGGGAAGACCCTACTCCCGATGAAACGGATGGTAATTCCGGAAAACCCTTCTTCAACCCTTCCCTTGCCCCGGATGGTGTCTTTGCAAAATTCTTGGTTAAACATAAACGTGAGATCAACACACACGACCAACAAGCACTATGGGGAGAAACACATTTCCATGAAACCTTAGGACTTGATACAAATCAACTCGTGTTAGAGAAACACCACAAGCAAGTGATCTATGATCAAGTACACCCAACAATAGACCTTTGCGCGAGCGACGGGTGCACCTTTTTCCATGACATTGATTGCTCCGGCAACAAAGCCTACTCCACAATCGGACATGACAATTTTAGGTACCTCAAAGACGTCCTTCATCACCACCCAAAGTTCTACATTTTTCCACACCCACAAGATTACTACAACTCCAAATACAAATACGGCAACACATGGACCGAGTGGGCCCATGCCATCAACGAAGCCTTGCAAGAAGCCTTTGATTCCGGTGTTGTGTACGAAGGCTCCTTCATTCTCCCCGGAATGGAAGACAACCTTTCGGCGGAGACCCTCTATATGAACCCCTTGAACCCCGGCATGATCTCGCTTGCCCCCTGGGTGTGTGGAGTAGACCGGCTTTCGGATGCCAACACGTACAACCCATCACCTAATCCCGATGGCTCCGTGCGGCTCAACTTGCTTGACTCTCCACAATACCCATATTTTCACCTTCACCTCTCCACCCGTCACAAGCACCACGCACACATCCGCTACGGCGACATCATGCACCCTCACACCTCCCTGCAATGGGCCATAAATATAGTAGACGGCACCGTCCAAGTGGCCGCGGTGCGCACAACGCTACGATTCGAAGTTGCACGGCATTTGCTCCCGAACTTCGGCGTCTCTTCTCCAAAAGAGCTTTCCAAAAAATCCAAGCGGGAACGAGGAGAGTATAGGCGGCGCCGTGGCAACGCCCGGAATTCTTTTGTCCTCGTCAACCGCCTTTTCCATTTCGAAAACGACCACATCTCGGTCAACTCCAAAAATGCTTTCTTTCCGGAGGAACGCATACAGCCTCTACAATCATCCTCCGAACATATGTTCCGCTTCGATTACACCATACCAACCCCCCTCGCCGAGAAGCTTCTCTCCACCATCTTACAACACCCTTTGTGGACGCTCGGCAAAGTCTTTTGCATCCGTGGTTCCGATCTAGGGAAGGACAAAACTTTCAAAATTGTACCTTCAAAAGCATACAAGCAGGCCACGCCGGACTTCAAACAAATTGACGTGTGGGAATCCCTCCTTACTAGCGAAGCCGCACGACGGTGCGGTATCCTAGGAGCCATTCCCAGAACACAACACGAATTTTACGTGTGCATGAACTATCACAACACCCCCCTGCTCCCCCAGCGAGACTCCCTCACTTCCATGAGCTACATGCTCTTCCAAGAGAATAACCAGGTCAGGTATCGGGGCACTACGGGAGCCATGATCTCTTGGGGAGGATACTCCTCTTGGCGCTCCAAACACCCGGGACACAAAGTGGACCTCTCCGCCTCTCCCCGAAAAATTCACAAAGAAGCCCCTCCCCCACCACCCCCGGTGAAGGCTTGCTTCAACCCGCTCCCTGAACCACCTGATCCAGAACTGGTAGAAGTACACGCCCCGTCATCCACGCCGGACGTTGATGTAATGTTCGGGGTCTCCCTGCTTGGGAAAATTCGGCACATTTCCTTGTTCAGCGCCCCCATGGCTAAGGTGCGAGTCTACCGAGTGAAATACGCGCATTACGAATCCGCGCTCCTTGCAGAAGGCTTCACTGTGTCCCAGCTCGTCTTTCACCCCGAGTGCCCCGACACGGCCGCACGTGACAACCTTTTGGCTCCCGCCAACCCCCTAGTTTCGGAAGCCCAGGATTTCCTATCACGAGTCATCGAGGCGGCGACTGCCTACGGCAGCGCGGAACAACTAAGTCTCGGGAGGGACCATTACTTGTCCACAAGCAAGCCTCTCTCCCCCACAGAAAAGATCGCACAACTCCACCTCCAAACGGGGAAAGTTTTCCACCCCATCCCGGAAATAACAGGAGCCTTCATATCCAATGAGTTTTTCTCAGAAGAAGAGGAAGCCCTGGTGATGTCCTACAGTGCAGATGAAAATCACCAGTGGCTGTCCGAGGGGCACCGCACAATGCTTCATTTCGGATTCAGGTACAATCCAGAATCAAAAGAAGTTGAACCTTTTGAACCGACCCCTCCTGAGTTTATTCAAGCGATTGAGCTACGGGCATTCTCTGCCTGCGCCCAGGTGCTGCCCTCCTCTGTCTTATGCCCCAATATGTGGTCAGTGGCTCGATACGAACCTGGCAGTGGCCTGAGGAGCCACGTAAACGTCCCTCAGCTAGGCCCTTATGTCCTGGATGGCTCCTTTGGGTCAGGTGCGGAAATGGTTTTCGAAACGCGTTCCCTCCCCGGATCCACCCTCTTTAAGAAAAGGCAAAAAGTCTTCCTACAGCGCCGCAGCCTCCTCCTAATTTTTGGGGAAGCCCGCGACAAATGGAAACACCAAATCCCAGCTCGCGACTATGACACAGTGGAGAAGCGGCGCATTCCCCGAGACTCCAGGGTATCCCTTGTCTTCCGTCACACTGGTGTAGGAACGGGCCTCCATACGACATCCTCAGAGCCCCCGGACCCAGAGCAACATGACACGAATTAAGGAACCTACACTCGGCGTCACCCTTCTGTGCACACGAGACGTAGTCTTCGCTCTAAGACCCCAGATACCCTCCATCACCATTATTGCATGTTCTCAGGCATGGCAAGGCCATCGCTCTACCACTCCCCTTGTACGTAACATGAATTCCTTAACCCCTGTGACCGCCAGGTATGCCCTGACCAGGCTGATCTGTGCTCACTGTGTACCAGGCCACAAAATCCTGTGGTCCCCCTTGTGGGAAGCTCAGATGCGTATACCGAATGCTACCCGTCCCCATATTCTTTCTGCCCCCCTTCCACCCGTCAGTGCCACCGCAGTAGTAGTAACATGGGACGGTGTCAAGAGGTCCTCGCCCGCGTGGGCTTGCACGGTGCCTCCCTCCCCGCCACCGTCTCTCGCATCGCGGAGATTCCCCCTGGGGAGCAAGCACACATCAATCCGAGAATATTGGTCCCAGACACAAGTGTCTCCACAGACCTGGCTACACACCCCTCGCTTCGCACTGCCTGTGACACGGCCTTACGCCACTCGCCCAAAGCATACGCACAAGCACTTCACTCTCGGATTTCTGCACTAGAACAGTGCGAACCCGACCCCTCAATACAGAATGAGGACCCTGCCCACATACCAACGCTTCTGACACCGGACTCCCCACTGGGTGCCCGCTATTCCTCCATTCAGACACCCTCCTTCCCCCCTCCCCCCCAAGTGCACAGACCCTCAAACCTAAACGCTTGCGCCGACCCCCCCCCTTCTCTTCCCTCCGTCCCGGCCATCCGTGTCGTGTCCTTCAACACGGCAAAGAGCCAGAACACACCCGCGGCAATCTTGCACTTCCTTAACGAGGGATATGACATTATACTCCTTCAGGAGCTCAACTCTCCCCCTCTCCTCCCACAGCGGTACGCCTTCGGCAATGACCGCGCTAAGGTCTTCTCAAATGTCTGCGGCCACAGACACGGGGTGTCGGTCATTGCAGGCCCGCGCATCGCGAGATATACCTGCTGTGTCCCGCCCAGAGACAGCGACGGCCTTATCTGTGGTGCCAAAATATCCCTACCGGAGGCAACTCCCTTACACGTCTTCTCAGTTTACTCCCCCCCGGTGCGCACGGGGGCCCCAGCTCGGTACCGCGACACCATACAGCGAGTTCTTGCTTCTTATTTCAACGATCATCCGAATCACATCCTGGGGGGTGATTTTAACTGCGTTCTGGATCCTGAACTTGACCAGCACAGCTCCGTCGATCCACATGAGTGGCACTGGCTCACGGGGGAAGTGGAGTACCTCCCATCTAGGTTGGTGGACACTTTCAGGTCAGAGCACCCCTCCCTCAGGCAGTACACCCGCTACGCAAGCGACCGCTGGGACAGCGAAGCAAGGCTGGATTACATCTTTGCGTCCCCTCGCCCAATGTCGCACTTTCCCCTTCTGGATGCGTCGGTCCTCACGGACTACACCATCTCTGACCACCACCCAGTGGTTGCGGTCTTCCAGTGCCCCTCCCCGATCCTTCTGTCTCAGCCCCCACTCCCCCCTTGCATTTTTCGGAAACTTTCTAGTGACGAGAAGCAACAATTCTCCAACAGTATACGGCTCATCTCCGACTGGTGCCGGGACCTCCAGGACGCCCCTGCCAGGGCCCCATTGGAAGAGGTCATCGCCGCCACTGATTCTCTCCTTATGCAGGTTGGGTCTGCGTACCACATAATAACGCGTCCGAAGCCGCAGCGCAAGGACCAAGAGGGCTACGGCAAGCTCAGGAAATTTTTACGCTCACCCCCGCCTCCTTCTTCCCCAGCATTTCCCGAGCACATTGCGGAAGTTCAGTCCGTGGTAAACACCCTACGGTCCTCGGACGAAACCAAAGCGAAGAGAAAGCTTCACAGTAGTCTGGTCCGAGGGGTCCAGATGAAAACCACAGTTGCTCGCACCCTCTGCCCTAAAGACCTAGAGCCTCTCGTAGTCAGGGATCCAGCCACCAAAGAGCTCCTGAGTGACCCGGCGGATGTAGCTAAAGTTTTTGGGGACACCCTGCTTCATCTTGGAGGGCATCCATATTACGCCCCCCCCCAGGACTTCGTCGACGAGGTCCTGTCCCACTCCCCCACATGCCCCGTTTCTGCCAAGAACGACCACATACCTCCTGTGACCTGGCAGGAGTTCCAGAACCACTTAAAGCACAGTAAGCCATCAAAAGCCGGGGGGCCGGACAAAAGAAACAACTATATCCTGGCCCTCTGTCCGGAACCCATTCAACGTTTTTTCCACTCCATTTTAAACCGCTTCCTCCACTCGCCGCTGTCGCCGCACTGGCTATGCGCAAAAATATGTTTGCTTTATAAAACAGGCGACCCTTTCTCCCCTTCAAACTACCGCCCTCTTGCCCTCTCAAACTGTATTTACAAACTCTTGGCCACTTTTGCCTGCAAACACCTGCGCGCTCAGGCTTTTGCACACGACATCCTTTCAGAAATCCAGCACGGTGGCCTTCCCGGCCACCAATGCGCTGATCATCTGTATCACCTCAAAGCCCTTTATGCAAAATCGAAGAAGAGCTACTCGCTGTTCATCGATTTCAATAAAGCCTTTAATTCAGTGCCTCATGGCACACTCAGGACAGTCCTCGAACGGGCAAATTTTTCTGCTTCCACAATTTCTCTCATAAAGCAACTATACTCCTTCCCTCAAGACAGCCCCATCATCAATGGCCGCACTCCCCACGCCCACCTCCAAACCAGGGGCCTCCGACAAGGATGTCCCCTCTCCCCCCTACCCTCCTATCTCTATCTCAACTCCCTCTTCCACCATTTTTATGCCACTGTGCCCCCCCCCCCGGGCAAATGCCCGCACCAGCCACCACGCCTACATCGACGACATCCTGATCAGAAGTGAGGACGTCAACTACGTCCAAAACAGCCTCAACTACTTCGATGGGCCAGCCAGGGACTGGGGACTGGACATGAATGTGTCTAAGACCGAAGTCCACGCCAATGGCACAGGCCCCCAAAAAGAGTTTCTGACACCCAGGGGCTCGGAGTTCCACACGTACAACAAAAAAACGGGTCGCCCGCACACATGCTATAAATACCTGGGGGTTTATCTTTTTACTCGCCACCAGGCAGAGGGCCTGTTTCACATGCTCAAGGCGGAGAACCAGAGTTATTTTGCCCGGCTCTCTCCCTTGCCTCTTACACTTAGTGAGAAGGTCCGACTGACGAACTCTCAGCTGGTCCCAGCACTAGCCTACCGCTTAATCACCAACTCTCTTTCCCCCAACCAGCTCGAAAAGCTTCAGGCACTTATCTGGGCGGGAGTTGCGTCTCGCAGCATCACACGTCTAGTCTCCCCGAAAGACCGTTTCGCGGCTCGCCCAAAGGGAGGGTTGGGAATGAAGTTCCCACCGCACAGCGTCCACGTTGCTACAGTGAACTATGGACTACGGGCCCTTTGCGGCCTTGCCCCAATGTCAGTTGGCCCCCTGTACGTCCAGTCTTTACTTAGCTCGAACCAGAGGGCCTCGGACCCGGTGCAATACTCTTTTTTGGACTCCATCCATGCTCTTTGCATATCTTTCCACAGCATAGGCCCGTGGAGACCCACTGCTATTCGGGATCTAACGCCTGGTACCCAGCTAACCGTTAGGTTCAAGTCAGGACAGGCCACAGGAAGAGTGACCGAGGCCACCTCCAAATGGGCCAACGTCTCGTTCCACGACGGGGTCTACTCGGTGGATACCCACACGTCCCACACCATGCACATGCCATGCCACGCCGTCATGAATTACTCCCGCCCCTCTCACTTCCAGCTAGTCCCTGAATTTTTGCGCCCTCAAGAGACCATCGCCGAGCCCCCAGCGCCACCGCACAACGCACACGCACTGGGAATCAGCCAACACGGCCATCTCTTCGCTCTGCAGGCACAACACTACCTAGGGAAGAAGTCTCTCGACGAGTGGGGATGCCACGATGCCGCGGAGGCACTAACCAGGCCGCCGACCTCCGGCCTACAGCGGGTGTGGCTATATTCCGATGGCTCCTCCGGAGAGTCCGGCCATGCGGCCGCCATCACGGCCTTTCTACCCGACGGTGCAACCAGAGTCCTGTGCCTATCCTCACCGCATCCCTCTTCTCTGGGTTCGGAGTTCTGGGGGGCGGTAGCAGCCATTCGCTGGATCCACAGGGAACTTTCCCAATACGAAGTATGTTTGTTGATTGACAACGAACAGGTGGTGTCCACCCTCCAGAAATGCCAAGTCCGTAGGCCCAGCCTGTTCCAAGACAACACATGGACTGTCGCCGTACACAGCACCCTACGTCTCATTACCAACCCCCTCCACATCATGTGGATTAAAGGTCACGCCAATTTTATTGGCAACGAAATCTGCGACCATTTTTCTAAATGGGCAGCTCACAGCCTGATTTTTACCCCGGACCTCCCCCCCCCCCCCCACTGGGCTCAGTGGCGGTACACCACCTGCCTGTCCTCCACAAGTTTAAGGTACAGCAATTCCGCCACCTATTGCCGCGGCATTCCCATAGCAACATAGCGGTCGGCCCCAGCTTCAGCCTGTACAACAAAACTTCCTGGTTTTCGTCCCTGTTTTTCAAACTGGCGTCCGGGTGCTACAATGTGCACGGGTACCGGTGGAGCAATATGCTCCACGACTACCACTGTTCCAGGTGCGGACAGCACCATCCTTTCGACCCTTTATCTTTCCTGGCCTTCTGCAAAGCGTTGGACCAGCACGTCCAGGCATACGTCTCCTCCTGGGGAACCCTTTTCAGCCCCATTGTCCTGCACTGGTGGCTCTCTGGACCCTCAAAAGCTGACCGCAGGAACTTCATGAGAACTTTGGTACCAAAGTCCCTATGGTCCTGCCTCTCCAAGCCGATCCCGGGCTGCACTCGCGCCGAGCACAGAGCCATGCTTGGCCTAGCCCTGGAGGAACGCGTAAAGCACCCGGACAAGGCTGTCCACCAAGCACATGATTGGCTGTGTTCGAATCCTCTCCCTTGGGACCCAATACTTTGGGCGCACCCCTCCGACCCCCTCAACCCCTTCTCGGTTTCGCACTGTGCGTTCAGTACCTCCGTCCACATGCCCCCTCGGACCCGCCCCGTATACCAGCACCCCCCACCTCTCCCTAAACACGCCTTAGAAAAAATGTCCAAGCCAGCGTCAGCCAAAGCACAACCAACCACGCGCCGCGCGCCGAAAAATTCCAAACGCCCGTCCAGCCGCGCATCCGCGCCACGCCCCCCCCCCCCCTCGGCCATTCCCCGCCCTCCTCAGCACTCACGCCCACGGCCACCACAAAAACGCCATCGATCACCACAAACCCACCAGGCCACAATCGTTTGGGCTCCCCCAAAGCGCGCCAAGACCGCTCTCCCCCTCCCACCCCCAAGCTCCAAGACACTCTACCGTCAAACACGCCTACCTATGGGGGGACAAACCAGACGTTCTGGGTAATTTGTGGTATGCCTGCAGAACCTTCAAAAGGGAATGGTACCATTTTCTACCCGGCTCCCCAATATGCAATTGTCGGAATTTGTGGAACAATTGTCTGCCCGCCACCTCCACTCTTGCGTTTGAATTGCTGTGATATGCCACCGTCTTAGAATGCTTCACGCCCATGTACTTGCACATCGTGCAAAACCATGCCCGAACGAACGGCGTACCCGTGTCGCTGCAAATCACGGCTGGGACGTAAAATGTCGTCAAGCAATACCGGATCATTGCTTGCGCCACGGTCTTGGCTTGCAGCACCACTCTGTGCTTGTCCCTCTTGTCCTTCCTCTTGGATTTGTTTCGCAGAACAACGATGTCTCTGCTGTGGCGATCGACTGCTAAAATGACGAATTCAAAAACCTCGTCTTTCACGCTGACTTCCGGCATCTCAAAGACATCGATGGAAATGGACCTCATGGGACTCTCCGGAATGGCTTTGTGCACGGAGATTCTGGCAGTTGACTGATTTTGATGTTTGGTAGCCCTGCAGACCGCACACACCTTGCAATACCGATTCAGCACTGCATAATAACCTGGTGTGCAATGGTCCCGAGAGTTCGGCATACATTCGTACTTAACCCGAATAATACTTGCAGAAGCCCATGACGACCGCAACTCGCTGATGGTGGTGGATCGCTGCCAATGGTTCAAGGTGGCCAACTTGCCCGGCATCAGCCTGGGTTGCCCATGACCAACCACGTGTCCCGCAAACGTGACCTCCTTCACGCATCGGAATGCCTTTGTCGGCTTACATACCATTTGGTGGCAATCTAGGACGTCAAGCACTCGTCTCAAGTCTTTCTCGTGGGCCCTGATCAATTTATCTTCCGACATGTCCTCCGTGCCGGACGGGACAATGATGTCATCCATAAGCGGGTCAGCGCAATCTCGCATAGGTGGGGCAGATCCTCCATCATGCGTCTGAATACAGCGTTGCCATTTTTGGCTCCCATCGGCACCACTTTTGATAGCATGGGGCCGAGTGGCGTACTCGTCGTCGTACACGCCCTGGAGTGCTCATGCAGCGGCATCTGTCGATAACAACGTTTGAGGTCTCACAACGTGAAGATTCGGTTTGGCGCCATGTTTTTGCAAAATGGTGTCGAAAAAGGGAAGAGAGTACGAGTCATTCTCGGTTTGCTCATTCAAACCTCGATAATCGACAACTAACAGCCCTTCGGCTTTCTCCTTCTTCGGCACGATAAATGCTGGGCTTGCCCACTCACTCTCCGAAGGTTCTATCCATCCACGCTCGATGAACTCCTTCCACAGATTTTTCATGGCCTCCGTCCGCTCAACTTGAAGCTGATATTTCCGGTGCCGATATAGTTTGGAATTGGGCTTCAATTTCATCCGTGCGGTGCCAAATCGACCTCCGTCTGGTGGATTGTTGTTGGCCACACTGCTGAACAACCGTGGATAATCCTTCACCAATCTTTCCCTCAGCTCATCCACTTTTGGATTTTCCCTTGCTTCCTGGACCAAAGCTGTCCGCAGGATCACCACTGACCGAATGGCCGTATAGCTTTCCTCCAATTCGCTCTCAGATATTCCCTCATCCGTCATACCCTCTTCAACATCCTGGGTCTGCAGCCCCGCAGATAATTTTCTGAATTCTTGGATATTGAATGCGGTGTTTGGCCTCAAATCGATCCCTGAGCGCGGGGAATTCCACGTTGGTGGGTTGGATTCCACAGGCTCATCTTGATCTGCCATGTGGTCCATCAGCCTCGCCACGAACTCGTTCTTGGTGAATTTCCTCGTAATCAAATTTTGATCGTCCCACCAATGAGGAGATTTGACCCAGCTTCTAGCCTGCTTGGCTGCCACACGGTCATGAATCCCATCCTTCATGTAATGGACTACATGATCCTTCTTCGGCAGCATAGATGCCTTCTTCGATTGGATTCCACTGACTTTCGGAGGACAGTCCTCCGGTGTCCCTTTCCCGTGGGGACTTCTCTAAGCTAGGTCGACCGCAGCTGCGTCTTGCTTCGAATCGCCCAGCCATGGGGCACTTCTCGCGTTCTGCAAGGCCTCGAGCGCTTCCATGCCCCGCATTAACGAATCGTCCACTTTCTCGATTTGTCAAGTTCGGCGGTCACCCCCATGCCCTTGTCCTCCCGAGGGTCCATCAGCACTTGCCTCCACTTCCAAGCCTCTATACGCTTCTCTTTGGGCACCTTCCCGGGCTGGGCTTGGAAGTAAGCCTTCTGGTGCTCCGCGTGAATCCTGCATGTCTTATGGTAGTGTTTGTGTGGCAGAGTTTGTGTGGATTCATCTCATAACAGATCCAGCATCCGTCATGTTCCCGCCTGTATTCCTTGAAGGAGATCAGCAGATTGCCGATCCTCCGCGCTGGTTTCCCCGTTCCTCCACGGGGTGGTGCTCTCCTCCACTTACACTTATCTTGCCCATGCTCCTTCATGTTGTGCCCCACAAACGCAAAGAAGTGCGCTTCCTCGTGATCCTCCGGGTCATTCTCTCAGCCCCGGTTGACCCTCGCCCATCTTCCAAGCTCCTGCCGCAATCATCATGGACCTCGCGATGATGTCAACCTTTGCGGCGATCATGGCTCCCATGATTGTGACGGTCTTTGATATGCGCTTTGTTTTTGGAGTTGAGCTTCAATTCGACGCTCACGTACTGGATGATCAAGTCTAGGCTCATTTGCGCGGGTATCATCTGCAAATACAGCTTTTCCCCGCATCTCCATTCGACATTTTTGATTGGCAGGAGACATCTTCCTGCTGTCTCGCCGAACACCTCCACGTACATGGAATTCTTCAACGAGATCATCCTCTCCGGCGCTCTGAGGTTCCGTGAGAAATATTCCGTAATGCCTGGGTGCTGCTCCTCTGGCGACATGATGTGTACTGCCATAAATTTCTTGGTCTGCTTCTTCTCCTCGTCTTCAATCCGTTTCTTCGAATAGGCTAGAAGGACATCCTGCGCGAGGTGACAAATGTCGCCCGATTCAGACCAATCCTCAACCTGCTTTAACAGCCGGTGATACTTTCAGAGATATCTCCTCCACTCCCTGCACTTCAGCGTCCCACGTTCCAAATTAAGAGGTACTGCCCACAGGTCATCGAGCTTTAAATCAGTAGTATCCGGCCTTGCTTCCTTGCTCCAACCAGTCCAAACACTGCTCCTCTGTACGGATCCTCTTCTCTTGAATCGCGTCACGCAAGTCCGCCTTCAACTCCGGGGTCAACCAGTTCGGGAACATACTATATGCCCACATGTCTCGGGCATCTGATCCTAACTGCATCTCACCCACGACTTCCTCGGCGAAGACCTCCCTATCTAAGATGAAGTTGTCCAAGTTGGCGAAGGTGGCGTTCCAATGGGGTCTTTTTACAACCCGGAGGTCTTTGATGCGTACAGCGTCCCCAACATCCGAAGCAATGACGCCCCAAAGTCAAATACTTCCACCACTCTCATTGCGTGGGGAGTGGGAGTAGACTCCTCAGATCTCCATGTCTTCTCGTGGTCCAGATTTGGCTTCTTCCATGTTCGGAGCGACCATGGTCCATATGCCCGACCGCAGATCTTGCACTCACGACTCCCCATTTGATTCTCCACGTATTTCAGAATCCATTATGGCTACCGAGCGCTCATACGCTGCACGGGCATCTAACGTCCCAGCAACTGGCGGGCCGCTCATGTCAGTCTCAACCGTTGCCTCACGATTATCACGCTTGGGCGTACCAATCCCCGAGCCTTTTTGCGGGGTCTTCTCCCCCAAGATGAAACTTGCCGAGAAAAGTGGGATGTACCTCAACAATCAGGGGTCAACCCGTGGCGGACCATATGGCGCCAACTCCATGGGACCCTCCATGGGCGCCACTCCTTCTGCGGCTGTCCTCAAGGACGTCGTGGTAGAGTGGGACCTCGTGTCGGGACTCCTGCGCGCCTCTCCAGCTCCTTCATCTTGTCCTCAACGGTCTCCCAGTACTTGATCCTTTTGTCCACCATTCCTTGCTGCTGTACCAGCATTGTCTGGCATCGGATACTCTTCACAGCTTTGTCGAGGATGGCCTGGTCCTCGACAATTTCACCGGTGGTGTCGCCGGACTTGTGGATCCTTTGAATAAGGGCATCTTTGCGCACGCAGGGATAAGTTCCGATGAGGAAGTCCACATGTCAGCAGAAGCAGTGATATTCACGCGCCCCGTCCCCGCACGCCACCTCCTTGATGTCCTCGTGCGGATGTCCACCATCTGACTCTCGGTTCCAGCTATCCCGTGGCGGGCCTTCCGGAGCTCCCCGCTCCTCCGCTCGGCTCATCACGGTGTTGCCCGTTCCTTCACCATCCATCCTTCCTGCCTCTGGTCCCATCATACCGAACTCGGTATGCGTTGGTCCCCTTGTTGTTGCCGACCTTCACGGTAACTCCTCCCGTTCTGCATCATTAGCAATCTCAGGATTTGGAACAGTATGCGATTGCCGTGCCGGAAAATCTGGCTCTGCGCCGGCACCATCCGAAGGGTAACAAGTATGATATCCCTCCGAGTCCGACAGAGCACTGAACATCCAGCGGACAGGGCTCAGTGTAATTCCCATTGCCGAATCCCCATCCTTCTTGGAAAGTTTTGGCGAACCACGTTTTGATACATCCGGGCCTTTGAGCCACTGCTGCGGCTCATCGTCGCATTCTTCGGCTGCTACTCGGAGATGACATCATTTTTGACATGCTTCTTCACAAAGAACGACGATGTCCTCCATATCGGTAGACATTATTCCTTCCGAATGTCTCCTTTCTTCTCGGGTTTCAACCAACGACTCCCGGATGGTATCGTTCATGGTTACCCCGGGTCCACTTGGGCAGGGCTCACAAGGGCCCAAGCTCTCGGGTGCCCTAGGCGGCAGGTAAACCTCTGCTACCAAAATTAAGGTCGGTAGGACCGGCCCCTGCCATTGTGCGGGCTCTGCTGCCTATTCTCGATCTTTCCACCTTCTTCCCTGTGACACTCATTGTCCTTGATCTCACCAAAGCTTCCATGCCTTCCACTTACCAATTTCCAAAATCCCAAAATGTCCCGCAAACAAACCCCTTGGCAGCCCTTGGTAATGAATTTCAAATACGTGATCCATCAAGTGAAATTGAGGAACGTTCTGAGGACGGAGACACTTCAGTCCATCAATGCATGAAAGTCATGGAGACGAGAACAAATAAGGACAATGTCGGGTCAAGGGCTTGAGAGGTAGAAATGGAGATGAAGCCCTGGAATAAGATATGCGATTATCGAAGACGATGTTGCATATCTACTCCAAGAATCGATTTATAGAATATATACACCCTCCAACTATGCGTACCGCTATGGACGTATGACGCAATGCCCACAAAATTTCGATACAAGGTCTTGAGACGACTCATTAGTTCACGGAAGATCATGCATGACACCATGACTTTGCTACGGTCCATTAGGTGTATGGCAACACACAAGGAAGAGCATACAAATCACAATGACATCATTGGGTTCCTTGCGAAGCTCGGGCACACATGGCTCATCCTTACCCTTGCCCACAAGACAGTAAAACGGAGTAAACAACATGGGCTCCAAACATAAGGAATGTTCTTACCGTTGATCAACCATGACACCATGGCCTCCATGAACACAAAGTACGATATGGCCACATACATGACTTGCCAACCCTAATGAGTCACCAATGTGCACGTACGAAGAGCTTGTAATGAGGATCACTAAATATGAGTCAGGAGAGTGACCTCACAGCAATGGAAAACCCTACCTGACACCTGGCATGTGTGACATATATATTGCCATGATGGCAATGCTTCGGCACTCCACCCCGGACGCCGTGTGTCCGTCACTCTGCAATATCATACACGATTGCCAGCAAGTGAATATGCTTGGCGCTGTACTTGCTGCTTGCAAGGACGACAACAAGAAGGGCAAGCCCAATAAACCTCGCATGTTTACTGCATGCTACACACCAATTGCTGGGCTCCCTACGGTTCGAGTGTCGCGAGCCAAAGACAGGAATAGAGAAGCCAACACACAACATATGTCTCATGCCCTCACATCCTTGAACATGCCACTCGGTTCCATCACTTGGTGCCTAATTGCTTGGAATCCGATGGCACAGGCAAACACAGTCGCCATGTGCATTTGAAACCATCCACACAAGAACAAGTGAAATCAATATTGCTTATTTGCATGTTCGTGTGACACCGAACCAATTTAATACATGCTACTTGGAGGGAGATTGGCTAAGAAGATTGGATAAGCAGATGCCGCGAGTCACATGTAGACACCTAGACCCGGCCCGCAGAGTGAGTGCACAAGGAGACGTATCCCGGGTCAAATGAGAGCACATCCATGTGAGATTGTTCAAACCCAAGGAGAAGCAGTCCTGCCTCGAAGAGAGATGGTCCCGCCCCAGTCCAGGCCTGGAGAGGGATGGTCCTGCCCCAAATCCATGCCCAGAGAAAACGTAACCAATCCATGACCCAGGAGGGAGAACCTAACCAACCCATGGCCCAGGAGCGAGAACATCACCAAAGCCCAATCCCAAAAGCATGCGTATGGAGGGAGAGCTTCGCCTAGCCATGACCCGGGAGAGCATGCGCACGGAGTGAAATTCCCCAACCTTGACCGACGATTGTCCCTATATCAGACTGCCAATTGACGTGAACTCATGCCCTACTGCTTGCTGCCAAGAGAGGGATAGTGGATCACCAACCATGTTTGACCAATTGTATGAATTCAGCAGAGGTCACTGGAGTAGGACGGCAAATGAGAGGTTAGCAACCAGGGCATAAGCGCAATTCTCCATCTTTAGCATGTTCAGCCATTGCATTTGCACACAACATGTTCAACACACGCCATCGCCAAAGATTGACTCTCTGTAATTCCATGGAAGATCAAGGTGTCATGACACATGCAAAGCAAACCAATGATAAGCCAAGGAATGAGGAATTGCTTTGCCTTGCGGAGCAACGACAGAGCTACGTTCTTCCCTTCCGGTGCGCCTACCTCAGCCACATCCACTTCCACTTCACTTCCACTAGGGCTCCTCCAGCTTCAAGGGACTGCTGATCCCTCAGGCACGTAGGCCTGGCACTGTCGAAGCATATGCGCCCATTAACGTGCACCAGTCACCTCAAGGGCGACAGCCGGTGTAGGCGGAGGCAGCGCACCAGCTTAGCCCTCGCAGACTGCAACGCCTTTTGGAAGAGGAGGACGCAAAAAATGACAACCCAAAAAACTATTCCTTTTCGACATTTGCAGCACACATGACCCAGACAGCACCAAAAATGTTTTCATTCCCAATTTGCTGCTTTTTTCCAGTTTTTGTTTACTGAAATAAACTATTATTTTGTCTGATCTGAAGGGTGTGTTTTACCAACCTTGTCGTTTTTGTATTTGAAAAACCAACTAACGCGTGCCTTTTCAGGAGCTCATTTTCTAAAATGACATTCTGCGAGACTCCAGGTGCACCTAATTTTGTCCTGCAAAATGAATTGCTTTTTTATGCCCCTGAGTGCGCGAGGCCTCGGGCACTCAAGGTGGTGGAGACAAATGTGTATGGAAGACAACAAAAACAGGACACAACGTGCAAGACATACAAACACTGAAAGAAAAGATCAGCAAAACTGTCCAAGCCCTTAAGGGCATATAATTGCATTCGTGTCGAAGGCAAGTTTGCAAGGCCTCGCGCACACATGACTGCAAAAAGAAACAAAACACATGGCTTAATGGTGACATACTTCTTCTTCGGTCCTGCAACCTTAGACAACCTGGAAGCGAGGTTTCTTGCCACCGTACTTGTCCCACCTGCTTGGGGAGGCTTGGGCAGGCAACCGTACCACGAGATGGCTGGGCAGCAGAACGCGAGGGCGGCTTGAACTCTCCACTAGCACTCGCAGCAGTCTTTGCTTTCTTTTCCGGCTGGTCCTTACCCGAATCATCGGGACTCGCATCGAAGTGAGCGGCGGGTCCCCGCTTGCGCTTCACCTGGGTCTCCAGTACTTGCTCCGGATCCTCTTCTTCTGTCTCCCTGTTGGCATCGTCGTCGTCTGATTCTCTGGGCTTGTCTGACTTCTTCTTTCCCTTCGCCGGCTTCTTGGTACTCGAGGGGGTTCCTTTTCCGGCTGCAGAGCCCTTACTTGGTACAACTTTGGCAGTCCTCTTCACCTTGGCGTGGCTTGGCAAGGTGGGTGCAGGCGCAACAGGCTTAGTGTCGTCAGCGGGCGCCTCAGTCACAATCTGCTCTTGGACGGCTTCTGCAGCATGCACCTGCTGGTGCCATTCGAACCCTCGGCTGCTGTCCAGAACCCACACTGGAATGCCACGCAAAAGCCAGTCTTTTTCAGTATCCCAAGTTGCAGCTGTTGCTCCCTGCTCTGTCTGATCGGCTTCCAACATGTACCGCATGACGACGGCATGCTGCAAAGCACCTCCAACGGCGTTCGCAAGGTCTTTTTGCTTGATCGCCGACACAGCCAGAAACGCCACTTTAGTCCTCCCTGAATCGTCCGAGATCGCAATCTTTGCGGCCATGGCAGGCGTGACATCGACAACAACTACTGCATCAGCATGCGGACAATCCAAAGAAGGTTTGAGGAGGTACAACAGCACGTGAATCAGGGTTGTGAAATGACCAAGGTTCTTGTTCTGCATCTCCTCGAAATGTCCAGCATAATACGTGACATAGTTGGGTAACTGCAGTAAATAAAAACGAATAACAGAGACAGCAGTGCGTGAGGCCTCGCTCACACAATGGCATCGAAACCAGTGAGAGAAGCAGATATACCTGCTTATCCCAGCGACTCGTTGTTCTGATGCACATACAGTGTTCGTCAAACCGATGCATTTTGCTGGTCGTGGAACTCGACAACCAAGAGTATACCGGCAACGGGGCATGGTAGAAAGGCGCTGTAGTCCGCTCCTTGTCCCTCTCTGTATGCCACAGCCTCTGCATGTCGCGGCCAATACGGTGCACAACATCAGCAGCGCCATGGAAAATTGCGTCCTTTCCCAGCATCATCACATCGAACAGCCACTTTGGAACAAATCCTGCAGAGTTATATTCCACGAAAAGGTCACCGTTGGCGACCCACACTGAGTACTGCAAGTCCCGAAAACGGGCTGGTGGTGTCTTCTGGATATCCTCGATACAGCATACTGTCAAAGTGCATTTTTTCCCTTGGTTGTCCTGCTTGTAGACATTGATCACTTCGCCAGTACCCATCTGTGTCTGTGTCGGTGCAAGTGATGGTGCCTCAGCCTTCCTTTGCACCTGTTTCCGCATGGTTAGCGTCTGCGGTGATGGAGGTGCTCCCTTGTCCCCAGTCCGCCACAGAGGTGCACCAGTCAAAGTTCTGTCACGCAGAGTCTACGGGATTCTCCTTTCACGCTGTTGCAGAGCCCGTGCGACTGTCATTATCCGTGCTGCCAGGTCCTCAGTGGCTGGGTCTCCTGCCCAGTACGTCAGCCTCTGTTTCAGTTGAAGTACTGCCATTGCAGTACAGTTTTGCGACTGGTCAGTTTTGTCTGGGTGTGTCGTGTAGTTTGCCCGGTACCAGTTGTCCATCCACAGCACGCAACACGATGTAAGCACCAGTGCCCACGTTGTTTTAAGTGCTGCTGCTGCCTGTTTGTCCACTGTATCTGCGGCGGCGTCTGCTTGTCCCAGTCTACTCTTGTTCGTCTTTCTGTTTGCGTTTGGTACCCTGTTGTGTTTCCCGGGTTTTTCCTGTTTAATACTGCCCCTTGACGCATCAACAGGTACAGGTTCAAACCCTCTCGTCGCAAAATGCGCACCCAGCACTTGTCCTCCTGCCTTTTAGGTGCCCGTAAACTGTGGTGCATTCTTCTATTGAAACTGAGTTGCTGTGCAAATGTTAACACCAGTTGCGCCGCCAGGTCGTTCCGTTTCAGCCCTTTCCACAAGTCGTCTGCTGTTTGGTATGCTCGTTCTGCGGCGCATGCCTCTCTCAGTGCTGCTGCTCCTTTGCTTACTTCTGCAATCATGTGATGGGTTACAGATTTTTTGGCGGGAAGTAACATTTTGCGTTCTTCCGTGTTAAATTGAATTTGAGCACATATTCTAATTATCGTTTCGCACAGCGTTCTTTAAAGAAAGCGTCTTTGAAAACATCTGGCCTTTTCTTGTCGTCATTTCTGGTGCGCATGCTGCAGCCGCAATTTGCATTTGGTGTCTGCGTGTGCTCCGTTCCCAGTAACCGAAAACCGTTTTCCCAACAACAATTTCGTGTTCTGTTTCCGTCTTTAAACCCGGTCGGAAAAAGAAACCCTATCTTTCGGGCAGGAAAGGCTACGTCCGCTATTAGAACTGGACACGTCTTCCCTTGAGAGGCTGTTGGAAAAAAGCCAATCATTCCCCTGATCCCCTGATAAATATGACGAAGGTTACCGATGTATAATCGACTGTCACAAGTGGTAGCCGTGAAAGGGAATGTATATACTGGCGTAGCCTGACCTGCCTGCTTCTTCATTTTCTTGTGTGGTTTTAGTGCACGAGGCCTCGCGCACTGATTGTTTCTGTCGGGGAATGTTCTATGGCGTGTTATATCTGACCAACACTGTGTCTACACACACATACACCGTAAAAATCAAATGTGTGTGTCCGTCTGGTACTATACCTGCAATTGTACGCGTCATATGGAATCCAGAAATCAATACATTACGTGACTTGAGTGCGCAAGGCCTCGCGCACTCCAGATTCCAAAATTTGTATTTTTTTTTACTTTGGAGTATATGTGTTTCACCTAACATGGGAGGTCTGACCGTTATACGCTTCAAATGCTCCTTCAACACAACCTGAGTTTTAATAAGGTGTGGGAGCTGTGTATTTCTGCAAACAGCAGTCCTTATGGTTTGTATGTTTTGTAACAAACTGTACTTTGCATATCTTGAGTGCGCGAGGCCTTGCGCACTCAGAAGGCCGTACGATATAAAAAACGTCCCATTCAGGAACACGAAGTTGCGCAATGTCAGAATAGGCAATTGATTTCACTATGCCCAAAATCACGTTCATCAAATATGCAAAAAAATAGTTTTTTTGCCCTGTTGTGAACCGGTTGCTTTCTTCGCGTTCAACGCGCAAAACAGGGTGCAGTTTGCGTGGGCCAAGACCAGAGTTTATCAAGATCACAATTCCAGGCCTTCCATCATCCACTGGAGTTGCCCTAGCTTCTGATTCGCTCCCATTTCCGCAACAGGATAGAACTAACACTCTTAGCACCCGTTGGGAAAAAGTTTCAGACGAGCGGCCCGCATTGCAGAATACAGAGCACGCGCACGCCAACAGGAACACCAGAAGGGCGCCCGCACACACAGCAGGCCTGGTCTCAACGAGAAATGTGAAATTCTCCATCCTGTGGATTATAAGTAATATAAGTTCGGAAGTTCCCTGAATTGATACCTGAAACTGCTGAAATCGCTGAAATCGGTGAAGTGTAGGATAGAGATGCAGCCAAATGGGATCGGGACCGGCTTCACATTCAACCACTCCCCATCCCTCACAGGCTGGAGTACCCCCTTGACTCCCGGATGCACTTGGTTGTCGTCCATCTGCGGCTGAAGGCCACGGGGCCACCGTTTCCAAGCTGCCCGGGTTCCGCTCACGCGTGAACCTACGTGTACGCAGGCCATTGACCCGGGGGCCTCAGAATCAACCCTCGACCCTGCGGACACCTCAAGGCTGTTCCGGGGTCCAGGGCATTTTTGCAACTTCAGGTGGTCAGGCTCCCCATGGTTGGGCCACCCTTCACCACTCCATGGCAACTGGTTTCCTAATCCAACGGGGCTGTTGCTTGGCACTTTCTGTCGGGCAATTTTCCCTGCTCTGATTAGTTCGCAATCCCGCAATGTCCCGTTCCCCTTTGCCACATCCCGTCACTGGCCCAGTCCCTGCGCTCCGTGGGTTTCCGATCCCAAGGGGCTGTTGTGCGGCCCTTGTCACACCCCTTCCCTGGCCCCGTCACCTCATCCCAACCCTCATCCCCTGTTTATACCTCAACGGGCCGCCAGCAACCGAGTGGCGCGGGCGAACTCGATCCTCCTCGATCCGGGGACCGTTTCGTGCTCCTTGCACGGGTTACTCCTATTCTGTCCCCTTTTCCTGTGCACATGTTGCATTCTCCTGACCTGCCCCAGATGATCCAGTCCAGGGCGTCAGGCCACATTTCCGATGTGAAGGCCCTATTGGCCTGCCTGTGTAGTGGTACGAGAACAAAGCGCCTCTAAGCGGCTGTGGCCCAGCAGGGACCCCACTGCATGTACTCCTGACGGGGCTTTGAGGGATGGTGTGCTCTGTATGTGTGCACCGCATGTGGTCTAGCCGTCGTTGACGTTGTCGCTCAGACCCCGCCATCTCTGGCGGAAGGCCGTTCTGTTGTTTGTCTCTCGCCATTCCTGGCTGAGGGTCCTTCATTCTTCTGTCCACGCCATACCTGGCTCGGGCGTATTGCTGTGTTTGTGATCTGCGCCCTTGGTTATGCAGGGTGGGCGGCCCTAGTGATCTACCGGTATTTGGGCACGAGAACACAGCGTTTTTTTTGGCTGTGGCCTAGCAGGGACGCCACTACATGTACGCCTGCCAGGGCTTGGAGGGATGGAGTGATCTGTATATGTGCCCCGCTTGTGTACGTGCTGACCATGGAGAAGTTGTCCAACCCCTCCGTTTCCAGGTGGAGGGCCCTTCAGTTGTTCTTTCTTCGCCATTTCTGGTGGAAGGTGCTTTACTCTTTCGTTCCCGCCATTCGTGGCTCTGGCATCTTGCTGTGCCTGTGAACTGCGCCCTTGATTTAGCAGGCTGGGCGGCCAAATGTGTACCACTTCACCTTGCGTGTCCCACCTGCGGTAGGGCTGGCTCATGCATGGTGGGGGTGCAGAGAGGCGGAGCTACTAGCCCTTAAATCTGGCCTGCAATACCCTGATAACCAGGCCCGCCTCTGCGTGGCTGGTCGGGTCCGGCTCTAGGGCGGAGAGGCGTAGCTACCAGCACTTACGTCTGACCTGCTATACCCGCCTCTTGCGAGGACAGGCGTTCAGCCCCCGATGATCCAGTCCGGGGCGTCTGGCTGCCACTTGTCCCTGGATGATCCAGTCCGAGGTGTGGCGGCTCCTGCTGCTTGATCCATTCCGGATGATCCAGTCTGGGGCGTCAGGTCTCATTTCACCGGATGATGCTGTAGTAGTGATTTGGCTGCTACTTGTTGTTTTGCCCCGGATGATCCAGTCCGAGGCAGTCCATGGCCTGTTCAACGCATCACCGCATCACCGAAGCTTTGCCGGGGTCTCAGCATCACTGCATCACCACGGGCTCTTCCTCTTCGCTGCTTCAGTGTCTCGTCACGGCGTCGTCCTCTTGGCTGCTGCTCCGCAGCACCACCGCCTCGTCCTCTTGTCTGCACCACTGCATCACCACAGCCTTGTCCTCATCATTGTTTCACTGCATCTTCTTGGCACCGTCTTCATCACCGCTTCTCTGCATCACCTCGGCCTTGTCCTCATGGCCGCACCCCTGCATCACCGCGGCCTCATCCACTGGACTGCTTCTCTGCTTCACCACGGCCCCGTCCTCATCAATGCTGCGGGGCATCTCCTTGGCCTCGTCCTCATCACTGTATCACTGCATACCCATGGCGTAGTCCTTCAGGCTGCCTCCCGACATGACTCCATCGCTGCAGCACCTGGTCCTCGGCCCCATTTCTCCTTCGCTTCTGGTTGCCACTTTCCCCAGGGCGCTCCAGTCCGGGGGGTCGGGGGATCCTCCTGCTTGATCAGCCCCGGACGATCCTGCGCACGGCGTCAAGCCACATTTTTCAGGATGATCCAGTCCTCGGGGCTGTGGCTGCTCCTTCTTGTTTAGCCCCGGGTGATCCCATCCGGGGCGTCAGGCCGCCAATTCCCCCTGGATGATCCAGTCCCAGGGGCGGCAGCTCCTGCTGCTTGATCCGCCCCGGATGATCCAGTGTGGAGCGTCCAGTCTCATTTCACCGGATGATGCTGTCGTAGTGGTTTGGCTGCTCTTTCTTTTTTTGCCCCGGATGATTCAGTCAAGGGCACTCCATTGCCTCGTCACCGCATCGCTGCATCACCTCGGCCCCGTCCAGGTCTCTGCATCACTGCATCATCACGAGCTCCTCCTCTTCGCTGCTTGACTGCTTCACCACGGCCTCGTCTCCTTGGCTGCTGCTCCGCATCACCAGGGCCTCGTCCACTTGTCTGCACTACTGCATCACCACGGCCTTGTATTCTTCATTGTTTCACTGTATCCCCTGGGCCTCGTCCTCATCACCGCTTCTCTGCATTACCACATTGTTGTCCTCATGACTGCTTCCCTGCATCACCGCAGCCTCATCCTCAGGACTGCTTCTGTGCTTTACCAGGGCCCCGTCCTCATCAATGCTCCACGGCATCTCCTCGGCCTCGTCCCCATCACTGTATCACTGCATCTCCATGGTGTAGTCCTTCGCGCTGCATCCGGACATCACTGCATCGCTGCATTACCTTGGCCTTGGGCTCATTTCTCCTTCCCGCCTGGCCTCCACTTTCCCCGGGACGCTCCAGTCTGGGTGGTGGGCGCTCCTCCTGCTTTATCGGTCCGGACGATCCTGCCCGCGGCTGCAGGCTACATTTCCGCAGATCATCCTGTCCTGGGGGCTGTGGCTGCTCCTTCTTGTTCTGCCCCGGATCATCCCGTCCAGTGCGTCAGGCTGCCACTTGTCCCTGGATGAGCCAGTGCCGGGAGGCGGCTCCTGCTGTTTGATCCGCCCTGGATGATCCAATCCGGGGCGTCCGGTCTCATTTCACCAGATGTTGCTGTCCTTTTGTTTTTGCCGCATCTTCTTGTTTCACCACGGATGGTCCGGTCCAGGGCACTCCGTGGCCTCGTCACCGCATCGCTGCATCACCAAGGCCTTGTTCGGGTCTCAGTATCACTGCATCAGCACGAGCCCCTCCTCTTCGCTGCCTTACTGCTTCACCACGGCGTCGTCCTCTTGGCTGCTGCTCTGCATCACCACCGCCTCGCCCACTTGTTTGCATCACTGCATCACCAGGGCCGTTTTCTGATCATTGTTTCACTGCATCTCCTCGGCCTCGCCCTCATCACTGCTTCCCTGCACCTCCACGGCCTTGTCCTCAAGGCCCCATCCCTGCATCACCGCGGCCTCATCAACAGGACGCCGTTCTGCATCTCCGTCAGACTGCCACGATCAGTCGCCCCGCATGCCCCCCCCCCTAGCAAACCATAACCAATCGACACACACCCAGACCAGCAGCATATGCACCACACTGAGACGCCCCGAAAACACAGTACATAAGCCAGGTGCCCTGATTGCAGGAAGCCACCAGCCCACTTACGCTCACGGCTTTCCTGTTTTTCATTTTCTCTTTAACTTGGCATCCTTATTTATTTCGCATCATTCGCCTCACGACAGACCCTTCTTGGGCTGACCCGGTCTCTTTTTTGCTGAGTGCGTCAGGAGTCTCACTATGCTGACTGCTACAGCAATGTGGATGGAACCATGCCCAACCTCACCTCCTATGATACAGCTACACCCACCAGACGTTACTATTCTTTGCTGTTCTCAAACAGACGCGGACTTGCTCAGAAGGGGGTATAAGCCGCGACAGAATTAATGAATGAATGAAGGAATGAATGAACAGGACTGCTTCTCTGCTTCACCACGGCCTTGTCCTCATCAAAGCTGCACTGCATATCCTCCACCTTGTCCCCATCACTGTATCACTGCATCCCCATTGCGTAGTCTTTTGCGCTGCATCTCGCTTTGACCCCATTGCTGCACCTCCTAAAACAAACCACATTCAGAAGGTAGAGACCCGTGGCTCTCATCGGATTTGATTGCTAGGTCGAACTCAACGATGCCCTAGGGTTATGAGCTCAATAACTGAGCACAAACACAGGGAAAAATTTGACGTACATGCTGGACACCTTTTCCTAAAAAAAGAAATAACTCAAATTGACACACACAAATTCCACAAAGGCGAGCAGCCGAGCGTTGACACGTTCCACACCTGACCATATGTGCAAAGTAGGGACCAAGCAGGCCACGATGGATCCACAGTTGAAAAGAAAACTCCATGGTAGTCCATCTGCATGGTCACCACCAGTGAGGTAATGAAATTCATAGGCCCAAAAAGAAGTTGATCCTCCTGATACTCACATTTGGCACATGGCCGCAAACAGTTGAATAAAGGATGAAATGCAAAGTACACACATACACAAACATGACATACAGAAGATGGGTTCAAACTCTCCACGGTCTTCGAGAAAGGTGCCCCAAAAGTGAGCCCATGATTCGGCAAAAATGAGTGAGAACTAACATGAAAATGACGTGGTAAAAAAGCTTCAAATTGTTAAAAATATTCTGCACAAAGAAGATGTTTGAGGCTCAAAGGACTCAAAATCTTCTGTATCTCAGAGGTACTCATCAAGTACTTACAAAACCAGCTTTTACTTGTCCTCCGGCTCCATGATATCTTAGAGATATCATGTCAAATTTTGAGCATATGAAAAACTGTATGCTCAACACTAAGTTACCGCACTAGATCTGGTGCTTAGCCAAGGGCTCAGAATTCAGAACAACAAACACATGCGTGCACGGGAGACATGCACGGACATGCTGGATGATGTATTGGCAAACTTTGAGACAATGCCCCCGCGCAGGCAGCTCTTGAAAAGGGTCCATAGGATGGCCAAAAAGGCCTTTTTTGGGCAATGTCTGGCTGCCCCACCATGGGTGGCCTGACCCACCATGGTCTGTAATTGAGGTCCAAACGTCAACATTAATTAACCCAAGATGTTTTGCGTCCATGTACACCATGGGAAGAGAGGCATACGTTTCCTTTCATGGGGCAATTCATGGTTTTCCTGAAATCGGATTTATATGACTCGGTCTTTATGAATCACTAGAAACTTCGGATTCACTTGTAACCCACATGTCTAATCAGTATATCATTCAAACATACACCTCTGGCTTTTCTTTGCATTTTATTTCAAAGGTAACAGACGCAGTGACTGAAAGATATGCCCTGCTGAAGTGACCCCATGAAATGCATAAAAATGGCATGCCATGCCTAGTCAAATCGGGGGGAAGAGGAAAAAAAGGCACAGTAAGGTGCCAGGGAGGCCTGTTGACCTTCCGAGCAACTTATTTTGCCTGGGCATCATGTCGTTGCCCAGTTTTGGATTTTTACCTCTTCGCTTTGCGGTTGTTTGAGTCTGTGGTATAATTACTATATTCCATCAACCAACAGGGCAGTCAAATCGTCCTGGTTGGCCTCCGTTGAATTTCCGTAAAGGCCAGTTTATGCTTCCGCCATTTGGCTCCCAGGGACTGCAAGTGCCCGTACTTGCGCGATCTGATGTGAGGCCAATTCAGGGGGCGCGGATGCCAAAACCCAGGTTCTGTACCTTTGCGTGTTTCACGCAAATTAGCCCGGGAATGGGAAGGGATTTCAATTCTCTATCAGTCGGCGCAAAATGCCAAAAAAATGCGCCTAGTCCCCTGAAGTCGCAGAAGGATTTCATGTTTCGGGGAACCTGGATGCAGGACTTGTTGTGGGACATAAAGTACAAATTGATACTTTAAGGAGGGGCGTAATGGAGGGGTCGTGGAGGACATAGGCAGGGGTTCTGGGGCGTTGTCCGACACCAAACAGGCTTTGGTCTCGACCGGGGCCTAGACTGCCTGCAGCTCTGTGCGCAGGGCAGCTGCGTCCGTCTAGGCCTGGTCAGCGGCTCCTTCGGCCGTGGCTGCCCTTTGGTTTGCGCGGTTTGCGTTGCTGTTGCCGGTCGTGACGTTGGCGTCTGTGTCCCGCTGCAGCCGATGGAGTGTTTGGTTGCCAACCTCCGTGGCTGCTTCGATCTCCTTGACGTCGTCGCAGAGACTGGTGATGTGGCTCCACGCGGCCTCTACGTCCCGCCTCGTTGTTTGGATGGACTTGCTGACGGCGATGGCGGTTTCCTGTGTGGCAGTGCTGTCCCTCTCAATCTTGTCAATGGCTGCTGTTGCCTCCTCGGCGCCCTGCATGGCGAGCATGGCCCTCTCACTGACCTTCGGGAGGGTCTCCATGATCTCCATGATGTCCTTGGTGTGCTTGGCACCCCTGCTGCGTGTGGAGCGCACCTGTACATGGAGCCCCTCCAGGATGGCTTTGGTACCCCGGAGTAATTCGCCAGCGGCAACCGCAGCCTTGACCTTTTGCGATATGGCCGCAACGTCTCTCTTGGTCGCCTGGATGGTCACCCTGCCCGCCCAGACCTCGACAGCGGCATAGCTCTGCGGGCTCTGGCTGCCCCTGGCGTTGTTGGCAGCCTCCAACGCCTGTATATGACCCTGCAAGGCCTCTCGGACTTCCTGTGTGGCTACCTGGTTGTTGTCCAGCGTCTTGTTGATGTGAATGACGTCTTTGCGCAACGCGGATGTCCACGTTTTGGGCCTGTTGCCGTAACCGCGCTGCGGCCTGCTGTGTTGGAGGCCAATTGGGCCTTTCGCGATGCTTACTTAGCCACCACGATGGCGTTGATGGCCTGGGTCACTAAGGCCTGATGTGCATACTTTAACAGATGGACTTCTTCGCCGTGTGCCGCCGATGGCCTACCAAGCTGACTAAGTACCACACCTACTACAGGACACGCATATTTGTGTCCCAAAGCGTGTGAGAAACAGTCCATGGAACAAAACAGCCAGAATAACCCTGGTGAAAAGCATAAACATATTTCAAAACATTCAGGACAAACGGGCAACACTTGGCACCGAATGCATTTGCCTCTTATCCGCTTCAAATTCAAGAGGTTTCCAGAATAGGTGTGACACACCTTGTGAAGCGCCTTTTTCGTGTCACAAAGCGTGTCATGGGGTTTTTTTTAAAAGCCGGGTTAGCCACATCCAGACACAACGGTATATACGTATGTCATCGTTCAAACATCCCATGGTTGCACCATACCAGCTCCATCAAGGTGTATGAGGCCAATAGATGCACTGTTCGGTTTTTGAGGACCACTCTGGGAAAGGTACCTGCCCTAAAAGCCTAGGTGCTGTCACCAGGCAGGAGGTGCGTCCCAAAGGGCCCCGCACTAGGTCCCCCTGGGGAAGATATCAGCTGGCCCGACCAGGCGGCCCCTCGGGAGCAAAAGGCGCCTAATACCCAAAACCGCAAACCTGAAACCTCAAAATAAACACCAAGGCACCGCGATCACTATCTTCAACTTCCTAAAGTTCTTCCTCTAGGTTTTGCATTATCTTAGACTTTTTGGACTGCATTCTTCGAACGATTTGCTTTTTTCTGATTTTTAACTCTGCTTGGAGAGTAAATTTTGATCATGCGCTGCATGGCTCAAACATCATCATACGCCAAGGATAAGATCATCAGCTCCTCTGAAAGCTTATTAAATAGTAGCAGTTCTGGTTCCCCAATCGGGACCACATGGGGCAATGATCAACACCACAACCTTTCCCCTAAAGCAATGGAAATCGTTGGGAAGCACACCCCCTGATCAGCGCCGAAGCACAAACTTAAGTTCTGGTCGTCATCCTCCCCTCCTACCTCACCAAGAGTCAGTTATGGCCTAGGTCAGGGTAGTGAGGTAGCCAGCCACACGGTGCATCCTTAGTTGTACAATGAAGCAAGTCCTATAGGAGGTATTAGTGTTACGCGTAAGCGGCTTATGATGGCATCGCCGAGATGGACATGGCTATGCCATCTTTGGTGATCAAAAATCTTGTCAAAAGGCTGGTTTGGGCGATGCGAGGAAAGCCCAAAATTGGGGCTTCACAGGAGACCGATAAGGATGTATTAAATGTACCTATGTACTTCGGACCCGAACCTCAAAAATTGGGGGATGCCTGTAGTGAGACAGCAACCGGTGTACCGGAGCGTGTCAGTGGCTATCTCTCGCTTCGTACCTCTGCAGAGGCCTTTTGAAATTGTTTGCCACACCATTTCCTCTCAAATACAACAATGAAGCACAGTTTTCAAAGAGGGATGCTTCAGGTACACCCACAGCCCCACGCAGCACAGCAACAGCAGATTAGCACACAGAGCACCATGTGTCATCTGCCATGTGTCAACGTCTACAGTCTGACTGTCAACGCGGAGGTCGAAACACAAAAGGCACCTGATATCCCAGTTGTGGAAGTGCTTGGGACTGCTGGCCCCGTCGCCCGCTCCATGACTGGTCCACCATTCTCTGTAACGTGGTGTATAGCTGACATGAAGTATCCACCTTTTGCTGCAAAACCTTAAGTGTGTCAATCAACTCACTTTGCCTTTCTTGGATCGAGGTCAACTGTTTTTGTATACAACCCAGTACAGCCAGTTCAGCTCGTCTGCCAGAGCGGGAGGACAGCAGCTTCGGATCAACAGGATGCGCCACATCCAATGCAATGTGAGCAGGCTTTTCACGACATCACAGCAAAAGGAAGCCATAGGATCTCTGATTGGCTTTGATCTGAAGTTTGTCTCCAGAGCGCAAGTGTAGTATCATAGGCATGGTGCAAGGTACATCAACCACTTCAGATTTGTTCCTATCCTGGACGGCCAGTCGTCGCTCACAACGGATTCCCATTGCAAAAAAGGGAGCTTTGGCTAACTTCACTGTGGTTGCTGCCTTCAGGGATTTCAGGCCTGCCTTCAGGGATTTCAGGGCTGCCTTCATGGCTTGCGGGAGCCTGTTGACACAGAGGACGGTTGCTGGCTCGCATATTACGGGCGCTGCAATGCAAAATAGCGAAGGCACGTCGTGCGACGGACAATTTACCTGTCACAACGCGCTACAACGTTGCACACAGCTGCTAAAACGCACCTCTGTCTGATCGGCGGATTTTGAAGCAGGGTATGTGTCGAGAGTCTGCATCTGTGGTCAGGCGTCCTCACCGGTGCCTCCTCTTGCGCATTTCTGACACACAAAGACTGGCCGATGGTGAGACGTTGTGCGACGCAACAATGACTTATCACAGCGCCAGACAAAACTGCATATGTAAACCAGCGGGCGGTCGGATACTTTTGTGGGTGATTGCCTTCGTTTTTGGTGCTTCTTGTGGTTGCTTGGCATCATGTGACACATTGGGGAAGGGCTGTGAAGGTAGAACATGGCAGAGCCAATGACAGGTTGTGCGACCTGCTTATAACGTATCACAGCGCAACACAACACTGCATATATCAACCTGCGGGCAATGCGACGTTTCTTTTTGTGGGAGCTATCGTTTTTCGTTCTTCTCTGGTTGCTTGGCATCATCTGACACATTCCAGAACGGCTGTGAAGGTAGAACATGGCGGAGCCGCTGACAGGTTGTGAGACGTGCTTAGAACCAGTCGCAGCGCGCCACACAGACTACAGGAGAAAGCATTTTCAAAATTGAGGAGGGCACCATACTTTCACTCTTTTTGCATCTGCAGAGAGGTCAACAGTGCGTGTCAATTTTCTCTCATAAAAACATCTGCGCGACCTGCTGGCGCGTCGTGCGATACGCAAATGCAGATCACAGAACACACTTTTGCGGGGCCTCAGTGCAGTGGCTTGAGGAAGTGCTTCGACAATGTATTGTGATACGCAGAATGACTAAACAAGAACGGATCAGACAGAGTTCTTGAGGCTAGGAAAGCAAAAAATGAGTAGGCCTGGGACACGACTTGTGAGCCGCATACACGTGTCACAAGGTGTATCACGCGTAACACAAAGTGCATTGCTCCCGCAGCCCCCGATCACTTGAAGTCAAAATTCCAAAAATGTTCAACACACATTTAGCTTTGGATGTTGCATTGTATACCCCCCCCGAACAGACTGCCAATAGAGCGCAGCCGAGTAAATCAGTAGTGAAACACGTTGTGAAGCGCATATGCGCATGACAACGTGCTTCACCGGGTATTTGTTGAATAACATAGACCAGGCATGCTGAAAAAACGGTGTATACAAATGTGATCTTTCAAACATCCCATGGTTGCACCATACCAACTGTCTCAAGATGTATGAGGCCAACAGATGCACCTTACGGCTTTTGAGGACCACGTTGGGAACAATACCTGCCTTGGAAGCCTAGGTGAGAGTCCCCCCAGTTTACCGGGCTCAAAGCCCTGTCCCTTCCTGGCTTTCCCATTTCGCTACTCCCCAGTCAGTGTGTCTTTTAGCAAGTAGGTTGCAGGGGCTTACCCATCACGTCGCCCCTCTAATGCATGGTCGCTCAGGGTTCGGGCGCAGCCGGGCCTGTGCTCCTGGCTTGTCGCCAGTGGGACCCCCATGCGGCTGGCGCTGACGCTGCCGAGCCGCGGGGTCGGTGCGTGGCGCTTTGCAGCACTACTGCGTTGGCCGCTGCAGTGCGCTGTCTGTCTGGGCGCGGCGCTCACGGCAGGTTAGGGAAGACGGGGCCGGTGCCCGTTCTCGGTTCCCCACCCTTGCTTCCCCCTTTCCTCGCGCCCCTCACGGTGCGTGTTGCGGGTTGCCCTGTCCGCGTGCTCCTTGTCCTTGCCTGTTGGTACGCCATTCCATGCGGTCTGTTCGTTCCGCGAGCTCGGTCCGGTTGCCCATTCGGTGCAGGCCGCGCGCCCGTTGTGTGTGTGTGCGCTCCCGCATCTGCCGTGTGCACGCTCTCCCCCCTTGCCGATGTGGCGCACGCACTTCGCGCGGTACCTGTTCAGGGCGCTGGTAGGGCCGTTCCAGGCGGTTCAAGCCACTCTGCGTTTCCTGCCCTGGTCCTGTGCTCCTCCTGTCTAGTGTGTGGGGGGGTTGACCCGGTCCGCGCTCATCCCTGCCTGTCTTCTGGTAGTGCGCCCCTCAGGGGTGTGTTCGTCATATCGGGGTGGCCCCGGTGGTGTTTTTGGGTCGTGCGCTCTTGGGCACTCTCCCTCCTCTGACCGTCCATCCTTGGGGCAGGCGGCCGGCTGCCCGCTGCCCTCCTTGTGCCTGGTGCGGGGAGTGCGGCGTGGGGTCCCGTCACCTACCTCAGAGTGCATGCTCTTGCGACCTGGTTTGCGCGCTGTGGGGACGGCACAAGGGCGCCCGTTTGGGGGGGCGCATCCTAATTCCCTCAGGGGTGTCCAGAGCTGGACACTCTGCCTCCCCGTACCGCCCATCCTTGATCAGGCGTCCGGGGCTCGCTGCCTGTTTGCCGTAGGCGCGTGCTGGCTTTGCGCGCTTCGGGGGTGGCACACTGGTTCCCAGAGGGAGGCACCCCGTGCCTCTGTAATGGGTGTGCGGGGTCCAGCACTCTCCCTTCCGCCACCGCCTGTTCCTGGGCCGTGCGGCCAGAACTTGTTGCCCCGTTTTCATGGGCACGGGTGGGGTGCGGGCCTGGAAACCCTTCACGAACCCCACAGCGCACCCTCTTACGCATTGGCGTTGCGCGCTGTCGGGCTGGCATGAGAACACTAGGGGGGGGCACGTTGTGCCTCGGTGAAGGTCTCCGGGGCTGGGCACTCTCCCTCCCCATACCGCTCATCTTTGGGGCAAGCGGCCGAGGTTCGCTGCCCCTTTTCGGTGGGCGCGGGGTTTGTGGGCGTGGGAACCTGTCAGTAACCACACAGCGCACGCTCTTGTGAGCCGGCGTTGCGCGCTGTGGGCACGGCACAAGGATGCCCGGGGGGGGGCGAGGTTTGATTTTGCGGGTACTAGACGCCTTTCGGCCCCGGGGGGCCACCTGGTCGGGCCAGTTGATATCCTCCCGACGGGTCCTAGTGGGGGGCCCTCCAAGACGCACCTCCTGCCTGGTGACGGAGTCCCCCAGGTTCACAGGGCTCGGAGCCCCATCCCTCCCCGGCTTCCCCGTTTCGCCACTTCCCTCCCTCTACCGTGCATCCTTGCGGCAGGTGGCCGGGGCCCGCTGCCTGTTTTCTGTTGGTGCAGGGGGTGCGGGCGTGGGGGCCCGTCACCTACCTCACAGCGCACTTTCTTGCCAGCTCACTTTGCACGCTGCGGGGGCGGCACAAGGCCTCCCGGAGGGGGGTGCCCCCCGCTTCCCCGAGGACGGTCCAGAGTTGGACACTCTCCCTCCCCCTACCCCCCGTCCTTGGGGCAGGCCGCCGGGGCCCGCTGCCCGTAAGCCCTCGGGGGCGTGCAGTGTGGGCATGGGGACCGGTCACCTACCCCACAGCGCATGCTCTTGCGAGCTTGCTTTGCACGCTGTGGGGGCGGCACACGGGCGCCTGGAGAGGGGCGCCTCCTTCCTCTGTGACGGGCCTCCGGGGTCTGACACTGTCACTCCCCCCACCCCCCGTCCTTGGGGCAGGCGGCCAGGGCCCGCTGCCTGTTTGCCGTGGGCGCCGGGGCTGCGGGCGTGGGAACCCGTCAGGGACCCGACACCGCACGCTCTTGCGAGCTGGCTTTGCGCGCCGTGGCAGCAGCCATCAGGCGCCCAGAGAGGGCGTCTCGTGCCTCTGTAGGGGGTGTGCGGTGTCAGGCACTCTCCCTTCCGCGACCGCCCTCCCTTGAGGCGTGCGACTGGGGCCCGCTGCCCGGTCTCCTTGGGCATGGGGGTGTGCGGGCTTGGAAACCTGGTCCTCTGTCTGCCTTCCTTGGATGATGACTCACTTGTGCGGGCGATTTCTCGGTGGCGGCGCTGTAGCATCTCGCTGTCGTTCCTCTCCGTATTGGCGGCTCCTGCGGCGACCTCTGTGGGCTTTCTTCACACTCCTCTGCGATGGTGGCTGGCCCTGCTTGATGAGGGTCAGGATCCGGTCATACTCCTCACGCCACTCCTCGTGCTCCTCTGGGCGCTCACTGCGCTCCTCTTTGTCACTGAGCTTGGTCCAAAGCATCCGAACATCCTGTTGCAAGGCATCACGCTCCTTCCGAAGCCGATCCTCAGTGTTGCTGGCGTCTTTGAACTGGCGACGAAGGTCTTCCAGTTTCCGAAGGGCGTCTTCTCTTTCACCCCGGTATCTGTCGCAGCGCTGCTGCTGAGTATCTCCATGTGAGCTGGAACTGCCAGAAGCAAGGGAAGAAGAGGGCATTCAAACCGGCAAACGTTGCAGGCCAGGGCGAGGGCGTCTTTGACGGCGAACGAGTTCTCAAGCCATGATGCTCAACCTCGAAACTTCAGTTTTGTAATCCTACTATACCTTGTGTCTATCTTTTGATGTTGATCTTGGTCACGGCTACCCAATCACCTTCAACGAAGCATGCAACGGCACAGGAGCTCAGTGTATTCGGTATAGCATGAATTAAAAACTGTAGTTCCTGTGCAGTACAATCCATAGTGTAGTTTTATAACTAACTACATTACACACATGTCAAAAATCTCGAAAATAGAAGCTGATTTTCTGCACTGTGTAAGCGCGCTCTGAGCTGTCAATATTATGCGCGATTTCTGCGCGCGTGCTCTGAGCTGCAGGCACTCAAATGTATTGCAGCGTGGAGACCCCTCACGGACCCCACAGCGCACGCTCCTGCAAGCTGGCTTTGCGCGCTTTTGGAGCGGCCCAAGGACGGGCGGAGGGGGGCGACTCGTGCCTCTGTAAGGGATGTGCGGGGCCGGGTACTCTCCCTTCTACAACCGCCCCTCTTTGGGGCGTGCGGCCGGGGCCGGCTGCCTGCTTTCCTTTGACATCGGGGCTGCGGGCCTGGAAGCCCGTCACCGACCCCACAGCGCATGCTCTTGCAAGCTGGCGTTGCGCGCCGTGGGGGTTGCACGAGGACGCTCTGTGGGGGCGCCTCTTGCCTCCGTGAGGGGTGTCCAAGGTTGGGCACTCTCCCTCCCCAACCGCCCGTCCTTGGAGTAGACGGCCGAGTTCCGCTGCCCGTTCTCCGTCGGGGCGGGGAGTGTGGGCGAGGGGACCTGTCAGCAACCACACAGCGCACGCTTTTGCAAGCTGGCTTGGCGCAGCCTGGGGGCGGCACAAGGGCGCTCGGCGGGGGGTGCCTCGTGCCTCCATGAGGGGTGTCCGGGGTCGGGCACTCTTCCTCCCCCGACTGCCCGTCTCTGGGGCAGGCGGCCTGGGCCTGCTGCCCGTTTGCCGTGGGCGCGGGGGGTGCGGGAGGGGGGACCCGTCACTTATCCCAGAGCGCGCGCTGCTGCGAGCTTGCTTGGCGCGCTGTGGAGGCGGCACAAAGGTGCCCGGTGGGGGGCGCCTTGTCCCTCTCTGAGGGGTGTCCGGAATCAGGCCCCCTCTCTCCCCCAACCGCCCGTCCTTGCGGCAGGCAGCCCGCACCCGCTGCTCATTTACCGTGGGTGCAGGAGGTGCTGGCGTGGCGACCGGTCACCAACCCCACAGGGAACGCTCCTCCCAGCTGGCTGAACATGCTGTTGGGGCGGCAGAAGGAGGCCCTCGGGGGGGGCCTTGTGCCTCTGTGAGGGGTGTCCGTGGTCGGGCACTGTCCGTGACCCGATCGACCGTCCTTTGGACAGGCGGCCGGGGCCCGCTGCCCATTTGCTGTGAGCTCAGAGGATGCGGGCATGGGGACTTGTCACCAATGCCACAGCGCACGCTCTTGCTAGCTGGCTTTGCGCGCTGTGGGGGCTACCCAAAGGCGCCCGGTCAGGGGCGCCTCTTGCCTCCCTGAGGGGTGTCTGGGGGGCACTCCCCCTCCCCCAACCACCCGTGCTTGGGTCATGCGGCCAGGGCCCGCAACTCACCGGCTATGGGTGCGGTGTGCCGGTGTGGCAGCCCGCTCTCTCCACTGGCCGCACGTCCCTGCGGCCGCTACGTTCCTTTGCGGGCGCGGTTTTCCTTGGCCCCTTCTCCCGTGCCGTGGTTCAGTGCCTGTTGTGTGTGCTTCCTGGGTCTGTGTCACCGGGTGACTGTTGTTGCTTGGCACGTGTCTGCGTGCCTTGGTTGTGGCCGGCGATGGGACGCTGTGGTGTGCCTCATGGCCGGGCGTTGGTGCGCCGTGCCTTGTCCGGTCTGGTCGCCCTAGGTGCCCTGGTCGGCTTTCGCGTCGCCTTGCTGCCTTCCCCTACCGGGGGCTTTGGCCGCGGATTTCCTTGGCGGCTGCGCGGGGCACGTGGAGGACTGCGGACAAGAAGGCTTATGATGCCTGCCGCTGGCCCCTGCCGAGCAAGGGAAACTGGGCTCCCCCCGCGTCCTACCTTTTCGGGGCCCAGCTATGGGGTTGTCCCTGGCGGGTCCTTCCAGCGTTAGTCTTGGGCTACGTGCGCTGCGGTGGTTTGGCGTGTGTAGACTCGGTCACTTACCCGTCCAGTTTCACGTACTATTCTCCGACCAACAGGGGACCCTGCCGGTGCACCGGGGCTGGTTTGCGTGGACGCCGACACCTCCCCTTTCAGGTTGGAGAGACACCTCCCCTTTCAGATCGGAGAACGGCACGCCCCGGGCCGGTGCGTTTTTCCCGGGCTTGCTTTTCTTGGCCAGTTAGTGCAGCCCGGCCTCCCAGGCGCGTTTTTGTGTGCCTCACGTTTCCTCTGGCCTTTTTGTCTTTCTTGTTTGCTCCGCGTTCTCCGGGCTTGCGTTGACCTTTTCTTGTTTTTTTCTTGTTTGCCTTGTTTGCACCTTTTTTGTTTCGTCCCTCGCTCCCCCGGTGCTTCCGGCCTCATTGTCTCTGGCGGTTTCTGCTTTTCGGCCCCTGGTCCCATCCGCCCTGGCGCTCTGCGTTTTCTTGTGCCCGCACCCCCCGTCCCCCCTCGTCCCCCCCTCTTTTTTTTTCCTCCCCCTGTGCCTTGCGCCCCCGTTGTCTCTGGCTCGGGCGTTCTCTTGTTTTTGGCCTCGTGTGTTCTCGGCCTTGGCGCTGTGCGGTTTCCTTCCCCCCCCTCGTGCTGCCTTGTGTTGTCGTGTTCTGTACTGCATGTCGTGCTGTGGTGGCCCGCCTTGTGTTTTTTCCGGCTGCTGCGCGTTGTGCGGTGTTCTTTGCTGCGGCTTCTTGTGTATTGTGCTGTGCTGTGCTGTGCTGTCCTCTATTGCAGTGTGTTGTGCCGCGTCTTTGGTCGTATTGTCCCCCTGCGTTGTCCGCGTTGTGGGCTGCTGTCTCGCCGTGGTCTGCGATGCCATGTGCTGTGCCGTGTACCTGGTTGCTGTGCTGCGCCGCGTGGCTTCGTGTCGTGCCGTGCGGTGCTGTGGTGTTGTACACTGCGTTGTTTTGTCTGGTTCTTTTTGGTGCCTTTGTTTGCTATCTCCTGCGCTCGGGGGCTTTCAGTGGCCCTTGGGTGTTCTGCCTTCCAGCGCTGTGTTTTTTCGTATTTCTCTGCGCTGTGTGCTCTGGGCTGTCTGTCTTTTCCCGTGGTGTGTTGCTGCGTGCTGTTGTTCGTCGCTGTGCTTTGTGCTTTGTGTGTCCTGGGGTGTTGTGCTGTGTGTTCCCTGCCCTCCCCGCGCTGTGCAATGCTCTGCTGCGCTGTGCTGGTGCGCGTGCGTTGTGCTGATTGTTTGGTCTGTGCTGTATCTGGCGCCTGGTGACGTGGTGTGTTGCTGTGTACCGTGCTGTTTCCTTTGGTGTTCTGCAGTGCGGTGTTGCGCTGCGCTGCTGGGTGCGTGGTGTCCTGTGCTGCTGCGTGCTGTGCCCTGTTCTCCTGCGTCCTGTCGTGTTGTGCCGCAACGCCCCCTGTGCGGTGCTGCGTTGTGCTGTCCTGGCGCGCCTGTGCCGTGCCCCTGTGTTGTGCTCTGTTGCCTCTGTAGCGCTGAGGGCTGACCTGTGGTGCTGCCTGTGGTTTCTGTTTGTTCGTCGCCGGGCCTCATCTTCCGTTGTTGCTTCTTCGGGGCGCCTTGGGGCGTTGGTGTCCCTGGCTGGTCTGGTTGGTGCCCTGTTGTTGCTGGTGGTTTGTTGTGGTGCCCTGCTCCCCTGCGCGGTGTCTTGTGGTGCTGTGCGTTTGTGTGGTGCCGTGCTGTTGTGCCCTGCCGTCTGTTTTGCCCGGCTGCTTGTGTTTGTTTGCTCTGTCCCCCTTCTAAAACCAGTGCAAATACTCTTAAAATTATTTTCGGTTTCGCAAAAAAAAAACAAAATCATACTCCACCCAACACACATGCGAGCAGCAAGACGAGACCATGTTTGCGTCAATTTACGTGTTGCGGGCCGCTGGTGATGGTCTGCATTTGTTGTTGGTGACTGTGTTGGGCTGTCCTTGCTTTTCTTGCTTCCATGGGGTTCACCGCCTTTCCCCGAGGCAGCCAGGGCCAGCCGCTTGAACTGAGAAAAAGGGGTCAGGGGGGTCACAAGGGAGGGGAGGTGGTTTCATGGAGAAGGAAAGAAGATGAAAGGAAGCAGGGCGAAGGGGGGGGGGGGGCTTAGAAAAGGTCTTCGAGTTTTACGCACTGCTTGCGATGCGTTTTTCTCGACGTATGGGGCTCCACAAACTACGTGGGGCACAGTCTTATGCTTGTCCTTTCATTACGGTGCTTACGGTGCTATTTACTTACCTGTTTCGGCGCAAAAACCTTCGGGTCGTGTTTTAACGCATTTCGCCGAGTGCTTTTTGTACTAAGCCTTTCTTATGCTAAGTAGCTTTACTTTCAGCTATTTGGAAAGTTGCTCCGTCGTGTTTTACTTCTCTTTTTGTTTTATTCTCGCCTCTGGTGCCAGCGCGCGCGACCCAGGACGGGATGGTCGGCACTCGCACCTCAAGGAAGCACTTTAGGAAGTTGAAGATGGTGATTGAGATGCCTTGGTGTTTTTCTAATGGGGTTCACCCTAATTACGCAACATTTTCCAATGCCTTGAAGCACAAACAGACACAAAACAAAATCTAAACAAATGATGATGTGCGGTTCAAAACCTCGGTCACCGATGTATGACCTTGAAATTTCGAGTCTTGGATTGAACTCACGGCATCGTGGCCATTGCAACGAGGTCAGGCTTGATCGATTGGGGCATGATCAGGCAAGGTGATTTTGAAGTATGGAGCCATTGCTTTGGGACAAAAGAGACAACACATCATGGGAGAGAGAAGGAGAGGGAGAGCAGAGAGAGAAAGGTATCGTTGAACTGATCAAACCCATGTGATGCAAGAATGTATATTTTGGCTTTGATTGGTCTCCAGGACCATGGAACGGTGAGACCAAAAGTAAGAGGAGTGGAGAACACATGCCATGTATGTGCTTTGGCACTTGTGTAGTCAATGAAAATGATCATGCATGAATTTATGAAACATGAATTATGCATGTGCATAGAAGTGCATACAAGTGAGATCATGCATGTTGGAGAATGTTGAGGATTCTTGAGAATCCGAGCTCACATGTGATCATACTAAAATGAAGATGGTTTTCCACTCGTGTTCTTGACATCACCCCATATATTGACCTTTGGTATTGACCCTAGGTATATTGAGGGAACTGGATATGCCATGTGTTCGGAATGTTGAGAGAATCAGATATACCTTTTGTTCGGAAATCATTTGGCCATGGGAGTGTCTGGAAGTTGCTTGAGCAATTACGAATGATCTAAACAACATGCCAGACACAAAAAATCCATCAAAACATGACAAATATTGCATCTGCAAGGTTGAAATCGATGTGATAGAAACACGACGTGGTTGTGAAAACCAAGTGGTGTGTTATCGGCTATGTTGGACTCAAGGCGCCTTCTTGAAACCAGCTTGAGAATCATCATTGTGGCCCATGGCGATCTCGACGAAACCAGCCGGGACTGATGCGATCAACGACAGAATTCTCTACATTTTTAATACAAAAGAGAATTCGTATTCCGTCTTGCATAGGAAGTGACAGAAATTTGGAATTTCCATCCACCTCTCGACATTCGTCATGGGGCCACTCCTACTGGAAGGAGCGGCATGCAGATCCTCAATTGTTAATTGGGATTTGAGGATTTGAGATGCGTTTTAATTAAACTTCTGGCCCAATAATCGCCAATTGATGTCCTGATGCCCATTTTCATTTCACCTAACGTGTTGTAGCAACCTCCTGTCCACGATCAGGAGCTAAATCATAGACATCACAGTGCTTCCGACTATCAAGCTCCTGTTTCCTCGAGTCCAAAAAATCTGGTTCTGCCGCACGTGTAGCAGATACTTCCGCATGAGACTTCTGCCTCTTCAAAGCCGTATTTGCTAAAAAATTTTACAAAAGGCAAAGAGGACCAACTCATCTTGGGAATCAGCACAGAAGCTATTGGCAATTAGAGGAACAGTCCCCTCTTGCTGCTTCAACAATCCCGAGAGTTCTGTCCAACGCATCAAAGAGTGACGAGCCTCCTCCACACAGCCATGCATATTTAGCGGCGCAAGGAAGTCAGGCACTTGGTTCACGTGTACCTGATCCCATGTAATAACATTGCTTGCCTCATCACAATCTTCAGGAGCAACATCCAATGAATTGCCCACGTCCGCAGACAGTACCTCAGAGTGCTTCGTTAGCGATGCCTCGTGCGAGACAATCCTGGTATTTGCACCGCCACACCCGATGCCTCCTCGGAAGGGTCCTCAGCACCGTCCCCCAGCAGCTCAGAGTCTGACCGATTGTCCACAACATCAGCTTCACGTTGAACCGCAATGATCCGCAGCCGCTTGATATGGCCACCTTGCTGGACAAGCACAAGACTCGCATCAACACGAACTAGAGTAGCAGGACCCTTGGAAGAAATAACACCTTGCTTCGGCGGTTCGTGATAATAGTAGACACAATCGCCTTGCTTGAAAACCACATCCTGCTTTTGAGCTCTCTGAAACCTCCCAGTCTCCTCCGTCTTAGACTTCACATCAGCGGCATGAGACAGTTCCTGCATCTTATACCATATTGACAGAACATGAACCATGCAATGTCCTACGTGGTCAGCCGCAACATCACAGGAACCCCTAGCCAGTAGATCAGAATCATCATGGTTTGGCCACCTCAGACTAGCACCAAACACTATCTGATGTGGGCTATACCCAAGCTCTGCAATAGGAGAACAATTCCTTCCTATGTGCGTGAAATCCACACATTCGCTCAGAGTCATGGAAGAATACACTTCAAGCAGCATCTCACTCAAAGTCCGCAACTTGGTATGCTGCCATCCCAGCCCACCCATGATTCAATGAGCCCAACTGGCGGCCGCCTTCACCTCAACCCCGTATCGATCAGCCATCGTGCGAACAACGTCATTCTCAAACTCCTGCCAAGACCAGTTACAACAACACCAGGTACACCAAAATGTTTCATCCATTTACCCAAAAATGCCCTCAAAGCATTCACTGCTTCCTCCCACTGCAGAACAGCTCCTTGCAAATACTGGACGAAGAGACAACCAATATGCAAAACAGGTTGCTGCCGGATAAAACAACACATCCATTCCACAGTATGATTAAACAACAGCTCTTGAGGCAACGCCCTTCACGGCCTTTGCGGCATCGCCCTGCAACGTTCAGGCAGATCACACTTAGACTTTTTCAGAACCTTGACATTGCTCTTTTGAGACTTCCCCAAATAAAGCTTTGCAAGCATCTGCGTCATGGTCGCCGAGTCAGGACGCCCCATCTTAACATGCAAGGAAGGAACAACCTTCTGCAGGTTTGCTGTGTTCCAGTGTCCATCAGCAATGAGCGTCCAACCGCGGGAGGCCGGGCCGTCTTATGAGTAGGTTCCAACCATCTCGGGCATGCTAGGCTGCGAGCCTCCCCTTGAAGGCTGCATGAGCCTGTGCCCACTCGATGACAAATGACACCGCAGAAAAATCACTTTGCCGAATATACAAAAAGGAATGTAACACCTGGTCAAAAAAAAAGTTTATAGTGGTTTCAACACTGTGTTCTTTTGTCTCTCCTGCTGCTTGCTGCTGGTGTAGGGTTTCCTGCTGCTTGTTTTTGGAGATGAAAAGCTTTTGTTTGCTAAAATACAGTAAATCCAGGATAGCCGAAGCCAAAGGTGTGCAAGGAGAAGAGAATCAGGATCAAAGCATGAAGGGCTGCAGTGTAAACAGTGAAAGATGAAAGGATATTCACAGAAACTGCACCTCAGGTCAAATCGGAATGCATATTCACAAAGATAGCTGAAATGTTTTGGAAAAGAGTTGGAAAACTGCCCCATGGTCACTCTATCTCCATAGTGCCATCTCAGGAGATGTGCACTCTTTGTTTTGGGTCCCATATGTGCTGAGGTGGCAGGACATGTGGCGATGAGGTCACTGCCATGTCACATGGGATCTTCCTACTTAGCTAGGCTGACCGGGAATTGAACCCAGGACCTCTCAAAAAGAGGTGCCGAGCCCCCTAGGGTGCATACCACTAGGACAGCTAAGAACTCATGGAAAAACATAGATAATTTCATTGGCTCTGCCTTGGATATGTCAGTTCTCAGTCAACTCAGGAGAAGATGATTTGCCTCACATTGAAAGGGGATTAAGGGGTCCACTCCATATCCTGATTGGGTGTTTGGTTCCATAGGTCAAAATGTGTTATCACCAGTTTTGGTAGGACCAATACTAAGATAGAAATGCCTGGATGCTCAGTGCATCTCTGATACAACTAGAGTATGCCCCAAAGCATTGGAAGAGCACTTTTTCCTACTCCCCCCTTGTGCTGTGGTGGCCACCACTGTCGCATTTTAGGAAAAAGGGATTTTTTCTTGGCCTTTCCTTGGTTTCCACATCTACTTTAAAATACCTATAGTTTCCCTCACACAGAAAAATGGGCGCTCACCATGGCTGGCGCTCTTTTGCTGCTCTGTTTGTAACATTTCCGTACAGAAGACTCAGCGCTCATGGCGCTGCCGGAGCTCCTGTGGCTTGGTTGGGTTAGTTTGGGAGCATGCCTAAACATGTGCATGTGCATCCCTCCCTCCAAGACGCAGCGCGACACAAACCCAACGCAAGACACAATATACACACTCGCATGGGTTCTCGTAGACCTGCTGGCGACCTCTGACCTGTCTTAGGGCGAAGGGAGTCGTAAAGAATTTAAATTGCCCCTTGGTGGGGTCTTGGGTTCTGCTCAGTCTCTCCAGGCTGCTGCGTTTCGGCCCGAACACGGCCTACTCAGCGAGGCTGCGCGTGGGTATCTGCAGAGGCAGGAGTGGGAGAATTATGGACGAATCCCCGCAAAGGCGAAGGGACGACACCAAAATTTGTCAAATGACGGCCTCGAATTTTTCTAAGACAACACACCTGACCAGAATCCAATTGTGCATCATAAGCACATTTTTACCAAAATTATAGTCATCTCTAGATTTTTTGAATCAAGAATTTCCTACGCAAAAGCCTAGCGAGGCGCCGGAAAATGCAGAAATAATGGCATTATAAACGTATGTCTCACGTAGTCTTGAAAATGACGAGACACACATTAATAAATAAACATACAGATTCCACCCACACTAATAGAAGTATCGAAAATTCAAGAATTCGAAAATCGACGAAAAGGACTTCAATGAATCAGGTATAAACTACAGGTATGCTCGTCTCGTATGCCGCATACACATTGCTCGTCTCGTGTCTCCGTGAACGAGTCTTGTAGCAGTGCTAACAACGATAGAACGCGATAGAGGGATTGATTAGAAAGATTGCAGATGATTAGAGGTCAGATCAGGGTGATTAGACATACACACAAGTGCATAGCAACGTTTTTCGCGTGCGCCCCGTTTTTCTCCTCACCTTGCTTCACTCTCCAGCGGTAGGTAAGGTAGGTACGCCCAGGCCGGGCCATCCCCTGGTCCAGTTCGAGATTGCGGTGAAGATGAGCAGGTTTGCCCAACACAGTCGTGCATGCTCGTGCATTCACACACGCATTAAAGGGTAGGCCACGCGGAGTGCGCACGGTAAACCTTGTTTAGGCTACCCAGGGGCTCCTTGGTACGTTCTTTAAGAGAACCTGAGGAGTCCCTTAACGCTTGCTTGCTTGACAGGGGAGCTGATGTTCAGCGCGTTTGCGGACAGTGTATTATAGGTCACACTGAGAACCGTATGATACGGGGAGTGTGGCTTGGTTCCTCCGCCGCAAACACCCCTTCATTTGCACTTGCTTTACAGGTGGGCAGATAGGGTGATTGGTGCAGCAGCATACCATTTTTTTCATGCCCTGCTAAACAAGGGCGCAGATCACACAAACAAATAACTCCCCTCTGCCTGTGGCAGAGCAGGGAGTCCGACCTCATCGACATCTGCGCCGTGCACGCAAAAGAGCACCTCTTCCCACCAAGCCCTAGCAGGAGAAAACGCGTTGTGGCGTCCCCTGTTAGGCCACAGTTGCTTAGCAGCGCTGTGTTCTCTTGTCTTCATCACAGGAGGGTCGCTAGGACCCACGACATGTTCTTCAACAACACCCAGTAGAGTGTGCGTGTAGGAGTGGTAGTCCTGAGTGGGGGCTTGAGCCAGTTGCGCAGTGCTCGCCCACCAGGATGGTTCCACTGTAGGGTGTGTAGGACCTGTAGTGCGTGTGTCAGTGTCCCACACGTTTCCTGCAATTTTAGTAGGGTTGGTGGGCTGTGGCAGTGGTTAGGTCAGTGTTTTGGCCACTTAGCAGAACGGTCTTTTCATGCCTTCATAGCTTTTGGCCACCCCTTCCTGTAGTAGACAGATAGGTAGGGAAAACAATACCTGGATTAGTACGCTGGGTATTCCCCAAAGGTTTTGCACCAGCACAGAAATTGGGCGCTTAGGGGAGGGGAGACCAGGGGCGTACCCCGTGGCATCAATAAGCCAATCCTCCAGGTTTAGCAAGCGTGCAGACTTGGGTATAATTAGGACACGACTTCTGCGGCTTGCTCTCAGGACCTTAGGAATAGCACACTCACACATACGCTTAGGCAGGTAAGGGTAAGGTTCAGTCCCTAGCTTTAGTCTCGGAGGCAAGCGTCTCAGCGAGCCTCAGCAACTCACCAAGGTTGTTCTGGGACAAGTAGTCAACCAGAACTGAGTTTAGGCGTCCCTCAGGTAGAACAAATGCAAAGAAGGGCTCCCAGGTGGCCTCTTCGACTCCAAACCCTTCCCAGAGGGTGAGGAAGCGCCAACCCTGGCGATAGCGGTGGCGTAGGACGGACTTCACCAGGTAGAAGCCCTCCTTAGCCATCTCCTCGGCGTTCATGTCGGGGAGTTCACCTTCAACTTCCATAGGGCTGGCAGCCCCTTGTAGGTCCAGAGCGGCGATTTCCTCGTCGTTCAGCTCCCACTCCTCCCCACAGAGGTCTTCAGGATCAAAGTAGCGCTGCAGGTGTTGAGCAGCGCACACCAGGGTCCCCCCTAGACGGGGAGAACACCGCACGGTGATACGGTGTCCATCCACTGATAGAATCTTGTACGGCCCGAAGTATGGGTCATCGCTGGTAGAGCGTGGCCAGGCGGGTAGTCGACTGTGGTGCACCAGCACCCAGTCCCCCTCTTGGTAGGTGGCCGGTACTCGGTGCTTGTTCTTCTTGTTCCACTGTCGCTCCCTCACTCTCTGGAGCATTGTCCACCTTCGCTTGTTGCTCTTGTACCCATTTACCCACAGAAGAATGGGTGTCCTCTGGATAGGGGGCATGTAGGAACCATGCCGGGCGCCCTAGGAATAGCTCATGGGGCGAGTAGCCAGTAGCTGAACTCTCTTGGGAGTTCATCATCAAGTATATGACGGGGAGTAGTCTCACCCAGTCTCTGGTGCGTTCAGTTTTGCACCATATCCTTACATTCTCCTTGAGGACACGGATCTGTCGCTCACATAGGGGGTTGCTCGTGTGAGAGTAGGGAATCCCCGTAGACACCTGGACATTGAGGGATCTCAGGACCCTCTTGTACCAGCCAGTATCTGAGCGTACTCGTACGTCCTCATTGGAGTTGATCTCCTTGGGCGCCCCATAGACACAAAACCACTCCTCCAGGAGTATCTTGATAGTCTCCTCCCCGGTAATGTGCTTGGTACATGGGAACACCCTGGTAAACCTGGTCAACCCACAGGTTACCACGAGGGCGAAGTCATAGCCCCCGAACTTCGGCATCTCCGTGTAGTCCACGTATAGAACACTGTTAGCACAGTGCGGGATGGGCAGGGTCGAGTAGAGACCTCGGTCCCTGATATCCCCTGGTTTACAGGACCTGCACGGGCACTTGTCCACGATAGGCTGGAGGGTTTTCCGCAGTTGGTCGTCACTCCACGTAGTGTGGAACCACTGCTTGAACAGCCTCAGGGTACGGTCAGCACCCACATGACCGCTGGACTCAAGGGTCCACTTCAGCAGCGCTGGGACTCGGTCACTAATCACCACTATGCGGTCCTCGTGCCAGAGGTAGCTCTTGTCCCTCTTCCACTGGTCTTGGTTGACCAGGAGGGGTTCAAGTCGTTTCTCCAGGCGCTTGTAGATATCCTCAAACTCCTTCAGGTACTCCGATTGTTGGAGTCCATCCAGGGGGCGTATCATCGTCATGTTGAGGTCCAAGTGGACGTCCATACGGCTGAACGCCTCCTTCAGACCGGGCACCAATCAGGGCGTCGAAGTTGTTGCGGCTGATGTAGTCGGCACACTCGTTCTTCACTCCCTGGATATGGTGTACCGTCAGCCGTAGTTGACTGAGGTAGGTCCACCAGCGCCGTAGCTTGGTCTTCTCAGGTGGGGGACCCTTCTGGAAACTGCGGACCGGTTCTTGGTCGCACAGCCAGACCACAGGGTTACTCCCCAACAGTCGTGCTTGTGAGGATAGCACCAGCATACCCGCGAGCAATTCCTGCTCATAGGTGGAGTAGTTCCCCCTGGCCTGGTTCCACTTCCAGTTCCAGTGACCCAGAGGTACTAGGACCCACTTGTCGTCAGGGTAGCTGTGCTTGAGGGTTCCATCTCGGTTGAGACCTTCCGTCCCCCATTTGGAGATGGCCGAGTCGAATTCCTCCTTCTCTAGTGCTTGCCATTGGAACAACGTTCCACCACCGCCCACATTGCTGGCGTCGGTCACCAGGATAATCTCCCCCTGTGCCCTAGGCACGCCCAAGCACTTAGCGTTGGCTACCTTGTCTTTGAGCTCGTCAAACGCTTGTTGCTCTTGTGGGCCCCAGCGCCAAGTAGTACTCTTCTTGATCAAGTCTGTCAGAACGGCCCTGGTGTAGGTGAAGCTTTTGATGTGGCGGCGATAGAAGTTGCACGCCCCAATGAAACTGCGTACATCATGAGGTCCTTTCTTGGGGTCTTCGTGTCGTACCTTGGCATCCATCAGGGGTTTGGCCTTAGAGGCCGCTGGGCTCCACCACCCATAGCCAACGTCAAACCCCAGGTACTGCATGGTCTCCTGCATGAACTCACACTTCTCCAGCTTGAGTCGTGTGTGGTTCTCCTGGCAGCCAGCAAAGAACTCACCCAAGAGGATTAGGTGATCCTCCTGGGTATTGGTCCCCAGGCATACATCGTTGATGTGAGCCTCCATCTGGGCACCACGGGATATGAGCTCCTGCAGCTTAGGTCCCCTTCGTAGGATGGACAAGATCTTGTTCATCAGCTCTTGGAATAGAGCGGGTGCGTTAGCCACGCCAAACGGCATGACCTTCCACTTGAACACCCTCCCCTGAGGGGTGATGAAGGCCAGTAGTTCCTGTGCGTTGGGCGTCAGGTCGACTTGCCAGAATCCGCTCCTCTTGTCCATCTTGGTCTTGTAGCGGCAGGAGGCTATCTTCCCCAGGGTAGACTCCATATTGGGAATGAACCCTGGGTGGTTCAGCGTCTTCTTGTTCAGCTCTCGGTAGTCCACTACCAGCCGTTTGGCTGTAGACCGAGGTTTAGCCACCAGGAAACAGGGGCTGCAGTGTAGGGGGTAGTCCCCGTCCTTGTACTCCAGGACTAGGCCAGCGTCGATACATTCTTGTATCTGTCGCTCGATCTCGTCGGCCTGCTCTTTAGGAGCTGGATAGGGTCTCCTCCGGATCTTGTGACCCACGAACTCGGGTTTCAGCTTGAGGTCCATCTGTACCAGCTTGTCACATGAGGCTGCTGGGGGTAGTTCTCCGAACACCTCCAGATAGGTCCTTATAAGCTTCTGTACCCGCGGGTCCAATACCTTGATCTTGTCCTCCATGTCCTCGTCAGAGTGTAAGTTGCTTGCCCCCTGAGTAAGAGACGTCGGGAGGTGGTCCTCCACCGACTCTTCGCCCGTGGTAGTGTCCTTCAGCCCTTGGTAGGCATATAGAAGGTCTTGTTCAACCATCTCCGGTGGACGATGGCAACATAGGCACGCTCGAGGGGGTTCACATACACATTCCTCCGAGAGGTCGTCCTCCTCGGGGGTCCTCAGATGGGCGCCCCACACGCTCTTCATGAGCTTGAGATCTACCTTTCCTTGCCAGGTGGTGATCTTGTGTTCGAGGTCCTCCTTCAATTGGGATAGGTCTCCCATATGTCCCTGTATCAGTGGCCATGAGCTGCGGGTAGGCTTCGCGTAGCATAGCTTTTTCGCCACCAACTTCCTCTTGGAATCCACGGACTCCCTTAGCCTGGATCGAGGGTCCAGCTCCTCGTCCACGGGGTCTTCCACCCTCATGGAGAGTAGGGGTTTTAGTGGGGCGACATACTCGGCGTTCTCCACTTCCTCCACACAGGTCTGCACAAAGAAGGCAACGTGCTCAGTTTCGTCATTAGAGTGGATAGAGCTAGGTAGCTCAGATAGTCCACACTCAGAGACTCCATCAGCATCAGGAACAGGTACATGACAGGGAGAGTTCGGGGCGTTGGCGTCAGTCACGATGTACTCATCTCCTCTGGGTGTAGTCTCAACAGCATCTTGAGGTCGTAGGCGATCCTTCAAGTAACCCAAGGCGAGTCTGTCGCTTTCTCGTTGTATAGCCTGGACCAGAGTTGGGTCCAGATCCTCCCAGGGGATGGAGGTAAGACCTCCGTCCACCACGCTCAGCATACTCCCCAATCCGGGTTTCCCAGTAGGCGTCTTACGACCCAGAGGCACGTAGATGGCCTCATCAGGTAACCGAACAGAGCTGATAGTCAGCCTGTCCAGGAGGTTTCGCCAGTATTCTTTGCCCCCATGGGCTCCCCAATCGGGGGAACACAGGACCATACGGGAACGTTCCAAGGCCACCTTGGTCAGAACCTTCCCCAAGTCACTGAACCTGGGGTTCCCGTGGGCCATCCCGAAAGAGGGCCAGGAAAATTTGTAGCTGCAGTTCTTCCCCTTGCTGCAGTAAAGGTCCAGTACATGCTGCTTGTCGCTGGCGAACAACTCCACACTCAGGTCTTCTCGAGAGTAACCCAACTCCTTCAGACCTTGGTCTAGGACTTCCCCCAATAGTTGATAGTCCTCCGTTTTGGAGGCCGCCATCTTGTTCGAGGGCTCCTCCTTCGATAGCCTCAGGTAACTCGAGGTATGTTCCGATTGCTCCGCTGGCACAGACTCTCTGCCACTGCCGTGGTCCACGTAGAGGAGGTAGGGCGCTTGCAGCGTCAGGGATTGTATCTGGGAGTGCTGTACGAAGAGGTCAGTCCCCAGTACAAAGTCGAAGGCCTCGGTGTCCATCACATAGAACCGGTGGGCGATAGTCCGGGAGCCCATAGGTACCTCCACTTCACAGTCCCCGCAGCTGTGCACCACATGTCCATCCCCCATGCGTATAGCAGCGGTGGTCATGGTGTTCCTCAGGCTCCCACAAGGTAAAATCTTCTTGGCCACTATAGATATGGTGGCACCAGTGTCCAATACCCCCAGGTATTCGCGTCAAATCAGATACGTACCCAAAACACCAGGTCTTGGGTGCCAACAGAGCGTCCCCGTCAGAACTCCGCGGGACAGGTGAGGTCGAACCCCTTGTTCCGCAGTTTGCGGGCCATCCTCATGAAACGGCTCCTCTTCTTAGCGTTGCCGTCATCACCACCTTCATGCTCACGCTTGGCTCCTTGTTCTTGTTGGGCCTGCGTTTGTGATCGTGTGGTAGGACCAGACTGCCCCCCAGAGGGCTCGGAGTTCCCCCCTGGATTAGGGTTGGGGTTGCCTCCGTTCTTGTCCTTGTTCCTGTTGTCGGGCTGGCGGTTAGCGCCTCCTCCTCGTCCACCTTGACCCTTGTCTTGCCCTTGACCACGACCTTTCGACTTGCCCTTGCCGGAGTCGTTGCCTTTGCCTTTGCCTCCACCTTTGCCTGAGACTTTGCCAGGATCTTCACCCTTAAGCTTCGCTGATAGGCGTTGCTTATGGTAGCACTCATCCTCGTAGTGCTTCCGTTTCCCGCAGAATGCACACGTGATGGTGCACCTGTAATGATCCGGCAGCTTCGCTTTGGCGCCGGTGTTCTTCTCCTGCTGCTTCCCCTGGACTACGAAGCAGTCTCGCTGCTTGCAGTCAGGGGCGTGCTGCAGGTGGCCCTGCTCGTCCCTGGCATCACACCAGAAAAGCACCTTAACATTCTCCATGATACGGGCGTGGGCGTGTTTGGGGGTAGTCCCCTGCCCAGGTCGGGACCCTTGGTACCCTTTGCCATGGCCTCCAGAACCTCCACCACCAGGACGGTAGTTGTTCAAGTGCTGGTCGCTCTCCTTCTTCAGCGCCAGCTCCAGGAGTAGCACGCATAGATCCTCGCAGTGGAGGGATCTAGCCTTGCGCTCCGCCGTTGAACGGCACTCGTCCGACAGCTCTCGAGGGAGCTTGGCCACCAGCCAGAACAGCAGGCCGTCGCTGCTGTAGGAACCGGGCGTCAGTCGTCCAGCCCAGTGATCCAGGTCAGCCAACAGCTCAGAGACCCTGCCAGGTTTGGGGTTGTTGGGCAGCACGGGCAGGTTCTGGATCTCGGCCGTGATGGAGAGGTCGGTTTCGTAGGTCGGGTACTGCCTCTCCAGGGCAACCAACACATCGGCAAAGGTGGCGGAGTTAGTCACGATCTGCCTGACCTGCTTCTCCAGGTACTTGGTCTTGCAGCACTGCAGGAGCAGATCGCACTTGACTCGCCCATTAGCGTGGGTTTGGCCGGTCAATCGGAGAAACCGGCCAAAATTCTCAGCGAACTCGCTGAGGTCCTTGCCTGTCAACTCAGGCAGGTTCACCACGATCTTGGAAGTGGCAATAGCCTTCGCCTCCTGAGACCTGCGTATCTCAGGGCGTCGGGTCTTCTTCTTCTTCTTCTTCTTCTTCTTCCCCTTTGGGTCCTCGGGGTCCTCAGGGTCATCGTCCTCCGAGGGCGAAGTAGAAGTCATCGACGGCGGCTCATCATCGCAGGGGTCTCCGCCTAGATCACTAGAGCCATAAGGCTCCACGTGCACCATTGCCCTCGAGGCTGTCAGCCCCAGCCGGTCCAGCTCGGCCCTCGTCGAGTTCGTCACGTGGCTGTAGGGCGGCTGGGCCGTTCTCGGTACGAAAGGACTTCTCGGTATAGGTGCAGGAGTCGGCATCGGTCAGCTCCTCAGGCTCCCCAGGGTTTTTGTCAACCCTGCCGCCAGGTGGTTGGCCTGTACTCGGTGGGGAGACATTCCCACCGTGGTAGGTGACGCTTGGGGCGGTATCATTAGGGGCTCCAGTTTCTCTCGGATCTCTTGAGTGAGGTTGCCCACGATTTTTGAAGTGGCTCCTCGGAGCACTTCGTTGATCTCCGACCGCGTCAGGGACCGGTTGGAGGATCTCCCCGATCCTCTACTCCTGCCTCCAAGAGACTCAGGCCTCTCCTCAACCCACTCAAGGTTGCATACCCAGGTGCATACCCAGGAACATCCACATAGGTTCCAGTAGCGGGTAGTGGATGGGGATATTCAGCCGCATACCATCGCGGCGCAGAGCTGGAAGCCACCGGCTCACTGGCAGTAGTTGCCTCAGGGAGCGCAGTGGTAGGTGGGCCCATACCATAGGCGGGCTAGGGAGGGGTGCCAGTAAAGCCTGTGCCCTCTGCCATAGGCGGGTTGGTTATGGGAGTGGATGTTGCAGCGGCTGGGTGTGGAATAGGGAGTGTGGTGGTTAGAAGAGAGGGTGATGCGTGGAGGCCAGAAGCGCTTGGTGCGCCTTCGAAGGTAGGGTCATTCGTCAGGTCTTGCCCTTGTTCCTTTCCTTTGTCTGCTTCGTCTCCAGCATCCTTCTCGCTCTCTGTCTTCCTCTTCACAGGCTGAGTGACCACCTCCTCGACTGAGAGGGCCCTGAATGCTGTCTGGAGTCCATCCAACGAGTCCTCAGCCACTTCCACTGGCCCATGTAAGGGCTCCGAAGGTACAGCGCCGCTAGGTCCAGGTCCAGGTTCCCAAGGTGCTGGCCTTGCCAGTGCCTCAGGCGCTGGCGCTGTCTTCACGTCGGCGTCCTCCTTTCTTGTGACCATCTTCGTTCGCCCTTCTTCTTATATGTGCCTGTACTCGGCCCACTGGATGTACGGCGCGGGGTTGCTGCGGGTGCGCAGAGACAGACTGCCTCTTGCTACCAGAAACGTTTATAGTGGTTTCAACACTGTGTTTTTGTCTCTCCTGCTGCTTGCTGCTGGTGTAGGGTTTCCTGCTGCTTGTTTTTGGAGATGAAAAGCTTTTATTTGCTGAAATACAGTAAATCCAGGATAGCCCAAGCCAGAGGTGTGCAAGGAGAAGAGAATCAGGATCAAAGCATGAAGGGCTGCAGTGTAAACAGTGAAAGATGAAAGGATATTCACAGAAACTGCAACTCAGGTCAAATCGGAATGCATATTCACAAAGATAGCTGAAATGTTTTGGAAAAGAGTTGGAAAACTGCCCCATGGTCACTCTATCTCCATAGTGCCATCTCAGGAGATGTGCACTCTTTGTTTTGGGTCCCATATGTGCTGAGGTGGCAGGGCATGTGGCGATGAGGTCACTGCCATGTCACATGGGATCTTCCTACTTAGCTAGGCTGACCGGGAATTGAACCCAGGACCTCTCAAAAAGAGGTGCATCTCTAATACAACTAGAGTATGCCTCAAAGCATTGGAAAAGCACTTTTTCTTACTCACATCAATGCGAGCTTACAACAGGGATAACGTCTTACGACCAATGAGCAAAGGGGTCGGACCAGCAATGACGTTCACGCTCAACTGACACCAATGATAATCAATGAGAATGTGAATGAATACCACATGATCAGCCAGCGTAGTATCACCACCACCAAACGTAAAATGCATGGAACCATTAGCCTGAAACCCGGTTTGATCCCATTTTGCTGCACTTCATCCCACACTTCAGTGATTTCCGCGATTTCAGCGACCTCCGGTATAATGTCAAGAAAATTCCGAATTGATGCCATCTATAATCCACAGGATGGAGAATTTGACATTTGTGGTTCAGATGTGGCCTGCTGTGAGTGTGCGCGCCCTTGTTGTGTTCCTGGTAGCGTGCAGGTGCTCTCTGTTCGTCAATGTGGGCCGATCGTCTGAAAATTCTTTTCAACGGGTACTAATATTGTTAGATTCTATTGTGTTGCTAAAATGGATGTCAATCGGAAGCAAGGGCAACTCCAGTGGATGAGGGAGGGCCCGAAACCATAATTTGGCTTAACCCTGGTGTGGTGCCTCCGCCCACAGGTAGGTAGGTAGGTATCTTCGGGAGCTCGGGATGCCTCCTTTGAGAAAGGTTTATAGTGGTTTCAGCACTGTGTTTTTGCTTCTCCTGCTGCTTGCTGTGGGTGTAGGGTTTCCTGCTGCTTGTTTTGGAAGATGAAAACCTTTTGTTTGCAGACATATAGTCAATCCAGGATAACCCAAGCCAGAAGTGTGCAAGGAGAAGAGAATCAGGATCAAAGCATGAAGGGCTGCAGTGTAAACAGTGAAGGATGATTGGATATTCACAGAAACTACAACTCAGGTCAAATCGGAATGCATATTCACAAAGAAAGCTAAAATGTTTTGGAAAAGAGTTGGAAAACTGCCCCATGGTCACTCTCTCTCCATAGTGCCATCTCAGGAGATGTGCACTCTTTGTTTTTGGTCCCATATATGCTGAGGTGGCAGGGCATGTGGCGATGAGGTCACTGCCATGTCACATGGGATCTTCCTACTTCGCTAGGCTGACCAGGAATTGAACCCAGGACCTCTCAAAAAGAGGTGCCCAGGCCCCTAGGGTGCATACCACTAGGATAGCTAAGAACTCATGGAAAAACATAGATAAGTACATAGGCTCTGCCTTGGATATGTCAGTGCTCAGTCAACTCAGGAAAAGATGATTTGCTTCACATTGAAAGGGGATTAAGGGGTCCACTCCATATCCTGATTGGGTGTTTGGTTCCATAGGTCAAAATGTGTTATCACCAGTTTTGTTGGGACCAATACTAAGATAGAAATGCCTAGATGCTCAGTGCATCTCTAATACAACTACAGTATGCCTCAAAGCAATGGAAAAGCACTTTTTCTTACTCCCCCTTTGTGCTGTGGTGGCCACCACCGTCGCATTTTAGGAAAAAGGGATTTTTTCTTGGCCTTTCCTTGGTTTCCACATCTACTTTAATATACTTATAGCTTCCATCACACAGAAAAATGGTCGCTCACCGTGGCTGGCGCTGTTTTGCTGCTCTGTTTATAACATTTTTTACAGGAGACTCAGCACTCATGGCGCTGCCGGGGCTCCTGTGGCTTGGTTGGGTTAGTTTGGGAGCATGCCAAAACATGTGCATGTGCATCCCTCCTTCCAAGACGCAGCGCGACACAAACCTAACGCAAGACACAATATACACACTCGCATGGGTTCTCGTAAACATGCTGGCGACCTGTGACCTGTCTTAGGGCGAAGGGAGTCGTGAAAAAAATTAAATTGCCCCTTGGTGGGGTCTTGGGTTCTGCTCAGTCTCTCCAGGCTGCTGCGTTTCGGCCAGAACACAGCCTACTCAGCGAGGCTGCGCGTGGGTATCTGCAGAGGCAGGAATGGGAGAATTATGGACGAATCCACGCAAAAACGAAGCGACGACACCAAAATCCGTCAAATGATGGCCTAGAATGTTTCTGAAACAACACACCTGAGCAGAATCCAATTGTGCATCATAAGCACATTTTTATAAAAATTATAGTCATCTCTGGATTTTTTTAATTCAGAAATTCATACGCATAAAAAGGCGGCGCGCAGGAGCGGCTCCTAGCGAAGCGCCGGAAAATGGAGAAATAATGGAATTATAAACGTATGTCTCACGTAGTCTTGAAAATGACGAGACACACATCAATAAAAAAACATACAGATTCGACCCACACTAATAGAAGTATCGAAAATTCAAGAATTCGAAAATCAACGAAAAAGACTTCAACGAATCAGGTATAAACTGCAGGTATGCTCGTCTCGTATGCCGCATACACATTGCTCGTCTCGTGTCTCCGTGAACGAGTCTTGTAGCAGCGCTAACAAAGATAGAACGCGATAGAGGGATTGATTAGAAAGATTGCAGATGATTAGCGGTCAGATCAGGGTGATTAGACATACACACAAGTGCATAGCAACGTTCTTCGCGTGCGCCCCTCACTTGCTCTCTCTCTCCAGCGGTAGGTAAGGTGAGTAAGCCCAGGCGGGGCCACCCCCTGGTGGAGTTCGTGATTGAGGTGCGGATGGGCAGGTTTGCCCAAAACCGTCGTGCATACTCGCGCATGCACACACGCATTAAAGGGTAGCCCACGCGAAGTGCGCTCCGTAAACCTTGTTTAGGCTACCCAGGGGCTCCTCGGTACGTTCTTTAAGAGAACCTGAGGAGTCCCTTAACGCTTGCTTGCTTGACAGGCTAGCTGATCTTTCAGCGCGTTTGCGGACAGTGTATTATAGGTCACACTGAGAACCGTATAATACGGGGAGTGTGGCTTGGTTCCTCCGCCGCAAACAACCCTTCATCTGCCTATGCTTTACAGGTGGGCAGGTAGGGTGATTGGTGCAGCAGCATACCATTTTTTTCATGCCCTGCTAAACAAGGGCGCAGATCACACAAACAAGTAACTCCCCTCTGCCTGTGGCAGAGCAGGGAGTCCGACTCCATCGACATCTGCGCCGTGCACGCAGGAGCACCTCTTCCCTCCAAGCCCTAGCAGGGGAAACGCGTTGTGGCGTCCCCTGTTAGGCCACAGTTGCTTAGTAGCGCTGTGTTCTCTTGTCATTTCACAGGAGGGTCGCTAGGACCCACGACATGTTCTTCAACAACACCAAGTAGAGTGTGTGTGTAGGAGTGGTAGTCCTGAGTGGGGGCTTGAGCCAGTTGCGCAGTGCTCGCCCACCAGGATGGTGCCACTGTAGAGTGTGTAGGACCTGTAGTGCGTGTGTCACTGTCCCACCCGGTTCCTGCAATTTCAGCAGGGTTTGTGGGCTGTGGCAGTGGTGAGGTCAGTGTTTTGGCCACTTAGCAAAACGGCGTTTTCATGCCTTCCTAGCTTTTGGCCACCCCTCCCTGTAGTAGACAGATAGGTAGGGAAAACAATACCTGGATTAGTACGCTGGGTATTCCCCAAAGGTCTTGCACCAGCACAAAAATTGGGCGCTTAGGGGAGGGGAGACCCGGGGCGTACCCCGTGGCATCAATAAGCCAACCCTCCAGGTTTAGCAAGCGTGCAGACTTGGGTATAATTAGGACACCACTTCTGCGAGTTGCTCTCAGGACCTTAGGACTAGCACACTCACACATACGCTTTGGCAGGTAAGGGTCAGGTTCAGTCCCTAGCTTTAGTCTTGGAGGCAAGCGTCTCAGCGAGCCTAAGCAACTCACCAAGGTTGTTCTGGGACAAGTAGTCAAGCAGAAGTGAGTTTAGGCGTCCCTCAGGTAGAACAAATGTAGAGAAGGGCTCCCAGGTGGCCTCTTCGACTCCAAACCCTTCCCAGAGGGTGAGGAAGCGCTAACCCTGGCGATAGCGATGGCGTAGGACAGACTTCACCAGGTAGAAGCCTTCCTTCGCCATCTCCTCGGCGTTCATGTCTGGGAGTTAACCTTCAACTTCCATAGGGCTGGCAGCCCCTTGTAGGTCCAGAGCGGCGATTTCCTCGTCGTTCAGCTCCCACTCCTCCCCACGGAGGTCTTCAGGATCATAGTAGCGCTTCAGGTCTTGAGCAGCGCACACCAGGGTCCCCCCTAGACGGGGAGAACACCGCACGGTGATACGGTGTCCATCCACTGATAGAATCTTGTACGGCCCGAAGTATGGGTCATCGCTGGTAGAGCGTGGCCAGGCAGGTAGTCGACTGTGGTGCACCAGCACCCAGTCCCCCTCTTGGTAGGTGGCCGCTACTCGGTGCTTGTTCTTCTTGTTCCACTGTCGCTCCCTCACTCTCTGGAGCATACCCTTGGCCTTGTCCACCTTCGCTTGTTGCTCTTGGACCCATTCACCCACACAAGAATGGGTGTCCTCTGAATAGGGGGCATGTAGGAACCATGCCAGGCGCCCTAGGAATAGCTCACGGGGCGAGTAGCCAGTAGCTGAACTCTCTTGGGAGTTCATCATCAAGGATATGACGGGGAGTAGTCTCACCCAGTCTCTGGTGCGTTCAGTTTTGCACCATATCCTTACGTTCTCCTTGAGGACACGGATCTGTCGCTCACATAGGGGGTTGCTCGTGTGAGAGTAGGGAATCCCCGTAGACACCTGGACATTGAGGGATCTCAGGACCCTCTTGTACCAGCCAGTATCTGAGCGTACTCGTACGTCCTCATCGGAGTTGATCTCCTTGGGCGCCCCATAGACACAAAACCACTCCTCCAGGAGTATCTTGATAGTCTCCTCCCCGGTAATGTGCTTGGTACATGGGAACACCCTGGTAAACCTGGTCAGCCCACAGGTTACCACGAGGGCGAAGTCATAGCCCCCGAACTTCGGCATCTCTGTGTAGTCCACGTATAGAACACTGTTAGCACAGTGAGGGATGGGCATGGTCGAGTAGAGACCTCTGTCCCTGATATCCCCTGGTTTACAGCACCTGCACGGGCACTTGTCCACGATAGGCTGGAGGGTTTTCCGCAGTTGGTCGTCAGTCCACGTAGTGTGGAACCACTGCTTGAACAGCCTCAGGGTGCGGTCAGCACCCACATGACCGCTGGACTCATGGGTCCACTTCAGCAGCGCTGGGACTCGGTCACTAGGCACCACGATGCGGTCCTCGTGCCAGAGGTAGCTCTTGTCCCTCTTCCACTGGTCTTGGTTCACCAGGAGGGGTTCAAGGCGTTTCTCCAGGCGCTTGTAGATATCCCCAAACTCCTTCAGGTACTCCGATTGTTGGAGTCCATCCAGGGGGCGTATCATCGTCATGTTGAGGTCCAAGTGGACGTCCATACGGCTGAACGCCTCCTTAGCCAGCGCTTCAGACCGGGCACCAATCAGGGCGTCGAAGTTGTTGCGGCTGATGTAGTCGGCACACTCGTTCTTCACTCCCTGGATATGGTGTACCGTCAGCCGTAGTTGACTGAGGTAGGTCCACCAGCGTCGTAGCTTGGCCTTCTCAGGTGGGGGACCCTTCTGGAAACTGCGGACCGGTTCTTGGTCGCACAGCCAGACCACAGGGTTACTCCCCAACAGTCGTGCTTGTGAGGATAGCACCAGCATACCCGCGAGCAATTCGTGCTCATAGGTGGAGTAGTTCCCCCTGGCCTGGTTCCACTTCCAGTTCCAGTGGCCCAGGGGTACTAGGACCCACTTGTCGTCAGGGTAGCTGTGCTTGAGGGTTCCATCTCGGTTGAGACCTTCCGTCCCCCATTTGGGAAATGGCCGAGTCGAACTCCTCCTTCTCTAGTGCTTGCCATTGGAACAACGTTCCACCACCGCCAACATTGCTGGCGTCGGTCACCAGGATAATCTCCCGCTGTGCCCTAGGCACGCCCAAGCACTTAGCGTTGGCTACCTTGTCTTTGAGCTCGTCAAACGCTTGTTGCTCTTGTGGGCCCCAGCGCCAAGTAGTACTCAACTTGATCAAGTCCGTCAGAACGGCGCTGGTGTAGGTGAAGTTTTTGATGTGGCGGCGATAGAAGTTGCACGCCCCAATGAAACTGCGTACATCATGAAGTCCTTTCTTGGGGTCTTCGTGTCGTACCTTGGCATCCATCAGGGGTTTGGCCTTAGAGGCCGTTCGGGTCCACCACCCATAGCCAACATCAAACCCCAGGTACTGCATGGTCTCCTGCATGAACTCACACTTCTCCAGCTTGAGTCGTGTGTGGTTCTCCTGGCAGACCGCAAAGAACTCACCCAAGAGGATTAGGTGATCCTCCTGGGTATTGGTCCCGAGGCATACATCGTCGATGTGAGCCTCCATCTGGGCACCACGGGATATGAGCTCCTGCACCTTAGGTCTCCTTCGTAGGATGGACAAGATCTTGTTCATCAGCTCTTGGAAGAGAGCGGGTGCGTTAGCCACGCCAAACGGCATGACCTTCCACTTGAACACCCTCCCCTGAGGGGTGATGAAGGCCAGTAGTTCCTGTGCGTTGGGCGTCAGGTCCACTTGCCAGAATCCGCTTCTCTTGTCCATCTTGGTCTTGTAGCGGCAAGAGGCTATCTTCTCCAGGGTAGACACCATATTGGGAATGGACCCTGAGTGGTTCAGCGTCTTCTTGTTCAGCTCTCCGTAGTCCACTACCAGCCGTTTGGCTGTAGACCCAGGCTTAGCCACCAGGAAATAGGGGCTGCAGTGTGGGGGGTAGTCCCCGTCCTTGTACTCCAGGACTAGGCCAGCGTCGATACATTCTTGTATCTGTCGCTCGATCTCGTCAGCCTGCTCTTTAGGAGCTGGATAGGGTCTCCTCCGGATCTTGTGACCCACCAACTCGGGTTTCAGCTTGAGGTCCATCTGTACCAGCTTGTCACATGAGGCAGGAGGGGGTAGTTCTCCGAACACCTCCAGATAGGTCCTTAGGAGCTTCTGTACCCGCGGGTCCAATACCTTGATCTTGTCCTCCATGTCCTCGTCAGAGTGTAAGTTGCTTGCCCCCTGAGTAATGGACGTCGGGAGGTGGTCCTCTACCGACTCTTCGCCCGTGGTAGTATCCTTCAGCCCTTGGTAGGCATATAGAAGGTCTTGTTCAACCATCTCCGATGGACGATGGCAACATAGGCACGCTCGAGGGGGTTCACATACACATTCCTCCGAGAGCTCGTCCTCCTCGGGGGTCCTCACATGGGCGCCCGACACGCTCTTCATGAGCTTAAGATCTACCTTTCCTTGCCAGGTGGTGATCTTGTGTTCGAGGTCCTCCTTCAATTGGGATAGGTCTCCCATACGTCCTTGCTTCAGTGGCCATGAGCTGCGGGTAGGCTTCGCGTAGCATAGCTTTTTCGCCACCAACTTCCTCTTGGAATCCACATACTCCCTGAGCCTGGATCGAGGGTCCAGCTCCTCGTCGACGGGGTCTTCCACCCTCATGGAGAGTAGGGGCTTTAGTGGGGCGACGTACTCGGCGTTCTCCACTTCCTCCACACAGGTCTGCACGAAGAAGGCGTCGTGCTCAGTTTCGTCATCTGAGTGGATAGAGCTAGGTAGCTCAGATAGTCCACACTCAGAGACTCCATCAGGAACAGATACATGGAAGGGAGAGCTGGGGGTGTTGGTGTCAGTCACGACGTACTCATCTTTTCTGGGTGTAGTCTCAACAGCATCTTGAGGTCGTAGGCGATCCTTCAAGTCACCCAGGGCGAGTCCGTCGCTTTCTCGTTGTATAGCCTGGACCAGAGTCGGGTCCAGATCCTCCCAGGGGATGGAGGTAAGACCTCCGTCCACCACGCTCAGCATACTCCCCCATCCGATTTCCCAATAGGCGTCTTGCGTCCCAGAGGCACGTAGATGGCCTCATCAGGCAAACGAACAGAGCTGATAGTCAGCCTGTCCAGGAGGTTTCGCCAATACTCATTCCCCCCATGGGCACCCCAATCGGGGGAACACAGGGCCATACGGGAACGTTCCAAGGCCACCTTGGTCAGCACCTTCCCCAGTACACTGAACCTGGGGTTCCCGTACGCCATCCCGAAAGAGGGCCAGTAAAATTTGTAGCTGCAGTTCTTCCCCTTGCTGCAGTAAAGGTCCAGTACATGCTGCTTGTCGCTGGCGAACAACTCCACACTCAGGTCTTCTCGAGAGTAACCTAACTCTTTCAGACCTTGGTCTAGGACTTCCCCGAATAGTTGATAGTCCTCAGTTTTGGAGGCCGCCATCATGTTCGAGGGCTCCTCCTTTGATAGCCTCAGGTAACTCGGGGTATTTTCCGACTGCTCCAGTGGCACAGACTCTCTGCCACTGCCGTGGTCCACGTAGAGGAGGTAGGGCGCTTGCAGCGTCAGAGATTGTATCTGGGAGTGCTGTACGAAGAAGTCAGTTCCGAGTACAAAGTCGAAGGCCTCGGTGTCCATCACATAGAACCGGTGGGCGATAGTCCGGGAGCCCATAGGTACCTCCACTTCACAGTCCCCGCAGCTGTGCACCACATGTCCATCCCCCATGCGTATAGCGGCGGTGGTCATGGTGTTCTTCAGGCTCCGACAAGGTAAAAATTTCTTGGCCACTATAGATATGGTGTCGCCAGTGTCCAATACCCCCAGGTATTCACGTCCCCCTAGTCGGATACGTACCCAAAACACCAGGTCTTGGGTGCCACCAGAGCCTCCCCCTCAGAACTCCGCGGGACAGGTCACCTCGAACCCCTTGTTCCGCAGTTTGCGGGCCATCCTCATGAAACGGCTCCTCTTCTTAGCGTTGCCGTCATCACCACCTTCATGCTCACGCTTGGCTCCTTGTTCTTGCTGGGCCTGCGTTTGTGAGCGTGTGGTAGGACCAGACTGCCCTCCAGAGGGCTCGGAGTTTCCCCCTGGATTAGGGTTGGGGTTGCCTCCGTTCTTGTCCTTGTTCCTGTTGTCGGGCTGGCGGTTAACGCCTCCTCCTCGTCCACCTTGACCTTTGTCTTGCCCTTGACCACGTCCTTTCGACTTGCCCTTGCCGGAGTCGTTGCCTTTGCCTTTGCCTCCACCTTTGCCTGAGCCTCTGCCAGGATCTTCACCTTTAAGCTTCGCCGATAGGCGTTGCTTATGGTAGCACTCATCCTCGTAGTGCTTCCGCTTCCCGCAGAATGCACACGTGATGGTGCACCTGTAATGATCCGGCAGCTTCGCTTTGGCGCCGGTGTTCTTCTCCTGCTGCTTCCCCTGGACGACGAAGCAGTCTCGCTGCTCGCAGTCAGGGGCCTGCTGCAGGTGACCCTGCTCGTCTCTGGCATCACACCAGAATAGCTCCTTCACATTCTCCATGATACAGGCGTGGGCGTGTTTGGGGGTAGTCCCCTGCCCAGGTCGGGATCCTTGGTACCCTTTGCCATGGCCTCCAGAACCTCCACCACCAGGACGGTAGTTGTTCAAGTGCTGGTCGCTCTCCTTCTCCAGCGCCAGCTCCAGGAGTAGCACGCATAGATCCTCGTAGCGGAGGGATCTAGCCTTGCGCTCCGCCGTCGAACGGCACTCGTCCCATAGCTCTCGAGGGAGCTTGGCCACCAACCAGAACAGCAGGTCGTCGCTGCTGGAGGAACCGGGCGTCAGTCGTCCAGCCCAGTGATCCGGGTCAGCCAACAGCTCAGAGACCCTGCCAGGTTTGGGGTTGTTGGGCAGCACGGGCAGGTTCTGGATCTCGGCCCTGATGGAGAGGTCGGTTTCGTAGGTCGGATACTGCCTCTCCAGGGCAACCAACACATCGGCAAAGGTGGCGGAGTTAGTCACGATCTGCCTGACCTGCTTCTCCAGGTACTTGGTCTTGCAGCACTGCAGGAGCAGATCGCAATTCACTCGCCCACTAGCGTGGGTTTGGCCGGTCAGTCGTAGAAACCGGCCATAAATTTGGAGCGAACTCGCTGAGGTCCTTGCCTGTGAACTCAGGCAGGTTCACCACGATCTTGGAGGTGGCAATAGCCTTCGCCTCCTGAGACCTGCGTCCCTCAGGGCGTCGGGTCTTCTTCTTCTTCTTCTTCTTCTTCTTCCCCTTTGGGTCCTCGGGGTCCTCCGGGTTATCGTCCTCCGAGGGCGAAGTAGAAGTCATCGACGGCGGCTCGTCATCGGAGGGGTCTCCGCCTAGATCACTAGAGCCATAAGGCTCTACGTCCACCATAGCCCTCAAGGCTGTTAGCCCCAGCCGGTCCAGCTCGGCCCTCGTCGAGTTCGTCACGTGGCTGTAGGGCGGCTGGGCCGTTCTCGGCACGAAAGAACTTCTTGGAATAGTTGCAGGAGTCGGCATCGGTGTGCTCCGCAGGCTCCCCAGGGTTTTTGTCAACCCTGCCGCCAGGTGGTTGGCCTGTACTCGGTGGGGTGACATTCCCACCGTAGTAGGTGACGCGTGGGGCGGGATCATCACGGGCTCCAGTTTCTCACGGATCTCTTGAGTGAGGTCGCCCACGATTTTTGAAGTGGCTCCTCGGAGCACCTCGTTGATCTCCGACGGCGTCAGGGACCTGTTGGAGGATCTTCCCGATCCTCTAGTCCTGCCACCGAGAGATTCAGGTCCTCTCCTCAACCCACTCAAGGTTGCATAGCCAGGTGCATACCCAGGAACATCCACATAGGTTCCAGTAGCGGGTAGTGGATGGGGATATTCAGCCGCATACCATCGCGGCGCAGAGCTGGTAGCCACCGGCTCACTGGCAGTAGTTGCCTCATGGAGCGCAGTGGTAGGTGGGCCCATACCATAGGCGGGGTTGGGAGGCATGCCAGTAAAGCCTGTGCCCTCTGCCATAGGCGGGTTGGTTGTGGAAGTGGATGTTGTAGCGGCTGGGAGTGTGGTGGTTAAAAAAGAGGGTGATGCGTGGAGGCCAGAAGCGCTTGGTGCGCCTTCGAAGGTAGGGACATTCGTCAGGTCTTGCCCTCGCTCCTCTCCTTCGTCTGCTTCGTCTCCAGCATCCTTCTCGCTCTCTCCCTTCCTCTTCACAGGCTAAGAGACCACCTCCTCGACAGACAGGGCCCCGAAGGCCGTCTGGAGTCCATCCAGGGAGTCCTCAGCCGCATCCACTGGCCCATGTAAGGGCTCCGCCGAAGGTACAGCGCCAGGTGCTGGCCTTGCCGGTGCCTCAGGCGCTGGCGCTGTCTCCACGTCGGCGTCCTTCTTCCTTGTGTCCATCTTCAGTCACCCTTCTGCTTATATGTGCCTGTACTCAGCGCACTGGATGTACGGCGCGGGGTTGCTGCCGGTGCGCAGAGACAGACTGCCTCTTGCTACCAGAAAAGTTTATAGTGGTTTCAGCACTGTGTTTTTGCTTCTCCTGCTGCTTGCTGTGGGTGTAGGGTTTCCTGCTGCTTGTTTTGGAAGATGAAAACCTTTTGTTTGCAGAAATATAGTCAATCCAGGATAACCCAAGCCAGAAGTGTGGAAGGAGTAGAGGATCAGGATCAAAGCATGAAGGGCTGCAGTGTAAACAGTGAAAGATGATTGGATATTCACAGAAACTACAACTCAGGTCAAATCGGAATGCATATTCACAAAGATAGCTAAAATGTTTTGAAAGAGAGTTGGAAAACTGCCCCATGGTCACTCTCTCTCCATAGTGCCATCTCAGGAGATGTGCACTCTTTGTTTTGGGTCCCATATATGCTGAGGTGGCAGGGCATTTGGCGATGAGGTCACTGCCATGTCACATGGGATCTTCCTATTTAGCTAGGCTGACCAAGAATTGAACCCAGGACCTCTCAAAAAGAGGTGCCCAGCCCCCTAGGGTGCATACCACTAGGATAGCTAAGAATTCATGGAAAAACATCGATACATTCATAGGCTCTGCCTTGGATATGTCAGTGCTCAGTCAACTCAGGAAAAGATGATTTGTTTCACATTGAAAGGGGATTAAGGGGTCCACTCCATATCTTGATTGGGTGTTTGGTTCCATAGGTCAAAATGTGTTATCACCAGTTTTGGTGGGACCAATACTAAGATAGAAATGCCTAGATGCTCAGTGCATCTCTAATACAACTAGAGTATGCCTCAAAGCAATTGAAAAGCACTTTTTCTTACTCTTTGACAATGCAGGAGGAAGCTCTTACCAAGGAGACCTCATGTCCCTCCAACTGCCATAGTACTGCCATGTTCCCCGATGCAGCCTGGCACTGCTCGGACCAGCAGCCTTGGGACACCGCCCCTGCTGCTGACCCGATGGGCCAGCTGGGCCGTCTCAGTGCGTCCAACACATGTGATCTGGTTTGTTGTTACCTGTCCCTCGCCTCAGGTGCGCATGTGTGTGCGGTGTTCATGGCCTTTTGGCGTTTGTTCACCCATGTGCGCGCCCAGCGTGTTCTTGTGGGCATTGTCTGTGGCCACTGGGCGCTTGTTCACCGCCGTGCGCGCTCTGTGTTCTGTGCGTGCGGCGTCCGTGGCCACTTGGGGCTTGTTCACCGATGTGAGCGCCCAGCGCGTTTTGTGTGCGGTGTCCGTGGCCACTTGGTGCATGTTCACCGGTGTGCGCACTCGGCGTATGCTGTGTGCGGTGTTTGTGGCCAGTTGGTGCTTGTTGACCGGAGCGCCTGCCCGCTGTGGTCTGTGTGCGGAGTCCTTGGCCAGTTAGCCCTTGTTCACCGGTGCACCCACCCGGTGTGTCGTGTGTGCGGTGTCCATGGCCACTTAGCGCTTGTTCACCGGTGTGCGCGCCCGGTTCTGTTTGTGTGCTGTGCCCATGGCCACTTGGCGCTTGTTCAGAGGTGCGCGCGCCCGATCTGTTCTGTGTGCGGTGTCCATGGCCGCTTTGCGCTTGTTGACATGTGTTCGTGCTCCGCGTGTTCTGTGTGCTGCGTCCTCAGCCACTTGGGGCCTGTTCACCGGTGGGCGCGCAGGGTGTATTGTGTTTGCCGTGTCCGTCGCCACTGGGCGCTTGTTCTCAGGTGTGCGCGCTCGTCGTGTTCTGTGTGCGGTGTCTGTGGTCACTTGGCTTTGTTCACCACCGTGCGTGCCCGGCGCTTTCTGCGTGCCTTGTCTGTGGCACCTTGGCCCTTGTACACGGGTGTGTGTGCGGTATCTGCGGCGACTTGGTGCTTGGTGAACAGCGTGCAGGCGCGGCGTGTTGTGTGTGCGGTGTCCGTGGTGACTTGCGGCTTGGTCACGTGGGCGCGCGCCCGGTGTGTTATGTGTGCGGTATTTCTGGCCACTTGGCGCTCGTTCACCGCTGTGCACGTATGGTGTGTTGTGTGTGCAGTGTCTGTTGCCACTTGGCGCTTGGTGACCGGTGCGCGCGCCCCTTACTTTGCGTGTGAAGTGTCCTTGGCCACTTGGCTCTTGTTCACCGGTGTGTGCGGCGAACATATTCTATGGGCGGTGTCAGTGGCCAATTGGCGCTTGTTCACTGGTGTGCGCACATGGTGTGTTGTGTGTGCCGTGTCCTAGGCCACTAGGCGATTGCTCACCGGTGTGCGCGCCCGGTAGTGTTTTTTGTGTGTGGTGTCCCTGGCGGCTTGGCGCTTGTTCACCGGTGTGCGTGCATGGTGGTTTGTGTGCTCGGTGTCCTTGGCCACTTAGCGGTTATTCACAGGTGTAGGCGCCCGGCTTTCTTCTGTGTGCGGTGTCTGTGGCTACTTGGCGCTTGTTCACCAGTGCACCCGCCCAGTGTTTTGTGTGTGCGGTGTTCTGAGCCACTTGTCCTTTGTTCGCTGGTGTGCGCGCCCGACATGTTCTGTGTGTAGTGTCTGTGGCCCCCCTTTTGATCCTGGTGGCCTGACCGTGCTCTTCGTTGTTTAATGCGGGCGAACCATCTGAAAATTCTTTGCAACGGGTACTAATAGTGTTAGATTCTATCCTGTTGCTGAAATATATGTGAATCGGAAGCTGGGGCAACTCCAGTGAAAAAAGGAAAGCCCAGAATCATCATCTGGCTAAACCCTGGTGTGGTGCCTCCGCCCACAGCGTCAGGCCCTGTACAATGTGATTGTTACGCGTTAATGGGCGCATTTGCTTCAGCTTTTGCCACGCCTACGCGTATCGGGGATCAAGAGTTTGCTGAAGCTGGAGCAGCCCTAGTGGAAGATGAGTCGAGGTGGAGGTCCACAAGTCAAAGTAAATCTTCATTCCTCGGCGATATAATTTGGTTGTTTTGCATGTGTTGTGACAACGTGATCTTCCGTGGAGTCAAAGAGGGTCATTTTGTGGTGATTGCGTGTGTTGAACGTGTTGTGTGCACGGGCAGTGGGTGAACATGCCAAAGGTGGAGAATTGCATTTATACCCTGGTTGCTAACATCTCATTTGCCGCATTACTTCGTTGACCTTCGCTGAATTCATATCATTGGTCAAACATGGTTGGTGATACACTATACTTCTCTTGTCAGCAGGTAGTAGGGCATGAGTTCAGTTAATTTGGTAATTGGATACAGGGATGTGCCTTGGTGAAGGTTTTGGATTCTCACTCCATGTGCATAAAAGCTCTCCTGGGTCATGGTTAGGCGAAACTCACTCTCCATATGCATACTCTCGGGATTGAGTTTTCGTGAGGCTATCTCTCTTCGACCATGGATTCGTTAGGCTCTCCCTCCGGGCATGAGTGGGGGCGGGACCACCTCTCTGAAGGCCTGGATCGCGCCGGGACCATCTCTCTCAACGCCTTTTTAGGGGCAGAACCATCTCTGTTTGAGGCAGGACTACTTCGCTTCTGGATGGGACAATCTCACCATGGACGTGCTCTCATTGAACCCGGGATATCTCTAATTATGCACTCACTCTGCGGGCTGGGTCTAGGTCTCTGCATGTGACTCGCGGCATCTCCTTACCCCATCTCTCTCCAGGTAGGATGTGTTGAATCGGTTCATTGTCACACGAACATGCAGATAGGTAATATTGATCTCACATGTCCATATGTGGATGCTTTCTAATGCACATGACAATTTGTGTTTGGCTATGGCACTGGTTCCCAACCAATTGATTCGGGCCCCGCGACGCAGAAGCGTCAGGATAGCGTCAGGAGGGTGTCAGGGTGCTGTCAGGATGACGTCAAGACGGCGTCAGGGTAGTGTCAGTACGGCATCAGGATGGCTTCAGGATGGCGTCAGGATGCGTCAGGATGCGTCAGGATGCCGTCAGGATGATGGGTAGTTTGACGTCAGGCTGGCGTCAGGTTGCTTCAGGATGCGTCAGGATGGCGGCAGGAAAAGATCAAGATAGAATCAGGATGGCGTCAGGGAGCGTCGGGGTGCCGTTAGGGTGGTGTCAGGATATCATGATGGTGTGAGGGTGGCGCCAGAAAAGCGTCAGGCTGGCGTCGGGATAGCGTCAGGATAGCGTCAGCAAGGCGCCACCAGGTCCTGATGGCATCTCAGGGTGTTAATCAGGACTCCGGCGTTGATAGTAACGAGAAATATGTTACCCAGAAAAGAAAAAATGTTGTACAAGGTAGGAACCTAATGAGATGTTTTGAACATCTTTTATAAAGATTGAAGGCAGGAAATGCCGAAATATGTTTTCCCAACAAAAAAATATCTTTGCGTTCTGACACAATGATGGTTTAAGTGAATATATAGCAGCGAGGAAGACCACTCTTAATCTCGAAACCAATCCACAATCCCAATATGAAGAAAATGATTTACAGGTATGCAATTTGGAACTGTTCAGTTTCATTTTCTGTTGCCTCTGTTTGCTCTGAGTCTCATTTGAGTGTTTGCGTGTGCTGTGAGTGTCACGTCAGTGTTTGCGCGTACTCTGAGTGTCACTTGAGTGTCGGCGCGTGGTATGAGTGTCATTTGAGTGTTCGTGCTTGCTGTGAGTGTCTTTCGAGTATCGGCGCGTGCTGTCAGTGTTCTTTGAGTGTCTGCGCGTGCTGTGCGAGTCGTTTTAGTGTCTGAGTGTCAGGGTGTCTGGTGAATGTCATTTAAGTGTTCGCGCGTGCTATGAGTGTCGGCACGTGCTGTGAGTGTCGTTATAGTGTCCGTGTGTTAGTGTGTTCTGTGAATGTCATTTGAGGTTTTCCGCGTGCTATGAGTGTCGGCGTGTGCTGTGAGTGTCAATTGAGTGTCGGCGCGTACTGTGAGTGTCATTTTGTTGTTCACCAAACCACCAGACCACCACAGCACACCACATCGCAAGGTGCAGACTTGGTTCCCCCTTGTGGGGCACTGACCAGACTGAGAATGAGACAATGGAAATACCATGCTGATTTGCATTGTGCCAGTGCAACTATTGTTGAAGTCAAAAAATGGACTTTTTTCAGTGCTGGTGTGTGGCATCATGAAGAAGCCCTACTTGGTACCAAATATGTTTCAATTTTAAGGATGTGATGTGTCAAACTGTGTGCACTAGGTATGGGTTGCAGGAGAAGGCCATCAGGAAATGATTGCCACCATACACAGGGCACAAGGAGATAACAGGGGTTCTCCACTAGGAGGCAACGTCAAGGGATGTTATACCAGACATTTCCTCAATTTCCAAGGACCCATTCCAAATGTTCCCCACCACTTACAACATGCTTGAAGTGGGTATAATCGGGATGGGCATGGCCAATGAACGGTTTTTCTGATTATGCAGTACAAATGGTTCCGAACTTAAGTAGAAGGCAAAAAAAGCATAAGTAGACGCGGCATGGAATGTAAGGTGAAATTAGCTGTGCATCGTCAAAAGCATAGGCGGTAACAAAAGACATGTTTGAAAGGATTCAGATGTAGAAATGGCATCAAACATTTGATTGGTGATTTCTTACAGTCGCAGAGTAGGGGCAGCATGGGTCTTTAAATCATTTTGCAGTGGTAAATCCCGGAGTGGCAAATAGAAACATAAATAGACCAGGCATGGAACTCAAGTTGAAACCTTTTTTGCACTGGCAAACGCCTGGGCTGCAAAAACAATATGTTTGAATGCTTTCTAAAGCACAAGGAGTTTGGAACGTATGATTGGACTCTTTTTGCCTGGGCAGTAGCAGAGGTGGATTGTATGGGCAAACTGTTTCTGCATTGATAAAATGGCCAAAAAGCGCCAAAAAAAAGGATAAAAAGACGACGTGTGGAATGCAAGTTGAAACCTATGGTGCATCGGCAAAAGCATGGGCTAAAGAAAGCAAAGTGATTGATAAGCTTCAGAAATAGAATTGCTGCCCTGGGTGGCAAACAGATGGATTTTTCACCAAATCAATGATGTTCTTCAACAATTTAACTAGGGTTCGGGTTAGAGTTACAGCCAAGAGTTAAGTTTAGGCAAGGAGCTAGACCAGGGACAGGGTGCGTCAGCATGTCGTCAGGATGCAGCAGGATGATGTCAGGACGGCGTCAAGATGGCGTCACAATGCCGTCAGGAATGGTTCACGTATGCGTCAGGAAAGTGTCAGAGTGGCGTCAAAATGGCGTCATACAACGTCAAGATAGTCCAATTGCGTCAGAAACGCGTCAGAATGCGTCAGGAGAGCGTCAGGATGGCGTCGGGATGGGGTCAGGATGGCGTCTGGGAGGCGTCATAGGTTTGTCAGGGTAGTGGTGTTGGCGTCAGGAGCGATTCAGGACTCGTTAGGATGCATCAGGAAGCCGTCAGGAAGGCGTCAGGATAATATAGCGTCAGACTGGCGGCGGGTTGACGTCAAATGACGCAGGTCCCGAATCAAATAAGGCACGAAGTGATGGGGACGACCGGCATGTCCAAGCATGTGACAGCATGGGACATATGTTTTGCGTTCGTTTCTCTATTCACCAGGACACCACCTAAAAACAGGCCACACAGGGAAGACCCCACAAGAACCGACTAGACCCCACCGGACCGCCCCATGACCTGAACCCTGCCTCGGGAAGAACAAGCCCACAAGCACAACCCAGCGCACGCCAAGCGTCAGAGGTCACGGGGAACAGCAGAGCGAGAACGCCACCACCCACACGCATCACCCACACATTGCCGTACACCGCCCCACGACACAACAACCACACCGTCCCCCCGCTTCCCCCGACAGGACGTGCCCCGCAGCCCACTGCTTGTGGGACGACAACTACGACGTCCTCCCGGCCATCCAACACCTACTTGCAGACAACGCCCCGCGCCCAGACGCCCACCAGCAAATTCTAGACCCGCAGGAACCCAGCGAAAGGAACCGGACCGCGCCGCCACGCCCCCACCACGCCCCCCCCCAAAGGACATCTACCCCACGCTGGCCAGCACCCCACCCCACCCTATGGACGCGGAGCAATACTACGGTTGCGTCCTCCGAGAACTCCCAGCGAACCTAGCGACCCTCAAGGGGTGGAGGCAGGCGAAAGGGGACATCGAGTGGGGCCCAGAAGACGACCTTCCCTGGGAAAACAGCTTAGGAGGCACCCTCGACACCCTCCTAGAAGCAGCAGCCACGACCTACCCCCGCCCACCCCGGGACACTCGGCACGGCCTCCACGCCCTCTTCGCATTCCACAGCTGGAACCACCACCACACCATCACCCTCCACCTCCTCGACCACAATCTGCACCGATGTACGCCTGAAGATGACGCCACAAACGCCATCACCATACAGCAAGACCCCGAGAACCCGGCAGGGTACGATCTCACCTGGAGCGATCCGGCACCGCACCCCCCCGGTCCCCCTACCCTCCAGGACGTCTTTGCCACCATCAGCGCAGAACCAGGAGAGACGAAAGCCCCACAACAACCAGACGAAGAGATGCCCTAAGCATCGCCCCCACCAACCGCACAGAAGCGCCCCCAACAAGAGCCCCTAGCCCACCCAATCATAAAAATGGAGCTCCCCCCACAACACCGCACCACACCATACCGCAACGGGTTTTGAAACCTACCGCGGGAATGGGCAATCCACAACGGCACGCTCTGGTGAAACAAAATCACACCAGGGCTCCAGGCCATCTGCCTCCATTCAATCACCGAACCCACCAACCCCTGGGCACTACTGGCGGACCGCCACCACGTCCTCCTCACCATCCAAGTGGATGCCGCCATCACACCAATGGAGGGGGAACCCATAACGGCGGCCCCCGCCCACACCGTCCACATAGTCCCACAATCATCGTTGGCACCAAAGACAGTGCACCCGGGTCCCACCCCATGGCAAGCCATCGTCATCACCTACCCCGCCCCCAACAACCACGCACACACCTGGCATCACAGGCCGGAGGACATCTGTGGAGACCTCCTCCAGGAAGACCTAGGACTCACGCGCACCCACGGCATCCTCCACCCGGTACAAGGGATAGCCCGAGCACCACAGGGCATACAAAGCCCGGGGTTTTGGGCATACGCCACACCCATAGGCCCAGAAGCATCGGTGGACGTCAGGACCGCTCTATCCATCCAGCAAGCCCAGACCCCAACCCCACACCGCAACACCAAACGAGGCTACACCATTTGGTGGGCATATCAAGACCACGACACGCTCACCCCCCTGCCAGCCCCCCTTTCCCTAAACACCAACACCACCGTGCTCCTCCGCGGCAGCAGCAGACACCCAGGTAGGGGCTCTGGAAGCCTGGAGCCCACAATACCTGGTTGAGACAAAAGCAACGCCGCACGCGAAAGCCAAAGAAAAACCCCCAGCGCCGAAACCGCTTCATCCCCCACTCAAACTAGACACAGCGGAACACACCCCCCACGACGAATGGGCGGCCCACTACATCATCCCCCAGTCCACCAATCGGAAAGACGACGCCACCAAGATCACCGTTACCCGCCAGGTTCCCCACACCACACAGGTGTATGAGCTGACTGCCCCCAACGTCCTTGTCACCCATTGCCGACACGACGAGCGATACACCATACAGGCGGAGAGGACGGCCGTAGCCACCCTGTACACATGGGCATCACGAGGGGACCTGCCACACCCCACCCTCAATCACGTACCCTCCTGGCCCACCCCTTTCCACACGGCAGACGGCCCCAACAAGAAGCCCAAACACACAGGTATACACACTCCCGCCCAAGAGGCCCAGCACCAACAGGACGCAAGACGCAAAGCCCGCACCCTCCACGACGAACACACCATCCCCTGCATAGGCGCCCCCCCCAGCAGAGTGTCTGATGCCAGACACAACTGCACGATCATAGGCATCATCACAGATTGCCTGAACCCGGCCGCATCACTGGCAGACACCGTATGGATCAGCGAGGGGCACTCCCACACACGTGCGGTTGAGCGCCTCAACAACATCGAGCCCCTTAAACTACAGCGCGCCGCCGGACCCTTCGCGGTACACATTACCCAATACGGCATCAACAACCCCCGATGTGAACACCACGACCCGCCCTGCTCCACCCCTTGCAACTCGCCCCTGCGCCAACCGCTCCCGGCCCCCACCATCACGGGCAACATGTACCTGGGCACCGTGCCAGGGGACCCAGGCATATACATCCTGCCCAACGGGTCCAGGGAACACGCCATCCTCCTGCACAGGGTAGACTCCCTGGCCCCCCTGGAATGCCCCCACCAAAACACCAACACCAACACATCCCAGGGGAAAAACGGTCGCAGGCGCCAGCTGCGGGGAAAAACTCCCACCAACGCGCTCTAGCCAACATCACCCTCCAACCTAGAGCCCACGTGCCAAAGGACTTCGACAGGGAGCGCCACATCCTCCTGGAGGGGCAAGCCCATCACATCATCACCGCCGCCCTATACACCCTTGCCGCCTGAGAACACGACTGGGACCCCACTGCCATCCCAGCGATGTCCCCAACACCACAAGGCCCGGAAGACCCCGTTAACCCCTTCCACATCGATCAGCTCCTAAACTGCAGGGCGACCCCAAACCTTCAACCCTCCAGGCTACAAGTTGCCATCGCATCGTGGGACACCCTGGACACGCCCCCCGAACAATCCGCCGTCCATATCCTCATAGCGGACGCCCAATGGTGGGTCCTCCACAGGACACTCCGAGTCCTCATGGCAGCCCAGGCCTACAGCCCAGAAGTAGACCCGGAAGACTCCCACGAGGCCGGCAGCAACTCCTCCAAGCCACGACCCTAACAGACCGAGAGGGCGCCCCGTGTTAAGCCCTCCGAACGGCCCTCTACTGGGCTCAAAGATACCCCAGGTGTCCAGATACACCGGAACCCACGGAGGCCTGGGTCATGCAGGCCAAGGCCATCAGGAATTACCACCTCCACCACCCTTTTGACGACAGCCCAGCCACACTGCAATGGCCCACCGACCTCCCGGAGACGGTAGCAAGCTCGCCGACCTCACACGCAACCGCGCGAAACGGACCATGCAAACGCCGGCGGAGCCCCCGCTACGGGACCCTGGCCAGCAGGCTACGCACCCCTTCTTCCAACCCCACGCCCCCCCAGCCCCACCACCTCCAGTCCCGCCAGAGCGAGCGCGGCAGAAAAGAGGCGCACCCGCCCCCAGCGCCCAACAAGCCAGAAATGACGGCAGGGCAGCAACCCCCCAACCCTCCGAACGCCCCCGACCCTCCCGACAAACCCGGTGTCCACCCCGCTGGACCCCCCCCCCCCCTGGACCAAGCATCCTCATCATCCTCCCTCCTGCCGCAAGCACCGCCCAAGCCCGAAACGTTCCCAGAGTTCCAAAGAGGCACAAACGTCCAACAGCCGTTCCGCAACGACCACATGGGCTACTGGATCTGCTGTGAGGGCACGATCCAGAAACCGCCTCCAGGAACTCGGCCCCGACGGGGGGGTGCAAGTCGGAGTCACGTGGCACCGCCAGAAGGAGCTACACCAAGGCAACAGCGCCCCGGACAAGCCCACAGCACCCAACGGCCAACAAAGCCCACCCCATCCGGCGCCTCACCCCCGAGGAGAAGGCCCATAGAGGCACCAAGTACACCAGGATCCAGGGCCTCCCCCCGCCAAGCCTACTCAAGTGCCCACCACCTGGCAAAACGTCCGTGGGCCCCAAAAGCTCCTCCCTGACGAGGCAAGGGCCGAGGAGGAAAGCGTCCACAACCCTGGCCCGCGCCCACCGAGGCTACTGTCAACCTCCTCGACCTCAACCACCCGGCCATCACATACTCCAAGGACGCCACAGCCACCCTCCAGGAGCTCTCGATGGCACAGGGGACGGAGTGGGTCCCCGACCTTCTCACCTTCCAGGAACAAGGCCTTCAACGCGACGACCCTCTAAAGCCCACCCCCATGTATACCCCGGACCCGAAAGCGTACAAATGCTAGTGGCACAAACAGACCCCCCTATATGCCCGAGCCGGCATCCACATCCACCTCGTCCACCACCTCAGCATCCCAGGAGAACTAAGCGTTTACGAGGTCGTCGGGGACGGATGGCAACTCAACATCATCAACGCCCGCGTCCCCTTCGGCGACGCCACGGAACCCTACCTCCAAGCCCTGGCCCAAGCATACAGCCAGATGGCCATGCTTGCCCCCACCATCATCATCGGCGACATGAACGCCACCCCCACCCCGGCGGACCGAGGAAGACAAGCCACACCCCAGGACCACGCAGTCTACGACACCATCGGAACACTGGGGATCGTGGACCTGACAGCCAACTTCGAAGGCCAAACAACCCACTTCCCCCACCAAACGGAGGTCGCCCTCTCCCGCAACGACGTATGCTATGGCGACCCAACCACCATCATCCGGGCAGAGGCCCGAGCCTGTCCATTGCTGCAGGGACCCACGGGCAATAGGCTCCTGCATATCTGCCTCACCATCCCGAACCTTCCCCCCAGCCCCCCAGAGAATGCGGACCAAGGCTTACAACCCCCCCTGAAAATGCCCCAATTGCACGACAAACAGGCCTAGTCCCAATATCACAGGGCCATAGACCGCGCCCGGCGCAGCCAACAAGACCCAACCGACCAACTCACAGCCATGCGCACGGCCGCCGTCGCCTGCGGTGACCAGCAGCACCCCCACGCTGAAGAGGACCAGCCACCCACAGCCCTGAGGGACATGCCGCATGACCTCTGGCATGCGAGGCAACAACTGGCGACCCTCCTCCACACCGACACCCTGCAAACCCGCCGCCAGATACACCACTGCAGGACGCAGATAGCCCACATCAGGGCGGACCTGCAACAGTGGCACATCAATAGGCAACAGCGCATCGCCCAGGAGCACGAACGGTATGCGCAGCATGAACTCCCCTACAGATCCATCCGCCACCTCAACAACGCCATGACGGACACCGGCCACCGCACCATCACCAGGGTCAGGCAGGAGGACGGCTCCCTCACCAACGACCCAGCCACTCTGCTCCAAGCCACCCAAGACAGCTTCCTCCATGAAAACACACCCACCGAAGACACACTGGACATGGACACCGAAAACAAAATCGACCGCCTCCTTCAGGTCTTCAACCACGCCCAGGGGAGGGCCTAGAGAAGCGCCCCTTCACCATCCAAGAAGTCCAGAAGGCCATCCACAGTCTCCGGCAACACAAAACCCCAGGCTACGATGGCCTCCCTGCGGAGGCATACTACCACCTCCCCGCCCATCTCCTCTGCATCCTCGTCGATGGCCTCTGGGACATCGTCACGGGGCAGACCCCCCTACCACCAGACTGGGCAAACGTTCTCCGCCGCCTCTACGAAAAAGGGGACTGGGCGAACCCGGACAACCAGCGCCCCATAGTCTGTGCGGTCACGGAGGTCAAGATCGTGTGGACCATCCTCCTGCGCCGCATCCGCCCCCACCTGGACCCCCATGTACCCGCCAGCCTCTTGGGGGCCATTCCTGGGCGGGTCCCCACACGAAGCCATCTTCCTCCAGGAGACCATCGCCGACATGCACCCGGTGGAGCTCATCATAGCCTCCCTCGACGTCAAGCGAGTCTTCCCAAACACCCTCTGGCTCCTTCTGGAAGCGGTATGAAAACACATGGGCCTCCTCTCCTACAACTTCGCCTCCGACTACATCGGCACCGGCAAATACACAGTCCGCACCGGAGCGGGCCTCACTCCCTTCCTGGAGCCAGGCAGCGGGGTTCCCCAAAGAGGAACGGAGGACCCCTTCCTGTACCTCCTCGTGACACGCCCCCTAGCCCTGACAATTGAACAGGATTACCCGGCCTATGCACCCTATGTAATAAGCTTGGAGAGGAGCTTATTATCTTATCCATGGCGGGTGGTGTTGTTTGAGCCATGGAGCGCAGGATCAAAATTTTTTCTCCAAGCAGAGTCAAAAAAATCAGAAAAAGGAAAATCCTTCTAAAAATGCAATACACAAAGTTTGAGATAATGTAAAACCTAAAAGAAGCACTTTAGGAAGTCCAATGTGGTGATTGAGTTTCTTCGGTGTTTGTTCTAATGGGGCGCACCCTAGTCATGCAAAATTCAGCAATCCCTTGAAGCACAAACGGACACTAGACAAAACCCAAACAAATGAAGATGTGTGGTTCAAAACATTGGTACGTCACCAATACGAGTTCTTGAAATTCTGATTCCTTGATTCGGATGAATTGATTCCGTCGATCCATGTACTCACGGCATTGCAACAAATTGAGATTGAAACATGATTGGTCAAGGAGGTCCTGAGATATGGAGCAATTGCTTTGGGACAAAAGAGACAACCCAGCATGGGACAGAGGGAAGGAGAAAGAGAGAGAGGAAAGCATGGGTGCAATGATTGAACCCGTGTCTTGCAACAACTCCAAAATTTGACACATAGTCAAAAATATTCACCATGGGTCATGAAAGCAAAATATTGCATGTTCATACAAAAATGTGAATTTTGGCTTGAATCGATCTGCAAGCCCATGGGGAGGTGTGACCCAAAGTTGAGGGGAGTGGGGAACACATGCAATGTATGTGCTTTGACAAATGTGTACTCAATGAGAATGATCATGCATGAATTCATGAAGAATGAATTGAAATGCAAAAAACAATTGACAGAAATTGGTAATCTCTGTCCACGTCTCGGCATTTGTCATGGGGCTGCTCCTACTGTTGGGAGCGGCATGCCGATCCCCAATTGTAAATGGAGATTTGAGGATTTTTGATGCTTCTTAATGAGATTTGTGGTCCAATAATGGCCGATTGATGCCTCAATGCCCATTTTCATTACACCCCCTTCCTAGACTACGTCATGGCATCACGGCCATGCACGTGGTCGATCTCAACCCCAATTGGCAAAAAAATTCGTCCATGAAAAGGGGTTAAGGGGTCGACCCCCTGAGGCCCATGGCCATGCACTGAGGCTATTTGAGAGCAAACCGATATCACAGTTGAATGGAGCACCCTCAAAATATGGGGGTATGAGGCTTGTAGGTCGGGCCGGACAATTCAATTCCAAATTCCCATTTTCACCGTGAAAAAATTGGCAAACAGGAAGAATGAACTCTGGACACTGAAAAATGCAAATTCTCTCATCCCACTGTGATATGGCGCAAAACAAGCATCATATGTGAACTCAGCACCCTCAAATTAGGGGAGCTATGGGTGCTGGACATCAGTTCTGGTCAATGTTCCCAAAAAGAGAATTTTCAGCCCCTTGGAAAAACGTGTGGTGCTGAAATTTGACAAGCAGCACCATCCTGCACCCTAGTGCAGGTCACCAGACTGCATCTGGTGGCAAACGAGGGTCGCCAGTTTTTATGTGAAATGGACCCCCTAGGGCAAAGGTGTGACAAAAAGTGAATTTGTTGTCAAAAAAATCGAATTTTGCCTGATGCCAGCCAGAAATCAGAATCTGCAACAGCGGGGGGAGGGGGGTGAATCAGTGTCCCGCAGGTCCGAACCGGTATCATGACTGAATTCGGTATACCCAAAATAAGGGGTTCACACACTTCAAATGCCCATGTCGGATGTAAAACGCAAAAAAACCCATTTTTGGCATCAAAAATTGGTCTTTGCTCTGATGAAGTGAAAAACTGTCAATCTGAACTAATCTCTACCTCACAGTGCCGCTCAGATGTCAATTGGTGGGTAGAGAAAGCTACCGTTTGCACTCGGCATCCCTAAAACCGGGGGGAGTGTACCCTATATCACCCGGCCTGGTTCCGGAGGTGAAGAACATACCTTCACCCCGAAGTGGGGGGGGGGGGATGCAGGGCTATCAGAACTCTGGCTGACAGCTAGCTGATTTCCTGATGTCGACCAAGAATTGCGTCAAAATTTGAAAACGGGTCAAAAAATGGTTTCCTCAATTTCTAGGAGTTATTTGGGACCTCATTGAGGTCTGTGGATCCATCTCAGGCTCACTGTGACCGCCTGTGGACCCCTGTAAACCTCCCAAAGTGACCTCATTGGGCTGTAGAAATTCTGCAGCCTCAAGTATGGGATGTGGGTGGGGGGGGTGGGGGGGGGCTGTCACCTCTCACGCCCGAATTGCCTTGGGGAGGGGAAATGAACCCTACCCTGACACTGACCCTCGTTGTTTACCGTGCGTTAACGCGAGCATGGCGATGCCAACGAAGTCGGTACATGCACTGAAACATATGGTTTCCCGTGCGCACACGCAGACTCGTCGTTGGTGAACAAGACGGTATACGCACTGCAAACTATTGGAGTTGGGTTGAGGCATAGACTTACAAAATTAAAATTCGACCTTCGCGGAAGGCTTGAGCTGAAATTCGGCCACGCGGACCCCGGCCTCGGGTATTGAACACCTGAACGGGATGGCTGGCGAACACAAAGAACAAAAAACAAAGAGATAGACAAAGATCAGGGGAATCCGGATGGGAACAGGAGAGGGGAGGAGGAATTTGACTGACTGACTGGCTGGACCCCTGGGACCAACCAGGAATGTTATAAAAATTCAAAAATGAATCAAAATTGAATTTCGTAAAATTCTGTGGGCCCTTGGGACCCAGTGTACCAATCTTCACCAATTCTAGCTACCCTGTAGCCGAAACCGGCCCCCTGTTCACGTGGGAAGGGGGCTCCACCACCGCTGGACATTTCAGGACAATATTGGGGGGGTGGAGGAGAAATATGGAGAGGAGATGGCACAAAAACGAATGTCGTCACCCTACCAAAGCAAAAACAGGACCACACAATCTCATAAGGAAGGGGTCGAGCAATGTAATGTGCCATACACCGCCTGGGGCCACGCATCTCCGACACACGGGCCGGAAGGGTGCAGAGCAGGGTATGACATGTTTGCAAATGTGATGAATCCTAATTTAACATGCTACCAAACACATGGAGAGGGGGAAATAGCGGCTGAGGCCCCTCATTACTCGTAAGCGGTGCGGCAGGACCGCTCATGCGTCAGAGCAAGGGGTCAAAATGCCAACTTGATCCCGGCAAACCCCAGGCCACACACTTCCGAAGGAACGGGCGAAGGATTCAGAACGTAGCATTGCAAATACCTCAGAAATTCAGGGTCATTTTATTTGGCATGTCACTGAAACCTTTGATGCTTGTTGGAGCCTGAAAAATGAGAAAGGAAGCTCAAGTGTGATGCACAACGGATCCATGCATGAAACTATACGGCAGGGCCACAATGACGCAAAGGACCGAGCCTCGAGATCCTCATCGTGACGGTGGGGCCACACAAAAAAGGCCCAACTGAAACCAGAAATTCAGAAAATTGGTATCCTATCAGAGTGGCAAGACAATAGGTCAGCAGTGCATGAGTTTTAGCTACCAGGCCAACAGAAATTCAGAAATTCAGTGCGAGGTCAAAGAAATTTTGATTGGCCCTGGAATTCAGAATATAGGGTCAAAAATTCTGCCTCGTCCTTGAATTCTGATGTCCCAAACCCTCCTGACTGCAGAATTTGGCAAAAAAGACGAGATCAGGACTCACAATCCCGAAGGAGGGGCCGAGATCATTAGACTTTGCCACTATACACTTTACCGGGAAGGGCTGAGACCGCAAGTGTAGGCTAAAGCCCTATCACCACACCTTCTTCTGCATTGCGGGCCCGACGGTTCTTCTGGGCCTTGTTGGCATTGGGCTTCCGGACGTGCCACGGTACCATTGTTTACCAATCATGGTTGTCACCCTGGTACCAGTTAGAGATAGCCTGGTTGATCCAGAACCGGTAGTCACACATCGGAGGCCATGACATTGACGTTGCCATGGAGGTCTCGAGGGCCAGCGGGATGGCCACATTGCCTGAGACGCCCCTCCACGGAAATTGAACTGGGGGCCCTCTTGGCACGCTCGACTGTCACCAGAACAATGACAGGACTCAGGCAAGACATCTCACAACATCTTCCACTCCTCAAAGAAGTGGTGTTTCTTGTGGTGTTCGCGTGGGGACACGACGATGAGGAACCAGGCACTCAGCGTAAAGACCTGGACACTCGGGCCTTCAAGATCCACCGGGACTTCAGACAAGTGCGTCGCATCTTGCAGAGTCACCACCGAGTCCTTCAAGAACTCCGGCGCAACGTACCCACTGTACGTGATACTCGCCCATGCTCCCGTTGCCTCAGGGTTGGCCTTCCATACTCAGTGCCATAGATGGGGTGTGAAGAACACCACCTATTCCATAGGCATGGGCATGACATGGCACACAGGCTTGCCTTTACTGATCTAGAGCTGCAATTCCCCGTCTTGCCACAACGCCACCACCATGACCATGGCCTGAGAACGGGATAAGTTGACCTCAATCCGCATCTTGGCACACATCATTTCCCAAAGCGCTTGGTGGTCTTGATGAATCCCAATACAAGGTGGAATAATAAGCTGTGAATGGGCACCAAGCTTGGATTAAACATGCATGGCTATATAAAGCCATATAAAGTTCTGCACATAGCCAGGGAAGGTGATGCGTGCGCATGACAAGGGCAACAAGACACACAACTGCTGACACACAAAATTCAGCCAGAAGTAGTGAACTACTCCTAAAAAGGTGTATCCTTCTCAAATGAGGCTACCAAGGCCCTCAAGGCCGTATGTTGCGTAGTCTGGATCACCAGACCGGCCTGAAAAATTTGCATCCAATGTAGAATTTGCTGCCAAACAGGCCAGCACTTGGCGAGTGTCGCTAAGTTGGAGGTAAATTTTATGTTTCTTGTTGTACTGGGTCCAGAGATCATTGATATTGTGCATGAATGCACTAGCGGGCTGAAATTGAGTCTCCGGGTACCCCCTATACTTGACCTCCCACTCTTTGTGCTTACGGCGCCCCCGCCGACAATGTCCTCAATGAGGTACTTGTCCTATTCGACCAGAAACTCCTGGTCTGTATAGTACCGCAGAGGAGGAGTACCCTCCTCAGGGGCCAGGTAAAGCTTGAGACGCATAGTGTCCAGCGCCATTTCGCCTGGTTCGGTAGCTAATCAAGCAAGTATTGCTGCCCAGGCGCCGAAGGACTTCATCTGGTCCTTGCCACACCCGATGCAGCTTATCAGTACCTTTCTTAGTCTTGTAGTCCCTGTTGCAGACTTTCTCCCCAGGAACATAGACATTGGGAGGGTGCGCCTTTCAGAATTCCTCCGCCTTACGGCGGTGAATCTTATTCGGGAAGTTCTGTACGTAGCGGCGGTCCTGCACCAACTGTTGGAAGAATCCAACTGCATGCCGACACTCTGATTGGGGAAGAATGGGTGGGCAGTCTCCAAATCCAATGGTATTTCGGCCAAACACTAGATAGTGTGGCGAATACCCACTGATCGGGCCAGAGATATCGTTGGAAGCCCAGATGGCTGGTGGCAACAACTGTGCCCAGTTTTGCTGGGGTGTTTTTCTAACAACCACTGCCTGAGGGATTCAACGACCACCTGAACTGCTCGTTCCGCGGGCCCGTTTGACTGGGGTCTGTTGATGGTTGATTGCTTCATGCTGATCGCCAATAGCTTACAGAGGTCGCTGAAGAACTCGGCTGTAACCAGATGGTCCTGGTCTGAAAAGATCTCTTGGGGCATACCCATGACGGGCACCACCCTATCCAGATATAGATCCGCTAGACCAAGTGCGGTCAGGGTCTTACAGCATGGCACTGCCCCCACATTTCCCGTTAGACGGCAATCTACGACCAAAACATAATCATATGTGTTGCCGTTTGCGGTACAAGGACGTCCGCTGAGGTCACAAACGTCAACACAGACTGGCGCAAACGGGTACTCAGGTAATGGTGCGGGATGATTGGATTCTGGCTGTAACCCCTTACGGCCCTTAGTTTGGCCGCAAATATTGCACTTATTGACAATGGACTGCACCATTTGGTGTAGTTCTTCCAATTGATATGCACAAGAATAATTCCGGTCGAAGGCGTCCAGGGTTATTCTGATGACAGGGTGTGCTTACTCATGGCAGGCTTTGATGACCTGTTTGACCAAGTCATATGGTACACACACACGTCCATTGCTTCGCACCTCATCGTTATGCAATGTATATGACTGTCCGTCGACTTCAATGAACCTATGCTGCCGCAAAGCATCCCAGCAGGGAGCAAAGGACGGGCCAAGCTCATATTGGGAAAACCAGTGATCATAAAGGACAGAGATTGAGTGGGGCACTTTGAAGGCTTCTATGTCTCCGACAAAGAGGGTTTTCACCCCCGGCATATGCCAGCTCATTGAGGACATAGTCTCAATCATGTTCAGTGATGCCAATTGTGCCTTGTGTCGGCATTCGGAGTTCAAATTAAATCGAGTTTCCTCTTTTTGAGCACCGGTGTATTTTGGACCCTTCACGATGTGGGGACGCGTCTGACAGCAGCTTGATTGCCCTGCCAGGCTTTCATCCCCAACGGAGTGGATGAAAAGCTCCTCCAGAGTGCTAGACTTGGACCCGTCTGTCTCAACGTAGGTTGCGTTGGCCTCAACCGTGTTGGCCAACTTAACCGCTTGTAGTGCAGCCACTGTGGCTACCTGTAGCTGGTTAAGCATGGCTTGCTCATGGGAAAAGGCTTCGGGCTCCGCTGCTTTAAGGTAATCACGCACAGACTGCCATTCTTGTTTTTCGGCTAACTCCTTTGCAGCCAGGTCATCATCCCCACCATGCAAGTTGGTGTCTTGGGCCTCCCCTGCTGGAAAGGCAAACCGAGAAAGAGCATCGGCAACCTGATTTCCCTCACCTGGACGGTAAGTAATAATAAGGTTGAACCGGCTCAAAACCTCATGGCAACATCCCCGCCGTCCCAACAACCCAGAAATGGTACACAGGTCCTTCCTGTTCCATTTCACAATGGCTGAATGATTGGTCTGGACTTCGACTGCAGATCCTCCGATCCATGACTGAAATTGCAACAGGCAACACACAATGGCATATGTTTCCTGCTCTCTTGGAGTCCAGGCAAACTGCCCTTTGTTTCTGGTACTCCCGTGGAAGCCGGCCATGTTTCCTTGCAGCTTGCGGGAATAGAAGGCAACTGGGTGCCAGTTACCATCTTCGTGCTGCTGCTCAAGGACCCCACCGACTGCATAATTGGACGCATCAGTGATGATGCGCCGAGGCAGGCCTGGCTTGGGTAAGTACAGCCTGGTTTTCCCGGTTAAGACATTCTTAAGTGCCTCAAAGTTGGTTTTCATTTCATCGGTCTTCCTTAGGCGTTAACGTGATTTTCTTCCTCTTTGGAGGCACTCCAGTGGATGTCTGTGGGGCATTGGGGTCCCTGGGCTCATGTTGATATTTGCTTTTGAGAACGTTCATCAGTGGTGCCTGCATTTGGGCGATTTTGTCAATATACACCTGATACAAGCCCACGAGCCCAAGGAATCCCTTCGTATGCTTGGCTATTTTGATATCGTTCCGTTTCCATTCTTTTACTGCTGAACGTTTGGTGCGACTCGGATATCTACATCCATCCTTAAGGATGAGACCCACATACTGGACAATCTGTTTGAATAGATGGACCTTGGAGGGCTCAACGGTTAGCTGAGCCTCCTCCAGTGCATCAAACATTCTGCACAGGTGCTGATAATGCGCCTCAAAGTACTTCCTGAGCGTTCCCGGTTGTTGTTTTTGCTCAATTGTGAGCTTGTCCGGCTGTAAAACATTCCGCCCTGACGATGATAGAATGTCATCAATGTAGGGTCCGGACTGAGGACAATTGCGTGTCACATATTGGACCATTTGTTGGTAGGCTGCAGGACCCACCTTTACACCCATTTGAAGGTGGTTCCATTCAAAAATGCCAAATGGAGTACAGTAGGCAGTAAGATGCTTGCTGCTCTCCTTCAGATGCATTTGATGAAAACCATCCTCCAAATCGATGATGGAAAAAAAAACTGCCCTCGTGGTTGGCAATTCGGTCCTCAATGACATGCAGCGGAAAGCTGTTGCCTTTTAAGCAGGAATTAAGATGACGGTAGTCAATGACCAACCGCCAATCATTTTTTCCTGGCTTTGGCACCAAGAACGCTCTGGCGACCCATTGTCGCTGTCCTCCTGCATCTCGTAGCATGCAACCCTCCTTGAACTTCACAATTTTATCCCATAACGCTTTTTCGCGCTCAGCCAAGGCTCGTATGGGCTTATTAGCTCTTGCGCCAGCATGTTCAGGCAAGAGCTCCAAGCGGAGCGCAGAATGCGGCCCTCTTGCCTTTTTGGCTGCCGGGGACAAATCCGCAGTGAGAATGGGATTAAAAACGGTTTTTTCATACCGAGCCATAATTTTGGCCTTGAGGTCTTCACATCCTTCTCAGTCCTCATCCGACTTGATGACAGACAGGATGTGGCCGCGGTAGCCTTGTACCCAATCATGCGGGTTTATCTCCCTAAGACGCAGACTAGATGTATCCACACAAGATTTCTTCATAACCGGGGCTGTAGTTACCATTGGCTGCTCATGCATGGTATCAGATTCCTCCATAGTGGAGTAATTGGGAACTGGGGACGCTTCTGACTTTCACTGACTGATGTCCCTTGACTTGGCCCTTTTGGTTGCTTCGCGATGTGCTCGTCGCCGCATCCAGAGGCATTCGACCTGTACGGGCAAAATTTGTTGTACCTGAGGGTTAGAAGTACCATGCATGAGCGAGTCTTTGGAAGGCTTGGGGTGTGTGTGTGAAGAGGGAGCGGAAACAGTGCAGTCGTGCGGGTGTAGGGCAACACAATTCCCGCGGGGAAGGGTCGAGTCCCATACAGCGCGCTGCTTGTCGGCGGTATCCGCTGGTTCCGCCTGTGACTCCTCAGGAGTCCATCCTAGCGCCTCTACTACAGCTGTACGATACTCCCTCTTGGCTGAGTGTACCTTACCATCATGATCTACAAGAACGGGTTCACCAACGGGCACATCTACCCAGTCTACTACCACCTCGCTCAGTGACCACCACCAATCCCTATCCTTACATGTCGGGACAATAGCGATACCTCGGCCTTGCTCAAAATTCAACTTTTGAACGGTTTGCTCCCACAGCCTATCGGGGGGATGTAACCAAAAGGTTCTCTCCGGCCCATGGCTGTGACAAAGCGTCCTCTTGCTCATCCCAATATTTAGGGACACAAGCAAGCCATTTGCTACCGAATACATCCGTCAATTCCCGGAAATTACACTTGTCAACCAGCGACTAAGCCCATCGCTCGATGCCAAGGATAATATCCTGGCGGACTGCCAAATCATTTGCGTCTGGCCGCCGCCTGAAAATGCCGAATGTTGCCTCGACCCTCATGGGTACGGAACGAGGACTTAACGGCCTTGGTGCTCTTTTGTAGCACCTTGGACGGCCTACTGCTGCCAGTGTCTCTAGCTGCAATGTCAGAACTGACTTTAGAATCAGTCGCGCAATCTGAGATTTCAAAATCCGCCAACAGATCCAAGTCCGTCAACGCCAGACTTTCACATGTAACCGCCCTCAACTTGGTAACCTGAGCTGGATTTATAAGGACCGATCCCCACCCCGAAGGGTTGGCGCCGGGTGGGCCTACCGTGGCGTGGTTACTGACACTCGGTAACTCGCTTTCAATGCTACCTGTGGCCTTCTCTACAACTAACTCTCGTTCAGTACCAGTGAACTCCGCTACTGTATTAGCAAGCAACACTGCCACCCTGTGTGGCCGACGAACGCCCATTGCAGGTCCAGTGTGTCGTACTGGGACCAAGGCCTTGGATTTATGTGTAGGTACTGGAAGAAATTGCTCCGTACCCGACAGATCGCCACTGTTGGCTGGGCCTACATGATTGTGACCCTTGATGCTGTCTGAATAGGCCAGCAACAAAGAACATACAGGTCCTTGCACTAGCCCCAGGGCTTGGCCTCCTTGCAGAACCCTGATCAGCGGTCTCATTGCTGCCTGGATCATGCCAGCCCTGTGCGCCGTCACCCAAGGGGTAAGATATGTGCACACCAAGAGGACGTACTCTTGTGCGCGAGATGGAGAAAGTAGGGTTAGTGTGGTTGATGAAACTGGAGAGATTTGGGCTCCCTCTTCCTGGGAGCGGGGGTGGGGCTTACCCGGGGAGGACGGTACCGTACCTTTGGGTGTGTCTGTATTACCAAACCCGCCGGAACCGCTTTCAGTGGCTTCTAATTCGGAGACCGGTTGAACTAAAGGAGTTAGATGAAGTTTGAGGGTCAAGGAGGAAACTGCTCGGTACCCGACGGATTGCCACTGTTCGCTAGGCCTACATGATTGTGAACCTTGATGCTGTCTGAATAGGCCAACAACAAGGAACATACAAGTCCTTGCACTAGCACCAAGGCTTGGTTCACTGCAGAATCCTGATCAGCGGTCTCACCGCCCACCTGCATCATGCCAGCCCTGTGGGCCGTCACCCAAAGGCCAATATATGTGCACACCAAGAGGACTTACTCTTGAGCGCGAGATGGCGAAAGTAAGGTTAGTGTGCTTGATGAAACTGGAGAGATTTGGGCTCCCTCTTCCTGGGAGGGGGGGTGGAGCTTACCCGGGGAGGGAGGTACCGTACCTTTGGGTGTGTCTGTACGACTGAACCCGCCGGAACCGCGTTCCGTGGCTGGTAATTCGCAGACTGGTTGAACTAAAGGAGTTAGATGACCTTCCAGGGTCAAGGAGGAAACTGCTTCGTACCCGACAGATTGCCACTGTTGGCTGGGCCTACATGATTGCGACTCTTGATGCTGTCTGAAAAGGCCAGCAACAAAGAACATACAAGTCCTTGCACTAGCCCCAGGGCTTGGTTCACTACAGAACCTTGATCAGCGGTCTCACTGCCCGCCTGCATCATGCCAGCGCTGTGCGCTGTCACCTGAAGACTGTCGCTGAATATACGGCAGGTTTCACATTGTATTGCCTGTTTTTGGAATTTTGCTATTTTGGTTGTGCATATTTCGGTGTCTCAGCCATGTTTGTTTGCTCAGGAGGCCCGCAGAGGCGAAACGGGTTCAAACTGAATCAATTTCTGAGAGAGACCTTGGCTGTGCCCGTTGCTTGTTTTGGCTTGGAGGTCAGTCTTGGTGTCAACCACAATCAACGAGAGTGGAAAGCATTGTTTTTGGGCTTTTTGCTTCTATCACTGCTTCGCTACCGCTGCTTTGTATCACTTATGGCCAAGGGTAAGTCGGTCTCGTCTTCTCAACACCGATCCATGCATCAGTGAAGCAATCCGCCGAAGCGTTGGAATCTCTCGGATATACCGAAACCACTTATCAAAATTACACTTGCTCACTTGTTTGGTCATAGAGCTTTGATCTACAAGAGATTGGCGAAACGGAAGCCCCGTTGGCGTGGAGCAAATTCATTTGAACCCACAAGAACCCGATTCTGTGAAGGAACAGAGACGATCGATATTGTTCTTGGCGAAAACCATCAACAACAATTGTACACCCTTGAAATGAAGAAGGAAATTCAACTTGTCTCACAAGATATTGAAATCGCTGAGGCTAACGTTGCATCGGTGAAAGGCTTTGACAATTTCTTTCATGGTCTGACTAATTTCATTCGTGAATTTGATTCCGTTGAAGCGGATCAATCTATGGACGCTGGTGATGACATTGGTGCGGTGAATATGGTGCCGACTCTCATGTTTGGAAGCAACAACAATTCTAAAGCCAAGGCTCTCACCAACATTGCCGAAGCTATAAGTCTGTCTTCCGTCATTTTAGACAACGATTATGATGCTTCGGAACGCTTTCAAATTTTGGAGATGGTATCTACAACGGCTCCTGTCAATCGCCGTGAGAAGAAGAAAGGAATTCAAAAGGAGATTTCAGATGCTGTGGATAACCAAGTGGACGAGGAACGAAGTATTTACAACCAAGTGACTTTATTGACAGAGGAGGTGCAGAATTATTTGAAGACTCGTTCGGAGAAAGGTGAACCAAAACACAAAGAACTCAAAAGGCTTCCACACAAATCATGGTACTACCTTCTCTGCCAGGGCCGCAAGGGCCGCCCCTAAAAAGAAACGCCGCAACATGATCAAAAAGCGGCCACGCATTCTGCGGTGAAAAAAGAAATGACAGCCCAAGGATCCCGTGGTGAAGGGCAAGAGAAAACGACGCAGAAACAGCGGCAACACTCAAAACGCCAAGCGCAAAGGAAGAGTGAATGGCGCCGCTTGGAACGCCGCTCGTCATATTTTGCCCTTGAACGCGTGGTCAAGGATGAGGTTTCGGTGCTCAAAGGTGATGTGATTGTTGAAATCCCGAAATCATTCGTCACTGCTTATGAAGTGGGGAACAAATTTGAAACCTTTGGCGACCTCCGGCATTTCCTTTCTAAAATGTCACAAAAATTGAATCATGAATTTCTCGAACTTAGAAAGGTATTGGTTTGGCATGTATACCATCAAAAACATCTGTCATCAAAACAATCCCACTACCCTCCCTTTGAATCATTTCCCTGTAAACGTATGTAGGTGCGCAAAGGAACCTCCTCACCCCCATGTGTCGAACAAGCAATACCGCATGAGATGAGCCGCATAGATAGTGCTTTCGGTACGGTGGCGAACCAACTTTGCTTGTACCTGGAACATTTGGTGAATGGGGACAACGCAAATCGTGGAGTGCTGTTGTTTAAGGACAAAATGAATGATTTCCTATCTTCCCACATTGTGGTACCTACTGATGAGGATGATGGATCTATCATTGTTTCTAAAGGTGGGTATTTACATGAGGCCTCATGTCACATGTAGAGCACACTCAATGACAGGCCTGTTTACCGCATGTTGGGTGACACATCTACGGTTGCGATATGGGAGGAAAAAGCTAAACTTTGGCAACACATATTGGCTACGATTGCAATCCCATACCTGCCTGAGTCACTCACTGAATTGTTACAACAGTCTTTCGACAACCAGCCCCCTCTCAAATTGCCGGTGTTCTACCTGATACGAAAAACTGACAAACAGCGTTTTGGCCTCTCCTCGATTGGTAGATTCCCTTCGCGCCCGACCGTGGGTATGCATCGCTGGAAACACCATGCTCGATTCTCCTTGCCACGTGTCCAACCATATTATTAAGGGCAGACCGCGCTCTACACCCGCTGAGTGCACCATTGTTGGATACAATAGACCTGTTACGTCGGTTAAGACCCCTGAGTCAGGACCCACATGGCTTTGCTGACGGGCGTAAATGGGTGGCGTCTTCCTACGATTTTGATGCCCTATACACGCATTTTAAGTGGTCAGACATTGCCAGGGCTTGTGATTGGTGGCGACGCCTTGTGGTCCAGCACCTCAATGTAAGGTCCAGTGCGCTATCTAGCCAGGACTTGTCTCTGATCAGCTGTTTCTTCGGGGACCTGGATCAGGACTTTGTGATTTTCCAACTAGAGTATTTCCCAGACATGAAAAACGAACCTGATGATTCAATGTTTACAGGACAATTTCTGATGAATGTGGTTTTCATCCATTGCATTTGGCTGGACGAGGGCATAGGGGCATTTTTGCAACTGGTTGGATTCGCCATGGGCACAGTTGGTACTGAGGATGTATGAATTGCAAAACCTTCTGCCACCACATCCCCACCTGTTCCGATACATCGACGACGGTTTACTGCTACAGCCCATTTCTGTGTCTGTAGCTACCATCCAGGACAAACTCAAGGAAGTCCACACGCCACATTTACCCCTTTCTTTCTGTGTTAATGCAGCGCATGGTAACGTACCATTCCTGGATGTCTTGGTTGTGTCTGTGACCCCACTTCGCACCAGCGTGTATTCGAAATCATCCCACAGTTGTGCATACTTGCCTGGCGATCAAACGTTTCCAGACACATCAAATGCAAGTGGATCAGGGGGGAATGTATCAGATATCTCCGCTATTGCTCTGAGCCGTCCCTCTTTGGGTTATGTCGCATGAGATTGGTCTCTGCACTATCTTTCCCAGATTACCCTGAGGCTGTTATCCGTTCCAATCTGTTGACCTGGAAGGACCGTGACAGGGTCCTAGTCCAGCGACGCCAGCAAGTGCCTGCTCAGAGTTGGCCTGTATCTTCTCAATCACTGTCACAGTGTGAACAATCAATTGATGGCGTGGAACATGGGGGTGCTGGGTGGGTAGGAATCCCCTGTGTCAATGTCCTGAGGGCTTGGCATCACTCAGCGGTGCCTGTGTTTCACTGACCGATCTCCTTTGACTTGGCCCTTTTGGTTGCTTCGCGATGTGCTCGTCGCCGCATCCAGAGGCATTCGACCTGTACGGGCAAAATTTGTTGTACCTGAGGGTTAGAAGTACCATGCATGAGCGAGTCTATGGAAGGCTTGGGGTGTGTGTGTGAAGAGGGAGCGGAAACAGTGCAGTCGTGCGGGTGTAGGGCAACACAATTCCCGCGGGGAAGGGTCGAGTCCCATACAGCGCGCTGCTTGTCGGCGGTATCCGCTGGTTCCGCCTGTGACTCCTCAGGAGTCCATCCTAGCGCCTCTACTACAGCTGTACGATACTCCCTCTTGGCTGAGCGTACCTTACCATCATGATCTACAAGAACGGGTTCACCAACGGGCACATCTACCCAGTCTACTACCACCTCGCTCAGTGACCACCACCAATCCCTATCCTTACATGTCGGGACAATAGGGATACCTCGGCCTTGCTCAAAATTCAACTTTTGAACGGTTTGCTCCCACAGCCTATCGGGGGGATGTAACCAAAAGGTTCTCTCCGGCCCATGGCTGTGACAAAGCGTCCTCTTGCTCATCCCAATATTTAGGGACACAAGCAAGCCATTTGCTACCGAATACATCCGTCAATTCCCGGAAATTACACTTGTCAACCAGCGACTAAGCCCATCGCTCGATGCCAAGGACAATATCCTGGCGGACTGCCAAATCATTTGGGTCTGGCCGCCGCCTGAAAATGCCGAATGTTGCCTCGACCCTCATGGGTACGGAACGAGGACTTAACGGCCTTGGTGCTCTTTTGTAGCACCTTGGACGGCCTACTGCTGCCAGTGTCTCTAGCTGCAATGTCAGAACTGACTTTAGAATCAGTCGCGCAATCTGAGATTTCAAAATCCGCCAACAGATCCAAGTCCGTCAACGCCAGACTTTCACATGTAACCGCCCTCAACTTGGTAACCTGAGCTGGATTTATAAGGACCGATCCCCACCCCGAAGGGTTGGCGCCGGGTGGGCCTACCGTGGCGTGGTTACTGACACTCGGTAACTCGCTTTCAATGCTACCTGTGGCCTTCTCTACAACTAACTCTCGTTCAGTACCAGTGAACTCCGCTACTGTATTAGCAAGCAACACTGCCACCCTGTGTGGCCGACGAACGCCCATTGCAGGTCCAGTGTGTCGTACTGGGACCAAGGCCTTGGATTTATGTGTAGGTACTGGAAGAAATTGCTCCGTACCCGACAGATCGCCACTGTTGGCTGGGCCTACATGATTGTGACCCTTGATGCTGTCTGAATAGGCCAGCAACAAAGAACATACAGGTCCTTGCACTAGCCCCAGGGCTTGGCCTCCTTGCAGAACCCTGATCAGCAGTCTCATTGCTGCCTGGATCATGCCAGCCCTGTGCGCCGTCACCCAAAGGGTAAGATATGTGCACACCAAGAGGACGTACTCTTGTGCGCGAGATGGAGAAAGTAGGGTTAGTGTGGTTGATGAAACTGGAGAGATTTGGGCTCCCTCTTCCTGGGAGCGGGGGTGGGGCTTACCCGGGGAGGACGGTACCGTACTATTGGGTGTGTCTGTATTACCAAACCCGCCGGAACCGCTTTCAGTGGCTTCTAATTCGGAGACCGGTTGAACTAAAGGAGTTAGATGAAGTTTGAGGGTCAAGGAGGAAACTGCTCGGTACCCGACGGATTGCCACTGTTCGCTAGGCCTACATGATTGTGAACCTTGATGCTGTCTGAATAGGCCAACAACAAGGAACATACAAGTCCTTGCACTAGCACCAAGGCTTGGTTCACTGCAGAATCCTGATCAGCGGTCTCACCGCCCACCTGGATCATGCCAGCCCTGTGGGCCGTCACCCAAAGGCCAATATATGTGCACACCAAGAGGACTTACTCTTGAGCGCGAGATGGCGAAAGTAAGGTTAGTGTGCTTGATGAAACTGGAGAGATTTGGGCTCCCTCTTCCTGGGAGGGGGGGTGGAGCTTACCCGGGGAGGGAGGTACCGTACCTTTGGGTGTGTCTGTACGACTGAACCCGCCGGAACCGCGTTCCGTGGCTGGTAATTCGCAGACTGGTTGAACTAAAGGAGTTAGATGACGTTCCAGGGTCAAGGAGGAAACTGCTTCGTACCCGACAGATTGCCACTGTTGGCTGGGCCTACATGATTGCGACCCTTGATGCTGTCTGAAAAGGCCAGCAACAAAGAACATACAAGTCCTTGCACTAGCCCCAGGGCTTGGTTCACTACAGAACCTTGATCAGCGGTCTCACTGCCCGCCTGCATCATGCCAGCGCTGTGCGCTGTCACCTGAAGACTGTCGCTGAATATACGGCAGGTTTCACATTGTATTGCCTGTTTTTGGAATTTTGCTATTTTGGTTGTGCATATTTCGGTGTCTCAGCCATGTTTGTTTGCTCAGGAGGCCCGCAGAGGCGAAACGGGTTCAAACTGAATCAATTTCTGAGAGAGACCTTGGCTGTGCCCGTTGCTTGTTTTGGCTTGGAGGTCAGTCTTGGTGTCAACCACAATCAACGAGAGTGGAAAGCATTGTTTTTGGGCTTTTTGCTTCTATCACTGCTTCGCTACCGCTGCTTTGTATCACTTATGGCCAAGGGTAAGTCGGTCTCGTCTTCTCAACACCGATCCATGCATCAGTGAAGCAATCCACCGAAGCGTTGGAATCTCTCGGATATACCGAAACCACTTATCAAAATTACACTTGCTCACTTGTTTGGTCATAGAGCTTTGATCTACAAGAGATTGGCGAAACGGAAGCCCCGTTGGCGTGGAGCAAATTCATTTGAACCCACAAGAACCCGATTCTGTGAAGGAACAGAGACGATCGATATTGTTCTTGGCGAAAACCATCAACAACAATTGTACACCCTTGAAATGAAGAAAGAAATTCAACTTGTCTCACAAGATATTGAAGTCGCTGAGGCTAACGTTGCATCGGTGAAAGGCTTTGACAATTTCTTTCATGGTCTGACTAATTTCATTCGTGAATTTGATTCCGTTGAAGCGGATCAATCTATGGACGCTGGTGATGACATTGGTGCGGTGAATATGGTGCCGACTCTCATGTTTGGAAGCAACAACAATTCTAAAGCCAAGGCTCTCACCAACATTGCCGAAGCTATAAGTCTGTCTTCCGTCATTTTAGACAACGATTATGATGCTTCGGAACGCTTTCAAATTTTGGAGATGGTATCTACAACGGCTCCTGTCAATCGCCGTGAGAAGAAGAAAGGAATTCAAAAGGAGATTTCAGATGCTGTGGATAACCAAGTGGACGAGGAACGAAGTATTTACAACCAAGTGACTTTATTGACAGAGGAGGTGCAGAATTATTTGAAGACTCGTTCGGAGAAAGGTGAACCAAAACACAAAGAACTCAAAAGGCTTCCACACAAATCATGGTACTACCTTCTCTGCCAGGGCCGCAAGGGCCGCCCCCAAAAAGAAACGCCGCAAAATGATCAAAAAGCGGCCACGCATTCTGCGGTGAAAAAAGAAATGACAGCCCAAGGATCCCGTGGTGAAGGGCAAGAGAAAACGACGCGGAAACAGCGGCAACACTCAAAACGCCAAGCGCAAAGGAAGAGTGAATGGCGCCGCTTGGAACGCCGCTCGTCATATTTTGCCCTTGAACGCGTGGTCAAGGATGAGGTTTCGGTGCTCAAAGGTGATGTGATTGTTGAAATCCCGAAATCATTCGTCACTGCTTATGAAGTGGGGAACAAATTTGAAACCTTTGGCGACCTCAGGCATTTCCTTTCTAAAATGTCACAAAAATTGAATCATGAATTTCTCGAACTTAGAAAGGTATTGGTTTGGCATGTATACCATCAAAAACATCTGTCATCCAAACAATCCCACTACCCTCCCTTTGAATCATTTCCCTGTAAACGTATGTAGGTGCGCAAAGGAACCTCCTCACCCCCATGTGTCGAACAAGCAATACCGCATGAGATGAGCCGCATAGATAGTGCTTTCGGTACGGTGGCGAACCAACTTTGCTTGTACCTGGAACATTTGGTGAATGGGGACAACGCAAATCGTGGAGTGCTGTTGTTTAAGGACAAAATGAATGATTTCCTATCTTCCCACATTGTGGTACCTACTGATGAAGATGATGGATCTATCATTGTTTCTAAAGGTGGGTATTTACATGAGGCCTCATGTCACATGTAGAGCACACTCAATGACAGGCCCGTCTACCGCATGTTGGGTGACACATCTACGGTTGCGATATGGGAGGAAAAAGCTAAACTTTGGCAACACATATTGGCTACGATTGCAATCCCATACCTGCCTGAGTCACTCACTGAATTGTTACAACAGTCTTTCGACAACCAGCCCCCTCTCAAATTGCCGGTGTTCTACCTGATACGAAAAACTGACAAACAGCGTTTTGGCCTCTCCTCGAGTGGTAGATTCCCTTCGCGCCCGACCGTGGGTATGCATCGCTGGAAACACCATGCTCGATTCTCCTTGCCACGTGTCCAACCATATTATTAAGGGCAGACCGCGCTCTACACCCGCTGAGTGCACCATTGTTGGATACAATAGACCTGTTACGTCGGTTAAGACCCCTGAGTCAGGACCCACATGGCTTTGCTGACAGGCGTAAATGGGTGGCGTCTTCCTACGATTTTGATGCCCTATACACGCATTTTAAGTGGTCAGACATTGCCAGGGCTTGTGATTGGTGGCGACGCCTTGTGGTCCAGCACCTCAATGTAAGGTCCAGTGCGCTATCTAGCCAGGACTTGTCTCTGATCAGCTGTTTCTTCGGGGACCTGGATCAGGACTTTGTGATTTTCCAACTAGAGTATTTCCCAGACATGAAAAACGAACCTGATGATTCAATGTTTACAGGACAATTTCTGATGAATGTGGTTTTCATCCATTGCATTTGGCTGGACGAGGGCATAGGGGCATTTTTGCAACTGGTTGGATTCGCCATGGGCACAGTTGGTACTGAGGATGTATGAATTGCAAAACCTTCTGCCACCACATCCCCACCTGTTCCGATACATCGACGACGGTTTACTGCTACAGCCCATTTCTGTGTCTGTAGCTACCATCCAGGACAAACTCAAGGAAGTCCACACGCCACATTTACCCCTTTCTTTCTGTGTTAATGCAGCGCATGGTAACGTACCATTCCTGGATGTCTTGGTTGTGTCTGTGACCCCACTTCGCACCAGCGTGTATTCGAAATCATCCCACAGTTGTGCATACTTGCCTGGCGATCAAACGTTTCCAGACACATCAAATGCAAGTGGATCAGGGGGGAATGTATCAGATATCTCCGCTATTGCTCTGAGCCGTCCCTCTTTGGGTTATGTCGCATGAGATTGGTCTCTGCACTATCTTTCCCAGATTACCCTGAGGCTGTTATCCGTTCCAATCTGTTGACCTGGGAGGACCGTGACAGGGTCCTAGTCCAGCGACGCCAGCAAGTGCCTGCTCAGAGTTGGCCTGTATCTTCTCAATCACTGTCACAGTGTGAACAATCAATTGATGGCGTGGAACATGGGGGTGCTGGGTGGGTAGGAATCCCCTGTGTCAATGTCCTGAGGGCTTGGCATCACTCAGCGGTGCCTGTGTCATGGCAACGTGTTGTTCACTGCCCTTTCTTACAGCACAGTGCTAAACTATAGGCAATCCACAGACCATTGACATCTGTCAAGCGATTTTTCAGGACAGCGGTGCGCGCCGCATTGCGGGGCCGCTAATACTGAGGTTGATGAAAACTTTTTGGGTTGAGATAATATAGACTGTTGCTGAATTTACCGTATGTTTCACATTGTATTGCCTGTTTTCGGAATTATGCTATGTTCGCTGTGCACATCGCTGTGTTTCAGCCATGTTTGCTTGCTGAGGAGGCCCGTAGAGGCGAAACGAGTTCAAACTCAATCAATTTCTGAGAGGGACCTTGGCTGTGCCCGTTGCTCGTTTTGGTCTGGAGGTCAGCTTTGGCGTCAACCACAATCAACGAGAGTGGAAAAGACTTTCTTGGGCTTTTTATTTCTCTCACTGTGTGAAAGGGGTATAATCAGACTGGGCATGGCCAATGAACCGTTTTTCTCATTATGCAGTACAAATGGTTCCGAACTTAAGTGGAAGGCAAAAAGAGCAGAAGTAGACGCGGCATGGAATGTGAGGTGAAACTAGTTGTGCATCATCAAAAGCGTACGCTGTAAAAAACAACATGTTTGACAGGGTTCAGAGATAGAAATAGCATGGAATGTTTGATTTGATATTTTCTTACATTCGCAGTGCAGGGCAGCATGGGTTTTTGAACCATTTTACATCTGTGAATCTCGGAGTGGCAACTATAAACATAAATACACTAGGCATGGAACTCAAGTTGCAACCTATTTTGCACTGGCAAAAGCAAAGGCTGCAGAAACAATAAGTTTGAATGCTTTCCAAAGCACAATGGGTTTGGAACTTATGATTGGACATTTTTCTGCCTGGGCAGTAGCAGAGCTAGATTGTATGTTGAAACTGTTTTGGCATTGGTAAAAGCCTTAAAAAAAAGATGAAATGATGACGTATGCAATGTAAATTGAAACCTATCTTGCATCGACAAAAGCATGGGCTAGAAAAGACAACATGAGTGATAAGGTTCAGAAATAGAATCGGTGCCTTGGTTCCCAAAAAGATGATTTCTTCACCGAAATCAATGATTTTCTTTGCAACAGATCAAATACGATTAGGGCTAGGGTTACAGCCAAGTGTTACGTTTAGGCCCCGAGGTAGATGAGGGCCAGAGAGCGTCAGGATGGGGTCAGGATGCCTCAGGCTGGCGTCTCAACCGCGTCATGACGGCGTCAGGAAGCGTCAGGGACTCCCCGTGGAGCACCACACTGGGGCCACCATCTTCGGGGCGTCCAGAATGAAATGAAAAGATGGGTAAAAAACGGCGAAAAAGCTTTGTGAATAGCTGAAAATACAGCTAATGAGCACAAGAACAAATTAGAGCAAAAATCGTGCTGCAAAACGTGTAAAAACGGGACAAAATTCTTTTTGACCATAAATATGTGAATATTTAACACCGCAAGCACCAAAACGCCCAGGGGACCATAACACCGCCCCCCAGGACGTCGAAGACGCCAGAAACGCCAACAGAAGCCCGTGGTGAACAGCGCGTTAAATTTGAAAACTTCTTCCAAGCCGCCATGTCCCTTGCCCTGCTTACTTGGATTTCTTTCCTTCTCCATGCAGCTACTTCCCCTCCCTCGTACCCCCCCTCACCCCTTTTCGTCGGCTTAGGCGGCTGGCCCTGGGGGAAAACCGGTCAACCCCTTGAAAGCAAGACCAGGGACGACAGCCCGACACCGCCGCCACCAACAACTGCAGACCATCGCCGCCGGCCAGCAACACGTAACTTGAGGCGCATACATGGTCCTGCCGCTGGCACGTGAGTTGGGTAGTGTTCTATTTTTTTTTATTTTTTTTTCCACGGGGACAAAAAACAAAAAAAGCAACATATTGCTTTAAAAAAAACCTGGGGTTTGCAGGGAATTTTACAGCAGACCAGAGCAAAAAAACACACACAGCACAGAGATGAAGACCACAGGGCACGACAGCACAGGACCACACGGAGGCACAGCATCGCAGGACAGAGCGCAGGGGGGCAGGGGAGGACGATGAATCAACACCAACAACAGGACCAGCCACAGACACCAACGCCGTAACGCGCCGCCAGGACACAACAACGGGCAACAAGGCCCAGCAGGAAACAAATACAAACCAGAGGCAGCACCACACGACACCGTGCAGCGCAACAGATGCAACAGCGCACAATACAGCAGCACGATGCAGGCGCGCCAGCACAACACAGCACAGCAGCGCACAGGGAGCGCCGCACCACAACACGAGCAGGACGCAGGAGTTCACGGCACAGCGTCAAACAGCCCAGCACACCACGCACCGAGAAGCGCAGCGCAACGGCACACCGCAGAGCACCAAAGGAAACAGCAGAGCGCACAGGAGCGCATCAGAGCACCAGGCGTGAGAAACAGCACAGACCAAATGAGCAGCACGGCACAAGCGCACCAGACCACCACAGCGCAGCACAGCACCGCACAGCGCCGCCAGGACAAGGGGGACACAGCAGGACACCCCAGGACAGACACAGCACAAAGCACAGCGGCGAACAACAGCAGGCACCAGCACACCACGGCAAAACACACCGCGCAGAGCACCAAGCGCAGACAAGCACGAGAAAGAACAGCACCGGAAATCACAACAGCCCAGGGCGCCGAACAGAGCCTGAGGGCACAACGCAGCAAGCGCCGGCATCAGACAGAGCCAGAGAAAACAACCCAGCGCACAAACGCACACCAGGGCACAAAACAACGCGGCGCAGCACAGCAACCCGGAACACAGCACAGTACGCGGCAACGCAGACCAACACACAGCACAGCACAACACACAAAAAGCTGCCAGAATGAACACCGCACAACGCGTAGCAGCCCACAACAACACAAGGCAGGTAACCACAGCACGACATGCAGCACAGGAGACCACAAGAGAAGGCAGCACAAGGCACAACACACAATACCGGGCGGGGGGGGCGGTACGAAACAAAAGGACAAGAAAGGGAGGGGGAACCGCACAGCGCCAAGACCGGGGCATCTGAGGCCAGAAACAAGAGAATGCAAAACCCAGAGAGAACGGGGGCGCCAGGCACAAGAGGGAAGGAGACAAAGGGAAAAAAAGCCAAGGCAAAGGGCACCGGGGGCCGGGAAGCACAAAGAGCCAGAGACAGCGAGGGCGCGAGCAACGGGGGACCGAAAGGGGGAAAAACAAGGGAAAAACAAAGGAGGAAAAACGAAAAAAGGAAAAACGCCAAGCAAGGGCAATCCCGGCCACAAGGGGGCCAAGCAAAAAAGAAGGACCCAACAGCCAAAGAAAAAGTGAGGGGCACCAAAACTCCCGGGAGGCCGGCCCGCCCAACCCGGCCAAGAAGACCACGCACAGGCACATGTGCCCGGGACCCGGGCCCGGCGTATTTTGACCTGAAAGGGAAGGTGTCGGCATCCACACGAAACAGCCCCAGTGCAAGAGCCGAGTCCCCGATCGAAAGACAGAGGGTACGGGAGACCGGACGCGTCAGTGACCGGGTCCACACACGCGAAACTACCGCAGCGCAGGCAGCCCAAGACTGAGGCCAGAGGGACCCGCCAGGGATAACCATCGCGGGGCCATGAACGGGTACGATGCGGAGCGGGCGCAGCGCTTCTGCCTCGGCAGGGGCCAGTTGCAGGCACAATGACCCCAGTGCTCGGCCAGCCTCCAACTGCCCCGCGCTGACCCCAGTAAATCCGTGGGCGAGAGCCCCCGGGATGGGGGAAGGCACCACAGCAACAGGAACGCCCATCAGACCACCGAGACTGGCCAGAAAGGCACGCGTCCGGCCTGAACCAAGGCACAAGGACAGACGCCAAGCAACAACGGCCACCAGGTGCCGTTAATCTGAAGAAAGCGCACAACACGCAACGAACAGCAGCACGAGAGGGGATTTCAAGCAAACCGAGCCCACCACGGAGCGTGGCGGCTGCAAGGACGCGCGCCCGGTGGGGGATGGGGGCCGTCACACCCGCACATCTCACCAACAGCGGGCGCCGTCCACTGGTTCCAAGGATGGGCGGTCGGGGGAGGGAGAGTGCCCAACCCCAGACACCGCACCCAGAGGCACCAGGCGCCTCCAGCTGGGCAGCTCTGGGCCGCCCCCAAAGCGCGGAACACCAGCTCGCAGGAGCGTGCGCTGTGGGGTCGGTGATGGGTTTTCACGCCGGCACCCCCTGTGCCCACAGACAACGGTCAGCGCACCCCGGCCGCCTGCCCCAAGGACGGGCAGTTCGGGAAGGAGGGTGCCCTACCCTGGACGACCCTCAGGAGGCACGACGCGCCCCCCCACCCCCCCGGGCGCCTTCATGCCGCTGCCGCAGCACGCAAAGCCAGCCCGCAAGAGCGTGCGCTGTGGGGTTGGTGACGGGTACCCACGCCAGAAGCCCCAGCGCCCACGGCAGACAGGCGGCGGGCTTCGGCTGCCTGCCCCAAGGACAGGCAGTTGGGGGATAGACAGTGCCCAACCCCAGATGCCCCTCATGGGGGCACGGGGCGCCCCGCCTGGGCGCCCTTGTACCGCCCCCCCAGCACGCAAAGCCAGCTCGCAAGAGCGTGCGCCGTTGGGTTGGTGACGAGTCCCGACGCCCAGATCCCCAGCCTCCACGGCAAACAAGCAGCGTGCCCGGGCCGCCTGCCCCAAGGACGGGCGTTTGGGGGAGGGAGATTGCCCAACCTGGGACACCCCTCACAGAGGCACGAGGCGCCCAACTAATGGCGCCCTCGTGCCGCCCCCACAGTGCGGAACGCCAGCTCGCAAGAGCGTGCGCTGTGGGGTTGATGACGGGTCCCCACGCCCACAGCTCCGGTGCCCACGGCAAAGGGGTGGCGGGCCCCGGCTGCCTGCCCCAAAATCAGGCAAATTGGGGAGGAAGGCCGCCCCACTGCGGACACGTCTCGCCGAGGCACCAGGTGCCCCCCCCAGGCACCCTCAGCGCGCAACGCCAGCCTGCAAGAGCATGCGCTGTGGGGTTGGTGATGGGTCCTCAGGGCCACACACCCCGCGCCCACGGCAAAGGGGTAGCGGGCCGCGGCCGCCTGCTCTAGGGACGGGCAGTCAGGGAAGGGAGAGCGCCTGAACCCGGACACCCCTCACAGAGGCGAACTCCCCCCCGAGACATCCTCCTGCTGTCTTTGCAGCACGCAAAGCCAGCCCGCAAGAGCGTGCGCTGTGGGGTTGGTGACAGATCCCCACGCCCACACCTCTCGCGCCCACAAAGAGAGGCCGGCGGGACCCGGCAGCCTGCCCCAAGGACGGGCGGTCCGGGGAGGGAGAGTGCTGGACACCGAACAGCCCTCACGGAGGCACCAGGCGCCCCCTCTGGGCACCCTTGTGCCGCCCCCACAGTGCGCAAGGCAAGGTCGCAGGAGCGTGCGCTGGGGGGTCAGTGACGGGTCCCTACGCCCGCATCCCCCGCGCCAACGGAAATCGGGCGGCAGGCCACAGCCGACTGCCCCAAGCACGGGCGGTCCGGGGAGGGAGAGTGCCCGACCCCAGACATCCCTCACAGAGGCGCGGCGCGCCCTGCTCTGGCCGCGCCCTTGTGCCGCCTGCACAGCACACAAAGCCAGCTCGCAACAGCGCGCTCTGGAGTTGGTGACGAGCTCCCACGGACGCACCCCCTGTGCCCACAAAAAAAAAGGGGGGAGCGGGCCCCGGGCGCACGCCCCAAGGACGGACCATCGGGGGAGGGAGGATACCCGACCCCGGACAACCATCACAGAGGCATGAGGCACCCCCCAAGGGCGACCTCCAGCCAGCCCCAAGGCGCACAATATCAGTCCGCAAGAGCGTGCGCTGTGGCTCTGGTGACGGGCCCCCTTGCCCCGCACTCCCCGCGCCTGATGAATCAAGGGCAGCGGACGGTCGGGGGAGGGAGGGTGCCCAACCCCGGACACCCCTCAACACTACCAGGGAACAGGAAGGGAGACGCGACAACCAGGCCGCCCCCTCTGCCACCCGTTAAACACGGGCAGAGCAAGGGACCCGAGCAGGAAACGCAGGAGGGCACGAACCGCCTAGATCAGCCCTACCAGCATCCTGCGAGGGGACCTCGCGAAGGGCGCGCGACAAAAGGCAACGGGGGGGAGAGACGCGACCACCGCGGGTGCGCGAGCACACAAACACACATCGGACACACGGCGCGCACCAAAAGGGCCACAGGACCAAGCTCGAGGAACGCACAGACAACATGGAATGGCGCACCACCAGGCGAGGACAAGGGACACCGGGACGGGGGAACCCGCCACAAGCAGTAGAAGGGACGCGAGCAACAGACAGCAAGGGGGGGGGGTGACGAGAAGCGGCACCGGCCCCGCCCTCGTAACCTGCTGCGAGCGCCATGCACACACCAACAGGGCACTGCACCGAGGAAGGCAGTAGTGGTGCACAGCGCTACGCACCAGCCCCGTGCCTAGGCAGCCTCAGCGCCAGCCCATGGGGGTGCCACTGGCAACAAGCCAGTAGCACGGGCCCGGCAGCGCTGGCACCCCGGGCGACCATCCATTAGCGGGGCGACGTAGTGGCTAAGCGCCCGCAACCAAGTTTGCTAAGTAAAGCACTGACCGGGGAGTGGCGAAATCAGGAAGCCGGGGAGGGACAGGGCTCTGAGCCCCGTTAGCCCGGGGGACTCTGCCCCCAGGCAGGAGTTGTGTCATGAACAGCCCTCCACTAGGTCCTGCTGGGGAGGATATCACCTGGCCCGACCAGGTGGCCCCTCGGGGCGGAAAGGCGCCTAGTACCCGAAACCTCAAGCCTCAAATGATAAACCTCAGAAAGCATTATGGTGGCGTCAGGATGGTGTCAGGATGACGTCAGGATGACGTCACCAAAGCGTCAGGAAAGCGTCAGGGTGGCATCAAGATGGCGTCAGAGAACTTCAGGATAGTCCAAGTGCGTCAGAAACGCGTCAGAATGCGTCGGGATAGCCTTCGGATGGCCTCAGCACTGCGTCAGGATGGTGTGAGAGAGGCATCACAGGTGTTTTGGGGTAGATCTGTCCAGGTCAGGACCGCGTTAGAACGCGTTAGGATGCGTCAGGAAGGCGTCCGGGTAGCGTACTAAAGGCGTCAGGATAATATAGCGTCAAGATGGCATCAGGATGACGTCAAACGACACGGGGCCTGAGTCTCCATTGCCGTGAGGTCACTCTCCGGACTCACATTTATTGATTCTCGTTGCAGGTTCTTCAAATGTGCACATTGGGGACCCATGAGGCCGGACCAGTCATGTGTGTGGCCATGCCGTACTTTGTGTTCATGGAGGCGATGCCGTCATGCTTGATCCATGGCGAGAACATTCCTCATTATTCGAACCAATGTTTCTTACTCCTTTTTGCCGTCATGTGGGCAAGGGTGACAATGAGCCATGTGTGCGCAAGCTTCATGAGGAACTCAATAATGCCATTGTCTTCTATATGCTTTTCTTTCTGTTCTTTGTGCCATGCATGATCTTCTGTGAGTCAATGTGTCTTCTTAAGCTGTTGTATTGAGATTGTGTTAGCACTGGCGTAGCATGGCGTCATATGTCCCTAATGAAATGTGTAGGTCGAATGTGCATGGTATATAAACTGATTGCTGGGGTAGGGATGCAACATCCTCTTCGATAATCGCATATCTCTTTCTAGGGCTTCGCTTCACTTCTACTTCTTTCTGTTTCCCTTTGCCCGACATTGTCATTATTTGTCCCCCTCTCCATGACTTGCACGTATTGATAGGCATGCCCATTTGAATTGATGGACCACATATGTGGACGTTACTGCCTGGATTGCCAAGAGGTGTGCTTGGGGGATATTTTTGTAATTTGGAAATTGGAAATTCTGAAGCATGGAAGCTTTGGTCAGATCGAGGACAATGGGTGTCACAGGCGAAAAGGTGGAAAAATCGGGCAGGGACGGTGGAGCCTGCCCAAGGGCAGGGACTCGTCCTATGAACCTTCTTCATGGTAGCAGTGGTTTACCTGCCGCCTACCGCCACCGCGGGAGCTTGAACCCTCGTGAGCCCCCCCCAAAGGGGACCGTGGGGAACCATTTACTCTACCATCCGGGAATCGTCAGTTGAAGACCGAGAAGAAAGAAGACATTCAGAAAGAAGAATGGGTACCGACATGGAGGACATCGTCACCTTTTTCGAGGGAACATGCCGAAAACGGTGTCATCACTGAGTACACGCGGAAGCATCAGACAAGGAGGTCATAAGCTGCAGCAGTGGCTCAAAGCCCCGTCGCTACCAAAAACAGGGTTTGCCAAAGCCGTCCAAGGGGGGTGCGGAGACGGCGATAGAATTGACACCGAGCCCTGTACGCCGAATGTTCAGTGCTCCGTCAAACTCTGAGGGATATCAGACTTGTTACCCTTCGTATACTGCCGGCGCAGAGCCAGATTTCCTGGTGGGGCAATCGCATAGCACCTAAAATCCTGAACTTGGTCATGATGCAGAACGGGGATCGTTACGGCGGACTTCGGCAACAAGAAGAGTCCCAAGGCATACCAAGCTCGGGATGATTGGACCGGAGGGAGGAGACATTGAATAAGATCGGAGGATGGACAGTGACGGGATGCGCAACACCGTGATGGGCGGAGGAGAAGAGCAGGGAGCTCTAGGATCCCCGCCGCCAGATGGCGGGGACCGGGAAAGAGATGGTTGACATCCTCATGAGGACGCTAAGCGGCGTGCGGGGACACGGCACGTGGAGATCACTGTCATTGCTGGCATGTGGACTTCCTCATCGGAAGTAAGTTCCGGCTCGGCAGAGATGCCCTTATTCATAGGATCGACAAGCAGCAAGGCCTGGTGGACATCATGATGAAGTACTTATAGACCGTTGAGAACAGAATGAGGGAGTTGGAGAGGAGTGCAGGAGTCCCAACGCCTGCCCCGGTACCAGGCCCCAACCTGCCATGTGATCCTCTCCGGAGTCTTTGCTGAACAGATTGACAGCCTTGAGGACAGCTGCAGAAGGAGTGGCGCCCATGGAGGGTTCCATGGAGTCGGCCTCATATGGTCCGCCACGGGTTGACCCCTCATTGTTGAGGCATATCCCACTATTCTCAGCCAGCGTAATGTGGGGGAGAGAAGACGCCAGAGAAAGGTTCGCGGATTTGTACGCCCAAGCAGGATAGCCGTTGGGAGACTGTTGAGAGTGACATGAGCAGCCTGCCAGCTGCGGCGACGTTAGAGGCCAGAGGTGCTTATGCGGCACGTGTAGAGGACAAAGCATTGAGTTCAGCGGCTCGCCGAGATGGATCAAATGGGGAATCATGGGTCCAAGATCTGCGGTGGATCATATGGCCATGGTCAGTACGAGCATGAGAGAAGCCAAAGCTGGACCGCCAGAAGACATGAAGATTCGAGGAGTCTACCCCCACTCCCCAGGCAATGGGAGCAGTGGAAGTATCCGACTTAGGGACGTCATTGCTTCGGACGTTGGGGACGGTTTACGCATCAAAGACCTCCGGGGCGTGAAAATACCCAATTACCACACCAACCCCGCCAACGTGGAGGATTTCATCATAGATTGGTAAGACTTCGCCGAGGAACTTGTGGGTGAGATGCGGTTCGGATGGAATGTCTGAAACAAGTGGGCGTGTCATACCTTTCCACACCATTTGCCCCGGTAGTTGAAGGGGCACCTGCGCTACGCGATTCGGGTCAAGATGATCTGTGCGGAAGAGCAGTGTTTGGACTGGTTGGAGCAGGAAGAACGGGTGGATATCCCCAACCTAAAGCTGGATGGCTTATGGGAAATACCTCTTAACTTGGAGCCTTGAGGGTTGCGGTTGAGGGAGTGGCGAGAACATCTTCTAAAGTACTGCTCGCGTCTGAAGCACGTCCAGGATTGGTAGGAATCGGGCGACATTCACCAACTCTTGCGAGTTGTTCCTCTTGCCTTTTGGAAGAATCGGGTGGAAGAAGAGGAGAAAAACCGGGCCAAGAAGTGTATGGAAGTGCGTATCATCTCGTTGGAGAAGCAGCAGCCGGGAATAATGGAATACTTCTGACGGAACCTCGAAGCGCCGAAGAAGGGGATCTGGCTCAAGAACTCCGTCTACGAGGAGGTGTTTGGCGAGATAGCGGGACGATGTCCCCTTCAACTCAGCAATGTCGAATGGAGACGCGGGGGGAAGTTGAAGCTGCAGATGATGCCCGCGCGAATGAGCCAGGACTAGAACATCCAGTACCTGAGCCTGGAACTGAAGCTGAACTCGGAAAACGTAGCGCATATTAGAGACCACCAAAATCATGGGATCCAGAGATCCAAAAAGATTTTGGCAAGAGTTTCGAAGATGGTCCTGGGTCATCTGAGGGTGATAGTGTGCCCCGGGAGGATCATTAGGAAGCGCACACCTTTGCGCTTGTAGCACACAAAACAAAGGAGCATGGGCAGGTCAAGTCAAACTGCAGGAGAGCATCACTCCATGGAGGAATGGGGAAACTGCCGAGGAGGATCAGCAATCCTCAGCTCTCCTTCACCGAATACAGGCGGGAATATGACAGATGCTAAATCATTTATAGGAAGAATCTCCCACACAAACACCGTGCAAAGAAACACACAAAAAGACGTGCAAGATCTACGCGGAGAACAAGCTGGCTTACTTGCAAGACCACCACGGAAATGCGCCCAAAGAGAAACGTATAGAGTCTTGGAAGCGGATGCAAAGTGCTGGTGGACACTTGGGAGGACTGTAATAAGGGCGTGCAGGTGACCGCCCAATGCGATAAAAAGAGGAAGTGCCCGATACACTAATGCAGTGCATGGAGGCGCTGAAGGCCTTGCAGAAGGACAGAAATGCCCCATGGCGGGGCAATTCACAGCAAGACAGGGCTGTGGTTGACCGAACTTAGAGACGCCCTGGCGAGAGTGGGATGCTGCAGGACTCTCCGCCGAAAATATGTGGAATCCAATCGAAGATGGCATCTATGGTTCCAAAGAAGGTTCTCAAGGAGCCAAAGCCACTGAACTTTGCCAGAGCTTATCCATGGGCTGCCCTGCCAAGAGAAGTACAGGTGGGTATTGGTAACTGGGACAAGAAGGTTGGAGAGACAACGGAGAGACCCGTGGATGGGCAGGACCAACCCAAAATCTATGAGATATCTGATTACACGCTGGAAGTCCTTATGCAGCGGTCCGTGCTAGAGTTGCATGCTGTCAGAGTCGTCTGTAAACCACATGGCGATGAGCGGCAGTTGCAGTTGAAGGTGCGGGTAATGTGCGGACAGAAAGGAGTGGTCACAGATGGCTTGGTGGATACTGGGGCCCAGGTAAGTTTGGTGCGGAATGGACTGTTTCGAAACATGTTTCTCAGAGCAGTGACCAACCAGTGCGTCTCAACTTGGCAAACGGCGGAATCATGGGTGGAGAACCCGGTGAAGCCAACCTTGGACTAGAATTTCCAGAGCATGACCGATTGGATTGACCGGACCTGACAAAACGCTTGATGCTCCATGTAAATTCCTATGAGGCCGATCTTTCGTATTGGGATATCAGAATGGGCTATGATTTCATGATCAGCAATTCAGCCTGAGCCTTGCCACATCGTGCCACAGTCATTCGTGAGGCGAAAGCCTTCATGGCCATCGACCAATTGGGCCCTGGCAGATCCCAATGGACCGGAGAGGAGGAAGAGAAAAACGTAGGTGCGATGAAAGGAACGGGAATCAAGTCCAGAGGAAGCAATGGAGAGCACCCTCAGCAATGTCGTCTATCCCGGGATGCTTATTGCCGAATGATGGAGGCCTTAGGAATGGAAACAGCTTTGACGGATGTCTCCGCGTCACAGGAAGCGCCCAAGTTGCAGAAGGGCGCAAGGTATTGGCACAAGGGTGACTCGGCGTGGGAGAAACACTAGGCGCAGAAAGGTGGGGCCATCTGTATGCACACGGAGCCCATGCGGATTGGGTACGGATCATTAACAAAATTATCGCCGATAGAGCCAAAGGAGTCTTGGTACAAACCAGAGCCGGCTCAAGGGACGCCCATGGCGAAGTTCTGAGATCCAAGATCGATTCCACCGCTTTGCACCAATTTGTGTCTGTTCCAGAGGAGGAGATATTCATGGACGCTACGGGAATCTTTTTGCCGTCACCAGGACAGGCATGGTCCACCCACACATACTATGTTGACGGTGCACAAAGCCATCCTACGGGTGATGAGGCTTTAATCCAGATGATACAAGCCGTGCCCATGAGGGTCATGTTCGAGGGGAGTAGCGACCCCAAACTGGAAGTCAAGGTGCTGTCGTTCCACATTATTGATCGTGTTGTCCGCTACATGAAGGGTGGAATGCATGACTGTGTGGCAGCTAAGCTGGCAAGAAGCAGGGTCAAATCTCTGCATTGGTGGGAGGATCGAAATGTGATCACAGAAAAAGCTTGGTTGGGACGCTGATGGAGAACATGGCTGATCAAGATGAGCTCGTGGGTTCCTACCCACCCATGACAAATTTCCCAGCCTCTGGTATCGGCATGCAGCCCGGCATCCCGTTCAAATTCCAAGAATTCAGAAAATCATCGTCTGGGGTGCACACCCACAATGATGTAGAGGATATGACAAATGAGGAAATGTTGGCAGGCGGTCCGGGGGAAAGCTATATAGCCATTTGGTCAGTGGTGACTGTGCCGACAGCTGCGGCCCAAGAAGCAAGGGGAAATCAAAGAGTGGATGAGCTGCCAGAAAGACTGGTGAAGGAATATCCATGTTTGTTCAGCGGTGTGGCCAACAAAAATCCACCAGATCGAGGTCAATTTGGCACTGCAGGGATTAAATTGAAGCCCAACCCCAAAGTATATGGGCATCGAGAATATCAGCTTCAAAGTGAGTGGAGAGACGCCACGAAAACGTTGTTCAAGGACGTCTTTGAGCGCAGATGGATGCAAGGTTTGGACAGTGAGTGGGCAAGCCCAGCATTTATCATGCCAAAGAAGGCGAAAGGCGAATGGCGGATACTTGTCAATTGTTGAGGGTTGAATGAGATTATGAAGCATGATTCATACTATGTCCCCTTAATCGACACCATCCTGCAAAAACATGCCCCAAAAATCATCTTCACTGTGTTAGACGTCAAACATGGTTATCACCAGCTGCCTCTGCATGAGGACTCCAGGGCCTGTTTGGCGACGAGTACGCCACTTGGCCCCATGCAATGGAAACTGGTTCCGATGGGAGCCAACAATGGCAACGCGGTATGGATGGAGGATCTGCTGGGACCTGTGCAGGATTGCGCCGACACGTTCCTGGATGACATCATTATCCGGTCCGGCACAGAGGACATGTCGGAGGATGAATTGATCAGGGCCCACGAGAAAGACTTGAGAGGAGTGCTCGACGTCCTAGATCGCCAGCAAATGGTATGCAAGCCGACAAAAGCATCCTTTCTCTTGAAGGAGGTCGCATTTGCGGAACACGTGGTTGGTGATGGGCAACGCAGGCAGATGCCGGGCAAGTTGGCCTATTTGTACCATTGGGAGCAACCAACCACCATCAGCGAGTTGTGGTCATTCATGTGTTTCTGCAATTATTATTAGGGTTACGTACAAATGTATGCCGGATTCTCAGGACCATTGCACATAATGCTGCAGGTTGGGAAGTTTGATAGATTCAAGGGGAGCAAAACAAGCTGGCTTGGACAACGGAGGCGGAAGAAGCGTTCAAGACGCTCAAGAGAACCCTGCTGGGAAAGTTAGGATTATTCCTTATCAAACCGGACAAAGGATTTGTGCTCCGCACCGATGCATCAGATTATGCCGTTGGAGCAGTCCTGGAGCAGGTGCGAGAGGATGATTCCCATGTGCCAGTGCCCTTTTTGGCAGGGGAGCAACACCGCAGCTGGACTGCAAGGGAGGAGGGGACGTATGCCATAATCTGCGCTTCGCACAAGTGGTCCAGGCACATTGGTTTGCAACGCATTGTCGTGTGCAACGCCCACCAAAGCCTGCAGAGTTGGCACAGGCAGCACATCAGGTCCGCAGCCCGAGGCACCCGCTGCCACGAGATGCTGGCCAAGGTTGACTTCAGCGTAGTGTATGTGCCCAGAATGGAACAACCTGTGCCCGATTGCCTCAGACCCTGCGCCTACCCGGCCTGGAAACCATGGATTGACATCTTCTCGAATGGTGGCGCCCGAGGTGACAGCGGAGGCCAAGCGTAGTATCGTGGCGGAGCATCTCCTGGTACAAGGCGAGTCCAAATGCATTGTGTTGATGGGATCCCGTGCGGAGCTGGCCCAAGTTTGACAAGCCAAGGTGCAAGCGGTAGAGGGACAAATGAAGGAGGAGGATATGGTACGAGCAATTAAGGGAGTGCAATCGTATTTGATGGCAGATTTGCTGGAGGGATTTATGGAAGACGGGGACAACCTCTTTCTCAAGAACAAGCTTCTGATTCCCGAAAACCGGGTTCGAGGACTTGATTGACCATTGGCACAATGCCCAGTTGGTCCATCTGGGAGGAGATAAATTGCACAAGGACCTGGATCCCAGGTTTTTGCTCCTTCCAGGTTATTATGCAGTGCTGAATTGGTATTGCAAGGTGTGTGCGGTCTGCAGGGCCACCAGAAAACCCAACTGGTCAACTGTCGGAAACCCCGTGTACACGGCTGTTCCGGGGAGTCCTATGAAGTCAATTTCAATGGATGTCTATGCAATGCCTCAAGTCACTGTGGAAGGCTGAGGTCTTTGACTGTGTCATTTGCGCAGTTGACAGCCACAGCGGATACATCGTGGCAGTTCTGGGCAAAACATACAAGAAGAAGTACGAGAGGGACAAGCACGGAGTGGGGCTGCAAGCCACGACTGTGGTGCAAGCAATGAGCCGGCATTGGATGACAGTATTTGATGTCCCAGCTGTGATAAGCACCGCAAGGGGTACGAAATTTGTTGGTGCATTGTTTCGCACAATGTCCAAGTACATGGGCGTGAGGATGGCAACACGGTGGCATATCACAGCCGCTGAGACGGAAGAGCGGAGGTTGCGGGAAGGTAATTGTTTGAAGAATTCCGGCAATTGTATATTGGAGAGCCTGGCAGAAATTGGTATCAATCCCTTTTGGGGGTTCTGCAGACATACCACGATTTACCCGGACTGTCTGGTTTGTCATGCCATCGTATTTCATTCCTACAGGATCCAATTCCAAGTACTGTCCCATGGATGAACCAAGGTAGTGTGGCAATGGAGGCCAATTCCATGATGTCAGAAACCGACTACACGGCCAGCCAAGTGTGTGATGCCATGCTGGCAGAGCATGCAACGTGAGCCCGGTACTTTGAATCGCCTAAGTTCACAAATATTGTCTCAAGGACACCGCCCGGGTGGAGCGGCACCACAACGATGCCTTGTCCCGGCACAAACAGCAGTCATGGTACATAGCGGGTGTCATACTGCAGAATACGGGTCAAAATGTGTACGTGATTCAAATCGGCAACAACAAAACGGTGAAGCGGGATTGCACTCAGTATCTTTCGCGGGAAGCGGATCCCCATGGCCGTGCTGTTACCTTTGACTTCACCGCCGAGGCCTTCGACTCCAACACCGACGCGGAGGAGGACGATGAAACCGGACCAAATGGTCAAGAGCAGAGGTCGTAGTGGCAGGGGCAACAACGCTGCTCGGCAAAGAAGACAGAACGATTAGTGAAGACTGAATAGTATCCTGCAAACAAATATGGTACAAATACCCCATTAAATACCTGATATGCCAATAACAGAAATCCACCCTATCACCCACTAATTCTTATAATTACAAAGGATCCAAGATTGCCTTGTCTATCTCACATCCCATGTTCCTAACAAGGAAACAGAATATGATATACAATAGTCCCATGTATAGGGTCAAAAAATGATACCTTGGGCGCAATATGCTAGGGTAGGATTGTGACCCGCTTAACTCCGCGGCCTAAATCGCCCAAGAGGAACGTAGCAGTCACAAAGCTCCAAAGGACATCAAATACTGGGGTATCAACTGATGCCTCCCTGAAGAATTCGAACCGACACTGACAATCGGGAGTTCGGCTGCACAGCCGCTGAAGTAGCCCTGAGCGTTGGGAATCAAACCACCGCCAAAATCTTGAAATTCATTAACGGGATGCCTCAGGTCCTGCAATAAATAATACGCACAATTCTGAGCTGTTTCGCGTATATTCTGGTTCCCCCGTGTCGCAAAAGGCATTGTGGGGTCCAGCAGGTAAAAGTGATATCTTTCTTCAAAATCAAAACTAAGGGCATTGTGGGGTCCAGCAGGTAAAAGTGATATCTTTCTTCAAAATCAAAACTAAAGGCAAAGTGAAATCACTCGTTTGAACAATTACAAGGCTAATGATACCTGCAAAATGGTGCGGCGCAAAAGTGCCCGAATTTCGACATCTGAAAAGACTGTTACTGGCAGCTACAGACGAGTCCGCACATAATATACAACTTTGCCTGTACAAGGGAACATGCAGAGGGTAAGGATAGACGTCAGGGACACATGGATGTGAATTGACCAAAATTTGATGACGTTCGGCCAGGAGACTGTTGCCCCAGGGGGACTGCGACAACGACGCGGAGGAGGACAAGTACACCGCCGAGCGCATCCTCTCTGACAACCCTGACCCCAGCAGACCAGAAGAAACGGCTCTACAAGGTCTGATGGAAGGAGTTTGCTGCATGGAGGGACTCCTAGGAACCTCCAAACAGCTGTGTGCCACAGTATACTTCCGTCATAATGGACTACCTCAAGGCCAAGAACATCAAGTTGGATGTCAAGAATGTGCTGATCCACTTGTTCATCGGTGACTGGGATTGAGACCATCGCTCCTGATGCATATTTTTGAGCATCCACATATTTGCATTTTTTTTGTTCCCGCCGTGATGCACGCGCCGTGGCTCAGGACCTCCAAAGTACCCCCCACCATAATTTCCTTGACATGAGACGAGCCTTTGGGAACCAAGATCAGTCTTGTATTGTCGTCATGTTTGTTTGTGTGCAAAATCGTTCGCTGCCTGCTCAGGGGACTCTCACGCAACCATGGTTGTCAGGAACCCCTCATCCTTCCTGTTTCTTTGGCTGGAGCCTTTGATAAGTGCATCGTCAGGAGCAACACCCTCGCTACATGGGATTGTTCGTAGACTTCTAGGTTGGAAGTCTGGATTCTGTGGGGGATATGAAGTTGATATTCATTTGACTTGATCTCTACACCCACCTTTGCTTTGTTGGTTTGATTTCGCCACTCTATGGAGAGATTGTACCTTTCTGGAGGTTGCCGGACGCAATGGGACCACTCCCCCAAGTGCTATTTGTATTTTTAGCACACTTGTTTTTTTTTTACAAAACAAATTTCTGTTTTGGGAAGTCGTTGTCAGGGGCCCTGTTTTGCGTTTGATCTGACTCTGCAGTCAGCTGATAGGTGTGGAGGTTGTATTGTGGAGGTCAGCTTCCCTCCAGGGTCCCTTAGGTTGGAGATTTCAGATCTTCGCCTGTGCTATTTTTAGTAACAAATGTTACTAGTTTTAGTAGAACGAATTTCTCTCATTTCTCCTTAATTTGGGCAACCTGAGACATTCTGACTGGCTCCAGGACCATTTTTTCACAAGTAGAGTGCGATGGCGACGTCCGTTCCACCTCATGTCGCGCCTGGACCCAGGTTCCAAACGTTGTCAGACGAAATTTATTCGAGGACTTGTTTTGTTCTCAAAACACAAAAAAAACTTCTCCATTGTTCGTGTGTACTCTTGTCATGGTGCTGTGTCATATTTCCCCGGCCAGTGCCAATGTCTCCTGGAGGTGGTCCAAAGCTCTCACGTCTCTTGGTGGGAGTGCCAGTCATGCAAGTGGTTAACGCTATGCATGCTGAGCATCATTTACCTGTTTGTGTTCCTTTATGTAGACTAGTCAACGACGTTGCGTTTTGTCTATCTTTGATCCGCCGAGCCTATGCCTTTACGTTTAGTGGTGACTGGAGGGACCTCATCCTTTTGAGTTCCTATCGTACCCCCCCCCCCCGAAATTTACAGCGCCAGGTAGTTATGGTGTATGTGGTACCGCCCCACAATGAGGGGGGTGCGAGAGGAACAGGGGGTTCCAGAGGAAGAAAAGGAATTTTTCCGTCCTCTTTATGTCTTTACAAGCAGGTGACAATGCCCTGGGAAGGGGGATGATGCCGGTTCCGATCCCATTTGGCTGCATTCCATTCCAGAATTAACTGGAATTGCGCAATTTCGGGTATCATTTAAGGGGAATTCGAATCTATACAAACTATAATTGTCAGGATAAAGAATTGGACATTTGTGGTTCAGCTCTGGCCAGCCGGGTGTGCAGGCGCCCTCCTCGTATTTCTGGTGGCGTGTGCGTGCTCTCTGTTCTTCAATGCGGGTTGATCGTCTGAAAATTCTTCCCAACGGTTGCTAGTAGTGTTAGATTCTGTCCTGTTGCTGAAATGGATGCGACTCGGAAGCTGGGGCAATTCCAGTGGATGATAGAAGGCCCGGAATGATAATCTGGCTAAACCATGGTGTGGTGCCTCCGCCCACACCGGCAGGCTCTTCATTCATGTTCTTTCTGTGCACAATCGTTCGCCGCCTGCTCAGGGGACTCCCACGGAACCATGGTTGTCAGGAACCCCTCATCTTTCCTATTTCTTTGGGTGGAGCCTTTAGTAAGGGCATCGTCGGGAGCAACACCCTCTCTATATGGGATCGTTCGTAGATTTCTAGGTTGGAAGCCTGGATTGTCCGAGGGATATGAAGTTGTTATTCATTTGACTTGATCTCTGCACCGAACTTTGCTTTGTTGCTTTGTTTTCGCTACTCTTCGGAGAGATTGTAACTTTTTGGAGGTTGCCGGACGCATTCTATTTTTAGCACACCATGTCCAATTGTTAGCACACTTGTTCTATTTTTACTTAAGAAATTTCTGTTCTTAGAAGTCGTTGCCAGGGGCCCTGTTTTGCGTTTGATCTGACTCTGCAGTCACCTCAAAGTTGTGGAGGTCGTATTGGTGAGGTCAGCTTCCCTCCAGGGTCCCTGAGGTTGGATATTTCAGATTTTGGCCTGTTCCACGTTTAGTAACAAATGTTACTGGTTTTAGTAGAACAGTCGTTTCTCATTTCACTGTATTTGAGGCACCCTGAGACATTCCTACTGGCACCAGGACCATTTTTTCACAAGTAGAGTGCAATGGCGAGTCTGCTCCAGCTCATCTCGCGCCGGGACCCAGGTTCCAAATGTTGGCTTCCTCAAAATTATTTGAGGACTTTCTTTCTACCGAAAACACAAAAAAAACTTCTCAATTGTTCGTGTGTACCCTTGTCATGGTGCCGTGTCATATCCCTCCCACCAGTGCCAATGTCTCCTGGATGTGGTCCAAAGCTCTCACGTCTGTTGGTTGAAGTGCTAGTCATGCAAGTGGCTAACGCCTTGCATGCTGAGCATCATTTACCTGTTTGTGTTCTTTTATGTAGACTAGTCAACGACCTTGCTTTTTGTATATCTTTGATCCGCCGAGCCTATGCCTTTACGTTTAGTGGTGACTGGAGGGACCTCATCCTTTTGAGTTCCTATCCTACCCCCCCCGGCGAAATTTACTTGGCCGGGTGGCCATGGTATATGTGGTACCGTCCCACAATGAGGGGGGTGCGAGCGGAACAGGGGGTTCCAGAGCAAGAACCGGAATTTTTCCGTCCTCTTTATGTCTTTACGACCAGGTGACAATGCCCTGGGAAGGGGGATGATGCCGGTTTGGATCCCATTTGACTGCATTTCCCTCCACATTTCAGAGATTTTCCGGAATTGCGCAATTTCGGGTATCGTTTAAGGGGAATTCGAATCTATACCAACTATAATCGACAGGATAAAGAATTGGACATTTCTGGTTCAGCCCTGGCCAGCCGGGTGTGCAGGCGCCCTCCTTGTATTTCTGGTGGTGTGTGCGTGCTAACTGTTCTTGAATGCTGGTTGATTGTCTGAAGATTCTTCCCAACGGGTGCTAGTAGTGTTAGATTCTGTCCTGTTGCTGAAATGGATGCAACTCGGAAGCTGGGGCAATTCCAGTGGATGATAGAAGGCCCGAAATGATAATCTGGCTAAACCATGGTGTGGTGCCTCGGCCCACACCGGCAGGCTCTTCATTCATGTTTTTTCTTTGCACAATCGTTCGCCGCCTGCACAGGGGACTCCCACGGAACCATGGTTGTCAGGCACCCCTCATGTTTCCTTTTTTTTTGGGTGGAGCCTTTGGTAAGGGCATCTTTGGGAGCAACACCCTCTCTATATGGGATCGTTCGTAGACTTCTGGGTTGGAAGCCTGGATTGTCCGGGGGATATGAAGTTGATATTCATTTGACTTGATCTCTGCACCCACTTTTGCTTTGTTGCTTTGTTTTCGCCACTCTTCGGAGAGATTGTACATTTTTGGAGGTTGCCGGATGCAATGGGACCACCTCCCCAAGTGCTATTTCTATTTTTAGCACACCATGTCCAATTATTAGCACACTTGTTCTATTTTTACTTAAGAAATTTCTGTTCTTAGGAGTCGTTGCCAGGGGCCCCGTTTCGCGTTTGATCCGACTCTGCAGTCAGCTCATAGGTGTGGAGGTTGTATTGGTGAGGTCAGCTTCCCTCCAGGGTCCCTGAGGTTGGAGATGTCAGATTTTTGCCTGTTCTACTTTTAGTAACAAATGTTACTAGTTTTAGTAGAACAGTCGTTTCTCATTTCACCCTATTTGGGGCACCTTGAGACATTCCTACTGGCACCAGGACCATTTTTTCACAAGTAGAGTGCAATGGCGAGTCCGCTCGAGCTCATCTCGCGCCTGGACCCAGGGTTCCAAATGTTGCCGGACAAAAATTAGGACTTCTTTTCTACCGGAAACAGAAAAAAAACTTCTCCATTGTTTGTGTGTACCCTTGTCATGGTGCCGTGTCATATCCCTCCCACCAGTGCCAATGTCTCCTGGATGTGGTCCAAAGCTCTCACGTCTGTTAGTTGGAGTGTGGGTCATGCAAGTGGTTAACGCTATGCATGCTGAGCATCATTTACCTGTTTGTGTTCTTTTATGTAGACTAGTCAACGACCTTGCTTTTTGTCTATCTTTGATCCGCCGAGCCTATGCCTTTACGTTTAGTGGTGACTGGAGGGACCTCATCCTTTTGAGTTCCTATCCTACCCCCGCCGCCGAAGTTTACTTTGCCGGGTGGCCATGGTGTATGTGGTACCGTCCCACAATGAGGGGGGTGCGAGCGGGACAGGGGGTTCCAGAGGAAGAACCAGAGTTTTCCTGTCCTCTTTATGTCTTTACGGGCAGGTGATAATGCCCTGGGAAGGGGGATGAAGACAGTTCGGATCCCATTTGGCTGCATTCTATCCCACACTTCAGCGATTTTCGCGATTTGCGCAATTTCGGGTACCGTTGAAGGGGAATTCGAATTTCTACCATCTATAATCGACAGGATAAAGAATTGGATATTTGTGGTTCAGAGCAGCCCGGCTGTGTGTGCAGGCACCCTCCTCGTATTTCTGGTGGCGTGTGTGTGCTCTCTGTTCTTCAATGCGGGTTTGTCGTCTGAAAATTCGCCACTCTTCGGAGAGATTGCACCTTTTAGGAGGTTGCTTGACGCAATGGGACCATCTCCCCAAGTGCTATTTCTATTTGTGGCACACCATGTTCCATTTTTAGCACACCCGTTCTATTTTTACTTAAACAATTTCTGTTTTTGAAGTCGCTTCCAGGGGCCGCGTTTCGCGTTTGATCCGACTCTGCATTCAGCTGATAGGTGTGGATGTCATATTCTTGAGGTCAGCCTCTGTCCAGGGTCACTGAGGTTGGAGATTTCAGATTTTTGCCTGTTCTCTTTTTAGTACCAAATGTTACTATTTTTAGTAGAACATTTTTTTTTCATTTCTCCGTATTTCTCCATATGTGGTACCGTCCCACAATGAGGGGGGTGCGAGAGGAACAGGGGGTTCCCGAGGAAAAAACGGAGTCTTTTGTCCTCGTTTTGTGTCTACGGGCACGTGACAATGCCCTGGGAAGGGAGATGAAGCTGGTTCGGATCCCATTTGGCTGCATCCTATGCCACACTTCAGCGATTTTCGCGATTTGCGCAATTTCAGGTACCTTTTGAGGGGAATTCGAATTTCTACCATTTATAATCAACAGGATAAAGAATTGGACATTTATGGTTCAGACCTGGCCAGCTGGGTGTGCCGGCACCCTCCTCGTATTTCTGGTGGCGTGTGCGTGCTCTCTGCTCTTCAATGCGGGTTGATCATCCGAAAATTCCTCCAAACTGCTGCTAGTAGTGTTAGATTCTGTCCTGTTGCTGAAATGGATGCGACTAGGAAGCTGGGGCAATTCCAGCCGATGACAGAAGGCCCGGAATGATAATCTGGCTAAACCATGGTGTGGTGCCTCCGCCCACACCGGCAGGCCCCGTAAAAAGGAATTGGTACGCCTCAATGCACGCATTTGCTTCGACGTTTGCCACGCCTACGGGTATGGGGGATCAGGAGTCCCATGAAGCTGAAGAAGCCCTAGTGCAAGAGGAGTTGAAGTGGAGGTGGCTGAGGTAGGCGCAAGGGACGGGAATAAAGTAACTCGGTCGTTGCTCCGCAAGGCAAAGGTAATGTTCATTCCTCGGCATATCATTTGTTCGTTTTGTATGTGTTGTGACAACTCGATCTTCCGTCAATTTGTGGTGATTGCATGTTTTGAACGTGTTGTGCGTACCTGCAGTGGGCAAACATGCTAAAGGCGGAGAATTGCATTTATGCCCTGGTTGCTCAGTTCTTATTTTCCGTATTACCTCGTTGATCTTCGGTGAATTCATATCATTGGTCAAACATGGTTGGTGGTCCACTATCTGTCTCTTGTAAGCAGCCAGTAGGGCATGAGGTCACTGATTATGGCAATTGGATACACTGATAATCCTCGGTCAAGGTTGTGGATTATCACTACTAGTGCATGAATGCTCTCCTGGGTCCTGGTTAGGCGAAGGGCTCTCTGTTACAGGTAGAGTGCGATAGCGACGTCCGTTCCACCTCATGTCGCGCCTGGACCCAGGTTCCAAATGTTGTCAGAAGAAATTTTTTCGAGGACTTTTTTTCTTCCGAAAACACAAAAGAAACTTCTCCATTGTTCGTGTGTACTCTTGTCATGGTGCTGTGTCATATTTTCCCCACCAGTGCCAAAGTCTCCTGGAGGTGGTCCAAAGCTGTCATGTCTCTTGGTGGGAGTGCTAGTCATGCAAGTGGTTAACGCTATGCATGCTGAGCATCATTTACCTGTTTGTGTTCCTTTATGTAGACTAGTCAATGACCTTGCGTTTTGTCTATCTTTGATCCGCCGAGCCTATGCCTTTACGTTTAGTGGTGACTGGAGGGACCTCATCCTTTGGAGTTCCTTTTTTACCCCCCCCCCCCGAAATTTACAGCGCCAGGTGGCCATGGTGTATGTGGTACCGCCCCACAATGAGGGGGGTGCGAGAGGAACAGGGGGTTCCAGAGGAAGAACCGGATTTTTTCCGTCCTCCTTATGTCTTTACAAGCGGGTGACAATGCCCTGGGAAGGGGGATGATGCCGGTTCGGATCCCATTTGGCTGCATTCTATTCCAGAATTAACCGGAATTGCGCAATTTCGGGTATCGTTTGAGGGGAATTCGAATCTCTACCAACTATAATCGACAGGATAAAGAATTGCACATTTGTGGTTCAGCCCTGGCCAGCCGGGTGTGCAGGCGCGCTCCTCGTATTTCTGGTGGCGTGTGCGTGCTCTCTGTTCTTCAATGCGGGTTGATCGTCTGAAACTTCTTCCCAACGGTTGCTAGTAGTGTTAGATTCTGTCCTGTTGCTGAAATGGATGCGACTCAGAAGCTGGGGCAATTCCAGTGGATGATAGAAGGCCCGGAATGATAATCTGGCTAAACCATGGTGTGGTGCCTCGGCCCACACCGGCAGGCTCTTCATTCATGTTTTTTCTGTGCACAATCGTTCGCCGCCTGCTCAGGGGACTCCCACGGAACAATGGTTGTCAGGAACCCCTCATCTTTCCTATTTCTTTGGGTGGAGCCTTTGGTAAGGGCATCGTCGGGAGCAACACCCTTTCTATATGGGATCGTTCGTAGATTTCTAGGTTGGAAGCCTGGATTGTCCGAGGGATATGAAGTTGTTATTCATTTGACTTGATCTCTGCACCCAACTTTGCTTTGTTGCTTTGTTTTCGCCACTCTTCGGAGAGATTGTACCTTTTTGGAGGTTGCCGGACGCAATGGGACCACCTCCCCAAGTGCTCTTTCTATTTTCAGCACACCATGTCCAATTATTAGCACACTTGTTCTATTTTTACTTAAGAAATTTCTGTTCTTAGAAGTCGTTGCCAGGGGCCCTGTTTTGCGTTTGATCTGACTCTGCAGTCAGCTCAGAGTTGTGGAGGTCGTATTGGTGAGGTCAGCTTCCCTCAAGGGTCCCTGAGGTTGGAGATTTCAGATTGTTGCCTGTTCTACGTTTAGTAACAAATGTTACTGGTTTTAGTAGAACAGTCGTTTCTCATTTCACCGTATTTGAGGCACCCTGAGACATTCCTACTGGCACCAGGACCATTTTTTCACAAGTAGAGTGCAATGGCGAGTCTGCTCCAGCTCATCTCGCGCCGGGACCCAGGTTCCAAATGTTGGCTTCCTCAAAATTATTTGAGGACTTTCTTTTCACCGAAAACACAACAAAAACCTGTCCATTGTTCGTGTGTACCCTTGTCATGGTGCCGTGTCACATCCCTCCCACCAGTGTCAATATCTCCTGGATGTGGTCCAAAGCTCTCACGTCTGTTGGCTGAAGTGCTAGTCATGCAAGTGGCTAACGCTTTGCATGCTGAGCATCATTTACCTGTTTGTGTTCTCTTATGTAGACTAGTCAACGACCTTGCTTTTTGTATATCTTTGATCTGCCGAGCCTATGCCTTCACGTTTAGTGGTGACTGGAGGGACCTCATCCTTTTGAGTTCCTATCCTACCCCCCCCGGCGAAACTTACTTGGCCGGGAGGTCATGGTATATGTGGTACCGTCCCACAATGAGGGGGCTGCGAGCAGAACAGGGGGTTCCAGAGGAAGAACCGGGAATTTTCCATTCTCTTTTTGTCTTTACGAGCAGGTGACAATGCCCTGGGAAGGGGGATGATGCCGGTTCGGATCCCATTTGACTGCATTCCCTTCCACATTTCAGATATTTTCCGGAATTGCGCAATTTCGGGTATCGTTTAAGGGGAATTCGAATCTATACCAACTATAATCGACAGGATAAAGAATTGGACATTTCTGGTTCAGCCCTGGCCAGCTGGGTGTGCAGGCACCCTCCTTGTATTTCTGGTGGCGTGTGCGTGCTAACTGTTCTTGAATGCGGGTTGATCGTCTGAAAATTCAGATTTACCCGAATAGGTGAGGAGGAAAGAAGAGATGGCGAAGCAATAGCACTACACAAGACACATATATGGGCCAACTCCTTAAAACCGGTTTGTTTTCTCTGTTTTCTGCTCTTTTGGTGCCCTTTGCTACCTTTCATTGGAACGGGCACCCTCAAAATATACACAAAAATGGTATTATACATGAAAAATGAATTTTTGACCTCAAATACCCCCCATGGGGTTTGAACCCACACTCTACCAACCTTAGAGTTGTGTTTTTCCTCTAAGCTACGACCTGTCGTCGACGATCTCAGAGAAAACCGTAGTATAATAAAAAATTTGGAAAATCAGTACTCCTTACATGCTCCAACCACTATTAACCTCCCATGCTCTTAAAACCGTGGCAACCGACGACCCAAGTGTCAACTGCTTTTCACGGTGAGCGAAGAACTTTAGGGAGGGACAGGGTGGGCATATATGTGTCTTGTGTAGTGCTATTGCTTCGCCATCTCTTTTTTTCATCCTCACCTATTCGGGTAAATCCGAGCTGGCTCAGCTAGCACTACACAATCCCCATATATGGGCAACAGAACGGAAGAACTGAGCTCCCGTGAACTGAACCCTTATATAAGAATTAATTAATCGCCAGGCGCGAAGCGCGCGCCGCTTCTCCAGTCGCCAGATCAGGAGGGACCAGAACTTGCGTGATGCGCAACAGAGCTCTGGTCCTGTCGTAAAACTTCCTGAATGTATCGTAACAGGACCAATCACCCAATGCTGCCACCACATGCGGATCCACGCCAAGATAGATTAGTGCAGTTGCTGCTGCTCCTCGTGTAGAATGCGCGGAAAACGAATCCGTCTCCAGTTCCCCCAATTCCAGTAGGTGTTTCCTTAACCAGCGAGTAGTGAGACCGTTGATGGTATCAGACGATAAAGGCTTCCGTGGCTTTCGTAGGGACACAAAAATCTCAGAACCCTCGTAATCACCAGTAGCCTCCAAATAACGCGCTAAGCACTGCTGCGGATCAATTGACGGTGGCGTAACATTGTGAACAGGATAACGTGCATAGTATCTCCTCCCTTTGCGCTTAGCAGAAATGAACCAAGGCTGTGCAGCGCGTTGGATATCCCTACGTGATCGCGCCAGATCAACGCCTCGGAACAAGGCAAAGAATCTCAAGGACAAAATGGCTTGCAAGCGCAGCTGAGCTTCCGTCTCCACAGGTTGCTGATGCATGACTTGTATAAGACGCCGTACATCATAGAAACGATGATAATGAGGAACACTGACGAACCAGTCACGTTTCAAGTTGCGTAGCATACCCTCGAAACGTAGTTGCGAAAAGCACGGGAATAAACACACTGCTGAATACGCCATACGCCCAGCACTTAAAGAATGCGTGCGTGAAAACTTTAACAGTTGCACCGCCACCGTCATCAGTGGGATTTGACCAAAGCGCTCCACCTTTAACAGTGGAGCAAGCGCCGCGTCTTGTAACAAGAACGTACCAAACATGTGCCACGCAGAATTGTAACGTTTCAAGGTGTCCTTCCCGATTTCATTGATGATAAGCGTCGCCTCTTCGTTGGTAGCTCCTCGCAATTGATAGTATTCACGCAAACATACGCCAAGGTCAACACGAAACGTGGTTGTGTCTCTGTGCCGTCTGGCATTTGCAACCGGAACTCCGACGTGTTCATTGCGAACTTCACGTGTTTCATCAATAGGTTCCACAAAACTTCGCGCGGCCTGTACGGCAGAGCCATGAGAACTCTCACCCCTGGTGACTCCAACACTTTGTTGACCAACTGAGGTATGTGCTTGAACGGCGGGTAGACCCACCCCGGTGAAAGTAAAGTTAGATTCTGGGAGAAGACATCGATGGCGTAAGCCCCCGGCTGAGGACACGGACTAACGAACTTGCTGCACACCGCATTGGAACTCCTTGACATCCAATCCATTTCCGGCTGAATCCAACTTTTGAACTCCTCCAGGATCCAAGTCAACACGTCCGACGGGAAGGTAGCCTCCGACGGTGTCCAACGAAGCCGAGACCAAATGTCCGCCGGATTCACCGAGGTGTGCACGTAAAACGGTTGAATCTCGATGCGATTGGCTTGTGTAAAATTCCACAGTTGGAGAATCAATGCGTTGAACCGCGGCTTGCGACCTCCCCACTTGCGGAGATACCAGTAAAGGACCATTGAGTCGGTGAAAAATCGCAGCGTGGTGTCCCTCAGCGCATACGCTTGAATCGTCAGTAGGGCTCCCCTGAACTCTTGGACGTTTATGTGTTCCTCTCGATTCAGGAACCAACCGACCGCTGCTTGGGCACTCGCTTGAAGGACTCCGCCCCACGCCAGATCCGACGCGTCCGAGTACATGTCCCTGACGTGACCCATGGAAACTACGAAGGTGCGTCCCTTCCACTGGTGTAACTCGTCCGCCAGATCCATCAACTGACGTGACACGCGCTCCGGGAGCGCCACGTCTGCCTCCCAGCCAGCCTGGACTGCCACCGCCACGTGCACCGCCAGGGCGTCGCTGAGGAGTCGGATATGGGGCATGGCGAACAACAAGGAACGGATTCTTCCAAGAACGGAGGCGCATCGCCTCACTGATGGTGTGTGACTGTGTGCCAGTCTGTTCACGTCCCGAAAAATTGCTTGTAGGCGCTTTGGAGGTACCGCGACGAATCCTTCCCTGAAGTTCAGCATAAAACCAAGCATTATAATTTCTTGAGACGGCTCCAAACATGATTTTGGGACATTGACCAATATACCCAACCGATGCAAAAGTTGTACCAAAAAACGTGTGTGTTCCAGACATTCACGGTAAGTATTGCCAATGATGAGCCAATCGTCCAAGTAGACCCAAACGAGTGCTCCGCGTTCGCGCACGGCATTTAAGATTGGTTGCATGAGGCGTTGCCATTCCCGTGGTGCAACGTTTAATCCAAACGGCAACACGCACCACCTGTAAAATTCACCGTCGACGTAGACCCCCAAATAGGGTCGATCCCGCGGATGGATACCCATGTGAAAATAAGCACTTTTCAGGTCAATTTTGCAAGCATACTGACCGGGTCTCAAGAACGGTAAAATGCCCCACAGAGTGACCAAACGAAAATAGGTGGTCTGTACAAACTGGTTCACGTTCATCAGATTGGTGATAGATCGATGGCCTCCCTCAGGATGTGCCTCGTCTGACGCTTTGTCCACTGCGAACATACTTGCACAACACTTAATGTCTTTGCGCTCGACGCGTTCCATGCAACCCTGTTGCACTGCATGCAACACGTGTTTTACCAATTCAGGGTCGGTTACCTCTGCGTGGGAAGAACGAGGACGGAAGTCGTCGGTTGGCCGATCGGGATCAAAACCGTCAACCCAATCAAGCTGCAGCCCATTGCGAATCACTGACGCCGCGTATGTGTCCTTCAACGTTTCCCATTCATGCAATTGTGCACGACAGCGCAAATAGAGTGGCATGTGGGGATGGATCGGCGGTGGCACGCACACGGCTGGTGCCAAAACATTATTTACAGTCAAGCTACTGCTGTGGTCGTTCATCTAACTTGTCGTTACGTGGCACAAATCTTTGGGTGAAACCCTTACCTTTGCCTTTGCCTCCTGTGCCAGATCTCCGTGGATCAAAACGACCTCGTGTTGAAAACGAACGGAAAGAACTACGATGCGAGTAAGGGGAGAAACGCGTGCCTCTCAGGTCTTTTTGTAATTTGTTGCGCGACTGAAGTAGTGACATGTCATCCTTCGAGAGTAACTCTGGTGCAATCGCAGGTTGTTCAAACCGTTTATCTACTGCCACTCGCCGGGAGCTTTGGATGCTGTAGTCCAACGCACCCAACATTGCAAACAAATGTTCACATAGTACCAATGAAACAGGTGCTTCCGGAGCTACCGTTGCGTCATCTTCGCGTGTTAAGACTACTCCCAGGACTCGCATGGCGTCTTTTACCTGTTGTTCCCAACGACGCTTCTCTGCGTCTGCTGGATGTTTGTGCGTTGGCGCGTTATTAACAGCTGCCCTATGGAACTCGTCGAACACTGGAAGGTGCTTCAACATCTTTTTTTTGCGAAACTCGTCTTGCAAAACCTTTCGCTCTTCCAGGAGTGCAGACAAGCGTGAAGGAAGCGACAGAACCTCATCGCGCCACACGAACGTGGACTCCTTGTCCGACGCGGGGCCAGCGTGGTCCTTGGGACCGCTCAAAGTTTCGCATGCCACGAAGACGTCTTCGCGATGCGACGACGTGCCTGTTCTGCCAATGTCGTCGCCCTCTAAGGTGAGTAAGGCATCACGAACCAAGGCCATCGTGTCTTTGACAGTGGCCAGTGTTTTCTTTCCTGTAAGTTTGGAATACAGTGACGCTGCCTGCCAAGGACTGAGACCACTCATTGCGCCTTCCTTTGCCAACTGTGCTGCATGTTCCAACGACTCAGAACTCAGGTTCCACGCCTGACCCGGCAACTTCAGCACGAACTCGTGAAAATCCAGTGTCTCATTTTCTTCTGTCATTTTGTTAAAATTTATATCCTTAAAACATTTTGGATTGCATCAGAAATCAAAGCTCTGGGTACAGCAAATCACTAGTTGAACAACTCAGTGAGCGCGTGACCGGTTTTAAGAGCATGGGAGGTTAATAGTGGTTGGAGCATGTAAGGAGTACTGATTTTCCAAATTTTTCATTATACTACGGTTTTCTCTGAGATCGTCGACGACAGGTCGTAGCTTAGAGGAGAAACACAACTCTAAGGTTGGTAGAGTGTGGGTTCAAACCCCATGGGGGGTATTTGAGGTCAAAAATTCATTTTTCATGTATAATACCATTTTTGTGTATATTTTGAGGGTGCACGTTTCAATGAAAGGTAGCAAAGGGCACCAAAAGAGCAGAAAACAGAGAAAACAAACCGGTTTTAAGGAGTTGGCCCATATATGGGGATTGTGTAGTGCTAGCTGAGCCAGCTCTTCCCAACGGGTGCTAGTAGTGTTAGATTCTGTCCTGTTGCTGAAATTGATGCGACTCGGAAGCTGGGGCAATTCCAGTGGATGATAGAAGGCCCGAAATGATAATCTGGCTAAACCATGGTGTGGTGCCTCGGCCCACTCGGCAGGCTCTTCATTCATGTTTTTTCTTTGCACAATCGTTCGCCACCTGCTCAGGGGACTCCCACGGAACCATGGTTGTCAGGAACCCCTCATCTTTCCTATTTCTTTGGGTGGAGCCTTTGGTAAGGGCATCGTCGGGAGCAACACCCTCTCTATATGGGATCGTTCGTAGACTTTTGGGTTGAAAGCCTGGATTGTCCGGGGGATATGAAGTTGATATTCATTTGACTTGATCTCTGCACCCACTTTTGCTTTGTTGCTTTGTTTTCGCCACTCTTCGGAGAGATTGTACCTTTTTGGAGGTTGCCGGATGCAATGGGACCACTTCCCCAAGTGCTATTTCTATTTTTGGCACACCATGTCCAATTATTAGCACACTTGTTCTATTTTTACTTAAGAAATTTCTGTTCTTAGGAGTCGTTGCCAGGGGCCCCGTTTCGCGTTTGATCTGACTCTGCAGTCAGCTCATAGGTGTGGAGGTTGTATTGGTGAGGTCAGCTTCCCTCCAGGGTCGCTGAGGTTGGAGATGTCAGATTTTTGCCTGTTCTACTTTTAGTAACACATGTTACTAGTTTTAGTAGAACAGTCGTTTCTCATTTCACCGTATTTGGGGCACCTTGAGACATTCCTACTGGCACCAGGACCATTTTTTCACAAGTAGAGTGCAATGGCGAGTCTGCTCCAGCTCATCTCGCGCCTGGACCCAGGTTCCAAATGTTGCCCCACAAAAATTATTTGAGGACTTCTCTTCTACCCAAAACACAAAAAAAACTTCTCCATTGTTTGTGTGTACCCTTGTCATGGTGCCGTGTCATATCCCTCCGGGCCAGTGCCAATGTCTCCTGGACGTGGTCCAAAGCTCTCACGTCCGTTAGTTGGAGTGTGGGTCATGCAAGTGGTTAACGCCTTGCATGCTGAGCATCATTTACCTGTTTGTGTTCTTTTATGTAGACTAGTCAACGACCTTGCTTTTTGTCTATCTTTAATCTGCCGAGCCTATGCCTTTACGTTTAGTGGTGACTGGAGGGACCTCATCCTTTTGAGTTCCTATCCTACCCCCGCCGCCGAAGTTTACTTGGCCGGGTGGCCATGGTGTATGTGGTACCGTCCCACAATGAGGGGGGTGCGAGCAGAACAGGGGGTTCCAGAGGAAGAACCAGAATCTTCCTGTACTCTTTATGTCTCTACGGGCAGGTGACATTCCCCCTTGGAAGGGGATGAAGACAGTTCGGATCCCATTTGGCTGCATTCTATCCAACACTTCAGCGATTTCAACAGGATAAGAAATTGGACATTTGTGGTTCAGAGCAGCCCGGCTGTGTGTGCAGGCACCCTCCTCGTATTTCTGGTGGCGTGTGTGTGCTCCCTGTTCTTCAATGCGGGTTTGTCGTCAGAAGATTCGCCACTCTTCGGAGGGATTGCACCTTTTAGGAGGTTGCTTGACGCAATGGGACCATCTCCCCAAGTGCTATTTCTATTTGTGGCACACCATGTTCCATTTTTAGCACACCTGTTCTATTTTTACTTAAAAATCTTCTGTTTTTGAAGTCGCTTCCAGGGGCCGCGTTTCGCGTTTGATCTGACTCTGCATTCAGCTGATAGGTGTGGAGGTCATATTGGTGAGGTCAGCTTCTGTCCAGGGTCCCTGAGGTTGGAGATTTCAGATTTTTGCCTGTTCTATTTCTAGTAACAGATGTTACTATTTTTAGTACAACATTTTTTTTATTTCTCCGTATTTCTCCATATGTGGTACCGTCCCACAATGAGGGGGGTGCGAGAGGAACTGGGGCCTCCCGAGGAAAAACCGGAATCTTTTGTCCTCGTTTTGTGTCTACGGGCAGGTGACAATGCCCTGGGAAGGGAGATGAAGCTGGTTCGGATCCCATTTGGCTGCATCCTATGCCACACTTCAGCGATTTTCGCGATTTGCGCAATTTCAGGTACCTTTTAAGGGGAATTCGAATTTCTACCATTTATAATCAACAGGATAAAGAATTGGACATTTATGGTTCAGACCTGGCCAGCTGGGTGTGCAGGCACGCTCCTCGTATTTCTGGTGGCGTGTGCGTGCTCTCTGTTCTTCAATGCGGGTTGATCGTCCGAAAATTCTTCCAAACTGCTGCTAGTAGTGTTAGATTCTGTCCTGTTGCTGAAATGGATGCGACTAGGAAGCTGGGGCAATTCCAGCCGATGACAGAAGGCCCGGAATGATAATCTGGCTAAACCATGGTGTGGTGCCTCCGCCCACACCGGCAGGCCCCGTAAAAAGGAATTGGTACGCCTCAATGCACGCATTTGCTTCGACGTTTGCCACGCCTACAGGTATCGGGGATCACGAGTCCCATGAAGCTGAAGAAGCCCTAGTGCAAGAGGAGTTGAAGTGGAGGTGGCTGAGGTAGGCGCAAGGGACGGGAAGAAAGTAACTCGGTCGTTGCTCCGCAAGGCAAAGGTAATGTTCATTCCTCGGCATATCATTTGTTCGTTTTGTATGTGTTGTGACAACTCGATCTTCCGTCAATTTGTGGTGATTGCATGTTTTGAACGTGTTGTGCGTACCTGCAGTGGGCAAACATGCTAAAGGCGGAGAATTGCATTTATGCCCTGGTTGCTCATTTCTTATTTTCCGTATTACCTCGTTGATCTTCGGTGAATTCATATCATTGGTCAAACATGGTTGGTGGTCCTCTATCCGTCTCTTGTAAGCAGCCAGTAGGGCATGAGGTGACTGATTATGGCAATTGGATACAGCGATAATCCTCGGTCAAGGTTGTGGATTATCACTACTAGTGCATGAATGCTCTCCTGGGTCCTGGTTAGGCGAAGGGCTCTCTGTAAAAGCATGCTCGCCGTCTCGGTGTTGCTGAGGTTATTTCTCTCCGGCCATGGATTGGTCAGGCCCGCTCTCTTGGCCATTGTATTCGTTAGGCTCTCTCTCCGGGCATGAATCTCGGCAGGACCATCTCACTTAAGGCCTTTTGTTTTGCAATCGATTTCCACTTTAAAGCCCGTACCGGGCCAAACTTTGTTCATAGGCTGCACGTGCTGTATGTACACTCGCATGCGGCGCACGGGGCCTGTTACTGCCTGGGGTTAGCAGGGGGCACTGGCTGACTGTTGGGCATGTGGTGTGTGGGACACGGTCGCGTCGCACGCATGCCCGCGGGGCTGCAGTGTGCGCTGACGAGCCAGTGATGCTTCTGGTTGCGGGGGGGTGAGGCCAGTGGGCCTGCCGTTTGCGTGCGCAGCAGTGGCTGAGGTGAACAGGGGTGGCGGTGGTGAACCGGAGGCGCTGTGGGTGGACCTTCGGTTCCCTGGGGGGTCGGGGGGCTGCCCTGCGGGTAGCTGGTGCCTTTGGCTGTGAGGTAGCGGTTCCCGTATAAGCTGATCTGTGGCAAGCGGGGGGGGGGCGCACCTAGAGGAGGGGGGGGAGTGTGTACTGATGTGCCGGCGGCGCGGCTGCCGTGTGTGCAGATGGTCAATATGATGAAAGGATGAAGCGTGGTGGAGACGTGATCTGTGTACTGAGGCACACTAGAACGTGTATGAAAAAAACGAGAAACGAGGAACTTCAGTGAATCCCAACTATCTCGGGGGACTGTGGCTCGGGTACAGCAGGGCAGGATGGTAAGAAGTCCTTGGTGTATGCGTGCGCTGACAGGGGCACAAGACCCTTGTGTTACCTGAGAATACGCGCTCACAGAAATGTAGCTTCAGGCAAGCAGGGTGGGCTGGCAGGACATCACTGGCTACTGGAAAAGCAGTCAGGGGTTGACTTGACTTGCATACAAGAAACCGGGGTTGACGCCCTGTTGCGTTCTGGTGCACAGAGCACAGGACATATCAAGACGTAGCGATTTGCAGGAGGATCGTGTTGCCTGGTAAACACCGTGTGTTGACATAGCCTCAAAGGTCCTGGCGTCATCTGAGGTATGCGCTCACAGAAATGTAGCTTCAGGCAAGCAGGGTAGGCCGGCAGGACACCTCTGGCCACTGGGATAGCAGCCAGGGGCTGGTTTGACTCACATACAAGAATTCGGGGCTGACGCCCCGTCGTGTTCCCACCCTGAGGGTACTGGATGTATCAGGATGTATCCATTCGCAGGAGGATCTGATGTCGGGGAAACGCCGTGCGCTGACAGAGGCTTAAGACCCTGGTGTTACCCGGGAATATGTGCTCACAGAATTGTAGCTTCAGGCAAGTAGGGCAGGCCGGCAGGACAGTAGTAGGGTGGGCTGGCAGGACATCTCTAGTAAGAAAAAGTTTTTTTCCAATGCCTTGAGGCATACTCTAGTTGTATTAGAGATGCACTGAGCATTCAGGCATTTTTATCTTAGTATTGGTCCCACCAAAAGTGGTGATAACACATTTTGACCTATCGAACCAAACACCCAATCAGGATATGGAGTGGGGGTCCCTTAATCCCCTTTCAAAGTGAGGCTAATCATCTTTTCCTGAGTTGACTGAGAACTGACATATCCAAGGCAGAGTCTATGAATTTATCTATGTTTCCCCATGAATTCTTAGCTATCTTAGTGGTATGCACCCTAGGGGGCTGGGCACCTCTTTTTGAGAGGTCCTGGGTTCAATTCCTGGTCAGCCTAGCTAAGTAGGAAGATCCCATGTGACATGGCAGTGACCTCATGGCCACATGCCCTGACACCTCAGCACATATGGGACCCAAAACAAAGAGTGCACATCTCCTGAGATGGCACTATGGAGATAGAGTGACCATGGGGCAGGTTTCCAACTCTTTTTTAAAACATTTCAGCTATCTTTGTGAATATGCATTCCTAATTGACCTGAGTTGCAGTTTCTGTGAATATCCAATCATCCTTCACTGTTTACACTGCAGCCCTTCATGCTTTGATCCTGAATCTCTTCTCCTTGCATACTATCCGTTTGGGCCATCCTGGATTGACTTGGATTTAGTGTATTTCAACAAACAAAAGCTTTTCATCTCCAAAAACAAGCAGCAGGAAACCCTACACCAACAGCAAGCAGCAGGAGAGACAAAATGAGGGTGCTGAAAACACTATAAACTTTTCTGGTAGTAAGAGGCAGCCTGTCTTTGCGCACCGACAGCAACCCCGCGCCGTACATCCAGTGCGCCGAGTACGGGCATATATAAGCAGAAGGGTGACTGAAGATGGACACAAGGAAGGAGGACGCCGACGTGAAGACAGCGCCAGCGCCTGAGGCACCGGCAAGGCCAGCACCTGGCGCTGTACCTTCGGCGGAGCCCTTACATGGGCCAGTGGATGCGGCTGAGGACTCCCTGGTTGGACTCCAGACGGCCTTCGGGGCCCTGTCTGTCGAAGAGGTGGTCGTGGTCACTCAGCCTGTGAAGAGGAAGAGAAGAGAGAGCGAGAAGGATGCTGGAGAAGAAGCAGACGAAGGGAAGGAACAAGGGCAAGACCTGACGCATGACCCTACCTTCGAAGGCGCATCAAGCGCTTCTGGCCTCCACGCATCACCCTCTCCTATAACCACCACACTCCCAGCCGCTGCAACATCAACTTCCACAACCAACCCGCCTATGGCAGAGGGCACAGGCTTTACTGGCATGCCTCCCTACCCCGCCTATGGTATGGGCCCACATACCACTGCGCTCCCTCAGGCAACTACTGCCAGTGAGCCTGTGGCTTCCAGCTCTGCGCCGCGATGGTATGCGGCTGACTATCCCCATCCACTACACGCTACTGGAACCTATGTGGATGTTCCTGGGTATGCTCCTGGGTATGCACCTGGGTATGCACCCTTGAGTGGGTTGAGGAGAGGACCTGAATCTCTTGGTGGCAGGAGTAGAGGATCAGGAAGATCCTCCAACAGGTCCCTGACGCGGTCGGAGATCAACGAGGTGCTCCGAGGAGCCACTTCAAAAATCGTGGGCGACCTCACTCAAGAGATCCATGAGAAACTGGAGCCCCTGATGATCCCGCCCCACGCGTCACCTACTACGGTGGGAATGTTACCCCACCGAGTACAGGCCAACCACCTGGCGGCGGGGTTGACAAATACCCTGGGGAGCCTGAGGAGCAGACCGATGCCGACTCTTGCAGCAATTCCGAGAAGTCCTTTCGTGCCGAGAACGGCCCAGCCGCCTTACAGCCACGTGACGAACTCGACGAGGGCCGAGCTGGACCGGCTGGGGCTAACAGCCTTGAGGGCTATGGTGGACGTAGAGCCTTATGGCTCTAGTGATCTGGGCGGAGACCCCTCAGACGATGAGCCGCCGTCGATGGATTCTTCTTCGCCCTCGGATGACGATGACCCTGAGGACCCCGAGGACCCTAAGGGTAAGAAGAAGAAGAAGAAGAAGAAGAAGACCCGACGCCCTGAGGGACGCAGGTCTCAGGAGGCGAAGGCTTTTGCCACCTCCAAGATCGTGGTGAACCTGCCTGAGTTCACAGGCAAGGACCTCAGCGAGTTCGCTGAAAGTTTTTGCCGGTTCCTACGACTGACCGGCCAAACCCACGCCAGTGGGCGAGTGAAGTGCGATCTGCTCCTGCACTGCTGCAAGACCAAGTGCCTGGAGAAGCAGGTCAGGCAGATCGTGACTAACTCCGCCACCTTTGCCGATGTGTTGGTTGCCCTGGAGAGGCAGTACCCGACCTACGAAACCGACCTCTCCATCAGGGCCGAGATCTAGAACCTGCCCGTGCTGCCCAACAACCCCAAACCTAGCAGGGTATCCGAGCTGTTGGCTGATCTGGATCACTGGGGTGGACGACTGACGCCCGGTTCCTACAGCAGCGACGACCTGCTGTTCTTGTTGGTGGCCAAGCTCCCTCGAGAGCTATGGGACGAGTGCCGTTAGACGGCGGAGCGCAAGGCTAGATCCCTCCGCTACGAGGATCTATGCATGCTACTCCTGGAGCTGGCGCTGGAGAAGGAGAGCGACCAGCACTTGAACAACTACCGTCCTGGTGGTGGAGGTTCTGGAGGCCATGGCAAAGGGTACCAAGGGTCCGGAACTGGGCAGGGGACTACCCCCAAACATGCCCACGCCCGTATTCTGGAGAGCGTGAAGGAGCTATTCTGGTGTTATGCCAGAGACGAGCAGGGCCACCTGCAGCACGCCCCTGACTGCGAGCAGCGAGACTGCTTCGTAGTCCAGGGGAAGCAGCAGGAAAAGAACACCGGCGCCAAAGCGAAGCTGCCGGATCATTACCGGTGCACCATCACGTGTGCATTCTGCGGTAAGCGGAAGAACTACGAGGATGAGTGCTACCATAAGCAACGCCTATCAGCTAAGCTTAAAGGGGAGGATCCTGGCAAAGGCTCAAGCAAAGGTGGAGGCAAAGGCAAAGGCAACGACTCCGGCAAGGGCAAGTCGAAAGGACGTGGTCAAGGGCAAGACAAAGGTCAAGGTGGACGAGGAGGAGGCGCTAACCGCCAGCCCGACAACAAGAACAAGGACAAGAACGGAGGCAACCCCAACCCTAATCCAGGGGGGAACTCCGAGCCCTCTGGAGGGCAGTCTGGACCTACCACACGATCACAAACGCAGGCCCAACAAGAACAAGGAGCCAAGCGTGAGCATGAAGGTGGTGATGACGGCAACGCTAAGAAGAGGAACCGTTTCATGTGGATTGCCCGCAAACTGCAGAAACAAGGGGTTCGAGGTGACCTGTCCCGCAGAGTTCTGACAGGAACGCTCTGGTGGCACCCAAGACCTGGTATTTTGGATACGTATCCGACTAGGGGGACGCGAATACCTGGGGGTATTGGATACTGGCGCCACAATATCTATAGTGGCCAAGAATATTTTACCTTGTGGGAGCCTGAAGAACACCATGACCACCGCTGCTATACGCATGGGGGATGGACATGTGGTGCACAGCTGCGGGGACTGTGAAGTTGAGGTACCTATGGGCTCTCGGACTATCGCCCATCGGTTCTATGTGATGGACACTGAGGCCTTCGACTTTGTACTGGGTACTGACTTCTTCGTACAGCACTCCCAGATACAATCCCTGACGCTGCAAGCGCCCTACCTCCTCTACGTGGACCACGGCAGTGGCAGAGAGTCTGTGCCACTGGAGCAGTCGGAACATACCTCGAGTTACCTGAGACTATCGAAGGAGGAGCCCTCGAACATGATGGCGGCCTCCAAAACTGAGGACTATCAACTATTGGGGGAAGTCCTAGACCAAGGTCTGAAGGAGTCAGGTTACTCTCGAGAAGACCTGAGTGTGGAGTTGTTCGCCAGAGACAAGCAACATGTACTGGACCTTTACTGCAGCAAGGGGAAGAACTGCAGCTACAAATTTTACTGGCCCTCTTTCGGGATGGCCTACGGGAACCCCAGGTTCAGTGAACTGGGGAAGGTGCTGACCAAGGTGGCCTTGGAACGTTCCCGTATGGTCCTGTGTTCCCCCGATTGGGGAGCCCATGGGGGCAACGAGTACTGGCGAAACATCCTCGACAGGCTGACTATCAGCTCTGTTCGTTTGCCTGATGAGGCCATCTACGTGCCTCTGGGACGCAAGACGCCTATTGGGAAGCCTGGATGGGGGAGTATGCTCAGCGTGGTGGACGGAAGTCTTACCACCATCCCCTGGGAGGACCTGGACCCGACCCTGGTCTAGGCTATACAACGAGAAAGCAACGAACTCGCCCTTGGTGACTTGAAGGATCGCCTACGACCTCAAGATGCTGTTGAGACTACACCCGGAGGAGATGAGTACGTCGTGACTGACACCAACGCCCCCAACTCTCCCTGTCATGTACCTGTTCCTGATGGAGTCTCTGAGTGTTGACTATCTGAGCTACCTAGCTCTATCCACTCCGATGACGAAACTGAGCACGACGCCTTCTTCGTGCAGACCTGTGTGGAGGAAGTGGAGAACGCCGAGTACGTCGCCCCACTAAAACCCCTACTCTCCATGAGGGTGGAAGACCCCGTGGATGAAGAGCTGGACCCTCGATTCAGGCTCAGGGAGTATGTGGATTCCAAGAGGAAGTTGGTGGCGAAAAAGCTATGCTACGCGAAGCCTACCCGCAGCTTATGGCCACTGAAACAAGGACGTATGGGAGACCTATCTCAATTGAAGGAGGACCTCGAACAGAAGATCATCACCTGGCAAAGGGAGGTAGATCTTAAGCTCATGAACAGCGTGTGGGGCGCCCATGTGAGGACCCCAGAGGAGGACGACCCCTCGGAGGAATGTGTATGTGAACCCCCTCGAGCGTGCCTATGTTGCCATCGTCCATCGGAGATGGTTGAACAAGACCTTCTATATGCCTACCAAGGGCTGAAGGATACTACCACGGGCGAAGAGTCGGTGGAAGACCACTTCCTGACGTCTATTACTCAGGGGGCAAGCAACTTACACTCTGACGAGGACATGGAGGACAAGATCAAGATATTGGACCCTCGGGTACAGAAGCTTATAAGGACATATCTGGAGGTGTTCGGAGAACTACCCCCTCCAGCCTCATGTGACAAGCTGGTACAGATGGACCTCAAGCTGAAACCCGAGTTCGTGGGTCACAAGATCCGGAGGAGACCCTATCCAGCTCCTAAAGAGCAGGCTGATGAGATTGAGGTAGGTAGGTATCTTCGGGAGCTCGGGATGCCTCCTTTGACATTGCAGGAAGAAGGTCTTACCAAGGGGACGTCCTGTCCCTCCCACTGCCCTATGTCAGGTGCCTCTTGAGCCGCTCCCGCATGTGCTTGGGAAGGCGTTGTCGCGGCCACCCGGTCCATGTGTCCCAGGTGGGAGGGTGTCCCCACATGTGTCCATGGGTAGGGCCACATGCCCCCTCCTTTGGGCGGCAGCTCTGGGGGGCTGCCCAGCCGTGTGGAGTATCTCTCACCACAAGGGGTATTGCTCCCGCTTGTCTACGGTACGACCGCCTCACCCTTGTTGCCTGAGTTGCGGGGCCACTCTGCTTGGCAGGTGACCCCCTCCTGCGCTGTGTACCGGCTCGCCTGTCACCGGTTGCTTCCATTGCTCCGGGTGACGTTTGCCATGGTCCCCGATGCAGCCTGGCCGGGCTCGGACCAGTGGCCTTGGAGTACCGCTCCTGCCACTGGCCCGGTGGGTCGGCTGGGTCGCCGCAGTGCGTCCGACCCATGGGGTATTGGTTCTTTCCTGTCCCTCGGCCGCCCTACGTGTGTGCAGTGTCATGGGCCGCTGGGCTCCTGTTCACCGGTGTGCCCGCGCGGTTTGCTGTGGTGCGTCTGCAGTGTCCTGGGCCAGCTGGCTCCTGTTCACCGGTGTGCTCGCTCGGTGTGTTGTGTTGCATGTGCGGTGTCCTGGTCCACTGGGCTCCTGTTCACCGGTGTGCGTGCTGTGTGCGGTGCGCGTGTGCCATGGGTGGTTGTGTCCCTCTTCCTCCCCCCCCAATTTTCGTTTTTTTTTACTTGTTTTTTTTTTTTTACTCTTTTTTTTTTTTTTTTTGGGAGAGAAAAAAGAGAAAAAACAAAAAAGAGAAAAACAGGGGCACGCGTACACTGCAGGCACAGGCACGGGCAGCTGGTGCGGCGGTGCAATAGCGTTGTGTCCTCTGGCGTGTGTCGTCAGTGCTGTGGCGGCGGTCGCGCCCCAGGGGTGCGGCTCGCGCGTCCTGATGTACACGGGTATGGGTCAGGGTGGGTTTGGTTAGGTGTCTCTTTGCTTCTGGTGCTGGCTGGTTAGGCGGCTGTGTGGGCTGTGGCTGTGGGCTGTGTCTACGTATTTCCCTCAGCGGGCCTGGTTAGGAGTCAAGGGTTGACAGTTTCAGGGTGTGGCTCGGGTTTGATTTGTGTTGGGGCTTCGGGTCGGTTAGGCTTGGGTCAGGGTGGGTTTGGTGAGGTGTCTCTTTGCTTCTGGAGTTGGCCGGTCAGGCGGCTGTGTGGGCTGTGGGTGTGGGCTTTGGTTTCGGTGTTCCGTCGGCGGGCTTGGTTAGGAGTCAAGGGTTAGCGGTTTTGGGGTGTGGCTCGGGTTTGATTTGTGCTTGGGTTCTGGCTCGGTTAGGCGGTTGCGCGGGGCCGGGCGTGTGGGTAGCGGCGTCCACGGGGTCGTGCGCCCGAGGCGATAGCGGGGTTGTGCGTGCGGGCCGGCCGGTGGCCGGTGGCCTCACTGGGAGTCCCACACGGTGGGGTCGACGGGCGTGCCGGGGGCGTACGCAGCGTGCAGGTTCGGCAGCAGCGGGCGCACGTGCAGGGCGTCGGCGTGCCCGATGAGGACCTCACTGAGGACCGAGGGGTTGGCGGCAAGCAGTATGCGATGCCCGGGAGGGGTGGCGGCGAGGAGCGGGAGGATGTCCGCGGCCCGCGACGTGGGGGCGAACACGACGTGGGCCCGGTGCGGCCCCGGGAGCGGTGCCGGGGGGAGCGGGACCACATGACGGCGGTCTACTGTGAGGTGCCAAGTGGCGCGACGGTGGAGGAGCCGGACTAGGGCGATGCTGTGGCGCAGTGTGTGGGGCTGGGTGCTGGGCGGCGTGGGGACGTGCGGCGGGAGGGGGGGGAAGCGGGGGGGTGGCGTGTGAGGGCACACGGCGGAGGAGTGACGCCAGCGACGTGTGTGTCGTGCTGAGGGTGGAGAGGAGCCCACGGTAGCGGGCCTGGGTTTGGCACCTTTGGGCGTAGTGGTGCTCGTTGTCGTGTGTGTTGGCTTCCTTCGGCGTGCGGTTCGTTTGGTGACTTCTGGGCGGGGCCTGGCGTGGCGCCCCGTGGTGGTGGTTTGCTGGGTAACAGGGTTAGGTGGCGGCGCCGCTGGCCGGGGGGTCAGGCGCGTCGTGTTGTGTGGCGCGCAGGGCTCCTGGGGTGCTGTGGGTGTCGCCGGTGTCGGTGCGCCGACGCTTGTTGGGTGGTGAGGGGGTTTGTGCGTGCGGGGCTGGGCTTTGGGTGATGTCCCACAGACGGATGCTGTCTCGCTGCGTTTCCTGGAGGGTCTCCCACAGGCGCCTGAGGACATACGGGTGGTCCTAGGGCGCGGGGAGGTTGCGGGGGTGGACTCCCAGGGGGTGGAGCGCATCCGCCAGCATGGCTTCCCATGCGGCCTGCGGCATCCGGCCCCCCGCCGGCCGGAGGCGGCAGTTCTCCACCGACCCCTTGCGGGGCCGATGGACCAGGCCCTCGAGGGAGGGCTCTCCCCGGGCCCACTTCCGCAGCTCCCAGAGCTGCGTGTGGGTCCGGCGCTGCCACCACTGTTCCTGGGCGGGCCTGCGGTCTTGGGCGGAGGAGTGGGCGTGGGTGGGTGTGACGTGGTCGTGGGGACCGGCGGCGGTGGCGGGCCTGGGGGATTCCTCGTAGTCCTGTTCCGTGAAGGTGCGTGGAGAGTGGGGGTGCACGCGGATGTGGACCCGGGGGTGTGCGCGTACGGTCTCCGCCTCGGGGTTTGGCGGGGATTCGCGGCGGCGGCGGTAGTGGGGCATGCGTTGCATGTGGGCTGTCATCGAGGGCCGGTAGGGGGGCGAGGACGCTGCTGTCGGACCCTGGCGTCGTTCTGGCTTGGTCGGGAGCGGTCCGTGGGCCTGGGGTGCGGGCTTTGAGAGGTTGCGGGACGAGGTGCGTCGCGCTTCGGCCGCGGCGCGCTCCGCCATGAAGGTGGTGGCGGTGGCGTCAGTGACGGTGGGGGGGCGCCGCGCTGGGCGCTGCTGCCTTCGGGCCTGGGACGGCTGGGGCCGGATGTCGTAGAGGACGTCCCCGGGGGGCCGGGCTCGCGCTGCCGTCGTGGCGCCGGGTTTGGGCTTGGGTTTGGGCTTGGCTGCGGGTTGACCCTTGGGTTTGGGTGGCCGTTTAACGGCGGTCTTGGGCGTCGGCTGGGTCGTGGGTGTGGGCTTCGTCGGGGCGTGGGCCTTGGCGGCGGCGGGGCTGCTCGCGGTGGGGGCGGGTTTGGAGGCCCGTTTGGGAGGTGTCCCCCGCGGCCTGGGGGGTGGAGTGCTGGATGAGAACGTGGTGGTGGTGGTGGATGAGGTGGTCGTGGTGGTGGAGGTTGTGGAGTCGGAGGCGGAGGAGAGGGCTGTGGGAGACGGCGGAGGGTCCTGGGCCTCGGGGGCGGGCGTATGATGCTGGGTCCTGTAAGTAGCGAGAACGAGGGTGCAGGTTCGGGCATCGGGCGTGTGCGCGCGTTTTCCCTGGTGATCCGTGCGTGCTGGTGCTGGCGTGGCGGCGTTGTCTCGGCTGCGCGGGCACGTGGGTTACCCTGGGGGGTGGCCATATCTGCTCCAGGACGTGAGGGTGTGTTTGCTGGAGGTAGTCGAGGGTCTGGAAGAAGCATCGCTGGATGCCGGGCATGTCCTCCTCTGTGAGGTGGGGGTAATTTTGGGTGGGGGTGTGGGGGCCCAGCCACAGCAGCGTCATGAGGCGGGCTGCCACCATGTACGGGCATAGTTGTAGGGTGGTGGGGCGTGGGGGGGTGGGTCCCCTGTGGTTTGGGGGGGCTTCCCTCTGCCGGGGGCGCAGCGTGACCACCCACACCCATCGGTCGGTGGGGATCCCCCAGGTCCGTTGGGTCCACTTGGCGAGGCAATACATCGCCCTACCAAGGCCCTGGTAGCCGCTGCGGATGGAGAGCAGCGTGTCCAGGGATTTGGGTTCCCACATGCCCCAGATGTGGGGGTCGTCCGGGTCGTCCCTCCTGGCGTACGTGTCGGGGCCTGGGTTGTGTGGGGGGGGGGTGTAGTCGGCGGGGAGGAGGGAGTCGGTGCCGTGTACCACCCAGTGGTCTGTGGGTGCGTCGTAGGTGGTGGTGGAGAGGGTGTAGTGCAGATTGTACATGAGGGTCATGTACGTGGAGGGGGCTGGCTGCTGCTCGTCGGGGGCGGGGATGTCCCCCGGGACGTGGTGCCGGAAGTTGCTCAGGGAGGCCATCCGGGCTACCCATGTTTCCCGCTCCCACTCTTTGGTGCTGTCGGGGGTGGCGTCGGGTGGGGGGTGGGCCATGTCGGGCTCGTGGTGGCGGGTGCGGCCCTTGGTGCCCACCCGCCCCGGCACGGGGTGTCCGACCAGGTGTCGCCCCCAGTCGATGGGGGGCACCCAGATCCAGCTCCCCGTGGGGGGCGGGCTCTCGCCGTCTGGGGTGGCGCGTGGGGGGCGCTCGTGTCGGGCGACGTGGAGGAAGGCGTCGAAGAGGAAGTCTCTGACGCCTTCCCCCAGGGTGGCCGCCTGGACCAGGGTGGCCGCCCGGATGGGGGTGCTGGTGCCGGAGGTGCGGAGGTACAGCACGACGTCCTGTTCCCCGAGTCCCCGGAGGTGCTGCCGTACCGCTGCGGGGTTGTGTAGGGCGTAGGGTTCGGCCGGTGCGGCGACTGGTGGTGCGGGGTGTGATGGGGCGGTTGGTGTGGGTTGGGGGGGGTGGTCATCGTTGTCGCGCGTGGGGTCCGGTGATGGGGTCTCTTGTGGCGGTCGCGGGAGGGAGGATTCGCGGTGGCGTGTGTCGGCGGGGGTATCGACGTCGATTGGCTGGTGCTGGCTGCCGCGTGTTGTGTCCGTGGCCTGGTCTCGGGGGGGGGGCGGGGGTGGGGTGGTGTGGGGGTGGCGCTGTTGGTGATGGGGGGGGCGGGGGTGGGTGTTGTGCTGGCTGGGGGTCTGGGCGTCCCTGTGGGTCCTGTGGGTGTTGCGTGTGTGCGCCGTGCGGCCCTTGCGGTTCTTGACTGGCTGTGGTGCCAGGGTGTGGGTGGGAGGCGGCCGCATGAGCGTCCGGGTGGGGCTGTGGTCCGTATGTAATGGGTGGCTGCTGGTGGATGGTGCTCGCTGGTATGGGGTGTTGGTGGGGGGGCTGCTGGTGGTGGTGGGGTGGGGGGGGCGGGGGTGGGTGTTGTGCTGGCTGGGGGTCCGGGCGTCCCTGTGGGTCGTGTGGGTGTTGCGTGTGTGCGCCGTGTGGCCCTTGCGGTTCTTGACTGGTTGTGGTGCCGGGGTGTGGGTGGGAGGCGGCCGCATGAGCCCCCGGCTGGGACTGTGGTCCGTATGTGATGGGTGGCTGCTGGTGGATGGTGCTCCCTGGTATGGGGTGTTGGTGGAGGGGCTGTTGGTGGTGGTGGGGCGCTCCTACTAGGCCCTGGTGTTGCTGGTGTGTGTGCGCGGCGCCTCGCGGGTCCATGGGGGTGTACCGTGGCTCGTATGTCGTGGGCCCGTGTAGCGGGGGCGGCGGGTGGTGTTGGACCGCGTGGTGGTGGTGTGGAGGGTGTGCCGGTTGTGTGTGGTACCCCGGTCTTGGTGGGTGTGGTGGCAGGGGCTGGTGGTGGTGGAATACGTGATGGTTTGGTGCGGTGATGTGCGCTATGTGGGGTGGGTGGTTCGCGGGGCCTGGTTGTGCTGGGGCGTGGTGGGGATGTAGCTGGTGGGGGTCGCTGTAGCTTGGGGGCATTAGGGGGTAGGGGTTGGGAGGGACGGGGGCGTGGTGGTGGTGTTGGTGGTGCCATGTCCCCTGGCTCTGCGCGTATGGTGGTCCTGGCATGGTGCGGACGTGTGTGGGCGGTGGTGGCTGACTGGGCTGCAGGGTTTGGGTGCTGCGGTACGGTGGTGGTGGTGGGCGCTGGCGGTGGCGGTGTTGTTGGTGTGCCCCGGGGGTCTGGGCGTGGGGTGGTGCGGTGTGGCTGGACCCGGGCCTTGGTCGGGGCGTCGCGCCCTGCTGGAGGGCGCGCTGGCGGGCCCCCTGACCCGGTGTGCCTCTTGGAGGCTCGTCTTGAGGCCTCTGACGTAGGTTTCCTGGTCCGTGAGGCCCATCCGCGTGGCGGTGGCCTCGTCGGGGGCGGCCAGGTGGGCGTCCCGAAAAGACGCCCAGCCCTCCGGGGGCGTCTGTTGTGCGGGGTGGGGGTGGTGTGCCGGGTAGAGGAGTGCGCTGAGGGGGTAAGGTGTTCCCTTCCGTCGGCCGAGGGCGTTTTTGAACTGGCGGCAAGTGATTCGGAGGTAGGCTGCTATCTCCTCTGGTGCCGTGTCGGCCCACGCCTCCGGCGTCAGGGCTGCTTCTTTGGGGGGCCGGGAGTTGTGGGTCTGGGAGGTGTAGGTCTCGGTGGTGGAGGTATAGGGCGAGGAGGATGTGGCGGGCCGCCACGTTCAAGCCGCCTCCGCTGTGGCGTAGGGGTGGGCTGTGGGGGGGCAGGGGTGTGCTGCCCGTGGCAACGGCTATGGTCCATGCGTGGTCCGCCGCGTCCGCCACGTAGTACCCTCCCAGGTGGTCCCGGAGGGTGTCGGTGAGGAACCCGAAGAAGCTGGGGTGGCTGGCGGGGTGGGGTGCCACTGGGGCCGCGGGCCGCTCGTGGTGGCGGAGGTTGAGGTCCCCGCAGTGGGGGCAGCGGGTGAGGCGGTGCGCGGCTCCCAGGCAGACCCAGTGGTCTGGGTTGCAGGGCAGGGCTGTCTGTGGTAGCCGCCGGCTAACGCAGAGGGGACATGCGGAGGCTGGTGGTTGGTGGTACCTGTGGACGGACGGCGGCGTGGGGGGATGGGGGCTTGTAGCGCGCGCATGCTGGTGGGAGTGTGTGCGGTGCCTGTGGTGCCGTGTGTGCTGTGCCGGTACTGTGCTCGGTGGATGGTGTGTAGACGTGGTGGGGGTTCCGTGTTGGTATGTCACGGGGTAGGTTCTCATGGTTGGTAGAACAGGAGTTTGGGGAGGTGGGCTTGGTCAGTTGGGGGCAGGGTTGCCGCATGCTGCAGGTATTTGTGGGTGCGGTATGTGAGCTGCTCCGCCGTCTTGGCAACGGCCGTCTGCTGCATGTGCGCCGCCGTGGCCTGGGGGTCCTCCGCGTGGGTGCGTAGCAAGGTGTAGACGGCAGTGGGGACGAGTCCCCTGCGGACTGCCTCGAGCACCTCCGTCTGCTTGAGGACGGTGGTGAGTTGCTGGGTCGCTGGGGACTGCGTCAGCCATCCGGCGTGCTGTGCGATGGTGTGGGTTGGGTTCCAGTCTGTGAGGGTGTCCAGTCCTCTGTACAGGGGGCACGCCTTGAAGTGGTCCCATGTTTCTTCTTCCGCGTGGCTGCAGATGCATTTGGTGTGTCCTGCGGGGACGTGGATCGAGCGGCGCGTATACCATCGGTGGTATCGGGTGAGGAGGGGAAGTTGTTCGAGGGCGAGTTGGAGTCGGGGCTTTTGTAGGTGTGCTGGGAGGCTATCCGGGCGCAGGGTGGAGTAGTAGAGGGGGGTGTGGACGGAGTCTTCGAGGCGTCGGAGGAGTTCGGTGTTCGCTGGGTGGCCCAGTGTGCTGGCCAGTTGCTGGATGGGTGTGGGGTAGTGGTACTGCTTGTCTCGATCCGTGTACGGCGTGTCCTCGGGCATCCATTGGGGGGGCTGTGTGGCCGGGGGTATCGGGGGCAGGTGCTGCAGGTGGCTGTGGTGTGGGGTGTCCAGTCGCACGCGTTCGAGCCCTGGGGTGTGGTTGGTGTTCTGGTGTTTGGCCTGCGTGTCTGCGCGTCCATTGCCGTATGCGTAGCGGTGTGACTCCTGCTTGATGATGTGTAGGGCGTCCTGGGGGTGCATGCCCTTGAAGGCCATCCATAGTCCCCACGCTTGTGTGGTGAGGCCGGATTCGAGTGCTTTGTGGAGGGGCAGGTCCGCAAGGCGCCTGGTGAGGTGGATGTCGAACGTGGCGTCCACGACTACCCAGATGTTGCGGGGCCGGATCGTTGTGGGTGGCCGTGTGGCGGTGACGGCGTCTGCCATGGTGCGCAGTTCTCCGTGGGAGGACGCCCCAAAGATGGTGGCCCCGGTGTGGTGTTTCACGTGGGGAGGCGCAACCGACCGTGGGGGTGCGTTGCTGGGTGCCGGATGCGTCAGTGAAGTAGATGACGTCGGTATCTCTGGGTATGGGTAGGCGGGCGATTGCTGTGGGGTGAAAGACGTAGTTGGGGTTCCCCTGGGCGGTTCTGGCGGTGATTTGCGTGGGTTGCAGTAGTGGCGCTGCATAGACGCCTATCCCCTGGGTGATGATGGCCTGGGCTCGTGGGGTGAGGCGGAGGAGGCCCCTCTCTAGGCGTCCCTGGGTGATATACGCGTACATCAGGTGGAAGAGGTATCCCGTGTTGGGGTCGAACTTCTGGCACGTGATGGTCTGTCGCCGCTCCTTGTCGTCTTTGTCGCCGCGGAGGGTGGGGCATTTGTGCTGTAGGGGGCGCATGGGTGCCTCCTGAGGTCCTGCGCGGTGTGGGTCGCAGCGGTCGTACTCCATGGCTACGCTGTCCGGGTCTGCCCGCTCGTTGGTGAACGTCCATGTCGCCGTGGGTGTTCGGGTCCAGGCTACGTGCGCCGGGTGGTCTGGGGGTACCGTGTGAAACCAGGGGGAGAGCCATGCCTGCTGGTCGGCGGTGGCGGCGGCGGTGGGGGTGCGGGAGTGGGTGGAGATGAGGTGCAGCAGGGGCCACGGAGTGTCGAGGGCTGCCGGGCCGCAGTGCCAGCACGTGCGTGGTATGCCCTGGTCACTGTGTCTGACTGGTGGTACATCGGTCTCCGGTGCATTGTGTTTGGGGATGGACCAGGGGGCATGGTGTCGCTGGACAGTGCGGGTAGCATGTTTGTGGCCGCTTGGTGCTAGTAGCAGGATGGTGGGTGGTGTCCAGCCTTCGGCTGACAGGGTGGGCTCCCTCTGCGTTCTGCCGCCGTCGTTGGGGGTCTCGTGCTCGCTCGGGCGAGGCCGGGGGTGCTGGCGCTGGAAGGCTGTGTACGCCGTGTCGATGTCCTTGGGCCCCGGCATGTCGCGCCCTGCCTTCGTAGCACATGCGCGGAGGTACGCTTGGAAGACGTGGCGTGCTGGCCATTGTGGGTCCGAAAGGAACGGGGCGTGGTGGGCGTCGCATTGGGCCATGATCTTCATCTGTGTTGGGGTGATATACACTATGGTGATGGTGGCCCCTACGAGGCGCAGGGTGTCCACCTCGCCTGCCGGGCGTCGGTGGATGTCGGTGTGTGTGGCCACGAGTGGCCCCTGTTGATCGCAGTGGTGGTTTGTCAGGATGGCGTGTGTGTGGTGCGGTCGGAGGGGTTCTAGCTGGGCCCAGATGCCAGTGCCCACGGGGGTGGAGACGCCGTGTTGCGCCAGTATCCACCGGGGGCAGGTGTTGCGGGCCATTTGCGCTTCTTTTATGCGTATGGCTGCCGCCTCGCGAACTTCTGGTTGGTGGTTGTGTGTTACCCTGTGTAGGAGGTGTGCTGCGTATTTGGCATAGGCCATGTCGACCAGGGCGCCCGTATTGTCTCCGTAGTAGCGCCAGCGGGCCATCATGGCCTCCTTGGGGAAAGACGTGGGCCAGCCTCCGTGTTGCGCCCATGCCTTCGTCACTTGCTGTCGAGCGTGGCGTAGTGCCTCTTGGGGGCGCGGGAGGTGCAGGGCTTGGTACCCGATGGCCGCGTTGAGCACTGCTTCCATGAAGTACGCCAGGCCCTGCGTAGACAGGAGGTCCCCCCTGGCAATTTGGGGTAGCCGGGCGAGGCGCTCTTCTAGCTTGCTTGGGAGTGTGATGTGGTGGTGCCGCGTGGCCTGTGTGACTCCCAGGTGGACTGTGGTGTCTTCCAGGTGTAGAGGTTCGCCTTTCCGGATGTGGGGGGTGGGGGTCTTGGCGTCGGCCAGCCCGACTGATTTGCGGGGGTGCACTAGGAGCTGGTGGGCGTCCAGGTAGGTTGTGGTGAGTTGGAGAATGGCGGACGCTTGGTCGGTGGTCGTTGGTAGCCCTGCGTTCTCAGGGTCGCGGTGGCGGGTGGCCGTAGTTAGGAGGTTGTCGTCCGCGAAGTTGATGAGGGGGGACCGTAGCGGGTATGGGGCGTACCCCGGGTATACCCGTGCTAGCTCGAATGCCAGTGGCAGGGTGACGAGGAGGTAGAGGAGGGGGCCTTCGGCGCCTCCCTGGGGGACCCCGCTGTCTGTGTCGGTCCAGGGGGTGAGGCCTGCGGCTGTGATGACGGCGTAGAGTCGGGTCTGGATGTACCCGGTCATGAAGGATAGGAATGGGAGGCCCATGGCATCCCATACCTCCGTGAGGAGCCGGTGTGGGGCGTGGGGGAACGCGCCTTGGACATCGAGGGAGGCGATGATCATCTCGTAGGGGTTCATGTCCAGTGCGGTGTCCTGGAGGAAGTTGGCCTCGGGGGGGGACCTGCCGGCCATGGCTCCCCACATGCTGGCGGGCACGTGGGCGAAGACCGCTGGCGCGATGCGGCCTAGGATGAGCGTCCACACCAGCCTGACCTCGGTGGTGGCGCAGACTATGGGCCGCCAGTTCCCCGGCTGCGCCCAGTCCCTCTTTTTGTAGAGGGGGTGGACCAGGCTGGCACACTCAGGGGGGATGGGCGTGGCGCCCGTGACGATGTCCCACAGGCGGGCTGCCAGGCGGCGTTTGATGGGCAGGGTGAGGCGTTGGTACGCTTCGGCCGGCAAACCGTCGACGCCGGGCACGATCCCCTTCCTCAGGCGGTGTAGGGCGCGTTGCAGTTCTGAGATGCTGAAGGGGTCGTGTTCGATGGCGCGCTGCTGTTCCCGGTTGAAGACCCTGGGCACATGCTCGCCGATGGTGTTTCTGGTGTGGGGGTCGAGCTCGGGGAGGGCGTCCCCGTGTCGTGCCTGGAAGCTGTCCAGGACTGCCTGGAGGACGGCGTCGGGGTCATTGGTGAGGCCTCCCTCGGGGGTGCGTATCGCGTGGATGGTACGGCGCCCCGTGTCGTCCAGGATGCGGCTGACGTACCGTAGGGACTTGTACGGCGTGTCGTTTCTGCCGTATCTTTCGCGTTCTTGGGCTGCGGCCGCTATGCGGTGGGCGTGCCATTCCTGGAGTTGGTGGCGGCGGGTGGTGAGGAGCGCACGGAGGTGGGCGTCCCGGTCTCGTGCCTGCGGTGTGCTGGGGCGTAGCAGGGTGGCGAGTTCCCCTTTCGTGGTCCAGATGTCATGGACGAGTTGCTGGAGGCTGAGGTCTGGTGGTGCTCCCGTGTGGTTGGTGTCACGCTCCATGCCGCATGCTTGTGCCGCCCGGCGCATGGCGGTGGTGAGTGTCGGTGCACCCGGGCGGCGCAGGATGGCGTGTAGGGCCCTGTTATACCTGTGCCAGGCGCCGTGGTCGTCCTCGGCCGGGAACTGCAGTGTGGGTGGGAGGGTGTCGTCTGGCGGGGTGGCCGCGGGTGGGGGTAGGTTGGGGATGATGAGGTCAATGTAGAGGGGCCGGTGGCCCGTGCCTGTGGGCGGGAGGTCCCCGTAGGCTGCTTCGTGGACGCGCACCGTGGTTTGGTCCCCGTAGCACGTGTCGATGCGGGATGGACGGGTGCCGGCTTGGTGGGGGTAATGGGAGGGTGTGCCGGTGAGTCCTGCCGTGAGGTCGGTGAGGTCCAGTTGGTGCATGGCGTCCCAGACAGCTGTGTCGGTGGCTGTGGGTGGGCCGGTGCGGTCGTCGTCGGTGGGGGCGGCGTTTAGGTCGCCTATGATGATGGTGGGTGCCAGGAGGGAGAGTCGGCGGTACGCCAGGCTCAGGGTGTCCAGGAAGTCCTTGGTCTCCTCCCCGAACGGGACGTGCGTGAGTAGCACGTTTAGCTGCCATCCGGGCCCCACGCACTCGTACGCCCCGAGGCGACCATCCACTCCGAGGTCGGGGTGGGCATGTACCGTGACCGACGTCTTGTGGTAGAGGGGTACCCCCTGTTCCCAGTGGGCGTGATATTTGTTCCCCTCCGGGTCCAGGATCGGTGCTGGTTCGGGTTGGTCCGCTCTGCGGAGGGCTTGCTCCAGGAACCCCAGGAGGTCTGCGCCTTGGGGCTGCGGCCCGGGCATGGCTTGCAGTGTGGCGGCCTTGGTGGGGTCGTAGGTGACCGCGGGCTCGTTGAGGATGTTGATGCGGGCGTGGGCTTCCGCAGGCGCCGGTTTCTGGGGACCGGTAGTTGGGGGGGCGGGCCGTGTCCGGCCCTGGCCCCGTCAGGCGTCGAGGAGGTCGATGACGCCCTGAGCTGCGGGTGCCTTGTGGTCCCGCTTCTGGGGCTGGGGTAGGGCCCATGCATTGTGGACATCGCCCGTGTACTCGGTGCCGGTGAGGTGCTCCGTGTCGGGGGTGCACAGCTGCATGGGGACCATCTCACGACCGGCTCGGTCTCGCCAGAGTTCGATGGTGCGCCCCAGCTTCTTGTCGTTCGGGGTGGCCGGGTCCCACTTGACGTGGATCTTGAACCCCTGGTGGTCCCCGGTGACGAGGTACCGGTGCTTGACCTCCCCTGCGGCCCATATCCACTTGGAGGGGCCCGCGGCCGTGGGGTACTCGAAGGGCAGCTGCACCCGGGTGCCGATGGCGTATTCGGGATACAGGGCAGCGGCTTCCTCTTTGGTCCAGCTCTTCGGCTTGGCCCTTGGCTTTGGCGCGAGTTTGGCCTGTGTGGGGGCCTTGCGCTTCTGCGCACCTTGGCGGTGCCAGGCAGCGGGTTGTCCCCGTTGGGGAGGTGTGCCCTGGGGCTGCTGTACGGGTGCGTGGCCCGGTGCAAACACGGGGTGTTCGCGGGCGGCTGGGACGTCGGGCTTGGACGTGGGGACGGGGTCGTTCAGCTGGAACACTTGCTTGGTGGGGAGACCAAGCACTTCCTCGGCCTCCTGCAGGGCGTCGGGCGGGTCCGTGGGCCAGGTGAGGAGCCGGTGCCCGGTGCCTGCCCCGTGGCGGCGCATGTGGGCCGTGTAGTGGGTGGCGTTGCGTGTCCACGCTGGGGTGCGTTCCGGGGGGAGGGGGCCTTCTGGCGCCCCCTGCGCCCAGTAGAGGGCGTAGTGCAGCGCTTCCCAGGCTGCCTCTGGGGCGTGGGGGATGTGTGCGGCGAGTCGCAAGCGGTCTCCTCCGCGTGGTGGGGGCGGGACTTCGTCGTCGGGGGCGTGTGCCGTTGCCCGTCTGACCTTGCCGTGGTCGTCCCATTCCACCGTCCACCAGGTGTCCCGGTGTTTGAGGATGTGGACCTCCGTGGTGGTCGGGGGGGCGTCCATGGCGTCCCAGCTGACGAGCTGGATGGGGCGGACCGCAGGGTGGGTCTTCGGGGGTGCTCGCATGTTGAGGATTTGGTGGATGTCCTCGGCGGTGGGGCCCGTGTCGGGGGCGGCCTGCGCTGCTTGGGCTAGAGGTGGGGAGGGGCGGTCCCCCCAGAGGCGGGATGCGGACGCCGTGGCGTACATGGCTGCGATCAGGACGTGTTTCGTCAGCCCTTCCACCATGAGGTGATTCTCCCTCTCCAGGTATCGGGGGATGGCGGCTTCCGCCTTTAGGGTGAGGAGTGCGATGGCACGTTTGGGTCCAGGTGTGGCGTGCGTCGGCTCATCTGGCGGGCGTCCGTCGGATGGGGTGTGGGGGGGGCGCTTCTGGAAGGGGGATGGTCCCACCGCCAGGTGCTCGACAAGGTGTAGCGGTATGGCGTGGTGGCGGTCCGCTGCGGGCAGGAGGTAGGGGTGTGGGTTCCCGGGTATCGTGCCGAGGAATATGCCCTCCCTGTAGGTAGGGGTGGGCAGGGGTTGCTGCAGAGCGCCTGCGCATGGTAGCGCGCACCGAGGGTTGCAGTGGGTGCATGGGGCTGTTATGGGGTGCGGTACCGCGTACATGGTGAAGGGCCCTACCGCTCGCTGGATGTGGCTGGGGATGATGTTGCAGAGGTCCGCCACCCGTGCCGTGCGGCCTTCGCCATAGTATATCCAGAGCGTGTCCTCCAGTGCCATTTTGGGGCGTAGCTTGCGAGCCAGTAGGTTCAAGGTGCTTTTGTGGGTGGCCTCGGTGACGGTGCCGGGTCCGGCGTTAATGCGTGGGAGCAGGTGGCTTTGGTGGTGTGCCGCGGCCCGTCTGCGGGCGGTGTGGAGGGCGGTGCTGTCGGCGGGAGGGGGCGCGTGGTGGGTGGGCCTTTTGCGTGGGGTCGGGGCGACGTGTAGGGGATGCTTCCATGCCGGGCGCGGGTGGTGTTGTGGTGGCTGGAGGCCAGGGTAGTTGGTGAAGGTGTATACCGTGACGGGGGGGCGCTCATGCGTGGCCTGGAGGTAGTAGTGGTCGCGACCCGTGTTGTGGGTGACGATGACGTTTGGCGTTGGTATGTCGTAGTGGAGTGCGGTATTGGGGAGTTGTTTGGTGATGCGTGCCGTCGCGTCCGCTGTTTTGGGCGCGGTGTCGTGGGGCACGAGGATGTGGACTGCCCACGCATCGTGGGCGGGGAGGTCGAGGTCCGGTAGGGTGGGATGAATGGGGCGTCCCCGGAAGTGTGTGAAAGCTCGGTTGTGGCGTGCCGCCGTTTCCTTGATGATGGACGGTGCCCACTGGGGTGGCGCCCCAACTTGCTGGGCCATGGCGGCGACGGCGCGGACGATCGCCGTGAGGTCTGGGCCGATGCCAGGCTGGTCTGCCGGTGGTTGCAGGCCCCCTTCTGGTGCGGGGTGGTGCCACCATAGGGTGTAGCCCTTTTGTGTGTTTTCGTCCGGGGTGTGCACGAGGCCCTGGTGGTTGGAGATGGCGGTCTTGAGGGCTCTCGCTGCCTCGCGGTGGAGGGTGCGCATGTAGGCCCAGACTCCGGTGGGGGGGGCCGCCCCGGTGCGGGATTCGGCCGTGGTGGGGGCCGGCTCGAGGGTGTGACTGGTGAGGGAGGGTCTGTGCAGCCCTTCGTGCAGGGAGGCGCACACGTGGGCCCACCTGTCCGCCCATCCCTGTTGGGCGCTTCCTGTGTCTGCTCCTGTGGGCAGTCGCACGATGACCAAGTGCCAGGGGTGTGACCCCGGTACTACGGTGGGGGGTGTGGTGTGCTCGTGAGCGTGTAGCCATACTGCGGTGTCTGCGTTCGCCGTCACGTAGTCCTCTCTTTCCGCTGTGTGGACGTTTTCGACGGCGGCCTCTCCCTCCAGGGTGACGAGGAGGTGTGTGCTAGGGGGCTGCGCGTGCGTCTTCGCGTCCCGGAGCAACAGGTACGTGAGCGCCACGGCGCCGGGGAGGATGTCCCCCCACGTGAAGGTGCCTTCGGGTGATGCCCACTGCAGAGGCAGTGTGCGGCGTCCCCGCGAGTCGTTGGTGGCATGGTAGTCGTGGGGGAGGTGACGTTTGGTGAGCCGGTGCAGCATGCGTTCGGTGGTGGCTGTGGGGGGGTCCCAATTACATTCCTCCGGTGGGGGTGCGTCTGCGTCGTCCTCCTGGGGCTGGGCTAGCGGCAGCGCCTGTGCATTGGGTGCGGCGTCGGGTAATCCGCTGTGCGTCAGGATGTAGAAGCCCTCGGGGGTGAGTTGGAGGACGATGTCCCACTTCGCCGTTTGCTCTGGGGACCACTGGTGGGGCCCGTCCTGCGGTCGGTGGAGGGTGACCTGGTGGCTGCATCTCGGGCTGTGGTAGGCGAGGAGGCTGAGGACGGTGTCTTGCTCCGGGTCCTCCACGCTTTCCACGTATGCCGTCATGTCGGTGACGTCGACGGCGTACTCGTCCTCCCATTCTTGTGTGGGGGTGCCTCGAGGGGGGGGGGCGGTGGTGTACCCGTGGAGTCCCGGCCCCGTGACGTCGGGCAGGTCGTGCTCGAGTGACGCCCGGTACTCGGCGGGCCCGTTGCTGGCTTCGTGGGTGGGGTGGTGGCGCCGCAGGGCGTTGGACAGGTGCGTCCAGGGCGCCCTCTCGCGGGGGGGGCCGCGCGGGGGCATTTTGCGGGTTGGGGTCCGCGGGGCTGCTTGCTGTGGGCTCGAGCTCCGGCGGGGTGAGGTCCATATGATGCTCCGTGTCCTCCGTGTGTTGGAGTTCCAGTTCTAGCAGGCTGTCGATGTCCAGGGCCATGGGGTCATCGCGCGTGTTCACGTGCTGGGGTGCTGCTTCATGGCACGGTGGGCGTGTGATGCTGGTGTTCGGGGCACGTGCGGCGGCCGGTGCGGGGTCGTGCGCCGGGGGAGGCGCGCTGTTTGGCGTGGTTGTGGTGTGTGGCTGCACGCTGGTGGCTGTCCTGGCCGGTGGTGTTGCCCCTGTGTGCGGTTCGGGTTGTGGCCGGTGGTGGGTGCTGAGCTGGCGCGAGGTGTGCGGGGTTTCCAGGGGTTGTGCAGGTGGGATGGGGTGCGGAGTCAACGGGGCGGGGCTTCGTTCCTGTGTTGGTGGGCTGTGGTGTCCCGTGCCCCCGGTCGGGGGAGGGGGGTGTGGTGCGGTATGGTGGTGTTGTGCTGTGTGGTGGCCTTCCCGTTGGGGGGGGGGGGGCACCGTGTCCAGGTCTGGTGGGTTGGGCTGTCGCCCGTGGTTTGTCCTCTGGCGGTGTGGGGCAGCCCCGCGTGGTCTCTTGATCGTCCTCCTGGCGTGTTTCAGTACGTGGCCCGTGCGGGGTCGGTGTGGCGTGGGGCCTGGGGTCCCCTGGGGCGGGGTGTGCGGGACTGGAGTGTCGCAACCAGGGGGGTGTGGTCGTGTGGTGCTTGGGGGGGTTCGGCCCGCCGTTGGGTGGGCCCGGTGGTGTGGGGTATTGCGTTTGCAGGGTCTGCGGGTCGGTGGGTCGCGGCTGCTTGGGCGTGTTGTGGCCCCGGTGCGGTGCCCGCGGGTGGTGAGTGGCGGTGTGTGGCTGGGGTGTATCGTTTCCACGGTGGCTAGTCTCCATGAGGGTAGAAGACCCCGTGGATGAAGAGCTGGACCCTCGATCCAGGCTCAGGGAGTATGTGGATTCCAAGAGGAAGTTGGTGGCGAAAAAGCTATGCTACGCGAAGCCTACCCGCAGCTCATGGCCACTGAAACAAGGATGTATGGGAGACCTATCCCAATTGAAGGAGGACCTCATACAGAAGATCACCACCTGGCAAAGGGAGGTAGATCTTAAGCTCATGAAGAGCGTGTGGGGCGCCCATGTGAGGACCCCAGAAAAGGACGACCTCTCGGAGGAATGTGTATGTGAACCCCCTCGAGCGTGCCTATGTTGCCATCGTCCATCGGAGATGGTTGAACAAGACCTTCTATATGCCTACCAAGGGCTGAAGGATACTACCACGGGCGAAGAGTCGGTGGAGGACCACCTCCCGACGTCTATTACTCAGGGGGCAAGCATCTTACACTCTGACGAGGACATGGAGGACAAGATCAAGATATTGGACCCTCGGGTACAGAAGCTTATAAAAACATATCTGGAGGTGTTCGGAGAACTACCCCCTCCAGCCTCATGTGACAAGCTGGTACAGATGGACCTCAAGCTGAAACCCGAGTTCGTGGGTCACAAGATCCGGAGGAGACCCTATCCAGCTCCTAAAGAGCAGGCTGACGAGATTGAGCGACAGATACAAGAATGTATCGACGCTGGCCTAGTCCTGGAGTACAAGGACGGGGACTACCCCCTACACTGCAGCGCCTGTTTCCTGGTGGCTAAACCTCGGTGTACAGCCAAACGGCTGGTAGTGGACTACGGAGAGCTGAACAAGAAGTTGTTGACCCACTCAGGGTCCATTCCCAATATGGAGTCTACCCTGGAGAAGATAGCCTCCTGCCGCTACAAGACCAAGATGGACAAGCGAAGCGGATTCTGGCAAGTGGACCTGACGCCCAACGCACAGGAACTACTGGCCTTCATCACCCCTCAGGGGAGGGTGTTCAAGTGGAAGGTCATGCCGTTTGGCGTGGCTAACGCACCCGCTCTATTCCAAGAGCTGATGAACAAGATCTTGTCCATCCTACGAAGGAGACCTAAGGTGCAGGAGCTCATATCCCGTGGTGCCGAGATGGAGGCTCACATCGACGATGTATGCCTCGGGACCAATACCCAGGAGGATCACCAAATCCTCTTGGGTGAGTTCTTTGCGGTCTGCCAGGAGAACCACACACGACTCAAGCTGGAGAAGTGTGAGTTCATGCAGGAGACCATGCAGTACCTGGGGTTTGACGTTGGCTATGGGTGGTGGACCCCAGCGGCCTCTAAGGCCAAACCCCTGATGGATGCCAAGGTACGACACGAAGACCCCAAGAAAGGACTTCATGATGTACGCAGTTTCATTGGGGCGTGCAACTTCTATCGCCGCCACATCAAGAACTTCACCTACACCAGCGCCGTTCTGACGGACTTGATCAAGAAGAGTACTACTTGGCGCTGGGGCCCACAAGAGGAACAAGCGTTTGACGAGCTCAAAGACAAGGTAGCCAACGCTAAGTGCTTGGGCGTGCCTAGGGCACAGAGGGAGATTATCCTGGTGACCGACGCCAGCAATGTGGGCGGTGGTGGAACGTTGTTCCAATGGCAAGCACTAGAGAAGGGAGAGTTCGACTCGGCCATTTCCCAATGCGGGACGGAAGGTCTCAACCGAGATGGAACCCTCAAGCACAGCTGACCTGACGACAAGTGGCCCTAGTACCTCTGGGCCACTGGAACTGGAAGTGGAACCAGGCCAGGGGGAACTACTCCACCTATGAGCAGGAATTGCTCGCGGGTATGCTGGTGCTATCCTCACAAGCACGACTGTTGGGGAGTAACCCTGTGGTCTGGCTGTGCGACCAAGAACCGGTCCGCAGTTTCCAGAAGGGTCCCCGACCTGAGAAGGCCAAGCTACGGCGCTGGTGGACCTACCTCAGTCAACTACGGCTGACGGTACACCATATCCAGGGAGTGAAGAACGAGTGTGCCGACTACATCAGCTGTAACAACTTCGACGCCCTGATTGGTGCCCGGTCTGAAGCGCTGGCTAAGGAGGCGTTGAGCCGTATGGACGTCCACTTGGACCTCAACATGACGATGATACGCCCCCTGGATGGACTCCAACAATCGAGTACCTACAGGAATTTGGGGATATCTACAAGCGTCTGGAGAAACGCCTTGAACCCCTCCTGGTAAACCAAGACCAGTGGAAGAGGGACAAGAGCTACCTCTGGCACGGGGACCGTATCGTGGTGCCGAGTGACAGAGTCCCAGCGTTGCTGAAGTGGACCCATGAGTCCAGCGGTCATGTGGGTGCTGACCGTACCCTGAGGCAGTTCAAGCAGTGGTTCCACACTACGTGGACTGACGACCAACTGCGGAAAACCCTCCAGCCTATCGTGGACAAGTGCCCGTGCAGGTCCTGTAAACCAGGGGATACCAGGGACAGAGGTCTTTACTCGACCCTGCCCATCCCTCACTGTGCTAACAGTGTTCTATACGTGGACTACCCGGAGATGCCGAAGTTCGGGGGCTATGACTTCGGCCTCGTGGTAACCTGTGGGTTGACCAGGTTTACCAGGGTGTTCCCATGTACCAAGCACATTACCGGGGAGGAGACTATCAAGATACTCCTGGGGGAGTGGTTTTGTGTCTACCGGGCGCCCAAGGAGATCAACTCCGATGAGGACGTACGAGTACGCTCAGATACTGGCTGGTACAAGAGGGTCCTGAGATCCCTCAATGTCCAGGTGTCTACGGGGATTCCCTACTCTCACACGAGCAACCCCCTATGTGAGCGACAGATCCGTGTCCTGAAGGAAAACGTACGGATATGGTGCAAAACTGAACGCACCAGAGACTGGGTGAGACTACTCCCCGTCATATCCTTGATGATGAACTCCCAAGAGAGTTCAGCTACTGGTTACTCGCCCCATGAGCTATTCCTAGGGCGCCCGACATGGTTCCTACATGCCCCCTATCCAGAGGACACCCATTCTTCTGTGGGTGAATGGGTCCAAGAGCAACAAGGGAAGGTGGACAAGGCCAAGGCTATGCTCCAGAGAGTGAGGGAGCGTCAGTGGAACAAGAAGAACAAGCACCGAGTACCGGCCACCTACCAAGAGGGGGACTGGGTGCTGGTGCACCACAGTCGACTACCCGCCTGGCCATGCTCTACAAGCGATGACCCATACTTCGGGCCGTACAAGATTCTATCAGTGGATGGACACCGTATCACCGTGCGGTGTTCTCCCCGTCTAGGGGGGACCCTGGTGTGCGCTGCTCAACACCTGAAGCGCTACTATGATCCTGAAGACCTCTGTGGGGAGGAGTGGGAGCTGAACGACGAGGAAATCGCCGCTCCGGACCTACAAGGGGCTGCCAGCCCTATGGAAGTCGAAGGTGAACTCCCCGACATGAACGCCGAGGAGATGGCTAAGGAGGGCTTCTACCTGGTGAAGTCTGTCCTACGCCACCGCTATCGCCAGGGTTGGCGCTTCCTCACCCTCTGGGAAGGGTTTGGAGTCGAAGAGGCCACCTGGGAGCCCTTCTCTGCATTTGTTCTACCTGAGGGACGCCTAAACTCAGTTCTGGTTGACTACTTGTCCCAGAACAACCTTGGTGAGTTGCTGAGGCTCTCTGAGACGCTTGCCTCCAAGACTAAAGCTAGGGACTGAACCTTACCCTTACCTGCCAAAGCGTATGTGTGAGTGTGCTATTCGTAAGGTCCTGAGAGCAAGCTGCAGAAGTGGTGTCCTAAGTATACCCAAGTCTGCACGCTTGCTAAACCTGGAGGGTTGGCTTATTGATGCCACGCGGTACGTCCCGGGTCTCCCCTCCCCTAAGCGCCCTATTTCTGTGCTGGCGCAAAACCTTTGGGGAATACCCAGCGTACTAATCCAGGTATTGTTTTCCCTACCTATCTGTCTACTACAGGGAGGGGTGGCCAAAAGCTATGAAGGCATGAAAACACGTTTTGCTAAATGGCCAAAACAATGACCTAACCACTGCCACAGCCCACCAACCCTGCTAAAATTGCAGGAAACAGCTGGGACAGTGACACACGCACTACAGGTCCTACACACCCTACAGTGGCACAATCCTGCTGGGCGAGCACTGGTGCAACTGGCTCAAGCCCCCACTCAGGACTACCACTCCTACACGCACACTCTACTGGGCGTTGCGAAGGCAAAGGTGTCGTGGGTCCTAGCGACACTCCTGTGAAATGACAAGGGAACACAGCGCTACTAAGCAACTGTGGCCTGACAGGGGACGCCACAACGCGTTTCCCCTGCTAGGGCTTGGAGGGAAGAGGTGCTCTTGCGTGCACGGCGCAGATGTCGATGGAGTCGGACTCCCTGCTCTGCCACAGGCAGAGGGGAGTTACTTGTTTGTGTGATCTGCGCCCTCGTTTAGCAGGGCATGAAAAAATTGGTATGCTGCTGCACCAATCACCCTACCTGCCCACCTGTAAAGCAAAGGCAAATGCAAGGGCGTTTGCGGCAGAGGAACCAAGCCACACTCCCCGTATTATACGGTTCTCAGTGTCACCTATAATACACTGTCCGCAAACACGCTGAAGAATCAGCTACCCTTGTCAAGCAAGCAAGCGTTAAGGGACTCCTCGGGTTCTCTTAAAGAACGTACCAATGAGCCCCTGGGTAGCCTAAACAAGGTTTACCGTGCGCACTTCGCGTGGCCTACCCTTTAATGCGTGTGTGCATGCGCGAGTATGCACGAACGCGTTGGGCAAACCTGCCCATCTTCACCACAATCACGACTCCACCAGGGGGTGGCCCCACCTGGGCTTACTCACCTTACCTACCGCTGGGGAGAGAGAGAGCAAGTGAGGGGCGCACGCGAAGAACGTTGCTATGCACTTGTGTGTATGTCTAATCACCCTGATCTGACCTTTAATCATCTGCAATCTTTGTAATCAATCCCTCTATCGCGTCCTATCGTTGGTAGCGCTGCTACAAGACTCGTTCACGGAGACACGAGACGAGCAATGTGTATGCGGCATACGAGACGAGCATACCTGTAGTTTATACCTGATTCATTGAAGTCTTTTTCGTTGATATCCGATTTTCTTGAATTTTTGAAGCTTCTATTAGTGTGGGTGGAATCTGTATGTTTATTTATTAATGTGTGTCTCGTCATTTTCAAGACTACGTGAGACATACATTTATAATTCCATTATTTCTCCAATTATCCGGCGCTTCGCTAGGAGCCGCTCCTGCGCGCCGCCATTTTATGCGTATGAATTTCTGGATTTAAAAAATCCAGAGATGACTATAATGTTACTAAAAATGTGCTTCTGATGCACAATTGGATTCTGCCCAGGTGTGTTGTTTCAGAAAAACTCTAGGCCGTCATTTGACGGATTTTGGTGTCGTCGCTTCGTTTTTGCGTGGATTCGTCCATAATTCCCCCATTCCTGCCTCTGCAGATACCCACGCGCAGCCTCGCTGAGTAGGCCGTGTTCGGGCCGAAACGCAGGTGCCTGGAGAGACTGAGCAGAACCAAGACCCCACCAAGGGGCAATTGGATTTTTTTAACGACTCCCTTCGCCCTAAGACAGGTCACAGGTCGCCAGCAGGTTTACGAGAACCCATGCGAGTGTGTATATTGTGTCTTGCGTTGGGTTTGTGTGGCGCTGCGTCTTGGAGGGAGGGATGCACATGCACATATTTTGGCATGCTCCCAAACTAACCCAACCAAGCCACAGGAGCCCCGGCAGCGCCATGAGCGCTGAGTCTTCTGTAGGAAATGTTACAAACAGAGCAGCAAAAGAGCGCCAGCCATGGTTAGCGCCCATTTTTCTGTGTGAAGGAAACTATAGGTATTTTAAAGTCGATGTGGAAATCAACGAAAGGCCAAGGAAAATTCCCTTTTTCCTAAAATGCGACAGTTGTGGCCACCACAGCACAAGGGGGGAGTAAGAAAAAGTGCTTTTCCAATGCCTTGAGGCATACTCTAGTTGTATTAGAGATGCACTGAGCATCCAGGCATTTTTATCTTAGTATTGGTCCCACTAAAAGTGGTGATAACAGATTTTGACCTATGGAACCAGACACCCAATCAGGATATGGAGTGGACCCCTTAATCCCCTTTCAAAGTGAGGCTAATCATCTTTTCCTGAGTTGACTGAGAACTGACATATCCAAGGCAGAGCCTATGAATTTATCTATGTTTTTCCATGAATTCTTAGCTATCCTAGTGGTATGCACCCTAGGGGGCTGAGCACCTCTTTTTGAGAGGTCCTGGGTTCAATTCCTGGTCAGCCTAGCTACGTAAGAAGATCCCATGTGACATGGCAGTGACCTCATCGCCACATGCCCTGCCACCTCAGCACATATGGGACCCAAAACAAAGAGTGCACATCTCCTGAGACGGCACTATGCAGATGGAGTGACCATGGGGCAGTTTTCCAACTCTTTTCCAAAACATTTTAGCTATCTTTGTGAATATGCATTCCTAATTGACCCGAGTTGCAGTTTCTGTGAATATCCAATCATCTTTCACTGTTTACACTGCAGCCCTTCATGCTTTGATCTTGAATCTCTTCTCCTTGCATACTATTGGTTTGGGCTATCCTGGATTGACTTGGATTTACTGTATTTCAACAAACAAAAGCTTTTCATCTCCAAAAACAAGCAGCACGAAACCCTACACCAACAGCAAGCAGCAGGAGAGACAAAATCACAGTGCTGAAAACACTATAAACTTTTCTTCTCTGGCCACTGGAATATTATCGATGCGCAGGAGGATCGTGATGCCCCGGAAACACCGTGCGCTGACATAGGCCCAAAGGTTCTGGCGTCACCTGAGATATGCGCTCACAGAATTGTAGCTTCACGCAAGTAGGGCAGGCCAGCAGGACATCTCTGGCCACTGGGATAGCAGCCAGGGGCTGGCCTGACTGGCATACAATTAACGGCTGACGCCTTGTCGTGTTCTGGCACAGAGGGTACAGGATGTGTCAGGATGCACTGATACGCAGGAGGATCGTGACGTCTGGGAAGCATCAGGTGCTGACAGATGCTCAAAAACCTTGGTGTTACCTGAGAATATGCATTCCTAGAAATGTAGTTTTAGGCAGGTAGGGTGCGCTGGTAGGAAGTCTCTTGCCACTGGATTATTAGCCAGGGGCACGCTTGACTGGCATTTAAGATCTGGGGCTGACGCCGTGTCGTTTTGTCGCACAGAGTGTACAGGAAGTGTCATGATGTACTGGCTCGCGGAAGAATTGTGACGTTTGGGTAACACAGCGTGCCGACTCAGGCTGAGAACCCTGGTGTTATCTGAGAATATGCAGCCACAGAAATGCAGCGTCAGGCAAGTAGAAGGGGCTGGCAGGACGTCCCTGGCCATTGACATATTAGCCAGGGGCTGGCTTGACTGGCATTCAAGAATCGGGGGCCGACGCCCTGTCGTGTCCTCCCGGGGATTCAGTGTACGAGGCTCCAACTGTGATTGCGCTGACACGCGGAGGGGCTTCATCGTTAGTCTGTGTACATGTGGAGCGGCTCTGCTGCATCGCGCTGGAAGAGCGCTGTGCTCAGTCCCTGGAGGAGCTGCCTGGAAAAGCTCGTCCCGGCCGCTGGGTGTCAGAAGAGATCCTGAGTGAAAAGCAAGGGCACTGAGACACGAAGAATGAGCTGCCTGGGTGTGGGGCGCCTCTGGCTGATAGAGTGGCCGGGCTAGGGTGCACTCTGATGGGCTGTTCTTCCGGGCAAAAAGCAAGAAATCCTTGGTTGGCCTATCGGCGGACCATATGGGACCGCTTCTGCGGAGTGGGCGGAGCTTGGCTGGGGGGCGCTGTTAGCAGGGGGGGGGGGGGGCGATAATCAGAGTGGTCTGGGTGGAGCTAGATGGCTTGGCCTGTTTGCTTGGGGGGGCTGCTTGGGGAGGGGAGGGGGCGCTTGGTGGGGGGTCTTCTGTTCGCGGGGGTGTGGCGGTAGCCTTTGCGAGGGGGAGGGGGGTGGTGGGGGCGGGGCCGTTTCTTTGGGGGTGGGCGATGGACTTGCGATGGAATGGGATCAGGGGGCGGCAGGTAGTCCCGCAAGGGGGGGTGTGTGTGTGAGAAGTGCTGAACGGGCAGCCAGTCGTGGCCCACGTCTTCGGAGTCAGAGGGGGGGGGCGGGGTAGGAAGGACGCATTATCCCGTAACCAGTCCATGGAGGTGGAGAAGGCGGTTTTGAGGGCGGCCCCTCGGAGGGCGAGAGATTCACGAAATTGCTTGCGGCAAACGGACGCACTCTGGCCAGGCGTGGGAATCAGGAACACTGACAGTCGGGTTGAAGGGACCATGGTGCGGACAAAAATTCTTTTGTCGCCTCGGTGAGGGGACGATGACCACCACTGCTGGGCGATTGCCGCAAAGGGTTGGGGCCATGCCTGGAGGTGGAGTTGGAGCACAGAGTTGGCTGCAGGGCAAAGGGCTATGTGGGCGAGGGGTTCCATTTGCTGTAAGAATCACTGCACTCGTTGCCGGGGAACCCAGCATGCCCTTTTATCCATGCGGCTCTGAGGCGAATGTGGCCGGGCAGGTCGTGGAGGGTGGACTTGAGTGCCCAGGACGAGGTGCAGTCTGTAGTGGAAGATGGAGAGGGTGGCGGGGGAGCCAAGGGGCTAAAAAGATCAACGACATGTTTGTTGTCTCCGAGGACAAATATTTCTGAATGGGGGAGGGAGTCGTGCGCCCAGCGGAGGAACATTATTGCTGCCCAGAATTCGGCGCCACCGAAAGACTGGAAGGGGGAGGGTAAGCAAAGAGTGAGCGTTCCGCTGGTCGGGAGGTAAATGGTGGCCGCTGACCCATATCCACCTCGTCCGGCTGACCCGTCAAGGTAAACCCACAGAGTGGTCGCGGTGGCCCGTTGGCGGAGCACGTCCGCGTCGTCGCAGCCCCAGGCCAGGAGGTCGCTCTGGTTGAGCGCGTGTGGGGTCAACGGGACGCGGTATACATAGCCGTCAGGGGAGGAGGAGAGGAGCGTGCCGTTGTGAGGGGGGGGGAGGAGGGGTTTGTCAGGGGTAGGCTGAAAAAAGGGAGGGGTACTCAGGAGCCTGGGGGCAGCCAAGGAGGGAGCTCTGTAAAATTCTGGGTGTGAGGCGAATACTGGGGGGTGGAGCATGTACTCGGACGTGCATTCGAGGGTGTATTCTTCGGTTCCTCGAGCTGACTGAAAAACTGCTTGGCTGAGGTGGCCAATGTTTCTTTGACGACCCCATTCTAAAGCGGATTACCTCTATCGGGGGCTCCTTCAAACCAGACCCAGACAGGCTCGCCAGGGAGTAAGTGTTGAGGTGGGGCGGCGTTCCAAGGGCCGAGGGTGTTGAAACCCAGGCCAAGGCCTTGTGCCGCGTCCAATATTGTGTCTTGGAGACTGGTGCGGGAGCTGCTCAAAAGCAAAGCACGCACGGATTCGCAAACATGTGGCGGGCCATCACCGTTGAGGTAGCAGATTGCTTAGTTAACTGTGTCTTGTAGGACCGAGTAGAAAAAATGGCGACTGGCTAATCCACCCATGGAACGCGGCGCAAATTTCACCTTTGGGGTGAGCTTGCAGATGTGTTTCCATATGAGATTGTGCATGGTGGAGAGTTGTGGAACAGTGATTGGGTGTGCCATCAATCTGTATGTGAGGACCGGGATGAGCTGCACGTTTACCGACCGGATGTGTTCGGGGAGGGACAGCGACAGGGGGATGAGGGCTGAAAAGAAGCTGCGGATTTCATTGACTAGTAGGTTCATTCTGTTGACCGCCTGGTCGTTGGTGCAGATGTACACCCCCAGGGTACGTGTATACGGTTCGGGGCTGTTGCGTGTGGCGATTTAGGGTGGATAGGGGGGCCTTTCGCGGGGGTGGGGAAGCTTCGTTCAGCAGCGGATCCCATGGCGTGTACTTCTATTTTGTCAAGGTTGAGGTCTAAGCCCCAACGGCGGCCTAAGGCGTATAAAAAGTTGATTAGGGCTTGTATGTCCCGGGAGCAGGTTGACCTAAAAAGGAGGTCATCAATGAATGCCTGCGATTAGTGAACCGCCGGAGAGGGGGGGAGGGGGGCATAGTGCGGGAGGGCATGTAAGAGAACGTTTAAGTAAAGGACGAAAAGGACTGGGGAGAGGGGGCATCCCTGTCGAACTCCTCGAGTTTGAAGGCTGGAGGTGTATGTGTGCCCCTCGACCAGGGGGGAGTCTTCGGGGTGGGCATACAGATTTTGAAGGAGGGTGATGAGTTGCTGGGGAAATCGCATGTGTTGTAGGACCTGCCACATCGTGGGTTGGGGCACGCTGTTAAAAGCCTTATTAAAATCGATGTAAAGACTATAAGAAGAAGGGACATCATGGAATTTTGTAATCAAGTGAAATGTGTGATCCGAGGTTCTGCGGTTGCGGAGACCCCCAATCTGGGAGGTATGAATGAGGGAGTGGGCAGTGGCTAACGCGGATAAATGTTTGGTGGCATGTGTTGATATAATTCTGGAAACGGTCATTAACAGCGCAAGGGGTGGTACTTGGTTGGAAGCTCACGGTCGTCCTTCTTAAAGAGAAGAACAATGTTGGCTTTCAGCCAGAGCGGGGGGAGGGGGGATGAGAGGTGGCAGTTGCAAACTACCAAGAGAAACCGTTGGATGTGCTCGGGTGTGCAGGCAATGACGTGGGCGTTTGAGCCGTCACAGCCGCCCGCTTTAGTGGACTTGGCCCGTTCTAGGTAGTGGTGGAATTCTGCCCAGGGGATGTCGGGGAGAGGGGTGCTTTGGACTTTAGGGGGGCATTGGGGAGAGTGAGAGCGGAGTTCGGTCACTGGATTGTCGTCTGGTTGGAAGTCCACAGGACCACTGAGGTGGAGGAGGGTGTTAGAGAAAATGCGAGAGGTTTGCTTGAGGTCCCTGGTGCGCGCGTGGCCGGCAGTGGGGTCTTCCATCGCTAACGTGGGGGGCTCTATTGGGCGAATGGCTTCCCCTAGCATTTTCTTAATTCTGGTGCACCTGACTAGACAGCGATGAACCTTCTCCTGGCAAGCCTGGACAAGCTTGTTCACCTCGTCCATGCGGGCGTTGAAGGAGGGGTGGGCAGGAGGAGGGAGGGATTCAAGGGCTTTGCCGAGCAGTTTGGAGTCTCGTGTGCTGGCCGATCCTTGGATTCCAGTGGCTTCGTGGTAGAACGCTGTGAGTTCTGCAATTTCTCTGTCTGTGAGGTCCTGGACTGTAGCAATGGGCAGTCCAGTGAGGGACGGGAGGGCGTATTGACACCACTCACACAGCGGTTGCAGTGCCGCGACGTCTTTTTCTCGTTCCGAGGCCTTAAGCTCTTTGAAAATTTTCCGCTCAATTGAGGGGTGGTGATGAAAGGGGAGGGGAGGGGCAGTCGCCATAAGGGTAATAGGGTGATGGTTGGTGGAAAGGTTGTTGGACTAGATGGAAGCCGACTGAGGGGTGAGGAAGGTTGCAGTTGGGGGAGAATAGAATATCCTGTCAATCCGAGACTCGCTAGAATGCTGCGCTTGCGGATACCGGGTGTAAGCCCGCTGATCTGAATGGAAGCACCATAACGAGTCAATGAGGGTGGGAAGGCTGGCGGTGACCTTTCGCAAAAGCCCATCCCACGCTCGTTCGCTGTGCTTGTTATGCCCGTCAATCGAGGGAGTGATCATGGTGTTAAAATCGCCTCCCAGCACGTGGTGCGGGTGGAACGCGAGCAGGGGTTGAAGTTCGTCCCGGATGATGCTGCGATAGCAGTCTGTCTGCGCGGGGGAGGACTTGTAAGGTGCGTAAACACTGGCAATCAGGAGGGGGGGGTCCCGGGGAGGCGAAGAAGGGCAGCAGCAATTAAGCCATCTTTGTCTGGGGGGGTGAGGGGAACAACAGTCGGGCGGAGGCGGGGGGAGAAGGACAGGCAGGCTCCGTGTTGTTGGCCGGCATATTAGAGATGACCACCGCCCGATTGTGGCCTGTGGAATAACAATGGGGCATCATTGGCTTTCACAGAACCTCTTGGAAGAAGATGATGTCGTTTTGCCCGCGCAGGCGGCAAAGGAGCTGCCCTGTGGCCGGTTTTTTGGCTATATTGTGTGACAAGAATTTAATGTCGGTAGGAAGCGGAAAGGGGGTTTCTTTGGCTTGACGTATCCTCGGGGGATCCTTGGGGCGCAAGAAGGGAAGGGAGGGAGACCGGGGCAAGAGTGACCTGTGTTTGGTGACGCAGGTTAGTTGTGATTGATGTGTGACACGTATGCGTTGCGCAAAATTGGTTGCTCATGGCGTTGAGGGATCACGCGTGTGAGTGGCATAGTAGGGGAAGGGGTCGGTCCCTCGCGGCTTTGGCTCACGTCGCCTTGTTGATTCGTTGGCCGTACGCGGCGCTCTTGTAAAATAGGCGCGGGAGTTGAGGGGCTCGGTCGTCTGCGGTCTCGCAGGCACACGTCGCCTTGGTTTGCTGGTGGTCGCCCGCGGCCTTGCTGGCTCACGTCGCCTTGGTGTTCTGTTGGTCGCCCGTGGCCGTCCGGGTGCACGTCGCCATTGGTAAGAAAATATATTTTGCTGGGAGGTGCGCAAGAAGAATTGTGCGCGCGTGACGAGGGGCGCCCGGGGCATGTTGCTTGGCGGGCGCGAGCAAGGGCCCGTGCGGCGTGCAGATGGGTTGATAGACTTTCAGGCAGCTCGGATGCACGGAGGCATTGGTCTAGACCTAAGCCTTTGCTTCAAGCGCCATAGACGCGGCGGGAGGTGGCACGTGCCGGCACACAAGGGAGTGTCCCGTGCTTTGGAGGATTTCCTCACAATACCAATGTCCGAATCGGCTTCATCTATAGAATGGGCAAAATACCAGCGAGTATCGCCCGTTAGGAGAAGCGCGGCGCACGAGGGCATGTAAATGGAGTGGTCGGGAGAGCGACAGCCATTGGGCGTGGAGAAAACAGTCGCTCCCTGACCCATGGAGGCAATACCAACGAATTCCCTGAGGCCCTTGTCCTCTACGTGGGGACCAATTCCAACTGATGGCGCATAGGTGTTGACCGACATTTGATTGGGTGCCGGGGGGATGGCCTCCAAGGCCTTTTTGGGTGCCCATTCCCATGAGATACTTCGAGAGGGGGGCACACGCATCCGGGATGGGGGGGGGCTGGCCGGACAATTTCGCCAACACAGTTAAGGGCGAAACCGAAGTCGCGTTTGTGTCTTTTTCTGGACGCGTCCCAATTGCCCGGGGCTTTGTTGATGGAGTCCAAGAAACCATCAAAGTCACACGCCTCAAAAATGGTCTCGGCGAAAAACAAGCCAGGGATGGTGGTGGCCTCTGAAATGGTGGGCTCGGGAATGGCTTGGGGCGTAGATGCCAGCGCCGCGTCGAGTGATGGGGGAGGCTCGTTGTGAAGCAAAGCAACACGTTCCTCGGCCGACATAGTTGGGGCTGACAAACCTTTTTGTGTGTCCATGACCTTAGTGACTTGGGTTGAGGAGTCGTATGCACACCCAGCTTGGATGGTTTTGACAAGCTTGGATTCCTCCTCCCCTGCCTCCACGTGTTCTGCTTGGAGTAGCGAGTAGGGAAGGGAGGGATTGGGTACTAACGGTTTGGCCCGGACTCCGGCAAGGGAGAAGTTTTGGGAGATATCACAAGAGCCTTCATGCACAAAAGTAACGTGGTGCAAAGTTTCAGAGGCGGAGATGGAGTCCACCGTTTCCCAGTTGTTCCAAGCACCCAAGAGAGAGACAACAATTTGCACATCCAGCAAGAGTTCATCTTTACGGGCGGCAATTTCGACTACGAGTGGCTCCGGCGTTGCGGTGTCACCTTTTGCCTTGGGCCAAGGGGCACTTGGGCTGGTGGCGGAAAGTTGAGGAGTCAACATCCCCTTCCCTTCTCAAAATTGCACAAGGGTACTCGCAGCGCCTTAGAACATCACCAAGTGTGCGTCGCAAAACAACAAATTGCCAAGGGAATTCAAAGGGGGAAGGTACCCGGTGGTCTCCACACTAGACGTGTCCAATACGTAGAGCATGCCGATGGAGTTTTTGATGACGGCTCCTAGCAAGCCACATTGTTTGCCTTTGTCGGAGCGAGCGAGCAAATTATGAAGCTGAATGGTGTCGATGTCTTTGTGATCTTTTTTGGGAAGCGGTTTGGCACTAGTTGAAAGGTGTTGGGCGCACCAAGATCAGAGAGTCGCATGGCCAATAATTGTCCGTTCACAAGGGGCCCCTGTGTGCGCGCTACAGGGTATTGCCGCGCGATGGCTCAGTGCGCACTACAAAACTATAGCGCGCAGCATAGCGCGCGCTATGGCCCGGGGTCTTGGGTTTGTAACCCCATGTCCTAATAAGCAGGGCAAAAACGCCTATTTTTCTAAGGTTCCAGATGCTTCCGGCACCGCATGTGACGCTGTCAGTGTCAGGAAAGATTGCCAGCATTTTGGGCCCCCACTATGGGTGGTCCCTGTGGAAGAACGAGGTCCTTTTGGCGGACCTAGTTGAGTTTTTTTGCTCAGTGTCTGCCGTTCAACGGCCTTTCTGGGCCGAGTTGGAAAAAAGGGTCCTCGTGTCTGAAGCAGAGAAGAAGCGTCGCAGGACCGAGGCTGCCAACGCCGTCACACCCCTGTCGGTGGTGGACTTGGTCCTGCTCCTGAATATTCCAAGCAGAAGGTATTTTTGCGCGCGTTTTGCAACTGACATTGCGCGCACTTCCGCTCATAGCACGCGCTTCGTTGACTTCTGCGCGCGCTACAACCTCATGTTGCGCGCGCCATTTTCCTCAGGTACAATGATTTGATTACTTTGACGAGAAGTCAGGTCCCCACACACCCTTTTTCCCTCCTGTCCTATGCTAGTTTTGCCACAGAATGGAACCAGCTTGCAGGTAGGCAGCATTTGAAGGTTGCCGTGCACACAGATGGGGTCACAGTCTTTTCGCAGTGGCCCCTGCAGCACCTTTTTGACTATATATTTTCCTTTGACTCCATTGTTTCTAACCTGCAATACCCCAGGGAGTGCCGAGGAGGGCTGTGGATCATTGTGAGGGGGGATGGGTTGCCTTGTGGGGGGGAATCGTGGTGCCGGATGTCCATTTCCTTTGCCAACCATAGTCACTTGGCAAGGACGTTGTCCTACCACTTGACTGTTAAGGTCGCCCTTTGTGGTGAGAAGTCCACCTCTGTGTTGCCCCAGGTCAGGCTAACAATCTTGCTTTTCTGCAGAGTGCCCTTGACATGGTGTGGTTCCCATCCGGGGTGCATCCAGACGCTGCAGGACTTTCTGCGGCGGGGATAGCCCTTGGCTGCGTCGTTTGTCGTGTGTCACTACACATTGGATGGCAGGTAGTCTGTTCAGTTACATGACGTGGTGGAAGTCCAGTGCAACGTGGTTGCAACAGGATGTGGATAGAACCACCGAGTGAGATGAGCAGTTGCTAGGGCTTATTGCACCTGGGGCCAAGTGCAGGCCCATGGATATATTTTGTGTTGTCCAGAGCAGGTTTTGGAAGGTGCCTCTGAGGCTGCGTCACCTTATAGCATGTGTTCTGCACCTTCTGATTTTTGTAGGGAGACAGATCACTGCCTTGGTACGCAGATTGGCCAAGTCTGTGCTTCCCAGTGCTGGGGTCTCTGTCCAGGCTATTCTCCACAGGTCTGGTTGTCACATAGCACTACAGGGGACGGCAGGGCCAGATGGGGAAGAGTTGGTGCCTTCTAAAGGTTTGGGAGGACCTGGCCCCCCTCCTTGGGGCGGACATGAGGATGCACACAGCAGTGGTTGCCATGTACATACTCCTGGGGGACATGTATGGCACAATGTTTGAAGAGGGTGCATTGCAGGCTCCAGAGGTTGCCGAGGCTTTCCAGAGATGGGTTTGTCCAGCAAAAAGATCACCTTATATTAACTGGATGTTGCACGATGCTACAGTTACTATTCAGGGCATAAGGCCCTATGGCCTAGGAATGTTTTCGAGGGATCTTTTGGAAGGGAGCAACAGGGTGCTGAAGGACATTTGGTCCTCCCTTTGTGATAGAGGTGGGGGGGCAGGAACCCTGGTGTCGCGCCGCATTAAGATGCTCAGGCAGGTTAATGAGCGTCTGTTCCTGTACTTTGAAGTAACAAGGTGGAATGAGCCCTCCAGAAGCAACCTGTGCAATGCACAAAAATTGGCCGACGACGTTCAGGCATATTTTGCGGATGAGGAACTGTGGTAGGGCGCGCTATTTGTGTTTTAGCGCGCGCTACATGCTATTTAGTGCGCGCAATGACCACTATCGCGCGCGCTATGCTGTATTCAAGCGCTGGAACCCTTGAAATCGCGATATAGAATTGGAAGCAGCGTGCTATGACTACGCACTTTAAATGTGCCTCCAATTTGAAATGCATTGACAGACACAGAGATTTGTTCCTTTTTGTCAGTTTTTTTTGGTGATTTCGATTTTTTTGTTACTGCATTTTCCTTTTTGTATTACTGCTGGAACAGGGGTACTTTAATGTAACCCTCTTGCCCATGCAGCCCGTGGGCTGGGGGTATCCGCCTCCTGCAGCACCGCCAACAACTGCTGCAGGGGCCACAGGAGCAGGTTGGACACCGCAACCACCGCCACATGCAGCTGTACAGCCGCGACTGCAGCAGCCGTCCACGACGACGTGCAGCATGCAGCCACAGGTACTTGCCGTGCACACTACTGTTTCCGTTGCGCGTGCTACGCTCTTGTTGTGCGTGCTAGCTGTCTCGTTTTGCGCACTACGCACGTCCTCATAGCGCGTGACTGGTCCTGTTTTCCGCAGACGCTGTCCCAGCAGCTGACCCAGTTCTCCCCAACTCAGACTTTGTGGCCCGCGCCGCAGTCCCTGTTACGAGCTACCTCACAGCAGCTGTCTCCAATGCTGTTCTCCGGCGGGTCGCCCACCTTGGGCTCCCCAATGCGCGGCAGTCTTCCAGTGCGCCAAGTACAGCAAGTGCTCCCCGGCCCACTGCCAGTGCAGCAGCAGCAGCATATGCTGCAGCAGCAAGTGCAGGTTGCGGCTCAGCAAGTCGGCAGCCCAGAACAGCAGCAGCAGCAGCAGCAGCAGCAGGTCCAACCAAGAGAGCAGCAACCCATAATGCAAGCACAGTTTCAGTCTCCCCCACCCAGGCCACGTACGGGCTTCGCCTTCAGCAGCGACTTCAAGCACCGAATCTGGCCCAACCAAAACAGCACCATCTGCACCCAAGGGCCCGACTCGGCATGGCTGAAGGACGTGACACTGGCCTACCTCTTCGAGGTGGCCTTCTACAAGTTCCGGCGCCAAAGGGCCACGGCCATTGCCAAGAGCCCAACCGGAGCCGTGAAACCCCGCTGGCATGAGGAGAGCATTACTGGCCACTGGTGCAGTCTGGCGAACCTGTTGAGCCCCTCCGTGCCAATCCAAGAAGGACTAGCTGCCTGTGGACACTGCAAGATGGAGGAGTATGAGCTGCTGTTCCCGTGCTGGGCAGATTATGGGTGGGGTCACGTTCGGACCCACACGCCTCCGGGTGTAACCGCAAAGACCGTCCACCACTTCTACTTCAACGAGGACCCACCGAGCTTCATCAACGCGAACGACGCGGGGGCAATGGCCTTCAAGAACGAGTGCGCCTCGGTGAGAAGTGCGGCTGCCAGTTTGCTGCGGGGGTTAGCCAAGAAAGGAGCCAGTGCCGCAAGGGCACTTCCAACCGGCGCCAAAGTCAAAACCACGGCGGTCAAGGACGAGGAGCAGCCGCAGCAGCAGCAAGTGCAGCAGCAGCAGCTCCAACAGCAGGCAGCCGTGCAGCAGGCAACACTGCAGCTGCTCCAGCAGCAGCAGCGGGTGCGGATGGCCCAGCAACAGCAGCAAAAACAACAACAACTGGCACAGGCACAGGTACAAGCTATGTTTGCCATTGCGCACGCTATCGACATTGTTGCGCGCGCTTCATTTGTTGTAGAACGCGCGATTTGATTGTTTGCGCGCGCTACGGCCCTACCTTCTGTCCCATTGTCACGTAGGTGGGCAGCTTCGAGCAGCTCCTGTGCCTGGGGTCCCGCAGAGGGCCGTTGATGATCAGCGTGCCCGCGGACATTGCCGGGCAGTCCAAGCATGCGGCCGACTGGCTTGACGGACGGAAGGAGCAAGGCCCCTCCCCGGTGCTGGCCCGGGCTAAGCGGCAGATGGAGGAGCTGGAAGTGGACTGGGCTGACGTCTTTGCCGTGCCGGAGACGGAATCCGTGACAGTCCCAAGGCCCAAGAAGAAGCGTACCGAGGAGCAAGCAGCCACCAGCCACCTACCACCTGCCATCTCCGCCTCGCACACCGCTAAGCCCCCCCACCTGCCTGGAAAGGTCCTTGCCCAGAAGACTGCCGACCAGCAGCTGCTGGCACAGGTGGCACAGAGAGTCCAACGTCAGGCGGAACAGGCCAAGAAGAAAGAGGACGAAGCAAAGAAGAAGAAAAAGGAAGAGGAGGAAAAGAGGAAGAAGAAGGAGAAGGAAGAGGAGGAAAAGAGGAAGAAGAAGGAGAAGGAAGAGGAAGAGGGGAGTAAGAAGAAGTTGAAGGAAGAGGAGGAGAAGAGACGGAAGAAGGCAGAGGAGGGGAAAGCAGAAAAGGTAATGCAGCGCGGGCTATCGTTGTCATTGCACGCGCTATGCATTCCGTCGCGCGTGCTATGCTCAGTATTGCGCGTGCTATGCCTGTGCTATGCCTCTGCGCTACTCTTTCCAGGCAAGCAAGACGGCACCGCAGCAGGCACCCCAGCCGCAGCTCGCATCAAAGCCAGCACCGAAGCAGCCTGTCCCAATCCCAGACCAGCCACAAGAACAAGGAGGTCCGTGCGGTTCCACCCCACCCAGTACGGCACCCAAGGCCAAGCAGCAGAGCAGAGCCGACGCGGACAAGGAGGCAAAAGATGAGCTCATGCAGCGCCGGGACTGGTCCTACAAAGAAGGCTACAAGCCTCGGTGGATCATCTACTGCACCACTGCAATTGCGCCCATGATTGTGGAGGGAGCCGAAGTCAAGCCGGCAGGCGCCAGGAGGGCCCCTCAGGACCACATGGCCGTCATCATCCTCAACGATCAGTGGAGCCCCAGCCAACAAAGGGAGAAGGAGGAGGAAGAAGACGACTGGTCGGAGTTCATGCCCAGCTGCCAGGTGTTCTCCGCCAAAAGCAAAGCGTATGAAGAGTTGAACAAGTGGCAGTCGTGGTGGGAGACGTACGAGACGAATGAAATTGTGGACCTCTGCCCCGACCCAAAGACGATGAGGATGTCCCCGTCCAAGCCACCAACCCCAAAGAAGAAGGAGCCCCAAGGAGACCCACCAGCCCAGCCACCAGCCCCCCCACAGGAACACAAGGGACCTGCCGAAGCTGCAGCACCACCAGAAGCAACAGAAGCAGCTGCACAAGAAGAAGAGGCACCAGGCCCAGCAGCAGCAGCAGCACAAGAAGACGGCGCACCAGCCCCACCACAAGAAGAAAAGGCACCAGCGGCGGCGCCACAAGAAGGAGAAGGAGCAGCCCCGAAAGAAGAAGAGGCACCAGAAGGAGCAACCCCAGAAGGCGACCAAAGCCCACAAGAAGAAGGGAATGAAGCCCCGGCTGCCACTTGGGCAGAAGACCACAGACCCGAATGGGAGAAGGAGTGGGAGGCCGAAGTGGTGGTCCAAACCATTAACGAGATCACTGAATGACAGCGCGCGCTATACCTGGTATAGCGCGCGCCGTAAGGCTCATAGCGCGCGCTGTAAATATGTTGCGCGCGCTACACTGTCTGTGCCCGTGAGGACCTGTACTGTTGCACATTTTTCAGACCTTTCAGACAGTGTATTTGCATGTGTGTTGGGTTGGATGAGCAACAGGGAATGTTTTTGAAAGGCAAGGGGCTTTTGAGAAACGCAGAACACTGGAAAAAGCATGGTTTTGAAACAATTTCCGGTTTTGAAAAATTTGGAAAACGGGACAATATAGCGCGGTAGAGCGCGCGCAATAGGCGCGCTAGAAAGGTCATATTTTTGAGAATTTGCGCGCACTACGGAACAAATGCACCATTGCGCTCACGCAGGGGCGCCGAGCGTGCAACTGCAAGGATGGCTCAGGTGGCAAGAGCTCGAGGCATGGTCCACTGGAAGCGGGTGAACTCGGCATGTGGGGACTTACGTACCTTGATGCCTCCCATGGGGAAGTGAGCTTTTTTGGAGTTTATGGATGCAGTGTCCGGGAGCCTGCCAAACCAATGGTTAATCATGCTTTGGAAGGCTTGCCAGACCTCTCTAACAAAGGTGGTGGCTTGTGGGGAGGTGGGGGACGAAGAAGAAAGGGCGGCCATGCATTCAATGACATAAGACTTTAAAAGCTTGTGATGGGCGTCCAATCGAACCACACTAATCCAATCTTCTAGTGAACGGCCTATGTTTGCTTTTTGTAGTATTCCCAATTGACCGGGCGTGAGCCTAGGTGATGGTCATGAAAGGAAATGGGGTCTTGGCTCGATTTCGAGGAGTCCAAAAAGAGGGCCACCATGGGCATGTCGGAGACATAGCCCTCGGAAAAGTTGATGGAATCCTTGCGTAGGTGGGCCCGTTGCGGGGACACTTGGTGAAAAACGTGTACCTCAGAAATCCACGGCTCCAGGATGATGGCGGGGCCGGTGACTGTCATTAGGTACATGCACGCAAAGACACTCCCGTCCCATGCTGGGACGACCATGAAACCTCGAAGGCGTGTTTGGCTTTGTTCTAGTGCGTATTTGATACCAAACATCCAATTTGATGTGGAAGCCAATGCCTTAGGAAAGTCCTTCCTATCTACATAAGGGCAAACATAAAAGGCATGGTCCTTGGAGACATGTTTCGTCCATATTTGCAAAGGTTGGTGACATGGTGTGAGATAAGAGCATGTGAGGTCCTTTGTCTCCAGCCCCGTGGAGGCGTTCAACAAGTCATTGGCCTTCAGGTCGACGTTGAACGGGCAACGGTCAAAGAGAATGCGGCGCATTGGCAGTTGTGGGGCGAATTGGCGGAGGTCGGCTACAGGGTTATCATCGCTATACATTTCAAACTTGGCGGAGTCCCTGTTCAATTTTCTTTCTGGCATAGAGAGCAAGTAGTGGGCGAATTCGGTGCGTCGTTGGTGTCCATGTAGTGTTGGCGGCAAGGCGGTACTATTGCCAGACGTTGAAGCACGAGCAAATAGGCTGAACATGATGTCGGTGGGACGGTGACAAAAGGACGACGATGAGAAAGTCGTGAATTGTTGAAAAGTCGATGAAACGACAGATGGGACGAAGATTGGGGCAGACTGGTGGCAGAGTGGTAGAATTGACGATGTGGCGATCAGCACGCCCAAATTGATGGATTGGAATGGACGATTATTATTTATCCAATCCCTACAGCAAGCAAGAAATGCTGAAATCGGAAAAAAATAGACACTCAGAAAGTGTTCTCACTCAAGGCCTGGATGGGGCCTGACCATCTCTCTCAAGGCCTGGATAGGGGCAGGACCATCTCTCTTCGAGGCAGGACTATACCTCTATCGGATGGGACAATCTCACCGTGGATGTGCTCTCAGTGAACCCGGGGTATGTCTCTTTGTGCACTCACTCTGCAATCCGGGTGTGGGTCTCTGAAGGTAACCCGGGCATTCTCTACCCCAATCACTCTCCACGTAGCATTGGTTGAATTGGTTTTGGTGTCACAGGAACATGCAGATAGGCAACATTCAGTTCGCATGTCCATGTCTGGCTCGTACCTATTGCGCATGACAATTTCTGTCTCGCTATGCCATCAGGTCCCAAGCAATGAGGCACCAAGTGATGGGAGCGACTGGCATGTCCAAGCATGTGAGAGCAAGCGACATATGTTGTGTGTTCGTTTCTGTATTCATGTCATCCGTTGGCGACACTCTAACAGAAAGATATCCTTGATTCATGCTGCAATGGTTTTGATGAAGTCCTGCAGGTTTTGGTGTTGAAAAACAGCACCAAAGCAGCAAGTACAGCAAGAACAGGATGTGGATTGAATCAATGAATAGTTTTGAAATCGAGTGTATCATAGAAGGGCTGCACATTGACAAAGCAGGCTTAAGTACAAAGATTCAATCATAAATGGAGAAAACAAAATGATTTTCATATGGAAAACTGACATCTGTCTGGCCTCAGAAATAGTCTTAACCACCCCATGTGCACCTTTTGGAAAGCAATGGTGTTAGTTAGGATTCTGGCGCAAGTAGGTTAGGTCAGACACAGGGTATGGCTAGGCAAGCCTGGCCAAGCAGCAGAATTCATAATCAGTTAAAAAGTTGAACCACAGTGGCATTTTCTTACTCCTGTTTTGAGTACTAGTAGTCAAAGCTAGTAGAACCAAGCAAAAAGGCTCAGATTCCCCCACAATTACTTTAGAAAATGAATTGAATCAGCCAGGGACACTCCCATCAGCTTGAAATAGCCTATCAGACTGTACGTACCATTGAAAAACATTCTAATGCACCGTGAATGATGTCGCTTCGATGGGGCATTCCTCATAAATTGGCAGCGTGCGGCGAAAACGTGTCAAAAAATTTTGGGGGTAGTGGGGATTGAACCCAGGACTCTCTCCCTAGAGCATACATGCTTGCCCACTGGGGTACAGTCGAATGCTCTAATGTGGACGGCCATCTCTGTATAAACAGCATTTTAGTAGACGTCCCAACCAAGGGCCAGCGCGGAGCAATACTTCCAATGGAGGGCACAAAACTCCAGGAGCTGAAGAAAATAGAAAATGGAACCAACAGGGAGTGAATCCTGTGATTTGGCGGAAGCGTGAGCGCAGGTGACAATGCCCTGGGAAGGGGGATGGAGCCGGTTCAGATCCAATTTGGCTGCTTTCTATCCCACACAGGAACATGCAGATAGGCAACATTCATTTCGCATGTCCATGTGTGGCTCGTACCTATTGCGCATGACAGTTTCTGCTTCGCTATGCCATCGGGGTCCAAGCAATGAGGCACCAAGTGATGGGAGCGACTGGCATGTCCAAGCATGTGAGAGCAGGCGACATATGTTGTGTGTTTTTTTCTCTATTCGTGTCTTTGGTCAGCGACACTCTAACAGAAAGATATCCTTGATTTATGCCCCAATGGTTTTGCTAAAATTTTGCAGGTTTGTTGAAAAACAGCACCAAACCAGCATGTAGAGCAAGAACAGGATGTGCATCGAATCAATGAATAGTTTTGAAATCGGGTGTATCACAGAAGGGCTGCACATAGACAAAGCAGGTTTATGTACAAAGGTTCAATCACAAATGGATAAAACAAATGATTTTATATGGAAAAATGCGAAGTGTCTGGCCTAAGAAATATTCGTAAGCACCTCATGTGCACTTTCTGGAAAGCAATGGTGTTAGTTAGGAATATGGGGCAAGTAGGTTAGGTCAGACACAGGGTATGGCTTTGCAAGCTTTGCCAAGTAACAGAATTCAGAATCAGTTGTACAGTAGAACCACAGTGACTTTTTCTTACTCCCTCCTGGAGATCAAGCTAGTAGGACCAAGCAAAAAGGCCCGACTTCCCCCAATGTTACCTGAGAAAATGCATTACATCAGCCAGGGACACTCCCAGCAGCGCATAGAAGCCTCTCACACTGCAGGTACCTTGAAAAACAGTGTAATGTACCGTGAATGATGCCCCTTTGATGGGGCATTCCTCAAAAGTCGCCAGCGTGCGGCAAAAATGTTTCATAAAAATTTGGGGGTAGTGGGGATTGAACTCAGGACTCCCTCCCTAGAGCATACATGCTTGCCCACTAGGGTAGAGTCGAATGCTCCAATGCAGACGGCCATCTCTGTATAAACAGCGTTTTAATAGACGTACTGACCAAGGGCCAGGGCGGAGCAACACTCCCAATGGAGGGCACAAAACCCCAGGAGCTGAGTAAATTTGGAGATGGAACCAACAGTGGGTGAATCCTGTGATTTAGCAAAAGCGTCAGCGATTTAAGAAGGCAAATCGCTAAAAATTGCTGGAAGAACATTAGGAATTGTCAACTCATAGTCACAGACAAGCGCAACACAAGCGCAATCGAAAAAGAAGTTGCGCAAGCGTAAACAGCTCTCAGGAAAGAAGGTATAGGCCGTGCCGTTTACAGCTGTTTTGCATGGTTGCACCAACAATCTTATAATCTTATAATCTTATAATCTTAGAAAAAGGTATTGTATAGACATCCACACAACAGAGCAGGTGGACAACAGACCTCTCAGGTATGTTAGAGTCATGTCACACACATGCATTGCGTTTGTGTTGGTAGTTTTCTTGAAACGCTAGGGTTGTCACTGTTGCGTTCGTTGGGGGTTGGGGCGTTCACTCCCTTTGCTCTGCACAGGTCAAAACAGAAATGAAAGGTATGTGAGAAGAACGGAGCACGCACCGCGCACGTGGGGTTAGAGTATGCGCTGTTCTCGCAATTCATGTGACTAATCTAGACATTCACACGTTGTGGCACCTTCCCTGTGCACCCATCCACCCTTCATTTCTCTTCACAGATCAAGGACGAAAGTGCTTGCTCGTGCTTGTGTTGCCGTGGCGCTAAAATTGGGTTGTTTAAGACGCTTTGTCGTTTTGCGCTGTGCAGTTGCTCGCCATTCCCTCTCCCCCTCCTGCAGGAAACAAGGTAAGCAGGGCATGCATGACACACGATGCATTATTAGTTTAGGGTTGTTTATAACTCATCATAGGGTTGTTTAAACGCTCACGCTTGTCCCTACGTTCGTTTTCCCTGCGGCATACACATGATGCGTGGTGAGTAAGGTCGGTAAGCCAAGGGGGAACTCACCTCCTGGTTGAGCTTCGTGATGTATGGTCAAATGTGGGTAAAGTTAGGAAAAATAATTGTTGTCATTCGCCTCCCTTCCCTGCATAAAAATGATGCGTAGAAGGGCTGTAGGCCACACGCTGAGCACGTGGTAGAACCCCTGTTTCCGCCACCCAGGGCTCCGCCCTACGTTGTATAAGAGAACGGGCGGAGTCCTTAAGCTTGCTTGCTTGCAGGCTGGTTAGGGGACAGCGTATTATTTTCTACCCTTAGACCTGTATAATACAGCGAGGGTAATTAGGTTCCTCAGTCCCTAACCGTCTATCATCCGCCCTTCATCCGGTCAGGGTGATTGGTGCAGCAGCAGTTGCCTGCGGCGACTTCCCATTTTTCTGCCCAAGCTAAAAAGGGCGCAGATCATACAAACAAATTGGGTCAGTGAACGACTTCTTCATTGACAACCCTTAGTACACGCTGTGCACAGGGCACTCTTTCACTCTAAGCGCTGTCAGAAAACGCACGAGGGTGTCCCTGGCAGGCGACAGTTGCCTAGTGGCGCTGTGCTCCCTTGCAATCTCACAGGGGAGCCAATAGGGCTCGTGACTTGCTTGCCATGGCCATTCAGTAGCGTGTGTAGCAAACCTGGCAGGGACTGAGTGCGGTTGTGCTCACCCTGCCTTCGAAGGCTGGTGCTGGCATTAGTGAGTGTCGTGTAGTGATGTGTCCTGCTCCGCGTGCTTTTCCCCGCAGGCAGGGGAGTGCGTTAGGTTTTGGCCCTTGGAAGAATCGGCGTTTTGTATGCCCTTAGCACACCTGGCCACCCGTCCCCTCTAGTAGGTAGGGCTTTTGCCGTCTTCGCCAAAGAATAGGCGCCAGCTCAGAAAATGGGCGTCATAGGGGTGGAAATGGTACCTGATTAGGACCTTCGGTCCGACGTCAGCGAAGCCCGCTTTGCAAGAGCCACGCCCCGTAGTGGAGTGAGACACATACAGACATATGTAGCACACTTAGGAGTATGGTAACCTCGCCAGGAAGGGTAGAACCCCATGTGTCTGGACCAGCTCCGGGTCCTAACTGTGGGCACGCTTGTCCCCAAGGAGGGTGGACACACCTTGCTTCAGAGCACCTTGCTTGTCATTCCCGGCTTGAGTAGTAAGCCACCGCTCTTCGTTGGCTCCCCAAGGTCATAACATTCGGACAGATCCCATGCAACACGTGGTCAACAAGGCACACACTCGCTGGGTGGCTGCAAACCTGATAAGCGGGCATCTGGTTCACCCTGGTAACCACAGGCATGGGACTGCAGGGCACAGCCAGGCTACGAGCAGAGCTCTGCAAGCAGCGGGTGTGTAGGTGTCTGGAGCGCCGAACCCGATTGAGGGTGGGAGTTAGTACATTCACCTCACCTGGAGCTCTACAGGAGTCCTGTACCTGTCCTGGCACACACTGAGTAGGCCTAGTCATCTGCAAAAGAGTGCTCACCACCCCTGGAAGGTTAGTAAACAGTAAATAGATAGGCAAAAGGACATTATGTTTTCTTCCTCCGCAGGGACAGAGTTTCAGCACGGGTGAGTAACTGTCCCTCGTTGTTCTCAACGAGGTAGGAACGAAAGATGGGGTGTATACAGGCGGGCATTGGCTCCCAGGTCGCTTCAGATAGCCCATATCCGTCCCACAGGGTAAGAAAGTTACAGCTCTGTTTATACTCGGCGCGGGCAATACCTGCAACCACGTCGTGGCCATCGATTGCCATCTCATCGGCAGTCATTTCTTCGAGCTCGTCTGCCTCCTCAGGGCTGCAAGCAATCCCCAGGTCGATACGCTCGACCTCACTGTCGCTTAGGTGCCACTCAACCCAGGACAAGTCATCGGGGAGTGGTAGTGCCTCAACTGTTTAGGAGCACAAAGCAGTTCACCACCTAGGCGTGGACTGCACCTGACATGGATCCCAGATCCATCCATCCTATTGATACGATTGGGCCCAAAAGAGGGGTCCTCTAGGCAGTTACGAGGCCATGAGGGTACTCGTGAATGCTGAACCAAACAGAGGTCACCAACCTTGAAACTGAGGGGTCGCCGTAGGCGATTTTGTCGGCTCATTTCACGTTCACGGATGTGTTTCAGGTTAGTCCCAGCCTGGTTAGCCATTGACTGCTTGTGATCCAGCCAATGCTGAACCGACTCTTGTAGTCCTCGGGCAGCCAAGCAGGTCGTCCTCGATGAAACAGCTCGTGGGGGGTGAAACCTGTGGAAGAGCTCCTCTGAGAGTTCATGGTCAGCACTGCCCACGGCACTGTATGTACGAATTCCTGGTACGCTGCTGTTTCACCAGGATTCGCAGGTTCCTTTCCATCACATGGTTTTCTCTTCCCCAAAGAGGGTTAGACGTGTGGGTATAGGGCACACCTCTGGTCATCTCAACGTTAAGGGCGTTCAGCGCTCGCTTGTACCATGCTGTGTCACTGCAGATGCCTACATCTGCATCTGAGTGCACCTTTTTAGGTGCACCGTATGGTTCCAACCATTGTTCGACCAATATTTTCACAGTCCGCTCACCTGTAATTTTCTTTTTGCACGGAAAACACACGAGACAGGCCACAGGTGACCACCAGGCAGCTATCATAGTCACCGAAGTGAGGTAGGCCGTGGATGAAATCCAGGTAGAGAAGTGAGTTAGTACAATAGGGTATGGGTAGGCTGGAAATCAGTCCCCTATCCCTACTATCCCTCTGCTTGCTGACATGACAGCCACAAGCATCAACAATGGTCTGCATACGAGACCGCAGTTCAGTAAGAGTTAGGTCAGATTAGAAACACTCACGAAAGAAGTCCAATGAGCGATTAGCGCCAGTGTGACCTGAGCTGAGATCAGACTGCTGTACCACCGATCAAGTTGTGCCTCAGGCACAACTATACGCTGCTCGTAGAAGAGGTACTGGTTATTTGAATACCACTGGTGTCCGTTGATGACACGGGGTTTGAGACCAGTGCTGAGGGTCTGGAGAATATTTTTATATTCTGACTGATGGTCGGGTAGAGCCCATCCCTCGAGGATTCCAGCTGTGCGCATAGACAGGTCCAGTAGGAAGTCCATACGCTGGAGAGGCTCGTTGGCAAGAGGCTCAGAGCTCTCGCATCGAAGTTGTTGCGCGATGTATAGTCAGACAGTTCATTCCCTTTACCAGGGATATGACGAACTGTCAGCCTGAACTGACTGGGACCAGTCCACGACCGTTTTTGTTTCGCTTTCTCTATTTTGCACTGTGCATCCCCGCGTTACCCCTGTGGTGCTAGGGGGCTTTTGCTTTCTGTCGTGGTGGGCCCTTCTGAAAGGACTTCACCGGTTCCTGGTTACAGAGCCAGACAATAGGGTTAGATCCCAATAGTCGGGACTGGGATGGGAGCACCTGCATACCGGCCAGGAGTTCCTGCTCGTAAGTGCTGTAATTCGAACGCGCCTGGTTCCATTTCCAGTTCCAGTGACCAAGTGGTACAAGTGACCACTCACTGGAGGGAGAGTCGTGCTTCAGGGAACCATTACGGTTCATTCCTGTGGTGCGATGATGGGAATCAGTTAGTTAGCTGGGTTAAGCTCTTGCCATTGATAAATCTTTCCACCCCCCCCTACATCACTGGCATCAGTGATTAGGACTATCTCACTCGTAGCGCGAGGTGCTCAGAGGCAGCTGGAGGAGGCGATTTTCTTCTTCAACCACTGGAAACACCCCTCTTCTCTGGCGGTCCACTTCCAGGGAGTAGTTTTCTTGATTAGGTCAGTGAGGGGGGCAGAAGAGTCAGTAAAATTGTTGATGTGTCGCCTAAGGAAGTTACAGGCGCCCACAATACTCCTCACGTCGTGTAGACCCTTCTTAGGGTCATTCCAAATCTGCATGTCCTGTACGGGCTGCATCTTAGACGCGGCTGGTTTCCACCAGCCATACCCCGCATCGAAACCCAAATACTCCATCTCCTCCTTCATGGACTCGCTTATTTCGAGTTTGATTCGGGGATGATTTTCCTGACATACAATAGAAAACTCACGGAGGAGAAGGACATGGTCCTTTTGGGAATTGGTATCCAAACTCACGTCATCGATGTGGGCCTCCATTTCTGCCCCTCGCGAAATTAACTCCTGTACAAGAGGTCTGCGCCTCAGTGTGTACAAAATTTTGTTCATCAGTTCTTGGAAGAGTGCCGGGGCGTTGGCTACCCCAAAAGGCATGACCTTCCATTTAAACACAGGGCCCTTAGGGGTTGTAAAGGCCAGCAGTTCCTGAGCTGCAGCAGTTAGGTCAACCTGCGAGAAACCACTGCATTGATCCATTTTGGTTTTGTATCGGCATTAGGTAATACGCTCCAGGATGTTTTCCATGTTGGGAATACTCCCGAGGTGGTTTTGGGCTTTTTTGTTGACTTCACCATAGTTAACAACCAGTCGCGGGGCAGTCGATCCAGTTCTAGCAACCAGGAAGCAGGACTGCAGTGATGGGGGTAGTTCCCCTTCTTATACTCTTCAACGAGGCCAGCATCAATGCAATCCTGGATCTGGCGCTCGATTTCCTCAACCTGCTCCTGAGGAGCGGGATAGGCTGATAGGGACGACGTGTCACTCGCGTCTTCTCAAACTCATGTTTCAGTTTCGGGTCCATCTGGATGCACGATAGCTGCTCCTCGTCAGTGATAACACCGCAAAACTGCGTCAAAAAATACTGGATGATGGCAGTCTGAATTGGCAAAGAGTCCTGAAAAATTCTACATTTATTGGGGTCAAAACTGTCCTGTATAGGGAATTCTGCAATCAGGTGAAATCCCTCTACGTCATGTTCATGGTTCACACTGATTAATGACTCCCCACATCTATCTATACTCCTATCAAGCAAACACCAACATGGAATCATCATCCCAGGATGGCATAGACATACTGTACTTGCCTGGGTCTCCTACACCCCCCTCCTAGGCCAACTGAGGCTGAAGAAAATGAGCTGGGAGGCACATGCTTAACCAGGCATCAATGCCGACAACTTTTTCTGGCGTCACAAAATAAAAAAAACAACAAACAGAGTCCGTGCCCTCAGTAACATGCAGCAGCAAAAAAACAACGAGCAGATGGGCGGTCACTGGGTCATTGAGATCAGGCAATATACAAATCCAAGTGCGTCTCCTGCTCTGTATTGCAGCATTAATTACTTCTAACGTCGCTCTCTGGAATTGATCCTGAAAGCAACAGGGCGCAAAAAGGGGCATCAGTTATATACTCACATAACAGCGGAACTGCAGCCAGCATGCGATCCCCTAACAAAATGACGTCGACGTCGACTGCAATCTCACATAATCCAGCGCCCAGGGATTCATCCATACACCATCAGGAATCCAGGTGAACCACAGTGTATCAATTCTTTCATCTGTTGTATCAAAGCCCCATGGCAAGAAAGCCACACAAAGCCTGAGAATCTGAGACACAGTGCCAGCCAGAATCAGGGCTGGATCAATCAATATTCCCTGCTTCAGGTTGCCCTGGAACCCTTGAATGAAATGCTGAACCTGCATTGGAACCTTGAATTGAATGATGACACTGACTGGGCACAATCACCAGACAAAATCAATAGCAGTACAGACCTGTCAAACCCTGATAAGCACCGATCAACTGACCCTGGCACCCAGCTTGCATTGCCTGAATTGAATTGAATGCACACGAAAGAGATGCAAAGGAAACAGGCAAGAACACAGGCTACAGCGATCAGAAGCATACAGTGGCATCAGACGAGGGCAGCCCTGGGTATCATGCAGGGGGGGGGGTGCACCCCCGTGAGTGCCTGTGGGCCTGCACCAGGCTACGATCCCTCCGCCACTGCCCCCACCCTGGATCAGCCTACCTCGAACTCGACGTAGCAACACTGCATGTCTCCTAGCGTAACTAGTGAGGCTTGAAAGATCGCACTGATGACAGGCCAATATTGAAACAAATATCGAAGCAATCGCAGCAAACATCCGATTTGGAACTGTGCAGGCTGAAGAAAAGACAATCTGCCCGACACCTCACGAACATGATACTCAGCGTCATCACCGAATTCTGTACATGAAGTTTTGACTCGCATCTGTGGACAAGAAGAGGAAGAGCAGGGAACAAGGGAAAGGGGTAAAAAAAAGATCTGGATCCGTCCCTCGGCCCGTGGTGGCCTGCCCTACACACCCGCATAGGGGGGGACTACAATGGTGCCCCTGGCCCGTTCGTGAGCTAGGCTACAGCAAATAAAGCGTAGTGATTGTAGTGACAAAGAAAAATCATGGGGCTTGCGAGGGGGTGCAACAGTTGAATCTAAAGCTAATCACTTCTGTGCACGCATGATGTCAGGATTTGACAGTTCCATTCCCTTGCTGTCATTGACCTTGTGCCACACATCATTGATATGATGTACAAAACAAGAAATGTCACGCCACTCAGGAGCTGGGTATCCTCGAAACCTCTCCCTCCATGGCCATCCGAACTTCTAGGATCTCACCCACGGCATACTCCTTCTCTTGTGGTACACCCCTACTCTCAGGTTCATAATACTGGCAGGGCACTTCTTACCTCCAAACGAAGGTAGATAAGGCTTCAATCGGGTGGATTGCAGGATTTGCAACCCAGCTGGACCCCTGTCTACCTCCATGCATGATGCCAGATGCGCTCAGGACAGAAATGACCTCGCATGGTCCAAACCACAACCTGAACAGCCTGGAACTGCCTGGCAATTGGCGAACCCACAGCTTCTGGCCAGGAACAAACTCCTGTGGCGCGTGCTTTGCCATCCAAGCTTTGTCCTCCCTTTCATGTATCTTATGGACTTTATCCTGAAACACGTTCCTCTCATGACTGACAAGAAAAAATTGGCCTGCATCCTCATTCCGCTCTACCACGTCCAATGGGGGACAGTCCTCAAAGCCCACAGCATCCCTCCCAAACACCAGCCTCGGGATGAGTGAGGACTCACTACCCCTGGCAAGTCGTTCAACCCCCACAGTGCCAGTCGTAATGTCCTTACCCACTGCTTGGAACGCTGATCAAGAAAACGCTGCAAGCTATTGACAATGGCCTTCACAGCTGCCTCAGCACGACCATTGGACTGCGCAACGCCCTTGTGCCGTTCTATGCTCCTCATACCACATAATGTTTCAAAAACAGTTTTAGAGATTATTTTGTCGTTATGTGACATAGTCTCATGTGGTAATCCTACAAAATGAACACATCGATCTAGAAACAGTGCCGCGGCTTTTTCTGCAGTTAGTCCCTCGTCTCTGGAGGGGATGCCCATTTCATAACCTGTCAGCCTATCAACTATCACAAAAGCTGTATCATACACCTCATCTTCAATCTCGCATTCATCTAACTTTTCAAAGTCCATTGCCAAACTGGCTAATGGGAACTCAGGAATGGGGCTAAATTGCTGCGTGTCAGGGAACGGAGTGCTGCGCGCCTTACATGTTTGACATGTACTGCAGCCCTGTAGCAACTCCTTGACTCCTTCCTCCAACGCCGCCGGAAATATTCATTTACGCCTACAAAGCTGTGTCCGCTTATCTATCCCAGGATGAGAATAGAAATGCATGGCTACAGTAACTGGCTCGACCAGTGAAGCCGGAACCCCTGTTCTACCACCTTTACGAATTTTCCCATGACACAATCCTAAGCCTCAAAATAATTCCCCTCGCTGCAAACCTTCAAAACCCTCGTTCCATAAAGGATCAGCGAGATAAGCTTCACTCCAATCTTCAAACAAAACATCAATGCCGGTCAGCTGCAAAGCACCCTGTGGCTGACCCTCCCCCTCATCAGGCTGGCTATGCATCCCATTTCCATCCTGACGCTGATCGTGACACAGAGATAGACCCTGCTGATCTGCCTGACCTGCCTTGTCTGCCTGATTTGCTCGCTCTGCCTGATTCGCTTGCGCCTGCAAATGAATGTGTGCCCCTGCCACAGAAGCACTCTTACTGGTCGCAGCGCGACTTCTAGTACGTGCACATACACAAGCAATGCAATCTGCAGCCTCCAGTGCCCAGCACTGTGACTGCATTTGCTTCAAAATTGCCTCCTGATGAAGTTCAGGTTGCAGCAGTGGCCTGCTCTGGTCCATTCTCTCTTGCTGAACCCCTTCTTTCTGAGATTCGGTGAACAAAGCGCGCACTCTACCCTGCAGTCCATCGTGCTCATCCTGTACAATATCACCCATCTCATGCCATATCGCCCAGAGTCGCTGGGACTCTGCCACTTCTTATGTATATACTGCTTCCACACGAGAGGCTCTCTGCTGATCCTCCCATTTGCGCATCTCCCTCTCATCCTTTTCCTCCCCCACCATATCTGATTCACTGCCATGCATGCATGCCTCTGGTGCATACCCACATGCTGGATACGGCCAGCGTGACATCACATCAAGAAGTATGTGATGTTTACCCTGTGTGTATACAACCTCAATATCAAATTGAGAGATGAACTTATGCCATCTCCCACGCCTACCAACAGGACCACTTATCGTGTTAAGGTCCTCACCGAACCAGGAGACGAGTGCTGCATGGTCTGTAAATGCCTTGACATACACCCTACTGTCAGCGATCCATGATCGAAACTTATGCAATGTGGCAATCAATGCATAAGTTTCCTCTTTTCTCGTTGACCACCCAATCTGCCCCATGCCATTTTTCGCCTGCAGTTTACGGGAGAAAAAGACAACTGGCCTCAGGTTTCCCTGATCATCCTCCTGCTCTAACACTGCACCCACTGCATACTTCGATGCATCCATCCCGATCACATATGGTTTATGAAGGTTTGCTATATCCAGGACCACTTCCTCCTGCATTCTCTGCTTAAGTGACTAAAGAGCCTGATGCATTTCAGGAATCCACTTAACTCTGTGCGCACGCCGACGCTTACGCGCACGCATGTTGGAGTCCATGCCGGCTAGCGCATCACTCACCACTGCAGCATGCTTCGCATAATCCTACATATACATGGAGTACCACTGTGTCAAGCCCAGAAACGCCTTCAGCTGCTTTGGCGTCCTGATGTGCTCTGGCTGCCACCTACTGATTGCAGTTTCTCTGGCGCCAACCGCCTAGTGCCATTCTCTAGTATGTGCGCACAAAGCTTTACCCTCTGTTGAAAGAGAAAACACTTCTCCTTGTTGACTATCAATTGTCAACCGACACAGTGATTGTTAGTGGTCCTCTAACGCACTGTCATCTATGTTCCCCTCTGCATTACCCCTGGTACCGTGCAGGATATCATCTATATATGGGCAACTTTTAATTTCAGGATCTCGGGCCAACCACCATGACACCATACACTGTATTCCCGTAGGGGCCGTTTTCAGCCCAAAAGGCAGCACTTCCCATTCAAAAACTCCCATGGTGTCTTGAATGTCGTCAAATGCTTGGAGCTCTCCTCCAACAGCATTCGGTGAAATCAATCATCTAAATCGAAGATGGACCACAGGACATTTTGCCCTTCATCCCAATTTTTCTCCTCCATAATGGGAAGAGGATATATCACATCCCGACTCTGGGAGTTGAGATGACGATTGTCAATAATTAATCGCAACTTTTCCCCTGGTTCTGGAACCACAGAAGCCCTGGACACCAACTGAGGGTCCCACTTGGTTTCACGCAACATACCATGATCCTGAAGTTTTCCAATCAACGCCTTAACTGCTGCTGCACGTATACCCACGCACCTGTATAGCCGAACTGCTTCAGGCTGAGGATTCTCCTTCAGCTCAATTTTACACGTTCGGTGCTCACCACGGAGACCCGGAAACTCATTCAGTGCAGTGTGGGGCTTAAATTGAAAAGCTTCCTCAAATTCTGTCTCCAGCTTCCTCCTATACATCTCCCGCACATGGGATGCACCATGTTTGATTCAATCACAGCCCTGACGGACCTGTCACGTATGTGTGTACCGAATCCTGGTACCTCAGGTGACTATGTGACAGTGGGCCCAGTCTGCTTGCGCCACTGCACTTCCTCCTATCCCTGAGTCACCTGTACTTCTGGAACCTCCTGGTCATCCCAGGACACCCCCCCCCCCTCCATACAATGGGGCACCATGTGCATCAAACAAATCAGCATGCATACCAAATGGGCTCGGGGCAGGCACAGAAATCCCTTCGGCATCTTGGAATATCTGTGAGGCCTGAGGAAGGTCGACCCAGTCAACAGCAATTTTGCCGAAGGCCCCCAAAGCAGTTCTGAGCGTTATCCACTGGCAAAAGTTTTATTCCCCAGGCCCATCCACATGCTGCACGGCGTCTGGCAGGGCAACCCTGAAAGCCCCCTGCTGTACGCACTCCTCCTGGAGCCCCTGATCAGGGCCCAGGGGGACCGCCTGCGTCTGCCCTGGGAGGCCAAAAGGGGCCTCATCCAGGTCTACATAGACGACCTGCTGGTAGTGGCCCACACGCTGCAGCACTTCGTCGAGGGTGTGGAGGCGGTGGACGCGTACCTAGCGTTGATGAACAAGGAGCTGAACCCCCGCAAGTGCACCATGGCGACCACGGAGGGGGTCCCGGGGCTGCAGCTGCGCCTCTGCCCCCACCTGGAAAACTCATGGCACTGGGTGCCGGCGGCAGACTCCGTCCCCTACCTGGGACTCCAGCTGCAGCCAGACACACAGTTCTCGCTGCAGCGCAACCACTGCCTGCACCTGGCGGCGGTGCACCACTGGTGCCTCAACACCCTCGCGCCGCCGAAGGTGGTGGAGGACGTCATCCTAGCGATCCTGGGGGGAGTGACGCAATATGTCGCCACCTTCATCGCCGACGACTCCGACACCGCGCGCCACCTGGACCACATCACGGTCCAGGTCGCGAAGGACAGGGCGCGGTACGCCTTCGACGCCCCGCGGGACAGCCTGCAGGATGACTGGATCCTGGGACTCACGCGGGTGCCAACGCGGTGCCAGCAGGCAGCAGTTGCCCTCGTGGGCACGTTCGTCCACCAGCGCTCAGCCTCTGTGCGCGCTGAGGTCACCAGGATGTTCTGAGAAATAGCCTGTGCGCACGGCATATGCCCCGAGGTACACTACCCCGTCCCGGAGTTTTCAAGCCCGGCGGGGGGGGACAGGGTCCACCGCATACCCCGGGCCATGGCTGCCCGAGGAGTGGGGCTCTACAACCCCATCGCGTGCCCCAGGGCAGCCGACTTCCAACTGCAGTCGCCCCCCAGGCAACATCGTCACGCTGCGCACCGCCAAGCTGCGGCACCGCGGCACGTGCCGCCTGACTGTGCCACACACCACGCCGTGGCATGGGCACCACGGGCCGCACCACCCCTTCCCCGACAACGACGACCCCTGGCCGGCGGCGGTGCGCAAATGCAACCAGTGCGCCGATGAGCACCTCCACCACTGCCGCCACGAACAGGAGCCCACCGACCACCCCGGGTGGCGCAACGCTCCGGTCCACCTTTTCCACACCACCGGCACGCGGGACCCCTGCCTGAGGCTCGTCCACCCCACGAGGGCTAGGCAGAACGCCCACACTGGCCCACAGGTGACCCCGGGCGGCCTGCACCTTCACCTCGGGGGCTACGGCCGTCGGGACAGTCTGTCCCCCCCCACGCAGGGGGCGGCATACAACCCACCGATGGCCCTCCTGTACATCCTCCGCGACGTACTCGCTGATGGTGAGCACCAGGAATCCAACGCGGATGTGGCGTGGCCCGAGCCTCTGTGCTCACGGCCCCATGCGCCGACGCGGATATGGATAATGACCACGGACGACCAATGCGCCGGAGCTGCGGAACAAGCGCAGCCCCAGGCCGAGTGGGTGATAGTGCAGGTTGGGGCGGGCAAGCCCAGGCCCCGTGGACTCCCCCGCTGCACCGCCCTGCTGGTGGCTACGGAGGTGCCGCACGACCCACACATGGCCTTGCACACGCTGGGGGACCAACCGGAAGACACAGGACACCTGGTGGTGCACCAGCGCGGAGGCCCGGCGTGGCTCAGGGAGCATGTTACGGCCCTCCTGTCCTTGGCAAGCACGATTGCCGGGGCTGACGTCCGACTCCACGACCAGCCGGCGGTCCGACCGGAGGACACCAGGGCGCTGAGCGTGGATCAACTGACCCCCGACCACCCCGGCGTCCGATGACACTCCGCCGACCTCAACGCGGGCTGGCTCAGCCTCACCAGATACTACTGGAACCCGAGGCCTGGGGCCACACCTCCTCCGATGCATCGGGGGGCGGGCCCTGGAGGCACGCCACCAGCGTTGCTAGCGCTGCCGACCTCACCCGCACATGGGCAGTGGCCATCTCGGGCACGGTGCCCAACAGGGAGGCGGTGGCCGCCTCCCTCCCCCTGCAATACGGCGTCCACAGGCCATGGCTCCAGACGGTGGGGCCGAAGTCATCCTCCACCTTCTGTGACACGCGGATCGCGAGGGGGCCACAGGGGTCCCCGCGGGCGCGGCGAAGGTGGTCAACCAGATGCCCATGAGATTGCTTCTGGAAGGCCTGCACGCACGGGGGCAACACACCGAGCACCCATTTTGGTTTGCCCAAGCCACCTCCCACCGCAGCGACGCCTTACTGCACAATTCGGACTGGGCGGCGCTCCAGGACACCGTCCTGCAGAACACGCCCCCGGGCCCCTGCCTCGCCCAGCTCATAGTCGCCTGTCATGACGGTGACCTCCACCTGCAGCCCCCCACAATGCGGACACTCAGCACGGTCGGGCAGTGGGCACAAATGGACCATGCGCTGACGCACTGAGGGCACACACCCCTGGGCGCGGCCCACAGCACGGCCTATGTCCCTGCCCAGGACCTCACCGTGACAGCAACCAACCACCGGGCGCTGCGGGCCAGGGACGGCCGGACGCCGGTGCAGCGCAGGCTCAGCATCCGAAAGGAGCAAATCTCTGGCGTCGCCATCCTCCCGCAACCGTGCCGCCTCTGCGGCCGCCCGGAGGAGGCCTCGTTGCCAATGCACGTGGGATGCGCCCATTTGCGGCTCCTCTTGCCCCACTACCGCCAGGCGGTGCAAGAGGCGGCCCGCTACCTCCCGCCCGGGGACAAGACTCTATGAGTGGCCTCGTGACGCTCCTCGGGCGCCGCATGGACAGAAGTCCTCTGGTCCGCGCTGGTGCTCGAGGCCCGCTACGACCTGCCAGGGGGGGACCTCTGTAGACAATTTCCTCAACCACATGCTCCGGCTCGGAGATCTCGTGAGGGAGCTCCGCAATCACCGCCCCAAGCAACTCCTCCACGAGCCCCTAAGCGCGGCAGCCCGGGTGCACCGATGGATCACCGCGACGGAGGGCAACTGCCCCCCTCCTTGCCCCGCGCCCTGGCAGGGACTTCGTGGCCTCATTCCGTGTCCCGAAAGGCACCCTGGAGTGCCCACCGCAAGAGGACCCCCACCCGTACCGGGCCCCTGTTGGGGGGTTTCTCAAAGCACCTGCAAGACCCCCTCTTCCCGCCGTGGATCATCGGGCGCGGCTCCAGAACCGCGTGGGAAACCCGTATAGTGGGCGCGGGGTGAGCGCACGAATGGGGCCGGTGGTGCGCCGCCACGCGCGCACCGGTGACCCCCGCACAGCAGTATGCCACAATCCTGCTCGAGGGATTGGGGCCGCACACCCAGCCACGGCCCACCATGATCTGCGGGGCGGGCCCCGACCACCCGTGGGACGCAGCGGCAGAGGGATGGCTACAGGCGCCTGGAGAAACGCCTAGAACCCCTCTTGGTCAACCAAGATCAGTGGAAGAGGAACAAGAGCTACCTCTGGCACGAGGACCACATCGTGGTACCAAGTGACAGAGTCCCAGCGCTGCTGAAATAGACCCATGAGTCCAGCGGTCATGTGGCTGCGGACCGTACCCTGAGGCTATTCAAGCAGTGGTCCCACACTATGTGGACTGATGACCAACTTCAGAAGACCCTCCAGCCCATCGTGGACAAGTGCCCGTGTAGGTCCTGCAAACCGGGGGATATCAGGGACAGAGGTCTCTACTCGACCCTGCCCATCCCTCACTGTGCTAACAGTGTTCTCTACGTGGACTACACGGAGATGCCGAAGTTCGGGGGCTATGACGTTGCCCTCGTGGTAACCTGTGGGTTGACCAGGTTTACCAGGGTGTTCCCCTGTACCAAGCACATTACCGGGGAGGAGACTATCAAGATACTCCTGGAGGAGTCTTTTGTGTCTATTGGGCGCCCAAAGAGATCAATTCTGATGAGGACGTACGAGTACGCTCAGATACCGGCCGCCACAAGAGGGTCCTGAGATCCCTCAATGTCCAGGTGTCTACAGGGATCCCCTACTCACACACGAGCAACCCCCTCTGTGAGCGACAGATTCGTGTCCTCAAGGAGAATGTAAGGATATGGTACAAAACTGAACGCACCAGAGACTGGGTGAGGCTACTCCCCGTCATATCCTTGATGATGAACTCCCAAGAGAGTTCGGCGACTGGCTACTCGCCCCATGAGCTATTCCTAGGGCGTCCGGCGTGGTTCCAACATGCTCCCTATCCAGAAGACACTCATTGTTCTGTGGGTGGGTGGGTCTAAGAGCAACAAGCGAAGGTTGACAAGGCCAAGGCTCTGCTCCAGAGAGTGAGGGAGCGTCAGTGGAACAAGAAGAACAAGCACCGAGTACCTGCCATCTACCAAGAAGGGGACTGGATGCTGGTGCACCACAGCCGACTACCCGCTTGGCCACGCTCTACCAGCGATGACCCATACGTCGGGCCCTACAAAATTCTATCTGTGGATGGAGACAATATAACCATGCGGTGTTCTCCCCGTCTAGGGGGGACCTCGGCGTGCGCTGCTCAACACCTGAAGCGCTACTATGATCCTGAAGACCTCTGTGGGGAGGAGTGGGAGCTGAAGGACGAGGAAATCGCCGCCCTAGACCTACAAGGGGCTGCTGGCCCTATGGAAGTTGGAGGGGAGCTCCCCGACATGAACGCCGAGGAGATGGCCAAGGAGGGCTTCTACCTGGTGAGGTTTGTCCTACGCCACCGCTATCGCCAGGGTTGGCGCTTCGTCACCCTCTGGGAAGGGTTTTGAGTCGAATAGGCCACCTCGGAGCCCTTCTCTGCGTTTGTTCTACCTGAGGGACGCCTAAACTCGTTTCTGGTAGACTACTAGTCCCAGAACCTCCTTGGTGAGTTGCTGAGGCTTCTTGAGACGCTTGCCTAAAGCTAGGGATTGAACTATACCCTTACCTGCCTAAATGTATGTGTGAGTGTGCTACCCCTAAGGTCCTGAGAGCAAGCCGCAGAAATGGTGTCCCAACTATACCCAAGTCTGCACGCTTGCTCAACCTGGAGGATCGTCTTAACCGGTGCCACGAGGGAACGCCCCGGGTCTCTCCTAAGCGCCCAATTTCTGTGCTGGCGCAAAACCTTGGGGGAATACCGAGCGTACTAATCCAGGTATTGTTTTCCCTACCTAACTGTCTACTACAGGGAGGGGTGGCCAAAAGCTATGAAGACTTGAAAATGCCTATTTGCTACGATCGCCAAAGTCTAGCCTAACCACTGCCACTGCCCACCAACCCCGCTAAAATTGCAGGAAAAAGGTGGGACAGTGACACACGCACTACAAGTCCTACACACCCTACAGTGGCACCATCCTGGTGGGCGAGCACTACTGCAACTGGCTCAAGCCCCCACTCAGGACTACCACTCCTACACGCACGCTCTACTGGGTGTCAATGGAGAAGGAGTCGTGAGCCCTAGCGGCTCACCTGTGAGACTGCAAGGAAACAAAGAGCTACTAAGCGTCTGTGGCCTAACAGGGACGCCACAACGCGTTTCCCTGCTAGGGCTTGGAGGGAAGGGGTGCTCTTGTAGCCTGCACAGCGTCGATGTTGAAGGTGTCGGCCTGCGCTTGCCACTCCTGGCTGAGTCGCAGCTTGTTGTTTGTGTTTGATCAGCGCCGTATATTTTAGCACGGCTTGGGAATGCACCAGTTCACACTGACCTTCCCACCTGAAGAACAAAGGCAGATGAAGGAGCGTTTGCAGCGGAAGAACCAAGACAGACTCCACGTGTTATACGCTTCTCAGTCTGCCCTATAATTGGCCGTCCACAAACGCCCCTATCAAGTAGGCAAGCTTAAGAAGCTCCACCTGTTCTCTTATAGAAAGTAGGGTGGACCCCCTGATACCCCCCTGATACCGTGCGCATTTCGCGTGGCCTACCCTTTAATGCGTGTGTGAATGCACGAGCATGCACGAGTTTTCCACCAACCACCGTTTTCCCTCCTAATCTTACCCAAAATCACGAACTCCACCAGGGGGTGGCCTCACCTGGGCTTAGCTACCTTACTCACCGCTGGAGAGTGAAGCAAGGAGAAAGAAAAGCGAGACACAAGCGAGAAACGACGCTATGCATATGTGTGTATGTCTAATCACCCTGGACTTACCTCTAATCATCTGCAATATTTCTAATCTAATCCTCTATCGTTTGTCAGCGCTGCCAGAAGGCACGCCTACGGAGACACGAGACCAGCAATGTGCATGCGGCATACGAAACGAGCACACCTGTGTTTTATACCTGATTCATTGAAGTCCTTCTGTTGTTTTTCAAATTCTTGAATCTTGGATTCTTTCTGTCAATGTGGGTGTAATCTTTATGTTTTTCCATTTATTAATGTTTCGTCATTTTCGTCATTCTGCTTAACATAAGTTTAAAATCTTATTACATCTTTATTTTCTGGTGCTTCGCTAGGAGCCGCTCCTGCGCGCCCCCTTCTTGCTGCGTAGGAATTTCTTGATTTGAAAATCAAGAGATGACTACAGACTTTATAAAAATTTGCATCTGATGCACAATTGAATTCTGTTCAGGTATGTGCTTTCAGAAGGATTCCAGGCCGTCATTTGACGGATTTAGGTGTTGTCGCTTCGCGTTTGCGTGGATTCGTCCCTCATCCTCCCATTTCACTGTTGTACAGACATCCTCGCAAAGCCTCGCTGAGTAGGCCGCTGTTCGGGCCGAAAAGCAGCAGCAGGACACTGAATCCGAATCAAGACCCCTCCAAAGGGCAATTCAAATTGAATCAACACACCCTCGCCCCAGTACCAGGACAGGTGTATCCATCAGGTTCCATGAGACTTGGATCGAGCGTCCTATAAGAGTCTGGCGTTGGGTTGTGCTACGCTGCAGCTTGGAGGGAGGGATGCAAATGCATATGGTCTTGGCATGCCCTATTCTAACCCGACCAAGCCACAGGAACCCCTCCAGCGCCAGGAGCGCCGAGCTTTCTGTTGGAAAATGTCAAAAGCATTGCACCAAGAGTCGCTGGCCATGGTAAAGCGCTCTTTTTCAGTGTTAGGCAAGCTATAGGTATTTTAAAGTAGGTGTGTAAACCAAGGAAAGGCCAAGAAAAAAATCCCTTTGTCCGGAAAATGCGACAGTGCTGGCCACCACAGCACAAAGGGGGGGTAAGGAAAAGTGCTTGTCCAATGCTTTAGGGTATACGTTAGTTGTATTAGCGGTGCTATAAGCACTCTTGTATTTCCATCTTAGTATTGGCCTAACCAGAGAGGGTGATAACACATTTTGACCTATGGAACCAAACACTAAATCAGGATGTTGTGTGGACCCCTTGATGCCCAAGCTATAGACACTAAAACCTCTTTTTCTGGGTGACTGAGGCACTGATATACTGAAGGCAGAGCCTATGAATTTATCTTTGTTTACTCATGAATTCTTAGCTATCCTAGTGGTATGCACCCTAGGGGGCTGGGGCACCTCTTTTTGAGAGGTCCTGGGTTCGATACCCAGTCAGCCTAGCTAGGTAGGAATATTTCATGTGACATGGCAGTGACCGCGGCGCCACAAGCCATGCCATCTCAGCACCTATGGGACCCAAAAACAAGGAGTGCACATCTCAGGATGGCACTATGGATGGGAGTGAGCCCTTGGGGCAGTTTTCCAATCAATTCTTCCCAAAAAATGTCAAATATTTATTCCTGAGGTGCATTGAATGTTTATTTGCTTTGGTTTATTGTTGATAGGTATCTTTATCTGACTCTTTGTGACTGCAGCCCTTTCATGCCTTGATCCTGTTTATCTTCTACTTGCTTATCTCTGGCTTGGGTTATCCTGGATTGGTTGTACTTCAACAATAAGACATTCTCCTCATCGAAACAAAGCAGCAGGAACCCTACACCAGCAGCAAGCAGCAGGAGAGGCAGAACAAAAACACAGTGTTGAAATCACCATAAAACGTGCCTCGTCTCAGGGGAGGAAAAAACATCGATGCGGGGGCATTCTTGCGCCCAGTGAACAAGGGAACGAAAAATATCAGGGAAGAGCCTTGATTTCTGTCGTTGACGACGCAAATGCAGTTGCCGGTGTGCTGACCGCTTGCGTGCTACCATTTGCTGCATGCGCGCTGGCCTGTTCTGGTATCGTAGTCTTCGGACCAGATAATGCACCTCTTTCCCCTCCGGACCCGTGAGCACAATTTCAGGGGGTACCAAACGAAGAAAATTGTTGCTGAGGCTTCTTGAGACGCTTGCCTAAAGCTAGAGATTGAACTATACCATTACCTGCCTAAATGAATGTGTGAGTGTGCTACCCCTAAGGTCCTGAGAGCAAGCCGCAGAAATGGTGTCCTAACTATACCCAAGTCTGCACGCTTGCTCAACCTGGAGGATCGTCTTAACTGGTGCCACGAGGGAACGCCCCGGGTCTCTCCTAAGCGCCCAATTTCTGTGCTGGCGCAAAACCTTGGGGGAATACCCAGCGTACTAATCCAGGTATTGTTTTCCCTACCTAACTGTCTACTACAGGGAGGGGTGGCCAAAAGCTATGAAGACTTGAAAATGCCTATTTGCTACGATGGCCAAAATCTAGCCTAACCACTGCCACTGCCCACCAACCCCGCTAAAATTGCAGGAAAAAGGTGGGACAGTGACACACGCACTACAAGTCCTACACACCCTACAGTGGCACAATCCTGGTCAGCGAGCACTACTGCAACTGGCTCAAGCCCCCACTCAGGACTACCACTCCTACACGCACGCTCTACTGGGTGTCAATGGAGAAGGAGTCGTGAGCCCTAGCGGCTCACCTGTGAGACTGCAAGGAAACAAAGAGCTACTAAGCGTCTGTGGCCTAACAGGGACGCCACAACGCGTTTTCCTGCTAGGGCTTGGAGGGAAGGGGTGCTCTTGTAGCCTGCACAGCGTCGATGTTGAAGGTGTCGGCCTGCGCTTGCCACTCCTGGCTGAGTCGCAGCTTGTTGTTTGTGTTTGATCAGCGCCGTATATTTTAGCACGGCTTGGGAATGCACCAGTTCACACTGACCTTCCCACCTGAAGAACAAGGGCGGATGAGGGAGCGTTTGCAGCGGAAGAACCAAGACAGACTCCACGTGTTATACGCTTCTCAGTCTGCCCTATAATTGGCTGTCCACAAACGCCCCTATCAAGCAGCCAAGCTTAAGAAGCTCCACCTGTTCTCTTATAGAAAGTAGGGTGGACCCCCTGGGTAACCTAAACAAGATTTACCGTGCGCATTTCGCGTGGCCTACCCTTTAATGCGTGTGTGAATGCACGAGCATGCATGAGTTTTCCACCAACCACTGTTGTTCCTCCTAATCTTACCCACAATCACGAACTCCACCAGGGGGTGGCCTCACCTGGGCTTAGCTACCTTACTCACCGCTGGAGAGTGAAGCAAGGAGAAAGAAAAGCGAGGCACAACCGAGAAACGACGCTATGCATATGTGTGTATGTCTAATCACCCTGGACTTACCTCTAATCATCTGCAATATTTCTAATCTAATCCTCTATCGTTTGTTAGCGCTGCCAGAAGGCACGCCTACGGGGACACGAGACCAGCAATGTGCATGCGGCATACGAAACGAGCACACCTGTGTTTTATACCTAATTCATTGAAGTCCTTCTGTTGATTTTCAAATTCTTGAATCTTGGATTCTTTCTGTCAATGTGGGTGTAATCTTTATGTTTGTCCATTTATTAATGTTTCGTCATTTTCGTCATTCTGCTTAACATAAGTTTAAAATCTTATTACATCTTTATTTTCCGGTGCTTCGCTAGGAGCCGCTCCTTCGCGCCCCCTTCTTGCTGCGTAGGAATTTCTTCATTTGAAAATCAAGAGATGACTACAGACTTTATAAAAATGTGCATCTGATGCACAATTGGATTCTGTTCAGGTTTGTGCTTTCAGAAGGATTCCAGGCCGTCATTTGACGGATTTAGGTGTTGTCGCTTCGCGTTTGCGTGGATTCGTCCCTCATCCTCCCATTTCTCCGTTGTACAGACATCCTCGCAAAGCCTCGCTGAGTAGGCCGCTGTTCGGGCCGAAGAGCAGCAGCAGGACACTGAATCAGAATCAAGACCCCTCCAAAGGGCAATTCAAATTGAATCAGCACACCCTCGCCCCGGTACCAGTACAGGTGTATCCATCAGGTTCCATGAGACTTGGATCGAGCGTCCTATGAGAGTCTGGCGTTGGGTTGTGCTACGCTGCAGCTTGGAGGGAGGGATGTAAATGCATATGGTCTTGGCATGCCCTATTCTAACCCGACCAAGCCACAGGAACCCCTCCAGCGCCAGGAACGCTGAGCTTTCTGTTGGAAAATTTCAGAAACATTGCACCAAGAGTCGCTGGCCATGGTAAAGCGCTCTTTTCCAGTGTTAGGCAAGCTATAGGTATTTTAAAGTAGGTGTGTAAACCAAGGAAAGGCCAAGGAAAAAAATCCCTTTGTCCGGAAAATGCGACAGTGCTGGCCATCACAGCACAAAGGGGGAGTAAGAAAAAGTGCTTGTTCAATGCTTTAGGGTATACGTTAGTTGTATTAGCGGTGCTATAAGCACTCTTGTATTTCCATCTTAGTATTGGCCTAACCAGAGAGGGTGATAACACATTTTGACCTATGGAACCAAACACTAAATCAGGATGTTGTGTGGACCCCTTGATGCCCAAGCTATAGGCACTAAAACCTGTTTTTCTGGGTGACTGAGGCACTGATATACTGAAGGCAGAGCCTATGAATTTATCTTTGTTTACTCATGAATTCTTAGCTATCCTAGTGGTATGCACCCTAGGGGGCTGGGGCACCTCTTTTTGAGAGGTCCTGGGTTCAATACCCAGTCAGCCTAGCTAAGTAGGAATATTTCATGTGACATGGCAGTGACCTCGGCTCCACAAGCCATGCCACCCCAGCACCTATGGGACCCAAAAACAAAGACTGCACATCTCAAGATGGCACTATGGATGAGGGTGAGCCCTTGGGGCAGTTTTCCAATCAATTCTTCCCAAACATGTAAAATATTTCATCCTGAGGTGCATTGAATGTTTAATTGCTTTGGTTTATTGTTGATAGGTATCTTTATCTGACTCTTTGTGACTGCAGCCCTTCATGCCTTGATCCTGTTTATCTTCTATTTGCTTATCTCTGGCTTGGGTTATCCTGGATTGGTTGTACTTCAACAATAAGACATTCTCCTCATCAAAACAAAGCAGCAGGAACCCTACACCAGCAGCAAGCAGCAGGGGAGGCAGAACAAAAACACAGTGTTGAAATCACCATAAAACGTGCCTGGTCTCAGGGGAGGAAAAAACATCGATGCGGGGGCATTCTTGCGCCCAGTGAACAAGGGAACGAAAAATATCACGACAGAGCCTTGAATTCTGTCGTTGATGACGCAAATGCAGTTGCCGGTGTGCTGACCGCTTGCGTGCTACCATTTGCTGTATGCGCGCGGGCCTGTTCTGGTATCGTAGTCTTCGGACCAGATAATCGGATTTACCCGAATAGGTGAGGAGGAAAGAAGAGATGGCGAAGCAATAGCACTACACAAGGACCCGTGAGCACAATTTCAGGGGGTACCAAACGAAGAATATCAGTAGGGGGCGGCGACCTACTCCTAAGCTGCTGAGCGCTGCTGGGGGATTCTAGTGCGGCGGGCTGGGGGAACTCATATTCTCCTTCATAACCCCTCCACCTGCAAAGCAATCAGGTGGTCGTCGGGTGCATGTGGAAACTGTGCCCTTTGACCCAACATCCTCAGAGCCCACCTCAGACCCAGTCTCCTCCTGGTGTGTACAATCGGTCACTTCAACGTCAAAAGGGGAAACAGTGTCATGCGCGGTGTCCACAGTTGGCTGCAGACCTAACTATTCTGCAGCCAATGCATAAATGTGATATAGTGGGCACCGCTCCTTGTGTGTAGTTTCACTCACTGAGGACCCAGTACTGGGAAAGCCTTTATCACCTCTCTGAGTATCAGGCAACTGATAGTCCTCTTGGACTTCAGGCAACACAATGCGGTCGAACACGATCTGGGCAATCCGATCTTCCGCCGACACTTCAAATAACTGATCACTATGATGAAACAACACAACTCTTATACCACCTCGGTAATCCTGATCTATAACACCCGCCAAAACGGCGATGGGCGACTTCAGTGCTACCTTTACCATGGCACAATATGCGCATAGGTTCCAGAAGGGAAAGCAACTGCAATATCAGTCTGGATACCAGCTTTACCAAAAGGAGGAATAACATGATCATGTGAGGAGAACAAATCATGACCAACAGAGCCCTCTGCAGCTCTCCTGGGTATTCGTGCATCTGGCGTCAGTCGCCGAACCTGTAATGAACCCTGACCTCACATTGAAACTGCATGAGTCGACCCTTTGCGTCACCAAACAGGGAATCCATAAACTGGTCCCAGCATGCATCATCAGCATCCACCTCCAGATGTGCTGCCGCAGGCTCATCATGTCCTGCAGCACTGGCCTGTGGCACCCTGTCGACTTGGATTCTCGGGGAAAATACATGCATCGAGAGAGGGACAGGTAGGTAGGTAGGTAGGTATCTTCAGGAGCTCGGGATGCCTCCTTTGACGGTGCAGGAAGAAGGTCTTACCAAGGGGACGTCCTGTCCCTCCCACTGCCCTATGTTAGGTGCCTCTTGAGCCGCTCCCGCATGTGCTTGGGAAGGCATTGTCGCGGCCACCCGTTCCACGTGTCCCAGGTGGGAGGGTGTCCCCACATGTGTCCATGAGTAGGGCCACATGCCCCCTTCTTTGGGCGGCAGCTCTGGGGGCTGCCCAGCCGTGTGGAGTATCTCTCACCACAAGGGGTATTGCTCCCGCTTGTCTACGGTACAACAGCCTCACCCTTGTGGCTTGAGTTGCGGGGCCGCTCCGCTTGGCAGGCGACCCCCTCCTGGACTGTGTACCGGCTCGCCTGTCACTGGTTGCTTCCATGGCTCCGGGTGACGTTTGCCATGGTCCCCGATGCAGCCTGGCCGGGCTCGGACCAGCAGCCTTGGAGTACCGCTCCTGCCACTGGCCCGGTGGGTCGGCTGGGTCGCCCCAGTGTGTCCGACCCATGGGGTGTTGGTTCTTTCCTGTGTGTGCGGTGTCCTGGGCCACCTGGCTCCCGTTCACCGGTGTGCCCGCTCGGTGTGTTGTGTTGCGTGTGCGGTGTCCTGGGCCTCCCGGCTCCTGTTCACGGGTGTGCCCGCTCGGTGTGTTGTGTTGGGTGTGCGGTGTCCTGGGCCTCCTGGCTCCTGTTCACCGGTGTGCCCGCTCGGTGTGTTGTGTTGCGTGTGCGGTGTCCTGGGCCTCCTGGCTCCTGTTCACCCGTGTGCCCGCTCGGTGTGTTGTGTTGCGTGTGCGGTGTCCTGGGCCTCCCGGCTCCTGTTCACCGGTGTGCCCGCTCGGTGTGTTGTTTTGCGTGTGCGGTGTCCTGGGCCTCCCGGCTCCTGTTCACCGGTGTGCCTGCTCGGTGTGTTGTGTAGCATGTGCGGTGTCCTGGGCCTCCCGGCTCCTGTTCACTGAGGTGCCCGCTCGGTGTGTTGTTTTGCGTGTGCGGTGTCCTGGGCCTCCTGGCTCCTGTTCACTGGTGTGCCTGCCCGGTGTGTTGTGTTGCGTGTGCGGTGTCCTGGGCCTCCCGGCTCCTGTTCACCTGTGTGCCCGCTCGGTGTGTTATTTTGGCGTCTGCGGTGTCCTGGGCCTCCCGGCTCCTGTTCTCCGGTGCGCCCGCTCGGTGTGTTGTGTTGCGTGTGCGGTGCCCTGGGCCTCCTGGCTCCTGTTCACCGGTGTGCCCGCTCGGTGTGTTGTGTTGGGTGTGCGGTGTCCTGGGCCACCTGGCTCCTGTTCACCGGTGTGCCCGCTCGGTGTGTTGTGTTGCGTGTGCGGTGTCCTGGGCCTCCTGGCTCCTGTTCACCGGTGCGCCCGCTCGGTGTGTTGTGTTGCGTGTGCGGTGTCCTGGGCCTCCCGGCTCCTGTTCACCGGTGTGCCCGCTCGGTGTGTTGTTTTGCGTGTGCGGTGTCCTGGGCCTCCCGGCTCCTGTTCACCGGTGTGCCCGCTCGGTGTGTTGTGTTGCGTGTGCGGTGTCCTGGGCCTCCCGGCTCCTGTTCACCGGTGTGCCCGCTCGGTGTGTTGTTTTGTGTGTGCGGTGTCCTGGGCCTCCCGGCTCCTGTTCACCGGTGTGCCCGCTCGGTGTGTTGTGTTGCGTGTGCGGTGTCCTGGCCCTCCTGGCTCCTGTTCACCGGTGTGCCCGCTCGGTGTGTTGTGTTGCGTGTGCGGTGTCCTGGGCCACCTGGCTCCTGTTCACCGGTGTGCCCGCTCGGTGTGTTGTGTTGCGTGTGCGGTGTCCTGGGCCTCCTGGCTCCTGTTCACCGGTGTGCCCGCTCGGTGTGTTGTGTTGCGTGTGCGGTGTCCTGGGCCTCCCGGCTCCTGTTCACCGGTGTGCCCGCTCGGTGTGTTGTTTTGCGTGTGCGGTGTCCTGGGCCTCCCGGCTCCTGTTCAATGGTGTGCCCGCTCGGTGTGTTGTGTTGCGTGTGCGGTGTCCTGGGCCTCCGGGCTCCTGTCCACCGGTGTGCCCGCTCGGTGTGTTGTTTTGCGTGTGCGGTGTCCTGGGCCTCCCGGCTCCTCTTCACCGGTGTGCCCGCTCGGTGTGTTGTGTTGGCCGTGCGGTGTCCTGGGCCTCCCGGCTCCTGTTCACCGGTGTGCCCGCTCGGTGTGTTGTGTTGCGTGTGCGGTGTCCTGGGCCTCCTGGCTCCTGTTCGCCGGTCTCCCCGCTCGGTGTGTTGTGTTGCGTGTGCGGTGTCCTGGGCCTCCTGGCTCCTGTTCACCGGTGTGCCCGCTCGGTGTGTTGTTTTGCGTGTGCGGTGTCCTGGGCCTCCCGGCTCCTGTTCACCGGTGTGCCCGCTCGGTGTGTTGTGTTGCGTGTGCGGTGTCCTGGGCCTCCCGGCTCCTGTTCACCGGTGTGCCCGCTCGGTGTGTTGTTTTGTGTGTGCGGTGTCCTGGGCCTCCTGGCTCCTGTTCACCGGTGTGCCCGCTCGGTGTGTTGTTTTGCGTGTGCGGTGTCCTGGGCCTCCCGGCTCCTGTTCACCGGTGTGCCCGCTCGGTGTGTTGTGTTGCGTGTGCGGTGTCCTGGGCCTCCTGGCTCCTGTTCACCGGTGTGCCCGCTCGGTGTGTTGTTTTGCGTGTGCGGTGTCCTGGGCCTCCTGGCTCCTGTTCACCGGTGTGCCCGCTCGGTGTGTTGTTTTGTGTGTGCGGTGTCCTGGGCCTCCTGGCTCCTGTTCACCGGTGTGCCCGCTCGGTGTGTTGTTTTGTGTGTGCGGTGTCCTGGGCCTCCTGGCTCCTGTTCACCGGTGTGCGCGCTCGGTGTGTTGTGTTGCGTGTGCGGTGTCCTGGGCCACCTGGCTCCTGTTCACCGGTGTGCCCGCTCGGTGTGTTGTGTTGCGTGTGCGGTGTCCTGGCCCTCCTGGCTCCTGTTCACCGGTGTGCCCGCTCGGTGTGTTATTTTGGCGTCTGCGGTGTCCTGGGCCTCCCGGCTCCTGTTCTCCGGTGCGCCCGCTCGGTGTGTTGTGTTGCGTGTGCGGTGCCCTGGGCCTCCTGGCTCCTGTTCACCGGTGTGCCCGCTCGGTGTGTTGTGTTGGGTGTGCGGTGTCCTGGGCCACCTGGCTCCTGTTCACCGGTGTGCCCGCTCGGTGTGTTGTGTTGCGTGTGCGGTGTCCTGGGCCTCCTGGCTCCTGTTCACCGGTGCGCCCGCTCGGTGTGTTGTGTTGCGTGTGCGGTGTCCTGGGCCTCCCGGCTCCTGTTCACCGGTGTGCCCGCTCGGTGTGTTGTTTTGCGTGTGCGGTGTCCTGGGCCTCCCGGCTCCTGTTCACCGGTGTGCCCGCTCGGTGTGTTGTGTTGCGTGTGCGGTGTCCTGGGCCTCCCGGCTCCTGTTCACCGGTGTGCCCGCTCGGTGTGTTGTTTTGTGTGTGCGGTGTCCTGGGCCTCCCGGCTCCTGTTCACCGGTGTGCCCGCTCGGTGTGTTGTGTTGCGTGTGCGGTGTCCTGGCCCTCCTGGCTCCTGTTCACCGGTGTGCCCGCTCGGTGTGTTGTGTTGCGTGTGCGGTGTCCTGGGCCACCTGGCTCCTGTTCACCGGTGTGCCCGCTCGGTGTGTTGTGTTGCGTGTGCGGTGTCCTGGGCCTCCTGGCTCCTGTTCACCGGTGTGCCCGCTCGGTGTGTTGTGTTGCGTGTGCGGTGTCCTGGGCCTCCCGGCTCCTGTTCACCGGTGTGCCCGCTCGGTGAGTTGTGTTGCGTGTGCGGTGTCCTGGGCCTCCCGGCTCCTGTTCACCGGTGTGCCCGCTCGGTGTGTTGTTTTGCGTGTGCGGTGTCCTGGGCCTCCTGGCTCCTGTTCACCGGTGTGCCCGCTCGGTGTGTTGTTCTGTGTGTGCGGTGTCCTGGGCCTCCTGGCTCCTGTTCACCGGTGTGCGCGCTCGGTGTGTTGTGTTGCGTGTGCGGTGTCCTGGGCCACCTGGCTCCTGTCCACCGGTGTGCCCGCTCGGTGTGTTGTGTTGCGTGTGCGGTGTCCTGGGCCACCTGGCTCCTGTTCACCGGTGTGCCCGCTCGGTGTGTTGTGTTGCGTGTGCGGTGTCCTGGGCCTCCCGGCTCCTGTTCACCGGTGTGCCCGCTCAGTGTGTTGTGTTGCGTGTGCGGTGTCCTGGGCCTCCCGGCTCCTGTTCACCGGTGTGCCCGCTCGGTGTGTTGTGTTGCGTGTGCGGTGTCCTGGGCCTCCTGGCTCCTGTTCACCGTCGTGTCGTGCGCGCTGGCGCCTGGCGCCAGAATGAAATTAAAAGATAAGTAAAACACGACGCAAAATTTTTCTAAATAGCTGAAATTAAAGGTAATTAACATACAAAACGCTTAGGCCAAAAGACGCGCTCCGAAACGCGTAAAAACGCGACGGGAAATTTTTAGACGTGAAATAGGTGAATAGTTAGCGCCGTAACAACCGTAACGCTCGTAGGACCCTAACGCCGTCCCTCTCGTCGTCTAACTAGCCGTAGGCGCAAAGAAAAACGCGTCGCGAGCAGCGCGTAAAACTCGAAAACAAATGTTTCTAAGCCGCCGCGTCCCCTCGCCCTGCTTCTCTTCCTTTTCTTTCCTTCTCCATGCACCCACCCATCTTCCCTCGTGCCCCCCCTCACTCCTTTTCGTCAGCTTAGGCGACCGGCCCTGGGGGAAAAGCGGTCAACCCCTTGCAAGCAAAACCACCATCTTCGCGGCCGCGTGGCAACGCGTAAGTCAGGAAATACACCTTGGTATTGCTGCTTGCCTGCGTGCGTGAGTTGCGTGGAGTTTGATTTTCTAAAGAGAAACATTTTAATTTTTGGTTTTCGGAAAGTTTTCAAAGGCACGGAGAAACGGCAGGGGTTTTTAGCAAAGGAGAAGAGGACAAAAGGAAAAACAAACACCAGCAGCGCAGACAACCGCACAGCACAGCCAACCAGCACAGCGCCGAGGCCCAGGGCACCCGGGGCCGGAAACCAGAGAAAGCCGGAGACAACGGGGGCGCACAGGGGAAGAAGAAGAAGGGTGGCACAGTGCTCGGGTTGAAGGGGTGGCTCGAGAGTCATAGCCATGTGAGGGCCTACGGGTGCTCACGGGTTGTAGGTTCTCCCATCTCCAACATCTAAGCCTGTATCCCCCCATTAGAAAAAAAAACGTAGAGTTTGATTTTCTAAAGAGAAACTTTTTGCAAAATTCTTGGTTTTCAGAGAGTTTTCAAAGGCACGGAAAAAAGGCAGGGGTTTTTAGCAAAGGAAAAGAGAACAAAAGGAAAAAAAAACAGCACAGCACCGCAGGGCAGCACGGCACCGCAGGACACGGCACAGGGCAGAGGACACCACAGGACAACGCACAGCACAGCAAGACACCACGACACACCAGAGCAGCACCACCACACCGCAGAGCGCCCAGGGAGACACCACAACGCACAAGGACACGCCACAGCACGAGGCACCAACAACAGCGCAGACCACACTGGCGCCGCACGACAGGCCGCAGGAGGGCAAAGCCAACACAAACAGCACCGCACAACGACAGCAGAGCACAACAGCACAGCACCACACGACAGCACAGCGCCACAGCACACGACACAGGGAAGCAGGGCACCACAGCCAGCACAACAAGGCACCGCAGCGCACAGAGCAGAGAAGACAGGGAACGCACAGCTCGAGGAAAAGAGCACCACAGCACGCAGACACCACCACCGGGCCAAAGACAGCACAGCCAACCAACAGCACAACACAGCACAGCACGACAGCCCACAGGAGGGCAAAGCAAGCCCCAACAGCACCGCAACACGACAGCAGAGCACAACAGCACAGCACCACGCGACAGCACAGCACCACAGAACACGACACAGGAAAGCAGGGCACCACAGCAAACCACACGAACCACAGGGAAGCAGACCACGCGACCAGACAGGGACACCGACACCGAAACACGCCACCAGCAGACAACCACGGGCCACCAGACCCAGCACCGCACCACGGCACACCACAGGAAACAGCACAACACACAGCAGCGCACCACAGCACCAGGCGCCAGCAGCAGCACGCACCACACGAACAGCACAACACGAGCGCACCAGCACAGCGAAGCACAGCACCGCACAAAACGGAGAGCACAGGGAACGCACAGCACAGCACCCCGAGACACACACATCACAAGGCAGAGCGGCGAACAACAGCACGCACCACCGCGCCACGACAAAACACACACAGCACAGAGCACACAGCGCAGGGGAAAACCGCAAAACACAGCGCCGCAGAGCACAGGGCCCCAGGGCGACGGGCAGCGCCAAAGGGCACGGCGCAACAAGCAGCGGCACCACACGAGCGCAACACAGCACACGACAGCGGAACACCGGGCGACAAAACGCGCAGCAGCGCGGCGCAGCACCGCACCCAGGGAAGCACAGCACCACACGGCACACAGCACTGAGCGGCAGGAACGAAAACCGCGAAACACAAAGGGGGGGGGGGGGGGGCAGCAACCACGCGGGAGCAGGCAACAAACAGGCGGAAAGCCCGAAAGAGCGACAAGCGCACGGAGAGCCCAGAAACGGAAGGCAAACAAAGCAAACAACGCAAGCGCCGAGGCCCAGGGCACCCGGGGCCGGAAACCAGAGAAAACCGGAGACAACTGGGGCGCACAGAGGAAGAAGGAGAAGGAGGAAAAAAAAAAAAAACACCAAGGCACCAAGCAGGAGAAAACCGCGAGACACAAAAGGGGAGGGGGGCGGGGGAGCAACCACCAAAGAGCAGCCAACGGCCAAGCGGGAGACACAAACAAGGCGGGAGCGCACGGAGAGCCAGACAGCGGGAGGCCGAGAAAAACAACCAACGAGGAACGGCAACAGCAGCGAAAGAGAGAGGGGCAACCCCGGCCCGGAGGGGGCCAGGCAAAGCAGGAAGACAAAGCGGCCAAAGGAAAAGGTGAGGCGCACCAGAACGCGCCCAGGAGGCCGGCCCGCCCGACCCGGCCAAGCAAAGCACGCACACGAACACACACCACACGCCACCGCCGCCAGCGGACCCCAGCCAGGAGTGGCGGGGACCGCCCACCACCAGCGGCAGCGAAACCCAGCCAGGAGTGGCGGGGAGTAGCACACAGGAACCTCCGCCAGGAGTGGCGAGGGACCTCACCAACACACCACACACCACAGACCACCGCCGCCAACGGACCCCAGCCAGGAGTGGCGGGGACCGCCCACCACCAGCGGCAGCGAAACCCAGCCAGGAGTGCCGGGGAGTAGCACACAGGGACCTCCGCCAGGAGTGGCGAGGGACCAACCACACCACACACCAACCACAACCCCAACGACACATCACCGCCACACACCACACACCACACACCACACACCACCGCCGCCAGCGGACCCCAGCCAGGAGTGGCGGGGACCGTCCACCACCACCGGCAGCGAAACCCAGCCAGGAGTGGCGGGGAGTAGCACACAGGGATCTCCGCCAGGAGTGGCGAGGGACCAACCACACCACACACCAACCACAACGCCAACAACACACCACCGCCACACACCACACACCACGAACCACCGCCGCCAGCGAAACCCAGCCAGGAGTGACGGGGAGTAGCACACAGGAACCTCCGCCAGGAGTGGTGAGGGACCCCACCAACACACCACACACCACACACCACACACCACCGCCGCCAACGGACCCCAGCCAGGAGTGGCGGGGACCACCCACCACCACGGGCAGCGAAACCCAGCCGGGAGTGGCGGGGGGTAGCACACAGGGACCACCGCCAGGAGTGGCGAGGGACCAACCACACCACACACCAACCACAACCCCAACAACACACCACCGCCACACGCCACACACCAACCACAACCCCAACAACACACCACCACCACACACCACACACCACACACTACACACCACCGCCGCCAACGGACCCCAGCCAGGAGTGGCGGGGACCGCCCACCACCAGCGGCAGCGAAACCCAGCCAGGAGTGGCGGGGAGAAGCACAAAGGAACCAACGCCAGGAGTGGCGAGGGACCAACCACACCACACACCAGCCACAACCCCACCAAAACACCACCACCACACACCACACACCACAGACCACACACCACACACCACCGCCGCAAGCGGACCCCAGCCAGGAGTGGCGGGGACCGCCCACCACCAGCGGCAGCGAAACCCAGCCAGGAGTGGCGGGGAGTAGCACACAGGAACCTCCGCCAGGAGTGGCGAGGGACCAACCACACCACACACCAACCACAACCCCAACAACACACCACCACCACACACCACACACCACACACTACACACCACCGCCGCCAACGGACCCCAGCCAGGAGTGGCGGGGACCGCCCACCACCAGCGGCACCGAAACCCAGCCAGGAGTGGCGGGGAGAAGCACAAAGGATCCAACGCCAGGAGTGGCGAGGGACCAGCCAACCACACACCAGCCACAACCCCACCAACTCACCACCACCACACACCACACACCACACACCACACACCACACACCACCGCCGCTAGCGGACCCCAGCCAGGAGTGGCGGGGACCGCCCACCACCAGCGGCAGCGAAACCCAGCCAGGAGTGGCGGGGAGTAGCACACAGGAACCTCCGCCAGGAGTGGCGAGGGACCAACCACACCACACACCAGCCACAACCCCACCAACACACCACCGCCACACACCACACACCACACAGCAACGCCGCCAACGGACCCCAGCCAGGAGTGGCGGGGACCGCCCACCACCACCGGCAGCGAAACCCAGCCAGGAGTGGCGGGGAGTAGCACACAGGAACCTCCACCAGGAGTGGCGAGGGACCAACCACACCACACACCAGCCACAGAGCAAGCGCCAGCCGAGGGGAGGCAAAGTGAGGAACGGCCAGGCCGCCCCCCCTCCCCCCCCCCAAAAAAAAAGGGAGGGCGGGGAAAGGGGGGCCGCGCGAAAAGAGCCCACAGCCACCAAACCGCCCGCCAAAAACACAGAAGGAGGCCAAACCCCCCACCCAGAGGGCACCGCAGACAGGACCCCCAAACAGGCACAGGGGGACCACCCAGCAAAAACCGGCAACACCAAGCCAGGAACAGCGGCGCACCGGGAAAAGGGGCACCGAAACAAGCAGACACCCACAAAAAAAAAAAAAAAAGCCAGCAGCCCAGCCGAAAAGAAAGGAGACGGGGGGAGAGACCACAAGGCCCGGGACGGGGACACCCAGCAACCGGAAAAAAAAAAAAAAAAGGAAAGCGCAAAAAACACACCCCGACAACCCAGCCAAGAAGGGCGGGGCACAGCCGAGACCCGGACCCAGCACGCACGCCCACACCGCACACCGGAACCGGAAACGGCGGGGGGCAAGGGAAACGCGCACAAAACCACACACGTCCCGAAAGCAGGCCGACACCAAAGCCCAACCACGAACACCACAAACAGCCGGCAAAAGAGGGACAACACCACAAACCGAGCCCAAACATACCGACCCAAGACCCCTGCCACGACGGGCAGGTGAAAACAAAACCCACGACCAACCGCAACCCGGACCCAACCACCAACGCAAGCCAACAGTAGGAAACCCAGTGCCCACAGCCCGGGCACTGAGGCAGCCCGCGCCATGCAGGTGACCCCGCCAAACGAGATCCGGAGCCCGGGGGTAAGGCTGCATCCTAAGGCCAGCGTTGCTTTGGGACTCGAGGCGGAGCGTGCGACACCCAAGCGCCTCGGAACCCTAGTACCAAGAGCATGCATGCATGCCTTGGGAACGGGATACGCCAGGAAGTCCGGTGAACCCCTAGGGTTCCGCCCAAAGGAGGGGACGTGCGCAAGCACGGGGGCACACCCTCCCGGCGAGACAAGCACGTCACGCTGGCGGCGATCAGCCCTCCCGGTGTAGCCCGGGGCCGCTTTGTTTGGGGGCCAACAGTCAGGTCTAGCGGGATGTAAGCCGCCTCCCCTCTTCACGCGCGGAGCCTCTTCCTGTTCGTCACAGGGGCGACGCCAGGGGGAACCATGGGGCGCCTCTCCACGACTGAGTGCACCTACCTACCTACCTGGCTCCTGTTCACCGGTGTGCCCGCTCGGTGTGTTGTGTTGCGTGTGCGGTGTCCTGGGCCTCCCAGCTCCTGTTCACCGGTGTGCCCGCTCGGTGTGTTGTTTTGCGTCTGCGGTGTCCTGGGCCTCCCGGCTCCCGTTCACCGGTGCGCCCGCTCGGTGTGTTGTGCTGCGTGTGTGGTGTCCTGGGCCTCCTGGCTCCTGTTCACCAGTGTGCCCGCTCGGTGTGTTGTGTTGGGTGTGCGGTGTCCTGGGCCTCCCGGCTCCTGTTCACCGGTGTGCCCGCTCGGTGTGTTGTGTTGCGTGTGCGGTGTCCTGGGCCTCCCGGCTCCTGTTCACCGGTGTGCCCGCTCGGTGTGTTGTTTTGCGTGTGCGGTGTCCTGGGCCACCTGGCTCCTGTTCACCGGTGTGCCCGCTCGGTGTGTTGTGTTGCGTGTGCGGTGTCCTGGGCCTCCCGGCTCCTGTTCACCGGTGTGCCCGCTCGGTGTGTTGTGTTGCGTGTGCGGTGTCCTGGGCCTCCCGGCTCCTGTTCACCGGTGTGCCCGCTCGGTGTGTTGTGTTGCGTGTGCGGTGTCCTGGGCCACCTGGCTCCTGTTCACCGGTGTGCCCGCTCGGTGTGTTGTGTTGCGTGTGCGGTGTCCTGGGCCTCCCAGCTCCTGTTCATCGGTGTGCCCGCTCGGTGTGTTGTGTTGCGTGTGCGGTGTCCTGGGCCTCCTGGCTCTTGTTCACTGGTGCGCCCGCTCGGTGTGTTGTGTTGCGTGTGCGGTGTCCTGGGCCTCCTGGCTCCTGTTCACCGGTGTGCCCGCTCGGTGTGTTGTGTTGGGTGTGCGGTGTCCTGGGCCTCCTGGCTCATGTTCACCGGTGTGCCCGCTCGGTGTGTTGTGTTGCGCGTGCGGTGTCCTGGGCCTCCCCGCTCCTGTTCACCCGTGTGCCCGCTCGGTGTGTTGTTTTGCGTGTGCGGTGTCCTTGGCCTCCCGGCTCCTGTTCACTGGTGTGCCCGCTCCGTGTGTTGTGTTGCGTGTGCGGTCTCCTGGGCCTCCCGGCTCCTGTTCACCGGTGTGCCTGCTCGGTGTGTTGTTTTGCGTGTGCGGTGTCCTAGGCCTCCTGGCTCCTGTTCACCGGTGTGCCCGCTCGGTGTGTTGTGTTGCGTGTGCGGTGTCCTGGGCCTCCCGGCTCCTGTTCACCGGTGTGCCCGCTCGGTGTGTTGTGTTGCGTGTGCGGTGTCCTGGGCCTCCTGGCTCCTGTTCACCGGTCTGCCCGCTCGGTGTGTTGTGTTGGGTGTGCGGTGTCCTGGGCCTCTCGGCTCCTGTTCACCGGTGTGCCCGCTCGGTGTGTTGTGTTGGGTGTGCGGTGTCCTGGGCCTCCCGGCTCCTGTTCACCGGTGTGCCCGCTCGGTGTGTTGTGTTGCGTGTGCGGTGTCCTGGGCCTCCCGGCTCCTGTTCACCGGTGTGCCCGCTCGGTGTGTTGTGTTGCGTGTGCGGTGTCCTGGGCCTCCTGGCTCCTGTTCACCGGTGTGCCCGCTCGGTGTGTTGTGTTGCGTGTGCGGTGTCCTGGGCCTCCCGGCTCCTGTTCACCGGTGTGCCCGCTCGGTGTGTTGTGTTGCGTGTGCGGTGTCCTGGGCCTCCCGGCTCCTGTTCACCGGTGTGACCGCTCGGTGTGTTGTGTTGCGTGTGCGGTGTCCTGGGCCTCCCGGCTCCTGTTCACCGGTGTGCCCGCTCGGTGTGTTGTTTTGTGTGTGCGGTGTCCTGGGCCTCCCGGCTCCTGTTCACCGGTGTGCCCGCTCGGTGTGTTGTGTTGCGTGTGCGGTGTCCTTGGCCTCCCGGCTCCTGTTCACCGGTGTGCCCGCTCGGTGTGTTGTGTTGCGTGTGCGGTGTCCTGGGCCTCCCGGCTCCTTTTCACCGGTGTGCCCGCTCGGTGTGTTGTTTTGCGTGTGCGGTGTCCTGGGCCTCCCAGCTCCTGTTCATCGGTGTGCCCGCTCGGTGTGTTGTGTTGCGTGTGCGGTGTCCTGGGCCTCCTGGCTCCTGTTCACTGGTGCGCCCGCTCGGTGTGTTGTGTTGCGTGTGCGGTGTCCTGGGCCTCCTGGCTCCTGTTCACCGGTGTGCCTGCTCGGTGTGTTGTGTTGGGTGTGCGGTGTCCTGGGCCTCCTGGCTCATGTTCACCGGTGTGCCCGCTCGGTGTGTTGTGTTGCGCGTGCGGTGTCCTGGGCCTCCCCGCTCCTGTTCACCCGTGTGCCCGCTCGGTGTGTTGTTTTGCGTGTGCGGTGTCCTTGGCCTTCCGGCTCCTGTTCACCGGTGTGCCCGCTCCGTGTGTTGTGTTGCGTGTGCGGTGTCCTGGGTCTCCCGGCTCCTGTTCACCGGTGTGCCCGCTCGGTGTGTTGTTTTGCGTGTGCGGTGTCCTAGGCCTCCTGGCTCCTGTTCACCGGTGTGCCCGCTCGGTGTGTTGTGTTGCGTGTGCGGTGTCCTGGGCCTCCCGGCTCCTGTTCACCGGTGTGCCCGCTCGGTGTGTTGTGTTGCGTGTGCGGTGTCCTGGGCCTCCTGGCTCCTGTTCACCGGTGTGCCCGCTCGGTGTGTTGTGTTGCGTGTGCGGTGTCCTGGGCCTCCCGGCTCCTGTTCACCGGTGTGCCCGCTCGGTGTGTTGTGTTGCGTGTGCGGTGTCCTGGGGCTCCCAGCTCCTGTTCACCGGTGTGCCCGCTCGGTGTGTTGTGTTGCGTGTGCGGTGTCCTGGGCCTCCTGACTCCTGTTCACCGGTGTGCCCGCTCGGTATGTTGTGTTGGGTGTGCAGTGTCCCGGGCCTCCTGGCTCCTGTTCACCGGGGCGCCCGCTCGGTGTGTTGTGTTGCGTGTGCGGTGTCCTGGGCCTCCTGGTTACACCGGTGTGCCCGCTCGGTGTGTTGTGTTGCGTGTGCGGAGTCCTGGGCCTCCTGGCTCCTGTTCACCGGTGTGCCCGCTCGGTGTGTTGTGTTGTGTGTGCGGTGTCCTGGGCCACCTGGCTCCTGTTCACCGGTGTGCCCGCTCGGTGTGTTGTTTTGCGTGTGCGGTGTCCTGGGCCTACTGGCTCCTGTTCACCGGTGCGCCCGCTCAGTGTGTTGTTTTGCGTGTGCGGTGTCCTGGGCCTCCTGGCTCCTGTTCACCGGTGTGCCCGCTCGGTGTGTTGTGTTGCTGTGCGGGGCGTCGCTGCGGGGCGCTCACTTGTCCATCCGGACGGCGCCCATCGTAGCCGGCAGGGGCTGGGTACCCTCTGGGCGCACACACGTCCATCCGGACGGCGGCTGTTCGTAGTCGGCAGGGGATGGGTACCCTCCGGGCGCGCACTCGTCCATCCGGTCGGCGGCTGTTCGTAGCCGGCAGGGGCTGGGTACCCTCTGGGCGCGCACTCGTCCATCCGGACGTCGGCTGGCGTGCGTGTGCTTGCTCTCTGTGGCCGGGTCGGGCGGGCCGGCCTCTTGGGCGCGTTGTGGTGCGCCTCACCTTTTCCTTTGGCCGCTTTGTTTTTCTGCTTTGCTTGGCCCCCTCCGGGCTGGGGTTGCCCCCCTCCCTCTCTCGCTGCCCTTGCCGTTCCTCGTTGCCTTGGCGCTGTGCTTTGGTTGTTTTTCTCGGCCTTTCGCTGCCTGGCTCTTCATGCGCTCGCGCCTCGTTTGTGTCTTCTGCTTGGCCGTTGGCTGCTCTTTGGTGGTTTCTCCCCCCCCCCCCTCCTCTTCTGTGCCCCGCAGTTTTCGTCGCTCCTGCTTGGTGCCTTGGTGTTTCTTTTTTTTTTTGGGGGAGAAACAGGCTTAGATGTTGGAGATGGGAGAACCTACAACCCGTGAGCACCCGTAGGCCCTCACATGGCTATGACTTCAGAGCCATCTCTTCAACCCGAGCACTGTGCCACCCTTCTTCTTCTTCCCCTGTGCGCCCCCGTTGTCTCCGGCTTGCTCTGGTTTCCGGCCCCGAGTGCCCTGGGCCTCGACGCTGTGCGTTGTTTGCTTTGTTGGCCTTCCGCCTCTCGGCTCTCCGTGCGCTTGTCCCTCTTTCGTGCTTTCCGCCTGGCTGTTGGTTGCTCCCCGGTGGTTGCTGCCCCCCCCCCCCCTTTTGTCCCGCGGTTTTCGTCGCTGCGCTCGGTGCTGTGTGCCGTGTGCTGTGTTGTGCTGTGCGTCCCTGGGTGCGGTGCTGCGCCGCGCTGCTGCGCGTTGTGTCCTCCGGTGTTGTGCTGTCCTGTGCTGTGTTGCGTTCGTTGGGTGCCGCTGCTTGTTGCGCCGTGCCCTCTGGCGTTGCCCGTTGCCCTGGGGCCCTGTGCTCTGCGGCGCTGTGTTTTGCGGTGTTCCCCCGCGCTGTGTGCTCTGTGCTGTGTGTGTTTTGTCGTGGCGTGGTGGTGCGTGCTGTTGTTCGCCGCTCTGCTTTGTGCTGTGTGTGTCCCGGGGTGCTGTGCTGTGCGTTCCCTGTCCTCTCCGCTCTGTGCGGTGCTGTGCTTCGCTGTGCTGGTGCGCTCGCGTTGTGCTGTTCGTGTGGTGCGTGCTGTTGCTGGCGCCTGGTGCTGTGGTGTGCCGTGGTGCGGTGCTGGGTCTGGTGGCCCGTGGTTGTCTGCTGCTGGCGTGTTTCGGTGTCGGTGTCCCTGTCTGGCCGCGTGGTCTGTTTCCCTGTGGTTGGTGTGGTTTGCTGTGGTGCCCTGCTTTCCAGTGTCGTGTTCTGTGGTGCTGTGCTGTTGCGTGGTGCTGTGCTGTTGTGCTCTGCTGTCGTGTTGCGGTGCTGTTGGGGCTTGCTTTGCCCTCCTGTGGGCTGTCCTGCTGTGCTGTGTTGTGCTGTTGGTTGGCTGTGCTGTTTTTTGCCCGGTGGTGGTGTCTGCGTGGCTGTGGTGCTCTTTTCCTCGTGCTGTGCGTTCCCTGTCTTCTCCGCTCTGTGCGCTGCGGTGCCTTGTTGTGCTGGCTGTGGTGCCCTGCTTCCCTGTGTCGTGTGCTGTGGCGCTGTGCTGTCGTGTGGTGCTGTGCTGTCGTGCTCTGCTGTCGTTTTGCGGTGCTGTTTGTGTTTGCTTTGCCCTCCTGCGGCCTGTTGCGCGGTGCCAGTGTCGTCTGCGCTGTTGTTGGTGCCTCGTGCTGTGGCGTGTCCCTGTGGGTTGTGGTGTCTCCCTGGGCGTTCTGCGGTGTGGTGGTGCTGCTCTGGTGTGTCGTGGTGTCTTGCTGTGCTGTGCGCTGTCCTGTGGTGTCCTGCGCCCTGTGCCGTGTCCTGCGGTGCCGTGCTGCCCTGCGGTGCTGTGCTGGTTGGCTGTGCTGTGCGGTTGTCTGCGCTGCTGGTGTTTGTTTTTCCTTTTGTCCTCTTTTCCTTTGCTAAAAACCCCTGCCGCTTTCCCGTGCCTTTGAAAACTTCCTGAAAACCAAAAATTAAAATGTTTCTCTTTAGAAAATCAAACTCTACGCAACTCACGCACGCAGGCAAGCAGCAATACCAAGTGAAATTTCTGACTTACGTGTTGCCACGCGACCGCGAAGATGGTGGTCTTGCTTGCTAGGGGTTGACCGCTTTCCCCCCAGGGCCGGTCGCCTAAGCTGATGAAAAGGGGTGAGGGGGGGCAGGAGGGAGGGGAGGTAGGTGCATGGAGAAGGAAAGAAAAGGAAGAGGAGCAGGGCGAAGGGACGCAGCGGCTTAGAAAAACTTTTCGAGTTTTACGCGCTGCTCGCGACGCGTTTTGTTTTGCGCCTACGGCTAGTTAGACGACGAGAGGGACGGTGTTAGGGTCCTACGAGCGTTACGGTTGTTACGGCGCTAACTATTCACCTATTTCACGTCGAAAAATTTCTCGTCGCGTTTTTACGCGTTTCGCAGCGCTCTTTTTGGCCTAAGCGTTTTTTATGCTAATTAGCTTTATTTTCAACTATTCAGAAAGTTTTTTCGTCATGTTTTACCTATCTTTTTTTTTCGTTCTGGGACAGGGCCCCAGCGCGAGCGACAGCCAATGCACCTCTTTCCCCTCGGGACCCGTGAGCACAATTTCAGGGGGTACCAAACGAAGAATATCAGTCACATAGGATTTTATGACGTCCAAAAATCCCAAAACCTGCAACATAAAAAAAACACACTTTTAATTAGTTAGCATGCTGTAAATTATGCTTGGGCGATCTTTGTCCCCATGCAACATGCTTTTTTGCATCCAGCACCCTCAAAATAGGGGTGGGGAGGTCTTCAACTGCTTGGCTGGAGCAAAAAACACAATTTCTCACCAAAAAGCGGCCATTTTTTGCCGTTGGTTTGCATGAAAAATGGCAAATTTTGGTGCATACGCATGCTGTAAATTGCGTTTTTGTGATCTGTGTGCCCCTACAACCTGTATGTTAGCATCCAGCACCCTCAAAATAGGGGGAGGGGTTCTTCAACTGCTTATCTGAAGCTAAAAAAACTCAATTTTTGGCCAAAAAAAAGCCATTTTTGGCCGTTTTTTTCATGAAAAATGGCAAATTTTGGTGCATACACATGCTGTAAATTGTGTTTTCGTGACATATATGCCTCTACAACCTGCTTTTTTGTATCCAGCACCCTCCAAATGGAGGGGGGGGGTCTTCAACCGCTTGTCTGAGGCCAAAAGAACTCATTTTTTGACCGGAAAGCGGCCATTTTTCGCGATTTTTTAATGAAAAACAACAAATTTTGGTACATACGGATGCTGTGAATTGTGTTTTCCCGCTCTGTGTCTGCCTACATCCTGCTTCTTCGCATCCAGCACCCTCAAAAAAGGGGGGGAGGGGTCTTCAACTGCTTGTCTGGGGCCAAAAACCTTCAATTTTTGACCAAAAACGGCCATTTTTGGCCGATTTTTCATGAAAAACGGGTACTTTTGGTACATACAGATGCTGCAAATTGTGTTTTCGTCGTCTGCGTGCCCTTACAACCTGCTTTTTCGCATCCCGCACCCTCAAAAGGGGGGGGGGGGGTCTGCGAATGCGTGTCTGGCGCCGAAAAACTCAATCTTTGACCAAAAAACGGCCATTCTTGGCCGTTTTTTTTCATGAAAAATGACAAATGTTGGTGCATATGCATGCTCCAAATTGTGTTTTCGTGATCTGTGTCTGCCTAGAACCTGCTCTTTTGCATCCAGAATCCTCGAAATAGGGAGGGGGGGTCTTCAAATGCTTGTCTGAGGCCGAAAAACTCAATTTTTGACCAAAAGCGGCCATTCTTGGCCGTTTTTTCATGACAAATGTATGCTGTAAATTGTGTTTTCGTGATCTGTCTCTCTCTGGTACCTGCTCTTTTGCATCCAGCACCCTCAAAATAGGGCGGGGGGTCTTCAATTGCTTGTCTGAAGCCGAAAAACTCAATTTTTGACCAAAAAGCGGGCATTTTTTGCCGTTTTGTTTCATGAAAAATGGGAATTTTTGGTGCATATGGATGCTGAAATTGTGCTTTCCTGATCTGTGTGTGCCTACAACCTGCTTTTTCGCATCCAGCACCCTCGAAATAGGGGGGGGGGCATAACGAGACACATGACATGGGCAACAATCCAATTTGAAACCGGATGAAAATTTCCCCATACCTCGTTAGGTCACAAACATGATATGAGTGCAATGTGGGCAATGAAGCAATGGCAGCGCAAACACAAAGCCAGGCAATGTTCTCAAACTGCCTCAATTACGTCAACTATTACGGGTTGGAAATGTGGCAGGTTTGAGGGGGCTTTAGCACCCTCCGATCATTTATCTTGAGCAAAGAGCATTTGGGGTCATAATTTGTGGTTTACCAGGCCCGAACCAACCTTAGGGACGAGGTTGAACAACTTGAAATCTCATGACATGTCCCCTAAATCTATAAATACTAGAATTACTCGTTAAAAAGGGCAAATATGGCTGTTTTGAGGCAATTTTCGCTCCCGCCGTTCATTCATCTTGAGCCAAGAGCATTTAGGGTCACAAATGGTGGTTTGCCAAGGCCCAACTAACCTAGGGAACAAGGTTTAAAGAAGGTCCCTACCAGGACCGGCCCCCGCTGTGCCCCTTCCGCCTGTAGTCCCTGCTGATTTGCTCCTGATCAATGCTTGCATTTCTCAAAGTCCCGGGTCCAAAATCCAAAAATATAGAAAATCGAAAATACAATCCTCCTTCAACCCTGAACAGCAATCAGATTCCACAAATGCAGCAATAACCCGATTCACAATCCAATCCACGATGCGGGCTTCCGTTCAGCACACCGGTCTTCCCACGGTGGCGGGCATGTACAAGAATTGCACCAAGGAAGAAAGCCCTGAAATTGGCATATGAACACAAAAAAAGCAAAGTTGGGGAAAGAGGTAAACATACACACTCACAACCACAAACCCCTCATTCCCTGGACTCAAGACCTTCCCTTGACTCACCAACATATTGCCCTGAACCAGTTCAAATGAGATGGCTGAATGCCATGTGTCACACGTCACTACACAAACCCCAAAAATGTGTTCACCCCCAAGCTTATCAATCCTAGCCCAATGAGGGAGGTGGCGTGTCATGGCCTAGAGTGGCACTGAGGACCATGCCCTACCCTGACATAACCTTGGTTGGACTTGGAGTCGAATGGGCTTGGAGATATGCCCGGTGAGTTTGAACTCATAACATGCCAAAAAACTGCCAATTCACACCATAATGGCCATATATGACATATATGCTCAAAATTGAAGTTACCACATATCCGAAGGCTCAAAGCATGCATGGAATCGAAGTCTAAAATTCATGGAGGATAGAGACCAAAGGCCAATGCCCATGTACATCCCCACCTTACTCTCGAAACCCCTTCGAATATGGGCGCCACGCACTGCCCAAGTCAGCCCATGATCTTGAGACCAATTCTTGTAATCCTTCGTGCGCCAAGCCAAATGGAGTACGCGATCCGGCAGATGGTGGTGTTCAACTTCAAAGCGTATGCCAACATATGAACAACATACCATGGTTCCACTTCACATAGGCTTCTTGCTGTTTGCCGACCAAGTAAGTACACAAAACGCAAAAATGAGCATAAAATGAGGTCATAAACATGAAAATATGACCAAATACAAAGTTGTCATGATAGTATATCTCTATGCTCACCCATGATATCCGCTCATGGTTCGATACACAAATGATTGGAACCATTTGCCAATAATTCCCCCACTTGGATCCCCAATCAGGCGCATGGAGATACCTTCGCCACTCCTATCTACATGCCCCATGAAAATGGGAGTGCACTCATGGATTTCTTTCCCAAACATTCCATGAGCAATACATATGCGGTAGACTTAGTCTAGCGCTTTGAATTCCACAAATGGGACATGGGCAAAACCCTTGTCACGTATGGCTCCCCATCTCTTCGGCCACAGGAAGATATATAACATGGGCGTGAGCATATCAAGACATATACCATGCATAAAAAAACATAACCTCAAAAGTGGCTCCCACCATGATATGCCATGTCCCTCCATGGACATAACTTCACGTTAAAAATGCGTAGGAACCCAATAAAAGTATCTATGCAACCCCAACACTCATGCGGTACACTCGAAAGTCGCATTAAAATATCCTGTTGCACTGTCCAAGAGTTATATATCACTTTATACCCTCTTGACCATTATCCCTTGCAACACCGGGCATGTGTACGCACCAAGGGCGTTTGATGCTCCCCAAATTTAATTGAGACCAAGGCGCTTGCAACGCAACCTTCCTTATTCTCTTTCCTCACACTCGCGCGTAGATATGGTCCTTCAAAGTGGTCCCACGATTCGTTTCTGTTTCCCTTATATCTCCAAGTCAAATGGGTGGCAAGTATAAGGGAAACCTGATTCGGGCATAGGGAAAAGAGTATGACCACTCGAAGAAGTCCAAATCAAGTGCGGCGATGTCGAAGTCGAAAATCCGATTTCGACATCGCGAAAAATTCAGATTAAAATTTCAAGTGCTTATTTAGAAAATTGCGGAAGCAACGAACCCTTTGCTGATGAAATCTGACCCTTCAACGGAGTATCCGCCAAAATATCTGGAAATAACAGTTAACCAATCGGTTAACGCAAAATCGCGAGCCAACTGACGGTCGCCGATACATTGACCATCAGAACGAAAGGCTGAAAAATTACGGAAACATCATGATAATAAAACCCTGTTGATTCCTGATATTCTGATATATAAATCTCAGCTGGCGGCGCCTCGGTTCTGAATATGGCCGCTCGTAGCCGGAATGGCCAAACCTATCACACTATCACATCGGGTTAGTTCAGGTGGACATGAGAGTATGATATCAGCCAATGGCGGCTTGCCAGCGCATAGATACACACCCCAAGTGACCCCAAGATGGCCACAAGGGTCCGAACTGGCTTCACCCCCCTTCTCAGAGCGTTGTTACCGCTCGGAAGTCATTGAAGAGAGGACGGGAGGACCCCAATGGGCTCCAACCCCCCCCTCCATGTCCCTAGGACACATGGAGGCCCAACACACGTCGTAGGCGTCCCCCATGCCCCAAGCGAGGGGTGAGGACACTGATAATCGGTGCCCTACGCCATATCGGGTCTCCTCTTGATCTACAACATGGACCAAGGGGATCAAACATAGAAAAACGTCGTCGGTCGACCTAAATAAGTATACCACAATGAAATATATATGTGGAGATCGAGTGAAGGGGGTAGATGGCCAATCAAGGCCGAAAAATCCCCGGATGAACGCCCTCACCCGTCTCCCCAAGCACAGAAACAAACAAAATGCCAAGGGGAGATCCGTTACGTTGCTACAGCAGCAACCAAATGGACCAACACGTCCTTGACATCCAAAGAAATATTCTTTTTCTTTAGGTAGTCCATCCAGACCGTGGTGTACCTCGGCACAAAACTGCTCGGAGGCTCCCACGAGTCCCTGGATGCGGCGAATCCCTTCCAACGGACTTTACAAAGCCTCCCCCCAGGCGTCCCCGGGTCCGGCTGGTCCGCTAGGATCTTCTCAGCAGTGAAGTCGTCGTCCTCACCCTCATCGTCCGAGTCCACATCGCCGGCCGTGAACTTGAAGGTGACGGGACGTCCGCTGGGGTCTGGTGCTCGGGGACGAAGCTGGGTATGGTCGCGGTCCAGGATCTTGTTATCCCCCACACGAACCGCATACACATCCTGCCCGACCTTCCGCACGATTACCCCCGGCACATACCAAGACGCCTGCCGATGCCTGGACAGGACATCCTTGTGGTGCCGCTCCACCCACACGGTGTCTCGGAGAGCATACTTCTGGACTTTTCCCTGCTTGAAGTACTTGGCCCTCTTGTCATGCTCGTCCTGAAGTGCTTTGCACACCTTGGCCGCCGTGTCGTCCGCCTCAGCCATCATAGCGTTCGCATCCCGGGCCACCTTGCCATGGTTCAACCACGGGAGAGTGCGTGACACTCGATCCCGTAGGAACAGGATGCGATGGGGCGACAGTCCAGTGGGTCCCGGAAGTTCGTGATACGCCTGGAGCACTCTCCACAGCGAGTTATACCAGTTCCGGCCCGGTTCGTCAATGTGCAGCTGGCGGAACTTTTCGAACATCTGCCGCCCGGCCACCTCAGCCCGGCCGTTCGACCGGCTGTGATATGCCACGGTCTTGGCGTGCCGAATCCCCATGTGCTTGCACATCGTCTTGAACCACGTCCCCACGAATTGACTGCCCCGATCGCTGCAGATGACAGCTGGGACATCAAAAATCGTCAGCCAATGCCTGATCATGGCATTAGCAACGGTCTTGGCCTGCAGCCCCACTCCATGCTTGTCCTTCTTGTCCTTCTTCTTGGACTTCTTGCCAGGGACCGCCACGATATACCCACTGTGCCTATCCACCACCAGGATGACACAGTCGTAGGTCTCTCCTTCCACGGTGACCTCCGGCATGGCGAATACATCCATGGCCACGGACCGCATAGGGGCCTCCGGTATAGCCGTGTACACCGAGTTACCCGCTGTGGAGTGGTTAGGGCTCTTCGTGGCCCGACACACGGCACAGTCGCTGCAGTACCTATCCAGGATGGCGTAGTACCCCGGAGGGAACTTGAAACGCCACTCCAGGTCCTGCTGCATCTTGTCTCGGCCAGGGTGCATGAGCTGGGCGTTGTGCCAATGGTCAATGAGCTCCTCCACGGGGTTTTCGGGCACCAGCAGCTTGTCCTTGAGGAACAACTTGTCGCCATCCTCGGTCAAGCCCTCGGGCCATTCGTCGTCCGACGGGGCGCTCACGGCATTCCAGTACTTGCTTCAGTGCTCGGATGCCGCGTAGTTATCGGACCAGTCCTCTGTGAGCACCGACCTGACTAGCTCTACAGGGGCCACCATCCATTGCTCGAGGGTTTCCTCTCGAATAGCTTGGACGCGGGCTACCCTGAACTTGGCCAGGTCCGTACGGTTCGCCATCACCACAAAGCCCTTGACCCCCTCTTGCTCCATGGCCTTCTCCATCTCGATGATGCGTTTGGCCTCCTCGGTCTCCTCGGCGTCGCCATGGCTGGATATGTCCATCCAAGCCTTGCCCGCCGGGTAGGCCCATCGACTGAGGCAATCTGCTACAGTGTTGTCCTTCCCCGGGACGTATACGACGCTGAGGTCGAACTTGGCGAACGTCTCATGCCATCGGGCCCTCCTTGCCGCCGGTCCCGAGGGGGTGTCGACGTGCTCCATGTGCCAGCTCTGCAAGGACTGATGGTCCGTGCAAACCACCACCGGTTGCAATCCGATGTGGCCAGACCACTTCCTGAGCGCACATACAACGGCGTACGTCTCCTTCTCCCTCGCGGTCCAGGTGCGGCGTTGGCTCTCGGCCAGGATCCGGCTCCAGAACGCCACGGGTACATGTGACCCGTCGTCTCGGATCTGCTCGAGGACTGCCCCCACAGCATAGTCTGAGGCGTCCGTCCGTAGCACGAATTCCTTGTCCGGGTCCACCAGGAATAGCCCCAACTGCCCCAGGAGTCGCTCCTTCAGGCTGTTGAACGCATCTTCAGCCTCAGGGGTCCAGACAAGCTTCTTCTTGCTCCCCTTCCGGCCATCGAACTTCCCCACCTGCAGCATCTTGTGCAGCGGCCCCGAGAGTTCTGCATACATCCGGACGTAGCCCGAATAGTAATTGCAGAACCCCATGAAGGACCGGAGTTCGCTGATGGTCTGGGGCTTCTCCCAGTGGTGCAGGGACGCCAGCTTCCCAGGCATGGGACGGCGTTGCCCGTGACCAACCACGTGACCCGCGAACTCCACTTCCTTCGAGAAGAGTGAGGCTTTGGTGGGCTTGCACACCATGTTGTGCTTGTCCAACTCGCTGAGCACTCGGCGCAGATCCTTCTCATGCGCGTCGATGAGCTCGTCCTCAGTCATGTTCTCCGTGCCGGACCCGATGATGATATCATCCACGAAGGGATCGGCACAGTCCCGGACAGGACCGAGTAGGTCCTCCATCATGGGCTGGAAAGCGGCGTTGCCATTCTTGGCACCCATAGGCACCACTTTCCACTGCATGGGCCCAAGCGGCGTCGACATCGCTGTGCAGGGCCTGGAGTCCGGGTGCAGCGGCAACTGGTGGTAACCGTGTTTCAGGTCCAACACCGTGAAAATCCGCTTTTTCTGTTGTTTTTGGAGGATGGAATCGATCAGAGGAAGCGAGTACGAGTCGTGCTCGGTCTGCTCGTTCAAACCTCTGTAATCAACCACCAACCTCCACTCGCCCTTCTCCTTCTTGGGCACGATGAAGGCTGGGCTGGCCCACTCACTGTCGGAGGGTTCCATCCATCCCCGCTCAATGAACTCGGCCAACAGCTTCTTCATGGCCTCGGCCCGATCGCCCTGAAGTTGGTACTCCCGATGACGATAGATCTTGGGGTTTGGCTTCAGCTTGATCTTCGCTGTGCCGAACCTCCCACGATCTGGAGGGTTCTTGTTGGTGACGCCACTGAATAGCCGCGGATAGGCCTTGATCAGCCTCTCCTTCAGCTCGGCGACCTTCGGGTTCTCCTGGGCCTCTTCAGCCGCTTGCTTCGGTATCGATACAACCGACTGCACTGCGGTATAGGCCTCTTCTGGGTCCGAGTCCGACTTCTCCTCGTCCGATATGCCGTCTTCATCGTCGTGGGTCTCGACTTCCACCGATAATCTTCGAAAATTTGCGGCCTCGGGCTGGTGCTCGTCGCTACCGGTTCCCACTCTTGGAAAACCCCACGTTGGTGGGTCCAACCCAACCGGACCATCGTATTGGTCCGCGATGTGATCCATGACCCTCGCCACGAACTCATCTTTCTCGTACTTGCCGGTGACCAACATCTTGTCATCCCACCAATGCGGAGATGTGACCATGGCCCGCCTCTTCTTGGCTGCCACACGGTCGTGCATCCCCATCCGCATGTAGTTGACGACGTCGTCAATCTCGGCGTGGGACAGGACGTCAATGCCATCAATAGGCTGATCCGTCCCCTCCTTGGGCTCAAACATGACCTTCATGGGCACCGCCTCCACCCTACGGATGAATGCTTCATCACCCGTGGGCTGGGCTTGCGCCCCATCCACCTGGAAAGCCTTGGTACCCCACGCTTGACCCTGGGAGGGCATTGATACACCCTTGGCGTCGATGAACAACTCCTCCTCTGGCCCGAATGACATCTCGTTCAGGGTGATGGAGTCCAGCGTCGACTTGAGACCCTCCAGCGGACATGGGGTGGATCCTATGCCGGTTATGACCAGGATCCCCTTCGCCCTATCCGCGATGATTATCTCCACCGTACGTCTGGTATTGTCCAGGGAGCCATGCCAATACATGGGTCCCCACTCCTTCAAACCCCAATGCCTGTGCCAGGCTGAGTCTCCTCGATGCCAATGCCTCCTAGACTTCCGCAGAAGTGGGGCATCCCGGGAAGCAGAGAAGTCCGTCTCGGGCGCTTCGGCTCCCAGCGTCTGGATCATCCTGTCGTACACCTGCGGCGCCATTCAATACTCCGTGAGCTGAACTCCGCGGTCTCCTCTGGACTTGACACCCACAGCCTGCACCGCTCGGACGATTCGATCCTCTTCCTCAGCATTCCATTGGGATCATCCGCATGCATAGTCCGTGGACAGCCATGTGAGGCATTCATCATCCTCCCGGACCAGCGTTGTACGATGGGGAAGGGCTCCAATGGCGTTTGCCACCATGAAGTCATACCCCATGATCATATCCCAATCGGTAATGTCGGCCACATAGAAGTTCCCGGATAGAGTGCTTCTCTTCGCCTGATCAGGGCGGTTCAAGCGCTCATGCTCCCAGAATTCCATACTGATGGTGGCCTCATGGGTGCCGCCACCCATAATCTCTCAATTGGCGACCTTCAGGCGGACCGGTCTCCGGCTGGGCTGCAGGAGTTCCTCCTTGAACAACCCTCTCCGGACCAGGCTCACCTGGGCACCCGTATCCACTAACACATCCACCACCTTCTCCTCTCGTCCGCACCGTACTCGCACTTTCAAGTGCAACTGCCGCTCGTCGCCATGAGGTGTATGGACGACTCTCACGGCATGCAACTCTAGCACGTCTGGGTGCATCAGGACTTCAAGGGTATGGTCACGGATGGTGTAGATCTTGGGTTGGTCCTGCCCGTCCACGGGGCTCTCCGTGGTCGCTCCTTCCTTCTTGCCACGTCCCGTACCCACATGTACTTCCCTTGGCAGGGCGCTCCAGGGGTTGGGAGTGGCGAAACTCGGTGGTTTTGGCTCTTCCGGAGCCTTCTTCCGCACCCGATGTGCCTTTGCTTTCTCTGGGATTCCACTGATTTTCGGAGGAGAGACCTCCGAGGTCCCACTCCCGTGGGGGCTCCCCTAAACTTGGCTTCCCGCAGCCTCTTCCGGCTGCGATCCGCCAGGACTTTGTCCACCACGTTGCTGGGCTTTGAGTTCCTCCAACGTCCTCAACATGTCCTCAGCAACCTCCTCGATCGACCTCACTCGTCGGTCTTGGCCAGGTCCACCACCATAGCCTTCTCCTCCGCCTTTTCCTTGGCCTTTGCCTTGGCCTTTTCCCCCGTCTCCGCCTTTCGCCTTCCAATCGGAAATCCGCTGCTCCTTGGGCTTCTTCTCGGGGTGGGCGGCGAAGTAGGCCTTCTTGTCCGCCTCATACACCTTGCACTGACGGTGGTCGTGTGCATGGTTGTTTCCCTTGCCATAACAGACCCAGCACCCGTCGTGCTGAGACCTGTACTCCCGGAAGGAGAGCGGTGGGTTCCCGATCCTCCTTGGCTCTCTGCTCTTCTTGGGTCCCACCTGGCTCCATCTGGACCGATCCTGCCCATGATTCCTCACGTTGTGCGCCACAAACGCGAAGAAGTGGGCCTCCTCGTGATCCTCCCGGGACCCGGTCCAGTGGTCTTGGCCACTTCCACTACCATCCTCCGCGGAGTTGGTCGTGTCCTCCCGAATCTCCCGATGATGGCGGTCTTCTCGGTGTCCTCGTTGTCCATGACCATGCCGATCCTGCACGTGGGCCTCGTTCTTCGCATTGAGCTTCAACTCCACCGTGATGTACTTCACGATCTTTTCCAGGCTCATGCGGGCGAAGATGACCTGCATCCTCAGCGGCTCCCCGCGCCTCCACTCCACGTTTTTGAGGCGCAGCAACCTTTGCCCCATGGAGTCTCCAAACACCTCCACATACACCGCGTTCTTCAGTCCCAACATCCGGTTGGGCTCGCCCAGGTTCCTCCTGAAGATCCCCATGATACCCGCATGGGTATCCTCCGCCGCCATAATCCTCACCGCGACTGGCTTCTTGGCCCTCTTCTTCTCCTCGTCCTCCACTCTCCTCTTCCAGTTGCCCGGGAGGACGTCCTTCAGCAAGTGGCGGATCTCACTGGCCTCGTTCCAGTCCTCCACCAACTTGAGGCATCTGCGGTACTTCCGCAGATACCGGTTCCACTCCCGGACCCGCAAATCACCGCGGTCCAGCGGCAGCGGGATGGACCACAGGTCCTCCAGCTTCTGATTCGGAGCGTCCACCCGCTCCTCATCCTCCAGCCACTGGAGGCAGGCCTGCTCCGTACGGTTCAATCCTTCCCGGATCTGATCCCGCAGCTCCTCCTTCAGGTCCTGCGCCAGCCGGTGTGGGAATGTCCGGCATACACACTTGTCCCGCGGCGCTCCCCGCATCTCGCCGACGACCTCCTCGTGCGAAGTCCTCCCAGTCCAGGATGAAGTCATCCAGGTTGGAGGGGTTCCCGTCGTAATAGGGGATCTTGATTCCCCTGAGGTCGTCAATCCTGATGGCGTCTCCGACGTCTCCAGCCACCACTCCACCGAGACGGATACCACCTGTGGCCGGGGGGTGTGAGTACACTCCCCGTACATCCCTCTCCTTCATGGAGTGCGGTCCAGTTGGGCCTGAACCCATGGGGTTTGGAATGCGGGAAGGATTTGCTCCATCGGCCGTCCATATCCCCGTATTGGGGTCCTTCGCCCACAGGTTTCCGCCTGGATGGCCTCGACCATGTCGGTCGACGCTTCCCATGGTTCGCCCCTGCATGGTCTGGTTCTGGATCTCGATCTTCTCTTCCGCATAGACTACCATATTCGTCGTGATCGGTACATCCTGGGCGGCATGGGACATCTGTACCGTCAGGCTCCTCGGGTCCGTGGTTACGTGCCCTTCCCGCATGGACCCAGCCAGTGCCGTGTGTTCCCCGAGCATTGTGGATTCGCTGAACATGGGAACAAACGGCAGCGCACCCGGGTCAACACGCGGAGGCGCGTATGGTGCCTCTGCAGGGCCGCCCATGGGTTTCTCCATGGCGCTCCTGAGGGTCTTAACCCGCTCCACCAGCTCTACCGCGGCCGGCTTTGCCGGGAGCTCCGGACCCGAGGCGAGAGGCTGTAGCTCCTCCAGCCTTTTCAGGCGTCCCGACATGTCCTCCACCAGGTGGAGGAGGCTGTCCACCACTCGCTGCTGCTTCTCCAGGGCCAGCTCCAGATTCTCCCGGTACCGGTCCCGTTTTGCTCGCAGCTCCTCCATGTCTTTCTCCGCGGCCGACTGGTCGTCCAGGATCCCCGCGACGTCCTCCTCTAGACCGTCCTTGGCGTTGTCCAGGCAGTCAAGGCGATGCACGATGGCGTCCATCCCCATCTTCGGGTACTTGCCCATGAGGAAGGACACGTGCTTGCAGTGGCACGCAGCGTGCTTTCCGCCGGATTCAGCGCATCCCGCGGTGACCGGCACCTCAGACTCATCACCCATAGGCGTATCGCCTATGGCGTCCTACTCTGGTCCCGTGTGCCGGGGCACAGGTGCCGTCCGGGCCCTGACTGGCCTCTCCAAGCCCTCGGCATCGTGCTTCAGGGCGGGCTCGGGGGCCGTATGCGCCCTGGCGATCGGCGCGGACATCTCCGACTCCGAAGGTGGCTCGTAGGCAGTCCGATAGCCCTCGGAGTGCCCCTCGGATTCCCACAGCCTGACCGGGCTGGGGTCCGTGTCCATAGCCCCGGCGTCCCTTGCCGCGGACTTGGGTGACCCGCGCTTCCGGTAGCGCCGGCCCCGTCCTCCACTGCTGCCTGAATGGCAGGCCTCATCAGAGTCCTCCGCGGCGGAGCGGAGGTTGCATGCCTTTCGGCAGCGACGCTCACACATGGAGACCAGGTCCTCCATGTCACGTCCTCCTCTTCCCGAATGTCGTACTTCTCTTCGGGCTTCAACTTCCGGAGTTTGCCATGCTCTTGAACGTCTCGGTTCTTCTATGGCTCCAATCTCCGGCGTGGTCTCCCCCAGTCCACAATACGCACCCGGGGCGTACTTGGGCAGGGCTCATAAAGGCCCAAGTCCCCGGGTCGGCGGTTGGTAGGGGCAGCAGGTAAGCCTCTGCTACCATAAAGAAGGTCCCTACCAGGACCGGCCCCCGCTGTGCCCCTTCCGCCTGTAATCCCTGCTGATTTGCTCCTGATCAATGCTTGCATTTCTCAAAGTCCCGGGTCCAAAATCGAAAAATTTAGAAGATCGAAAATGAAATCCTCCTTCAACCCTGAACAGCAATCAGATCCCACAAATGCAGCAATAACCCGATTCACAATCCAATCCACGATGCGGGCTTCCGTTCAGCACACCGGTCTTCCCACGGTGGCGGGCATGTACAAGAATTGCACCAAGGAAGAAAGCCCTGAAATTTGCATATGAACACAAATAAAGCAAAGTTGGGGAAAGAGGTAAACATACACACTCACAACCATAAACCCCTCATTCCCTGGACTCATGACCTTCCCTTGACTCACCAACATATTGCACTGAACGAGTTCAAATGAGATGGCTGAATGCCATGTGTCACACGTCACTACACAAACCCCAAAAATGTGTTCACCCCCAAGCTTATAAATCCTAGCCCAATGAGGGAGGTGGCGTGTCATGGCCTAGAGTGGCACTCAAGACCATGCCCTACCCTGACATAAACTTGGTTGGACTTGGGGTTGAATGGGCTTGGAGATATGCTCCGTGAGTTTGAACTCATAACATGCCAAAAAACTGCCAATTCACACCATAATGGCCATATATCACATATATGCTCAAAATTGAAATTACCACTTATCCGAAGGCTCAAAGCATGCATGGAATCGAAGTCTAATATTCATGGAGAATAGAGACCAAAGGCCAATGCCCATGTACATCCCCACCTTACCCTCGAAACCCCTTCGGATATGGGCGCCACACACTGCCCAAGTCAGCCCATGATCTTGAGACCAATTCTTGTAATCCTTCGTGCGCCAAGCCAAATGGAGTACGCGATCCGGCATATGGTGGTGTCCAACCCCAAAGCATATGCCAACATATGAACAACATACCATGGTTCGACTCTCCAGAGGCTTCTTGCTGTTTGCCGACCAGGTAAGTACACAAAACGCAAAAATGAGCATAAAATGAGTTCAAAAACATGAAAATATGACCAAATACAAAGTTGTCATGATAGCATATCTCTATGCTCGCCCATGATATCCGCTCATGGTTCAATACACAAATGATTGGAACAATCTGCGAACAATTCCGCCACTTGGATCCCCAATCAGGCGCATGGAGATACCTTCACCACTCCTATCCACGTGCCCCATGAAAATGGGAGTGCACTCATGGATTTCTTTCCCAAACATTCCATGAGCAATACATATGCGGTAGACTTAGTCTAGCGCTTTGAATTCCACAATTGGGACATCGACAAAACCCTTGTCACGTATGGCTCCCCATCTCTTCGGCCACACGAAGATATATAACATGGGCGTGAGCATATCAAGACATATACCATGCATAAGAAAAACATACCCTCAAAAGTGGCTCCCACCATGATATGCCATGTCCCTCCATGGACATAACTTCACGTTAAAAATGCGTAGGAACCCAACGGAAGTATCTATGCAACCCCAACACTCATGCGGTACACTCGAAAGTCGCATTAAAATATTCGGTTGCACGGTCCAAGAGTTGTATATCACTTTATACCCTCTTGACCATTATCCCTTGCAACACCGGGCATGTGTACGCACCAAAAGCGTTTGATGCTCTCCAAATTTAATTGAGACCAAGGCGCTTGCAACGCAACCTTTCTTCTTCTCTTTCCTCACACTCGCGCGTAGATATGGTCCTTCAAAGTGGTCCCACGATTCGCTTTTGTTTCCCTTATATCTCCAAGTCAAATGGGTGGCAAGTATAAGGGAAACCTGATTCGGGCATAGGGGAAAGAGTATGACCACTCGAAGAAGTCCAAATCAAGTGCGGCGATGTCGAAGTCGAAAATCCGATTTCGACATCGCGAAAAATTCAGATTAAAATTTCAAGTGCTTATTTACAAAATTGCGGAAGCAACGAACCCTTTGCTGATGAAATCTGACCCTTCAACGGAGTATCCGCCAAAATATCTGGAAATAACAGTTAACCAATCGGTTAACGCAAAATCGCGAGCCAACTGACGGTCGCCGATACATTGACCATCAGAACGAAAGGCTGAAAAATTACGGAAACATCATGATAATAAAACCCTGTTGATATTCTGATATATAAATCTCAGCTGGCGGCGCCTCGGTTCTGAATATGGCCGCTCGTAGCCGGAATGGCCAGACCTATCACACTATCACATCGGGTTAGTTCAGGTGGACGGGAGATTATGATATCAGCCAATGGCGGCTTGCCGGCGCATAGATACACACCCCAAGTGACCCCAAGATGGCCAAGGGGGTCCGAACCGGCTTCAGGTTGAGCAATTTCAAATCTCATGACACTTCCCCTAAATCTACTTATACTAGAATCAGACGTCAAACAGGGCAAATAAGGCTGTTTTGAGGCAATTTTGGCACCCACCGCTGATATATCTTGATGCAAGAGCATACAGGGTCACATATGGTGTTTTGCCAAGGCCAAGCTAACCTTAGGAACAAGGTGGAGCAATTTGCAATCTCATGATGCCTCCCCTAAATCTACTTATACTAGAATTAGACGTCAAACAAGGCAAATATGGCTGTTTTGAGGCACTTTTGGCACCCGCTGTTGATACATCTTGATTCAAGAGCATGTAGGGTCACATATGGTGTTTTGCCAAGGCCAAACTAACCTTAGCAACAAGGGTGAGCAATTTGAAATCTCATGATACCTCCCCTAAATCTACTTATGCGAGATTTACAAGTTACAAAGGGCAAATATTGTTGTTTTGGGGCAATTTTGGCACCCGCCACTCAATTATCCTGATGCACCACCATTTAGGGTCAAATATGGTGGTTTGCTAAGACCAAACTAACCTTAGGGAGAACCTTGACCCATTCGAAATATCATGAGACCTCCCTGAAATCCACTTATGCCACTTTCTTAGTGAAAAAGTGCCAAAAAAGGCCCGAAAAGGCGGTATTTTGGAAATATCCCCCTAAAGGTTGATGGGATGACCGTCATTTGATCACAGGAGCAGGATATTATTGCGATTGGCAGATTGCGCTTCTTAAATCTGCTTGACTGCGCACCGAATTGGCACGAATCTTGCAAAATGAGCCCAAAATGCTTGCGGCGGCGGGAAAATCGCGACCGCGGCGGTTTCTGCGATAGTCCGGCAACTGAATTTTGGCATCTGGTGACATCGTAAAATCATATGTGTAGGGGGCGGCGACCTACTCCTAAGCTGCTGAGCGCTGCTGGGGGATTCTAGTGCGGGGGGCTGGGGGAACTCATATTCTCCTTCATAACCCCTCCACCTGCAAAGCAATCAGGTGGTCGTCGGGTGCATGTGGAAACTGTACCCTTTGACCCAACATCCTCAGAGCCCACCTCAGACCCAGTCTCCTCCTGGTGTGTACAATCGGTCACTTCAACGTCAAAAGGGGAAACAGTGTCATGCGCGGTGTCCACAGTTGGCTGCAGACCTAACTATTCTGCAGCCAATGCATAAATGTGATATAGTGGGCACCGCTCCTTGTGTGTAGTTTCACTCACTGAGGACCCAGTACTGGGAAAGCCTTTATCACCTCTCTGAGTATCAGGCAACTGATAGTCCTCTTGGACTTCAGGCAACACAATGCGGTCGAACACGATCTGGGCAATCCGATCTTCCGCCGACACTTCAAATAACTGATCACTATGATGAAACAACACAACTCTTATACCACCTCGGTAATCCTGATCTATAACACCCGCCAAAACGGCGATGGGCGACTTCAGTGCTACCTTTACCATGGCACAATATGCGCATAGGTTCCAGAAGGGAAAGCAACTGCAATATCAGTCTGGATACCAGCTTTACCAAAAGGAGGAAGAATATAATCATGTGAGGAGAACGAATCATGACCAACAGAGCCCTCTGCAGCTCTCCTGGGTATTCTTGCATCTGGCGTCAGTCGCCGAACCTGTAATGAACCCTGATCACATTGAAACTGCATGAGTCGACCCTTTGCGTCACCAAACAGGGAATCCATAAAGAGGTCCCACCATGTATCATCAGCATCCACCTCCAGATGTGCTGCCGCAGGCTCATCATGTCCTGCAGCACTGGCCTGTGGCACCCTGTCACCTTGGATTCTCGGGGAAAATACACATCGAGAGAGGGACACTTATGAGTGTCAGAGAAAGAAATATAGATGACCCTGTGCTCCCACAACAGTAGAGCATGCCAATGCGGACGTACCCCTTTCTCTGAACATTTCTGGACACAGTTACAAGTGACGTCACAAAGACACAACCCTGCAGGCTTTGGTTTAATACCTTCCTCGATGGATCGGGTCTTCGGTGTCATGGTCCGCTGCTGTGTGTCCTGAATGTGACACAACAGCGTCCCTAATGCACCACCACAGCACAGCACCGCAAGTGAATTTACAAAAGTGAGTGCTTGTGTAACTGCGCTCGCTATCTGGACCTCATTGGCCCAAGATGCCAGCTCAGACGCAACTTTTATGCACTGCTGATGACCTTCAGCAATGCCACAGCAATCAGCCCGGTGTAATTGCCCTCTGTCACGTGTATGCACCTTGTCAGACGCTGATACACTGACACACCCATAAAGCAGCAAACAACCCTGCACTGGGTCAGTAATGAATTGAAATGCACAGAAACACGGCAGACCAAACATCATCCTATCCGTAACGCCGGCACAGTAAACAAATATCTTCGGGCACCCTATCCACTTGCTTGACACCGTATCACAGGTTGGGATGTGCAGGTCAATTCATGTCCCATGTGTCCCTCCTGCTATTCGATCAGAAGTAACACTTGATAACTTCAGTGGCCGTCTGGCCCAAACCAGCGTGCTCTCAGGGAAGAACCTGGGGCTGGCAGCAGCAAATATTGTACATCCAAGATCAGCCAGCGCCTGTGCATCAACCGTTAAATCGAAACTCAAAAACTGCACCCTTGCAGGTAAGATAAGTTGCAGCAGGGTGTCACTAACCTTTCCCACCCCGTGCCTCACCCTTGTACCCCTTTGGCGTGACAGCACCAGAGAAACTCCGTTGTATGAGGGCGTCAGCAGCTGAGGGCTCGGTGCGCCTGGGACTTGAGGCTTTAAGCGGGAAGCCGGGACTTCCCTAGCCAGCTACCCGTTCTGTGGCTTCAACTCAGCATGCAGGGTGTAACATCTATCCTCACCGTGCCCTGGTTTACCACAACCCTTGCACACTGACCGTTGCGCATCCTGCTGATTTCATGTCCTCAGCTTACGCTCAGGGCACCTCTCAGTATCTTCGTGGCACTTCTCGCCACACCAAACACATAGGTTCAGCTTCAGCCTCACCTCCACGTCTGATTCCCCTACTCTTCTCTGATCCTTCGGATACTTGGGCCAAAACATAGAGGAGCCCACCCAACAGTACTTCGGATTGTGCGCCTTTTCACAGTGTGTGCAGGGGTGCAGACCTGGGTCGGACACAGGATTTTTACCCCCCCCTTCCCCATGTTCTGGTGATCGCCCCCGTTCCTCTCACCTGTTGGAGCTATCACCATTCACTGCACGCATAGGCAACACATCAGCCGATGAGTCTGGCTTAGCCTCTGGGGCACTGTCATCACCCCCACGCCCTGCCGCCCCCTTGGAGACATTGAAGCGCCTGCGTGTCCTCAAAAAATCCATGATAAAATTATGGCACTGCTCCAAAGTCAAATTCTTGGGCTGTTGATCCTCATGCTCATACAGTTTCTCAAGCTGAGAATCATAAAGCCCACGGGACAGCAATGCATGCAAACCTCCCAACCTCTTCAAAGACACAGACAAATGCAAAATCCAGGCACGGTATTCCTGGAGTGCCGCTGAAGAAAGCCGTGAATTTTGCCCCTCTTACTGCACCACAACCGGATCTGATAAGGCCTTTGCCTCAGTCTTAAGTTAACTCAAAATAGTCTGATAACCCCAACCCAATTCACGAATGCACTTCAAATATGAATCAGCTTCCTAGTGTTGCAAACAAGCAAGTAGTGTGAGAGTTCCCAAGTGAGGACTCATCACCGAATCCCAAAGAACAAGATAAAACCTCCATTGCTTCCGGAACACATGCCAATTCGGAAAATTGGGCTCCAATTTACGACGGTGCGAAAAATGGCGAATGTCCTTCTTGTTTTGTTCATCAAGCAACCTTAGTTCATTGGGGTCAAAGCAATCGCCCATTACCCCCCGGATACGCCCATCGTGTTTTCTGACTGCACCACCCATGAGGTCTGCCAGGCTTTCCACCCCAGCCTGCTTACCCTCATCAACCTCCTGAAAAAATGTCCGTAGCCTCTGAAAATGCAATCTCAATTGATAAGGGGCGTTCCCATGTGGTGATGTGGCAGAAGACACATAATTGTCATCCTCGTCACTATCATCGACAAGCAGCCTTGGAAAGCTTGACAACAATCCCGATTCAATAGACTTTGCACCGGAACCAGTTGTTAAGTTCCTACCAAGAACCTGGTCCCTTGAACCCAACATATGTGACTCCGAAGCTAGTGTATCCTTCCTTTGTTTACCCAAAAGATCCATGAATCATGCACCTTGCAGAGGGTGTGATGTCTCATCATCCTCACTATCCTGTGCTCCAGATTCACCACCAAGACAACCATATACCTCTCTTTTTGCATCGTCGGCGCTACTCCGTTTTCCGTTGATGTCCTCCAATTGCTGCTGAAAGAGGGGGAACAACATGAGAGACATGTGAAAGAAATTCAGTGCGCCGCACAAGAAGATCTTTGCCAAATTCCGTATTAATTTCCGCACGAATACTCTCCAAACCACGGCGTACCTCTTGCACTTGAACCACTTCGAACCATCAGAAGCCGTGGTTGAATGCACACTCGAATCACCACTCAGAGCCCATTTGAAACTAGAGCCTTTCTCCAAAAAAGAAACAGGCAAAACCACCATGGAATTCTCCTCTCTCAATCGTGAAAATTCAGCGTATGGACCATATGTTTGACATTTGATTGACAATGCATTCACACGCTCCTTGAGTTGGGCAGCTTCCTCAAGAGATGCAAGCTTAGGAATGTTTTTGTTCACTTCACCGAGTGCATCGGACCTTATTTGAGTGATTTTGAATGATGCATCAACCGCATCTATGCGCCGACACATTTCCTCAATCTTGGACAGAATTGTGTCATACTTTTTCATCGCATTTGTCATTTATTGTTGTATTCCTTGTGCACTCGGTATGGTGGCGATCCTAGCTTGCACTTCCTGCAAGAGAGTAGAAGGAAGTGTATTGGAGGACGATGCCTCGAAAGCTAGAATGTGTGCATCATATGCACCAACTGGCGAAGACAATTGATCCACATCGGAATGAATTTTCGAACATTCACAATGCTTCTAATAACGGATGCCACACATGTCTTGAGCAAATTGTTGTGTGAAACCCTCAATCTTTGGACTACATTCAGTCAACTCTTGACAGAGTAGCTTGGCACTAACAGTTTCACCACATGCAGTGGTCATCTCAGGGCGCAAATTGGGAATTTCATGCAAACAACGTGTTTCTACCTCCTCAATCCTTTGACCAAAAGTGGCAACGTGAGATTTCAGATTTCTATGAAATAGATCTTGAAGGCGTGACAAGCTTGATTCAAAATAAACACCTTCTTCCTTCAGAATGGACTGTAATGAATCGCGTGACACATACAAGTTAGTAGCATCACCGCGAATTCCACCAAGTTGCGAACGAAATTTATCTCGAGAATTTTGTATATCATGCTCATGCCCTTGGATTCCTTTTTGGGGATGTTGAAGGTGTTGTTCATACTCATCCATTTTGGAGGGCACACCATGCAACGCACTTGAATGTGATTCAACCACCTGATGTATACTCTCCACAAATAGTCCCAATTCATTGCCAACCGACCCGACTCGTTGGATGTCTTTGGAATGTCCATTAAAGGCCGATTGCATAGTTTGGTGTAAATCAACTAAATTCTCAACCGTGGTCGCCGGACTCAATAATAACTCTTGCGCTGCCCCATCTATTTGTAAACTAGTTCGAACAGCGCGCACCATTTCAACCCTAATACCTTCGGGGGTCACGAACTGAAGTTTCTTCAACTCGTTCTTCTCCAAATGCCAACCTTTGATGATGAACACCATGTGTCTCTCCATGATCTCCTTGTTGGTGATGTAGATATGCCAATTGCTGTGACGGACTTTCAAGAGTATGAAAGCTCCCAACATAAGAAGACGGAGCCGGTTTGGCTTCCCGTAGTTGACCGTTGTGCTCCATATTAGAAACATCACGTCCCGGCGGTGTCTGAATTCCTCCAAGGTACATTTATCGATTTGTACTGAAATACATTCGTTGACGATAAACTCAATTTACAAATAAAACTCCAATACCTCGCACTTCCTCATTCTCGTTCTGATATGGCAATGGGCTCATTGATATCCCACAGTATGAGCAGGACGTAATATGCCACCATGCACCATAGCTGCTCCTGGACAGTCAGAACACCACACAACTGCGTCAGAACATACTGGATGATAATAGTCTGAATTTGCAAAAAGTCTATATTTATTGGAGTCAAAACTGTCCGGTATAGACAACTCTGCAATCAGCTGAAATCGCTGTACATTATGTTCATGATTGACACTGATTAATGACTCCCCACTTCTATCTATCCTCCTATCAAGCAAACACCAACATTGAATCATCATCCCAGGATAGCATACACATACTCTACTTGCCTGCCCCCCCTACACTTGCACAGTTCTTTGCAGGACAGGGGAAATGGCAAGGCGCCGAACACCTCCTCATAAGTCAGGAGCACTTTCTTCAGTCGGGGGTCAAGGTTTAGACTCTCTATTTTCTGCCGGAAATCCTGCTCAGCATGGATGTGACTCTTACCACGCTCATTCTATTTCTGCCTTCCAGAAGTTTTGGCAGGTACTGTGCTATCATCTGCCTCAGGGGAACATTGTTGCCGACAATTTCCATGTCTGTAGGAGGTATTGAAGTCGTTCTTGGCGCTCAATACCGCCGGCCCTCAGGTACAACAGTTGTCGAAATTCCTGAGCGCCATGCTCTGACAGTGGCATATTATTTGAAGCAAGCTGCGCCAGAGGTTCCGAACTTTGAGCGGCGCTTTCTCCTGAGCAGGTATGCTGCATATCCACCACAGGTTTCCCAACAGGGGAATCTTGTTCTGAGGTTGACTCCAGGTCTACCTCCTCCAGCAACAGCTGGGCCAAGAAGGCACTGTGTTTGCCTTCAACATAGCAGGGATCAACAGGGGCAATAGAGCTGGCAATTTCAGACCGACCCCTCACAGCAGCAGGTTCCAGATTGTCTTCATGTGATTCACACCCTGTAAGTGTGGCTGAAATGTGCTCAGGGGATCGTTTTTTGAGATCAAAAAGGGTCAAGCCACGATTGTCGGCGTCACTTTCTGAGTGTCTATTTTTTTTCGATTGACCCTCAGAAATTTTTTGATGGATCCACCAGCAGTCCAGGCTGCTCAGTGAATAACGAAAATCCTGGGCTGTTCAAGTTCTGGGCTGATCCCGTGAAGCCGTGGATTACCATCAAAAGTCCCATAGCCGCGATTTGGAGCCGAGGCAAGCGCAACAACCTTGCCGTCAATTTTTTTTGCCTAGCGCAAAACCGCAATCGTGAGCACCGTCCTTTGCCTAGCTTCCCAGCGCCGTTTTCTTGGCAATGTCGCAAGTTGGGCTCAAGGAACGTTCCGCAAAGGACAAGACGGAAAGCAAACAGCTAAAGTCCGTGAAAAGTTTCATTGCTCGAACTCAAGCTAAAGTGGACGCCAAACTGACTCAAAGTCGGCTTCTCCCTACGCTTTCGCCCGCCAAGCGCGAGAACGACCCATTTCACCCTTCACTCGACCTTTCTCCGTCACATGAGGAAGGCACGTCATCTAATGTCATTTCAGACGATGAACAACCCGAAGATGTCGCAAAAGAACTCTTCCCACTCGCCGAGACAACGGCTCACACCGCCAAAGGAAAAGGAGCCCAAGAACCACAACATCAAGTCCAAGCCCCCGCTCCGCCAACCAACTCCGAGAAGGTGCAAGACTCCGTGCCCTAAGACACGCACGAGAACACCGAAGGAAGCCATCCATGTGACGCCGAAGAATTGAAACAACAAGAAGAAGTTCGCGAAGACCCGTGTGGAGATTCGGCAATGAACAACAAAGCCGAAGGCACGCAGGAGAACACCGAAGGAAGCCATTCTTGTGACGCCGAAGAGTTGAAACAACAAGAAGAAAGTCGCGAAGACCCGTGTGGAGATTCGGCAATGAACAACAACGCCGCTCTCAACGACAACGCAAAGAAAAACAATGAGGTTGAGCCCGACAACTCTCTCTTAACGCCGCGTGAGGAGCAATCTACGCCAAGCGCTATTCCGTCTCTCGAAGGAACGCACGAAAAGGCCGCAGACGGGGAAGACCCTACTCCCGATGAAACGGATGGTAATTCCGGAAAACCCTTCTTCAACCCTTCCCTTGCCCCGGATGGTGTCTTTGCAAAATTCTTGGTTAAACATAAAGGTGAGATCAACACGCACGATCAACAAGAACTATGGGGAGAAACACATGTCCAAGACACCTTAGGAGTTGATACAAATCAACTCGTGTTAGAGAAACACCACAAGCAAGCGATCTATGATCAAGTACACCCAACAATAGACCTTTGCGCGAGCGACGGGTGAACCTTTTTCCATGACACTGATTGCCCCGGCAACAATGCCTACTCCACAATTGGACATGATAATTTTGGGTACCTCAAGGACATCCTTCATCACCACCCAAAATTCCACATTTTTCCACACCCACAAGATTACTACAACTCCAAGTACAAATACGGCAACACATGGACCGAGTGGGCCCATGCCATCAACGAAGCCTTGCAAGAAGCCTTTGATTCCGGTGTTGTGTACGAAGGCTCGTTCATTGTCCCGGGAATGGAAGACAACCTTTCGGCGGAGACCCTCTACATGAACCCCTTGAACCCCGGCATGATCTCCCTTGCCCCTTGGGTATGTGGAGTAGACCGACTTTCAGATGCCAATACGTACATTCCATCGCCTAGTCCCGATGGCTCGGTGCGGCTCAACTTGCTTGACTCTTCTCAATACCCATATTTTCACCTTCACCTCTCCACCCGTCACAAGCACCACGCACACATCCGCTACGGCGACATCATGCATCCTCACACCTCCCTACAATTGGCCATAAATAAGGTAGACGGCACCGTCCAAGTGGCCGCCGTGCGCACAACACTACGATTCGAAGTTGCACGGCATTTGCTCCCGAACTTCACCGTTTCTTCTCCAAAAGAGCTTTCCAAAAAATCCAAGCGGGAACGAGGAGAGTATAGGCGGCGTCGTGGCAACGCCCCGGATTTATTTGTCCTCACCAACCGCCTTTTCCATTTCGAAAACGACCACATCTCGGTCAACTCCAAAAATGCTTTCTTTCCGGAGGAACGCATACAGCCTCTACAATCATCATCCGAACATATGTTCCGCTTCGATTACACCATTCCAACCCCCCTCGCCGAGAAGCTTCTCTCCACCATCTTGCAACACCCTTTGTGGACGCTCGGCAAGGTCTTTTGCATCCGTGGTTCCGACCTAGGGAAGGACAAAACTTTCAACCTTCAAAAGCATACAAACAGGCCACGCCGGACTTCAAACAAATTGACGTGTGGAAGTCCCTCCTTACTAGCGAAGCCGCACGACGGTGCGGCATCCTAGGGGCCATTCCCAGAACACAACACGAGTTTTACGTGTGCATGAACTATCACAACACCCCCTTGCTCCCCCAACGAGACTCCCTCACTTCCATGAGTTACATGCTCTTCCAAGAGAATAACTTGGTCACGTATCGGGGCACTACGGGAGCCATGATCTCTTGGGGAGGATACTCCTCTTGGCGCTCTAAACACCCGGGACATAAAGTGCACCTCTCCGCCTCTCCTCGAAATGTGCACAGGGATGCCCCTCCCCCACCCTCCCCGGTGAAGGCTTGCTTCAACCCCCTCCCCGAACCTCCTGACCCAGAACTGGTAGAAGTACACGCCCCGTCATCCACGCCGGACGTTGATGTAATGTTCTGGGTCTCCCTGCTCGGGAAAATTCGGCACATTTCCTTGTTCAGCGCCCCCATGGCTAAGGTGCGAGTCTACCGAGTGAAATACGCGCATCACGAATCCGCAATCCTTGCAGAAGGCTTCACTGTGTCCCAGCTCGTCTTTCACCCCGAATGCCCCGACATGGCAGCACGTGACAACCTTTTGGCTCCCGCCAACCCCCTAGTCTCGGAAGCCCAGGTCAAGTCAAGTCATCGAGGCGGCGACTGCCTACGGCAGCGCGGAACAACTAAGTCTCGCGAGGGACCATTACCTGTCCACAAGCAAGCCCCTCTCCCTCACAGAAAAAGTCGCGCAGCTCAACCTCCAAACGGGGAAAATTGTCGACCCCATCCCGGAAATAACAGGAGCCTTCATATCCAATGAATTTTTCTCAGAAGAAGAAGACGCCCTAGTGATGTCCTACAGTGCAGATGAGGATCACCAGTGGCTGTCCGAGGGGCACCGCACAATGCTTCATTTCGGATTCAGGTACAATCCAGAATCAAAAGAAGTTGAACCTTTTGGACCAACCCCTCTTGAGTTTATTCAAGCGATTCGGCTACGGGCATTCTCTGCCTGCGCCCAGGTCCTGCCTTCCTCTCTCTTATGCCCCAATATGTGGTCAGTGGCTCGATACGAGCCTGGCAGTGGCCTGGAGAGCCACGTAGACGTCCCTCAACTAGGCCCTTATGTCCTGGATGGCTCCTTTGGGTCAGGTGCGGAAATGGTTTTCGAACCGCGTCCCCTCCCCGGATCCACCCTCTTTAAGAAAAGGCAAAAAGTCTTCCTACAGCGCCGCAGCCTCCTCCTACTTTCTGGGGAAGCCCGCGACAAATGGAAGCACCAAATTCCAGCTCGCGACTATGACACAGTGGAGAAGCGGCGCATTCCCCGAGACTCCAGGGTATCCCTTGTCTTCCGTCACACTGGTGTAGGAACGGGCCTCCATACGACATCCTCAGAGCCCCCGGACCCAGAGCAACATGAGACGCTTCCGTGCACACGAGGCGTGGTCTTCGCTTTAAGACCCCAGATACTCTCCATCACCATTATTGCATGTTCTCAGGCATGGCAAGGCCATCGCTCTACCGCTCCCCCTGTACGTAACATGAATTCCTTAACCCCTGTGACCGCCAGGTATGCCCTGACCGGGCTGATCTGTGCTCACTGTGTACCAGACCACAAAATCCTGTGGTCCCCCTTGTGGGAAGCTCTGATGAGTCTACCGAATGCTACCCGTTCCCATATTCTTTTTTCCCCCCTTCCACCCGTCAGTGCCACCGCAGTAGTAGTAACATGAGACGGTGTCAAGAGGTCCTCGCCCGCGTGGGCGTGCACAGTGCCTCCCTCACCGCCACCGTCTCTCGCATCGCGGAGATTCTCCCTGTGGAGCAAGCACACATCAGTCCGAGAATATTGGTCCCAGACACAAGTGTCTCCACAGACCTGGCTATACACCCCTCCCTTCGCATTGCCTGTGACACGGCCTTACGCCACTCGCCCAAAGCGTACGCACAAGCACTTCACTCTCGGATTTCCGCACTAGAACAGTGCGAACCCGACCCCTCAATACAGATTGAGGACCCTGCCCACGTACCAACGCTTCTGACACGGGACTCCCCACTGGGTGCCCGCTATTCCTCCATTCGGACACCCTCCTTCACCCCTCCCCCCCAAGTGCACAAGCCCTTCAAACCTAAACGCTTGCGCCGTCCCCCCCCTTCTCTTCCCTTTGTCCCGGCCATCCGTGTCGTGTCCTTCAACACGGCAAAGAGCCAGAACACACCCGCGGCAATCTTGCATTTCCTAAACGAGGGATATGACATTATACTCCTCCAGGAGCTCAACTCTCCCCCTCTCTCCCCACAGCGGTACTCCCTCGGCAGTGACCGCGCTAAGGTCTTCTCAAATGTCTGCGGCCACAGACACGGGGTGTCGGTCATTGCAGGCCCGCGCATCGCGAGATATACCAGCTGTGTCCCGCCCAGAGACAGCGACGGCCTTATCTGTGGTGCCAAAATATCCCTACCGGAGGCAACTCCCTTACACGTCTTCTCAGTTTACTCCCCCCCGGTGCGAACGGGGGCCCCAGCTCCGTACCGCGACACCATACAGCGAGTTCTTGCTTCTTATTTCAACGACCATCCCAATCACATCCTGGGGGGTGATTTTAACTGCGTTCTGGATCTCGAACTTGACCAGCACAGCTTGGTCGATCTACATGAGTGGCACTTGCTCACAGGGGAGGTGGAATACCTCCCAGCTAGGTTGGTGGACACTTTCAGGTCAGAGCACCCCTCCCTCAGGCAGTACACCCGCTACGCAAGCGACCGCTGGGACAGCGAAGCAAGGCTGGATTACATCCTTGCGTCCCCTCGCCTAGTGTCGCACTTTCCCCTTCTGGATGCGTCGGTCCTCACGGACTACACCATCTCCGACCACCACCTAGTGGTTGCGGTCTTCCAGTGCCCCTCCCCGATCCTTCTGTCTCAGCCTCCACTCCCCCCTTGCATTTTTCGGAAGCTTTCTAGTGACGAAAAGCAACAATTCTCCAACAGCATACGGCTCATCTCCGACTGGTGCCGGGACCTCCAGGACGCCCCTGCCAGGGCCCCATTGGAAGAGGTCATCGCCGCCACTGACTCTCTCTCTATGCAGGTTGGGTCTGCGTACCACAAAATCACGCGTCCAAAGCCGCAGCGCAAGGACCAAGAGGGCTACGGCAAGCTCAGGAAATTATTACGCTCACCCCCGCCTCCTTCTTCCCCAGCATTTCCCGAACACATTGCGGAAGTTCAGTCCGTGGTAAACGCCCTACGGTCCTCGGACGAAACCAAAGCGAAGAGAAAGCTTCACAGTAGTCTGGTCCGAGAGGTCCAGATGAAAACCAATGTTGCTCGCACCCTCTGCCCTGAAGACCTAGAGCCTCTCGTAGTCAGAGATCCAGCCACCAAAGAGCTCCCGAGTGACCCGGCGGATGTAGCTAAAATTTTTGGGGACACCCTGCTTCATCTTGGAGGGCATCCAGATTACGCCCCCCCCCAGGACTTTGTCGACGAGGTCCTGTCCCACTCGCCCACATGCCCCGTTTCTGCCAAGAACGACCACATACCTCCTGTGACCTGGCAGAACCACTTAAAGCACAGTAAGCCATCAAAAGCTGGGGGGCCGGACAAAACAAACAACTACATCCTGGCCCTCTGTCCGGAACCCATTCAACGTTTTTTCCACTCCATTTTAAACCGCTTCCTCCACTCGCCGCTGCCGCCGCACTGGCTATGCGCAAAAATATGTTTGCTTTATAAAAAAGGCGACCCTTTCTCCCCTTCTAACTACCGTCCTGTTGCCCTCTGAAACTGTATTTACAAACTCTTGGCCACTTTTGCCTGCAAACACCTGCGCGCTCAGGCTTTTGCACACGACATCCTTTCAGAAATCCAGCACGGTGGCCTTCCCGGCCACCAGTGCGCTGATCATCTGTATCACCTCAAAGATCTTTATGCAAAATCGAAGGAGAGCTACTCGCTGTTCATCGATTTCAATAAAGCCTTTAATTCAGTGCCTCATGGCACACTCTGGACCGTCCTCGAACGGGCAAAGTTTTCTGCTTCCACAATTTCTCTCATAAAGCAACTATACTCCTTCCCTCAAGACAGCTCCATCATCAATGGCCGCACACCCCACGCATACCTCCAAACCAGGGGCCTCCGACAAGGATGTCCCCTCTCCCCCCTAACCTTCATTCTCTATCTCAACTCCCTCTTCCACCATTTTTTTGCCACTGTGCCCCCCCCCCGGGCAAATGCCCGCACTAGCCACCACGCCTACATCGACGACATCCTGATCAGAAGTGAGGACGTCAACTACGTCCAAAACAGCCTCAACTACTTCGATGGGCCAGCCAGGGACTGGGGACTGGACATCAATGTGTCTCAGACCGAAGTCCACGCCAATGGCACAGCCCCCCAAAAAGAGTTTCTGACACCCAGGGGCTCGGAGTTCCACACGTACAACAAAAAAACGGGTCGCCCGCACACATGCTATAAATACCTGGGGGTTTATCTTTTTAATTGCCACCAGGCAAAGGGCCTGTTTCACATGCTCAAGGCGGAGATCCAGAGTTATTTTGCCCGGCTCTCTTCTTTGCCTCTTACACTTAGTGAGAAGGTCCGGCTGACGAACTCTCAGCTGGTCCCAGCACTCGCCTACCGCTTAATCACCCACTCTCTTTCCCCCAACCAGCTCGAAAAGCTTCAGGCACTTATCCGGGCGGGAGTTGCGTCTCGCAGCATCACACGTCTAGTCTCCCCCAAAGACCGTTTCGCGGCTCGCCCAAAGGGAGGGTTGGGAATGAAGTTCCTACCGCACAGCGTCCACGTTGCCACAGTGAACTATGGGCTACGGGCCCTTTGCGGCCTTGCCCCAAAGTCAGTTGGCCCCCTGTACGTCCAGTCTTTACTTAGCCCGATCCAGAGGGCCTCGGACCCGGTGCAAAACTCTTTTATGGACTCCATCCATGCCCTTGGCATATCTTTCCACAGCATAGGCACGTGGAGACCCACTGCTATTCGGGATCTAACGCCTGGCACCCAGCTAACCGTTAGGTTCAAATCAGGACAGGCCACAGGAAGAGTGACCGAGGCCACCTCCAAATGGGCCAACGTCTCGTTCTACGACGGGGTCTACTCGGTGGATACCCACACGTCCTACACCATGCACATGCCATGCCACGCCGTCATGGATTACTCCCGCCCCTCTCACTTCCAGCTAGTCCCTGAATTTTTGCGCCCTCAAGAGACCATCCCCGAACCCCCAGCGCCACCGCACAACGCACACGCACTGGGAATCAGCCAACACGGCCATCTCTTCGCTCTGCAGGCACAACACTACCTAGAGAAGAAGTCGCTCGACGAGTGGGGATGCCACGATGCCGCGGAGGCACTGACTAGGCCGCCGACCCCCGGCCTACAGCGGGTGTGGCTATATTCCGATGGCTCCTCCGGTGAGTCCGGCCATGCGGCCGCCATCACGGCCTTTCTACCTGACGGTACAACCAGAGTCCTGTGCCTATCCTCACCGCATCCCTCTTCTCTGGGTTCGGAGTTCTGGGGGGCGGTAGCAGCCATTCGCTGGATCCACAGAGAACTTTCCCATTACGAAGTATGTTTGTTGATTGACAACGAACAGGTGGTGTCCAGCCTCCAGAAATGCCAAGTCCGTAGGCCCAGCCCGTTCCAAGACGACACATGGACCGTCGCCGTACACAGCGCCCTACTTCTTATTACCAACCCCCTCCACATCATGTGGATTAAAGGTCACGCCAATTTTATTGGCAACGAAATCTGCGACCATTTTTCTAAATGGGCTGCGCACAGCCTGATTTTTACCCCTGACCTCCTCCCCCCCCCCCCACTGGGCTCAGTGGCGGTACACCACCTGCCTGTCCTTTACAAGTTTAAGGTACAGCAATTCCGCCACCTGTTGCCGCGGCATTCCCATAGCAACATAGTGGTCGGCCCCAGCTTCAGCCTGTACAACAAAACTTCCTGGTTTTCGTCCCTGTTTTTCAAACTGGCGTCCGGGTGCTACAATGTGCACGGGTGCCAGTGGAGCAATATGCTCCACGACTACCACTGTTCCAGGTGCGGACAGCACCACCCTTCCCACCCTTTATCATGCCCGGCCTTCTGCAAAGCGTTGGACCAGCACGTCCAGGCATACGTCTCCTCCTGGGGAGCCCTTTTCAGCCCCATTGTCTTGCACTGGTGGCTCTCTGGACCCTCAAAGGCTGACCGCAGGAACTTCATGAGAACTCTGGTACCTAAGTCCCTATGGTCCTGCCTCTCCAAGCCGATCCTGGGCTCCACCCGCGCCGAGCACAGAGCCATGCTTGGCCTAGCCCTGGAGGAACGCGTAAAGCACCTGGCTAAGGCTGTCCACCAAGCACATGATTGGCTGTGTTCGAATCCTCTCCCTTGGGACCCAATAATTTGGGCGCACCCCTCCGACCCTCTCAACCCCTTCTCGGTTTCGCACGGTGCGTTCAGTACCTCCGTCCACATGCCCCCTCGGACCCGCCTCGTATACCGGCACCCCCCACCTTTCCCCAAACACGCCTTAAAAAAGCCGTCCAAGCCAGCGTCAGCCAAAGCACAACCAACCACGCGCCGCGCGCCAAAAAATTCCAAACGCCCGTCCAGCCGCGCATCCGCACCACGCCCCCCCCCCCCGTCAGCCATTCCCCGCCCTCCTCAGCACTCACGCCCGCGGCCACCACAAAAACGCCATCGGTCACCACAAACCCATCAGGCCACAATCGTTTGGGCGCCCCCAAAGCGCGCCAAGACCGCTCTCCCCCTCCCACCCCCAAGCTCCAAGGCACGCTACCGTCCAACACGCCTACCTCTCCCCTCAAGGCCCACCCTTACTAGGTGCCCAGGCCCGTCTGCCCCAGCCCCCCCCACTCCAACGCCTCCCGGAACATCCGGAATTTTTTCCGTCCATCCAGCAAACTTCTGTCTCCTCCTCTCGACCCCTTCAGCCCTCCGCCCCTTCCGGAACCCCCCCCCTTCCCCACAGGGTAAATCAGCGTTCATCTAACCCAACCATCAGAGCAGCCGTGTACATATCTTTATATGTTGATGTAAATACTTTCATTGGGGGACGTCAGCCCCAGAACAAGTTGATGCGGTTAAGAACATTCAAAAAAAGCCACGATTGTCGGCAATGACCTCTTTTGGTAGCACCTGGTCCAGATCACAAAGGGGTATAGGTTTCGGGGATCCATGGACGATGGATAAGAGACTGGCCCATTCAGGGGCCTGCATTGCTGTGTCTGAGTCATCAGGCACATAGATGGGACCGTCCGGGAGTTGCACTCTTCGCACAGTCATTCGGTCCAGCACTTGGCACCGATAAGCGTGTTCACCTGAACAACCCCAGTCAGGGGTACACGTGATAAAGAAGATCCCTACCAGGACCGGCCTCTGCTGTACCCCTTCTACCATTTCCTGTCACTCCTATGGTATTGCTTCTCACCAGGTTCTGCATGATCTTGCCCTATCCTGCACAACCTCCCACAACAAAAAGTAAAATATGGCTCCTTCACACAAATCCTGATCCCTTGCAATAACCAACTCCCAAGTACAATAGCTCCAATCCAAAAAATCCACACTGAGGGCTTCCAAGGGTGTTTGAGGTCCCGCGTTGACATCCAACAACTCCTTTCAACACGCCAGTCGTCTCACGGTGCACAGGGAGACACTGCGTTGGGCATGTACATAGAATTGCACCAAAATTGATAAAGAAGAAGCCCTGAAGTTGCCATATGAACACAAATCAAGCAGAATTGGGGAAAGATGGAAACATACACAAGCACAGCCATAGACCCCTCATTCCCTGGACTCAAGACCTTCCCTTGGCTCGCCAACATGATGCCCTGAACCAGGTCAAATAAGATGGCTAAATGCCATGTGTCAAACGTCACTAAGCAAACCCCAAAAATGTGTTCACTCCCAAGCCTCTAAATCCTTACCCAATAGGGGAGGTGACGTGTCATGGCTCAGAGTGGCACTCACGACCATGCCCTACCCTGACATAATTTTGGTTGGACTTGGAGTCGACTGGGCTTGGAGATTTGCCCCATGAAGATGACATCACAACATAGCAAAATAGGGCAAATCACACCATAGTGCCCAAAATTGAATTATATACTCAAAAATGCATACGGCAAATACTCAAATGCTCCATGCATGTGTCAAACCGGAACGTAATATACAAGGGTGATATAGACCAAATGTCCATGCCCAAGAATATCAGAACATTGGCTCCCAAACCCCTCCGGATATCTACATGCCCTGCTTCACAAGTCAACTCACGATCTTGGGACCTACTTTTGTAAGGCCTCGTGTGCCACGCCAAAGTGACCACGTGATCCGGCATATGGTGAGGTGCAACACTGAAGCATATGCCAACATTTAAGCAACATACCATAGTTCACGAGTCTCTAGGTACTTTACTGTTAGCCGACCAGTTGGGCACATAAAATACAAAAATGAGCAAAAAACCAGGTCAAAAACATGCAAATATTGCCAAATTCAAGATAATCACAATAGTATATAACTTCGCTCACCCATGGTATCAACATATGGTTCAGAACACAATTACCTGGGACCATTTGCAAACAATTCTCCCACTTGGATCCCCACATGGACGCATGAGGAAACCTTCCAACGTCCTCATGACACGCACCATGAAAATGGGAAAACTGGTAGTGGCGCTTGTGGGTCACTCTGTAAGCCTTCCCACATGCACTATATGTGCGGTAGACTTAGTCTAGCGCTATGGAGCATAACGTTAGGACATGGGCAAAGCCCTTGCCACGTATGACTCCACATATCTTTCTACAAACGGAGATATATAACATGGGTGTGAGCAAAGCGAAGCACATACCATGCATATAACACATACCCTCAAAAATGCCTCCCACCATGGTATGTCATGACCCTCCATGGCCATAACTTCACGTTGAAAATACGTAGGAACTCAAAGAAAAATTTCTATGCAACACAAACACTCGTGCGGTACACTCGAAACTCATATTCAAATATGCGGTATCATGGTCCAAGAGTTGTAAAGCACTTTCTACCCTCTTGACCATTATCTTTTGATACCACGAGCAGGTGTGCATACCAGGGGCGTTTGACGCTTTGCAAATTAAGTTGAGACCGAGGCGATTCGAACCCAAGTCTCAAAATTGGAATTCCTTGCGGTGAGCCGGAGATGTGATCTTTCAAAGTGGCCTCACGAATCAATTTTGTTTCGCCCATATCTCCAAGAAAAATGAAGGAGACAGCAAAAGGAAGGTTGATTCGTGATCAGGGAAAAATGTAGGCCCACTGGGAATTCATCATAATCAGTGCTGCCACCTCAAAATCGAAAAACCGATTCTGAATGTCCGAAAAAATTGGATTCATTTTGCGAGTGTATAACATGAAAATTGCGGAAATAACGAACCCTTTTCTGATGAAATTTGACCCTAAATCGCGGTTTCCGCTAAGATTTATGGAAATAACAGTTAACCAATTGGTTACCGCAAAATCGCGAGCCAACTGCCAGTCGCCGATACATTGACGATCAGAACGGGTAGCTGAAAAATTACGGAAACATTATGACAAAAAAAACCCTGTTGATTCCTGATATTCTGATATATAAATCTCAGCCGGCGGAGACTCGGTATTGAAGATGGCCGCTCATAGCTCGCAAGGCCAAGCCTATCACACTATCACATCAGGTTGGGTCAGGTGGATGGGAGACTATGATATCAGCCAATGGCGGCTTGCCGGCCCATAGATACACACCCCAAGTGACCCAAAGATGGCCACGGGGGTCCGAACTGGCCTCACCCTCTTTCTCAGAGCGTTGTATCCGCTCGGAAGTCATTGAAGAGAGGACAGGAAGTCCCCAATGGGCTCCAACCCCCCCGCCCCATGTCCCAAGGACACATGGAGGCCCCACATACGGCGTAGGCGTCCCCTATGCCCCAAGGCAGGGATGAGGACACTCATAATCGGTGCCCTCCGCCATATTCGTTCTCCTCTTGATCTACAACATGGACCAAGGGGATCAAGGATAGAGAAACGTCGTCGGTCGACCTGAATACGTATACGACAATGAAAAATATATGTGGAGACCGGATGAAGAGGATATATGGCCAATCAGGGCTCAAAAATCCCGGGATTAACGCCCTCACCCGTCTCCCCAGCAGAAAAAACAAACAAAAATGCCAAAGTTGGATCCATTACGGTGCTTTAGCAGCCACCAAATGGACCAACACATCCTTGACATCCAAGGACATGTTCCTTTTCCTTAGATAATCCATCCAGACCGTGGTATACCTCGGCACAGAACTGCTCGGAGGCTCCCACGAATCTCTGGGTGCGGCAAATCCCTTCCAACGGACCTTATATAGCCTCCCCCCGGGCGTCCCCAGGTCTGGCTTGGCCGTCATTATCTTCTCATCGGTGAAGTCGTCGTCCTCACCCTCGTCATCCGACTCCACATCGCCGGCTGTGAACTCGAAGGTGACGGGTCGTCCGCTGGGGTCTGGTGCTCGGGGACGAAGGACAATGTGGTCGCGGTCAAGGATCTTGTTATCCCCCACACGAACCGCATACACATCCTGCCCGACCTTCCGAACGATTACCCCCGACACATACCAAGACGCCTGCCGATGCCTGGACAGGACATCCTTGTGGTGCTGCTACACCCATATGGTGTCTCTGAGAGCATTCTTCTGGACTTTTCCCTGCTTGAAGTACTTGGCCCTCTTCTCATGCTCGTCCCGAAGTGCTTTGCACACCTTGGCCGCCGTGTCGTCCGCCTCAGCCATCATAGCACTCGCATCCTGGGCCACTTTGCCATGGTTCAACCAGGGGAGAGTGCGCGACACTCGATCCCGTAGGAACAGGATACGAATGCACGACAGTCCAGTGGTCCCCGGAAGGTCGTGGTACGCCCGGAGAACTCTCCACAGCGAATTATACCAATTCCAGCCCGGTTCATCAATCTGCAACTGGCGAAACTTCTCGAACATCTGCCGCCCGGCCACCTCAGCCCGGCCATTCGACCGGCTGTGGTATGCCACGGTCTTGGCGTGCCGAATCCCCATGTGCTTGCACATCGTCTTGAACCACGTCCCCACAAATTGACTGCCCCGATCGCTGCGGATGACAGCTGGGACATCAGAAATCGTCAGCCAATGCCTGATCATGGCGTTGGCGACGGTCGTGGCCTGCAGCCCCACTCCATGCTTGTCCTTCTTGTCCTTCTTCTTGGACTTCTTGCCGGGGACCGCCACGATATACCCGCTGTGCCTATCCACCGCCAGGATGACACAGTCGTAGGTCTCTCCTTCCACAGTGACCTCGGGCATGGCGAATACATCCGTGGCCACGGACTGCATAGGGGCCTCCAGTATAGCCGTATACAACGGGGTGCCAGCTGTGGAGTGGTTGGGGCTCTTCGTGCCCCAACACACGGCGCAGTCGCTGCAGTAATTGTCCAGGATGGCGTAGTACCCTGGTGGGAACTTGAAGCGCCACTCCAGGTCCTGCTGCATCTTGTCCCCATCAGGATGCATGAGCTGGGCGTTATGCCAGTGGTCAATAAGCTCCTCCATTCGGTTCTCAGGGACCAATGGCTTGTCCTTGAGGAAGAATTTATCCCCATCCTCGGTCAAGCCCTAAGGCCATTCGTCGTCGACGGGGCGCTCACGGCATTCCAGTACCTGCCCCAGTGTTCGGATGCGGCATAGTCATCCGACCAGTCTTCTGTCAGCACCGACGTGACTAGCTCTACGGGGGCCACCATCCATTGCTCGAGGGTTTCCTCTCGAATAGCTTGGACTCGGGCGCCCCGGAACTTGGCCAGGTCTGTACCGTTTGCCATCACCACAAAGCACTTGACCCCCTCTTGCTCCATGGCCTCCTCCATCCCAATGATGCGCTTGGCCTCCCCGGTCTCCTGGGCTTCTCCATGGCTGGATATGTCCATCCATGCCTTGCCTGCGGGGTAGGCCCATCGACTGAGGCAATATGCCACAGTGTTGTCCTTCCCCGGGACATATACGATGCTGAGGTCGAACTTGGCGAACGTCTCGTGCCACCGGGCCCTCCTTGCCGCCAGTCCCGAGGGGGTGTCGACGTGCTCCTTGTGCCAACTCTCTAAGGACTGATCGTCCTCACAAACCACCACCGGTTGTAATCCGATGTGGCCAGACCACTACCTGAGCGCACAAGCAATGGCGTACGTCTCCTTCTCCCTCGCGGTCCAGGTTCAACGTTGGCCCTCGGCCAGGATCCGGCCCCAAATCGCCACGGGTATGTGCGACCCGTCGTCCTGGACCTGCTCGAGGACTGCCCCTACAGCATAGTCCGAGGCGTCCGTCCGTAGCACAACTCCCTTGTCCGGGTCCACCAGGAATAGCCCCAGCTGCCCCAGGGTCGCTCCTTCAGGCGGCTGAACGCATCTTCGGCCTCAGGGGTCCAGGCAAGCTTCTTCTTGATCCCCTTCCGACCATCGAACTTGCCCACCTGCAGCATCTTGTGCAGCGGGCCCGATAGTTCTGCATACATCCGGACATAGCCCGAATAGTAATTGCAGAACCCCATGAAGGATCGGAGTTCGCTGATGGTCTTGGGTTTCTCCCAGTGGTGCAGGGACGCCAGCTTCCCAGGCATGGGATGGCGTTGCCCGTGACCAACCACGTGACCTGCAACCTCCACTTCCTTCACGAAGAGTGAGGCTTTGGTGGGCTTGCACACCATGTTGTGCTTGTCCAGCTCCCTGAGCACTCGGCGCAGATCCTTCTCATGCGCTTCGATGAGCTTGTCCTCAGTCATGTCTTCCGTGCCGGATCCGATGATGATGTCATCCACAAAGGGGTCGGCACAGTCCCGGAATGGACCGAGTAGGTCCTCCATCATGCGCTGGAAAGCGGCGTTGCCATTCTTGGTGCCCATAGGCACCACTTTCCACTGCATGGTCCCCAGCGGCATCGACATCGCTGTGCAGGGCCTGGAGTCCGGGTGTAGCGGCATCTGGTGATAGCCGTGTGTCAGGTCTCACACCGTGAAGATCGACTTTTTTTGTTGTTTTTGGAGGATTGTGTCAATCAGAGGAAGCGAGTACGAGTGGTGCTCGGTTTGCTCGTTCAAACCCCTGTAGTCAACCACCAACCTCCACTCGCCCTTCTCCTTCTTGGGCACGATAAAGGCTGGGCTGGCCCACTCACTGTCGGAGGGTTCAATCCGGCCCCGCTCAATGAACTCGGCCAACAACTTCTTCATGGCCTCTGCCCGATCGCCCTGAAGTTGGTACTCCCGATGACGATAGATCTTGCGGTTCAGCCTCAGCTTGATCCTCGCTGTGCCAAACCTCCCACGATCTGGAGGGTTCTCGTTGGCGACGCCACTGAATAGCAGCGAATAGGCATTTATCAGTCTCCTCTTCAGCTCAGCAACCTTCGGCTTCTCCTGGGCCTCTTCAGCCGCTTGCTTCGGTATCAATACCACCGACCGCACTGCGGTATAGGCCTTTTCCGGGTCCGAGTCCGACTTCTCCTTGTCGGATATGCCGTCTTCATTGTCCCGGGGCATGCTTCCCACCAATAATCTTCGGAAATTTGCGGCATCAGCAGAGTTCTTGTCGCTACCGGCCCCCATACTTGGAAAATCCCACATCGGCGGGTCCGACCCAACCGGACCATCATATTGGTCCGCGATGTGATCCATGACCCTCGCCACGAACTCATCCATCTCGTAGTTGCTGGTGACCAACATCTTGTCATCCCACCAATGCGGAGATGTGACCATCGCTCGCCCCTTCTTGGCTGCCACACGGTCATGCATCCCCATCCGCATGTAGTTGACGACGTGGCCGATCTCGGCGTGCGACAGGACGTCAATGCCATCCATTGGCTGATCCGTCCCCCCTTTGGGCTCAAACATGACCCGCATGGGCACCGCCTCAACCCTACGGATGAATGCTTCATCACTCTTGGGCTGGGCTTGCGCCCCACCCACCAGGAAAGCCTTGGTACCCCACGCTTGACCCAGGGAGGGCATTGATAAACCCTTGGCGTCGATGAACAACTCCTCCTCTGGCCCAAATGACATCTCGTTCAGGGTGATGGAATCCAGCGTCCACTGGAGACCTTCCAGCGGACATGGGGTGAATCCTATGCCGGTTATCACCAGGATCCCCTTCGCCCTATCCGCGACGATCTTCTCCACCGTACGTCTGGTATTTTCCAGGGAGCCATGCCAATCCATGGGCCCCCACTCCTTCAAACCCCAATGCCTGTACCAAGCTGAGTCTCCTCGATGCCAATGCCTCCTACACTTCCTCAAAAGTGGGGCATCCCGGGAAGCGAAGACGTCCGTCTCGGGCGCTTCGGCTCCCAGGGTCTGAATCATCCTAGCATACACCTGCGGCGCCATTCCATACTCCGTGAGCTGAACTCAGCAGTCTCCTCTGGACTTGGCACCCACAGCTTGCACTGCTTGGACGATCCCATCCTCTTCCTCAGCATTCCATTGGGATGATCCGCATGCATAATCTGTGGACAGCCATGTAAGGCATTCATTATCCTCCCGGACCAGCGTTGCGCGATGAGGAAGGGCTCCAATGGCGTTTCCCACCATGAAGTCATACCCCATGATCATATCCCAATCTGTAGTGTCGGCCACATAGAAGTTCCCGGAGAGAGTGCTTCTCTTCGCCAAATCAGGGCGGTTCAAGCGCTCATGCTCCCAGAATTCCATACTGATAGTGGCCTCCTGGGTGCCACCACCCATAATCTCCCCATTGGCCGCCTTCAGACGTACTGGTCTACGGCTGAGCTGCAGGGATTCCTCCTTGAACAACCCTCTCCGGACCAGGCTCACCTGGGCACCCGTATCCACCAAAACATCCACCACCAACTCCTCTTGTCCGCACCGTACACGCACCCTCAAGTGCAACTGCCGCTCGTCACCATGCGGTGTATGGACGACTCTCACGGCATGCAACTCTAGCACATCCGGGTGCATCAGGACTTCGAGGGTATGGTCACGGATGGTGTAGATCCTGGGCTGGTCGTGCCCGTCAGCAGGGCTCTCCGTGGTCGCTCCTTCTTTCTTGCCACGTCCCTTGCCCACATACACTTCTCTTGGCAGGGCGCTCCAGGGGTTTGGGTTGACAAAACTCAGTGGTTTTGGCTCCTCTGGAGCCTTCTTTGGCACCCGATGTGCCCTCCTTTTCTCTAAGATTCCACTGATTTTCGGAGGAGAGGCCTCCGGGGTCCCACTCCTGTGGGGGCTCCTCTAGACGTGGCCTGCCGCAGCTCCCTCCTGCTGCGATCCGCCCAGACTTTGTCCACCACGTTGCTGGCCTTTGAGTTCCTCCATCGTCCCCAACATGTCCTCAGCAATTTCCTCGATCGACTTCACGCATCAGTCTGGGCCAGGTCCTCCACCATAGCCTTTTTATCCGCCTTTCCCTTGGCCCTTTCCTTGGCCTTTTCCACCGTCTCCGCCCTCTGCCTTCCAATCGGCAATTCGTTGCTCCTTGGGCTTCTTGTCGGGATGGGCGGCGAAGTAGGTCTTCTTGTCATCCTCATATACCCTGCAATGCCGCCGGTCATGTGCATGGTTGTTCGCTCTGCCGTAGCAGACCCAGCAACCGTCGTGCTGCGATCTGTATTTGCGGAACGAGAGCGACGGGTCCCCGATCCTCCGCGGTTCCTTGCGGTTCTTGTTGAACCTTGGTTTCAGGCGGTTCCACCTGGACCTGTCCTGCCCTTGCTCCTTCATATTGTGCGCTACGAACGCGAAGAAGTGGGCTTCTTCTTGATCCTCTCGGGTGGTCGCGTTCCAGAGATCTTGGTTGCTTCCACTCCCTTCCTTCGCGGTGTCGCCCGTGTCCTCCTTGACCTCTCGGTGTTGGCGATCTTCCCGATGACCTCGATGTCCATGGCCCTGTGGATCCTGCACGTGAGCCTCGTTCTTGGCGTTGAGCTTCAGCTCCACCGTGATGTACTTCAAGATCTCGTCCAGGCTCATGCGGGCGAGGATGACCTGCATCCTCAGCGGCTCTCCGCGCCTCCACTTCGCGTTGTTGAGGCGCGTCAGCCTTTGCCCCATGATCCCCCCGAATACCTCCACGTAGACGGCGTTCTTGAACCCCAACATTCGGCTGGGCTCGCCGAGGTTTCGCCAGAAGAACTCCATTATTCGGGCGTGGGTGTCCTCCGATGCCATGATCTGTACGGCCACGCGTTTCTTTGCCCTCTTGTTCTCCTCGTCCTCAACTCGCTTCCTCCAGTGGCCGGGGAGGACGTCCTTGAGCAGGTGTCAGATCTGGCTGGACTCATTACAGTCCTCCACCAGCTTGAGGCTTCTTCCGTACTTGCGGATGTACCAATTTCATTCCCGGACGCTCAACTTATCGCGCTCCAGCGGCAGCGGAATGGACCACAAATCCTCCAACTTCTGGTTGGGGGCGTCCACTCGCTCCTCGCCCTCCAGCCACTGGAGGCAGGCCTGCTTCGTCTGGATCAATCCCTCGCGGATCTGATCCCTGAGCTCCTCCTTCAGGTCCTGTGCCAGCCTGTGTGGGAATGTCTGACATACCCACTTGTCCTTTGGCGCTCCCTTCATCTCGCCGACGACCTCCTCGGCGAAGTCCTCCCAATCCAGAATGAAGTCATCCAGGTTGGATGAGGTGCCATCGTAGTAGGGGATTTGGATTCCCCTGAGGTCGTCAATCCTGATGGCGTCTCCAACGTCCCCAGCCACCACTCCGGCGAGCCGGATACCACCTGTGGCCAGGGGGTGTGAGTACACTCCCCGTACATCCCTCTCCTCCACGGAGTGCGGTCCAGTTGGGCCTGAACCCAAGGGGTTTGGAATACGGGAGGGACTTGCTCCACCGGCTGTCCATAACCCCGTAGTGGGGTCGTTCACCCACACTTTTCCGCTTGGATGGCCTCGACCATGTTCGTAGGCCATTCCCATGGTTCGCCCCTGCATGGTCTGGATCTCCTCCTCCGCATAAACTGCATGGGCAGTCATAGCGGTCGGTGGATCCTGGGCGGCATGGGACATCTGTACTGTCAGGCTCCTCAGGTCCGTGGTTGCGTGCTCTTCCAGCATGGACCCAGCCGGTGCCGTATGCTCCCCGAGCATTATGGATTTGCTGAACATGGGTACAAACGGCAGCGCACCCGGGTCAACACGCGGAGGCGCGTATGGTGCCCCTGCAGGGCCGCCCATGGGTTTCTCCATGGCGCTCCTGAGGGTCTTAACCCGCTCCACCAGCTCTGCCGTTGCCGGCCTTGCTGGGAGCTCCGGACCCAAGGCGAGGGGTTGTAACTCCTCTAGCCTCTTCAGGCGTCCCGACATGTCCCCCACCAGGTGGAGGAGGCTGTCCACCACTCGCTGCTGCTTCTGCAGGGCCATCCCCAGCTTCTCCTGGTACCGGTCCCGCTCCGCTCGCAGCTCCGCCATGTCTCTCTCCGCTCCCGACTGGTCATCCAGGATCCCCGCGATGTCCTCCTCTAGGCCATCCTTCGCGTTGTCCAGGCGGTCGAGGTGCTGCACGATGGCGTCCATCCCCATCTTTGGGTACTTGCGAATGAGGAAGGATACGTGCTCGCAGTCGCACTGAACGTGCTTTCCACCCGATCCGGCGCATCCCACGGTTTCAGGCGCCTCGGACTCCTGCGCCATGGGTGTGTCCCCCATGTCATCCCGCCTCGGCTCCGTGTGCCGGGCCACAGGCGCCGTTCTGGCTCTGGTAGGCCTCTCCAACGCCTCGGCGTCATGCTCCAGGCTGGGTTCGGGGGCCGTGTGCGCCCTTGTGGGCGGTCTGGCCATCTCCTCCGACTCCGAAGGGAAAGCGGTCCGATAGCCATCAGAATGCCCCTCGGAACCTGCAGCTGACCACAGCCTGACTGGGCTGGGATCCGTCTCCATCGCTCTGGCTTCCGCCGCGGGCTCTGGGAACCCGCGCTTCCGGTAACGCTGGGCCCTGTCGTCGCTGCCAGTCTCCTCCAACTCCTCCGCAGCGGAGTGGAGATTGCAAGCCTTGCGGCATTGCCTTTCGCACATGGAGGCCAGGTCCTCCATGTCTAGCCCATGTCCTACAGGGGCTCTCCATCCTGAGCATCTTCGCTCTTCTCGGGCTTCCAAGTCCGGCGTCGACTCCACGGACTCCACGATCTGCACCCGGGGCGTCCTCTGGCAGGGCCCATGAGGGCTGAAGTCCCCGGTGCAGCGGTAGGGGGCAGGTAATCCTCTGCTACCATAAAGAAGGTCCCTACCAGGACTGGCCCCTGCTGTACCCCTTCCACCATTTCCTGTCACTCGTATGGTGTTGCTTCTCACCAGGTGCTGCATGATCTTGCCCTATCCTGCACAATTTCCCACAAAAAATAGTAAAATACGGCTCCTTCACACAAATCCTGATCCCCTGCAATAACCAATCTCTAATCCAAATCATCCACATTGAGGGCTTCCAAGGGTGTTTGAGGTCCCGCGTTGACACTCAACAATTCCTTTCAACACGCCGGTCGTCTCACGGTGCACAGGGAGACACGGGCGTTGGGCATGTACATGGAATTGCACCAAAATTGATAAAGAAGAAGCCCTGAAGTTGGCATATGAACACAAATCAAGCAGAATTGGGGAAAGATGGAAACATACACAAGCACAGCCATAGACCCCTCATTCCCTGGACTCAAGACCTTCCCTTGGCTCGCCAACATGATGCCCTGAACGCGGTCAAATAAGATGGCTAAATGCCATGTGTCAAAAGTAACTACACAAACCCCAAAAATGTGTTCACTCCCAAGCCTCTAAATCGAAGCCCAATAAGGGGGGTGACGTGTCATCGCTCAGAGTGGCGCTCAGGACCATGCCCTACCCTGACATCACCTTGATTCGACTTGGAATTGATTGGGCTTGGAGATTTGCCCCATGAAGATGACATCACAACAAAATCGAATTATATACTCAAAAATGCATACAGCAAATACTCAAATGCTCCATGCATGTGTCAAACCGGAACGTAATATACAAGGGTGATATAGACCAAATGTCCATGCCCAAGAATATCCCAACATTGGCCCCCAAACCCCTCCGGATATATACATGCCATGCTTCACAAGTCAACTCACGAATTTGAGACCTACTTTTGTGAGGCCTCCTGTGCCACACCAAAGTGATCATGTGATCTGGCATATGCTGAGGTGCAACACCGAAGCATATGCCAACATTCAAGCAACATACCATAGTTCACGAATCTCTAGGCACTTTACTGTTAGCCGACAAGTTGAGCACATAAATTCAAAAATGAGCATAAAATGAGGTCAAAAATTGACAAATATTGCCAAATTCAAGATAATCACAATAGTATATAACTCCGCTCACCCATGGTATCAACATATGGTTCAAAACACAATAACTTCGGACTAATTGCGAACAACTCCGCCACTTGGATCCCCACATGGACGCATAAGAACACCTTCGAACCTCCTCACGACACTTACCAAGAAAAATGGGAAAATTTGTAGTGGCGCTTGTGGGTCGCTCCGTAAGCCTTCCGACATGCAATAATTGTGCGGTAGACTTAGTCTAGCGCTATAGAGCACACCATTAAGACATGGGTAAAGCCCTTGCCACGTATGACTCCACACATCTTCCTACAAACGGAGATATATAACATGGGGGTGTGCATAGCGAAGCACGTACCATGCATATAACACATACCCTGAAAAATGGCTCCCACCATGGTATGTCATGACCCTCCATGGCCATTAATTCACGTTAATAATACGTAGGAACCCAAAAAAAGTTTCTATGCAACACCAACACTCGTGTGTTACACTCGAAACCCATATGGTCCAACAGTTGTAAAGCACTTTCTACCCTCTTGACCATTATCCTTTGATACCACGGACAGGTGTGCATACCAAGGGCTCAAAATTGGGATTCCTCGCAGTGAGCCGGAGATGTGATCTTTCAAAGTGGCCTCACGAATCAATTTTCCTTCGCTCATATCTCCAAGCAAAATGAAGGAGACAGCAAAAGGAAGGTTGATTCGTGATCGGGGAAAAATGTAGGACCACTCAGAATTCATCATATCCAGTGAGGCGACCTCGAAATCTAAAATCCGATTCTGAATGTCTGAAAAAATTGGATTCATTTTGCGAGTGTATAACATGCAAATTGCGGAAGTAACGAACCCTTTTCTGATGAAATTTGACCCTTCATCAACGTTTTCGTTAAAATATCTGGAAATAACAGTTAACCAATCGGTTACCGCAAAATTGCGAGCCAACTGCCAGTCGCCAATACATTGACAATCAGAACGGGTAGCTGAAAAATCACGGAAACATTATGATAAAAAAAACCCTGTTGATTCCTGATATTCTGATATATAAATCTCAGACGGCGGCGCCTCGGTATTGAATATGGCCGCTCGTAGCTGGCATGGCCAAGCCTATCACACTATCACATCAGGTTAGGTCAGGTGGATGGGAGAGTATGATATCAGCCAATGGCGGCTTGCCGGCCCATAGATACACACCCAAAGTGACCCAACAATGGCCACGGGGGTCGGAACCGGCTTCAGTGACAACTCTTCCTCCCTCATAAGCGATTTTGGTTAGAACTGTCGCGAGCAGGGAGAGGGGAGGGTTAGCATACACTAGGTTGATTGCTTTCCGGAACAGACGGAGAGCGTTATTCAACTTTTTCGAGCAATACAACTGCATGATGTGCTGTTGTTGGCTGGCGAACAATTCAGCCTGAAACTGAAAACCCAGTGTCCATAGCCTGGGCACCGCAGCAGCCCGTGCCATGCAGGTGACCCGGCCAAACGAGATCCGGAGCCCGGGGGTAAGGCTGCATCCTAAGGCCTGCGCTGCTTTGGGACTCGAGGAAGAGCGTGCGACACACCGAAGCGCCTCCGAACCCCAGTACCAAGAACATGCATGCATGCCTTGGGATCGGGATACGCCAGGAAGTCCGGTTAACCCCTAAGGTTCCGATTAAAGGAGGGGATCTGCGCAAGCACCGGGGCACAGCCTCCCGGCATGACAAGAACTTCACGCTGGCGGCCATCAGCCCTCCCGGTGTTGCCTGAGGCCGCTTTGTTGGGGGCCACCAGTCAGGTCTAGCGGGATGTAAGTTGCCTCCCCCCTTCAAGCGCGGACCCTGCTCCTGTTCGTCACAGCGGCAACGCCAGCGGGAACCATAATGCGATCTTCACGACCGAGTGCTCCTACCTACCTGTTTCCGCCTGGATCTCATCCACAGATACTTGCAGGGCCGCCAGTCCATTTTCAAAACCGTGACGGGCCAATTGGTAGTTTTCACTACGATACTTACTCTTTGCTGCGTAGCGCAGCCCAGACTCTTTTCGTCCTGACAGTTCCACAGGTACGGATAAGAGGCCACTGCCAAAGTCGCAGTGTAGAGCATAGGAGTGTTGGAGGGACAACATTTTTCCCTGGGGGTTGCTTTGGAGGAGGTCAGTGCCAATGATGATGTCAAAGGCGTCAGTGTCCAACACTCTGCAGTGTTGCGTCACAGATTCGTCGCAAAGACAAATAGGCACATCGACACCCCCATTGAATGGATGGTTCGACCATCGCCTACTCTTATGGCCACAGTCTTAGTTTTCTTGAAAGTCTTCAGCAGGTGCCGGGCCACTATAGAGGGTGTTGCGCCGGTGTCAAGCACTGCCCGATAAAACTTGATCCCTGATTTTCACGAGGATCCGGAAAACCAAGTTGTCCTCCTCAGTGCCGCCTCCCTACTCCACAGCAGGGAATTTCACATCAGCCCCAGCCGCCAAGAGAAACTTGGCCATCCAGGCCAGTCGCCTCTTCTTGGAGTTAGACCCCTCATGGGAGGCGTTATCCCCCTGTGGGTTTTTCTCCGGGGCAGCAGCGTCAGGAGAATGAGAAGTAGAGGGCGCTGATGAGAGCGTCTGGGGGTAGGGGGTTCCACCTTTGCCCCTCCCCTTGCCTCCTTATTTACTACCTTTGTCCCCATTCTGGGGAGTTCTGGTGGGTGTTTGGGCTTTTTGGCGTTGAGCCTCCTGGCGTTTGTGTTCGTCACTCTTACTTTTTTTGATGTGACATTCGCCCTCGTAGTGACGATGTTTGCCACAGTACCCACAGGTGATCGTACACCTGAAACTGTGAAATGATCCTGATGGGTAACTTTTTTCCGATCTTTGGTGTGCTGCTGTCTTTTCAGTTGCAGCACACAACCGCTACGATGGTCGCAGTAATGGGCAAGACAGGGCCCTCCCTTGTCATTTAAAGGCTTACAGTAGAAGAATGGTTGTACACCTGCTTCAGGTTTAACCTCACTCATGGCACGTAGGTAACCCCCCCCCTTGCCACCACCCTTTTTGGTGTTAGTGGGATTGTTAGGCCCGTTTCCCTCGCCACGCTCAGGGGTAGGGTTGGCACCTCTACCCAGGTGTCTCTTGAGGAATTTTTCGATATGGGTGTCATTCTTCCTCTGAAGGACCAGCTCGATGAGCAGGTCCACAAGATCATCGTACGTATGGGTCTGTCTCTTCCTCTCTGAGATGGAGCAGGTATGGTCCCAGGTATGTGTGGGGATTTCACTCGCAAGCCACAGGTGGGGTTCTGTGGGTCCATAGGAACCCACATTCATTCGGGAGAACAGATACACCAGGTCGCACACATACTCAGAGACCTGCGCAGCGGAAGGAAATTCAGGGGCATAGGGATCTCCTCAATCTGTGTGCGCACACTGTGGTCTGTTTCGTAGACTGGCAGGGTTTTCTCCAATCTTTGAGGACCTCAGTCCAAGTGGAACAGATTTTTACAGTCTGCTTCACCTGTGTTTGCAAAAATTTCTTTTTGCATGAACGCTACAAAAGGGAACATTTAGTGGCCACATCTACATGAGGTTTGCCAGTGAGTAAAAGAAACTGGGCAAATTCCCCCGCCGATTCGGGCAGTTTTTTAAGATGGAACTCCGGAACCTCCAGCTGGATGTTCGCCTGGGCAATTGGCTTGCCACTCTTTCCAGCCCCTGAGGTTAGATCTGAAAGGGGGGACGATCTGCCAGCGAGAGGTGCCAGAGCTGTTAGCCCGTTTTTGTCAGTCTCCGTCACAAGCACTTCCAGCAGCTCAGCGATGGGGAGTGTTCTGGCATGGGGAGGAAAGGGGCTGGGGCATGTGACCTTGGGTAGTACCCTGTAAACCCTTGATCGTTTGAGATCATCGGCGAGCCTGCTCGATTCGGGGAAAGGTGAGGCCAACGCCGGCTTGGGTGAGGGTTCAGTGATACCCAATTTTTCCCTGGCAGCCTCAGACGGGGCTGTCACATCCGCATCTTCGGACCCAGATAGCATCTTGGCCAGTAGTTCGGCCGTACAGTCCAGGGCACCATAGGTTGGCCCTGGGAGATGGAGATCCTCAACATAAGCTGGACACACTTCGGGGGTTCTGATGGTCGCTTGCAGCTCGGGACGCCAAGCATACCCTCTCGGGCGTGTGGGTACAGATACTGTGTCGGCCAAGTTCGTAGCTGGGCTGCAGTAATAAAAAGACCCCATGTTCGTTTGTGGTGGGGACCCGGGGGCTTCGAGAGGTTCCTCTCCATCTTCGCCTTGGACGGACTTGTAGTACTCTTCGTGGGGCAGGTACTCGTCCATTCTCCTTCTTAATTTGTCTTGTTCTTCAGAGCCTCAAACTGCCGTAGACCAGGATGCAGGGCAGGCCGAGCGGGAGACTGACACAGCAATTCGCCTGCGGAGGTGCTGCAGGCTGTCACCAGGAGCCCTAAGGCCTCAATTGTCAACGGTGTTTCTCTGGGTGTTTCTTGTTCTGCCCTTCCTGTGACCTGGAACTTCTCAAGACCCAGACGCAGCTCTGAGCCTGGGGTCACTCATTCAGATTAGCCCACTGCCCAGTTGTTCTGTCCACTCCGAATTGGCCAAGTCCTGGAAGACAGTTGCACAGATGGCGTAGGCATTTGTTTTGCTTGGTTTGGCTTGAGTACTTCTCAGAGTCGGGTCGAAAGGTTCTCAAGGGATGCCTCTGCTACTGGAACCATATCCTTGATTTATGCCCTAATACTTTTAATGAAATCTTGCAGGTTTTGATGTTGAAAATCAGGTCCAAAGCAGCAAGTAGAGCAAGAACATGGTGTGGATCGAATCAATGAATACTTTTGAAATCCAGTGTATCACGGAAGGGCTGCAGATAGACAAAGCAGGCTTATGTACAAGGTTTCAATCACAAATGGATAATACAAATGATTTTTTTATGGAACACTGACATGTGTCTGGCGTCAGAAATAGTCCCAAGCACCTCATATGCACCTTTTGGAAAGCAATGGTGTTAGGTAGGAATCTGGGGCAGGTAGGCTAGGTCAGACACAGGGTATGGCTTGGTCAGCCTGGCCAAGCAGCACAATTCAGAATCGGTTACAACGTAGAACCACAATAAAAGATAGAAACATTTGAGTATAGGGGTCATGAGGTGGGAGACCACTAGGCTTAGAAGTGCCTACTTTATTTCGGTATTACCTGCATGAAGGAAGATACCTCTGCTCAGTTGAGTGGTAGGGGTGAATTTCATTGGGGGCTTTGTTTGTAACGATAGTTACTTTGAAAAAGTGTACTTCAGGATTCAAAAGAGTGATAAAAATTATTAAGTGTTTGTCTCAACATCAACAAATGGTTTTAGGGGGGGCCTGGCCTGGATGAAGTACCCCAATGAAAGACATGATAGTGACTTTTTCTTACTCTAACCGATGGGAGCCCAGCAATTGGTATGTAGCAAACACTGAACATTTGAGGTTTGGTCATCTGGCCCTTCCTGATGTCTTATTCTCAAGCGGCAGGTAAACTCACCAAGCTTCTTCACTTGCTGGCGATTGTGGATGTCATTGCTGATGGGGGGGCACCTGGCGTCCGGTGCGAAGTACGGAGCCATTGCCCTCATGACAATATATGTGTCACACATGCCAGGTGTCAGGTACCGTTAGGCTTTGCCGTGAGGTCACTCACTCGACTCATGTTGAGTGATCCTCATTCCAAGTTCATGAGGATTGATGTGCACATTCGGTAGTCATGAGGATGGACAAGTCATGTATGTGGCATTGCCATACGTTATGTACATGGAGGCCATGGTGTCATTCTTGATCCACGTTGAGAGCATTCCTCCTGTTTGGAAACCATGTTTCTTACTCTATTGAAGCGGTACCCAGGACCGCATGGCCCATATGGTGATTGTCTAACCTTCCCCGTCAGACATGGCTATCCCCCGTCCCCCGTGTGGGAATATGTTTTCTTTCAGAGTCTTGGGAACCGGCATGGGACGGATCCTGTCTCTAACCTTCCCAATCGATTAAATCGATCCGGAACCTTTGTAATTTCAATTTGAAGAAACAATCATGCGGTAAATGGATTATAATCAATCATTATGACCCGATTTCCCGCGAGTGTGAGAATGCGGCCCGTCGGCGCCTGCACGAGGTTGGGCGCCATCTTTCTGTGGCCAGTTTTGTATGGACATTTTCTCTCGTACCTTTGACGGTAAAAATGGAAATTAGAGGCTGGATGTGTAGGGTATTGAAAGCACTTTCATCTGCTGTACTCACCAGAACCTTTGGCGTTGCGCCTGGGAGAAAATTGACGGGCACCATTTTCCGTCAACTGACCGAACTCATGGGTACCATAGACCCTGAGTTCATTGGGAACTCTACATTCCCCCCCTTTATCTTGCTTCCTTACCCGTTTCACATGGGCATATTGTTTTTTTTGGGGGAGAGGCTTGCAAGCGTATTTTGGAGCACTCAAGGGTGCGAAAAACTGGCGTTTTAACGGTGCACAGACACTAACGTTGTGTACTTGGAAGCATGAACGTAAAAAGCTTGGCGCAATGCTCACAAGATCAAAAACCAAAGGTCATTTTCAAATTTGGGACTAACTCAACATTGGCCCCACGCAATTCAATTCGTACCAAAACATGGTGGTTTGAAAAGACAACTTTTCCTCTAAAATTTGGCCAAAATGGCCATTTCACCAAAGCTCGCTCTCCAAGCCAGGCATAAATTGAACCTCGAACCAAGGCAATACCGGATACAGAGACCACAACAAACATGGTGCATGGCTTCCTTGAATCATTTCAAGCTTGTCTATCATTTTATGTAATATTGCCTTTTGCACAGGCGTGCCATTTCTTCATTTTGCACACGTGCCCATATGCATGCACGATTGACTTGGGATCCAAGGGAGGAGTTGACCCATAGTAAGCATGTTTGTAAACACCTACTACGGGCCCTCCCATTTAGCCACATTATATGGGCTGTGGTCCTTAATGGGTATCTATGTCCAAATACTGGCATTTTGCCCCTTTTCCGCCCACTTCCTGTGCTCCGAGTGTGCTTCCAACCCGAACGGTTGTTGATTAAGGGACCTATGGCTTTAAGCTGCTTTTGTGCAAAAGCCCGAAGCCCATCTCCCTTGGGAACCAGGGATACAATGTTTGGACCGATTACTTTTGGGAGGACTAACCCTCTTTTGGGCCACAATGGCGCCCAACCAACTGTCCTTCTCATTTCAGCCCCAAGGTTGTATGCGCCCGGTATCGAATGTTAAGGACAATTTGGAAAGGGTACAAGAACCTGCCTTGAATAGTCTATGTCCCCATGTATATCCTGGCCTTTGAATGGGAGATCCATGGGTTACCCAATATGCGGCATGTTGTTGCTTGCTCTTTTTGGTGGCCTGTTTTTCAGCTAGCAGAAAAATGGCTACAGGCAATCACCAGGTCAGGTATGCGGCATAAAAGGGAAGCCCAGTCCCATGTGTCTATGGTAATTTCCGTGAGATCATTGCTTGCCAAGTCCATGGGGATATGGCGTCATGAGTCTGGGCCGTTTCAGCCAAATTTCACTGTTTTTGCGATTTTAGGCCACGTTGGGAACACCATATCGGCATGGGCCAAGGGACCTAGCCAGAAATGAGAGATAATTCCTGTAGTATATGACCAAGGGTGAATCGCACGAGTATCTGTATTCGCTCTCTTGGCCTAGCTCGGGCTATGCAACTTATGGTGCGCGCCACGTTGCCAAATTCTGCTTTTTTTGCCGTTTTCTGCCGCGCCATGTGACTAACCCATTCGGGGAACAGCAAGCAGCCAACGTGACAGCAAGCCAAACTCCAATGCATTAGACAAAACGGTACATCAAGGCCGTGAATCAAAGCTTGGCACAGCGAAATCGCCATGAAAGCCTACCCTGGTTGGCCATTCAAAACGGTCCATTTTGCCAATTTTGGCATCCTGACCTTACATGGCGACCTCGTGGCGCCAAGCAGCCGGGGAATCTGGGGGAACCAAGTTGCATAGGGTCTGTAAAGAGATTGAACACGTAGCTCACAGGGGTCTGTTGCATTGCCCCTGCCCTTTACGGCCCGGCCGAGGGGCCAATTTCGGACTTGTAGAGCCAAAGTCAGGTTGGGGTGAAACACCCCTTTTTCAGCACCAAATTCCGACTCAATAATGGCGGGCGCATATCTGCGGGGAGCTGGGACGTGCCATTAGAGGAGCATCGGGAACTACTGTGATCTGGCTCGGAGCCCAATGGCTCCGGGGAACTTGCCCATGGCTGGTCCGGGCGGCCCTCCCTAAGCAGGGTTGTACTGTCAATTCTGGGCATGTTGCAGGTTGTGTTTGAGCTCCCCCAGCTGCACGCTACTGAGGAGGTAAGACCTGAGGTCGGGATGTCGTTTGGGACTGAATGTCTATTGCCCTGAGGCACCCTTCCCCAAGTCCATGGTTTAACCATCCTTTCTACATACGGTGATGTGTTTGTGTACTGGCTACTGTTTTGTCTCAGAGTAGGCAAGGAGCCGAGAACGCCTTGTTCCATGAGGATGCCCCTGTGAGCGCAGGGCCTTGCCTGCCTGCTTGCTTGCATGTCCGCCACTGTGTGACCCGTGGACAGCCTTCCAAAGGGGAGGCATCACAAGCGTTCTACCGCCCCTGAGGTACCCAGTCCCAGGGTGCCACTCCGGGCCTTTCGGGGAGACCATCAAGTACCCCGATCCCGAGAACCTCAAGACCATTGCAGAGTGCCAAGGAGGACCCTAACATCCACGAGACCCAGCAGCACCCGTGTGTTTAGTAGGAGGACTCTGACAGCAACGTGTCCTTGCAGCTTCTGCATCAACAACCACAACCACACCCAAAGCCGGGGCCAAGTCCCGAGTACGTGCATCCTAAGCCCAGCCTGGTCATCATCCGTTGCCTCATGAGAGGGCTCGAGGAGGGCCAGGAGTTCCACGACTCCTGCCCTGAAGGTGGCTTGCGTGCCCCTCAGTACGACGAGATCCGCGAGGATGTGACCGATCATCCCGGGATCAAAGCGGATCCCCAGGCGCTAGGCTACGAGTACCAGTGGTAGTAGCAGTGGTGGTGTGTCTTGCATGACAGCCGATACGTGGCGGTCATCAGCCCCAACCTCCGCGAGGAGGACCGGCCGGCTGAACTGCCGAATGCCCACGCACGGGCCAATGGCGGCGACCACCCCAGAGCTGCTCAGGCCCGAGCAGCAATGGTGAGCTGGCCCACAGGGGAGGGCCCTCCGCCAGCAACAGCAGTGCTGCCCCTCAACGAGGCGAGGTGGCCCGTGCTCGGGAGCGTTTCTGCAGCGTGCCTGCAACCTCCGGGTTGCCGGAGACCGGGGCGCGCAGCAGAGTGATGCTGTGGACAGAGCCGTCCACATCGTCCAGGGGGAGGTCGCCCACTTGATGAACGGCATGGTGCTCCACGCCTCGGCGTATGTTGGCCATCTCAGCCGTGGTCACGGCCGCAGCCCCGCGGGAAGCGGCAGCTGCCCGTGAGAGGCGTCACGCAGAGGCTGCTGCGCGGGAAGCAGGGGCTGCTCGAAAAGCCGGCGCTACCCAGGAGGCCATCACTCAGAAAGAGGCGGAGGTCAGGCCATTGGAGGAAACCCTGGTCCAAGAGATTGCACAGAAGGAGGCAGAAGAAAGCGCCTGAGCGGACACCGCGAAGCGGGAGGCCATAGAGACCACGCGACAGAAGGTCGCCGGGGAGAAGACCAGCACTGAAGCCGATATCAGGGCTATGGAAGCAAAGAAAGCCCGGCTGCAAAGGGCTCGTGAGGAGGAGACTGCCCCAGCCCAAGATGAGCCCGGGAGGCTTGCTGATGAGGCCGCCGCCGCGGCTTTGACGTATGCCAAGAAGAAGATGAGAGCGAGAGACGCTGCAACCCTACCAGCCGAGAACAACCCTGCTTTTGCCAGATCCCCAAATGACATGTAACAGAGCAAGAACACGGAGAGCCTCGAATCCTTCAGCGATGGGACTGGCGTCCAAATGTAAGTGCAAGTTAAGGCAGGCGAGCATAAACTGTCATAGTCCCTTTACATGTCCTAAATAGCAGATGCAATTACAATGCTTTACCCATCCTACCATTTTCCCAAATCTGAAGTAGCACGGTGACCCAAACTAACAATGTCGCAACTTTTATACTACATTAAAATCGAGATTACTTTCTTCCAAATCCCGAATCTCGCTTTAGATCTCGACTTACAATTAACTATTGCTTAACACGGGCGTCCATCTTGGTGTGCACGCGCTCTGGACGGCACCTGTTACCAAACTTAGAATCCCATCCCTATAGGTCAGGGGGTAAAGAGGTTAAGAGTGAATTAGCCGGCTCTTTCTTGGTCTATTGCACCACCCTCACAAAATATGAGTTAGGTTGAAAAAGGAGAGTGGGGATAACCCGAGTTATGTTTGATAAAAAATGTAATGGCACAAGGAAAGAGAAGGCTTTGTGCATTGTATCCCCACAAGCTCTACATACATGCTAGGCTAGGATAGGGGAGGGCGGGGGGGGGGGGGGGCTGGCTGGCGGGCAGGCTGGCTGATTTCATGGCTCCGACCAGTAATGTCACCAGAATCCAAAACGAATCAAGAATCGGTTACGTAAAATTATGGTGGCCCCTTGACATCCAAATCAAGTCGCCGGACCATTTTCAGGTCCACTGTAGCAGCTTACGCCAGTGGGCAGCCCTTACGAGTTCACTAACTCAATCTGTACCTAAGCAGGAAATAACTGGGAGGTGGGGGTCACTTGAACTCAACCCCCCCCACCAAGCAACCCGGCAACCGCCAAATAATGTCAGAGGGCCGGAGCTAGGTTATGAATTAGCGACTTATCACGGTAGAGAGAGGTGGGAAGGGGGGCGGGAACCCGTTGCGGGGGAGGTGGGATGGTAGGTTTTGAGGTAAGGCAAAGGGATGGTTAGCACATGCAAGGTCACCATAGGGCAAGGAGGCTGGCCAACCTTGTATCTTGCATTTGGACTCCTGGATGCGCCACCACCCAATTGGCGTCGTTGTCTTGCGCCCGGAGCCCACCCTGGAATGAAGGGGGGGGGGGCACATGGCACATAGCCACGTTAGCAAAGGGCCATTCCCGAATTCCTTAACAAAGAAAAAAGAGCTTATCAAACAAAGCGGCGCATGTAAAACAAAAAAATCCACAACAATTCGTCTTTGGAGGAAAAATATCGTTAAATAGCTTTACTCTATCGTCCAATTGAAACAGGCCCACGAGAAAGTAAAAGAGATTGGACCCTTAGGGCTCCAGATAAAGGAACAATTGTGTCTACCCACAACCCTCTTGCTTCAAGTATCCCACAAATCCCAAACCCTCGTGCCACATCACCAACACGTCAAAACAGGGCACTTGAATTACGGACATAGCTGTGTGATGTTAGTTTGGCTGGGGGGCAGCGATGGGGGGGCTGGTCATGAACCATGTTCCACTGTGGAGGGGAGAAAAAGTACCAATACCACACTACAATGCCACTAATAAACGACAACAAATGAGATAGGAGGATGTATGTCCAATTGTTTTATACTGAAGCGGTACCCAGAACCTATGGCCCATGGCCCGGAGGCCTGTGAGCCGTCACACCCGTGCGGAAGCCGTTGACACCGGCTGTCAGCGGGATATCCCTGTTCTCTAACCCGCGAAATCTGGAATCCGATTTCTAACCATTAAGTCGATGTGGAATTACCATAATGTTACTGTCTTGGTCAATTTGCGGTTAGAAATTGGTGAAATACCCGATTCCTACCGCGATTTCCAATTGTCGTGAAATCGCCGCAGTCGCGCCGCCTGTCGTCGCCTGTTCCGTGGACTGCATTAGATAATTCTGTAGAACGATCCTTCTTGAAGTTAAGACTGAAACAGTCTCCGAGTGATCCGCAATTTTCTCCTTGATATAACGGATCGCGTCCCAGATTTTTCCCAGAAAATCTGGGCAGCTGAAGGCGCTTTGAACCCCCAAGTGGAATAACAAGGGTTACGAGCGTTCAAGCGCCGAAGGACGAACTAACGCGCCTCATAGGTACTGTGTATGAGTTTTTGCCCCCCATAGTCATAGGATGAGGCCAAGGGATCCCGACTCCATAGGCCCAAAGAGTTATTTATTTTGAGTGTTCTCCAAGAAGTGCGCTTTTGCACGTACTTGGCGTCCAAGTACGTGTAGAAGTAAGTTTGAGTTGGCGTTTTCTCCCTCTTTGCTTGCCTCTACATCCGGGGCATATCACTTGTCTTCCCCGGATAGTTCATATATGATCTCCATATATATATGGGCAACATATTTTGCGTGCATGCTAAAATTCGGCTTTCCGAAAGGAGGCCAAAGCACTTGCATGCGTGTTAAGGGACCAAGGTTACGTTAGAATATAGGCATACTTTGATTCTAGGCCACTAGGTTGGGTGTAGAAGGCGTGGGTAGGGTTGTATGCCATATTTGGTGTCATATTGCGTGCCCATTTGGCGGGTGCACCATTCCAAGACTAACCCGCCAATGGACCCCATATCGAGGCCCTTCATTGTACTCTGAACCAACACTCGCAAGCCTAACTTTCGTGAAGGGACGCTTGTGGAGCGCTCTCGAAGCGATGCGTTGCGAGCAAGGTGTGTTTTTTGCAATATTCCATTTTTGCATGTGCTTACTTGGGAGGCAGCGCGCGCGACCTTCCAGAGCGCCCCAAGTGGAGCACATAGGTGGAATCGAAGGTCATTGGTGTCAGGTCATCGTGTTTAGAATGATTGGTTGATTACTGAATCCAAGGCAATGTTTGTGCACTTTTCAAGGCACTTTTGCGTGTCTTTTCGCCAATTTTGCTGTTTTTTGCCCGTCATGATGTGAAGTGGCGACCGTGTATCTCAACGTTGCGCCCAATTGACATCATGACCCAAGTATGTTATGAGGGTACATACTTTGGTGCCCAACATATCTTGGACCCGGCGAATAACTCCTCTTGGGCTTGGCATACCGTGGCCGTCATGTTGGCGATTTGGGACTATCCCAATCATGGGCTCACTTGGCGACCCTGCCATTCCCAAAAACGGAGGGGTTGGGCGACGCCCAAAAGATATGTTGGACGCATATGACTTGATGACAATCCTATGGCACACTCCGGTCCAAGTTGGGCATGTGCCCCATTTGCCCCGACCATGAGTGTGCGCATTTTCGGCCATTTTGAGCAATTTTCCACATTTTCTGCCCGCCGTGCACCATGTTCAGCCCCCCCGTGCACGACAGACGCATGGACCAATGGACCATATATGACATGGGTGATATGTATATTGGTACCCATGGTTCGCACACCACGTGGGCGAAGCGGAGCAACCTTCGTCAAGGTGCTAGCCCAAAGTGAGTGTGGACAATTTTGCCATTTTGGCATTTGTGGACCCAATTGGGATTGTCACCACGAGTGGCATGGAGATCCTTGAGAGCCAAGTGCATGGGAGTCTCAGTTGGACTCCCGTTCAATCGCGTATGGAATGGCGGATCCGATCTCCGGCGTGGAGATATACTATTGGGAGCACCCCCAAATTTTGGCTCATTTCCAGCAGCCAAAATGACCCCCTTTTTTGACCCCATTTTTGTCCCCCCCCGTGTGGTCAATTGGGGGCCCTATATCTCTTTGCCCATGGGGAGCCTGGACTTGATTCCATGTTGTGCACTCAGATTCAGGTCTCAGGTCCTGCCTCCTATCCTGTGAGTTATTGGCCTTGCCCTGGTCGGGCGGAGCATGGGTGAGAATGGGTGAGGGCTCCAGGGAGTTTGTACTCGAAGGGCCCAGGGTCAGTTGCCTCGTCCCTACCTCTGGCGGGTCCGGACAAGGGGTCAATTTTGGAGATTTTTGAGCTAATATCAGTTCGGGCTGAAACAGCCCATTTTCAGCTACCAACTCCTAGGGGATAATGGCGGGGCCATATCTCTGGCTCGAAGCGGAGTTGGGACCTGCATGGGAGCCATTGTTGGTTGGCCTCCGAGCCTTCTGGTTCCCAGGAACTCGCCTGTGGCTGGGCGGGACACCCCCCCTATTGGCAGGGTTTCAGGGTCCGGACTGAGCAGGGCATTGGTTGTGTTTGAGCCCCCGCCCCCACCAGCCACTGAGAGGGTCGGACCTGGCATCTGGATATAAGTTGGGACTGAGTGTCTATTGTCCTGTGATGCCCTTACCCCAGTCCAGTCTTAACCCCATGTGTACATATCCTGATGTGTTGCTGTACATACTTTTGTTCCTTCGTTGCAGAGTGGCAAGGATCCTGAAACGCTTTGTCACATGACACGAGCGTATTGATGCCCCTGTGAGCGCAGTGCTTTGCCTGCCTGCTTGCTTGTGCGTGTCATCGCAGCGTCCCGTGGCCAGGCCCCCCACAGGAACGCGTCAAAAGCGTTTCACCGCCGCGGGGCTACCCATCCCCCGCGTGCCACTCGGGGCCACCCGAACCCCGAGCAGCGCAGCGCAGCAGCTCGCAGCTTGCAGCTCGCAGCGCAGCGCAGCGGCTAGCAGCGCCGCCCGGCAGCAACGCCGAGTCCGTGAAGGAGGTGCAGGGACCGAAACTCCGACATCAACGAGTTCTTTCGGCCGACCAGCAAGGCCGCACTCCCAGCTACAGCAACCACCTCCACAACCACCGGCCGACCAGCACCGGCCGCACTCCCAGTCCAGTGCTACTTCAACCGCTTCAAAGGCCACCACCAGGACCAGTCCATTGAGCGGAACGAGAGCCCACCAAGGACCTCAAGACCAAGTACGCCCCCCGCTGCCATGGTAAACTGGCCAGAAGCGGGCAAGACGTGGCCGCGGCCCCACTCCCATGCGGTGCGCCCACTGCGTGGTTTGGTGTGGGACCAGCATTATCGCCACAGCCATCCCCAGTGCGAAGGCAGCATGCCCAGGAGCTTCGAGCTCCGCGAGGACATGGGCCCTGACCGCCTGCAGGCAGTCGAAGACTGGCTGCGGCTGGAAGGGTTTGCCTTCCGCTTCCGCCAGAGGCGCTGGAGGGTCTGGACCCGGCCAGACAGGCCCGGCGAAGGGCTGCGCCCCGACAGGATTGAGGAGGAGGAGAACTCCAACGAGTACCCGTCGGGCGCCACGATCAATGTCTCCATGTGGGACATGATCGAAAAGGAAGTTCCCGGAGCCGGGGACCGACCGCACGCTGCAGGGCAGCAGCAGCAGCGCGTCTCCTGTGAAGGAGAAGCGGTCCGCCGGGGACAGGAAGCGGGACAGGAAGTGGCGGGAGTACCAGGAGTCCCTGGCCGCTGAAGCCGCCCAAGGCGCCAAGGGCGGAACCCCAGCCCGCAGTCCCCAAAGGGCCAGTGGCGGTCAGCACCTCGGCCACACCACTCTTGGCGACTTCCTTCAAGTCGCCAAGCATGCCAAGGCCAAACCCCTGTCATCTGCACCTGAGGAGGTCAGGCCCGGGCAGCGACGTGGAGTCGGCCCACCGCGGGAGCATGCCGGCCGACCAGGCTAGCTCCAGCAGCAGCGTCGCTCCTGAGGAAAGGGACGTGGCGCGCACCTGTGAGCGCGCCTGTGGGGTGCCCTGCAACCTTCAGGTTGCCCGGCAACTGGCCACGCAGCAAAACGCTGCCATGAAGGGCGCCGTCGGCATCGACTAGCAGGAGGCTGCAGAGTGGGCGCATGGCATGGCCGCCGGACTCACGGCCGCAGCCGCCCATGAGGCAGCGACTGCCCAGGTCAAGGGTGAGGTGGCGGCAGCCGCCAAGGAAGCCCGCCTGACGCAGGAGGCCATTGCCTGCAAGGAGGCCGAGGTGAAGGCGCTTGAAGAGGCGCTGGCCCAAGAGAGGGCAAAGATGGAGGCGGAGGGAAGGGCCCACGCCGAAGCGAGGGCTAAGGCCCAGGCAGAGGCCGCCAAGAAGGACGCCATCAAGGCCACGCGACGGAAGGTCGCTGAGAAGAAGGCCAAGACAGAGGCGGGTCTGGCAGCCTTGGAAGCGGAGAAGGCTCGGCTGCAGCGGACCCGGGAAGCCGAGGCGGCTCGTGCCCGGGAGGAGGCCGAAAGGCGAGCTGCGGCAGCCACTGCTGCCGCAATGGAGGAGGCAGAGGCCAAGATGCGTCGCGAGACTCCCCCGGGAGGATCCCGAGTGGAGATCCTTCGAAAGATTTTCAAAGGGGACGCCTCCTCCAAGATGGCGCTGGATCCGGAGGAGGTGGACACAGGCAGCAGTGGGAGCAGTGGCCCCACTGCCTACCGACGGAGGAAGGGTAGGGGGAAGACCCCCGAGAGGTCTCGGAGGCCAGCGGGTGGACATCCCCACGACAGTGACCCCTTCTTCACCGCCAGCGACGGGGATGAACGAGGCCGCCGACATCGCCGAGGAGTGGCTGGTGGAGGAGGCGGAAACGTCCCCATGGAGCCTGAAGGTGAGGATGAGGATCTCATCTCTCCCTACCGGAGGTCGGAGTCTTCCGAGACCGAGACGCCTAGGTGGGGCGACATGGACGAGGATGACGACATGGACTTCGACTACACGAAGAAGCCCCCATCCTCGGACCCACCGAGGCGACCTGGCGGAGACCCACCGGGACCCCCTGGCGGAGGACCTTCAGGACCCCCTGGAGGCGGACTTCCGGGCGGGGGAGGACCCCCTGGACCGGGCGGACCCGGCGGAGGCCCTCCTTGAGGACCCCCTGGGGACCCCGACGACCCACCAGGGAGCGGCGACCCGGATTCCACCTGGCAGTGGATCGTCTACCTCCGCAGGAGGGTCCAGTCCCTGGAGCACGAGGTAGACAGGGGCAAGGGCGAGATGACTCCCATCGCCAGGGTCGCCGCGCGCGCACAGAAGGAGCTGGACATCGCCAAGATCGAGATGGTCAAGAGCGCCAAGGTTGCCACCGCCACCCAGAGGCAGCTGGACATCGCCAAGGGCGAGACCAGGCAGCTGAACAGGGTCATCAGCGGCCTGCAGCAGAGGTTGGACGTGCTGGAAGGCCGTGGGAGCGTCAGCAGCGACCACCCACCCCTGGAGTCTGGCTCGTCGGACGACAGCTGGGGACCTGGACCAGGTCCAGGCAGACCCCACGCCCCCGGCAGAGCCCCCAGGAGTCGCCCCAGCGCCAGTGCCCCCTCTCTCAGCGCCCCCTCTCACCACAGCGCGGGCCGCCGCAACGAGCGCGTGCCGCCCGGCAGTGGCAGTGAGGATTGGCGTGATGAGTGGCTCAGCGCGGAGTACCACAACCGCCATGCTCCACCGCGGACACCGGTACGCCCCCGACACCCCGCACCAGCCCCGGAGCCAATCCCAATGGCTGGTGGACGTTATGGTGGACTCAGGGATGAGGTCCCCAGAGGAGACGTGGAGTGGGATGTCGGCGGAGGTGAGGACCTGGACCTGGACTTGGAGAAGTTCGACATTTCCCCGCCGCGTGGTGTACGACAGGAGGCGGCTGAACGCAGCCGCCGGCGCCGTGATGAGGAGGCATACATGGAAGGAGTACGGCGTGAACATCTAGGTTCAGCGTACATGGAGGAACCACGGCGTGGCCAGGCGGATACCGGGGAGGAGATGGGAATGCCAGCCGTGGGAATTCGTGGGAGAGGCCGATGGGAACCTCGGTCGACCTCGCGGATGGCGTTCATGGCCTCTAAGGCCGCGGATGCCGCATCGTGGGAAGACTTGAAGGACATCAAGCCCCCCATGTACGATGGCAACCCCCTCAACCTCGACCGCTTCTTGGAGAAGCTGGACGATTGGGGGGTGACCGTCACTGAGGACATGGATCCCGCAGATGCGGAGAAATATGTCTTCAGACGGTTCAGGTACCGCCTGCCTGAAGTGCTCCAAGAGCTATACTTCGTGGCGACCAAGGAGGGGAAAATCAAGACCCTTAAGGAGGCCAAGAAGTGGCTCAACGAGCAGGAGCGGGTGGACGCTCCGCAGGTGGGTGCCAAGCGGTGGAAGTCCATCAAGCTTCAGCATGATGGATGGGAGATCTGCCTACGGGACTGGCGAGACTTCCGAGGGCAATACACCCTCTTCCGCTGCAACGTGGAGGACTGGAACGAGGGTGACGAGCAGGCTCGCCTGCTCTCCGTGCTGCCAGAAGCATGGATCAAGAGGGTTACCAAGGAGGAAGCCAAGAGGGCCAAGTCCAACCACACGGTCATGATGATGCTCCCCAAAGAGTATCATACGAACGTGGTGGCTTGGACAAGGAAGAACGTGGCCCGGGATGTCAAACGGCACTCCCTGGGGAACGCTCTCCTCATCACCGTCTCGGGCGATCGCGAGAAAACCGCGATGTGGCGCCTTGACGAGTGTGACGTGAGCGGCCAGACCATCCGTCTGCAGGCCATCCCGGCGCGGATGAGCTGCGACGAGATCCTGGAGTGGGTTGGAGAGGAGGTGCTCAAGGAGTACCGGAACCTCCACCACACCCGCGGGTTGAGGCCCGGCGACCGCGACGTCAACTACGTTGGCGAGGGGCCTGGCGGGGAAGCTGCCATGGACCCAGCGGGAGCGGACGGCGATGAGGCTCTCGTTGACGATGATGACGACGATGAATCTGCCGAGATGGCCGTTTGTGCCTTCGTCGCCAACAACCTGAGCGCGGGGAGCAACTGGGGAAGCTGGAAGCCCCTGCCGCAGGGTTGGAAGAAGAGGGAGGAGAGGGACCCCCGCCGCATTGGTGACCCTCCGCTGTCCTTTTGGGAGTTCATACGAGCTCACCCTCAGGGCTGTTTCGTGTGTTATGGGAGGAAGAAAGGCTTCAACCATGACCACCGAACATGCCCCATGCACCAGGCCGACACGGAGGCCTACAAGAAGGCGCACGGGTCGAAGAAGCGTGCACCCGCGGGTATCCGGGAAGCCAAAGTGGAGGTCGACAAGGACGAGCTCTCCAAGCTGATGTCGGTGCACCGGGGACCGAATTAGCCAAGGAGATCCAGGAGATCAAGAGGAACTGGGTCCCCAGGTCGGACAACGAAAACAAGGAGAACAAAGAGAACGACCAGAACAAGGACAAGGACAAGAAGCCTAGGAATAGGGTGTCAACGAGGTTGATGCGGAAGAGATTACCCCTACTTCCACAACCGGCGCTCCCTAGCGGAGCCCCTGCAGCCAAGGGCCCCAGCTAGGGCGGTCGCAGGATGGCGTTGTGGGAAGCGCCATACCATCCAAGTCGGGAGTTGGTAAGCACAGGAGGGACTGCCGCGGGCCGAAGGCCCGGTCCGGCACCCAGTCCCGGTGGCGGGGTGAGGGCAAGTGAAGGCACGAACCCTGGCACCCGTCCATCCTTCGCGACCAAGAATAGGTTTGATGTACTCCAAGATCTATCCGAGAGTATCGGACTATCACCCGGACCGCAGCTGGATGCTGCGGATGGGCAGCCTGAGCCCATTGTCCACGACCTGCACCAGTCGCTTGTTGAGCTTCTGGAACGGCCGGAGATCCTGAGCCTGCAAGCCGTGCGCCGAGTTGGGCGTGAGCGGCAGTTGCATCTTAAGGTCCGTGCCTTATGCGGGGAAGTGGAGAAGGTCTTCGACGTGTTGGTCGACACGGGAGCTCAGGTCAGCTTGGTCAAGGCTTGCCTACTTCCGCCAGAGTGTTTGACCGACAGTAGGAAACCTGTCAGGCTGAAGGTGGCGAATGGCCAGTACATGGTGGGAGGCACGAAGGAAGTGGCCATTGGGCTGCAGTTCGTGAACCACCGTGAGCTGAGCCGCCCAGACCTCGGCAAGGAAATCCTCCTGCAAGGTCGCTTCTACGAGGCCCAGATGGACTGGGACATGATCGTTGGGTACGACTTCATGATGGAGAGGGACTCCGGCGTTCTCCCGGCCCAGGCCTCCATGACCCTGTACCAGGACGACCAGCTCTCGTGGCTTTCGTCACCTGAGCACCATGTGGAATGCCAATGGATCCACCCTGAACGTAATCAGCTCGAAGTAGCCACGCTGGGCACTGAGCCAACTGGGCCAGCAAACCAGGAGTACGGCGTAATGCCGGAACCGGCGAGCCGAGTGGTTGCGGACCTGGGAGCTTCGGATCTGGCCCTGGATGCGTTCTCTTCAGGGACCTCCGCCCATCTTCGGGTTTGTGAGAAGTACTGGAGCGCCCAGGACTCCGCGTGGAAGAAGCACTCGGGTCCGCATCAGGGTTTGATGTGGATCCATTGCCCCCGATGGACATTCCAAGGGCGATAGCGAAGATTCGCAAGGACCGCTCCAAGGCAGTGCTGGTTGTTCCTATGGGATGCACCGAGGAGGAAAGCACCCGACATTGGGTGGTCTCATTGACCAACATGACCTTAAACAAGGTCGTCCTACCGGCTGGAGAAAGTGTCTATCAGGACGCTAAGGGACAGCCCGTGCCACCCCAGAGATGGCCAACGGAATTCCACTATGTGGATGGGGGCCTTGATCAGGCCGACACCACGGACTTCGTGTGTGTCAACTGCATCATAGCGGAGCCATGGCGGCAATGCTTTGCGGTTTCCCCTGTTGACATCGGAGAATCGGAGCACCCCCTCACAGAAGAGGAGTTGGATCACGTTCAGGGGTATATGGAGCAGGCCTTTCACGACTGGGGGAGCCAGCGTGAGGGCAAGGGCCAGGACAAAGCCTGGTGGGAAGTTGACTCGATCGTCTCTGGTTCCTATGATGGGAACACCTTCGTGCAGAGGGTGCTGGACCACATGTCCAGCCAGGACGAGCCAATCGGCGGTAACCCACCCACCTACGGCGACCTGTTTCGAGGCAAGACAAGAGATGGCCCTTTGGGCCACCTGGGAAGACCACCTGAGCCGAAACCGAGCGGGGTCGCTACCCCTCAAGTAAGCTCAGTGGTCCAGGTGTCCGGGAAAGCCAAGGCGGAGTCCGATGATTGCCCCAAGAGCCAGGCATTGAGGGCCAGGCTGAAGCAGAAGTATGGCGATACCTTCTTCAGCGGAAAACCTGTGTTTCCCCCACCGGTGCGTGGACCGTATGGCGAGGCCAAGATACGACTGAAGCAGGACCCTGCTGTGTATCGGCACCGGGAGTTTGCCCTGAGGGGCGAGGGGAAGGAGGCCATGGAGAGGATCCTCCGTGACTTCATCGAGAAGGACTGGCTGGAGCGGTGCCACTCCGAGTGGGCCTCTCCGTGCTTCGTCATCCCCAAGAAGGTGGCCGGTGAGTGGCGGCTGGTGGTCGACTACCGCGGCCTAAACGCCCAAACGCAGCATGACAGCTATACGCTGCCCCTCATTGAGGACATGCTGCAAAAAACAACACCGCCGGAGGATCTTCACGGTGATTGACCTGAAACATGGTTATCATCAGATGCCTCTCGCCGAGGAGTCCCGTGCCTGCACAGCCATGAGCACCCAACTTGGACCTCTCCAGTGGAAGGTGATGCCTATGGGCGTTACCAACGGCAATGCGGCTTTTCAGCGGATGCTGGAGAACCTGCTTGAGCCAGTGCGTGACTGTGCGGACCCCTTCGTGGACTAAGTGATCATTGCGTCCAGGGACCCCAGTATGAGGTACGAGGAGCTCCTGGAGGCACATGAGAGGGACGTCACTCGAGTGCTGGACCTTCTGGTTCGGCACAAACTCATGGGCAGCAGTGACAAGGCCACCATTGCGGTAAGCGAGGTAGTCTTCGCTGGCCACGTAGTCGGGAACGGGCAGCGAAAGCCCATACCTGGCAAGGTGGCTGCGATTGAGCACTGGGAAAAGCCCAAAACGGTCTCCGAGCTACGGGCGTACTTCGGGTTCTGCAATTACTACTCGGGGTATATCAAGATGTATGCCGAGTATGCAGCCCCCATGACGACCATGCTCAAGGGCAACCGAAAGGAGACCAAGAAGGGGTCCAAGAAGGCTCTGGTCTGGACTGCTGAGTCCGACCGTGCCTTTGAGGGGATGAAGCAGGCGCTGCTATCCGCAGTGGGTCTGCACCTCGTGGATGCTGACTGAGCGTTCGTCCTGCGCACCGACGCTTCCGACTACGCCGTTGGCGCTGTGTTGGAACAAGTGCTTCACGATGGGAGGCACGTGCCAGTGGCCTTCTGGAGCCGAGTCCCGGCGGAAGGCCAGAGACGGACGTGGACGCCCCGAGTAAAGGAGGCGTATGCCATCGTCATGGCTCTCAGGAAATGGGCTGGGTACATAGCCCTCCATCCCGTCACCGTCTGCACCGACCATCAGAGTCTGCAGTCGTGGCACAAGGAGCACGTGGACACCCCCTTCTGGTCCCGCCTCCCGACCGGCAAGATGGCATGAGACCTTGGCCAAGTTCGACCTCACGGTTGTGTATGTTCCTGGCAAGGACAACACCGTGGCGGACTGTCTCGGTAGGTGGGCCTATCCCGCCAGCAAGGGCATGACGGATGTCTCTGCCCATGGCGATGAGGCTGAGACCGCTGAAGCCAAGAGGATCACTGAGTTCGAGCGCCTGATGGAGGAGGAGGGTGTTAAATGCTTCGTCGTAATGGCTGCCGATGCCCCCCTCAGAACTAGGATGGGCAGAGCGGTCAGAGTACTCGCCCCTGATGGAGCTGACTCCGACAAGCACCTCTTCCCTGAATCTTGCCTCCAGGACAACTGGACCGACGACTACGCCTAGTCTGAGGCCTTTCAGGCCGAATATAGGGCTGTGACCGACCCTGATGACGGGCAGAAGTGGCCAAAGGGGCTGACTGAGGAAGATGGCAAGCTCTACCGGAATGGTAAGCTGCTGGTCCCAGAACCCGGGTGCTCGAGCTGTGTGAAGCTTGGCACCACCACATGATGCACCCAGGGGTCAAGAAGCAAGCCCTGGACATGCAGCGCCGGTTTGAGATCGACCAGATCAATCTCTACACCGCCATCAAGAAGGTCAGGAAGGGTTGCTCGGTCTGTCAGGCCTGCAATCCCGGTAACCGGAACGTCAAGGGGGAAGCCCGATGGACTCCGGTGCCTGACCCGCCCATGGGGAGCGTGGCCATGGACGTCTTCTCCATGCCCCAGGTGCACATAGGCAAGGAGACCTTTGACTGTGTGGTTCTTTGTGTGGATCGCCACAGTGGCTACGTAGTAGCCGTTCCGGCACGCAAAAAGGGGTTGCTTGCCAAGGAAGTGGCAGTCATGATGATTTGTCATTGGCTGACCGTCTTTGACATCCCCCGCACCATTTGCAGTGACCGAGGGCCCCAGTTTACTGGTGGCTGGTTCAAGGCTATGTGTTCCCTCATGGGAATACGTCATGCCAAGAGCGTCGCCTATCTCAGTTGGTCTAACGGCCGTGCTGAAGTGGCTCGACGGCAGCTATTCGAGAAGCTGCGCAAGATCCACATCACCAATCCACGTCGGAACTGGTTTGAGGAGATGTGGCCTGCCCTGAAGGCCCATCATGACGCCCCCACTCCGGGTGGTTTGTCCCCTCACCAGATTCTGTTCGGCAGGGATCCCCCCGGTCGGGGGCTTCCCTTGTCTGGTGATGGCATGGCCATGGACGCCAAGGAATTCTTTGCGCGACAAGAAGCAACGGCGCGGGACATCCGCCAGCAGCTTGAGAAGGAGCATGCTGAGCGTCAGAAGTCCGCCCCGAGCTCGACAGCGCAGAAGTTCAGGGTGGGAGACCCGGTGTGGGTGATCAGACCCTGCCCTATGGCCACCCACCGCACCGGAAACCTGGTTCAAACCTGGGGAGGTGGTCCGCAGGATTGGTGAGGACACCTACCGCATCAAGGTGGGTCACGAACAGTTCCGGGAGCGCATGAGAGTCAACTCTGTGTAGGGGAACCCGACCTCTGTGGCCAACATGTGTCCCTGAGCTACGCCGCACATGAGGCTGATTCGGACGACGATTATGTTGAGCAGGACGACTATACAGTCGAGAAAATCCTGGCCCAGCGTCGGAACGCCTCGGCACCCGGAGGCCTGGAGTTCAAGGTTCGTTGGCGAGGCTATGGGCCGTCCCACGACACCTGGGAACCCGTCCCCTCGTTCGTGCCGCAGATTAATACCCCCTTCATGGACTACATCCGCAAGCACAAGACCAAGATCCATGTCTCGGACTTGGCAGCACTCACCCGGGCGATTGCAGCCAGGGGCGCCTGATCATCGCCCTGAGCTCTCCCCTGATGCAGTTTGAGCGCTCGTGAGGTCGACGGATCATCCCTCACTTGCTTGGTCTCTCCCATCTTCCAGTGGCCTGCCATCAGAGTGGCCATATACCCCCCCTTGCTGAATCCAGAGGAGGATGGCCCCTCTCTTTCACTCCTCTTTGTCACTCCCGGCTTGCTGAATCCTTGGGAGACCGGGCAGGGAGACTGACCTATTTTCTGAGCTCTTAGGGCCTTGAAGCCCATACGACGTTGCGCAACGGATGCCGCTGTCATTGGCATTGCGATTTTTGGGTGTGTGGTCTGGTCCCATGGCACTTGCGGGATCCAGACCAGTCTACGTGTGTCTGCAGACTATATATGGCCTGAACTCAGGCATTTTCCTGTCCACCCTCCTGCATACGCCTTATCCTAACTGGGGCGTGGTTTGGCGCTCTGTCCAGAGTGTGTTTACACGCCTATTACCCCGCTTTTTGCTTGTTTTTCTGCCCCCGAGGATATGTGCATCTGTATGTTAAGTGTTGTCAGCCCATCACTGAGGAATGGACTGCTTTTCCCCCCCGAGGGGATGCGAATCGGAATACGCAGGCGCCTTGAGTCGCCGTGTACATGCTCTTACGTAAGGTCCAGCCTGGACCAGTACCTAACTACGGATTTTTCTGTTTGAGTGCCCCTGATACCGTGTGCCCCAGTGGCTGTAATGTGCTGAGATCCTGATGGCGCCAGGCGGGAAGCCCAGTTGCCTGACTACACTCCCAGCGGTCCGCCACTGTCAGTCCCAGTGTGAGCCTACCGACTCGCAGACGCACTTGCAGTCGCATGGCGACCTCCGGTGTCCTCACCTCGGTCAGTCTGCCTGGGAAACTGGTGGTTTGAGGAGTCGGCACCTCCGCCCACACTGCACGGGGATCCCCCATGCATGGCCTTCGTGGTAATGGGGCGAGGGAAAAGACGGCCTTGATGCCGGATCCCTTAAGGAGGAGCTCCTTCGGCTGTACCACTCTGGACTTGCGTCGTGGATATGAACATGGTGCGCCCAAGGAAGGACCCGTGGGGACTCTCCCGCAGCCTGCGGCCTTGGGAAGCCTGGGGTAGCCCGATGGATCTTTGTGGTCGCTTCGGACCTGTGGGACCACCTCGGTCGTCGTGTGACGCCTATCTTGGCCGTGTATGCCACTGCCACTGTGGTAGTGACCATCGCAGCCGGCACCCGGTGCGCCTGGTATGGGTTAACGGGTCCTTCGGATGCCGAACCATCGCCGCCAGGACCCGGGACTTGATACTTGATACTATACTTGCAGTTACTAACAGCTACAGCATCGTACCTGTCTTACTGTGGGATTTGGGTAGCCCAACTTGCGAATCAGCCCGAATTGAAGATGTGACACACTCCCCTTCAGGGGATGGTCCTGGGTACCCGCTGCCATGCTTGGGTGTTATCGAGCCCCCCCCAGGGTTTGGTCTAGGGAGGGGGGTGGCCCGGAGGCCTGTGAGCCGTCACACCCGTGCGGAAGCCGTTGACACCGGCTGTCAGCGGGATATCCCTGTTCTCTAACCCGCGAAATCTGGAATCCGATTTCTAACCATTAAGTCGAGGTGGAATTACCATAATTTTACTGTCTTGGTCAATTTGCGGTTAGAAATTGGTGAAATACCCGATTTCTACCGCGATTTCCAATTGTCGTGAAATCGCCGCAGTCGCGCCGCCTGTCGTCGCCTGTTCCGTGGACTGCATTAGAGAATTCTGTAGAACGATCCTTCTTGAAGTTAAGACTGAAACAGTCTTCGAGTGATGCGCAATTTTCTCCTTGATATAACGGATCGCGTCCCAGATTTTTCCCAGAAAATCTGGGCAGCCGAAGGCGCTATGATCCCCCAAGTGGAATAACAAGGGTTACGAGCGTTCAAGCGCTCAAGGACGAACTAACGTGCCTCATAGGCACTGTGTATGAGGTTTTGCCCCCCATAGTCATAGGATGAGGCCAAGGGATCCCAACTCCATAGGCCCAAAGGGTTGGTCATTTTGAGTGTTCTCCAAGAAGTGCGCTTTTGCACGTACTTGGCGTCCAAATACGTGTAGAAGTATGTTGAGTTGGCGTTTTCTCCCTCTTTGCTTGCCTCTACATCCGGGGCATATCACTTGTCTTCCCCGGATAGTACATATATGATCTCCATATATATATGGGCAACATATTTTGTGTGCATGCTAAAATTTGGCTTTCCGAAAGGAGGTCGATTTTCGACCAAAGCATTTGCATGCGTGTTAAGGGACCAAAGTTACGTTAGAATATAGGCATACTTTGATTCTAGGCCACTAGGTTGGGTGCAGAAGGCGTGGGTAGGGTTGTATGCCATATTTGGTGTCATATTGCGTGCCCATTTGGCGGGTGCACCATTTCAAGACTAACCCGCCAATGGACCCCATATCGCACGAGGCCCTTCATTGTACTCCCAACCAACACTCGCAAACCCAACCTTTATGAAGAGACGCTTGTGGAGCGCTGCCGAAGCGATGCATTGCGAGCAAGGTGTGTTTTTTGCAATATTCCATTTTTGCATGTGCCCACTTGGCAGGCAGCGCGCGCGACCTTCCAAAGCGCCCGAAGTGGAGCACATAGGTGGAATCCACCTTCACAAAATGTTTGACCGCTTGGTTGGTTTCACCTCCCGATGATTTTGCACCCAGGAAACCTTGACGATCTCAACAATGTGCAAAGCGGGGTATATGGCACCACATCACAAAATTAGATCAATCAAATGAACATGTTTCGGGCTAGTCGCCCCTCCTCAGCTGTAAGAGTAGAGAAGAACAAACCATTGCAAAGCATCCCACCAAAGTAATGGGAATGACAGAAAAAATAGATGCAGCGAACAACAATCGAAACACAAATTAAATATCGGGAGCACAGGCCTTCCTCAGCGCGCGCGTGCGCCACCCATGAAATAATTTCCCCAAGTTAGGTGGTGGCTGCAACGTAGCAAATAATTGTACATCCGGAAGGAAAGACAAATTATTCACAAACCCTCTCACGACTCTCGAAAAAGAAACCGGGATCGCGCTGTGATGTGGGGCACGGAAGGCGTGTATCCTTGATCTTTTCTTTTCATGTGACTTCGAGTTGATGTACTTAGGCTTGTCATTCCAAGAAAACTTTGGCTTTGTGGTGAGGGAGGGGGGGTAGCCCCATCTAATGATTGCGCCTCTCAGTCGCTCCCAAGAAATCTTGTAGTAGCTCTCGTGCGAGCACAATCTCAAAAAACAGATGCACTCCCCCCCCACCCAACCTTCCTTGACACTCCTTGGGCTGTTCGAGTGCCAAGGAATGTAGAGGGCCGAATGTGTGGGTTTCCAGTACACACTGTGCCTAAGTGGGTGTAAGCTGATAAACAATACATCCAAAAAAGGAACGTGTGCCACCACCCCTCTTTGTAGGATGTCAAAAGTCAGGTTTGGGGGATAAATTGACTTCAAAAGGGAGTCCAAAGAGGGCCCCGTATTTTTCGGATGGAACATAAGACCATCGTCGATGAATCTCATGAGTTTGATTGATGTGTGTAGATGTAGCTTTAGTCTTTCGTAAAACCGAAGTACTAACGTACTCCATGTTGGTGCAGCATTAGTCCCCATCGCCCATCCCGTCAATTGTTGAAATATCCCCACCCCCGGATTTTCGAAAATGCAGTGTGTATACACCACATTTAGCAATAGTTCACCAATGGTCAACGACTCGGTGTACTCAATACTTAGAAATGGGAAATGGACACAATGTGTTTCCCATCTCTCGCTCCCCAACGGACTGAAAAGAAATCTCAAAAGAGAGATCTCACCATCTGTCAGATCCTGAGTCAACTCAGGGGTGGATTCGAACCACCCCTTGTAGAATGCAAAGGCATCATGAACATTCGTCCATGTCACATTAGTGTACATTGAGTGAAAATCAAACGATGTGACCGCATAGTCGTTCCAATTGTGTACTTGACTAAGTGTATGTACTCGGCTCACCAAGTCACACGAATCACGTAATGGGGTTGACATCTCATCATAGGTACGATCAAGCTTCAACACAATTGTCCCTGCCACACCTAACACAACCGAAGCTGTCGTAGTGGCCCATGTGTGAAGGCCTACTACCGGTCTTCCATTCCATCGTCCTTGACATATCGTGGTTGATTTATGCGTCTTACATAATAAATAGAACACACCAAGAACGGAACTCGCTTGACATGCCAAATACGATGAAAAAATCTGAAACAACCGTCCTGACAGCAATATTAACATGAGTGCATGCAGGTGTGCTTGCCATAAATTGGATTGGACCTTCCAATATGACTTCGTCGCTTCATCTTTCCCTAAAAATTTGTATACGTTCCGTCCACCAATTGTGGAATTCATGTGAGCTTCGGCTTCCTTAATGTACACCTTTAACGGCATTAGGACGGCCAAACCATCCTTGTTTGACTTGACGATCACATTTTCCCTAAGGAAACTTTCAAGTTGATAATATTTCAATGAAACACATCTATGAACTAAACCTCTCGAGTAATGGTGTTGGATTGAATTGAAAACGCGATTCTTTGAGTCCAATATCATGTTTTCAAAGACAAATGCCTTGGCGCCACATTCTTCCATGATTTTATCATTGGGCATGGTACCCTTGGATCTAATTAAAAGAGGATAAGGTAGAACATCAAACGAATCCACTTCCGGTGGATGCAACATATAATGAATATCCCAAATGAGGACACGTCGCAATTCGGTGTACGCACTGTAGAGTCGACTCATTAGCACCTTCAAAAATGAAATGGGGTGTGGAGAAGGAACGAATTTTAAACCAAATGCCAATAGCTTAGACAAATGATCCGGTATCTTGTGTACGGGCGCGCCATCAAGTGTTCTAAACGTTGATGTATTCACCGTTTTGACTTGCCATTATTTTTGTCTCCGCCATTTGGATTTTCTTGCCTTGGTCTCGCCTTGGATTCATCGGTATCTTCTTTTGGTGGCCCTTGTTTCTGGCGCTTTCGCGCTTTCTCTTGTGACTCGCACTTGATTTCGTGGATCCCGTGGAAGCGCTCGATGCACTTGAACTCCTTTTGGCTTCGCGTTTTTTCTTCGTTTTGTTGTCTCCGGCGGCGTCTTTGGTGGTATCCTTGCGCCGCCCGCTTATGTCTTTTGGATCAATCATGTTAGGCATCACAAGTCTCATCGCATTCATGAGAATGTCCACTCGTTTATTCATAATCTTTTGGTCCGCGAGGGCTTTTTGTTGCATCTCGGAAGTTTGTGAAGCATGCTCTTTCAAGGCGTTATCAACTTGATCCTTCACCTTCTTGTTTGAGATCGCCGCATTCTTCTCTACCGTTCTCCTTGCTTGCCACTCTTCCCAACCTTGATAATTTCTCTCAAAGCTTGTCACCGTGACTTGTTTGGCGATCGCCACATTTTGAATGGCTCTTCGTTTATTATGATATCCCCCTATGGCTTCATCACAGAAATCATTCCCATCGTCCATCATTACATCATCGGATGGTAACGAGAAGGTGTAGTGGCATACCCCAACATAATACTTATCATATTCTTTCTTGAGCGTTTCGAACGTCTCATCCGCCTTCTTTTTGGCGCTCTCCACATCCTTGTTGATGTACTCGATCTTCTTCGTAAATTGTGCCACATATATTTCTTTTTGTTTGTCCTCCTCTATGATGGTTAATACTTTCTCATTCCCATTTCGGAATACGGATTTTTCGGCTTGGAATCTGTTCGCCAATAGCCATTTCAATTTTCTCTTGGAGCATAACTTGGATTGGTAGGCTTGGAAGGCAAAGAGATGGTTGAGTGTGTCCTTCTTCAGGAGTTGGGGAATTGATCTTAAATTCCAACGATCTTTTGGCGCCATTAGTGTAACACGTGCGAAGTAACTTCAACCTTCACAAATTGTTTGACCGCTTGGTTCGTTTCACCTCCCGATGATTTTGCAGCGAGGAAACCTTGATGATCTCAACAATGTGCAAAGCGGGGTATATGGCACCAAATCACAAAATTAGATCAATCAAATGAACATGTTTCGGGCTGGTCGCCCCTCCTCAGCTGTAAGAGTAGAGAAAGATCAACCATTGCAAAGCATCCCACCAAAGTAATGGGAATGACAGAAAGAAAGGATACAGCGAACAACAATCGAAACACAAATTAAATATCGGGAGCACAGGCCTTCCTCAGCGCGCGCGTGCGCCACCCATGAAATAATTTCCCCAAGTTAGGTGGTGGCTGCAACGTAGCAAATAATTGTACATCCGGAAGGAAAGACAAATTATTTACAAACCCTCTCACGACCCTCGAAAAAGAAATCAGGATGGCGCTGTGATGTGGGGCACGGAAGGCGTGTATCCTTGATCTTTTCTCTTCAGTCGTTGACCATTGGTGAACTATTGCTAAATGTGGTGTATACACACTGCATTTTCGAAAATCCGGGGGTGGGGATATTTCAATAATTGACGGGATGGGCGATGGGGACTAATGCTGCACCAACATGGAGTACGTTAGTACTTCGGTTTTACGAAAGACTAAGGCTACATCTACACCCATCAATCAAACTCATAAGATTCATAGACGATGGTCTTATGTTCCATCCGAAAAATATGGGGCCCTCTTTGGACTCCCTTTTGAAGTCAATTTATCCCCCAAACCTGACTAATGACATCCTACAAAGAGGGGTGGTGGCACACGTTCCTTTTTTGGATGTATTGTTTATCACCTTACACCCACTTAGGCACAGTGTGTACTGGAACCCCACACATTCGGCCCTCTACATTCCTTGGCACTCGAACTGCCCAAGGAGTGTCAAGGAAGGTTGGGTGGGGGGGGGGTGCATCTGTTTTTTGAGATTGTGCTCGCACGAGAGCTACTACAAGATTTCTTGGGAGCGACTGAGAGGTGCAATCATTAGATGGGGCTACCCCCCCTCCCTCACCACAAAGCCAAAGTTTTCTTGGAATGACAAGCCTAAGTACATCAACCCGAAGTCACATGAAAAGAAAAGATCAAGGATACACGCCTTCCGTGCCCCACATCACAGCGCGATCCCGATTTCTTTTTCGAGAGTCGTGAGAGGGTTTGTGAATAATTTGTCTTTCCTTCCGGATGTACAATTATTTGCTACGTTGCAGACACCACCTAACCTGGGGAAATTTTTTCGTGGGTGGCGCACGCGCGCGCTGAGAAAGGCCTGTGCTCCCGATATTTAATTTGTGTTTCGATTGTTGTTCGCTGTATCTTTTTTTTCTGTCATTCCCATTACTTTGGTGGGATGCTTTGCAATGGTTAGTCTTTCTCTACTCTTACAGCTGAGGAGGGGCGACTAGCCCGAAACATGTTCATTTGATTGATCTAATTTTGTGATTTGGTGCCATATACCCCGCTTTGCACATTGTTGAGATCGTCAAGCTTTCCTAGGTGCAAAATCATCATGAGGTGAAATCAACAAAGCGGTCAAACATTTTGTGCAGGTCATTGTGTTTAGAAGGATTGGTTGATTACTCAATCCAAGCCGAAGATATTATAATATATTTGTGCACTTTTCAAGGCACTTTTGCGTGTCTTTTCGCCAATTTTGCTGTTTTTTGCCCGTAATGATGTCAAGTGGCGACCGTGTATCTCGACGTTGCGCCGGATTGACATCATGACCCAAGTATGTTATGGGGTTACAAACTTCGGTGCCCAACATATCTTGAACTTGGCAAATAACTCCTCTTGGGCTTGGCATACCGCGGCCGCCATGTTGGCGATTTGGGACTATCCCAAATCATGGGCTCACTTGGCGACCCTGCCATTCCCAAAACCGGAGGGGTTGGGCGATGTTGTTGGACGCATATGACTTGATACCAATTCTATGGCACACTCCGGTCCAAGTCGGGCATGTGTCCCATTTGCCCCAGCCATGAGTGTGCGCAATTTCGGCCATTTTGAGCAATTTTCTACATTTTCTGCCCGCCGTGCACCATGTTCAGCGACCTCGTGCACGACAGACGCATGGACCAATGGACCATATATGACATGGGTGATATGTATATTGGTCCCCATGGTTCGCACACCACGTGGGCGAAGCGGAGCAACCTTCGTCAAGGTGCTAGCCCAAGGTGAGTGTGGACGATTTTGCCATTTTGGCATTTGTGGACCCAATTGGGATTGTCACCAGGCCGAGTGGCAGGAGGATTTTTCAGAGCCAAGTGAATGGGCGTCTCAGTTGGACTCCTGGTGGATCACGTGTGGAATGGCAGATCCGATCTCCAAGCCGGCGTGGAGATATACTATTGGGAGCACCCCCGGATTTCGGCTCATTTCGAGCAGCGGAAATGACCCCCTTTTGGGACCCCAATTTCACCCCACCGTGTGGTCAATTGGCGGCCCTATATCTCTATGCCCATGGAGAGCCTGGACTCAATTTCAGGTTGTGCACTCAGATATGGGTCCTAGGTCCTGCCTCCTATCCTGTGGATTATTGGCCTTACCCTGGCCGGGCGTTCCACGCGTGGGAATGATGCCAATTTTGGTGATTTTGGCATCATGACCCCACTTGACGAACCTGTGGTGCCCTGATGCCGGGGGCTCAGAGGGAATCCGGTTGCGTGGGGGCTCCGGAGAGTTTGTACTCGAAAGGGCTAAGGTCAGTTGCTTCGTCCCTACCTCTGGCGGGTCCTGACGAGGGGTCACCTTTGGAGATTTTTGAGCTAATATCAGTTCGGGCTGAAACAGCCCATTTTCAGCTACCAACTCCTAGGGGATAATGGTGGGGCCATATCTCTGGCTCGAAGCGGAGTTGGGACCTGCATGGGAGCCATTGTCGGTTGGCCTCGGAGCCTCTTGGTTCCCAGGAACTCGCCTGTGGCTGAGCGGGACACCCCCCCTATTGGCAGGGTTTCAGGGTCCGGACTGAGCAGGGTATGGGTTGTGTTTGAGCCCCCGCCCCCACCAGCTACTGAGAGGGTCGGACCTGGGATTGGGATATAAGTTTGGACTGAGTGTCTATTGTTCTGTGATGCCCTTACCCAAGTCCAGTCTGGACCCCATGTGTACATATCCTGATGTGTTGCTGTACATACTTTTGTTCCTTGGTGGCAAGGATCCTGAAACGCTTTGTCACATGACACGAGCGTATTGATGCCCCTGTGAGCGCAGTGCTTTGCCTGCCTGCTTGCTTGTGCGTGTCACCGCAGCGTCCCGTGGCGAGGCCTCCCACGGGAACGCGTTAATACCAGACAAAACTGACCATTGGCCTCAAGTTTCATCAAGGGCGCACCTTTCATATAATTATGCCCACACACATGTAACATGCGTTGCCTGTCTAGTTACCAACACAACCGCCAAGCAGGCAAGTCCACTAGCCTCAAATACGTTCAAATGAAAACAAGTGTGGGGGCATCAGAATTCACATAGTGCGACCTCCAAAAAATTCAGCTCTTCACATGCATAGTAAGAACATGGGAAAGGCAGGGAGTAGGGGGAAGGGGTTGATTCCACACTCCAAGCAAGGCCTCTCCTTTCGGCGCTACACGCCTCAAGTGGGACGTAGCTTGATGATAGGCGTGGAGCAAGGATGCGAAGAAAATGCGGGGGAAGGGGTGTGTAATGCCCTCGACCAACTCACAGACATGGATCGGTAAGCCCGTCCCAAGGCAACGGAGGATTAGAGAAGGACATCCCAACAACAGGTATGAGCGGGCCCCTTGACGCGCCACGGCCCGAAAAGGCCAGTGCCTTGCGTCCGGGTACCCGACGCAACCAGAGGACAGCAGACAATTGACCAGCCCGCACGACAATGGAACTCTCCATACCTCAACGGATCGAAGACAGAGGGAAAGGGGGGGGGGGCAAGGTGTGCACGTGCTACTTGATACAAAGAACCGGGGGCAGGGTGGCGCTTGGAGGAAACCATGATGGGACGGCCACGCCTACACCTATGATTTTAAACCTCATTTCGTCACATAACTCAGTATCTTGGCATTTTCGCAAACAGCTTGATAATCTCCACATGACTGCGAAGTCGATTTTTGAAAATTCGAATCTTTTGGAGAATCCATTTCTGATCTGGCATCGCACTCACTAAGGATTTCCCGTAATCGCAGATTCATTCGCGATTTAGCGGCAGCGAGGCAAGCGTAAATAGTTAGTTTAGTCGATTTAGGGCGTACCTGCAACGGCACGCAGGAACTGAGCATATGAGGTTGCGTAACTAAGCATACTCGACATTCTGAGCACAATTCTGGTCCCCCGTCCTCACCTGCTGTAAGGTTCTAGGCAGCTATCATGCTTCCCCCCCCCTTTTGACACCACAAACGGCTACAAACATGCCATCCATGACTCCCATTGTAGGCCTTTGAACCCACAGGAGTATGGAGGACCACCCTGGTAGAGCAATACCCTATGCCCATTTCAGCCACGAACACTACAAGGCGCCACAGCCCAGCATGTAGTGTAACTCAGGGAAGGGAGTTGGGGGATGGGTGGATCTACTTTTTTCGCTCCCCACACCAAAAGCAACCCCACAACAAATCCCGAAAAAGCGGTAGCACGCAGGCCCCCACCATAACACCCATCAAATACAAATCTGTATGTCTATGTCGGGGGAACTGGTGGTGGGGAGGGGGACATATTCCAATGCTTGTAGTGACACACCACGCATGGAAAAAAAACGACGGACCACTACTCAAGGTTGGTTCCCATCCCCCCATCAGCACATTAATACGTGAGGTTCCCAGCACAGTCCCCAACCAGGAATCTAACCTGGACCCTCGGTTCAACACCATCATACTACAAGCATTATCCCATCAGCGAAACAAGGCGCCAGGCAAGAATGTAAAACATCCAAACAGACGGGACTATGCCCAGTCAGTCCAAACCACACGGCACTATGTGAAGTATGCGGGTCATCACCCCGGAGTCACACTCCGACACTCAGACACTGGATAATGATGGACCCCCCAAGCGACAGTCGATGCTCAGGCGCATGTCACAATGCACCAAACCCTTACAACGATTTCGGGGGGTTTACACTTCGGGGTGGACGAGCCCCCCTTCCTTTCGGGCTGAACTTAATGGCAGCCAATGTGACATGGAAACAATCCTTGAAACGAACGACACCGCACTGCACGGAACTCACCACACTTACTGCACGGATAAGTAAATTGCCAATCAATTAATGACTGCACAAGCGTCGCACCATAAGATTGTGGTGGAAGATGGTGTAGAATTGCTCGGAAAGAGAAAAGAAGAGAGAAGCCATTCACTCAGAGGTGAGCTGATGCAAACACATGGGGTAAAAAATGCACAACATTTGTGAATCACGTGTATTGTGTCTGACCATGTGGGTTATGGAGGGGTAGAACAACCAAAACACAAAAAATGTCAGGTCTCTGGCCCGCACCTAACTGGAATGGTTACCTCGATTACAGTACCGGCGCTTCACAGTGCCTCCCCTCACTTACCCTCCCCTACAGGCGGAGACCCGGAGATACTAAGCGGGGACGTACCTGGCCCACTGACACCAGGGAATTTCTGGTTGAATTTTCAAAGTACAGGAAGGGGGGGAAACTTGAAAACGCAATTACCACCAACACTACGTTTAAGGGAAAAGAACAAGGTCAAGGTCACACGTCACGTCCCGAAGGTCAGGGGTAAAACTAGGTACCACGTTGTCCCCGAAAGTGTCTCCTCTCCCAAGAAAATGAACAGAGGCAGTAAATTGACCCGGAGTTTCCCACCAATACTAAGTGTTGACTCCGAGGCAAACTGGGAGGGTAGAGTAGCTGTGGCAACGTTTGAGGGGAGAAAAAGCAATATTCCTTCGTACTTCCACACCCAGAGCAACGCCGCTGCTGGAAGTGACCCGGCGGGCCAGGGCCCGAGATGTGGAGATGTGCCTTATTGTAGAATTCAAAAAAAATTAGGGCAGTTGAGGTTGGTGTGTCGTTGAATTGTGCAATTTGTTCAGTTGGTTTGATCACAAGTTCACCTGCCTAATCTGTACCTGAGCAGGAAAGACTTTGGAGGGGGGGGGTCACTTGTACTCCAACGACGGATCGCCAAGCAATGCCACAACCGCCAAATCAGGTCGGAGGGCCGGAGCTAGGTTAGGAGTGGACGACTTATCACAGTAGAGGGAGGCGGGGAGGGGGGGGGGAACCTGTTGCGGCGGAGGTGGGATGGTAGGTTGTGAGGTAGGCCAAAAGGATGGTTAGCACATGCAAGGGCACCGTAGGGGAAGGAGGCTAACCAACGTTGTATCTTGCATTTGGAGTCCGGGGCGCCAGAACCAAATTGACCCGGGGGTACCCACCAATACTAAGTGTTGACTCCGAGGCAAATGGGGAGGCTGAAGTAGCTCTGAAGACGTTTGATGGGAGAAATTGCAATGTTCCTTTGTAGTTCCACACCCAGAGCGACGCCGCTGCCGGAATCGACCCAGCCGGGCCGGGAGCTGGGGTGTGCAGATGTGGTTTATTGAAGAATTAAAGGAAATAAGGGGGGTCGAGGTTCGGATGTCGTTTCATTGTGCAATGTGTTCAGTTGGTTTGATGAAACAAATTGAAAATATTGGTGTGTTCGTTGGTGTCTTGCAATTTGTTTAAAAGTTGGAAAAGGCAGGGGGGGGGGGCTCTCAAGCGCCCACGTGAAGAGTGCCTTTGAGACGCCCACTTGGAGAGCGCAACCCAAGCGCCCACTGCAAGCGCCCAAGTGAAGAGCGCCTTTGAAACGCCAACTTGGGGAGCGCAATCCAAGCGCCCACTGCAACCCGGCCACCCGAAGAGCGCCTTTGAAGCGCCCACTTGGGGAGCGCTACTCGAGTGCCAATTGCAAGTCTCCACTTGAAGAGCGCCTTTGAAGCGCCCACTTGACGAGCGCAGCCCAAGCGCCCACTGCAAGTGCCTGGTTGAGCATTCTCTGCCTAAATAAATTTTTCAAGCCCCCATAGGGCCACCAATATGGGCAAAAAAAATTTAAAGATGAAGCAAAGGTGACTCTTCTCACTTACAGTGAGACCAGCTGAAGCCCAAGACAAGGGAGTTGTATTCTGGAACAGAAATAGTCCCTATTTGGAAGCCACCACCCAAAGCCCATGTGGCGTGTGTGAGTGAGTTTTTGAAGTCCTCAAAAGGGCATTAGAAGAAGAAAAAAATCCAAAAAGAAAGCAAAGATGGCTCTCCTCACTTAAAAGTTGGGGCAAAGAAGCCCAAAAATAGGGACTTGTTTTGAGGGGTGGGGATGATGAAATCCACATCCAAGTAGATCGATCAGGGGTTGAGAGGGAGGGGTACTCAAGAAGCTGAAAGCGTAGGACCTCCAAAAACACCCCTCTCACTATCTGCAACAAGCGCCCAAGCGAGCGCTCTTCAAGCGCCATGTTAACACTTACCAAGGTTCTCCAAGCTTCATTGAAGGCATCGTCGAACGCATTTGCACCAACCTCGACGAACGCGTTTTGTGACACCAAGCTCCACGAACACGCTTTGGGATGCGTTCTCCAAGCTTCATTGAAGGTTTCGTGGAACGCTTTTGCACGAAGGATGAGGAACGAGTTTTCGAAAATGCCTCAGCAAGAATGCAAAGCAGGCACGCAGGGAGGACTTATGGAGAATGCATCCACAAGATGACAAAGGCCGGGTATGCCTCCAGGAGGATGCAATTAAGGTGGTCCCCACAAATGCACAGAAATGGCCAGCAATATTTTGCAAGCCCGGACAATGGAAGACACCACGTATGAAGGCATGTAAGCACAGTAAATGCACTCGGTTGCAACAAGGAGTTATCAAGAATGTTTCCAACAAAAACATATTTCTTAGTGATGCCCATAGCAGTCCAGTGTCCAAGCTCTGCCAGGATATGACAGTTTTGCAACTCTCCCAGCTGAAAACCACACTGTAATTCAACTTGTTCTTGGTGTCCATTCCTCTACCCTAACCCATCAACAGAACACGACGTTGCACAGGAGATCTGGAATACTGCACTGCACTGGAGTATCGCACTAGAGTACTGCACTGGAGTAGTCGAATCATATAGTAAAACAGGCATCCGTAGCATGCACAATCATGCAATATGCAGAATCAATGCATTCTTAACTATAAAACGAAGAGTTTTACAGTCAAAAGATTTCATAAATGCACTGTGCACGCGACGCTGATCTGTGTTCTGGTCTACGGCTCTCGCGACTTTAGGCACATGGCTTCAGACCAATAGCTGGATCGAGACAGAAGATCAGCAACTTGGAGCGCGAGGTGCAGCTCGCTGCCAAGGCCCAGAAGAATCTGGACATTGCCAAGATTGAGGCCAAGAAGCTGAGCGGCGTGGTCATCGAGCTACAGAGGAGGCTGCACAGTTAGATGGACCTGGGGAGCGCCGAAAGCGACCAGCCGCCTGCTGCCTAGGCTCAATGACAGCTGGGGACCGGGACCTGGTCCAGGCAGACCCCGTGCCCGTGGCGGAGTCCTCGGAGCAACCAAGTGCGCTCCACACGTGGCAGCGCCTGGCAATGCGACTACATGCCCCCCGGCACAGCGGGTAAGAGGAGCGTGACAAGTGGCTGATCGCGGAGTACAGCAGTGGCCGCGACCCACTGTGCACATCTACTCACACGAAGCGCCCGAGGCATGCCTCTGGAGCCAGCCTGACTGGTGTATGGCTGGTACGGTGTGCTGAGGGATGAGCTCACCGAGGAGGACATTGGGTGGGACATTCAGGGACCCGATGGAGACCCCATGGCGGACTGCGGGACCACCGGGCCTCGCAGAGAGCAACAGAGCCGCCAACACCGCGAGGAGGAGGAATACATGGAAGGCGTACGCCGGAGAGTCCTGAGACCAGCGTATGTGGAGGAGCCGTGTCGCAGTCGCGTCAGAAGAGGGGAGTAAATCAACGTAGCCACCGTGGGAACCCACAGGGGAACGCTGATGGGAACCTTGGTTATCGTCGCAGCCGGTGTTCATGGTCTCCAACGCCGGGGACGCCGTGTCGAGGGAATATCTGAAGGACATCCGGGCCCCCATGTACGATGGGAACCCCCTCAACTTCGACCGCTTCTTAGAGAAGCTGGACGATCGGAGGATGACCGTCACTGAAGCAACGGATTTTGCCGAGTCAGAGAAATATGTCTTCAAATGGTTCAGATGGCGCCTGCCAGAGTTGTTCCAAGAGCTGTACTTTGTAGCGGCCAAGAAAGGATAGATCAGGACCCTCCAAGAGGCCAAGAAGTGGCTCAACGAGCAGGAGCAGCCAGACGCCCCGCAGGTTGCCTCCAAGAGGTGGAGAGCCATCAGCCTGCAGCATGATGGCAAGGAGACCCGCCTGCGGGACTGGCGGGATTTCCAAGGACAATACGTCCTGCTCCGCCGGGAGCTGTATCAGGACGACGATCCTTTGTGGCTATCCTCATCGGAACACCACGTGGAGTGCCAATTGGTTTGAGGTTCCAGGTTTGAGGTTTTGGGTACTAGACGCCTTTCAGCCCCGGGGGGCCACCTGGTCGGGCCAGGTGATATCCTCCCAACCAGCTCGTAGTGGGGGGTCCTTCATGACACACTTCCTGCCTGGTGGCAAAGTCCCCCGGCTACACGGGGCTCGCAGCCCTGTCCCCCCCCTGGCTTCCCCCTCTCGTCACTCCCCGGTCAGTGCATCACTTAGCAGCCGTAGCTGCAGGCGCTTACCCACCGTGTCGCCCTCCCAATGCGTACTCGCCCGGGGTGCTGGCGCCACCAGGCCCGTGCTACTGGCTTGTCGCCAGTGGGACCCCCTTTCGCTGGCGCGGAGGCTGCCTAGCCGCGGGCACTGCTGGAGTGGTTGGACGGCTGACTGGAGGCACGCGGCGTCCAGCCGCGCTTGCCGCGACAGTAGCGCCCCTCCCCCGGTGTCCGGGTCCTCCCGGGGGGGGGGGCGTTCCCCCTCTGTCCGCGGGTCGGGGGGGAGAAGGGAGAGGGGGGAGGGGGGGGCTCCTCGTAATCCCCCTAATCCCTCTCCGTTCCCCTTGCGTCGCTCCCCGGCGGCTGCGGGGGGGCGGCCTGGTGGTCCCGGCCCCAGGGGGCCAGCCGTTGACGGGGGGGGCTGCACTCCTCTCCTGGTCCCCTCCATCCTTCGGTCGCTAGGCCGTCGTGCGGGTCATCGCCCCCGGGCCCCCCGCTCCCCCCGCTGGGGGTGGCGTTTCCGGTCGGTGGTTAGCTCTTAGCGGTCTGCGGGGCAGTGGGGTCCCCTCCGCGCTCTTTGGCGACACCCTCCCCCCAACGCAAGGCGGCACGCGCCCCTCCGCCGCGCCATACGGCAGGGGACCTGGGGGTGCGCTCCGGGTCGGGGGGGCAGGTCCTGCCGGGGGGGGTGTCCCGCATCATTTGTCCTTCTCCACCCCCTTGTGCCCATCACCTGGGACCATCGCCGCCAGGCCCGGCTCTCACCTGAACCGCCGCTTTTGTGGGCGCTGGGGCTGCGGCGGCAGTGAGTCCTGCCGGCGGTAGCGCCAGGGGGTGAGCGCGGTGCGCAGGGCCCAGGGGAGTGAGTTGTTGACCTCCGCGTCCGTGATGCGGAGCACCAACCCCCCCTCCAGGAAAGCCGGCCACGCTGTCTCCCTGTAGGGCCACCCCGCCGGAACCACGGTCCGGAGGACCCTCTCGTGGTCCTCCTGGGGCGCCCAACCCCCCGGGAGCACCTCCCAATTTCCCTCGTCACTCCGGAGGAGCACGGCATCGAAAGGATGGTTCCTCATCCCCCTGGCAGTCCCCGAGGAGGCCCAGCTCAGCCACCCATACACCTCCACCACCAGGGGGAGGGCCTTGCTCCCGAGGAGGTCCGGGACAGCGTCCCAGTCCCGGTCTCAGGGCCGGGCCAGCTCTGCCCTCCGCACCGGCTCCGCCCGCGGCCCCCGTGCCTGCGGCGCCGGCGCCGCGCCCTGCTCCCTCGCCGCCGGGGCAGCAGCCATCCGCGCCGGCTCCGCCCTCGGCTCTGGTGCCGCGGGGGGGGGCGGCTGTTGCGGGGGTCGAGGGGGTCTGGGGGGGATGACGTCCCCTGCGTTGGGGTCCATGTTGTAGAGCTGGGCTTGATTGTGGTGGTGGTGGTTGGTGTGGTGCGCCAGCATTTGTTGGATACCGGTGGGGATGCAACGCACAGGCTTGACGTCCGGCTGCGGGGGCGCCCAGCTCCCCGTCCCTCACCCTTCGCCCTGCCCTCCCCCCGCTCCTCCCGCGCCCCGCCCTGCCTGTCCCCGGCGGCCTACGTCGCCCTTCCCCCCCTTGCCCTTGGGCCCCTTCCCGCCCCTAAGCCTTCGCCTTCCTGCCCACGTCGCGGGTCCCGTCCTCTGTCACCCGCGTCCTTGCCCGCACCGCCGGCGCCTGTATCCTTCCCGCGTCCTTGCCCATGTCCTTGGCTGTGCTACGTTCGCCGACCGCACTCTGCTCCGCCCCATGCGCTCCGTGGCCGCCCGTTTTGGCGCCCTGCTCGGGTCCCTGCATCCATCCCCGGCTGCTGCCGCCCGCACCCCTGTCCCTCCCGTGTCCTTGCCCTTTCCCTGCGCCGTGTCCCGCGTCGCGTCGTCCGCTGCTCGTGCTCTGCCCCCGTTCCGCTGCCGCTGGCCTTGGCGCCTTGCCCGTGCCTTTGCCCTCGCTCCTTGACGCGTGCGCCCAGGCCTGTCCCCTGCGTCCGTCCTTTGGCGCTCCCCCTGTCGCCTCCCGTCCCCCGCTCCGCGCTCCCGTCGCCTGCACCCTACCCCGCCTGCACACCCTCCCTGCCCTCCCGGATCACGCACCGGACGTCCTACTGCCGCCGCAGCTGCGGCAGCGTAACCCCGATGGCGTAAGCACGGGCACGGGGGGGCGGACGGGCCGCGGCCTCCCCTCAGGGCGGCCTTGGGGGGGTACGGCTTTGGGGGGGCTGGTGTGGGTGTAGCTGGGGTTGGTGTGGAGGCGATACTTCACGCCCTCCCTGCCCCCCGCTGCGGCTGCGGGGGCCCCCGGCGAGGCGCTCGAGGCCCGCACGAGGGCCGCCCTCTCCCGCGGCGTGATCCGTCGGGGCTGTGGTGTGGCTTACGGGAGCTACTGTCTCAGGTCCCTGTGCGCCCGAGGCCCCCTCCGGGGGCGACGCCTAAGGGATCGCGGGCTGGGCGGCGGGGGGGGTCTCCTCGGTCTGCTCCTGGGCCGACGGCTCAGGGTCGGCGGGGGCCGCCCGGGGCTGCCCCGCTGGCGGCCTGACCAGCACCACTGCCTCCTCCAGCCCCCGCTCCTCGCCCCCCGCGAGGGTCTCTCCCGCGCATCCCGGGGAGACGGGGGACCAGGAGAGGGACCGGCGGTGGTGGCGGTCGTCCGGCTGGGGAGAGCCGTCGGAGTCCAACATTATTGTTTACCTGGTAAACATGCGTGGCGGCAGGCGTGTCCGCGCCACCACCTCCTATTACATCAGTGGTGCGCCGTGGGCAGTGCCGTGCAGTGCTGCGCGTGGGGGGAGGGGAGGAGGGGAGTAGGGGCCGGCGTTGGTGTTGGTCCCGTGCGGGCCGGGGCCGGTGGTCATACATCGGCACTGGGGCGGGAGGCGGGGGAGCCACGCGGCTCACACGTCGCGCCACAGCTCCCAGTCTGGGGCAGGGGTCAGGGTCCTAGGCCCCCGCGGGTAGTCGGGTGACCCCAGGGGGAGCCGCACTAAGTGGGGGCCCTGTAACGGCGGTGACCTCCTGTGTTCGCAGGAAGGCGTGCACCCCCTCGCGCGCCGCTGGCGCCAGGAGGGGGGGGCGGTGTACGGGCACTGCCCCGTAGAGGTGGGTTGGGGTGATCCCCAGGACCCGCTCCGGGCCCCCGCAGGTGGTGACGACGAGGAGGAGCAGGGGGGTTCCCGGGCGCTCTTGCCAGAGGACCTGCCCCCTGTGGTGGGCACCCCTGGTCCTGGAGAGGGGGGGGGACAGGTGTGGGCTGGCGCAGCCGCGGGGTGCGTGCGCCGCCGGTGGAAGGGCGGTGCACCAGGTGGGCTCCCTGGGGAACGCCTCGCACATGACGGCGTACGGGGGGGTCGGCCTCCTGCCGTCGTACACCAGGTAGGTCGGGCGCGGCGGGCGGGCACCTCGCCCGCGCCTTCCAAAAATACCGTGATTTTGCCCACTTCCAACTCCTCGTCCGGCAGATGTAGAAGGTGGAGTGCCGCCTCCAGTTCGGACACTCCTCCCGGGTACGTGGCCCCAACCTGGTTCAGGTACGGGGCCGCGTCCCCGGGGCAATGCGTCCCCAGGGCGTGCAGCAGGGCTGGGGCACTGCTTTGGAGGGACGTGGCGGACCCTGTGCCCGTCAGCTGTAGGTGTTCCCCATGGACAGGGGCCGGCCTGACCGATTGGACGTGCGCCAGGCCATCCACTGCCTGTAGAGGGCTGCCTCACGGCCTATGAGACCCGGCGAGACAGGGTTCATGATCTCCTGCATCGCCAGGAGCAGCGTAGAGGGCCCCGCCCCGTTCAGGGCGCGGACAGGTGAGGAAATTCCTCGCGCTGCCCGCCGGGTCGTGCTGGGCGGCAGCGTGCGCCTCGTGCGCCTCTCCCCCGCGTCCACCACCAGGGCCCGGACGGCGCCTCCTGCGCTCGGTGGCGGGCACTGGTGTGCTCAGGCACGTCTCCCCTTCGGCGAGGCATGCTTCTGCGGGCTCTGCAAGGCGCGGCGGCGGGCGGGCGTCAGGGCGCGAACACGTGCGACAGGTGCGCGATGGACGTGGGATTTGCAGGTGCACGTGGATCCCCAGGAGGGCGGCGCCCGCGAGGCCCTCGTGGCTGTGTCAGGGGGTGTGCGCGCCCCCGGTGCGCCAGTGCAAAGCCTCCTCTTCCATGCGTCTGCGCGGGCCCGCGGGTCGTTCGGGCCAGGGGCACGCGGCCACCTGGGAGCACTGCGCGCACCTGTTGGCGCCCATCGGCGCTGCGGAGGAATTCGTGTCGCATTCTTCGCAGAGGTGGCAGGGGTGTTGGAGATGGGAGGCCGCTGACCGGGGGCCGGGACGGCGGAGCCAGACGTTGTCCCACCGTTGGCAAAGGGGGTCCCAGAGCTCTAGCAGGCGGGCGCGGACGCAGCGCCGGTAGTCCCTGCCGAGCGTCTTCTGCCGGACCTCCTGCCACGTGTCTTCGGGGAGGATCCCGTGGTCGTGGAAGACGGGGATGAGGTCATCACACGCCGGTAGGGGGTGCCCCTGGGGGGGGGTTGCCATATACGTGGGGTGCCTGGCGAGGTGGGGCATCAGAGCGCCCCACTGGCACCCGTCCACGGCGCTCCGGTGGAGGAGGGCCAGTAGGTTTCCGTCCGCGATCGCCTCCCACCATACCGTCAGTCCTTCGCAGCTGTCCAGCCCCCGGCGTAGCGCGGCTGCAAGGTCGGTGGGGAGCATGACGAGCAGGGGCCCCGGAACGTCGACCTGCCGGGACAGTGCGTCGTTGTACACAGGCCTTCCAGTTTTGAAGTGCGCCACGCTGAGCCGGGCAACCCCGCCCTCTGAAGGGAGCCACCGGACGGTGGCCGCGTCGCGTCCCCATGCGTGTATCTCCGGCTCGGAGCACGTTGGCGGCGTGGAGGACGAGACGGGCAGGGGGGGGGGCTCGGATGAGCAAGGACACGTCCCCACTCCACCCCACATGTGGCTCCAGGGCCGCCTGTAGCCACCTCCCTGCCGCTGTGTCCAATCGGTGGTCGGGACCCACCCCGCGGATCATGGTGGGCCGTGGCTGGGTGTGTAGCCCCCACCTCTCGAGCGGGATGGCGGCGTATCGCTGCGCGGGGGCCCCCGGTGCGCGCGTGGCGGCGCAACACCAGCTCCATCCGCGAGCCCAGTCCGCGCCCACTATACAGGCCTCCAAGACAGTCTCGGATCCACCCATGTGGAAACCACGGCGGGAAGAGGGCGTCTTGTACTTTGTAGGTGCTTTGAGAAACCCCCCGGCAGGTCCCGGAACGGATGGGGGTCCTCTTGCGCTGGGCATTCCAGTATACTATTCATGACACGGAGGGAGGCCATTAAGCCCCTGCATGGTTGCAGGGGAGGGACAGGGCAGTCGCCCTCTGTCGCGGTGAGCCATCGGTGCACCCGGGCCGCCGCGCTTAGGGGCTCGTGAGGGAGTTTCTACAGCCGGCGATTGTGGAGCTCCCACACGAAATCCCCCAGCCGAGGCATGTGGTGGAGGAAATCGTCTATTGAGGTCCCTCCCGGCGGGTCATAGCGGGCTATTGCGCGGAGCTGCGCTTCTGCTGCCTTGGGCACTGACGCGTTCCCGTGGGGGGGGCTGGCCACGGGACGCTGCGGCGGACACGCACAAGAAAGCAGGCAGGCAAAGCCCTGCGCTCACAGGGGCATCCTCATGCTTGTGTTATGTGACAAAGTGTTTCAGGATCCTTGCCACTCTGAAACAAGGGAACAAAAGTATGTACAGCAACACATCGGGAGACGTACACATCGGGTTAAGACTGGACTGGGGTAAGGGCATCACAGGACAATAGACACTCAGTCCGGACACATATCTCAATCCCAGGTCCGGCCCTTCCAGTGGCTGGCGGGGGCAGGGGCTCAAACACAATCCATGCCCTGCTCAGTCCGGACCCTGAGATCCTGCCAATAGAGGAGAGTGACCTGCCCAGCTACAGGCGCGTTCCTGGGAACCAAGGTGCTCGGAGGCCAACCAACAGTAGCTCCGCATTCTCTTCTAATGGCGGGTCCCAACTCTCATCTGAGCCAGAGAGAGGGCCCCACCATCATCCCCTGCAATTGGTTGGAGCATAAAGAAAAATAAAAGGATCATAGAGTAAAGAATTATTTCACAAAAGACACGCAGTCCCAACACATATACCAATCCCAGGTCCGACCCTCTCAATGGCTGGCACGGGCGGGGGCTCAAACACAACCCATGCCCTGCTCAGTCTGGACCCTGAAACGCTGCCAATAGGGAAGGGTGCCCCGCCCACCCACAGGCGAGTTTCTGGAAACCAAGGGACTCCAAGGCTAACTGACAGCAACATCCGATGCTCTCTTAATGGCAGGTCCCAACTCTCATCTGAGCCAGAGATGAAGCCCCGCCACTATCCCCTAGGAGTTGGTAGCTTCAAATGGGCTGTTTCAGCCTAAACTGATATTACCTCCAAAAACTCCAAAAATGATCCCTTGTCTGGACCAGCCTGAGGTAGGGACAAGGCAGCTGACCCTTTGCCCCTCAAGTACAAACTCCCTGGACCCTGCACCCAACATGGTTCCTCCTGAGCCCCCGGCATCAGGGCACCACGGGTTCGTCAAGTGGGGTCATGATGCCAAAATCACCAAAATTGGAGTCATTCCCACGGGTGGCTCGCCTGGCCAGGGAAAGGCCAATGGCTCAGAGGGCAGGAGACCTATATTTAAGTGCATGACTTGAAATTCGGTCTGGGCTCTTCATGGGCATGGAGATATGGGGCCGCCAATTGACCACACGGGGGGGTGCAATTGGGGTCCCTAAAGGGGGTCATTTTGGTATCCGAATGTGAGCCACAATCGGAGGTATCCTCAATGGTATATCTCAGCGCCAGCTTTGAGAAGTGATCAGCTGTTCCACATGCAATCCACCCGGAGTCGAATACAGACTCCCATGCCCTTGGCCCTCAAAGATCTCCATGCCACTCGGCGTGGTGACAATCCAAACTGGGTCCACAATTGCCAAAATGGCAATATCGGCCGTCTCGGGTGACCATCCAGGGTGGGAAACCTTGATGATCTCGTCGCGCCAAGCCTAGATTCACGACCCCTGATATTCCCTCTGGTCCCATGCTTTGGGATTCGGCTTGCTGTCACACTGGCTGCTTACTGTTCACCGAGAGAATGACCACACGGACGGGGCAGAGAGCAGCATGCTGTGCAAAGGGGGGGATCATGGATCGCATCAAAAGTTGAATAACTCCGGATGATCCTAAGGAGCAGGGACGAAACTGAATGGTGTTCAACCATTGGTCATTTGCCACAATAATTGCCCTTTCCACCTGGCCAGGCTCCTTGCCCCATGGAGATATGGTAGGTGCAAAATGGCATACAATGGCAAAAACAGCGAAATTTGGCCAAAATGGCCCGCACTCATGATTCCATATCTCCATGGCCACGGCGAGGATCCTTCCAACTAAAGATGCTAGAGACGCATGGTACTTGAGTCCCTACATATGCCACTTGCCAACCTTCATGGTCGCCTCTAGCTTTTTCCCCCTCGGAGGGGAAATAACACACAAATGGGGCAGAATGGCAACATACCCCGAATTGGGTGACTCACAACTCTCCCTTCAAGAGGAGAAGGCACATGGGGAAACACCCCATTCGATGCGGGTTTCTGTGCCCTCTCCGATTCGCCCTTACCCTTGGTCAAGTGGCGCACGCAACCTCGGGCCGAAAATTAAGGGGGAGACGGGGTTTGTGGCCATTCTGGGCAAAACGGCGAAAATTCACCCAATTGTGGTCACTCCAAAAATCATATCTCCGTATCACAAGAGACATGACACTCAGGACTTTGCATGGATGCACACCGAAGCTTTGCTTCCCTTCTGCAACAAGGCTTGGGGTTCAAAGCATAATGGAGGCATTTTTAACACCCCCATCCTTGAAGTACACTATTTATGGGAAAAGGTGCATATATATTGGCGATATTGGTATGTACATATCTTTGGGTCATTGAGGAACAAAAATATGAGTAAACACTTTTGGAGTAGGCCCATAGTTGGTGCCTTCAAATATGCACACTATGGTTAGATTGTCTCCGCCCACTCATGTCATTAGTGTTTGCATATGAGCGGGTGTGCAAAGAGGCAGTATGGCACGCGTGCTCACAAGGCAACGTTATAGAAAATAGAAGACATGGTTGCAAAAATTAACCAAGCCATCCACGATGTTCTTCATGGTCTCCACATTACATGTTGTCTTAACTCAAGGCTCAACTTTCCATAGGCTTCGAGTACTAAGGTCGGGGAATTGGCCATTTTGGCCTAATTTTCGACCAATACTTGCCGTTTTTCAAAAAAAGAGTTTTGGTACGCATTGAATTGCGTGGAGTTGGCTCAAAAACTGAAAATGCCCTAGGGCGTTTGGTCTTGTGAGCATTGTGTTCGGTTATTAACGTTCATGCTCACAAGGCCACAAGGTTAGCGTTTGCGCACGCAAAAGACTTGGGTTTGTGAAGCACATATGCTGCCTAAAACATCCCCATTGCCCGCTTCCCTAGACAACGTGATATGCCCACGTGAAAGGGGCATGGATGAAAGGCATAGGGGGGGATTGTAAGGTTCAGTACGAACTCATGGTCCTTGAGAACCATGAGGTCGAGCGATGGACGGAGAAGCTTGCGCGCTGATTTTCTCTCAGACGCAACAGCGAAAAATTCTGGTGAACACACCAGATGGAAGCACAAGAAAAACCCTCTAGATCCAGCACTTAAGTTCATTCAGAACCTCAAAGGTACTCGAGAACAATCCATCACACAACTCGCCACGGAGAAGCCACAAAAGCGCGCAAACAGGCGACAACAGGCTGCAGTTTTACGACAATTAGAAATCGCGATAGAAGTCGGGTATTTCACCTATTTCTAACCGAAAATCGACCAAGACAGTAAAGTTATGGTAATTCTACATCGATTGAATGGTTAGGGATCGGATTCCAGATCTCGCGGATTAGAGAACAGGGATATCCCGCTGACAGCCGGTGTCAACGGCTTCCGCACAGGTGTGACAGCTCATAGGCCTCTGGGCCATGGGCCCTAGGCGCTGGGTACCGCTTCACCACCCTCCTTAGAGCAAACGCTCGGGGGGGGGCTCGATAACACCCAAGCATGGCAGCGGGTACCCAGGACCATCCCCTGAAGGGGGGTCACAATCCCACTTCAGGCTGATTGGCGGGTTAGGCTGCCCATACGATCCAGTGGTGAGACATGTACGGTGCTGCAGTTGTTAGTAACCGCAGGTATAGTATCAACTATCAAGTCCCGGGTCCTAGCAGCAATTGTTCGGCATCCAAAGGACCCGTTAACCCATACCAGGCGCACCGGGTGCCAGCTGCAGCGGTCACTACCACAGTGGAGATGGTACACACGGCCAACATAGGCGTCACACAACGACTGAGGTGGTCCCACAGGTCGAGAGCGACCACAAGGATCCATCGAGCTACCCGAGCCTTCCCAAGGCCGCAGACTGGGGGAGAGTCCCCACGGGTCTTTCCTCGGGCGCACCATGTCCATATCCACGACGCGAGTCCTGATTGAGAAAGCCGAACGAGCTCCTCCATAAGGGATCGGGCATCAGGGCCGTCTTTTCCCTCGCCCCATGCAGTCTGGGCGGAGGCGTCGACTCTTCAAACCACCAGTTTTTTAGGCAGACTGACCAGGGTCAGGACACCGGAGGTTGCCACCCGACTGCAAGTGCGTCTGCGAGTTGGTAGGCTCACACTTGGACTGACACTGGCGGACTGCTGGGCGTGTGGTCAGGCAGCTGGGCTTCCCGCCTGGCGCCATCAGCATCTCAGCACATCACAGCCCCTAGGGCGCACAGTATCACGAGCACTCAAACATGACAATCTGTACTTAGGTACTGGTCCAGCCTGGACCTTATGTAAGAGCATGTACACGGCGACTCAGGGCGCCCTCATATTCCGATTTGTGTCCCCTAGGAAGGAAGAAAAACAGTCCAAATTTCGGTGATGGGCTGATAACACTTGACATACAGATGCACATATCCTGGGGGGCGGAAAAGTGAGCAAGAAACGGGTAAATAGGCGTGTAAACACACTCTGGACTCTAGAGTGCTAAACCACGCCAAGGTCAGGATAAGGCATATGCAGGAGGGTGGACAGAAAAACACCTGAGTTCAGGCCATATATAGTCTGCAGACACACAGAGATTGGTCTAGATCCCGGCAAGGGCTTTCAAAGGGTCTCCACTCTGGATCCTCCCGGGGATGTCTCGCGCTGAATCTTGGCCTCCGCCTCCTCCATTGCGGCGGCCGTGGCTGCGGCAGCTCGCCTTTCAGCCTCTTCCCGGGCACGGGCAGCCTCCGCTTCCCGAGCCCGCTGCAGCCGAGCCTTCTCAGCTTCTAGCGCTGCCAGCTCCACCTCTGTCTTGGCCCTCTCCTCAGCGACCCTCCGTCGCGCGGCCTCGATGGCGTCCTTCTTGGCGGCGTTCGCTTGGGCCTTCCTTGCCCTGTTTTGGGCTAGCGCCTCTTTCAACGCTTTCACCTCGGCCTCTCTACGGGCAATGGCCTCCTGGGCCAGGCGGGCTTCTTCACTCCTGACCCGGGCAGCCGCTGCATCCTGCGCGGCTGCAGCCGCGACCCTGGCCGCAATGGCCGCCACGGCCGAGGCGTGGAAGGCCATGCCTCTTCCCAGATCGCCAGCCTCATGCTGGGCGATGGCGACGGCGCCCTCCACGGCCGCGTTCTGCTCCGTGGCTCATTGCCGGGCAACCCGAAGGTTGCAGGGCACCCCGCAGACACGCTCACAGGCGTGGGCCACGTCCCTCTGGTCAAGGGCGACACTGCTGCTAGGGCTGGCCTTGTCGGCCAGCCTCCTCCCACGGTGGGCCGACTCTACGTCCCTGCCCGGGCCTGACTTCCTCAGGTGCAGCTGACCGGGTTTGGACTTGGCCTTCTTGGCGACTTCAAGGAAGTCGCCAAGGGTCGTGTGGCCGAGCTGGTGACCGCAACTGGCCCGTTCCGGGCTGGGGGCTGGGGTTCCGCCCTTGGTCTCGTTCTCCGCGGCTTGAACGGCTTCGGTGGCCAGGGATTCCTGCTACTCCCGCCATTTTTTGTACCGCTTCCTGTCCCCGGCGGATCGCTTTTCCTTCCCAGGGGACTGCTGTTGCTGCACTGCAGCGTACGCTCGTCCCCCAGTTCTGGGAACTTCTTTTCGATCATGTCCCATATAGAGACGGTGATCGTAGCGCCCGACAGGTACTCATTGGGGTTCTCGTCATCCTCAATCCTGTCGGGGCGCAGCCGTTCGCCGGGCCTGTCCGGGCGGGTCCAGACCCTCCAGCGCTTCTGGCGGAAGCGGTAGGCGTAACCTTCTACCCGCAGCAAGTCTTCCACTGCCTGCAGGCGGTCGGCGCCCATATCCTCGCGGAGATCGAAGCTCCCGGGCATGCCGCCTTCGTACTGGGGGTAGTGCTGCCCCCACACCAACCCACGCAGTAGGTACACCGCATGGGGGTGGGGCAGCGGCCATGTCTTGCCTGCCTCCTGCCAGTTCACCATCTGCGCTCATTCCCCTTGATGGACTAGTCCTTGGAGTGGCTGTTGAAGGGGTTATTGCGGTCCACTCTATCTACAGGGCTGGCACCCAGACGCCAGATGGTGGTTGTGGAGGTGGGTGATGCAGCTGGGAGTGTGGCCGGTACTGGTCGGCCAAAGGAACTTGCTGACGTTGAAGTTCCGGTCGCTACACCTCTTTCACGGACTCGGCGCTGTTGCTGGCGCTCGGGGCCATGCTCTGGGTGGCGCTGCGAAGCCCGTGGTGTTCAGGGTTCAGTCAGCCCCGAGTGGCACGCGAGGGATGGGTAACCCCGCAGCGCAGAAACGCTTTTGACGCGTTTCCGTTGGGGGGCCTGGCCACGGGACGCTGCGACAGACACGCACAAGGAAGCAGGCAGGCAAAGGACTGCGCTCACAGGAGCATCCTCATGCTCGTGTCATGTGACAAAGCGTTTCAGGATCCTTGCCACCCTGAAACAAGGGAACAAAAGTATGTACAGCAACACATCAGGATATGTACACATGGGGTTAAGACTGGACTGGGGTAAGTCATCATTGGACAATAGACACTCAGTCCCAACACATATCCCAATCCCAGGTCCGACCCTTCCAGTGGCTGGCAGGGGCGGGGGCTCAAACACAACCCATGCCCTGCTCAGTCCGGACCCTGAATCCCTGCCAATAGAGGAGGGTGACCCGCGCAGCCAGAGGCGAGTTCCTGAGAACCAAGGTACTCCAAGGCGGACCAACAGTAACTCGCCATGCTCCCTTAATGGCGGGTCCCAACTTTCATCTGAGCCAGGGATGAAGCCCCGCCACTATCCCCTAGGAGTTGGTAGCTAAAAATGGGCTGTTTCAGCCCAAACTGATATTACCTCGAAAAACTCCAAAAAATTAATCCCACGTCTGGACCAGCCTGAGGTAGGGACAAGGCAACTGACCCTATGCCCTTCAAGTAAGAACTCTCCAGACCCGTCACCCAACCTGCTTCCCTCTGAGCACCGGCATCAGGGCACCACAGGTTTGCCAAGTGCGGTCATGATGCCAAAACCACCAAAATTGGAGTCATTCTCACGGATGGCTCGCCCGGCCAGGGCGAGGCAAATGGCCCAGAGGGCGGGAGGCAGAGCCTCGGACCTTTATCCAAGTGCACGACTTGAAATATAGTCCCGGCTCATCATGGGCATCGAGATATGGGGCCGCTAATGGACCACAGGGGGGCGTGAAATTGGGGTTCCAAAAAGGGGCCATTTTGGTTACCAAAAGTGAGCGAAAATTGAAGGTATCCCCAATGATATATCTCCACGCCGGCTTGGAGATCAGAGCTGCCATTCCACATGCCATCTACCAGGAGTCCAATGTAGACTTCCATACTCTTGGCCCTCAAAGACCTCCATGCCACTCGGCGTGGTGACAATCCAAACTGGGTCCACAATTGCCAAAATGGCAATATCGGCCGTCTCGGGTGACCGTCCAGGGTAGGAAACCTTCACGATCTCGTCGCGCCAAGCCTAGATTCAGGACCCCTGATATCCCCTCTGGTCCCATGCCTTGGGATTTGGCTTGCTGTCACACTGGCTGCTTACTGTTCACCGAGGGGATGACCACACGGACGGGGCAGAGAGCAGCATGTGGTGCAAAGGGGGGGATCATGGATCGCACTAAAAGTTGAATAACTCCGAATGATCCAAAGGAGCAAATACGAAACTGAATGGTGTTCAACCATTGGTCATTTGCTACAATAATTGCCCCCCCCCTTTGCTAGGTCCCTTGCCCCATGGAGATATGGTAGTTCCAATATGGCATACAATGGCAAAAACAGCGAAATCTGGCCAGAATGGCCCGCACTCATGATTCCATATCTCCATGGCCACGGCGAGGATCCTTCCAACGAAAAATGCTATAGACACATGGGACTTAGTTCCCTATATATACCCCTTGCCAACCTTCATGGTTGCCTCTAGCTGTTTTCCCCCTTGGAGGGGAAATAACACACAAATGGGGCAGAATGGCAACATACCCCGAATTGGGTGACTCACAACTTCTCCCTTGAAGAGGAGAGGCCACATGGGGAAACACCCCATTCGATGCGGGTTTATGTGCCCTTTCCGAATCGCCCTTACCCTTGGTCAAGTGGCGCACGCAACCTCGGCCGAACATTAAGGGGGAGACGGGGTTTGTGGCCATTCTGCGCAAAACGGCCAAAATTCACCCAATTGTGGTCACTCCAAAAATCATATCTCCGTATCACAAGGGACATGAGCCTCGGGCCTTTGCATGGATGCAAACCGAAGCTTTGCTTCCCTTTTGCAACAAGAGTTAGGGTTCAAAGCATAATGGAAGCATTTCTAACACCCCAATCGTTGAAGCACACTATTTATGGGAAAGGGTGCATATATCGGCGATATTGGTATGTACATGTCTTTGGGTCATTGAGGAAGAAAAATATGAGTGAACATTTTTCGAGTAGGCCCATAGTTGGTGCCCTCAAACATGCACACTATGGTTAGATTGTCTCTGCCCACTCATGTCATTAGTGTTTGCATATGAGCGCGTGCGCAAAGAGGCAGTATGGCACGCGTGGTCAGAAGGCGACGTTATATAAAATAGAAGACAAGGTTGCAAAAAATAACCAAGCCCCCGAGGATGTTCCTCGTGGTCTCTTCGTTACATATTGCGTTGATTCAAGGCTCAACTCTGCATAGGCTCCGAGTACAAAGTTCGGGGGATTGGCCATTTTGGCCTAATTTTCGACCAATACTTGCCGTTTTTCAAGAAATGAGTTTTGGTACGCATTGAATTGCGTGGAGCCATTGTTGAGGTGGCTCAAAAAACGTAAATGGCCTAAGGATCTTGGTCTTGTGAGCATTGTGTTCGGTTATTAACGTTCATGCTCACAAGGCCACAAACCTAGCGTTTGCGCACGCAAACAAGTTAGGTTTGTGAAGCACATATGCTGCCTAAAACATCCCTATTGCCCGCTTTACTAGACAACGTGATATGCCCACGTGAGGGGGCATGGATCAAAGGCATAGGGGGGGAATGTAGGGTTCTGTCTGAACTGATGGTCCTTGAGAACCATGAGTTCCAGCGATCGACGGAGAAGCTTGCGCGCTGATTTTCTCTCAGACGCAACGGCAGAAAATTCTGGTGAACACACCAGATGGAAGCACAAGAAACACCCTCTAGATCCAGCTCAGAAGCGACGAAAGCGCGCGAACAGGCGACAACAGCCAGCGATTTCACGACAATTGGAAATCGCGATAGAAGTGGGTTTTACACCGATTTCTAACCAAAAATCGACCAGGACAGTAAAATTATGGTAATTCTACATCGATTTAACAGTTAGGGATCGCATTCCAGATGTCGGGAATTAGAGAACAGGGATATCCCGCTGACAGCCGGTGTGAACGCCTTCCGCACGGGTGTGACGGCTCAAAGGCCTCTGGGCCATGGGCCCTAGGTTCTGGGTACCGCTTCAGCACCAGCCCAGAGCGGAAGACTTCTGTCCATGCGGCGCCAATGGATCGCGACGAGGCCACCCATAGAGCCTTGTCCCCGGGCAGGAGGTGGCGGGCCGCCTCCTGCACTGCCTGGCGGTAGTGGGGCCAGAGGAGCCGCGAGTCGGCGCATCCCACGTGCATGTGCACCCAGGTCTCTTCAAGGCCGCCGCAGAGGACGCACGGCTGCCGGTGAATGGATGCGGGGCCTGTGCTGCACGGCGTGTAGCCGTGTCTGGCCCGCAGCGCCCGGTGGTTAGTGGCCGTCGCGGTGAGGTCCCGGGCGTGGACATAGGCTGTGGCGTAGGCCGCGCCCAGCGGTGTGTGCCCTCGGTGCGTCAATCCATGGTCCATTTGCGCCCGCTGCACAACCGTGCTGAGCGTCTGCAATGTTGGAGGCCGTCATGACCGGCAATTATGAGCTGAGCGTGGCTCGGGCCCGGGGGCGTGTTCTGTAGGACGGTGTCCTGGGGCGCAGCCCAGTCTGCCCTTTGCAGTAAGGCATCGCTGTGGTGGGAGGTGGTTCGGGCAAACCAAAATGGGTGCTCAGTGTGTGGCCGGAAGCCGCCCGGAAGCCATAGCAGGGGCATCTGGTGGACCACCTTCGCCCCGCCCGCAGGCACTCCCGTGGCCCGCTCGCGATCCGCGTGTCGCAGAAGGTGGAGAATGACTTCGGCATCCACGGTATGTATCCATGGCCTGTGGATGCCGTATTGCAGGGAGAGGGAGGCGGTCATCCTCTCCCCGTTGGGCACCGTGCCCGAGATGGCCACTGCCCACGTGCGGATGAGGTCGGCGGCGAGAGCGACACTGGTGGCGTGCCTGCAGGGCCCGCCCCCCGACGCATCAGAGGCCCCAGGCCTCCTGGATCCAGTACTACCCGGTGGGGCTGAGCCACGCTGCGTTGAGGTCGGCGAAGTGCCTTTGGACGTCGGAGTGGCCGGGGTCAGTTGGTCCACGCTCAGCGCCCTGGTGTCGTCAGGGCCGATCGCCGGCTGGTGGTGGAGTCGGATCCCAGCCCCGGCGATCGTGCTCGCTCAGGACCGGAGCGCCGTCACATGCTACCTGAGCAACGACGGGCCTCCGCGCTGGTGCACCACCAGGTGTCCCGTGTTTTCCGGCTGGTCCTCCAGCGTGTGCACCGCCATGTATGGGTCATGCGGCACCTCCGTAGCCACCAGCAGGGCGGTGCCGCGGGGGAGTCCACGGGGCCTGGGCTGGCCCGCCCCCACCTGCACTATCACCCACTCGGCCTGGAGATGCGCTTGTTCTGTCGCTCGGGCGCATTGGTCGTCCGTGGTCACCAACCATATCGGCGTCGGCGAGTCGGGCCGTGGGCACCGAGGCTCGGGCCACGCCACATCCGCGTTAGGTTCCTGGTACTCGCTGTCCGGGAGTACGTCGCGGAGGATGTACAGGAGGGCCGCCGGTGGGTGGTATATCGCCCCCTGCGTGGGGGGGGACAGACTGCCCCGACTGCGGTAGCCCCCGACGTGGAGGTGCAGGCCGTCCAGGGTCACTCGTGGGCCAGTGTGGGCGTCCTGCTTAGCCCTCCTGGGGTGGACGAGCCTCAGGCGTGGGGCCCGCGTGCCGGTTATGTGAAAAAGGTGAACCAAAGTGTTGCGCCACCCGGGGTGGTGGGTGGGCTCCTGTTCGCGGCGGCAGTAGTGGAGGTGCTCATCGGCGCACTAGTTGAGGCATTCCCGCACCACCGCAGGCCAAGGGTTGTTTTTCTCGGGGAAAGGGTGGTGCGGCCCATGGTGCCCGTGCCACGACGTCGTGTGTGGCACTGGGAGGCGGCACTTGTCGCGATGCCGCGGCTTGGCGGTGCGCAGCGTGACGTTGCTGCCCGGGGAGGACTGTAGCTGGACATGGGCTGCCCTGGGGCACGCGATGGGGTTGTAGAGCCCCACCTCCAGGCGGCCACAGCCCAGGGTATGATGTGGACCCAGTGGCCCCCTGCCAGGGTTGCTAACTCCGGGACGGGGTAGTTTACCTCGGGGCATATGCCGTGCGCGCCGGCGATTTCCCAGAACATCCTGGTGACCTTGGCGCGCACGGAGGCTGAGGGGTGGTGGACGACCGTGCCCACGAGGGCCAGTGCTGCCTGCTGGCACCGCGTTGGCACCCGCGTGAGTCCCAGGGTCCAGTCATCCTGCAGGCTGTCCCGCGAGGCGTGGGAAGGGTACCGCGCCCTGTCCTTCGCGACTTGGACCGTGATGTGGTCCAGGTGGCGCGCGGTGTCAGAGTCGTCGGCGATGAAGGGGGCGACATATTGTGTCAGTCCCCCCAGGATCGCCAGGATGACGTCCTGCACCACTTTTGGCGGCGCGAGGGTGTTCAGGCACCAGTGGTGCACCGCCGCTGGGCGCAGCCGGTGTTTGCGCTGCAGGGAGAACTCTCCATCCGGCTGCAGCTGGAGTCCCAGGTAGGGGACGGAGTCCGCCGCCGGAACCCAGTGCCATGGGTTTTCCAGTTGGTTGCAGAGGCAGAGCTGCAGGCCCGGGACCCCCTCCGTGTCGGCTATTGCGCACTTGCGGGGGTTGAGCCCCATGCCCATTATCCCTAGATACGCGGCCAGCGCCTCCACGCCCTCGACAAAGTGTTGCAGCGTGTGGGTCACTACCAGCAGGTCGTCTATGTAGGCCTGGATGAGGCCCCTTTCGGCCTCCCCGGGCGGAAGCAGGCGGTGCCCCTGGGCCCTGAGTAGGGGCTCCAGGAGGAGGGCGTACAGTGGCGGGCTTTCAGGGTTGCTCTGCCGGACGCCGCGCAGCATGTGGACGGGCTGCGTCAGCCCGTGCGCGGTGACGATGCGCAGCCTGGCGCATGTGTGGAGGAAGAGTCAGAGGTCAGAGAACTCTGGCGCCACAGAGAAGTGGCACAAGATGAGGTGGAGGGCGCCCTGCGGGGCGGTGTCGAGGCCTTGCGGGTGTTGAAGGAGAGGACGTAGTTGAGCCTTCCCTGCTGGAGCTGCCGCTGCGCCATGAACAGGGGGGCGCCAGTGTTGGAGCCAGAGAGGGCCCCCTGCTGCCAGTCGCTGATCACTCTGTGCCGTGTGAGAACCTCCGTGATGCACCGGGTGACCATGCCCGTGAGCAGCTTGATGTCCAGTTGGCGGAGGACTATGGGCCGGTAGTCGTACAGTCTGGCGGAGCCCGGCACCTTGGGGCCCAGCCAGATGTGCACGTTCCTCCAGTGCATCGGCGGCGGGGCGCCGCGGAGGATGGCCCGGTAGAAGTGGACCAGGAGCCACCGGACGGATGCTGGGAGGGCCTTGATGAAGTGGGCTTCCAGCTGGTTGGGACGTGGGCCCTTGCCATGGGCCTTGTCCAGGGCGGACTGCAGGTCCTGCATGGATTACTGCTGGACCTGGGCCCGGGCCCCCTCAGGGACCCGGGGCACGTGGCGGCCGAGGACAGCCTTGAAGCCGGTGATTTTCAACTGGGCGTTTGTTGTACAGCTCCCGCCAGAAGGCGCAAACGGCGAACATCACTTCGTGGGCCTCTGTGACGAGCGTTTAGGTGTTGGGGACCTGCATGTTCCAGAGGTTCGAAGGGCCCGGGGCCTCCACCTGTATGGCCTCCCGCACGGCTATCCAACGCTGGGCGATGACCTCCGCGTTGCGGCAGCAGAAATCTTTAATTGCGCGCTTGCGGTCGGCCGCCAGGAATGCGCGCAAGTGGCTGATGTCCTCCTCGAGGGTGACTGCTTGCCTCTCCAGCTCCTCCTGCAGCTGGCCCTGTGTGGCCGTGCGGAATCCGGGCGATGCACCTCACAGCTCCTCCGTGAGTCAGAGCACTGCCTCGGATTGTATGCCATGCCGGGCAGCGTTTGCCTGGTATGCCGCCGGCGCGCACGCTGCCAGGGCGTCGTAGCCGGGGATCCCCGCCTGGAGCTGTTTCCGGCTCTCAGGGTGGTCCCCTCCTGCTGGGTCGGATCCCGTCGGGGACGGCTGCCGCGCCCCACCACACGCGCCAGGGCGTCATGCGCTGTGTGGGAGTGTTCGAACACCTTGTCAACAGCGGCCGCAGGCATGGACCCTTAGGGGTGCTGCTCAGCGAGGCCCAGCCAAGGCACCAGGGAGGGCCCGTCCTGCGTGGCGGTGACCGCTGCCCACAGGCAGCGTTGGACGGACGCGGCCTCGGCGTCATACGGGTGGAGGCGGCACTCGGTGTGGCTGTAGGGGGCGGGCATCTCCGCGTGCCCTTCCGCGTTGAGGAGGCCCGGCACGGCCAGGCGGACCGGGTGCGGACCAGGCCGACGCTATCATCTTGAGGTGTGCCATGCCGCGGGCCCAGACGCTCCCCCACAGGGACCAGGGCAGGAGGGGCTCGTTGACAGGGAAAGTGTCCACCCTGTGCTGGGACAGGTGGAGTGTGGGGGTCATGTCCTCCACACCGCCTGCCGTGGCCCTCGGGAAACGGCAGGCCTCCCAGCCCGCTCGGAAGTGGTCCGTGGCCGGGTCGCTGGTGGCATCCATGTAGATGTTGGTGTTGCCGGCGATGATCACCAGGTGCCTCCCACCGAGGCTGCGCGCCGTGGCATACATTTGTATGTCCGCACAGAAGGCCGCCCGCCCCCCCCATGGGGAGCAGCCTGCCTGCGGTCCGTGGACGTTGATGAGGGTGAGGCCACCACTGTCTGTGCCGATCTCCAGGGCCGCGGCCTTCCCGGGGACGATTTCCATGAAACTGAGCACCTCGTGCTCGGCCACGTACTTGCTGCTGACGGCAGTGAGGTGGACTCCCCCATTCGAGGTGGAGCTGGCCCCTGTGAAGCCGGTTCGGGTCCCATTTTGCCGCACTCTTTCCTACACTTCACCGACTTAAGAGATTTCAGCAGTTTTCGGGTATACATTCAGGGGAATTCTATTACCTATAACTCACAGGATGGCAAATTTGACATTTGTAGTTCAGACCAGGCCTGCTGTGTGTGCGCACGCCCTTGTCGCGTTCCTGTTGGCGTGCGTGTGCTCTGTTTTCTTTAATGCGGGCGGATTGTTTGAAAATTCTTCCCAACGGGTGCTAATATGTTAGTTCTATCCTGTTGCGGAAATGGAAATGAATCGGAAGCTAGGGCGACTCCAATGGAAGATAGGAGGCCCGAATTCAAGTCTGGCTAAACCCTGGTGTGGTTCAATCCGCCCACACCGGCTGTCGGTCAACGACTGGTACACGTTAATGGGCGCATCTGCTTCAGCAGTGCCACGCCTACGTGTATGGGGGATCACGAGTCCCTGGAACCTGGAGGACTCCTAGTGGAAGTGAAGTGGAAGTGGATGTGGCTGAGGTAGGCGCACCGGAAGGGAAGAAAGTAACTCGGTTGTTGCTCTGCAAGGCAAAGCAATTCCCCATTCCTTGGCTTATCATTTGTTTGCCTTGCATGTGTCATGACAACTTGATCTCCCATGGAGTCAAAGAGGGTGAATCCTTGGTGAATGTGTGTGTTGAACATGTTGTGTGCACGTGAAATGGGTGAACATGCCAAAGGTGGAGAATTGCACTTGTGCCTGGGTTGTTAACCTTTCTCTTGCCGTCTTACTCCGGTGACCTTCGGTGAATTCATATCATTGGTCAAACATGGTTGGTGATCCACTATCCTCGTCTTTGGAGCAAGCAATAGGGCATGAGTTCCCATAACTTGGCAATTGGATATAGGGACAATCGTCGGTCAAGGTTGGGGATTCTCACTCCAAGTGCAATAATGCTCTCCTGAGTCATGGCTAGGCGAGACTCTCCCTCCATATGCATGCTCTTGGATATGGGTTTTGGTGAGGTTCTCCCCTGGGCCATGGATTGGTTCGGCTCTTCTCCTGGGCCATGAATTTCTTAGGTTCTCCCTCCTGGGCCATGACTTGGTTAGGTTCTCTCTCCGGAAATGGATTGGGGTGGGACCATCCCTCTGAAGGCTTGGAATTGGGGCGGGACCATCTCTCTTCGAGGGAGGACTACTTCTCTTTGCGATAGGACAATCTCAGATGGATGTGCTCTCATTGCACCCCGGATACCTCTCTTTGTGCACTCACTGTGCGGGCCGGGTCTAGGTCTCTATATGTGACTCGGGGCATGTGCTTATCCAATTTTTTTACCCAATCCCTCTCCAAGTAGCATGCATTGAATTGGTTCGGTGTCACACAAACATGCAAAACGGGCATTATTGACTTCACTTGTTCATGTCTGGATGGTTTCTAGTGCACATGACGATTGTGGTTGCCTATGCCAATGGGGCACCAAGTGATGGGACCGAGTGGCATGTCCAAGGATGTGAGGGCATGACACATATGTTGTTGGCTTTTCTACTCATGTCTTTTGTTCGCGACACTCTAACCGTGGGGAGCACAGTAATTGGTATGTAGCACACACTAAACATGTGAAGTTCGGTGGGCTGGCCCTTCCTGATGTCTTCTTTGCAAGCAGCAAGTAGACCCGTCAAGCCTCTTCAGTCGCTGGCCACGGTGTATGAGATTGTTGAGTGACGGTCAGCCGGCGTCCGGTGTGGAGTACTGAAGCATTGCCATCATGACAATATATCTGTCACACATGCCGGGTGGCAAATAGTGTTTGCCATTGCCGTGAGGTCACTCTCCCGACTCATGTTTAGTGATCCTCATTGCAAGTTCTTCATATGTACACATTGGTGACTCACGAGGGTGGGTAAATCATTTATGTGGCCATTCCGTACTTTGTGTTCATGGAGGCCATGGTGTCATGGTTGATCAAGGGTGAGAACATTCCTTATTTTTGAAACCCATGTTGTTTACTACATTTTACCGTCTTGTGGGCAAGGGTAAGGATGGGCCATGTGTGCCCAAGCCTTGCGAGGAATCCAATGATGCCATTGTGTTTTATATGCTTTTCTTTGTGTGTTGCCATACACTTAATGGACCGTATCGATATCATTGTGTCATGCATGATCGTTCCTGAATGAATGAGTTTTCCGAAGCCATTGTATGGGGATTGTGTGGTTATGGCGTCCTACGTCCATAACAGAACGCACGGTTTGAGTGTGCATGGTCTAAGAATCGATTTTTGGAGTACGGATGCAACATCGTCTTCGATAATGGCATATCTCATTCCAGGGCTTCATCCACATTTCTACCTCTCAACTCCTTTGCCCGACATTGTCAATGTTCGTTCCCTTCTCCGTGACTTTCGTGTATTGATGGACCCAAGTGCCTCCGTCCTCAACACTTCCCTCAATTTGAATTGGTCGATCACCTAGTTGTATTTCCATTGCCAAGGGGTGCCAAAGGGGTGTGTTTGTGGGACATTTTGGGAATTTGCAAGTTGGTGATTGGTAAGCATGGAAGCATTGGTGAGATCTAGGACAATGGGTGTCACGGAGAAGAAGGTGGAAAGATCGGAAATAGGCGGTAGAGCCCGCACAATGGCAAGGGCCGGTCCTACAGACCTTCATTATGGTAGCAGAGGTTTACCTGCCGCCTACCGCCACCATGGGAGCTTGGGCCCTTGATGAGCCCTGCCCAAGTGGACCACGGGTGACCATCAATGACACCATCCGGGAGTCGGTGGTTGAAGCCCAAGAAGAAGGAAGGCATTTGGGAAGAAGAGTGGGTACCGTCGACGACATGGAGGACATCATCTCTTTTTGTGAAGGCGTATGTCAAGAACTCTGCCTTCCCCGAGTACCCGCGGAAGAATCGGACGAGGAGGTCACGAGCTGCAGCAGTGGCTCAAAGGCCCGGCGCTACCGCACACGCGGTTCGCCAAAACCGTCCAAGAAGGATGGGGAATCGGCAATAGAAATTGCGCCGAGCCCTGTCCGCAGGATGTTCAGTGCTCTGTCGGACTGCGAGGGATATCATACTTGTTACCCTTCGGATGGTGCCGGTGCACAGCCAGACTTCCCCGCGGGGCAATCACACACCGCCCCAAATCCTGAACATGATGATGATGCAGTACGGGAAACATTACCCCCAAGGTCGGCAACAACAACAGTCCCAAGGTATACCGAGTTCAGTATGATGGGAGTGGAGGCAGGAAGGATGGACGGTGACTGGACGGGCGACACCGTGATGGGCGAAGGAGAGGAGCGTGGAGCTTCGGAACGTCTGCCGGGAAGAAGATGGTCGACATCCAGACGAGGACGCCAAGGAAGTGGCGTGCGGGGACGGGGCGCGGGAAGATCACTGTCATTGCCGATATGTGGACTTCCTGATCGGGAGTTATTTCCGGGTGGGCAAAGGTGCCATTATTCAAAGGATGGACAAGTTCGAGGACACCACGGGTGGAGTTCTTGAGGACCAGGCCAACTTCGACAACACTCTAAAGAGTATCAGATCACATCAAGAGGACTACGAGGCCAAGCTGGAGACAATGCTGGTACAGCAGCAAGGAATGGTGGACAAAATGATGAAGTACCTGGAGAATATCGAGGACAGGATGAAGGAGTTGGAGAGGCGTGCAGGAGTCCCGGCACCAGGTCGCAATCTACCACGGATCCTGCACCGGAGTCTTGAATGAGGCGGTTGACGACATTGAGGACAGCCGGTGAAGGAGTGGCGCCCATGGAGAATCCCATGGAGTCGGCGCCATACGCTGCGCCACGGATTGACCCCTCATTGTTGAGGCACATCCCACTTTTCGCAGCCAGTGTCATTTTGGGAGAGAAGACGCCGGAAAAAGGCTCGGGGATTGGTACATCCAAGCGTGATATCCGTGAAGGAACGGTGGAGATTGACATGAGCAGCACACCAGCCGCTTGGACGTTCCATGCCCGTGCAGCGTATGAGCGCCGGGTTGCTGAAATGAGTTCGGAAATACGTAGAGGATCAAGTGGGGAATCATGGGTGCAAGATCCGCGGTCGGGCATATTGACCATGGTCGGTCCGGGCATGGAGGAAACCAAGTCTGGACAGCGGGAAGACATGGAGATCCGAGGAGTTTACTCCCACTCCCTGGGCAATGGGAGTGGGGGAAGTATCCGGCTTCGGGGCGTCATTGCTTCTGATGTTGGGGACGCTGTATCCATCGGCCACCTCCGTGGTGTCAAAATACCCCATTACGACGCCAACCCCGCCAATTGGGACGATTTCATCCTCGGTTGGGAAGACTTCGCTGAGTAAGTTGTTGGTGAGATGCGGTTCGGATCGGATGCTCGAGACAAGTGGGCGTGTCGTACTTTCCCACACTGTTTGCCTCCGGAGTTGAAGTCGGACTTACGTGACGCGATTCGGGAGAAGAGGATCTGTACGGAGGAGCAGTGTTTAGACTGGTTGGAGCAAGAAGAAGACGTGGATACTCCAACCAAAAGCTCGATGACTTATGGGAAATACCTCTAAACTCCGAACTCCGGGAGCTGCGGTTGAGGGGGTGGAGGAGATATCTTCGAAAGTACCACCGACTTCTCAAGCAAGTTGAGGATTGGTCGGAATCGGGTGAGATTCGCCACCTCTTGCGGGATGTTCTTCCATCCTATTGGAGGAAACGGCCGGAAGACGAGGAAAAGAAGCGGGCAAAGAAACGTATGGCAGTACGCATCATGGAATGTTTCCGCCGGAACCTCGGAGCGCCGGCCCGGATGATCTCCTTGAAGAATTCCGTGTACTTGAAGATGTTTGGCGAGACCGTGGGTGGACGTCTCCTGCGACTAAACAACGTGGAATGGAGACGCGGGGAGAGGCTGAAAATGCAGATGATACCCGCGTGAATGAACTCAATCATCCATTACGTGAGCGTCGAATTGAAGTTCAACTCGGAAAACGAAGCGCATATGAAAGACCCTCACAATCATGGGAACCATGATCGCCGCGAAGATGGACATCATTCAGAGGTCCAACATGATGGCGACGGGAGTTTGAAAAGAGCGCGGGGGCGAGAGTATGACCTGAAAAGATCATTAACATTTCTTTGAGTTTGTGGCGCACAAAACGAAGGATCATGGGCAAGACAAGTCGAAGTGGAGGAGAGCACCACCCTGTGGAGGCATGGGGAAACCGCCGCGGAGGATCGGCAATCCGCCACTCTCCTTCAAGGAAATCTGGCTGAAACATGACGTTTGCTGGACCTGTTATGGGAAGAACGTCCCACACAAACACGCTCATAAGACGTGCAACATCTCCGCAGAGGACAAGAAGGCTTCTTTTCAAGCCCAACCCGAAGAGGTGCCCAAATAGAAGCGTACAGAGACTTGGAAGCATTGGCAAATTGCTGGTAGACGCTCGGGAGGCCAAACGCATGGCGGTGATCGCCGACTTCGACAAATCGAGGAAGTGGCCGGTTCGTTAATGCAGGGCATGGAAGCGCTCATGGCCTTGCAGAACCAGAGAAGTGCCCCGTGGCCGGGAGATTCGCAGCAAGACGGGGCTGCGGTCGATGGAACTTAGAGAAGCCCCCACGGGAGTGGGACACCGGAGGACTCTCCTCGGAAAATCAGTGGAATCGGATCGAAGAAGTCATCTACGGTGCCGAAAAAGGTTCCAAAGGAGCCAAAGCCACTGAGTTCAACCAATGCTAATCCTTGGGACGCCCTTCCAAGGGAAGTACAAGTGGATATTGGCAGCTCGGACAAGAACGGTGGAGAGACCACGGAGAGTCCCGTGGATGGGCAGGCCCAACCCAAAATCTATGAGATACGTGATCACACGTTTGAAGTCCTTATGCACCCATCCATGCTAGAGTTGCATGCTGTGAGAGTCCACCATACACCACATGGCGAATGGCGGCAACTGCACTTGAAGGTGCGGGTAATGTGTGGACGGAAAGGGGTGATCGCGGACTTCTTGTTGGATACTGTGGCCCAGGTAAGCTTCGTGCGGAATGGACTGTTTCCGGACACATGTCTGAAGAGCAGTGACCGACCAGTACGCCTCAAGGTGGCAAACGGCGGGATCATGGGTGGCGGAGCCAGTGAAGCCAAAATTGGCCTGGAATGTTAGGACCATGACCGATTGGATCGACCGTACCAAGCAAGACGCTTGATGCTCCATGGAAAATTCTACGAGGCCGATCTCACCGATGGGGATATCATAATGAGCTATGATTCCATGGTCAGCATTTCAGCTGGAGCATTGCCACATCGTGCCACACTCATTCGTCAGGCAAACGAGAGGCTTTCATGGTCATTGAGTCATTATGCCCCTGGTGGATCCCAATGGACCAGAAATGAGGAGAAAAAAATTTTTGGTGCGCTGAAAGCAGCGGTAATTAAGTCCAAAGGCGGCGATGGAGAGCACCTTCAGGAGTATGATCTATCCCCGGATGCTTCTTGTCGCATAATGGAAGGCTTGGGTATGGACACACCGTCGACGGATATTATCCCGTCAAAAAAGGCGTTCAAGTTGTAAAAGTGGGCTAGGTACTGGCACAAGGGTGACTCGGCGTTGCACAAACACTGGGGCGCAGAAAGGTGGGGCCATCTGTATGTACACGGAGCCCGACGGGATTCGGAACAGATCGCGAACAAAATTATCGCCGATAGAGCCAAAGGAGTCTTCATGCTGACTGAACTCGGCTCAGGAGACGCCCGTGGCGAAGTTCTGAGATCCAAGAACTATTCCATCGCCTTGAACGAATTTGTGTTTGCGCCGGATGAGGAGATATTTATGGTTGCCACAGCAACCTCTCTGCCGTCCCCGGGACAGGCAAGGTCAACCCAAGCGTATTATGCGGACGGTACAGAATACCATGCCACGGGCGGTCAGGCTTTAATCCGGAGGATACAAGCCGTGCCAATGAGGGTCATGTTCGAGGAGAGCAACGATCCCAACGTGGAAGTCAAGGCTTTGTCGTTTGACGAGATTCATCGTGTTGTCCACTACATGAAGGATGAGATGCATGACCGTGTGGCAGCCAAGCAGGCAAGAAGCTGGGTCAAATCTCCTTATTCGTGCGACGATCACCAATTTCGGGGAAATTCACCAAGAACGAGTTTGTGGCGAGGGTAATGGACCACATGGCCGATCAGGATGAGCCTGTGCGTTCCAACCCGCCCAAGTGTAATTTCTTACGCTCGGGTATCCGATCAAATTCAATATCCAACTACACAGATGCGACCGCCACACCTATCAGGTAGCTGCGGATGCAGATAAAGAGAGGCTGGTAGAAACGAGTATCAGAAATCGAAATTTTGCGAGTAAAATTGGAAAAAGTGCTAAAACTAGATCCTGGTATGCCAGATAAGGGGAAATAGCACTTAGAGAGGGAATTAGGTGATCAGGTGGTCCCCATTGCATCCAGCAACCTCCAAAAAGGTCAAATCGCTCCAAAGAGTGGCGAAAAAAAAGCAACAAAACATCGTCAGTAGGGAGAGCAAAGCAAAGAAATATCAACTCCATATCTTCCGCGAAACCCTGAAATTCCAACCCAGAATTCCACAAACGATCCCATATAGCGGGGGTGTTGCTCCCGCTGATGCACTTACCAAAGGCTCCACCAAAGCAAAATAGGATGAATGAGTGGGTCTTGACAAATATTGATCCGTGGAAACCTCATGAGCAAGCGGCGACTGACCGTGCACATAAATAACATGAGAACAGTCCAACACTGACCTTGGTTCCAGATGCCCGTCTCATGTCAATGAAAGGAAATAGGGATGCGGGGTGTTTGGGAGGTATCCAGCCATGGTATATGCAACCCTGCAGCAAATTCAGCAAAAACAAACAATCGTGTCAGGGGTTAAGGGAGAGTCATCTCAATCTCGTTCGTGGGTGATGAAATACACCACTACATCCTTGTCATCTAGACTAATCCCCTTTTTCTTGAGAGAGTTGAGCCACACCGTCGTATACCTCGACACGAAACTGCGCGGAGCTTGTATAGCCTCCCCCCCGGCATGGTGGGGTCAGGCTTACCCGTTAGGATGCGCTCCGCAGCATGGTCATCCTCCTCACCGTCATCGTCGGAGTCAGGGTCTCCAGCCGTGTACTCGAACGCTACCGCTCGCCAGCTGTGATCCGGCGCCTGTGGTCGGAGTTGCACATGGTCCCGATCCAAGATCTTGTTGTCCCCCACCTGAACGGCATACACATCTTGCCCGATCTTGCGCAGCATTACCCCTGGGATATAACACCGTTGCTGGCGATGCCGCGTCAGCACGTCCTTCTGATGCCGCTCCACCCAAACGGTGTCCTTGAGAGAGTGCTTGTGGATCTTGCCTTCTTTGAAGTACTTGGCCCGCTGCTCTTGCTCATCATGCAGCCACTTGCAAACCTTTGCCGCGGTGGCATCTTCTTCACTCATCATGGCATCCGCATCCGGAGCAACCTTGCAATGGTTCATCCACGGGAGAGTTCGAGACAGTCGATCCCATAGGAATACAACGCGGTGCAGAGACGATCCCGTAGGCGCCTGTAGGTCATGGAAGGCTTGTAGAACCCTCGAACGAGAGTCAAACAAATTCCTCACGGGCTCCTCGATGTGCAATTGGCGGAACTTCTCAAATATTTTCCTCCCGGCCTCCTCCGCGGCGCCGTTTGACCGGCTGTGGGATGCCATGCTGTTGCAATGTCAGATCCCGATTTGGATGCACATGCTATTAAACCAGGAGACGACAAACTGACTCCTCCGGTCCCTGCAAATGACAGCTGGGACGTCAAAGATTGTCAGCCAATGCCAAATCATGGCTTGGGCAATAGTTTCGGCCTCGGGATCCACTCCATGCTTGTCTTTCTTGTCCTTCTTCATGGACTTCTTACCCAGAACCGTCCAATATACCCGCTATGTCGGTCCACGGCGCAAATAAGACGTTGATAGTTTTCCCCCTCAACCATGACCTCGGGCATGGCAAACACATCAATGGCAACGGAGCGCATCGGTGCCTTGCGGTTGGCCATATAAACCAAGTTTCCCGGTGTGCACCGTTTCGAGCTTTTTGTGGCTGTACACACCGCACAATCGTTGCAATGATCATTTACGATTGCGTAGTATCCCGGAGGGAACTTAAGCCTCCATTCGAGATCCCGTTGCATCTTGTTGCCGCCCGCATGCATCATTTCGGCATTCTGCCAGTGGTCAATGAGCGCCTCAACACGCATTTTCCGGCACGAATAGCTTGTCATTGAGGAAGAGCTCGCCCTCCTCCTCCATCAAGCCTTCATGCCACTCATCGTCCATTGCGGCACTCATCACGTTCAAGTATTTGTTCCAATGCTCCGAGGCAGCTCAATCCTCTGAGCAATCCTCCATGAGCACTGACGCCACATACTCACTTGGTGCCATGAGACATTCCTCCAAAGGCTGTTCCATCACGACCCAATGTTGGGCATCCAGTCGTTGGCTCATCTCCGCCTCAGATGCCATGACCTCAAGGCACTTGATGTCGACCTCTTCCATCGCCTTCTAAACCTCAATGATCTGAATGGCCTCCTCTGTCTCCATGGCTTGATATGTCCATCCAAGCCTTGCCGGCGGATGGGCCCAACGACTGAGGCAGCTACAGTGTTGTCCTTGCCAGGGATATCTACGACGCTCAAGTCGAACTTCGCAAAGGTATCGTGCCATTGGGAGCGCCTGGCCACTGGACCCGAGGGGGTATCCACATGCTCCTTGTGCCAGCTCTGAATTGATTGATCATCTGTGCATACCACCATGCGTTGAAGTCGGATGTGGCCCAACTTGAGCGCGCACACAATGGCATAAGTCTCCTTCTCCCTCCCGGTCCACGTCCGACGTTGGCTTTCCGCCAGGACTCTACTCCGGAAGGCCACGGTGACATGTGTTCCATCGCACCGGACTTGCTCAAGGACTGTTTCCAGGGCATAGTCGGAGACATCCGTGCGCAGCACAAATACCTTTTCCCGGGTCAACCAATAAAAGACCGAATTGACCAAGTAGTCGTTCCTTCAACTTGTTGAACGCTTCTTCGGCTTCGCTTGTCAATGCCAATTTTTTCGTGCTTCCGTTGCGACCATTGAAATTGCCCACCTCTGGCATCTTGTCAAGAGTCCCCGAGAGATCAGCATACATTTGTACATATCCCGTTTAATAGTTGCAAATCCCATTAAGGACCGGAGTTCACTGATGGTTTGGGGTTTATCCCAGTGGCATAGGGCTGCCAGTTTCCGAGGCATGGGTCGGCGTTTGCCCATGACCAACCACATGTCCAGCGGGATCCACGTCTCTCACAATGAGTGAGCCCTTTGTGGGCTTGCACGCCATGCTGGGCTTGTCCAAGACCCCCAAACTTCAGCCCAAGTCCTTTCCATGCGCCACGATCAGCTCATTCCCAGTCATGTCCTGAGTGCACGACCAAATAATGATATCATCCGCAAAGAAGTCTGCACAATCTCACACGTGTTGTAGGAGATCCTGCATCATGCGTTGAAAGGTGGTATTCCCATTCTTGCCTCCCATGGGTACTACCTTCTACTGCATGGGCCCCAGCAGAGTGGACATCGCTGTCCATGGCCTGGAGTCCTCAAGGAGCAGCATCTGGTTGTACCCCTGGTTCAGGTTCAACACCGTGAGGATGCTTTTCTTCTGTTGCTTTTGTAGGATGGAGTCAATCAGCGGAAAAGAGTTTGAGTCATTCTCGGTGTGTTCGTTCAATCCCCTGTAATCGACAACCAATTTCCATTCACCCTTCTCCTTCTTCCGAACAATGAAGGCCGGGCTTGCCAAATCACTATCAGAGGGTCCCATCCAACCAGGCTCAATAATTTCTATTAAGAGCTTCTTAATCGGCTCAAATCGTTCGCCTTAGAGGTGATATTCCCAGTGACAATAAATGCTCAGGTTCGGTTTCAGCTTGATCTTGGCTGTGGCACATTTCGCGCGCTCTGGCAACCGCATCAAATAGCCGGAGATAGGCTTCAAAAAGTCTGTCTTTGAGCTCGGATACCTTTGGGTTCTCCTTGGTTTCCTAAGCCCCCTGCCGGGGTATGAAAACTACTGACTTCACGGCAGTGTATGCTTCTTGTGGACCCACTTCCAACATCTCCTCTTTCGATGTGCCCTGTTCATCGACGTGGGCCCTGGTTCCGTCGATAATCTCCGAACGTGTTCGGCCACATCTCGTCGAATCTGTCACGCACTCTTGGAGCACTCCATGTCGGAGGATTGGACCCTATGGAACCATCGTATTGGTCGGCCATATTGTCCGTAACTCTTGCCACAAGCACATCCGTCCCAAACTTCACGGTCACCAACTCCCGGTCATCCCACCAATAGGGTGAAATGGCCTCGGCCAGCTGCTTCTGAGCAGCCACTCGGTCATGCATGTACATCCGTATGTAGGCAACAACCCGGTGGATCTCAGAGTGATAGAGTACGTCAACACTCTCTGTAGGGTCACTCTCTTCTTCAAACATGACTCTCATCGGCACGGCCTCTACCCTCTTAATGAATGCCTCATCACCAGTGGGTTGGCACCGTGAGACATCAACCGGATTGACTTGGTACTACATGCTTGTCCCGGGACGGGAATTGTCATACAGTTGGCGACAATGGAAAACTGCTCCTCAGGTACAAATTGCATCTCTTCCAGGGTTTTGGAGTCCAAAGTCGGCTTAAGATCCTCCAGCGGACATGGGCTAGATAGTACGCCCGTCATGAACAGCATACCCTTTGCTCTATCCGCAATGATCTTGTTCACCATACGTTTGATATCTTCCTGGGCACCATGCCTGTACATCGGCCCCCCCTCCTTCAATCCCCAATGCCTTGACCACGCAGAGTCCCCCTTGTAACAATACCTTGTACACTTCCTCAGCTGCGGGGGATCCCGGGAAGCAAATACCTCCGTCTCAGGTTTTTCACTTCCAAGTTGCTGAACCATGCGATTGTACACTTGTGGCACCATGCCATATTCCTTGAGATGACCTCGGCAGTCCCCATTGAACTTGGTACTCAGGGTCCTGACCGATATTTCTGGGGCACTGTCTGTAGATAGCCAAGTAACACGCTCCTTGTCCTCTCGAACCAACGTTGCACGGTGGGGAAGAGCTGTGGTTGTGTTGCTCACCAGAAAATCATACCCCATCATAATATCCCCATTGAAAACATCCGCAGCATAAAAATTTCCAGAACGTACGAGCCGCTCCGCCAAATCCGGTCGGTTCAAGGGATCATATTTCCAAGGTTCAATGCTGATAGTGGCTTCACGGGTATCCCCACCTATAATTCCGCATTGGCAACCTTCAAACGCACCGGACTTCGGCTGGGCTTCAGAAATTCATTGGAAAGCAATCCCTTCCGAACCAAGCTCACTTGGGCACCCGTATCCACCAATGCATCTGCCATCACCTCTTTCTTTAGATACCTCAATCGCACTTTCAAGTGCAACTGTCGTTCGTCTCCATGTGGAGTATGGAGAACTCTCAGGACAAGCAACTCTAGTATGCTTGAATGCAGCAATACTTCGAGCGTATGATCCCGGAAGGTGTAGATCTTGGGCCGGCCATGCCCATCCACGGGGCTCTCCGTGGTCTCTCCCTCATTTACTTCTGTGCGGCAAAAAAAAATATGTACTGCTTTGGAAGGGCGTCGCATAGGCTGGGACTGGCAAGGCTGAGCTTACTTGGCTCCGTCTGAGCCCTCTCGGGTACCATGGATATCTTCCTTCCTTCGATTCTGCTGATTTGTGGCCGGGGAACCTCCGGTGTTGCATCCCTGTTCGGGCTTCTCTCGGTTTGGTTTACCGCAGCACCATCCTGCTGCAAATCATCTGGGCCTTGTCCTCCCATTCGTTCTCGAAAAATTTTCAAGTCCCCCGTGGCCGTTCTTAGCGACTCGGCAACGTCCAAAATTTACCGAGTCTGTCGATCGCCGCTGTGACTCGATACCCCATGTCGGCCTCCACCAGCTTCTCTCTCTTTCCATTCGTCTATCTGCTTCTCCTTGGGGACGTTCTCGGGGTCGGCTTGGAAGTATCCCCGCTTGTCCTCCTTGTACACTTTGCACGCTTTGAGATAGGGCTTATGGGATCCCCCTTTCCCATAGCAGACCCAGCAGCCGGCATGTTCCCGCCCGTACTCGGTATAGCTCCAATTCTTCGTGGCTCCTTTCCACGCTTTCGTGTTCTTGGCGACAAACGCGAGGAGGTGGGCATCCTCATGATCTTTTGAGTCATATACTCCCCGCAAGAGGATGTGTTTCCATCCTCAGACCCGGAACTTTGATCTCCTGCTTCTTGTATCCCTCCGTAGTTACCGATCCTCCCAGTGGTTGGGATTCCTATGGCCGTGACGGTCCTTCATGTGAGCTTCGTTTTTGGAAGTAAGCTTCAATTACACGCTCACATACTGGACTATTCAGTCCGGGCTCATGCGGGCTAGGATTATCTGCATCCTCGGCTTCTCTCAATGTCTCCATTCTGCTTTCTTCAGCTGCACTAGGCGTCATCCGGCCGTGTCCCCGACTACTTCCACGTAGACTCACTTTTTCATGGAGATCATTATGTCCGGCTCTTCCTGGTTCCGCCGGAAGTTCTTCATGTGGTTAGAATGCTGATCTTCCGGCAACATAATGCGTACTGCCAAGCGCTTTTCTGTCCGCCTCATTTTTTTGTCTTCCACACGCTTCTTCTAGTACGATGGTGGTACATCTTGCAGGAGATGGTGAATCTCGCTTGATTCTGACCAATATTCAACTCTCTTGTACTTAAGGAGATACCTCCTCCAATCCCTCAACCGCAACTCTCCTTGCTCCAAGTTGAGCGGTATTCACTACTGATTGTCCAACGTTTTGTTTGGAGCGTCCACTCTTTCTTCTTGCTCCCACCAATCCAGGAATTACTCCTCCGTATTGATCCTCTTCTCCGAAAATTTGATCACATAAATCCTGAAGCCGGTTCGGATATCAGTTGCACTCTGTCCCCTACTTCTGCTATTTCAGCGATGTCAGCGATCTCGGGAATTATCTAAGCAGATTTACAAATTTCAGCGATTTTGGCGATTTAACCTACAATTTCGGCACAATTCAGAATATATACCATCCATCATCCACCGGATGGAGGATTTGACATTTTTGGTTCGGATCAGGTCTACCGTGTGTGCGCGCGCCCTTCTGGTATTCCTAGTGGCGTGTGCTCTGTGTTCTTCAATGTGGGCCGATTGTTTGACAAATTTTCCCAACGGGTGCTAATAGTGTTACATCTATGGTGTCGCGAAAATGGAAGAAAAACAGAAGCCTGGGCAACTCCATTGGATTATGGCCGGCCCAGACTTAGGCATCTGGCTAAAATGTGGATGTGGTGCCTTCGTCCCGCCCGGCAGCCCCCGTAAAAAGGGACTGGTACACGTCAATGGGCGCATTTGCTTCGGCTTTTGCCACTCCTACACGTATGGGGGATCACGAGTCCCTTTAAGCTGGAGCAGCCCTAGTGGAAGGGGAGTGGAAGTGGATGCCGCTCAGGTAGGCACACCGGAAGGGAAGGAAGTAACTCAGTCGTTGCTGCGCAATCAATTTCTTCGCTCTTTTCCGTGTCATTTGTTTGCTTTCCCTATTAGTTGTGACAAATTGATCTTCCATGGAAATAGAGAAGGCGAATCTTCAGAGACAGCGTGTGTTGAGCATGTTGTGTGAACGGTAGACATGCTAAGATTGGAGAATTGCACTTATGCATTTGATGTTTTTTTTTGCACTGTGCATCCCCGCGTTACCCCTGGGGCTATGCATTTGACGTTTACCTCACATTTCCGTTCTGCCGTCTTACTCCGTGTGTTTTAATGATGATTCATATCATTTGTGTAACACAGTTGGTGAGCCAATATCTTTCTTTTGTCGACATGTGGTTGGGCAAGAGGATAGCTCATAGGCAACAGGGGACAATGACAGTCATCGATCATGATGGGCCATTATCAGTCACAAGTGCATGCACGCTGTCCTAGGTCATTGTTAGGCGCTCCCTCCGGTATTGGTAAGACAACCTTTTCTCTCCATATACATGGTCTCTGGACTGGCTTTTGATGAGGTTCTCTCTTAGGGCATGCATGGGTGAGGGTCTCTCTCTTAGGGCATTGACTGGTGAGGGTTTTGCACTCTCACTCAGGGAATGGGCTGAGGTCGGACGATTTCTCTCAAGGTTAGGAATGGGGCGGGCCAATCCCTTTGGGACTCATCATGTATGTGCTCTCATTGGACTCGGGACATCTGCCCATGTGCAGTCTATCTGCTGGCCGGGTCTAAGTCTCTGCATGTGACCGGGGGCATCCTCTTACCCAATTTCTCTCTAAGTAGCTTGCATTAACTTCGTTTGCTGTCTCACGAACATGCATGTAAGCAATTCTGATTTCACTACATGTGTGGATTGCCTGTCATGTACATGCCAATTTGCGATGTGAGGCATATGTTGTTGGTGGGGTTACATTCCATCCATGACTTCAGTTCGCGATATTCTATCCGTCGAGCGTTCAACAATTGGTCTATAGGATACACTAAACAGGTGGCGTTTGGTGGGCTGGCCCTTCTTGATGTTTCGTTTTCACGCAACAGGTAAACCCGCCAAGCAGGCTCACTTGCTGGCCATGGTGTATAGTATTGCTAAGTCATAGGCACCCGGCGCCTGGTATGTAGCACGGAGGGAATGCCATCATATTGATATATGTGTCACATGCCAGGTGTCAGGTATTGTTTGCCATAGATGTGAGGCTAATCTCTAGACTCATTGCAAGCTCATCACATGTGTTCATTGGTGACTAACGCGCCTGCTGTGCCCTGTTGCCAAATAGAAATAAAAAGATAAGTAAAACACGGCGGAAAAAGTTTCTATATAGCTTAAAATAAGGCTAATTAGCATAAAAAATGGCTAGGCAAAAAAGCACGCCGGGAAAAGCGTTAAGACACAACGAAATATTTTTTTCGGCCTTAAATAGGTGAATAGTAAACGCCGTAAGCACCGTAGCGAACGTACGAGTAGAACGCCCTGCCCCTTGTCCTCTAACACGCCGTATAAGTAAGGAGAAATGCTCCGCGAGCAGCGCGTAAAAACCGAAAAATGTTTTTCTAAGACGCTACGCCCCTGAACTTGCGCCCTCTGGCTTTGTCTTCTTCTCCATGTACCTCCCCTTCCCACCTGCACCCCACCCTCGCTGTTTTTGCCCTCCGTCTTGCTGCAGGCAAGGCAAGTCAAGACAAACTCAAGAAAAGACGACACCATCAACTCAAGATACAACGAACAGGACGACTCCATCAAAGACAACGCCACCGGGATCAACAACCAAACGGCGAACGACAAGACCAGATTCTTCCACGACGTGAACCACGGACACAGAGACGGGCGCGGGGTAACACAGGGTAATATTCAATGTTTCTTGTCCGTGCCGGCAGGGAGGGAAAGGGCACCACAGCACAGAGACGCCACAACCGTGCAAAAAAAAGCACAGACAACCCACAGCACAACACAGTACAGCACAGCGCCGCAAGACAGGCCACAACAGGGCAGAGCAAGCACAAACAGCACCACAAAATGACAGCAGAGCACGACAGCACAGCACCATGCGACAGCACAGCACCAAGGAACACAACACCGGGAAGCACTACACCACAGCAGACCGCACCAACCACATGGAAGCAGACCACGCAGTGAGACAGGGACACCGACGCCCAAACACGCCACCAGCAAACAACCACGGGCCACCAGGCCCAGCAACGCACCATAGAACACCAACAGAAACACTACAACACACAGCAGCACACCACAGCACGAGGCGCCAGCATCAGCACGCAGCACTGCTACAGCACAATGCAAGTGTACGAGCAAGGCACTGCACACCACCGCACAGAGCAAAGAGGACAGGCAACGCACAGCACAACACCCTAGGACACACACAGCACAAAGTACAGTGGCGAACAACAGCACACACCAACACGCCACGACAAAACACACACAGCACAGAGCACACAGCGCACGGGAACACTGCCGCACAGCTCAGGGCCCCAGGGCGACGGGCAGCGCCAGAGCGCAAGGCACAACAAGCAGTGACACCAAACTGGCGCAGCAAATTAGCACAGCACACAGCAGCACAAAACCGGGCAGCACAAAGCGCAGCAGCGCGGCGCAGCAGCACACCCAGGGACACACAGCACAGAACAGCACACGGCAACGCAGACAAAAACCAGACAGCAAACCACACCACGAACCACTCAACCGGACGGTACGACCAGGGACGAGGCACAACACGCAGCAGCAACCAACAGCCAAGCAAAACACACAAACAGACGCCCCAACAAACACCGCACGGCGCGCAGCAGCCCAGAACACAGCAAGGCGAGGCACGACAGCACCACACGCAGCGCGGAACACGGCAACCAGGCACCACACAACACCAGACGGAAGGACAGCGCAGCGCGGCAATACCAGACAGCACAAGGCACCATGCCCGCACCGGGGGGGGCGGGGGCAGCAGACGGCGAGAACAGCCGACGAGTGCCAAGCAGGCAAGCAGGAGCAAAGCAGCAGAGGAAAAAAAAAACGGAGCACCAAGCGGCAGCGAGGAAAACCGCGAGACACAAAAAGGGGGGGGGGGTCAACGACCAGGGAGCAGCCAAAGGCCAGGCAGAAAACACAAGAGCAGCAGGAGCGCACAATGAGCCGAGAAGCGGGAGACCAAAAAAACAAACAACACACCGCGCCAAGGCCCAGAGCACCCAGGGCCAGAAACCAGAGAGGGGCAGAGACAACAGGGGCGCACAAAAAAACACGAGCACCGAGCGGCAGCGACGAAAACCGCGAGACACAAAAGGGGGGGAGGGGCAGCAACCATCAGGGAGCAGCAAACAGCAACGCGGAAAACACAAAAGCAGCCAAAGCGCACGAAGAGCCGAGGAGCAAGAGACCAACAAAACAGACAAGACACAGCGCCAAGGCCCAGTGCACCCGAGGCCGGAAAACAGAGAAAGCCAGAAACAACAGGGGCGCACAAAAAAAAACACAACACGGGGAGGGAGGAAAGGAAAACACAGCGCCAAGGCCCAAGGCACCTGGGGCCGGAAGCCAGAGAAGAAAGGAGACAACAGGGGCGCGCAAAGGGAACAACGCAAGAAGAAAGAAGGCAAACAAGGGAACAAGAAAGGGGCAACCCCAGCCCTGAGGGGGGCGGAGAAAAGCGGAAGGACAAAGCAGCCAAAGGAAAGGTGAGGCGCACCGCAACGCCCCCAGGAAGCCGGCCTGCCCGACCCAGCCAGGGGGGAGGAGCACACGCACACATGCACGGGACCCGGGCTGTGGCGTCCTCCGACCCGCAAGGGGAGGAGTCTGCGTCCACACAACACAGCCCCGGTGCACCGGCAGAGTCCCCTGTCGAACGACGGACGGTACAGGAAATAGGGCGCGTCAGTGACCGGGTCCACACACGCCAATCACCGCAGCGCACCAAGCCAAAGACCGACGCCCGAGGGATCGTCCAGGGACAACCCCATCGCGGGGCCCTGAATTGCGGATACAACACAGAGGGAGCCCAGCGCCCCTGCCTCCGCAGGGGCCAGCGGCAGGCACAATGAGCCCGGTTCTCCGCCGTCCTCCGCGTGCCCCGCACAGCCACCAAGTAAAGCCGGGGGCGCAACCCCCCGGGGTGGGGAAAGGACCGGAGCACCAAGAGTGGCCAGTCTGGAAGAGGCGCCGCGCACTGCGGGGGGCAGAAACACGTCAGAGAGGCACGCTGCCGGCCACAACGAAGCCACACAGACTGATGCCAAGCAACAACTGCCGCTGGGTGCCACAAACCCGGAGAGCGCGCACAACACGCGACGAACCACGGCACGAGAAGAGGTTCCAAGCAACACCAGCTGCCGTCCAGACTGATGTGTGCACGCCTGGCAGCGAACCCAGCCCCTGCCGGCTACAGAACAGCCGCCGTCTGGATGGACGAGTGCGCGCCCAGGGGGTACCCAGCCCCTGCCGGCTACAAACAGAAGCTGTCCGGATGGACGAATGTGCGCCCTGCAGTGATGTCCTGCGCACGCAACACCACACACGCAACTCACAGCCCAACACACAGAGCGAGCACAGCGGTGAAATGGAGCTAAGTGGCCCAGGACACCGCACTCCCAACACAGCAAACCGGGCGAGCACACCGATGAACGAGAGCCGAGGGGCCAGGACACGGTACGCGCAACACAACACACCAAGCAGGCACACCGGTGAACAGGAGTCAAGTGACCGGGGACACCGCACACGCAACACAGCACATCGGGCCGGCACACCGGGGAACAGGAGCCAAGTCGCCCAGGACACAGCACACCCAACACAGCACACCGAGCGAGCACACTGGTGAGAGGGAGACAAAGGGCTCAGGCCACCGCACACGCAACACAACACACCGAGCGGGCACACCGGTGAACAGTGAAGCCGGTTCGGACCCCCGTGGCCATCTTGGGGTCACTTGAAGTGTGTATCTATGTGCCGGCAAGCCGCCATGGGCTGATATCATACTCTCCCATCCACCTGATCTAACCCGATGTGATAGTGTGATAGGTTTGGCCATTCCGGCTATGAGCGGCCATATTCAGAACCGAGGCACCGCCAGCGGAGATTTATATTTCGGAATATCAGGAATCAACAGGGTTTTATTCTCATAATGTTTCCGTAATTTTTCAGCCTTTCGTTCTGATGGTCAATGTATCGGTGACCGTCAGTTGGCTCGCGATTTTGCGTTAACCGATTGGTTAACTGTTATTTCCAGATATTTTGGCGGATACTCCGTTGAAGGGTCAGATTTCATCAGCAAAGGGTTCGTTGCTTCCGCAGTTTTCTAAATAAGCACTCGAAATTTTAATCTGAATTTTTCGCGATGTCGAAATCGGATTTTCGACTTCGACATCGCCGCACTTGATTTGGACTTCTTCGAGTGGTCGTACTACTTTCCCTATGTCCGAATCAGGTTTTCCTTATACTTGCCACCCATTTGACTTGGAGATATAAGGGAAACAAAAGCGAATCGTGGGACCACTTTGAAGCATCATATCTACGCGCGAGAGTGAGGAAATAGATTAATGAAGGTTGGGTTGCAAGCGCCCCAGTCTCAAGTTGATTTAAGGAGCATCAAACGCTTTTGGTGCGTACACATGCCCGGTGTTGCAAGGGATAATGGTCAAGAGGGTATAAAGTGATATATAACTCTTGGACCGTGCAACCGAATATTTGGATGCGACTTTCGAGTGTACCGCATGAGTGTTGGGGTTGCATAGATACTTTCCTTGGGTTCCTACGCATTTTTAACGTAAAGTTATGTCCATGGAGGGACATGGCATATCATGGTGGGAGCCACTTTTGAGGGTATGTTTTATATGCATGGTATATGTCTTGATATGCTCACGCCCATGTTATATATCTTCGTGTGGCCGAAGAGATGGGGAGCCATACGTGACAAGGGTTTTGCCCATGTCCCAATTGTGGAATTCAAAGCGCTAGACTAAGTCTACCGCATATGTATTGCTCATGGTATGTTAGGCAAAGAGATCCATGAGTGCACTCCCATTTTCATGGGGAATGTAGATACGAGTGGCGAAGGTATCTCCATGCGCCCGATTGGGGATCCAAGTGGGGGAATTGTTTGCAATCGGTTCCAATCATTTGTGTATTGAACCATGAGCGGATATCAGGGGTGAGCATAGAGATATGCTATCATGACAACTTTGTATTTGGTCATATTTTCATGTTTTTGACCTCAGTTTTTGCTCATTTTTGCGTTTTGTGTACTTACTTGGTCGGCAAACAGCAAGAAGCCTTTGGGGAGTCGAACCATGGTATGTTGTTCATATGTTGGCATTTGCTTTGGAGTTAAACACCACCATATGCCAGAACACGTACTCCATTTGGCTTGGCGCACGAAGGATCACAAGAATCGGTCTCAAGATCATGGGTTGACTTGGGCAGTGCGTGGCGCTCATATCTGAAGGAGTTTTGAGGGTAAAGTGGGGATGTACATGGGCATTGGCCTTTGGTCTCCATCCTCCATGAATACTAGACTTCGATTCCATGCATGCTTTGAGCCTTTGGATATGTGGTAACCTCAAATTTGAGCATATATTTGATATATTGCCAATATGGTGTGAATTGGCAGTTTTTTGGCATGTTATGAGTTCAAACTCATGGGGCATATCTCCAAGCCCATTCGACCCCAAGTCCATCCAAGGTTATGTCAGGGTAGGACATGGTCCTGGGTGCAACTCTGGGCCATTACACGCCACCTTCCCCATTGGGCTAGGATATATAGGTTTGGGAGTGAACACATTTTTGGGGTTTATGTAGTGACTTGTGACACATGGCATTCAGCCATCTCATTTGACCTGGTTCAGGGCAATATGTTGGTGAGTCAAGGGAAGGTCTTGAGTCCAGGGAATAAGGGGTATATGGATGTGAGTGTGTATGTTTACTTCTTTCCCAACTTTGCTTTATTTGTGTTCATATGCCAATTTCAGGGCTTTCTTCCTTGGTGCAATTCTTGTACATGCCCGCCACCGTGGGAAGACCGGTGTGCTGAACGAAAGCCCGCAGCCTGATTTGGATTGTGAATTGGGTTATTGCTGTATTTGTGGGATCTGGTTGCCATTCAGGGTTGAAGGAGGACTTTATTTTCTATATTTTTGGATTTGGAACCTTGGACGTTGAGCAATGCAATCGTTGATCAGGAGCAAATCGGCAGGGGTTACAGGCGGAAGGGGCACAGCGGGGGCCGGTCCTGGTAGGGACCTTCTTTATGGTAGCAGAGGCTTACCTGCTGCCCCTACAGACCGCCGACCCGGGGACTTGGGCCCTTATGAGCCCTGCCCAAGTACGCCCCGGGTGCGTATTGTGGACTCGGTGGAGACCACGCCGGAGATTGGAGCCATGGAAGAACCGAGACGTTCAAGAGCATGGCGAACTCCGGAAGTTGAAGCCCGAAGAGAAGTACGACATTCGGGAAGAGGAGGACGTGACATGGAAAACCTGGTCCCCATGTGTGAGCGTCGCTGCCGAAAGGCATGCAACCTCCGCTCCGCCGCGGAGGACTCTGATGAGGCCTGCCATTCAGGCAGCAGTGGAGGACGGGCCCGGCGCTACCGGAAGCGCGGGTCACCCAAAGCCGCGGCAAGGGACGCCGGGGCTATGGACACGGACCCCAGCCTGGTCAGGCTGTGGGAATCCGAGGGGCACTCCGAGGGCTATCGGACAGCCTACGAGCCACCTCCGGAGTCGGAGACACCTGTGCTGATCGCCAGGGCGCATACAGCCCCCGAGGCCGCCCTGCAGCACGACGCCGAGGGCTTGGAGAGGCCAGCCAGGGCCCGGACAGCACCTGTGCCCCCGCACACGGGACCAGAGACGGACGCCATAGGCGATACGCCCATGGGCGATGAGTCTGAGGTGCCGGGAACCGCGGGTTGCGCTGAATCCGGCGGAAAGCACGCTGCGTGCCACTGCGAGCACGTGTCCTTCCTCATGGGCAAGTACCCGAAGATGGGGACGGACGCCATCGTGCATCGCCTTGACCGCCTGGACAACGCCAAGGACGGTCTAGAGGAGGACGTCGCGGGGATCCTGGACGACCAGTCAGCCGCGGAGAACCACATGGAGGAGCTGCGAGCGGATCAGGCCCGGTACCGGGAGAATCTGGAGCTGGCCCTGCAGAAGCAGCAGCAAGTGGTGGACAGCCTCCTGCACTTAGTGGAGGACATGTCGGGACGCCTGAAAAGGCTAGAGGAGCGACAGCCCCTCGCCTCGGGTCCGGAGCTCCCGGCAAAGCCGGCCGCGGCAGAGCTGGTGGAGCGGGTTAAGACCCTCAGGAGCGCCATGGATAAACCCATGGGCGGCCCTGCAGAGGCACCCTACGCGCCTCCGCGTGTTGACCCGGGTGCGCTGCCGTTTGTTCCCATGTTCAGCGAATCCACAATGCTCGGGGAACACACGGCACCGGCTGGGTCCATGCGGGAAGGGCACGTAACCACGGACCCGAGGAGCCTGACGGTACAGATGTCCCATGCCGCCCAGGATGTACCGATCACGACGAATATGGTAGTTTATGCGAAAGAGAAGATCGAGAACCACACCATGCAGGGGCGAACCATGGGAAGCGCCGACGGACATGGTCGAGGTCATCCAGGCGGAAACCTGTGGGCGAAGGACCCCAATACAGGGATATGGACGGCCCAACTGGACCGCACTCCATGGAGGAGAGGGATGTACGGGGAGTGTACTCACACCCCCCGGCCACAGGTGGTATCCGTCTCGGTGGAGTGGTGGCTGGAGACGTCGGAGACGCCATCAGGATTGACGACCTCAGGGGAATCAAAATCCCCTACTACGATGGCAACCCCTCCAACCTGGATGACTTCATCCTGGACTGGGAGGACTTCGCCGAGGGGGTCGTCGGCGAGATGCGGGGAGCGCCGCGGGATAAGTGGGTATGCCGGACATTCCCACACCGCCTGGCGCAGGACCTGAAGGAGGAGCTGCGGGATCAGATCCGGGAGAGACTGATCAGGACGGAGCAGGCCTGCCTCCAGTGGTTGGAGGATGAGGAGCGGGTGGAGATTCCGAATCAGAAGCTGGAGGACCTGTGGTCCATCCCGCTGCTGCTGGACCGCGGTGAGTTGCGGGTCCGGGAGTGGAACCGGTATCTGCGGAAGTACCGCAGATGCCTCAAGCTGGTGGAAGACTGGAACGAGGCCAGTGAGATCCGCCACCTGCTGAAGGACGTCCCCCTCGGCAACTGGAGGAGGCGGGTGGGGGACGAGGAGAAGAAGCGCGCCAAGAAGCGGGTGGCGGTGAGGATCATGGCGGCGGAGGATACCCATGCGGGTATCATGGAGTTCTTCAGGAGGAACCTGGGCGAGCCCAACCGGATGTTGGGACTGAAGAACGCCGTGTACGTGGAGGTGTTTGGAGACTCCATGGGGCAAAGGTTGCTGCGCCTCAACAACGTGGGGTGGAGGCGCGGGGAGCCGCTGAGGATGCAAGTCATCTTTGCCTGCATGAGCCTTGACGAGATCGTGAAGTACATCAGGTTGGAGTTGAAGCTCAATGCGAAGAACGAGGCCCACGTGCAGGATCGACATGGTCATGGACAACGAGGACACCGAGAAGACCGACATCATCGGGAGATCCAGGATGACACGGCCAACGCCGCGGAGGATGGTAGTGGAAGTGGCCAAGACCACTGGACCGGGTCCCGGGAGGATCATGAGGAGGCCCACTTCTTCGCGTTTGTGGCGCACAACGTGAGGAACCAGGGGCAGGATCGGTCCAGATGGAGCCAGGTGGGACCCAATAAGAGCAGAGCGCCAAGGAGGATCGGGAACCCACCGCTCTCGTTCCGAGAGTACAGGTCTCAGCACGACGGGTGCTGGGTCTGTTATGGCAAGGGAAACAACCATGCACACGACCACCGTCAGTGCAAGGTGTATGAGGCGGACAAGAAGGCCTACTTCGCCGCCCACCCTGAGAAGAAGCCCAAGGAGCAGCGGATTTCCGATTGGAAGGCAAAGGGCGGAGGCGGGGGAAAAGGCCAAGGCAAAGGCCAAGGAAAAGGCGGAGGAAGAGGCTATGGTGGTGGACCTGGCCAAGACCGACGAGTGAGGTCGATCGAGGAGGTTGCTGAGGACATGTTGAAGACGTTGGAGGAACTCAAAGCCCAGCAACGTGGTGGACAAAGTCCTGGCGGAGCGCAGCCGGAAGGGGCTGCGGGAAGCCAAGTCTAGAGGAGCCCCCACGGGAGTGGGACCTCCGAGGTCTCTCCTCCGAAAATCAGTGGAATCCCAGAGAAAGCGAAGGCACATCAGGTGCCGAAGAAGGCTCCAGACGAGCCAAAACCACTGAGTTTCGCCACTCCTAACCCCTGGAGCGCCCTGCCAAGGGTAGTACATGTGGGTACGGGACATGGCAGGAAGGAAGGAGCGACCACGGAGAGCCCCGTGGACGGGCAGGACCAACCCAAGATCTACACCATCCGTGACCATACCCTTGAAGTCCTGATGCACTCAGACGTGCTAGAGTTGCATGCCGTGAGAGTCGTCCATACACCTCATGGCGACGAGCGGCAGTTGAACTTGAAAGTGCGAGTACGGTGCGGACGAGAGGAGAAGGTGGTGGATGTTTTGGTGGATACGGGTGCCCAGGTGAGCCTGGTCCGGAGAGGGTTGTTCAAGGAGGAACTCCTGCAGCCCAGCCGTAGACCGGTACGCCTGAAGGTCGCCAACGGAGAGATCATGGGTGGGGGCACCCATGAGGCCACCATCAGTATGGAATTCTGGGAACATGAGCGCTTGAACCGCCCTGATCAGGCGGAGAGAAGCTCTCTATCCGGGAACTTCTATGTGGCCGACATTACCGGTTGGGATATGATCATGGGGTATGACTTCATGGTGGCAAATTCCCCATCGTGCAACGCTGGTCCGGGAGGATGATGAATGCCTAACATGGCTGTCCACGGACTATGCATGCGGATCATCCCAATGGAATGCTGAGGAAGAGGATCGGATCGTCCAAGCGGTGCAAGCTGTGGGTGCCAAGTCCAGAGGAGACCGTGGAGTTCAGGTCACGGAGTATGGAATGGCGCCGCAGGTGTATGCCAGGATTCCCGGGATGCCCCACTTTTGCGGAAGTGTAGGAGGCATTGGCATCGAGGAGACTCAGCCTGGCATAGGCATTGGGGTTTGAAGGAGTGGGGACCCATGTATTGGCATGGCTCCCTGGACAATACCAGACGTACGGTGGAGAAGATCATCGCGGATAGGGCGAAGCGGATCCTGGTCATAACCGGCATAGGATCCACCCCATGTCCGCTGGAGGGTCTCAAGTCGACGCTGGACTCCATCACCCTGAACGAGATGTCATTCAGGTCAGAGGAGGAGCTGTTCATCGACGCCAAGGGTGTATCAATGCCCTCCCCGGGTCAAGCGTGGGGTACCAAGGCTTTCCTGGTGGATGGGGCGCAAGCCCAGCTCATGGGTGATGAAGCATTCATCCGTAGGGTGGAGGCGGTGCCCATGAAGGTAATGTTTGAGCCCAAGGAGGGGACAGATCAGCCAATTGATGGCATTGACGTCCTGTCCCACGCCGAGATCGACGACGTCGTCAACTACATGCGAATGGGGATGCACGACCGTGTGGCAGCCAAGAAGAGGCGGGCCATGGTCACATCTCCGCATTGGTGGGATGACAAGATGTTGATCACCGGCAAGTACGAGAAGGATGAGTTCGTGGCGAGGGTCATGGATCACATCGCGGACCAATACGATGGTCCGGTTGGGTCGGACCCACCAACGTGGCATTTCTTCCAAGAGTGGGAACCAGTAGCGACGAGCACCAGCCCGAGGCCGCAAATTTTCGAAGATTATCGGTGGGAGTCGAGACCCACGACGATGAAGACGGCATATCGGACGAGGAGAAGTCGGACTCGGACCCAGAAGAAGCCTATACCGCGGTGCGGTCGGTAGTATCCATACCGAAGCAAGCGGCTGAAGAGGCTCAGGAGAACCCGAAGGTCGCCGAGCTGAAGGAGAGGCTGATCAAGGCCTATCCGCGGCTATTCAGTGGCGTCGTCAACAAGAACCCTCCAGATCGTGGGAGGTTTGGCACAGCGAAGATCAAGCTGAAACCGAATCCCAAGATCTATCGTCATCGGGAGTACCAGCTTCAGGGCGATCGGGCCGAGGCCATGAAGAAGCTGTTGGCCGAGGTCATTGAGCGGGGATGGATCGAACCCTCCGACAGTGAGTGGGCCAGCCCAGCCTTTATCGTGCCCAAGAAGGAGAAGGGCGAGTGGAGGTTGGTGGTTGATTACAGAGGTTTGAACGAGCAGACCGAGCACGACTCGTACTCGCTTCCCCTGATCGACTCCATCCTCCAGAAACAACAGAAAAAGCGGATTTTCACGGTGTTAGACCTGAAACACGGTTATCACCAGATGCTGCTACACCCGGACTCCAGGCCCTGCACAGCGATGTCGACGCCGCTGGGGCCCATGCAGTCGAAAGTGGTGCCTATGGGCGCCAAGAATGGCAACGCCGCTTTCCAGCGCATGATGGAGGACCTACTCGGTCCTGTCTGGGACTGTGCCGATCCCTTCGTGGATGACATCATCATCGGGTCCGGCACGGAGAACATGACTGAGGACGAGCTCATCGACGCACATGAGGAAGATCTGCGCCGAGTGCTCAGCGAGTTGGACAAGCACAACATGGTGTGCAAGCCCACCAAAGCCTCACTCTTCGGGAAGGAAGTGGAGTTCGCGGGTCACGTGGTTGGGAAGCTGGCGTCCCCGCACCACTGGGAGAAGCCCCAGACCATCAGCGAACTCCGGTCCTTCATGGGGTTCTGCAACTACTATTCGGGCTATGTCCGGATGTATGCAGAACTGTCGGGGCCGCTGCACAAGATGCTGCAAGTGGGCAAGTTCGATGGCCGGAAGCGGAGCAAGAAGAAGCTTGCTTGGACCCCTGAGGCCGAAGATGCGTTCAGCTGCCTGAAGGAGCGACTCCTGGGGCAACTGGGGCTATTCCTGGTGGACCCGGACAAGGAATTCGTGCTACGGACAGACGCCTCGGACTATGCTTTGGGGGCAGTCCTCGAGCAGATCCGAGACGACGGGTCACATGTACCCGTGGCGTTCTGGAGCCGGATCCTGGCCGTGGGCCAACGCCGCACCTGGACCGCGAGGGAGAAGGAGACGTACGCCATTGTATGTGCGCTCAGGAAGTGGTCTGGCCACATCGGATTGCAACCGGTGGTGGTTTGCACGGACCATCAGTCCTTGCAGAGCTGGCACAAGGAGCACGTCGACACCCCCTCGGGACCGGCGGCAAGGAGGGCCCGATGGCATGAGACGTTCGCCAAGTTCGACCTCAGCGTCGTATACGTCCCGGGGAAGGACAACACTGTGGCAGATTGCCTCAGTCGATGGGCCTACCCCGCGGGCAAGGCTTGGATGGACATATCCAGCCATGGCGACGCCGAGGAGACCGAGGAGGCCAAACGCATCATCGAGATGGAGAAGGTCATGGAGCAAGAGGGGGTCAAGTGCTTTGTGGTGATGGCGAACCGTACGGACCTGGCCAAGTTCCGAGGTGCCGGCGTCCAAGCTATTCGAGAGGAAACCCCCGAGCAATGGATGGTGGCCCCTGTAGAGCTAGTCAGGTCGGTGCTCACAGAGGACTGGTCGGATGACTACGCGGCATCCGAGCACTGGAGCAAGTACTGGAATGCCGTGAGCGCCCCGTCGGACGACGAGTGGCCTGAGGGCTTGACCGAAGATGGCGACAAGTTGTTCCTCAAGGACAAGCTGCTGGTGCCCGAGAACCGTGTGGAGGAGCTAATTGACCATTGGCACAACGCCCAGCTCATGCACCCTGGCCGAGACAAGATGCAGCAGGACCTGGAGTGGCGTTTCAAGTTCCCTCCGGGGTACTACGCCATCCTGGATAGGTACTGCAGCGGCTGTGCCGTGTGTCAGGCCACGAAAAGCCCCAACCACTCCACAGCGGGCAACCCGGTGTATACAGCTATACCAGAGGCCCCTATGCGGTCCGTGGCTATGGATGTATTCGCCATGCCTGAGGTCACCGTGGAAGGAGAGACCTACGACTGTGTCATCCTGGCGGTGGACAGGCACAGTGGGTATATCGTGGCGGTCCCTGGCAAGAAGTCCAAGAAGGAGGACAAGAAGGACAAGCATGGAGTGGGGCTGCAGGCCAAGACCGTCGCTAATGCCATGATCAGGCATTGGCTGACGATTTTTGATGTCCCAGCTGTCATCTGCAGCGATGGGGGCAGTCAATTCGTGGGGACGTGGTTCAAGACGATGTGCAAGCACATGGGGATTCGGCAGGCCAAGACCGTGGCACACCACAGCCGGTCGAATGGCCGGGCTGAGGTGGCCGGGCGGCAGATGTTCGAGAAGTTCCGCCAACTGCACATCGACGAACCGGGCCGGAATTGGTACAATTCGCTGTGGAGGGTACTCCAAGCGTATCACGACCTTCCGGGGCCCACTGGACTGTCGCCCCATCGCATCCTGTTCCTACGGGATCGAGTGTCACGCACTCTCCCGTGGTTGAACCATGGCAAAGTGGCCCGGGATGCGAACGCCATGATGGCTGAAGCGGACGACACGCCGGCCAAGGTGTGCAAGGCACTTCAGGACGAGCGGGACAAGAGGGCCAAGTACTTCAAGCAGGGAAAGGTCCAGAAGTATGCTCTCCAAGACACCGTGTGGGTGGAGCGGCACCACAAGGATGTCCTGTCCAGACATCGGCAGGCATCTTGGTATGTGCCGGGGGTAATCGTGCGGAAGGTCGGGCAGGATATGTATGCGGTTCGTGTGGGGGATAACAAGATCCTGGACCGCGACCATACCCAGCTTCGTCCCCGAGCACCAGACCCCAGCGGACGTCCCGTCACCTTCGAGTTCACGGCCGGCGATGTGGACTCGGACGACGAGGGTGAGGACGACGATTTCACCGCGGAGAAGATCCTGGCGGACAAGCCGGACCCGGGGACGCCTGGGGGAAGGCTTTATAAGGTCCGATGGAAGGGATTCGCCGCCTCCAGAGATTCGTGGGAACCTCCGAGCAGTTTTGTGCCGAAGTATACCACGGTCTGGATGGACTACCTAAAGAAAAAGAACATTTCTTTGGATGTCAAGGACGTGTTGGTCCACTTGGTAGCTGCTGTAGCACCGTAATGGATCCCCCTTGGCATTTTGTTTGTTTCTGTGCTTGGGGAGACGGGTGAGGGCGTTCATCCGGGGTTTTCTGGGCCTTGATTGGCCATCTACCCCCTTCACTCGATCTCCACATATATATTTCATTGTGGTATACTTATTTAGGTCGACCGACGACGTTTTTCTATCTTTGATCCCCTTGGTCCATGTTGTAGATCAAGTGGAGACCGGATATGGCGTAGGGCACCGATTATCAGTGTCCTCATCCCTCGCTTGGGGCATGGGGGACGCCTACGGCGTGTGTGGGGCCTCCATGTGTCCTTGGGACATGGAGGGGGGGGTTGGAGCCCATTGGGGTCCTCCCGTCCTCTCTTCAATGACTTCCGAGCGGTAACAACGCTCTGAGAAGGGGGGTGAAGCCGGTTCAGACCCCCGTGGCCATCTTGGGGTCACTTGGGGTGTGTATCTATGTGCCGGCAAGCCGCCATGGGCTGATATCATACCCTCCCATCCACCTGATCTAACCCGATGTGATAGTGTGATAGGTTTGGCCATTCCGGCTATGAGCGGCGATATTCAGATCCGAGGCACCGCCAGCGGAGATTTATATATCGGAATATCAGGAATCAACAGGGTTTTATTCTCATAATGTTTCCGTAATTTTTCAGCCTTTCGTTCTGATGGTCAATGTATCGGCGACCGTCAGTTGGCTCGCGATTTTGCGTTAACCGATTGGTTAACTGTTATTTCCAGATATTTTGGCGGATACTCCGTTGAAGGGTCAGATTTCATCAGCAAAGGGTTCGTTGCTTCCGCAATTTTCTAAATAAGCACTCGAAATTTTAATCTGAATTTTTCGCGATGTCCAAAACGGATTTCGACTTCAACATCGCACGCACTTGATTTGGACTTCTTTGAGTGGTCGTACTCCTTTCCCTATGTCCAAATCAGGTTTCCCTTATACTTGCCACCCATTTGACTTGGAGATATAAGGGAAACAAAAGTGAATCGTGGGACCACTTTGAAGGATCATATCTACGCGCGAGTGTGAGGAAATAGAATAAGGAAGGTTGGGTTGCAAGCGCCTCAGTCTCAAGTAGATTTGGGAATCATCAAACGCTTTTGGTGCGTACACATGCCCGGTGTTGCAAGGGATAATCATCAAGAGGGTATAAAGTGATATATAACTCTTGGACCGTGCAACTGAATATTTGAATGCGACTTTCGAGTGTATCGCATGAGTGTTGGGGTTGCATAGATACTTTTATTGGGTTCCTACGCATTTTTAACGTAGAGTTATGTCCGTAGAGAGACATGGCATATCATGGTGGGAGCCACTTTTGAGGGTATGTTTTATATGCATGGTATATGTCTTGATATGCTCACACCCATGTTATATATCTTCGTGTGGCCGAAGAGATGGGGAGCCACACGTGACAAGGGTTTTGCCCATGTCCCAATTGTGGAATTCAAAGCGCTAGACTAAGTCTACCGCATATGTATTGCTCATGGTATGTTAGGCAAAGAGATCCATGAGTGCACTCCCATTTTCATGGGGCATGTAGATACGAGTGGCGAAGGTATCTCCATGCGCCCGATTGGGGATCCAAGTGGGGGAATTGTTCGCAAATGGTTCCAATCATTTGTGTATTGAACGATGACCTGATATCATGGGTGAGCATAGAGATATGCTATCATGACAACTTTGTATTTGGTCATATTTTCATTTTTTTTGACCTCCATTTTTGCTCATCTTTGTGTTTTGTGTACTTACCTGGTTTGGGAGTGAACACATTTTTGGGGTTTATGTAGTGACTTGTGACACATGGCATTCAGCCATCTCATTTGACCTGGTTCAGGGCAATATGTTGGTGAGTCAAGGGAAGGTCTTGAGTCCAGGGAATCAGGGGTATATGGATGTGAGTGTGTATGTTTACTTCTTTCCCAACTTTGCTTTATTTGTGTTCATATGCCAATTTCAGGGCTTTCTTCCTTGGTGCAATTCTTGTACATGCCCGCCACCGTGAGAAGACCGGTGTGCTGAACGAAAGCCCGCAGCCTGATTTGGATTGTGAATTGGGTTATTGCTGTATTTGTGGGATCTGGTTGCCATTCAGGGTTGAAGGAGGACTTTATTTTCTATATTTTTGGATTTGGACCCTTGGACTTTGAGCAATGCAATCGTTGATCAGGAGCAAATCGGCAGGGGTTACAGGCGGAAGGGGCACAGCAGGGGCCGGTCCTGGTACGGGCCAAGGACACAGTGCACGCAACACAACACACCAAGCGGGCACACCGGGGAACAGGAGCCAAGTGTCCCAGGACACCGCACACTCAACACAGCACACCAAGCGGGCACACCGGTGAACGAGAGCCAAGGGGCCGAGGACACTGTACACGCAACACAACACACCGAGCGGGCATACGGGGGAACAGGAGCCAAGTGTCCAAGGACACCGCACACCCAACACAGCACACCGAGCGGGCACACCGGTGAACAGGAGCCAAGGGGCCAGGGACACGGTACACGCAACATAACACAGCAAGCGGGGTCACCGGTGAACAGGGGCCAAGTGGCCCAGGACACCGCACACGCAACACAACACAGCAAGCGGGCACCCTGTGAACAGCAGCCAAGTGGCCCAGGACACCGCACCAGCAAAGCAACGCACCGGGTAGGCGCACCGGTGAACGGGAGCCAGGTGGCCCAGGACACCGGAGACCCAACACAGCACACCGAGCCAGCAGACGGGTGAACAGGAGTCAAGTGGCCCAGGACACAGCACACGCAACACAACACACCGAGCGGGCACAGCGGTGAACAGGAGCCAAGGGGCCAAGGACACTGTACACGCAACACAACACACGGAGCCAGCACACCGCTGAACAGGAGCCAAGTATCCCGGGACACCCCACACTCAAAACAGCACATCAAGCGGGCACACTGGTGAACAGGATCCAACAGGCCCAGGACACCGTACAGGCAACACAACACACAGAGCAGGCACACCAGTGAACAGGAGCCAAGGGGCCCAGGACACCGCAAACGCAACACAACACACCGAGTGGCGCACCGGTGAACAGGAGCCAAGTGCCCCAGGACACCGCACACGCAACACATCACACGGAGCGGGCACACCCGTGAACAGGAGCCAAGTGGCCCAGGACACCGCACAAGCAAAGCAAAGGACGGAGCGCGCACACCGGTGAACAAGCGCCAAGTGGCCCAGACACCCCGCAAGCAACACCACATACCAAGCAGGCACACCGCCGAACAGGAGCCAAGTGGCGCAGTACACCGCACACGCAAAGTAACGCACCAAGCGGGCGCACTGTTGAACAGGAGCCAAGTAGCCCACCACACCGCTGACGCAACACAACAAACAGAGCGGGCACAGCGGTGAACAGGAGGCGGGTGGCCGTGGACACAGCACACGCAAAGGAACGCACCGAGCGGGCACACCGGTGAACAGGAGCCAAGTTGCCCAGAACACCACACACGCAACATAACACAGCAAGCGGGCACACCGGTGAACAAGAGCCAAATGGCCCAGGACACCGCACACGCAACACAACACACCGAGCGGGCCCACCGGTGAGCAGGAGCCAAGTGGCCCAGGACACCCCACAAGCAAAGCAACACACCGAGCGGGCGCACCAGTGAACAAGAGCCAAGTGGCCCTGGACACCGCAGACGCAACACGACAGAGCACACGGGCACACCGGTGAACAGGAGCCAAGTTGCCCAGAACACCACACACGCAACATAACACAGCAAGCGGGCACACTGGTGAACAGGAGCTAAAGGGCCCAGGACACCGCACACGCAGAACAACACACCGAGCGGGCACACCTGTGAACAGCAGCCAAGTGGCCCAAGACACCGCAAACGCAACACAACACACCGAGCGGGCCCACCGGTGAGCAGGAGCCAAGTGGCCCAGGACACCCCACAAGCAAAGCAACACACCGAGCGGGCGCACCAGTGAACAAGAGCCAAGTGGCCCTGGACACCGCAGACGCAACACAACAGCGCACGAGGGCACACCGGTGAACAGGAGCCAAGTGGCCCAGGACACCGCACAGGCAACACAACACATCGAGCGGCGCACCGGTGAACTGGAGCCAAGTGGCCCGGGATACTGCACACGCAACACATCACACGGAGCCGGCACACCCATGAACAGGAGCCAAGTGGCCCAGGACACCGCACAAGCAAAGCAAGGGACGGAGCGAGCACACTAGTGAGCAGGCGCCAAGTGGCCCACGACACCCCACAAGGAACACAACACACCGAGCGGGCACACCGCCAAAAGGGAGCCAAGTGGCCCAGTACACCGCACACGCAAAGTAACGCACCAAGCGGGCGCAATGTTGAACAGCAGCCAAGTGGCCAACCACACCGCTGACACAACACAACAAACCGAGCGGGCACAGCGGTGAACAGGAGCCAAGTGGCCCAGGACACCGCACATGCAAAGCAAGGCACCGAAGGGGCACAGCAGTGAACAGGAGCCAAGTTGCCCGGAACACCATACACGCAACATAACATACCGAGGGGGCACACCAGTGAACAAGAGCCAAATGGCCCAGGACACGGCACACGCAACACAACACATCGAGCAGGCACACCTGTGAACAGCAGCCAAGTGGCGCAGGACACCGCAAACGCAACACAACACGCCGAGCGGGCACACCGGTCAGCAGGAGCCAAGTGGCCGGGGACACCCCACAAGCAAAGCAACACACTGAGCGGGCGCACCAGTGAACAAGAGCCAAGTGGCCCTGAAAACCGCAGACGCAACACAACAGAGCACGCGGGCACACCGGTGAACAGGAGCCAAGTGGCCCAGGACACCGCACACGCAACACAACACACAGAGCGGGCACACCGGTCAACACGAGCCAAGTGGCCCAGGACACCGCAAACACGTGCACAGCTAGGGCGGTCGAGGGACAGGAAAGAACAAACACCCCATGGGTCGGACGCAATGGGACGACCCAGCGGACCCACCGGGCCAGCAGCAGGGGCCGTACCCCAAGGCCACTGGTCCGAGCCCGGCAAGGCTGCGTCGACGACCATGGCAAATGTCACCCTGTGCCATGGAAGCAACCGGTGACAGGCGAGCCGGTACACAGTCCAGAAGGGGGTCGCCTGCAAAGCACTGCGGCCCTGCATCTCAAGCCACAAGGGTGAGGCGCTTGTAGCGTAGACGAGCGAGAGCAGTTTCCCTTGTGGTCAGATATACTCCACACCGCTGGGCAGCCCCTCGAGCTGCCGCCCAAAGGAGGCGGCATGTGGCCCTACCCATGGACACATGTGGGGACACCCCCCCATTCAGGACACCTGGACCAGATGGCCGCAACACCGCCTTCCCAGGCACTACTTCGGGAGTGGTTTAAGAGGCACGTGATCTAGGGCAGTGGGAGGGACATGATGTCCCCTTGGTAAGACCTCCTTCCTGCATTGTCAAAGAAGGCATCCCGAGGTCCCGAAGATACCTACCTACCTACCTGATCATTGGTTTCTCATGAGGGTGGACATGTCATGCATGTTGCCATGCATTGCTTTGTGTTCATACTCCACGTCAAGAGCATTGTTCTTGTTCGGAACTCAGATTTCTCAATTTCATTTTGTCACCATGTGGGTAAGCGTGAGGATGGAACATGAGTAGCCAAGCTTCATTAACGCAGAGTTCGATTTTGCAAAATATATACATCAATTTGTGAGATAGGTACTGAACATCTTCTCGTCGTTGCCGTGCAAGTGGAATGTCCATTGATTGTGAAATTGTATGTTGCAATTGCAGGGCTTTTGTCCCGTCTCTTTTCATTCTTCTTTGTCCCTCTCGGTGAATCGAGCATAAGCCCGTGGGTGGTGTGTGAATACTTGGACACCACTCTGCCTTGCCAGTCACACCAATCCAAGTGGTGATCAAATCAAAGAGTATCCCGACTCCTTCTTGTGTTCCTCTTGTTGGGACGTCAGGGCCTTTTCAAGGATTATTTTGGCGCAGGAAACAGAAAGTTTTTTTCAAGAGGCAACAGAGGCAATTCAAAGTTCGAAGACATTCGGAATGTTTGACAGGGCAAACACACTGGGTTCGAGATCCTCCCAAGGGTATCAAATTGAGGGCAAAGGACCTGACTGCCTTTATGGTAGCAGGGGTGACCACAGGTGTCTTGGTGGCGGGGAAAAGGATGAGATCGGCGTGAGATAAGTAATGGATGTGTTGCGCCCTTCCGACTCCCTACCGACACGTGCCTCGGGTCTTTATGAGCCCTACCCCTGGTCACGGCCACCGCGGCAAGCTGGAAGGACGTGGACAGTCAGACTGACATTTTTCCCGGGTCGGAAGTGGATATTGAGGAAGTGCATCATGTGCACAAATTACACCTCATAAAATACATTGAGAACCGCTGCAACCAACCGTGTGCAACCCACGTTGCGGTAATGCGGGATCAGACACAGATGGGGAAACCTCTGGTTGCAGCAGGCGGCAGCAGAGGTACCGGGAACGAGGCGGACTGAAGAAAAGAGGAGCGGCCATGGAAACTATCCGGGCCGGCCAAGAGTCTTGTGATTTGCGACTGTGGCGGGTACGAGACGTGCCTGCCATCGCAGGAGGAGCCAAGAAGAGCGCAAAGGGCCCCAACCGTTGGAACATTGGGCGCAGGACGAGACGTTGTGCTCGAGGACCTTGGAAGAGCGGCAAGAGGCCTGTCTTCCGGCCCCGTCTCCACCGCTTGGGAAAGGTTTGAGGCGGATCAGCAAGAAGTTCTGGTAGACGAAGGTCATCGATTGGGAAATGGTTGGGGAGGACAAGGTGCACCCATGGAGGGCCCAGTGGTACATGGAGGAGAACCATCGAGAAATGATGGAGGTGGACAAGGTGATGACCCCATGTAGGACCCCCAGGATACGGCAACTCCTAAGGGTGGTAATCATTGTCATTGTGAACATGTGGACATCTTAATGCAGTCACCATCGAACAACTACATGGTGGGAATGAATTGGGTCATCACGCAGATCGAGAAGCTCAAAGAGAACTTGTGTCCCACAATCCACGATTGACCCGAGTTCTTGAGAACTGTGGAGGAAATTAGGAACGGTGTGGCCAAGTATGAGGGCGAGGTCACGAGGTTAGTTCAACATCAACAAGAAACTATTGATGGATTGATGGAACCCATGGGGGGTATTGAAAAAATATTGGTGCAAGTTGAAGGTCGGGGAATGATGACAAAATCAAAGACACCAAGAAGGGAACCAGAGCATGAACCTGAACGTGAACGTGATGATGTTGAACGTGGGCCGTCTCAAGGGCAGCCAGTATCTCAGAGATCTATGGACCCTGCCCATGGGGCACTGAAGGTCAATCCGCGTGGGTTGCCTTAGATTCTGAGATTCTCAATGAACAACATGTTCAGGAATCAAAGTCTGGAAAAGGGTTCTGGCATTCGGTTGCCATCAAGGTCGAAAACTATTGTGATTGGGGAATGACCAAGAGCATCGCCGCAAGCATGAAGAGCTTCATTTCTGCTCATTTGAGGGGAAAATTCAAGCGATGGACAACCCGGTCCTTGGAGAAAGATGCGGGAGCAGGCCTACCAAGAAAGGGTGAGTGAGGCCATAGCCGCGCATTCGACGAGAAGGGCACAATCTATGCCAACGGTTGCCGATATAGGAGGTGGAAATGGTGGAAGTTCGCTGTCCGATCCCGCTACGGAAATATGGTCTATTGGGGGCAATTCTCAAGCACAAGAGAGTGCAGAGGTGAGTTCAGGATTTGTTCGGCAAGCAGTTAGGAGGTACATTCGTCAATAGCACCGACGTTAGACATTTGTGGTATTTACAGCTATGCCGATGGGAGTGCAGCATCGAGCATCTGCCTTGGCAGGATTGTGGCCAAAGATGCAGGGGAGGAGTTCCGGATAGAGGAGCTCCGCGGGTCCAGGGTGCTATTTTATAACGGCAGCCCAGAAAAGCTGGAACACTTCCTCCTGGATTGGAAACATTTCGCAGATGAACTTATGCGGAACGCATCGGATCGACCTTCGCCCACACTACCGCACTGTTACACAACTCCACAGCCATTCGGAGCAATTTCAACAGAACTGAAGGTGAATCTTCCCAAAAGGAATTCCGCTTATTTAACCAGTTTCAACGCTAATGGCCAATCATCCAGACTCGTCATCTGCGTTAACACCCAATACGGCCTCTAACCGCATTTTGCCAGCGCATTACGACTTTTGCCATACTATTTATCGTAACAAGATACTGTCAAACTCCATGGGCCAAGAAAATAACATGTCCTCACAACAATCAATATCACTTAAGCAAACCATGTTGGTTCAAGCATGACAAAACACGCTCTATCGTTTCCAGTACTTGCTCCATTGAGAGACCCAACATCTCAGAACAGGTCGAATCAAGTCATTCTCATGACCCCTACCATGATTCCCCTACTTTGTCGCAGCTGCACATTTGAAATGAAAAGTGCAATGGCCGAAACGATCATCAGGTAATTTCCCACTTGCCCCTGCTCGGCACACTGAACCCGTTAATCAAAAATACCAACCCCTCTTCTCTCTAAGACGAAGCTCATAAACAAAGTTGATCACGAAGTTGAACAAGCATCAACAAATCTCAAGAATCAGTTGGAGACTGCATCGTGGCGAAGGAGAAGCACCACCCACGAAACAACATCGAGCCGGATCAATCCAACGATACATTGGAAGGGGAGGAAACCCATGCTGTGATGGCAGCACCATCTTTATCGTCTCTGATGACAGGATTTGATCGTTTCTTCACCTAGGCTTTTACGGGGGGGGGGGATTCCCGGAGTACTCCTCAAATGCTCCTCTTCAGCCCCATGGGGTAGATTGTATTGGAGGTAGGTCCTAAACACTTGATCCGTATGTTTCACGACTTTTGCTGTTGGTTCCTTCCGGCTTGCTGCCGCAAATGTCAGTTTTTCTGACACCAATGATGTTGACATACAATTTAACCTGCATTTTGCCGGTCAACCTGCTGGCTGCATGCTTAGATGTCTCTGATCCGCATACTTCGTTACGTATGGAAGTCCCTGTGTTCATCCATAACCCCAAGGCACTTTTCTCCTATTTCGTGCAGCAAAAGCCTTCAGATCCCGCCTCTAGGTACCCAGGACACAATGAGATGCAACTTATCATGCATATTGCATGTCAATTAACATCGGATTACAATGCTTTCATTGCTGTCGCATGAAGCACTGCCATATTCCCTGGATTGCATGGGGAGTCCTGGCTGTCCACCTGTGTCATCAGGATGGCACATTCCGTACATAACATCCATGACTAGCGTGTGTATTGACTTCAGGAACAAGTTAAGGCGCATCAATCGCGATAACTCGTCAACCAGCGCCTGGAGGGGTGTCGCAGTTGATCTGTGAATGAAAGAGCTAACAGGTATTTCCCACATTTCTATTGAAAAAACATTGTTTGCAAATAACAACATCTCCCATAGTGTATACTTGTTGCTTTCCTTTTCAAGATTCGCTGTGTATCGTGCATCGTGCAGATTACCTCCTGTGTTGGTGCTAATGGCCTGTTTCACTCAGAAGCTGAGCCAACAAGGGGCAAGAAAGAGCGATCGGTCAAGCATGACGCTTCCTCTGGGGTATGCAATAGCTGACGGCGACAAGAATTGCATCGGCGTTGTGTGTCCACCTTTCATGATTACTGCTTGCCACTTATCATGTGCTGTGCGGCTCAACATGCGTGTCAACACCCGGAGGCCTGAGCGGTTGATGCAGGGAAGGTCTGAGCAGCAGGACAGTTCAAGCAGTACTGCAGACCACTTTGCTGAGGTTTTGTGTGCTTTCATATTGTGATAAAGCACTCTGTATTGTGTTTTCTGTTCGTGCGGCGCCAGTTATCGCGTTTTTTGCGTGTATCAATGCGTCACATGTTCAATCTGATTACTCATGCGTCATTTGCGTTATTCAGCAGTCTTCTTTCCTGCTGTTTCACAGTGCGGCCGTGAATGCACCACCAGAGCCTCCAGAAACCTCGTAAGATAATGCAGAACTGGGCGATGGGGATCTGGATTCAGAAAGTGAAGATCAGGCAGAAGAGGAGGAGTCTGATTCTGATGAGTCGCAAGAAAAAGAACTGAGTTCAGTTATTGTGCACCTTGCAGATGCCGCAAGACCTGCTATTGCTCTTCAAGAGGGTGCAGTGTTGGGGATTCATTGCAAACAAAATGGAGGGAAGTGGATACAAGAGGGGGGTGATGCCTTTGGAGTACTTGATGGCCAGCCACCCCGTCCTTTCGCAGTTATCTGGCGTCTGTACTTTTGAAGACGTCATAAATTTCTCAGTGCGGAGCCTGTGATACTATCATACAAAGCCAGAAGCTAAAGTACAAAGTCATGGACTCGCATAGCTCACGGGCCCCAAGGGCGCTCAGCGGTGTCATGTCGGAGCGGCAGCCGTAAGTGAGGGGCATTGGGGACCCGCTGACAGGTGTGGGAATACGTAATGGAATCGCAGCACGACTTCGGAGCCTCACAGATTGCATGACATAATGAGGGAGACACAAGGGAGCAATAAAGGTGCGAATACAAGGAGCGACGCATAAAATCGTGAGGGCGCCGTAGGTGCCACAGACCAAGTAGAAGACTTGAGAAAATGATGTGGAGGGAATGCCAAGGCGCTGCCTATAGCGTCTCAATTGTCGGGAGCAGTTGGGGGGGGGGGGGATAAACGTAACTCTTGTTGGTCTGGACTCTGAGAAAACGCATTTTGGGATGGTCCAGCGTTTGGTTGATGAAAATTAGGCTGATACTTGAACTCGGCACACACAAAATTAGGGGTGACGGGTACCTTAATTGCCCTGCCGGGCTTACCAGGTGAAGGAAACTGTTTTCAGCACCGTTTGGGGGGGAGGGGGGAGGAGGAACGGAAATTCTGTCTGTCTGGAGCCTCAATAATGCATTTCCGGATGACCCAGCGCTTGGCTGATGTGCATTGGGCTGATAATTGGATTCAGCAGCCCCAAATTAGGGGGTGCGGGTACCTGAAATGCCCGGCTGGGCTCATGATGTGAAAAAAAATCATTTTTTGAATCGTTCCGGGGGGGGGGTGGGGGGTGGATAAACGCAAATTCTGTCGGTCTGGACCCTCAAGAACAAATCCTGACATGTCCCAGCGCTTGACTGATGGGAGCTACCCTCATAATTCCACTCAGCACCCCTAAAATAGGGGGGGTGGCTACCTGAAGTGGCCTGCCAGGCCACTTCAGGTGAAAAACCATTTTTGGCACCGTTTGGGGGTGGGAGGATAAACCGAATTCCTGTCGGTCTGGACCCTGAGGAACGCATTTTCGGATGGGCCAGAGCTTCCTTGATGGGAACTAGGCTCAAAACTGATATCAGCACCTCCAAACTAGGGGGGGTGGGTACCTGAACTGCCCTGCCGGGCTTACGACGTGAAAAACCCCGTTTCCGACATCCTTTTGGGGGGTAGGTGGAGAAACGGAAAATCTGTCGGTCTGTACCCTGAGAAAGGCATTTTTGGATAACCCAGTGCTTGGTTCATACCTTTTAGGCTGATAATTGAACTCAGCACCCCCAAATTACGGGCGGTGGGTACCTGAAGTGCTCTGCCGGGCTCACCAGATGAAAAACCCCATTTTTGGCACTTTCTAGGGGGGAAGGAGGGTGGATAAACGGAAATTCCGTCAGTCTGGACCCTGAAGAATGCATTTTTTGATTTCCCAGCGCTTGGTTAATGGGAATTAGGGTGATGATTGAACTCGGCACCCCGAATCTCTCTTGCCCTCGTCAAAGCACGTCAGAGAGGAGAGAGGGAAAACCATTCCTGAGCCGCCGAGGCAGGAAAACTGCATAAGTAGGTTGCGCCCTACACCCGCTGGGGGCCAGCCCCCCCCGCCGGACCCAAACAGTCTGAAAGAAAAATGAAGGGGGGCCAAAACCTGCTTTACATAGAATATTTGCTCATTTTTGATGGTCAAAATATAAAAGAAGTTAGCTTCTGAGATTTCTATTTTTGAGCTGCCTAGGCTGGAAAACTGCATTAGCAGGTTGTGTACTCCAGCCCCCTTAAGAGCACCCCCCCCCCCCCCAAAATAGGGAGAAGAACACATGAAAGGGTCCAAGACATGCTTTACATAGGATATTTGATCATTTTTGATGGTTAAAGTATCGAAAAAATTAGTTCCAGAAATTCTATTACCATCGGCAGGTCCACCTCTCAGAGAATCTACCCCAAGCAGCACACACCCTAAAAAGGGTAAACACTGTATACAGACAGGCTAAAATATGCTTTTCATAGCTTGGATGGTCATTTTAGATGATCAGAATATCAAAAACATAAGTTTCGGAAACTTCGATTTTTGAGCTGTATAGGCTGAGAAAACTGCATAAGCAGGTTGTCTACCAATCCCGTTTGACCCCCTCCCCCCGCCTGATACCCAAGAAGGGTGAAAAGCATGCAAATCCAGCCTGGAACATGCTTTACATACCTTGAATGGTTATTTTGGGTGGTCAGAAAATTTCAAAAAAAAAGAAGTTTCAAAAACTTAACCTTTTGAGCTGTCCGGGGTGAAACACTGCATGAGCAGGTTGTGTACCATTCATTGGGAGACCCCCCCCCCCCGGACCTAATACCTAAAATAGGGTGGGACATATGTACATACGGCCTGAAACATGCCTTACATACCTTGAATGGTCATGTTAGGTGGTCACAATATCAAAAAACAATTGTCGAAAACTTCTATTTTTGAGCTGTCCGGTGTGAAAAACTGGATGAGCAGGTTGTGTACCAGTGCCCTAGGAGACCCCCTCCCCCGGACCTGATACCCAAATTGGGTGAGAAACACGTGAATGCGGCCTCAACAATGCGTTGCATTGCTTGGAAGGTCATTTTAGGTGGTCACAATATCAAAAAAACAAGTTTCGAAAACTTCGGTTTTTGAGCTGTCCGGGGTGAAAAACTGTATGAGCAGGTTGTGTACTAATCCCCTGGGAGATACCCCCCCCCCCCCGACCTAATACCCAAAAAGGGTGACACACATAGATACGGCCTGAAACATGCTTTGCATGCCTTGGAATGGTCGTTTTAGGTGGTCGAAATATCAAAAAAACAAGTTTCAAAAACTGCCATTTTTGAGCTGCCATAGGTGATAAACTGCATAAGCAGGTGGCGTACCAATCCATTGGGAGACGCCCCCCCCCTGGACCCAATACCCAAATAGGGTGAAAAACACATGCTTTATATTTCCCTTTGGATGGTGATTTTAGGTCATCACAATATGGAAAAAACAAGTTTCAAAAACTTCCATTTTTGAGCTGCCCGGGGTGAAAAACTGCATTAGCAGGTTGTGTACCGGCCCATTCACTAGGCGACTATTGGTCGGAACAGTCATTACCCGTCTTTGGCACGGGTTGTGAACGGCCCTAAGCAAGGCTAGAGACTGCAGTAAACGTCCTTCTGTATCCTACTAGGCATATACAGTCACAACAGCCCGACTTACACCCCTCAGAGTGGGTACCACGGGGCCACTGAGGTTGCCAAAACCCCATACATAGCAATAATAATTGAAAAATGCATAAACTGCCTAAGCAGTTGTCCCACTCCGCCCCATACAAAACCTAGGGAGTCGGGACCCGGAAACACCTTTTCGGCTCAAATTAGAAAAAAACCAAAAGAGTCATGATTTTTGACCCCAAAAAAGAGGGCGTCATTTTTTTTAAATTTTTGGCCCCCCCCCCCCCCACCACCAAACCCCCCCCGACCCCCCCCTAAAAAGTAAGTTTCAAGTGGGGGGTTCGGGGGGGGTCTGGACCAACGGCTCATTGGGGGATGCGTTCATTGGACAAAATAAGGATTTTACAAGGGGTTAAAGTAACAATTCAACCTCCTGTGGTAGGCTACGCAAGAAGGCCCAAAAAGGCCAAAATGGGGGGGTACGTGGCGTTTTCCCCATTTACGCCTGCCTGGCTTTGATCTAACAACCTCTGCGAGGTGATTTCCTTTTTTGAGCTGCCGAGGCTCAAAACTGTATAAGCAGGTTGTGTGCCCTAGACCCCTTGGTAACCCCCCCCACACCCAAATAGAATCAAATACACACAAAGAAGGCATAGTACACATAGCATATTTCATCATTCTAAGTGTTCACAATATCAAGAATTGTTTTTGCAAAAACATTCCTATTTTTGACCAGTAGACGGTGGTAAACTGCTCAACAAGTTCTTGCACACCCCAAATGCCATTGAACCACCTACAAACAACACAATTCTATTGCCTTCGGAAAAAAACCCATTTTTGACGACGTTTGGGGGGGGGTGGCTAAACGGAAAGTCCGCCGGTTTGGACCCTGAGAAAAACATTCTGGGATGTCACAGGAGTTGGTTGATGAAAATTAGCCTCATATTTGAATTCAGCACCCGCAAATTAGGGGGGGGGGGTACCTGAATTGCCCTGCCGGGCTCAAGAGGTGAAAACACCCATTTTCAGGACCCTTTCGGGGGAAGGTGAATAAACAAAACTCTGTCGCTCTGGACCCTGAAGAACGCATTTTGGAGTGTCTAAGCGCTTGTTTGATAAGAATCAGGCTGATAACTGAACTCATCAACCCCAAAATAGGGGGCCTGGGTACCTGAATTGCCCTGCCGGGCTGACGAGGTTAGAAAACCTTTGTTTGACACCGTTTAGGGGGGGGTTACATCAACAAAAGTTCTGTCGGTCTGGACCCTGATAGACGCATTTTGGGATGTCCCAGCGCTTGGTTGATGAGAATCAGGCTGAAAATGGAACTGAGCACCCCAAAAATAGGGGTGATGGTGCCTGAAGTGCCCTCCCGGGCTCACGAGATGAGATAACCCATGTTCGGCACCGTTTTCGGGGGAGGGGGGGAGGATGAACAGTTATTCTGTCGGTCTGGACGCTAAGGAACGCATTACGGCAAGTCCGAGGACTTGTCTGATGAGAATTAGTCCCATAATTGAATTCAGCACCCCCCAACTAGGGGGCATCGGGACCTGAATTGCCCTGCTGGGCTCAAAAGGTGAAAAAACCCATTTTTGACGCCGATTTTTGGGGGGGTTGGATAAACGGAAATTCGGTCGGTCTGGACGCCGGAAAACGGATTTTGGGATGTCCCAGCGCTTGGTTGATGGGGATTAGGCTGATAATTGAACCACGGGGGGTGGGTAGCTGAATTGCCCTGCCGGGCTCACGAGGTGGAAAAACCCATTTCCCGCCCCGTTTGGGGGGGGGGGTGGATAAACGGAAATTCTGTCGGTCTGGAGCCTGAATGACACATTTTGAAATGTTCGAGCGCTTGGTTGATGCGAACCAGGCTGATGATTGAACTCAGCACACCCCAGTGGGGTTTTGGATCGCTTGGCTGATGAGAATTGGCTCAGAATTAGATTAAGCACCCCCGAATTAGACGGGCTGGGTATCAGAAGTGCCCTGCCAGGCTCACGAGGTGTTAAAACCCGTTTTCGCGACTGTTTCGGGGGGGGGTGGGTAGATAAACGGAAATTCTGTTGGTCTCGACCCTGTAGAACACATTTTGGGATGTCCCATCACTTGGCTGATGAGAATTAGGCTCAGCATTCGATTCAGCACCCCCAAAATAGAAGGGGTGGGTTCCTAAATTGCCCTGCTGGGCTCACAAGGTGTAAAAACCCTTTTTTCCGCACCGTTGGGGGGGGGGGCTGGATAAACAGAAATTCTTTTTGGTACCGGGTGGGGGGGGGATAAGGGCCACATCAGATTCAATTCTTCATGCTTCACGAACATACGTAGGTGATTGGAAGGACGGTTGAAAGATGCTTGAATGACGGAATTATGTTGTCGACTGACTGACTGATTGACCAGGTACTAGGCGAGGGATGTGGCGGGAAGTTACGCGTAAGTGTGAAAGATAGAGTGCGAGTGCCTGCTTTTTAAGTTGATGTCCGCGGTAAGTGGTGGAGAACTCGAGGCAGTCGGTGGGAATGGCTGGAATGGGGTGGACGTTGTAGCCCCGTATTTGACGTTCTATCGTGGTGCGTAGAGCCTAGTGCTGCGATGCCTGCAGAGCCGCTGGCAAAGAGGACGGTGAAGTTGCGGGTTGGTTGGTGAGGGCGGTGAGGGCAAGCGGTATTGTCTGAAGGGGAGGAAATCGGCGTAGGCGGCCGCGTGGCGTTGAGCGGTGAGACCTGAACGTCCTGGTACCCGCTGAAACCTGGCAGAGAACTCCAGCTGGTCAGGGGGAACGCCTTGTATGGAGTGGATGATGTAGCCCTGTTTTGGGGGAAGCTGTGCCGGTGTCGTAGTGCTGCGCGAGGTGGCCTGTAGGAGATCCTGCGGAGGAGGGCAACACGAGGAAGGGGAGGGGTCTGGGAATGATGTTGACAGGCCCGAGATAACGAGCGGCTAATCGCCAGGCTGATGCCTCCGCCTTTCTTTTCGGGCAGGCTTTTGCAGCAGTACCGTTTTGCAGGGGCAGCTAAACGCCAGGGTGTCGCCTCCGCCTGTCACTTCAGGCGGGCCAGAGTGGGCCGCTTAGTAGCCAGAGCTTCTCCAGCGGACGTTTCCCCTGGGCCCGCTTGTGCGCGGACGAGGGCGCCACTGTTGTCTGCTGGTGCCATCTCTGCTGTCGACATGGTGGGCACGTAGACTGTCCCGCGTTGAAGATTTCTGTGCGTAGGTCTTTGGGGCGACGGGTCCTGTAGTGAGTGTTATGGCTTCGAACAGCAGCAGCGCAGCGAGCGCGCAAGTCGCAGTTGCAATCGCACTGCAGTCTGTGAATACTTAAGAAGCATCGAATGCCAGTTGTGTGAATGAAGTGCAGTAGGTGACTTCGATCTCTGGACAGGGTTTTTGTCTTCAAATTTGTGAAGTGTCTATGTATTGTTGCCCCGTCCAAAGATCCTGCGAGGTTTGTCAATTTAAGTTTTTGGATTTTGAGAAACAAGAGGCACAGAAGTACAAGAAAGTTCCCAAGAAACAAACCACAACAACTCGCAGCCAGCTAGGTTTGCGGGCAGATCAATGTTCGAGATCAATCCTTGTCGCCGTCAACTTGATTTGAATTTGGACTTACAATGGGCGGCCCTTCGACGATGCAGCTATGCTGCATTTTATCAGAGACAGTCTGTTTCGAATCGATCCACCCTTGCATCACGAATCACGTTAGAAAGGTTCATCGCAGAGGGCATCGCAAGTCGGGAAGGGAGTGGTTTCCATGTCTCCCTGGTGATCTTCACAGCTGTTCGCAGAAACTTGCAGATACTCAAGCCAAGGGTATCGAATTGGAACAACGCATCGATGCGCTGCAGACAGCAGCAGCAAGTGCTACTGCAGCAACTGACCACCGAGTCGACACCTTGCAGTCCTCGACGGACCATGCACCTCAAGCTGCAGTAAGCGAACTTTGGCGCGTAGAGCACGAAATGCAGGTTTATACCCTTCTCAACGAATTTGTACGAGTTTCAAGCCAACAACCTTCGAACAACTTCCAGTTTTCACAACCATAACTACAGCTACAACCACAACCACCGTCTTCTTCAAACCAACCGCCGTATGCACCGCCAAGCAGTTCACCTCACCCTCCACAACAAGCACCTCCACAACCACCTGTCTTCGACCCACATCCAGCGCATCAATTTGCAGTCCAGCGTGCTCCAACACAAGAGATTCTGGGACGTCGTGTCAAACGCTTGAATAAGCTGGTTAAAAATTTCTCTGGGAGACCTGGTTCTGGAGAGTTTTCTACATGGAAGGAGGACTTGTTACGAGCCTTCATCCTGTCGGAAATCACTTCACCCGCCCATCAGGTGACAGCCATATCATTCCTCCTTGAGAGTAATGCTGCCGAGTATTATCATAGTTTGACGAAAGCTGTGCAGGATGACTGGTTCGAGCTCATGCGTGTGTTGGGCCAACGCTTTGTTTGCATATCCCATGAGCCAGTGTATCTATTGAGAATGTTGAGCTTGAAAGAAAGCGAGTTTCCTCGACATGTGGACTACGTCAGGGAATTCCGCACTTGCGCTATCAGGTCTAAGGTTAACACCAGTGACCTCCGGATGGGTTTACTTGTCAACTCTCGATTTGTTGAGGGTTTGTCGAATGACGCTGTTCGTCGGCAGAACATCGTTGAAGTCCGTTCCACATGGCGTTCTAGTAGACCATTTGGATTTGATACCTTGGTAGAGAACATCGCAGAATTCTACATTGCGGCCGGATATCAGCTCGAAGAGGTACAGAGCGCATCGAGGACAACATCAGACACCCTGGGTCCTGCGGTGTCCAGACCCCTGCCTATGATGGTTCCACCAACTGCGACTTCGACGTTCCCATCGAACCCTATGTCAACGCCGCACGTCAACCCCAGGACGACTCCAGCTGCAGCCCCCCTGGGTTCGACCGTGCCAGAGCATATGAACTTTGATGCAATTGCCAAGCTCTGAGAAGAACTACATGCCTACATTCTTGAAGGTTGTAATGAACGGTTTGCACGCCAAGATGGTGGACGCCAAGACGGTCGAGAAAGTAGGCGTTGCTACAATTGTGGTGAACAAGGCCACTTGGCCTGTGACTGTCCAAAGAATCAACTGCCGTCCCGAGGACAAGAGCGCCGGGAATCAAGGTCAAACACGGCGAGACGAGATCAAAGTCGAGATAGCAAGGGACGGTTTCGATCCCGCTCCCAAATCAGAGAAAGGCCCACACTGCCCCAGAAGACATCTCCAAAGACCTGGTGGTGGATGTCCTCGAGAAGAGCTGAACACCACAACCAGCACCAATAAACCCGAAAGGAATTAGACACTTCAACGTCGAAGGAACCGAACCTGAGCATGCGTCTCGGTTCACGGTTCGAGGGCGCATTTGCGCATGTCGTGAAGACTCCTTTGACTCCAGCGTAGAATTATTGGTCGACTGTGGAGCGACCAGCGACTTCATGTCAATGCAGATTGCAAAGAGGGCGCGACTTCCCCTCTAAAAACTGAGAAACCCTGGACACATCTTGACAGCCAGAGGTGTCCAAGTTGAAGTATGGTACTACACGAGAGCCTATGTTCGAGTTGGAGAACTTGTATTTCCGCATCACTTCAAGGTCTTGGAGATTTTGCTGGATGAGGTACTTGGACTACCACGGCTTCGAAGCTACAATCGGACTGTCAACTGGAAGAAACGGTACGCAGACATCCAACATGGTTCGATTTCGTACCGGTTGTCTTTTGGCGAATCAAGGCATTCCACCCAGCTACAGTTTCAAGCTGCTTCGAAGCTGGACGTTCTTTCGATACTTTCATCCAGTTCCTCGAAAGCCAGTCCAGTTAGAAATCCTACCCCACATACCAAGGAACACCTCAACCTACACTCGTCGACACACGTCCAGCACGGTGCTGACATGTACGATGAGTCCGAAACGGAAGATGGTATCACCGATGAGGGGTGCAGCGATATGGAGATTGAGTACGTTTCGTTGCCGAAACTCAGAAGAGGGATCCGTTGAGCTGATCTCACGAGGGATCTCACGATGTGCGCATTGGAAGTACAAGGGACATCTTCGACCTATTGCCTTCATGTCGCGGAAAATGCAACCTGCCGAAACTCGATACCCGATTCCGGAACAGCAGCTGTTGGCCATCGTATTAGCCTTGAGGCAGTGGTTTCACCTACTTCGAGGACCGCAGCAGGTGCACGTGCACACTGACCACAAAACTCTTCGATATCTCAAGACATGTTCCCAACCGCTGACACAACAACAAACTCGGTGGTCCCAAATCATCAAAGAATATAACCTGACGTTATGGTATGTACCGGGCCTTGAGAATCCCGCAGCAGACGCCTGCTCTCGCCTGACTTCGCAACAGTTGATGGACATCGAGAATGCCACACGTACACGGGCTTTTGCCATTCCCCTGGTCGAGAATTGGGCTTCACTGGAAGAAGAACCTGTCGATGAGTTCCTGCTTGTAATCGAGGACTGATTCTCACACGACGAGGTTTGGCCCCAGCCGTACCACCACCTGTACGTTTCGCTTCGAAGCAGACACTCCGTGGGGAAGGAACATGATCCTGAAGAACATGCGGAACCAGCCCTCCAATTCGACACTGAGCCCGCCGTCGAGCCAGAGGACCTGGAGCCGCTACCATCAAACGCAACATCAGTCGAGCCGGAAGACCTGGAGCCAGTACCATTGGACGAGATCCTGGCTGAGGATTCACAACAACCAGACATGCATCTCGATGATGCTGCCAACGAGCCGGACATACCTGCCGACACTGACAACCTTCCCGATGTAAGCATGGACCGCCCTCTTCGAGTCACTTTTCGCAAAGAACTTGGATGTGCTCCGACCATGGCGGAACTGATTCGCTGTCGACGTCACCGTGACGGCACGTTACAATCAGTTCCCTTGCCTAAGGTTCGGCGGAACACGCCGTACCTGTCGAGTCTTAAAGGTACACACCGCCGAGTGCATCGACACCATCAGTGCAAGGACCCGACTTTGACAGCTGTGTGGGCAGCAGCCTATCAAGAAGACCAAAGTACGAAGCACACCTACAAAGTCGCGGTTTGAGAATGTTGAGCTTGAAAGAAAGCGAGTTTCCTCGACATGTGGACTACGTCAGGGAATTCCGCACTTGCGCTATCAGGTCTAAGGTTAACACCAGTGACCTCCGGATGGGTTTACTTGTCAACTCTCGATTTGTTGAGGGTTTGTCGAATGACGCTGTTCGTCGGCAGAACATCGTTGAAGTCCGTTCCACATGGCGTTCTAGTAGACCATTTGGATTTGATACCTTGGTAGAGAACATCGCAGAATTCTACATTGCGGCCGGATATCAGCTCGAAGAGGTACAGAGCGCATCGAGGACAACATCAGACACCCTGGGTCCTGCGGTGTCCAGACCCCTGCCTATGATGGTTCCACCAACTGCGACTTCGACGTTCCCATCGAACCCTATGTCAACGCCGCACGTCAACCCCAGGACGACTCCAGCTGCAGCCCCCCTGGGTTCGACCGTGCCAGAGCATATGAACTTTGATGCAATTGCCAAGCTCTGAGAAGAACTACATGCCTACATTCTTGAAGGTTGTAATGAACGGTTTGCACGCCAAGATGGTGGACGCCAAGACGGTCGAGAAAGTAGGCGTTGCTACAATTGTGGTGAACAAGGCCACTTGGCCTGTGACTGTCCAAAGAATCAACTGCCGTCCCGAGGACAAGAGCGCCGGGAATCAAGGTCAAACACGGCGAGACGAGATCAAAGTCGAGATAGCAAGGGACGGTTTCGATCCCGCTCCCAAATCAGAGAAAGGCCCACACTGCCCCAGAAGACATCTCCAAAGACCTGGTGGTGGATGTCCTCGAGAAGAGCTGAACACCACAACCAGCACCAATAAACCCGAAAGGAATTAGACACTTCAACGTCGAAGGAACCGAACCTGAGCATGCGTCTCGGTTCACGGTTCGAGGGCGCATTTGCGCATGTCGTGAAGACTCCTTTGACTCCAGCGTAGAATTATTGGTCGACTGTGGAGCGACCAGCGACTTCATGTCAATGCAGATTGCAAAGAGGGCGCGACTTCCCCTCTAAAAACTGAGAAACCCTGGACACATCTTGACAGCCAGAGGTGTCCAAGTTGAAGTATGGTACTACACGAGAGCCTATGTTCGAGTTGGAGAACTTGTATTTCCGCATCACTTCAAGGTCTTGGAGATTTTGCTGGATGAGGTACTTGGACTACCACGGCTTCGAAGCTACAATCGGACTGTCAACTGGAAGAAACGGTACGCAGACATCCAACATGGTTCGATTTCGTACCGGTTGTCTTTTGGCGAATCAAGGCATTCCACCCAGCTACAGTTTCAAGCTGCTTCGAAGCTGGACGTTCTTTCGATACTTTCATCCAGTTCCTCGAAAGCCAGTCCAGTTAGAAATCCTACCCCACATACCAAGGAACACCTCAACCTACACTCGTCGACACACGTCCAGCACGGTGCTGACATGTACGATGAGTCCGAAACGGAAGATGGTATCACCGATGAGGGGTGCAGCGATATGGAGATTGAGTACGTTTCGTTGCCGAAACTCAGAAGAGGGATCCGTTGAGCTGATCTCACGAGGGATCTCACGATGTGCGCATTGGAAGTACAAGGGACATCTTCGACCTATTGCCTTCATGTCGCGGAAAATGCAACCTGCCGAAACTCGATACCCGATTCCGGAACAGCAGCTGTTGGCCATCGTATTAGCCTTGAGGCAGTGGTTTCACCTACTTCGAGGACCGCAGCAGGTGCACGTGCACACTGACCACAAAACTCTTCGATATCTCAAGACATGTTCCCAACCGCTGACACAACAACAAACTCGGTGGTCCCAAATCATCAAAGAATATAACCTGACGTTATGGTATGTACCGGGCCTTGAGAATCCCGCAGCAGACGCCTGCTCTCGCCTGACTTCGCAACAGTTGATGGACATCGAGAATGCCACACGTACACGGGCTTTTGCCATTCCCCTGGTCGAGAATTGGGCTTCACTGGAAGAAGAACCTGTCGATGAGTTCCTGCTTGTAATCGAGGACTGATTCTCACACGACGAGGTTTGGCCCCAGCCGTACCACCACCTGTACGTTTCGCTTCGAAGCAGACACTCCGTGGGGAAGGAACATGATCCTGAAGAACATGCGGAACCAGCCCTCCAATTCGACACTGAGCCCGCCGTCGAGCCAGAGGACCTGGAGCCGCTACCATCAAACGCAACATCAGTCGAGCCGGAAGACCTGGAGCCAGTACCATTGGACGAGATCCTGGCTGAGGATTCACAACAACCAGACATGCATCTCGATGATGCTGCCAACGAGCCGGACATACGTGCCGACACTGACAACCTTCCCGATGTAAGCATGGACCGCCCTCTTCGAGTCACTTTTCGCAAAGAACTTGGATGTGCTCCGACCATGGCGGAACTGATTCGCTGTCGACGTCACCGTGACGGCACGTTACAATCAGTTCCCTTGCCTAAGGTTCGGCGGAACACGCCGTACCTGTCGAGTCTTAAAGGTACACACCGCCGAGTGCATCGACACCATCAGTGCAAGGACCCGACTTTGACAGCTGTGTGGGCAGCAGCCTATCAAGAAGACCAAAGTACGAAGCACACCTACAAAGTCGCGGTTCGAAGCCCCGCGGCACGACACCAACTCCGTGATACCAAGTTGTCCTTCGATGATCGTAAATTCTTCCATTTGTCGACGATGAGAAAATGTGTGCTTGTCTATCGAACACTCGTGACCTCGATTGTGGCTATGTAACACGAGTCAGAGTTCTATGGCCATTCGGGTGTACTTCGTACCATGGCACTGATCAAGCGCGACCATGTTTGTTCGCACCTCCGACATTACGTCGCGCGATACATCTCAAGTTGCGGTGTGTGTCAAGCGTCGAAGTCAAGGCGAGTCGACACCGCCAGAGTGCCCAGACCATTACCGGTGCCGGACACCAAATGACACGATGTGTGTCCATCGATTGGGTTTCAGGATTGCGACCGACCACAAGGGGCCGTGACGCCATCATGACTGTAGTCGGCTGATTCTCCAACCCTGGAATGTTCATCCCTTGTCGCAAGGATATGACAGCGGACGACCTTATCTATGTGTTCCTGCGTGAAGTGGTTCGACTGAATGGATGCCCTCAACAAATTGTTTCTGATCAAGACAAGTTGTTCAAGTCCCAAGCGTGGAAGGAGTTGGCTCAGCGTTTGAAGATCAAGATGCACCGAATGGTAGCCAACCGTCCTCGAGACAATGGCCTAGCAGAGCGCAGCAACCAGTGGATCCTTCAGCGCCTGCGTACACACGGCATCTTTGGTAACAACGAGTGGGATGTCGACCTACTTTTTCGGCGAGATTCAGTCTAACAACCTGACATCCAATAGCCTGCGGCTATCCCTGTTTGAGAAAGATGAAGGACAGACGCCCCATTTTCCATTGGATTTTCCCCGAATGACTTCTCATGCACATGAGCCATCGAACGTGAATGATTACATGCAACGAGCGGAACGTACCTTGGATTCTGTGCGTACAATGCTTGCCGAGGAACGTGGAAGCCAGATGCATGTGGTCCCACAAATGGACCGACACGTTTGAGTGCCCAAAGTGGGTAAACGATGGTGGGTGTTAGTACCGGAATATCGACATAAAGAGAAACTCGATGTTGTCTGGTACTGCCCTTACAAAGTTCTCGAGGTACTGAACAAGGGCGAGAATGTTAAACTTGACATCCTTGCCCCCTTTGATGGGTTGCGAGTTTCCAATCGAGACAGCATAAAGCCCTACATCCATCGACAGGGACAGCCAGTGTGGGAGTTTCCGATGCCCCCTGTCAAAACAGGAGAATATCCCCGACTTGTCAAGATCCTGGGTAGACGTGGAGTGGGATCTAAAAAGTGCCGCACGCTCCTGTACCGTTGTGAATGGGATGACGACACATGGTCTTTGGAGTCGAGCAAAGCTCTAGAGGAGGATCCTGTGTACCTTGAGTTTCTTCGACTCCACCCTGATTAACCTCACTCCTCTCTGCAGCGCGGTTTTTTGAAAAACTCATGCGAGGTTCTGGGTCGACCGCCGGAGCTTCTGTCTACGGTACTACAGCCCGGACGCCCCGAACTTCCTCTCAACCTCCACATCCTCGAGCATCACCATCAAATGTCATCGACGTTGACGCGATCAACGACACTACCGGTGAACATGGCGATGGTGCCAAAGCCCGAGCGACATCGACCTGAGCTCGCTTCTTTCAATCGGTAGCGTCAGCGCCAACTCGACCGATTCCACTGCTGGATCCGTTCGCTGCATCAAACTACAGTCAGTCGGCATATGCCGGGAGATCGAAAGGAAAAGGAGGCCCCTCGTCGAAGAGAGGCAAGGGAGCGCCCAGATGGGTCGAAAGTTCCTGGACATCAAGGCCGAACACCTTGACATCGAGGCAATCAGGAGACAGACCGTCGTGGAGACCAACTACCGGAGGGCCGAATACCCCCGGCTATAACAACAACGACGACCCTGCCCCCAACGACTGGGTCGACCAATCCTGGCAGTTGAATGCCCCAAGGACGCAAGTTTCTACTCGAACGAAACAGTCCGACCCCTACTACTACAATGACGACGTGGAGGCCCCGGGGACCTACCCGACGCCTGGTCCACCGACAAGGAGGATCATGCGTACACCACACAACGTTGGTCGACAACACCGCCCAGTTACGATACTGTGCAGAAGCCACAATCGCTGTGGCAGCCCTATAACATGCCGCAATACAACCATGAAATTGAGACCGTCGAGCAACTCCGACACTTGGGTACGTTCGAAATGAGACCACCCTATCAATTGGGACGCACGAGGACGATCCAATGAAATCAGAATACACCAAGCTCGAACCATCGGTACTCACTAGGCTTCAGGTACCGACGCTTCTGGACCGAAGACAAGATGTATCGAGCAGCACCCGTTGCCGTTTGGATCCTTGGAGTTATTTGAGATCTCCAGAAGGTTCGCCAGACGAACGACTGGCTCTTCGAGGATCGAGCCCCCTTTCTCGCGTACAAAGTCGATTTGCTTCTTCGCCGACACAAACTGTGAGGTCTACGAGGTACCTCTCGACTTGGGTACATATGATATGGGTGCGCTCCACATCGAACGGAGGATCTTGTAGTCCAGCTCCAGGAGTACTATCGAATCGGAGAACAGACCGAACCATATGCGTACAACGCCGTCGCACCAGGTGCCCCAATCGAACTTGTCCAGCTGTCGACGATCTACCAGACTGGACCAAGACGACTCCAATGCCACGACTTGGATAAAGAAATCCGACGAGTTGCTGGCCTTCACTCGACCAGTAAGGAGAATTTCAACCTCTTTCCTTTCGTGGACGCCGCCGATTTGGATCGACGCATGGGTACCTCGAAATACCGGACAGGAATGTGGACCTCGTTGGCGTCGAGCGGTCAAGTTCGGAAGGGATGTCTACGCTGATGAACTGGAGGATATCGGGTCCAACGAGTTGCCTGCGAGTGACCCGTTCCACCCGGACCCTGTCAACCACCGGTTTTTGCCCGCAGAGTCGAAAGTCTAGTAGCACCACTTCAACATCCAGTTCTTGAAGTACCTCGAGCCGATCGATGATGACTTCCAGGCTGCCCATCCACGCAAGGTCAGCTCCCGAGACCAAGTCCTCGAAGCAGTCATTGCCGACACGGCTCTGAGCCTTGTGACTGCAGAAACGGTCCGATTCGCTCTGCAGAGTGCCCTCGCTGATGGTCAGTATGTACATCAACACCTCGGTGGACTCCAGGAAGAAGGTTCTCGAACCGACATGCTTGAGGTCATTAACCGATATACCCTCGGCCCTGACGTCGATGACGTCAGTGCCATCATCGTTGTTCGACGAGTTTCGATTGCTTAAACGCCATGGTGGCGAGTCGATACATGAACTGGTCAGTTGTACCTCAGCATGGCCGCTGGTACTGGTTCGAAGGAAACCTATCGATGATCCACTGGTCAACATGACGCGTCCTCCTTCGAAGTCACCAGTCGGACCGATTTGTTAAGCGAGGACGCTTCGAAACTGTCGAACCTTTGGGATTTCTATTCGACAAGACACAAACATTGGGACCTGGACAATTTTGAGGGCTTGGCCATGAACATGTTTTCGTATTCCAGTACAAGTGCCCTGTCGACGGTCGACGTGGTGGTCCCCAATTTCGATTCTTCAACCATCGATCTGGTATCCTGATTCAGAAGCGTACCCTCGGAAGTGAAATTCGTCGACACTACACGGGTAATGAGACCTTCAAGTTCATGGCTGTCGTCGAGACACTGAAGGAAGTGCACGAAGTGTGTCGACTCGAGGTGGATCCCTCGTCCACGTTTGAGTGGGGCACGGACTGCTGATTCGACAGTCTGGATGCCAAATAATGGCTGATTCATCAGTCTGGATGCCAAAAAATGGCTGATTCGACAGTCTTGATGCCATTAATGGTGTCCACTGCCTTAATATGTCCTGTCGACTTGACAGATGTATAGGCCTGGTGGGTGTTTGCCTGCTGGGCACCCAGCTCCGATAGCTGTGCCCAATCTTATGGTATGTTATGGTTCGATGTGCCCACAGCCTTGCTGTGGGTACAGCGCCCGTGTGCTTGGCGAAGTTGTCTTCTGCAGCTGACGCCAAGACACAGCCGTGGCAGAGTCAAACACGGCGTATGAATGAGGCGCTGAGGACAAGTATACCATGAACTGCACCTCAGTGTGTGAGTTTTGACCACTGTTATGCTTCTGTAGCCAGCACATGTTGACGTCCAAAAAAACGTTTTTCCGGGACACCCACCCAGAGGAAAGAGACCTCTTCGAGGTCTCAAGGAGGGGGTTAGGGGTATGGCTTCGAACAGCAGCAGTGCAGCGAGCGCGCAAGTCGCATTCGCAATCGCACTGCAGTCCGTGAATACTTAAGAAGCATCGAATGCCAGTTGTGTGAATGAAGTGCTGTAGGATACTTCGATCTCTGGACAGGGTATTTGTCTTCAAATTTGTGAAGTGTCTATGTATTGGTGCCCCTTCTGAAGGTCCCGTGAGGTTTGTCGATTCGGGATTTTCAATTTTCAGAAACAGGAGGTACAGGAGCACAAGAGAGTTCCCAAGAAAGCAACCACATCAGTGAGAGGAGGGGGGACGGGGAAGGGTGGAAGGGGTTGGAACCCTGATGGCTTTGGAGGCGTATGCAGCCGATAGAAGCCATAGTGCAGGGGTTGCTGCGGCGAGGAGAGAGGGGTGCCTTGCTGGTTGAGGTACGGCTGGGATGGCAGGGAGTCCACGTCTTCATGCAGATGCACCATTAGGGACCCTGGCTGGACTTTGGGGGGGGGCTTGTGGCGGCCGCGGCGCAGATGTCGCGAGCCACTTTGGATCGCGCTGGATGGTGTCCTTTTTCTATTCTGCTTGGGTTTCCTTGGTAACCTCTTGGGCATCGGCATAGCGCCAGGGCTGCGCGTACGCTTTAGTTCGTCTTGGAGCTTACGTACCCTTTTTCGTAACCGCTGGTATTCTTCCTCCTTGGTACGATCCAATGGCCCTCTAGCTTGTGGCTGTGGTGTGACTGGAGGCAAGTACACGACCGGCATAGGCATCATAGGCATGATAAAGAGGCATGGCCGGCTGCATGGGCATCGGTGAGACCCATGAGGCAAAGGGCATGCCATACTGCGGGCCTGATGGTAGGGGCCCAGCAGGCTGGCTTTCTGAGCGTTCCCGGGTAGCCTACGGCTCATATGCTTGCGATTCCCCTCCCGAGGATGACCTCACCCAGCTTCGGTCGGTGGAGGGGGAGCGGGATCGGGATGACTCATCCGACGGAGATGGAGATCTACGTCCCATGTTGATGCTATGTGGAGAGTGATCAGGGGGGTTGTGGGGCTTGGGGAGGGGATGGGGACTGGAAAAACGCAGGATGGTATTATGGGGTATCGGCGCGGGTTTGGGGGGGATCCCTCTCCTTGGGGGGGCGGCAGGAAGTGCTTCGGCTTTTTTGTTCTGCAGTCTGGTGTTGAGTTTACTCGGGACATCATTACGTCTAAAAGGGAGGGGGGATGGATCAGGATGGGTGATAGGTGCAGGAGAGTAAGACGTGTTGTAAGCTCCATGGTGTTCGAAAAACACGTTGGGGCCTTGCCCCTCTATACAGTCTGAGAGGGAGCTGGTCCCGGAGCCACTCGAGGTAGCTTTCAATAGCCGACGTGAAGCGAGTGCTTCTGGGAGGCATGGTGTCCCATATAAGCGCTCTTGTCTTTGATTCTTGTTGGAGGGTGAGGGTGGACATCATTTTGTTCAACGAGGACTTGGGGACTAAGGAGCGTACAAAGACCCTTTTCTCTCACCAGGGGCACTCTAGGAGCCAGGTTCTATAGGCCGGGATGAGCCGGGCATCCCAACTAAGGATGACGTTCTCACAATGACTGTGAGTATGGTCACAGAAAGCGAGTCTGGACGCCGGATCCTGCAGATGGTAGCAGCAGCACGCATTGCATTGGTAGCTGGTAATATCGAAAAAGGGGGGCTGGTCTTTGACTCCTTGGACACCTAAAGCCCATTTAGTGGCGAACGAACTGGACCACGAGTGGTGTGCAACCCAGTCGAAAGAGAGTTTAGTGTGAATGTTGAGGTGGTCGTGCTCTGGCAGGAGGTTCTTTCGGTGCGTATTGCCGCGTTTTCCGATGACAGGCTTGTTTTTGTATCTAGTATCCGCTAGGGGGGGGGGGTGCAAATGGAGAGGGGCTACCGCGACGCTGAGCGCACACCATTTGGCTAACGTGTTGGCCAAGTGGTTTCCATGAAATCTGACGTGTTCCTTGATCCAATAGGGGGTCCGAGAAAAATGTACGTACAGCTGTAGGTCTTCCAGGATGGAGGCCCGAGTTCGACCGTTGGACGTGGAAGGGGGGCTGGGCAGACGTCCAAAGCACTTTGTCTGCACTTCGGACCACCTGGCTATTATCAATACATATGCCAATGCTTCGCCTCAACCCCTCTTTTTATGAGGTGCCGCAAGAATGGTACCAAGGTCAAGAATTCGAACTCTTTGGATGTATCGTAGGGGCAGAGAAATGCATAGGCCTTTGTGGTGTCCTGATGGGCCACTAGAGCCGCTGAGCCTACTTTATCCCCCTTGAAGGAGAAAGCAGAATCATCAGGGTAAGCCCACACGGAGTGCAACTGCACTGGTAGCCGTCTTGCTTCAGCTAGGGCAGTGCAGCCCCACTGCTGAAGTGTTTCTCGGTCTGTTGGGACTACGTTAGTGGCAACCCTAAAGCTGACGCCCAGGTCATCTGTGGATTCTACTGTAAGACCCTTGGGAGTAGGGATGCGCATGGGAGGTACGGAGGTAAGGGGGGGACACAAAGATTGATGTGTGGGGTCCGGGTAGGGAGGTGACGGAAGATTGGGGGTTGGCGTGAGGGTGAAGTAATTGCTGTTGGTTAGACTCGTCCGAAACCGTGGACCCTGATTCCTAGAGCATGAACACTATTGCCGAAGTTTTCTTGGAGGATATTGGGTTCAGGCAACATCAGGGCTTCAACCACGCCTTTTGGTGTTTTGGGGGCCCATCTCCTATGTAGTAGTGCATGCCATAATTAAAAGTTTGGGCGTTGTATGGGAGGAGAAAGTGGGTCAGATTGTAGCCGGGCTTCTGTTCTGGCTGGTAGATGTCTTCTGTTGATGTGTTGGTAGGGACGTTCCCGTGCTTGGACAGGTTTTTCGATATACGTTTGTGGAGCAATTTGATGTTGTCTTCGGGAGGGTAGTCTCCAGTAGTCTGAAATACAGTGTGGGGATGACTGGCAATTGGTAAGGGAGGTGAGTTCAGTCATGGCCAAACTGAGGGGGGGGAGTGTGTCAGAGAAGGCCCTGATGTTATTTGCAAGCAAGGTGTATAGCTAGTTGGTGTCTTCCGAAGTGAAAAAAAAGACACCAAGGTATTTGTAAAATTTGTATGGTTGGCCCGTATTAGGATCTATTGTGCTCAATTGTGAACCCGCAGAAGATGCGATGGTGGTCTGTGGAGCGCCAAAAAGGGCATGAAGTCGTTCTTTGGACACGTTGATGTACATACCAAAGGCCCAAGCGGTGGTGTCGAAAAAGTTCCATTTCCTTTATTTAATTCCTTCGGAAAAGAATGTCGTCGACAAAAGCATGCAAGCTTGAGTGAGGGAATTGAAATGGAAGCTGATTGATGTTAAAAAGTAACACATTGATGAATAAAATGGATAAAGCTGGACTTGCAGGGCACCCTTGAGGGACACCACGTTGGAGTTTGTAGCTTGAATGAGGGGTGCCGTGTCCGACTGGTTTGTCAACAGTCCTTGAGTAAACATTTTTAGAAGCCTCGCTCATGGAGTCAGCAAATTCATAGGCTCCCAGTACCGACTATAGCGTTTCATGCGGGACACTGTTGACTGCTTTTTCAAAATCAATATACAGATGATAGGCCGAGCCTCCGATCTGTATATTGCAGGCTACTACATTGTAGATGTGGTTACCACATTTGTGATTTTTGAGACCCCCGTGTTGGTTTTTTGGAATTAGAGATATTTTCCTTGAAAATCGTACCAGCTGGTCATTGAGAAAAGCAGCTGTCAAACTTTGGAGACTTTGGATGAGGCAGATAGGGCGATAATTTTGGGGGTCTCTGGGGTCTCTATATTTGGAAAAAAGTGCAACAGGGGGGCCTGACCATTCGGGGGGGGGCAGTGTTCTTGAGGATAGCATGCACGCAAGAGCGCAACCATGAGAAGTAGGAAGATCCGGCAAGTTTCAGAACATAGTAGTTCAAACCATCTTCTCCTCTGGCCTTTGTGGAAGGGCCACTGTTCAGCTTGTTCTGGAGCCACTCGTCGGTGATTTCAGGGAGAGGGAGAGATGTGGTTTCTGTGCGCCAGCTGGGGCGGTGGCGGGTTGGATTATACACCAGGTCAGGACATGGGCGGAAGCTAGGATCGCCTCCGAGGTTGGCCATTTCTTCGGCAAAAATCTTTCCAACTTTAGCTGGTTCAGAGGCCACTGACTCTTGTTTGGATGTCTCCCATAATGTGACTCTGTCCCTGGTAGGGGGGTACAGTGTGTCCTGAACAGGTTTTGTTTATCCTCCTATGCCGTAACAGAGAGAAGTGTAAGAAATCTTTCTGCTTTTCTTGTATTTTCGTTCTTAACTTTACTGCGAGTTGTTGCAGAGTATCCAGAGCTGTTGTGCGGTTACCTCTAACCGAGGGTAGGGATGAGCAAGCTTTGGCACATTCCTTTGCGCTTTGTGTAGCTCGGTGCTTTTGGTGGCGGGCGGTTGTGCTGTGGTATGCCCGGAAAATTTGTTCGAAAATATGATTGGCATGTCACGACCATTCTTCCTGGGAGAAAGAGGACGGGGGATTATTTTCAACCCAATCAGTCAGCGGTTGGATGGATGTTTGGAATGCTTGGGTTTCTTTTGAAGTGAGGCCATGGAATCTGGTGGGATTGTGCATAACAGCATTGTCTAGAGGGGATACGGGTAGCTGCGCAACAGCGCCCACGGCATAATGGTTCGGGGTTTTGTCTTGAACGATGGATGCAGCATTGACGGAGATTCCGAAGTGGGCCAAAACGTCTTCTGAGAAAAAAATGAAATCATTGCGAACTTGGGAGCTGTGTATGTTGTCGGGGTATGGTGTGTAGCTTATGCTTTTTGGGTGAAACATGCGAAAGCTATCCTTTATGTCGCCATCAATGAGCATATGTTCCTGGAGCCACGGTGCAAAATTTGAAGTGATTGGCGGTTGCGCTCTGTCGCGCGATCGCAGCAGAAGAATAATACAAAACTAAGAAAACGACGCACCGCCAGCAAAAATAAAGCGAAAAATCGTTTTTTCCGACCTCAGAAACCCCCCAAAAAACTTTACGCCGCTGTTTGGCGAGGTCGCAAAGTTTAGGACACTCACAAAACAAAGACGAACAATAGAGTCGCGACGGCGAAGAACCTGAGCGTTGCATGCTCCAAAACACCTAGCAAAGTCCGTGTCCTAGGCGCTAGGGACTTGTGCGCGCTCCACAAACAAAGAAGAAGAAAAGAGGCGAACACCAAAAACCAGCAAGCCACGACGACGAAGAAAAGAACAAAACGAGCGCCGAGCCACCTAGCAGAGTGCGTGCCATAGGAGCTAGGCGACATGTGCGCGTCAAAAAAAAAAAAAAAAAGGGAGAAGGAAACACAACAAATAGAGAAACACCAAACCACAAACAAAAAAGACGCGACCACGGACCACGGGAAAACGAGGTATGACAACCAAGTATGTTACGGCCCCATGCGTCATACATATCGTATCCACCGCTATGCATACGTGGATGAGAAAACCAAGTATGTTGCGAAGGAGGGCGCCCAAGGGACAACACCGCACGCAAAAAAAAAAAAAAAGGAACGACGAACCGCCACGCACGTCAAAAGGCACGCCCGCAAACACAAACCACAACCATATATCCCCCATATTTATTCCTCCATAGGCCCCGACCGCAGCGAGGAAAAAAGAAAAAAATTCACAAAAGCGCAAAAGGTATGGGGCGGCCACGGACAAAGGGGAAACAATGAAAAGGCGAACAAGACAACGTTCACCAACCACGAGGAAACAACGGTATGGCGAGCAAGTATGTTAACAATACGAGGGAGGGCGCCAAAGGGACGGACCACGCACACACGCACACACATAAACAAGACCGCAAGGAGCGAGAAGACGGAGACAAGAGCAAGGAAAAACAAGGTATGAACCCCACACCGCCCCGCCCGCAAACACACACACGCTCTCGCTATAGGGAATGACCATGTACCACGGGGAAACAATGGTATGGAGGTATGACGAACAAGTATGTTAAAAATGCGAGGGGAGGCGCCAAGGGGACGAAAACACAAACGCACACAAAGCCGCAAGATGCACGAAGACGGAGACGAGACAAAGGAAAGTCATGGTATGCAACCCCACCCCCGCCCCACCCACAAACAAACACACGCTTTCTCTATAGGGGACGGCAACAAGAAGCGGCACAAGGTACAACAAGTATGTTGAAAAAAAAAAAAACACGAAACCGCCTTCCACGCCCTCTCTATAGGGGAAACGCAATGCGGAGAGGTATGTTATCGAAGACGCAGCGAGAAAAGAAAAAAAAAACACGAGGGAGGAGACACAAACCACAACACGCAAAGAAAAAAAAAACAAAAAAGACCTGCGCACGCTCTTTCTCAACAGGGGAAGAAAACATGATGGGACGAAAGGACAGGTACGTGCTACGCATCACACATGCCACGCATCTCTGCTACGCATCTACAGGACCTCTTCTTCTGCCTTTTGAAACATGCCGACGACCGACGACGAGAACCAGCCAAGGTATGACACACCCCACCCCACCAACCACACACCGGAAGCACACACACGCGCACGCACGACAGCCACACCGAGCGCGACCCCCCCCCCCCCACGCCACCCACACCAACACGAAGGGCCACACAGCGCACACACACACACCAGGGCCAAGGGGAAGGGCACCCGGAAGACACACCCACCGCACCACCACACCACACCACCACCGGCAGCGAAACCCAGCCAGGAGTGGCGGGGAGTAGCACACAGGAACCTCCGCCAGGAGTGGCGAGGGACCAACCACACCAGCCACAAACCCACCACACACGCCACCGCCGCACCCCACACGCCGCACACCACACACCGCACACCACGCACCACCGCCGACAGCGAAACCCAGCCAGGAGTGGCGGGGAACCGCGCCCGGAACCCTCCGCCAGGAGTGGCGAGGAACGCCCACCACCGCCGGCAGCGAAACCCAGCCAGGAGTGGCGGGGAGTAGCACACAGGAACCTCCGCCGGGAGTGGCGAGGAACCAGGCACACCAAACACCAGTCGCAACCCCACCAGCACACCACCACCGCACACCACACACCACACACCACACACCACACACCACCGCCGCCAGCGGACCCCGGGAGAGGCGGGGGACCACACACCACCACCGGCACCGAAACCCAGCCAGGAGTGGCGGGGAGTAGCACGCAGGAACCTCCGCCAGGAGTGGCGAGGGACCGACCACGCCACACACCGCCGCCAACGGACCCCAGCCAGGAGTGGCGAGGACCGCCCACCACCACCAGCAGCGAAGCCCAGCCAGGAGTGGCGGGGAGTAGCACACAGGAACCTCCGCCAGGAGTGGCGAGGGACCAACAACCAACACACCACCGCCACACACCACACACCACCGCCGCCAGCGGACCCCAGCCAGGAGTGGCGGGGACCGCCCACCACCACCGACAGCGAAACCCAGCCAGGAGTGGCGGGGAGTAGCACACAGGAACCTCCGCCAGGAGTTGCGAGGGACCAACCACACCACACACCACCCACAACCCCGCCAACACACCACCGCCGCACACCACACACCACACACCACGCACCACCACCGCCAGCAGGCCCCAGCCAGGAGTGGCGGGAAACCGCACACCACCACCGGCAGCGAAACCCAGCCAGGAGTGGCGGGGAGTAGCACACAGGAAACTCCGGCAGGGGTGGCGAGGGACCAACCACACCACACACCAACCACAACCCCACCACACACCGCCGCCGCCAGCGAACCCCAGCCAGGAGTGGCGGGAAACCGCGCCCAGGGCCCTCAGCCAGGAGTGGCGAGGACCGCCCACCGCCACCGGCATCGAAACCCAGCCAGGAGTGGCGGGGAGTAGAACACAGGAACCTCCGCCAGGAGTGGCGAGGGACCAACCACAGCCACAACTCCACCAACACACCACCGCCGCCCACCGGACACCACACACCACACACCACGCGCCACGCACCACCGCCGCCAGCAGGCCCCAGCCAGGAGTGGCGGGGAACCGCACACCACCACAGGCAGCGAAACCCAGCCAGGAGTGGCGGGGAGTAGCACACAGGAACCTCAGCCAGGAGTGGCGAGGGACCAAACACACCACACACCAGCCACAACCCCACCACACACCACCGCCGCCCGGAGACCTCAGCCAGGAGTGGCGAGGACCGCCCACCACCACCGGCAGCGAAACCCAACCAGGAGTGGCGGGGAGTAGCACACGGGAACCTCTGCCAGGAGTGGCGAGGGACCAACCGCACCACACACCAGCCACAACCCCACCAACACACCGCCACCGCTCACCACACACCACACACCACACACCACACACCACACACCACTGTTGGCGGCGGAACCCCAGCCAGGAGTGGCGGGGAGCCGCACAACACCACAGGCAGCGAAACCCAGCCAGGAGTGGCGGGGAGTAGCACACAGGAACCTCCGCCAGGAGTGGCGAGGGACCAACCACACCACACACCCGCCACAACCCCACCAACACACCACCACCGCACACCACACACCACAAACCACGCACCACACACCAACACAGACACCACGCGCGCACGCACCGCGCCACAAACACACACACCGGCGGCGAACCACGACCAGAGGAGGGGGCGACACGCCCGCAAGCAACACAGCCAGGAACAGCGAACACCCCCCCCCCCCCCACCACCACCACCCCACCCCGGAGAGACGGGACACCAACCACCGCAAACCGCACAGCGAAAAGGGGGGCGGGACGAGGAGGGCCCGCGGGGGGAGCAGGCGAGGGACCCAACCTCAAGGGTTTGGGGGCCCCCCCGGTGACCGTATCGGCCCCACCTGAGCACACGCAATAAGGTGGGATACGCCCGGGACCGTTGGTCAGCGGCCCGCGGTGGCACCGGCCTGGGGGGGTGACCAATGGGCCTGACCAAGAGCACTCCCCACGGCACGCACTGCGGTTCGGGCCCAGCGAGGGGCTGCGGGTAGGGCACACCGTCCATCGGGGCAGGCAAGAGACCCGCCTGTCCCGCAAGGACTCCCCAGCGACCCACAGTGTACCCGACCCCGGTGTCGGGAACGGCTGGAGTACCTGGCTACGGAACAGGTCCATGGACGGCATCCGTACAACAGAGTTACACCCTGACGGGGAGTGCAAGCACCGGCCCCCCCACGGGAAAACACCAGGGGAAGGGACCCGAGCCGGCGACAAGGACCCCCCCCCACACACCACAGCCGGGAAGGCCCGGGCACGACACCGCCCCAAGCGACACGGAAAAGAGACAGAAGGAGGAGGGCACGCAAAGGGGACAGCAAGGGGACGCACCACCAACAGACCCGTGCCAAGGAGGGCGGGGAACCACACAGCCGAGACAGGGCGGGGGGCACGACACACAGCCCCCACACCAAACAGCGCCGCCAAACCACGCCCGCAAAGGCGAGGGCAGGCGCCCAAACGCACCACCAAAACACCGCACACAAGCCGAGCGTGCACACAACACACGTCCCCACAACCGCCACCGACACGAGCCCCACAAGCGCACACCACACACCAAAGCGCAGGCGCCGCCCGCACCACACACACAACACACACAAACCCAAACAACAGGAACCCAGCAACCCCCCCCCGCCAGGGGGGCTGCAAGGCCGCCAGAAGCCGCTAGGACGCAAAGAAGGACCCACCAAGCCCGCAGCCAGGAGTGGCGAACGGCAACACCCAGAAACACCCGAACGGCCACGCCCAACACCAAGACCGGGTACTACGACACCCACACCAGCACCGCCACCAACGCCCAAACCGGACGCCACGACACCCTCACCAGCGGACACAACCAAAACCAGCGGAAGCACCATCGGCAACCCCAGCACCCACCAAAACACTAGGACAAGGGACACCCTCACCAACAACAAACCAACACAAAAAGCCACCCAACACTGACCAACGACCGCACCCAGCCGATCCGGTCCCCCACCGGCCCGCACCCAGAACCACCGCCACCGGCATCCACGCCATCGGAAACACCAACACCGCCAAAAATCAAGCCAGCACAACACCCTCACCAACACCGTCACCGCCGGCACCAACGCCTACGACGCCTACGCATGCCACCGCCTGTTCCAGCACCTACATCACCCACGCCAACGACATCAAGCACACCATCGCCGGCAACACCCCACCATCAGCGTCGCCACCAGCAACCTCTGCCACCGGAGGACACCGAAACCACCACAGCCGGTGAGCCAACAAACCACCAAGCCCCGGCCAGGGGAAGCGAGGGCACGCGCCCGGAACCACCATGCAGTCCCCGGCGACACCCACACCACCGGCGCCGCCAACACCACCCTCACCCACGACACCACCCGGAGCAACACCTACGCCACCTACACCAACAGCAGCACCAGCAGACCACACCACCTACTGCACACCCCCCCAGACAGAGCCACAGAAACCGACCACCGCCCTGAACGCAAGCCGCTGACCACCCACACACAGACCCACGCCAACCACCACCAGCATCAGCAGCGTCCGAGACGCCGAGAACCATAGCGACGCCCACAATGACCTCACCACCGGCATCACCGACACCGACACCGGCGGTACGGCCTCAGCACCGACAAACCAGAGCGTCAACAGCAACACGGCAACACGGCAACACCGCCCGGTACGACACCATCGGCATCAACAACACCAAGGGAGCCAACACACAGGCCAGCGACACCCATGGGTACCTCCACCAGAAGTGGCGAGGTCCCACCCCCGCCGTCAGAACACCACCATCCACCAGGGCAACACCCGCAGCGCCCACATCGGCCACAGCTCCACCTGCGGCGCACTCGCCAGCACCGTCACCAACACCGCGACGGCCGGCCACGAGTGGCACGCCCGGAACCGCCGACCACCCAAACACAGGCCGCGCCCAGCACCGACACCAACAACGCCCACGCCAACAGACCACCACAACACACGCCAACCACCAAGTAACACATAAGGCACCCTCGCCTTCGGCAACACCAACGCCACCAACACCCACGGCACTATCCACACCACCACCAACCCCACCAACGACGGACCGAGGTGCCGTCACCTACAACGCCCCCAACATCACCACCACGGCCCCGCCACCTAGGGCAACCCCACCAACGGCGTCACCAAGGACGCCAGCACGGCTGGCGAACGAACGCCACCGAGCCCTCAGCCAGGAGAGGCGAACGCCCACACCCAGCAACACCCGAACGGCCACGCCCAGACCCAGGGCCAGGAACTGCGACACCCACACCTGCACCGCCGCCAACACCCAAACCGAACACCACAACACCCTCACCAACGGGGACGACCGGAACCAACAACGGACCAACACAAGAAACCACCCAGCGGCCAAGTTACACCCAAGGCGTTCCAACCGCGCCACCCACCGGCCCGCACCCAGAACCACCACCAGCACCAGCAGCAGCCACTGACAAACCACACACAGACCCACACCAACCACCAGCAGCATCAACAACATCAGAGACACCGTAAACCATAGCAGCGCCCGCAACGACCTCACCACCGGCACCACCGACGGCGCCACCGGCAGTGCGACCTCACCGACAGCAACCTGGAGCATCCCCCATCCCGCATCCCGGTGAGACACCATCGGCAGCAAGGACACCGAGGGGGCCAAGGCCAACCCACCAGCCAACGACGCACGTGGGAACCTCCGCCAGGAGTGGCGAGGTCCCCCCTCCGCCGTCAGAACACCGCCAGGGCAGCACTTACAACACCCTACAACACCAACACACACAGCTCCCCCGGCAGCACCCCCACCAACGCCAACACCGGCACCACCGACAGCGGCAACACGGCGACACCACCACCCAACCGCAGCAAGGTCACCCTAAACCGCAACCGCAGCAACACCTGTCACTACGGACCCACGGACAGCCGACACCACCAGGACCACAGACCGGCCAAACACCACCCACGAATGGCACGCCCGGAACCACCGAACACCGGCACACAGGCCACCGGACCACCGCGAGACACACCACCGCCAACCCCACCAACAACGAACCAAGGTACCGTCACCCACAACACCCCTAACAACACCACCACGACCCCGGCACAGAGTAACACCTAGGGCGCCCCCATCGACGACACCACCAAGGACACCACCACGGCTGGCGAACAAACGCCACCAGCGCCGCCCACCAGGCCCCCAACCAAGGGTAGAAACAGCAACGCCACACGCCATCGCACCCACCGCATCGAAATCACCCGGAGCATCGTCAACATCAACCAGGGGTCCCCACCACCCACCCAAGCAGCACAAAACACCACAGCAACACCACCACACCCTCGCCACCAGCGACACCACCGCCAGCACCCTCCGCCAGGAATGGCGAGGAGAAGGCCCAACAGCGCGGACCCACCCAACGTCCCCGGCACCCTCACCATCGGACCGTCAGCACCGGCGCCGACCCCCAACACACCACCGTCACCAACGCCACCGACCCCAGACGCAAAAATCAAACAGCCCGCACACACGGCACCAGCCAGAGCAACGCCGACACCACTCCCGGCCAACTCACACGAACACCACCGGAAGCACCACCGTTGACCGAACGCCACGGCAACCCCAGGGTACGAGTCCCCCCCACCATCTGCACGGCCAGCGACACCGTCACCGGCACCAACCGGGACACCGACAAGGACAGCCTCACCAACAACGGACACCCCCCTACCGCTGCCACCCACCAGTCACGCCACCCGCCGTCAAAGCCACCCACCAACGCCGCATCCCGAACCACACTTACACCCGAAACCGGCACCAGCACGCCCGGCCGAACCGTCAATGGCACCACCGCCATGGCACCGCCTACGCTCACCACCGCCACCACCACCCCACGCGAGACCAGGAACCCCCGGCGTCGCCAACGGCCTCAACGAGCACCGACACTACCAACACCACCACCGCCGAACAGGGACTACCCACAAACCAGGAACATCTCCACCACCAACAACCAATACACCACCCGCGGCACCCCACCATCGCCGACACCACCACGGCACCCATCACACCTCCACCACAGGAGGCGACGTGGGCCACACCACCCGACAACTACAGCACCCTCACCACCACCGCCACATCCGGCCCACAAACGTTACCGCCGACAACACCACATACGCCCATACGTCACCCACGCCATGCTCACCGACCATCACCTCGTCATCAGAGACACCAACACCACCGGCGACGACGACAGCGACAACAGCTGACCCACCAGCTAACCACCATCAACCATAGCCCAGCACCAGCTTCATCTACTCTAACGCCCATACCACCCTCACCAACAGCGCCGCCACCGACACAATCATCCACTCCGGCGCCCACACCACCCTCACCACCAACATCACCAACACCACCACCCCCAAGGTCAGGGCCCGCGGGAAACAGAACGGCAGAGCGAGCACGCCACCACCCGCACGCGTCGCCCACCCTTTCGTACACCGCTCCGCAACACGCCCCCCCCCGCTTCCCCTAACAGGGCGTGCGCTCCAGCCCACTGCTGGGAAGACGACTTCGACATCCTCCCGGCCATCCGACACCTACTGGCAGCCACGGCCCCGCGCCCACAAGCCCACCAGCAACCCACGGAACCGCAAGAGCCCGACCACCCCATGCCACCACGCCCCATATCCCCCGCATCCACCGCAGACCGGAACGCGGAACACCAGCGAGAGGAGCCCGACCCCGGCCGCGCCGCCACGCCCCCACCACCCCCCCCCCCAAAGGACATCTACGCCACGCTGGCCAGCACCCTAGCCCCCATGGACGCCGAGCAGTACTACCAGTCCGTCCAACGAGACCTCCCTGAGGACCACGCGACCCTCCAGGGGTGGAAGCAGGAGAAAAGGTACGACAACGAGTGGGGCACAGAGGAAGACCTTCTCTGGGACGACACCTGGAAAGGCACCGCGGACGCCTTCCTGGAGGCAGCAGCCGAAACCTACCCCCGCCCGCCCGGGGAAACCAGACACGGCCTCCACGCCCTCCTAGCGTTCCACAGCTGGAAACACCGCCACACCGTCACCCTCCACCCCCTCGACCACAATCCGCACCGATGGACACCTGAAGACGACGCCACAGCCACCATCACCGTACAGCAAAGCCCCGAGAACCCGGAGGAATACCACATCACCTGGGACGATCCGGCACCCCACCCCCCCGCCTCCCCCACCCTCCCAGATGTCTTCGCCGCCATCAGTGCAGAGCTCCAGGAGGCCAAAGCCCCCCAGCAACTGGACGAAGACATGCCCCAGGCACCATCACCATCAACCACACAAGACCAACCCCGCACAGAGCCCCTCACCCACCCCATCACCACAATGGAGCTCCCCCCACAACACCGCACCACCCCAGACCGAAACGGGTTTCGAGACCTGCCGCGGGAATGGGCGGTCCACAACGGCACACTCCGATGGGACGAAATCACACCGGGCCTCCAGGCCATCCGCCTCCACTCAATCGCAGAGCCCACCACCACCTGGGCACTACCGACGGACCGCCACCACCTCCTCCTCACCGTCCAAGGCGATGCCACGATCACACCCACGGAAGGAGACCCCGTAACAGCAGCCCCCGCCCACGCCGTCCACATACCCCCGCAAGCATCGTCGGCACCTATGACGGTGCATCCAGGCCCCACCCCTTGGCAGGCCATCGTCATCACCCTCCCCGCCCCCAATGACCACAGACACACCTGGCAGCAACGATGGGAGGACATCCGAGGGGACCTCCTCCAAGAACACCTAGGGCTCACACGCACCCACCACACCCTACAACCGATACGAGGAGTAGGCCAAGCGTCACACGGCATACACGCCCCGGGAGTATGGGCCTACGCCACACCCATAAACCCACAAGCAGCGGAGGACATCAAGACCGCCCTATCCATCCAGCAAGCCCAGACCCAAACCCCGCACCGCAACACCCAACGAGGCTACACAATTTGGTGGGCGTACCAAGACCATGACACCCTCACCCCCCAGCCGGGGGCCCCCCCTCTAGACACCAACACCACCGCCCTCCTCCAAGCCGCAACAGCGGCAGCCACACAGGTAGGGGCTCCGGAAACCTGGGGCCCACAATACCTGGTCGAAACCAAAGTGGCGCCCCACGCGACGGGCCAAGACAAGCCCCCAACACCGAAGCCGCTTCACCCCCCGCTCAAGCTAGACCCGACGGAGCACACCCCCCAGGATGAATGGGCGACCCACTACATCATCCCCCACACCACCACCCGCAAGAACGACGCCGCCAAGATCACCGTCACCCGCCACCTCCCCCACACCACACAGGTGTATGAGCTGACGGCCCCCAACGTCCTCGTCACCCGTCGCCGACACGACGAGCGATACACCATACAGGCGGAAGGGGCCGCCGCGACCACCCTGTACACATGGGCAACACGGGGGGACCTCCCACACCCCACCCTCCATCACGCCCCCTCCTGGCCCACCCCCTTCAACACAGCGGACCGCCCCAACAAGAAGCCCAAACACACGGGTGTGCACACCCACGCCCAGGAGGCCCAACACCGACACGAAGCGAGGCGCAAGGCCCGCACCCTCCACGACGACCACACCATCCCCCGCATCGGCGCCCCCCCCGCCAGGGTATCAGATACCACCCACAACCGCACGATCACAGGCATCACCACGGACTGCCTGAACCCAGCGGCGTCGCGGGCAGACGCCGTATGGATCAGCGAAAGGCGCTCCCACACACGGGCGGTGGCGCGCCTCCACAACATCCAACCCCACAAACTCCAGCGCGCCGTTGGACCCTTCGCCGTACACGTCACCCCGTACGGCATCGACCACCCCCGGTGTGAGCACCATGACCCACCCTGCTCCACCCCATGCACCTCGCCCCTGCGCCAACCGCTGCCGGCCCCCACCATCACGGGCAACATGTACCTTGGCACCGTACCGGGAGACCCGGGCATATACATCCTGCCCAACAGGTCCAGGGAACACGCCATCCCCCTCCACTGTGTGGAATCCCTCGCCCTGGGACCACCCCCACCAAAACACCAACACCAACACATCCCGGGGGACAAACGGACACAGGCCCCAGACGGGGGAAAAAAGGCCCACCAACGCGCCCTGGCCCACATCACCCTCCACCCCGCAGCCCACCTACCAAAGGACTTCGGCACGGAGCGCCACATCGTCCTGGAGGGCCAAGCCCACCACATCATCACCGCCGCCCTGTACACCCTCGCCGCCCACGAACGCCACTGGGACCCCACAACCATCCCAGCAATGCCCCCACCGCCCCAAGGCCCCAACGATCCCGTCACCCCCTTCCACATCGATCAACTCCTAAGCCGCAAGGCCCCCCCACACCTCCACCCCTCCAGGATACCACTAGCCATTGCATCGTGGGACACCCTGGACACCCCCCCCCAACAACCCGCCATCCACATCCTCAAAGCGGACACCCAATGGTGGGTCCTCCACTGGGCACACGGAGTCCTCATGGCGGCCCAGGCCTATACCCCGGAAATGGACCCGGAAGACCCCCCACGGGGCCAGCAGCGCCTCCTCCAAGCCACCACCCTCACAGGCCGCGAAGGCGCCCCCTGGGAAGCCCTCCACACAGCACTCTACTGGGCTCAAGGCTCCCCCACCGGCCCGGACACACCAGAACCCACAGAGGCCTGGGTCAGGCAGGCCAAGGCCATGAGGAACTACCACCTACACCACCCCTTCGACGACAGCCCCGCCGCACTGCCATGGCCAACAGATCCCCCGGAGACCGTACGCAAGCTCGCCGACATCATACGCAGCCACGCGAAAGCGAAAATGCAAACACCGGCAGAACCCCCACTGAGGGATCCAGACCAGCAAGCAACGCACCCCTTCTTCCAACCCCATGCCCCCCCAGCCCCGCAACCTCCAGTCCCACCCAAGCGAACGAGACGACAAAAGGGCGCACCCGCCCCCAGCCAAGCCGGAAAAGCAGCAACCTCCCGACCCCCCGCATCCCACCCGACCCACCCGACGAACCCAGACCAAGCATCCTCGTCATCCTCCCTCCCACCACTACCACCGCCCCACCCGGACCAGGCATCCTCATCATCCTCCCTCCCGCCACCAGCACAGGCCCCGCCCAAAGCGTACCCAGGGTTCGAAAAAGGTGCGAAGGTCCAACAGCCCTTCCGCAACGACCACACAGGCGACTGGATCTGGTGTGAGGGCACGATCCAGTACCGCCTCAAGGGACCGGGGGACAACGGCAGGCCACAGATCCGGGTGATCTGGCACCGCCAAAAGGAGCTAGACCAAGGCAACAGCGCCCCGGACAAACCACTCGGCGACACCCTGGAACTCACCAGCGCCCACCCCATCCGGCTCCGCACCGAGGAGAACAAGGCCCACACAGGCACCAAATACACTGGGGAGCTCCCCCCGGAGTGGAGCCAAGGCCTCCCCCCGCCACGCCTACCCAAACGCCCACAAACCGGCAAAAAGTCCCCAACCCCCAGTCCCCCTCCCTGACGGGGCAAGGGCCGAGGGCACAAGCCACCACAGCCCCGGCCCGCCCCCACCAAGGCCACCGTCAACCTCCTCGACCTCAACCACCCGGCCGTCACATACTCCAAGGACGCATCAACCGCCCTCCAAGAGCTCCCGATGGCACAGGGGCCGGGGTGGGTCCCCCACCTCCTCACCTTCCAGGAACAAGGCCTACAGCGCGACGACCCCCCAGAAACCACCCCCATATATACCCCGGACCAGAAAGCGTACAAATGCTACTGGCACAAGGGGACCCCCCTATACGCCCAAACCGGCATCCACGTCCACCTCGTCCACCACCTCAGCGTCCCAGGGAGGCTAGGTGTCTATGAGGTCGTCGGGGACGGATGGCAACTCAACGTCATCAACACCCACGTCCCCTTCGGCGAAGCCACGGAACCCTTCCTCCAGGCCCTGGCCGAGGCGTACCGCCAAATGGCCATGCTCGCCCCCACAGTCATCATCGGCAACATGAACGCCGCCCCCACCCCAGCGGACCGAGGAGGACAGGCCACACCCCAGGACCAAGCAGTCCGCGACACCATCGAAATGCTGGGGCTTGTGGACCTAACAGCCAGCCTCGAAGGCCAACCATCCCACTTCCCCCACCAAACGGATGCCGCCCCATCCCGCATCGACGTATGCTATGGCGACCCCACCACCATCATTTGAGCGGAGGCCCGATATGGACCCCTCCCGCTGGGACCCACAGGCCATAGCCCCCTGCACATCCCCCTCACCATCCCCAACCTTCCCCCCAGCCCCCCAGAAGATGCGGACCAAGGCCTACCACCCCCCCTGAAGATGCCCCCGCTGCATGACAAGCATGCCTGGTCCCAATATCACAGGGCCATAGACCGCGCCCGGCGCGTCCAACCAGACCCCACCGACCTACTCACAGCCATGCGCACGGCCGCCGTCGCCTGCGGCTTCCAGCAACACCCCCACACAGACGACGACCAACCACCCACGGCCCTGGGGGACATGCTCCATGACCTCTGGCATGCGAAGCAACAACTGGCGACCCTCCTCCACACCGACACCCCCCAAACCCGCCGCCAGATACACCACTGCAGGACACAGATAGCCCAAATCAGGGCGGACCTGCAGCGGTGGCACATCCACAGGCAACAGCGCATCGCCCAGGAACACGAACGGTATGCGCAACACGAACTCCCCTACAAGGCCATCCGCCACCTCAACGACGCCATGACCGATACCGGCCACCGCACTATCACCACGGTCCGGCAGGAGGACGGCTCCCTCACCAACGATCCAGCCACAGTGCTCCAAGCCACCCAAGACAGCTTCCTCCGGCAACACACCCCCACCCAAGACACACTGGACCCGGACACCCAGGCCAAAATCGACCGCCTCCCTTGGGTCTTCAACCACGCCCAGAGGAGGCACCTGGAAAAACGCCCCTTCACCATCCACGAAGTCCGGAAAGCCATCCACAGTCTCCGTCAACACAAAACCCCAGGCTACGACGGCCTCCCTGCAGAGGCATACTACCACCTCCCCGCCCACCTCCTCCGCGTCCTCGCCCACCGCCTCTGGGACATCGTCACGGGGCGGACCCCCCTGCCACCAGACTGGGCAAACGTTGTCCGCCCCCTCTACAAAAAAGGGGACTGGGCGAACCCGGACAACTGGCGCCCCATAGTCTGTGCGGTCACGGAGGTCAAAATCGTCTGGACCATCCTCCTGCGCCGCATCCGCCCCCACCTGGACCCCCACATACCAGCGAGCCTCTGGGGGGCCATCCCAGGCCGCTCCCCACACGAGGCCATCTTCCTCCAGGACACCATCGCTGACATGGACCTGGTGGACCTCATCATCGCCTCCCTCGACGTCAAGGGAGCCTTCCCGAACACCCCCTGGCTCCTTCTAGAAGCGGTGTGGAAACGCCTAGGCCTCCCTTTCTACAACTTCACCTCCGACTACATCCGCACCCGCAAATACACGGTCCGCACAGGAGCAGGCCTCACCCCCTTCCTGGAGCCAGGCAGCGGGGTCCCCCAAGGGGGAGCAGAGGGCCCCTTCCTGTACCTTCTAGTTACGCTCCCCCTGGCCCTCGCAATCGAGCAGGATTACCCGGCCTACGCACCCTACCCCCTCCTCTCCCCCCTGGTCGGCTTCGCGGACGACACCAACCTCACCGTAGCGCACACCCCACACGACCCCCGTGCCCCGGACCCCGGACCAACGGTCACCCAACAGGCGAACGACTTACTGGACGTGACCGTCTCCTACCTCTCCCACAACAACCTCATCGTCCACCCCACAAAGTCAGTGGCCATGATCAAGGGGTCTGCCACACCTCCCACCCTGGGGCCACAAGGGCCCCCCATGCAAGTCGTGACGACCACCACCCACCTGGGGGTAGTCCAGGCCGCCAACCCTGAGGACGCCACCCTCCCTCCCAAGTTGCAGTCACACCTCGCCCATCTCCCCAGATATGCGTCCCCGACCACCAAGGCCCTCTCCCTGTCCCACCAGAGCCTGGCGTACTACCTCACCGGGGTCTTGAACGCCTCCATAGGCTTCCAAGCACTCCACCTAACACACCCCACCACCGCCCTCCAGCCGGCCACACGCGCCGTGACCAAGGCATGGGCAGCGCACCGGGGCTGGCCCACCTCCATACCCACCCGCGCCATCCGAGCGGCATGGCCCCACTATGGAGACGCCATAGGGGACGAGGTGAAAGCGGCCTATACCAGACACACCGCCCTCCTCCTTCACCGCATGACCCACAACCACTCACCGGAGGTCCGCGAGGTCACCGCCATCCGCCTCCAAGCCGCACAACGGGCCCGCAACACATGCCCGCGCTGGGTACTCCACCAGACGGGCATGCCCACCAACATGAACACCCGCCTGTGGAACCACCTGCAGCTTCTGCTCCCATCCCCACACCACGCCATACTCACCAACCACACGTGCCCAGAGAAAGGGCCACTAGCGGTCCTCTGCGGGGACCTCCACCACCACCCCAAGGGCACCATCCACACCATAGACCTTGTCGGGGCCTCCATCACCGTAGTATACGTCACCCTCGCCCAAATGCGGGTCCTGCACCACAGCAGGGCACACCACACCCCCTTTCTACAGCTTCCCGAATGGCCACAATACCGCCTCTTCCACCAGTACCTCACACAGACGGCAGGAACAGCGGGACACACTCTACCGGGCAGCAAAGACATGCGCACAGCCTACCGAGAATTCACAAACCAACACCCGCGACCCATCCCAGAGACACCGCCCTACGCACCCACCGGATCGAAACACGAACCCGTCCCCCCAGTAACGGGCCCAGTCCCACCACTAACCCTGCTACTGGCCTTGAATGAAGCCAAACCCACGCAGACCACCGTCATCCACCACGGGGCAAAATGGCGCCTACCGAAACACCACATGACCGCCCGAGACCTACCAAAGGTCCCCCAAGATTCCCAGAGCATGCCACGCACATGTTGGGCCTGTGACCCCGAGGCACCGACCGCACCTTGGCCCGTGCTACACCTCATAGCACGCCACCACACCCACCCCACGACCCACCTACCACCACAGGCCTACGCATGGATAGCCCCATGGTTCCACCGCACCGACACTAACCCCACGGTAGCATGGAACCCCGACCACGCGCCCAAATGGCTCTTCACCACTACACCAACATGCCCCCGCCCCGACCCGGCAGGGGTCGCCATCCGTTACAGCATGTACGAGCCAGGCAGAACGGGCAATCACGAGCACCCCTACTATCCACTCCACCACTCCTGCCACACACCGGAGCACCGAACACAAACCCTCACATGCCACGACCTAAACCCCGACACAGCCTACATCCTCCACTACATCTACTCCTACCTCACACAAGGACAGCCGGAGCAGGGACTCATAGCCCTGTCCCCCCAAGCGAAGCACATCATCTCCAAAGGAATAGGGGTGTACGCCACCCCCATCCTACAGCCCACAACCCCAGTAGCCCACCTCGCCACGGGCCTTGCCATATACGCCTACCTGCCCATGAACCCATGCCGCCTCCCACAACCATCACCGGCGGACCGGCTCTTCTTCACCGACGCCTCAGGCGAATCCGCCCTCACGCCCATCACCGGGGGGGCCACCCTGCAGCTAACCCACACCGGGGGACACTACCACATGGACCACCACACGGGCCACACCACCTATGGGGCCTCTTCCCACGGGGAGCTAGGGGCCATGGCCGACGCCATCACCGAGGTCGCGGCCCACCTACCCGCCCACTCCCCGCACATCGTCCGGGTCTGGTTCGTGGCAGACGCCACTGTCAACACGCACCTGCTCCTCCGCATAGCAAGGCAACCACTTCACAAAGCAACCGCGACGAGCCTCGGCACCCAGGCACTGCTACTCTGGAAAGCCCTACGCAGCCTTCCCCCCTACGTCCAACTCCACATCGTGAAACACGAGTCCCACAGGCACCAATACGGAAATGGTAAGGTCGACAACCAGGCAGTACACCAGCGCACAACACACCTACCAGCCCTCCAGATCCCTGACCTCGGCCGCAACCACACACACCTCCAACACGTGCCCCCTGTACCCGAGCCCCATCAGACCCCGGACTGGGTACCAGAGGACGCCCCCTATTCCTCCAACGACAGAGCGTACCACTACCCCAACCCCGTCCAACATCTTGCCCGCGTGCTCGGCGACGCAGACAGCCGGGCGCACATCCAGGAGCTCCAGGACAGACTGCAAGTCCCCCTCTACCACTCAGCGCTCCGCCCAGCAAACGTCCCAGCCCACCTCCAGAAACGACGCATCGGGCTCCTCAGGGAGCAACTGCCTTTCCTCACCAGGGTCGCCAGATGGCTCGCCCGCAAGCACATCCACGTCCCCGACGAACACACCTGTTGCCCATGCGACCACACCACCCCGGAGGACTGGGAACACTTCAAGAAATGCCCCCTCCATACAGACAGGGACACCCTAGTGGGCTGGTCCCCGGCGGAAACCCTGCGACAACACGAAGGATGGCCAGCCCACAGCCACGCACACCAGGCCACCGAAAACCTCTTCCGGGACCCCCTGATCAAAGAAGCCACCATGAGAGGGGCAGTGACACAGGCCCTGCACCGACACCTCACCAAACACACGGAAAGCCCCATGGAGGCAGCAGCACACCTCCAGCTAGAAGCGGTCCGCAGAGCAGCGGCCCAAATGGTACACCGCAAACACCTCCTGCTAACACACGCGGAACAACTCACCGACCCCACCGCCAGGGAACACATGCAGCGTCTCATCCATTACCATGCCGTGCATGACCCAGACGTCCACTAACCCGCTCCGCGCCCCTCACGCGCCCCCCGTCGCCATCCACAGGTCTCCAAGGCACCACCACAGCGCCCCGAGACCCGTCTCGCACCCAAGAAGCCACCCGGCACCGCCCAGTCCGGCCGAACCCAGCCAGGGCCACCCATCCATCGACGTAGACGCGCAAGACCCCGGCAGCCCATCCAGCCCACCCCCCCCGGACCCGGGGCACCTCCCCCTCACACCGGCCACCATCCGCGACCCCGACCTCCTCCGAGCGACCCTCCAAGACAGGGCCCCGACCACCCCCCTGGGCTGGTACCGCCTACAAGAGGACTGGACCAAGCTCACCGTCAAAGCCCTCCGGGACCTGACCACCCCAGGCAGCGGCCTCCACGAGACCATAGTAGACCTCGTGCTCTGGCGAGCCCGCAAACACACCCGGGGCCAGCCCATCTGGATCCCCCCCATCGAGTGGGGCCAGGCCCTGACGCACGACACCGGCAGCAACGTCACGCGTCGAGGGACCGTACGCCTACGGCGGGCCCAAGCGGAGACGGACCACCCAGCGGACCCGAACCACCCGGAGCAGTGGGAACAGGCCACCGCGCCCAACCGCGACACCGCCCTCCGCGCCGCCAGCCTCCGCACCCCGGACGACGACCTCCCCCCCCCACCTACAGACAGTGACCACCCCCCGCCGGAGGTCTCGGTTACAGTCCTCGAGCGCGGCCACTACTACGTGATAGCCGCTATGGCTACGTCCCACGGCCCGCAATGGATCATCAAGGGGACAGACACCATGTTCGCCCCGAAGACCGCCCCACCAGGGGCTGTGGGGGACCCCACCACCCAGCACAGGATCCTCAGGGGTCTCCTCCAGCCAGGGGACACGCCCCCAGCCCGCGCCCTGGCCCAAATCACCTCAGGGAAGGCGGGCTACCACCTGGGATTGTCCATGCTCTGCCTAACCCACTGGATCCAGCGCCACTGGCCACCCACGGGGACCGTGCCCTGGGTTTGGGCCATCCCAACTGCCCACACACAAGTCGAAGCAGGCCCGGACACACGACCAAACCCCCCCCCCAGGCCGCAGCAGTCCCTCACCTGCGGGTACCACGCCATCCACAGGGTCCTCAACCGCGCGGGTCTTAGCCCAAAGCTAGTATGCCCCCTTCCCACCACTGACCAAGAGGTCCACCAGATACGAACGCTCGTCTGCGAAATCCTTGCCGCGGCAGCAGAAGACGGCAAGCTTCTCCTCCAAACTGCCCGGCCTACAACTGCCCACGCAAGCGCGCAGCAAGCGGACACATACACCGGCACAGCACAACCCCCCGCACAATCCCCGCCCATGCCCCCCCCCTCTCGCTGCTCAACCGGAGACCCACACACGCCCACTATCGCGCGCACCCCCGGGCCCCGCGACACGGGCCTCCCCCACCCGCCCGAACACCAGCACACGCCCGCCACACACCCACCCACCGGCCACCCTTCACCGCCCCCCACACTCGACAACCCACACACACCCGCCAAGGGGAGCCCCACGCCCCGCGGCACGCCCGACCCACCCAGTGGCCCGCCCACGCCCCCGGCACACACACCAGAGGACCCAGGCCCACCCCCCCCGGCCCCTGAATTCAGCCCACGCGAACTGTTTCCCCCCGCTGACACCAACCCACACGACCTCGCACAATGCAGGACCCGGGCCCAGCCGAGCCCAGAAAGAGAAGGCCGCAGCCCCGCGCCTCCCTCCCCCGCCGCAGCCATCCAGATCGGCCCGCCGGGCCGCCAGGTCACGACCGGGCCCCCCCAGCCGCCCGCCCCCAACCTACAAGCCGGGGATATGCCCTCCATCCTCCTCGCCGTGGCCGCAGCAGAAGCCGCCGCCCGCAAGCCCGCCCGCATCACAGCCCAACCCGCGTCCACAACCTCCTCCTCGTCCTCAGCCTCGTCCACCTCCTCCACCTCATCCTCCGACCCCCCCCTCCCCGCCAAACTCATCCTCAAGGCCACGGCGAAAGCCAAAGCCGCGGCCGCACGCACCAACCCCCCAACCCCCACACAGGCGACTCAGGCACCCCGGCAACCCACCGGGAAGACCCCCGACCCGGCATCGACGCCCTCACACCTCCAGACAGAGGTACTCCTCAACCTGGAACCGGACCCCAACCCCAAACCCGACCCCAAACCCAAACCGGACCCCAACCCCAAACCCAACCCCAAACCCAAGCCGGCGCCCACGCGACCACACACAACACCGCATACGCAACGACACAAAACCACCCGATACCACCCCCGCCCGGGCCCTCGCCCAAGCCAGGACTCCCCACCCACCACGACCCGCGCCCCCCTCCCGCCGGCACCCACCACCACCGCGGAGACGGCCACCCAGCACGACCCCCTCCAAACCCTCGTCAAAATCCCCGTCACCAAGCGCCCCGTCATCCATCCCCCACAAACCACCACCACCGCCGGCCAAACCGACCCAGGGACGTGGGACCCCTCAACCATCGTCACCGTCAAGCCCGGCCCCCAACCCTTCCTCCATGCCCACCACATAGTGCAGCCCCGGGGACTGCCCACGATGCCCAACCCCCCACCCCCACAAGGGGGACCGGAAAACCCACAAGGACTCCATGGGCCATACCCGCAACACCAACCCCACCACTACACACACCACCACCACCAGCGGCCCCACCACCACCACTACCAACACCACCACCACCACTACCACTGCCCACCGCCCTACCCCACCGGGCCACAACCCCCCGTACACCAACAGCACCAGCGGACGGGATGGCAGCCGCCGAACGCCCCGCCCGCATACCCACCCCCCCCGTACCAGCCACCACCCCCGTACCAGCCGTACCCCCGCGGCCACCATCCCATGGCCGAAGGGGCCCCATGGACGACGGGGGACCTCCCCCCCCAACCAGCACCGCGTGACGCCCCGTACCCCCCCGGCCACCATCCGATGGCCGAAGGGGCCCCAAGGACGACGGGGGACCTCCCCCCCCAAGCGGCGCCGCGCGAGCCCCCCCCGAGGCCGCCGACGCTTCCGGACTGGCCCGACTCGAGCGACGAGGGCCGGTCCCGCAAGCGGCGGCGCTTCCGCTCCCCCCCCGCACGGCACACTCGCCCACGGCGCCCACACTCCCACCGCGCCTCAACCACCCACTCGCGCCGCTCCCGCTCCCCCAGGTACCACCACGACCCCCAGGGACCCCGCTCCCGTCGCTCCCGCTCCCCCGGGCACCACCACGAGCGCCACCGCCGCCCCATGTCCCCCTCCCCCTCCCCCCACCGGCCACCCAGCCCCCACCACCACCACTCCCGCTCTCCCCGACGCAGCCAGGCACGCCCCTGCCGCCCCACGTCCACCTCCCCCTCCCCCCACACGCCCCGCCGGGCTCCCCGTTCCCCCCGCCACCCGTACCCATCCACCACCCCCAGCCCCCGCCACCACCACTCCCGCTCCCCCGGACGCCACCGAGCGCGCCACCGCCGCCCCATGTCCACCTCCCCCTCCCGCTCCCCCCTCCGCCCGTACCCGTCCTCCACCCCCAGCCCCCGCCGCCGCCGCTCCCGCTCCCCCAGGCACCGCCACCCCCGCCACCACCGCAGGTCCACGTCTTCCCCCCGCCGCTCCAGGACCCCAGGCACGGACCCCTCCCCCCCCCGGGCCCCCGCCTACCTCGCCTGGTGGTCTCCCTCCGCTCTGCAGGAGCTCCGCCGCTGGGTGAAATGGGCCGGAGGAGCGGGAAGGCACGAAGGGGTGCACATGGTGCATACCTCCGAGGAGGTGCGCACCCGCACCCCCGCAAACCCCAACGAGACCGCCCCGGAGGCCAACATGCTGCAAGCGGCATGGGAGGCCCTCCTCCGCGATGCGGTCCAGGGCCTCCGCCCCCCCTACACCCCCCAAGCCCTCCGCCGGTGGCTGCAGGCCACCCACCCCCAAGCCTGGGCCACCGGCACCCCCTCCCCACCCCGCCCCTCCCACCACCACCACACCAGGAAGGGGCAGGACAAGGGCAAGGGAAGGGCATAGGGCACCAAGGACCACACAGGCAAGAGGGCACGGAAGGGCCCCAAGTGACGGCAGGCACACGCAGGGACAGGGCGCCGGAAGCGACACCACATGGGGTCAGGACACCACCCAAGAACCAGGAAGGAGCGGGAACGGGGACCAAGACACGGAGGAAAAGGGCACCACGACAGGTGCCACGACCCACACCGACGGGGAGACCAGCGCCGCCCCACCCCCACCAAACACCCCAACACACACCACCGAAGCAAACATCGGACGCCATGCGGATCACACCAGCGCACGCCCACCGGCCACCGGAAACCACACGGAGAACGGAGGGCACACCTACACGGGGAGAACGGGCCACACCCACAGAGGAGGCCGCAGGGAACACCGCCGCACGGCACACCACCATGCCCTCACCGCCAGCCGACGACCCCGACCACCACGAAGGCCAACTCACAGGCACCGGAAGAGGACGAAAGCACGGCCGCGGCACCCACGACTACGGACCGACACCCCCAGAGGACACGGGACCAAGGCACAGGCCCCCAGGGAGGGCAACCCCACGGACCGTCACGCGACCACACCATGGGCTATAAGGGCCGGGCTGCGCTACCGTCGCGGTTTGACGCAGAGTATTGCTACGGGGGCTTGATCTCGGCTGGTCTCACGTCCGTGAGGGCGTCCGTCACCAACCTGTTGCGTCCAGTGGAGGAATGGCACTGCGGCGGCACACCGATCCCGTCCATGATGAATATCGAGCACCGCAAGGGGAAGCGAAACGCTGTGATCGATCGCGAAGGCTTTGGTGCTGCTGGACGGTGCCCCCCTTCAAGGCCATCTCCGAGCGCCGTGAAGACTGGAAGTGCCAAGAATACTACCGATGCCCCGGACCCCAGCAGTCCAGCACCGGAGATGTGGACATCCCCCTGACCCTACAGTGTGAGCTCATCCCTGCCGGCAGCACCGACCCGGACCCTGCCAGCGCAGCCGAGCTGCAGTGAAAGCCATTCGCCACTCAAACAGCGTTCGGAAGCCACCTCCACCGTCCGACTCCTGATGTCTGTTTGTCTGCCTTGGAGAAGGAACGCCTTACCTACACCCCGAGTACACCTGCCTGTCTGCGAGGCCCGGTGAAGATTGAGTCCATGGGTGAGAGTCAGTGTGCAAGGACCCCAAGGACACCGTGATCATTCAGCAGAATTTCCCGAAGACCTAACCGACCCACACAGGCCAGGCTGAGCTCCACTGACCCACCGCGGCACCACGCGAGACCACGGCACACCGCACCACAGCGCGCCACAGAGCAACGCACCACAGCGCGACGCGACGCGACGCGGCACAGAGCGGCACAACACGACACAACTGAGCCTAACCTGAGGGACTAACCGAAGCCAGCCACCGCACACCCGGGAAGGCGCCGCGCCACCACGCCACACACCAGCACCACAGGCCACACACGGGACCACAGCGCACCAGGCGACAACGGTGACGGACCACCGAGAAGATTACAGCCGGCACCGCAGAGGGGTAAGGACACGAGCAACCCCAGCCCCCTAACCCAAAACCACAAGCAGCCGCCTGGCGCAGCCGCCCAGCCGGCAGAGCCAGGACCTAACCCAGCAAGAAGGGGCGCCGAGCCCACCGTGTACAGAGCCCACCCGACCCATGGGGCCGGAAAATGGCCACACAGAACGCAACTGAAGACAACAGCCCGGAAGACAACACTGAATACAGGCCAGTGCGTGCGCCAGCCCAGGGAAGGCAGAGGGAGGAACAGGCAAGCCCCCCCCCAAAAAAAACAAAAAAAGGGAGGGGGAAAGGGGAAAAGGCACGAAAACAGCCCACAGCCGCCCAACCGGCCGCCAACACCACCACAGGCGGCCGGGCCCCCGCCGAGGAAAAAAAAGAAAAAAAAAAAAAAAAAAAAAGGGGGGGACCCCTGCAGAGGCACAGGGGAACCACCCACCCAAAACCGGCAACACCAAGCCAGTAACAGCGGACCACGGGGAAAAGGGACACGGGAAAAAAAAAAAAAAAAAAAAAAAAAGAGAGCCACCAGCCCAGCCCGAAAGAAAGGGGATGGAGGGACAGGGACCACAAAGCCCAGAAAAAAAAAAAAAAAGGAAAAGAAAAAACCAAAGCGCAAAAAAAAAAAAAAAAAAACACACCCCGACAACCCAGCCAAGACGGACTGGGCACAGACGAGACCCGGGCCCAGCACACACGCCCACACCGCGCGCCGGAACCTGAAAAGGCGGGGGGCAAGCGGGGCGCCCACGAAACCACACACGTCCCAAAAGCAGGCCGAAACCGAAGCCCAACCACGAACACCACAAATAGCCGACACTGGAGGGACAACACCACAAATCGAGCACAAAAACACCCACCCTAAACCCCAGCCAGGACTGACGGGGTTAACAAAACCCGCACCAAACCGCCAACCGGACCCAAACACAAACACCACACAACAGTAGGAAACCCAGTGCCCACAGCCCGGGCACTGAGGCAGCCCGTGCCATGCAGGTGACCCGGCCAAACAAGATCCGGAGCCCGGGGGTAAGGCTGCATCCTAAGGCCTGCGCTGCTTTGGGACTCGAGGCGGAGCGTGCGACACCCAAGCGCCTCGGAACCCTAGTACCAGGAACGTGCATGCACGCCTTGGGAACGGGATACGCCAGGAAGTCCGGTGAACCCCTAGGGTTCCGTTCAAAGGAGGGGACGTGCGCAAGCACGGGGGCACACCCTCCCGGCGAGACAAGCATGTCACGCTGGCGGCGATCAGCCCTCCCGGCGTAGCCCGGGGCCGCTTTGTTGGGGGCCAACAGTCAGGTCTAGCGGAAAGTAAGCCGCCTCCCCTCTTCACGCGCGAAGCCTCTTCCTGTTCGTCACAGGGGCGACGCCAGGGGGAACCATGGGGCGCCTCTCCACGACCGAGTGCACCTACCTACCTACCTTTGGATGAGGCAGATAGGGCGATACTTTTGGGGGTCTCTGGGGTATCTATTTTTGAAAAAAAGTGCAACAGGGGGGCCTGACCATTCAGGGGGGGGCAGTGTTCTTGAGGATAGCATGCACGCAAGAGCGCAACCATGAGAAGTAGGAAGATCCGGCAAGTTTCAGAACATAGTAGTTCAAACCATCTTCTCCTCTGGCCTTTGTGGAAGGGCCACTGTTCAGCTTGTTCTGGGGCCACTCGTCGGTGATTTCAGGGAGAGGGAGAGATGTGGTTTCTGTGCGCCAGCTTGGGCGGTGGCGGGTTGGATTATACACAAGGTCAGGACATGGGCGGAAGCTAGGATCGCCTCCGAGGTTGGCCATTTCTTCGGCAAAAATCTTTCCAACTTTAGCTGGTTCAGAGGCCACTGACTCTTGTTTGGATGTCTCCCATAATGTGACTCTGTCCCTGGTAGGGGGGTACAGTGTGTCCTGAACAGGTTTTTTTTATCCTCCCATGCCGTAACAGAGAGAAGTGTAAGAAATCTTTCTGCTCTTCTTGTATTTTCGTTCTTAACTTTACTGCGAGTCGTTGCAGAGTATCCAGAGCTGTTGTGCGGTTACCTCTAACCGAGGGTAGGGATGAGCAAGCTTTGGCACATTCCTTTGCGCTTTGTGTAGCTCGGTGCTTTTGGTGGCGGGCGGTTGTGCTGTGGTATGCCCGGAAAATTTGTTCGAAAATATGATTGGCATGTCACGACCATTATTCCTGGGGAAAAGGACCCGGGGGATTATTTTCCACCCAATCAGTCAGCGGTTGGATGGATGTTTGGAATGCTTGGGTTTCTTTTGAAGTGAGGCCATGGAATCTGGTGGGATTGTGCATAACAGCATTGTCTAGAGGGGATACGGGTAGCTGCGCAACAGCACCAACGGCATAATGGTTGGAGGTTTTGTCTTGAACGATGGATGCACCATTGACGGAGATTCCGAAGTGGGCCAAAACGTCTTCTGAGAAAAAAATGAAATCATTGCGAACTTGGGAGCTGTGTATGTTGTCGGGGTATGGTGTGTAGCTTATGCTTTTTGGGTGAAACATGCGAAAGCTTTCCCTTATGTCGCCATCAATGAGCATATGTTCCTGGAGCCACGGTGCAAAATTTTAAGTGATCGCCATGGTGTCCATTTGTTGAACTGCACAATTCAAAGCGCCGGCCTACACGAAATTGGGGAAGATGAGCAGTGACCTGTCCAGTTCCTTTGCTATGGCTTTCCCTGCAGAAGGGTCACCAGATGGAGCATATATCGACGCAATCAGGAGAGAGTGCATTCCCGGTAGATGTAAGACAACCACACAAATAAGCCCTGGGGCCATATGAACCTCAACGTTATGTGCAAAATGAGACACCTTAGATCCAAGTACAATGGTCGCTCCGCATTTTTTGTCGGGATGTATTGAAGAAAAAGTTTTCATATCCTCATTCTTAGAGTTCCATACAAAGGGAAGGGCCGGCTTTCGAATGGTTTCGCTTAGGCAGAGGGCATCATACCCCTCTTGGAGCCACGATATGATTAAGTCTTCGGGTTTCTTTGTTGTTATTGTGTTGTGAGAAAGGAAGCGCAAGAATTTGGAAGTAGTTTCTGGCGGTGACGGAGTGTGTGGCTGAAAGGGAAAGATGGTAGGTGTGGGTGAGCTGATGTTACTGGGTTCGTCATCTTCAGTCGAAGTACTCGCAAGACCTTCTGGAATTTCACGGGGTTGGAAGGCTTGAGTAGAATTCTCGAACCACTCGTTTAAAGCATCCTTTGTTTCAGAGTGGAGAGATTGCAGGAAGGGTGGCGGACGGTATGACCAGGTTTATGACTAGGCATGGTTGGAACAGCATTCGCAAAGATGGCAGGCGCAAGAAGGGAATCGAGCAATAGTGTTGTTAGGAATTGTACCAGGGACCGTTGCGGGGGTGGTGCATTAATGTTCTGGGGTTCAGGTTGGGTGGTGGCGGGGGAGTCGAGGTTCCGATTGTTTGCTCTTGAAATTTTGACAGAGTATTTGCGGGCGGGGAGGGCGTGTTTTGTTCTCTGTATGTAAGGTGCATAGAGCTCCTGGGCTTTTGGGACTTTGCTGAGGAAACTATGACCCGCTCGTTACCGTCGGTGCAGATTGAGGCATTTGGTGTTTTGCTTTGATGCACTTTTGCCACATAGAGCTTGTCCACTCGATGTCTTTCGAAGGGAGGTGGGTTCCCAATTCTTGCATGTGAGCCTCATTTGATTCTTTCCTCTCCATTTGCCCACCCTGCTTGTTTGAGGGTTTTGGATCATTGCCGAGACCTGCGTTGTGTTATTGCCTAGTTTGGCTCTAAAAATCGGGCTCGCCTTGAGTGATTTGTGTGAAGTCCGTTTGAACGATGTTAAAAACATCATCTAGTGACTTTAACCAAACACACTCTTCATTCACTTTGACCTTCTGCCACGCAGAGGGGTAGGGGTCGTCACTCAGTATCATCGTCATAAGGGATGGGGCTGTCTCGTGATCGGTGTCATCAATCGCAAGGGATCCCCATCCTCGATCGGTGACGGACCTTCAGGACGGGTGTTTGGGATCTTGTAGAGAGGAACGGTGAGGGACATGTGACTTCAACATAACCATCACTTCTTTAAGATTCACCGTTGTCTCCTCTATTTTCAGCTTGGTTGCTTCAATGATGATCCTTAGAATGAATGCTGTGAGCCCTTTTGTTCTTTGGCTGTTTGAGCCTCTAGATCAATGCCCCACATCCATGTCATGTCAGTGTGTTTTGGAAAGCGACCGATCACTTTGCCACCTGGGTCTCGAAACAGTAATGATACCTCTTGCTTTTCATCTTCTTGTTCTGCTTAGTCTTCTTGTCTTTGGCTGCCCTTGTTGTCCACATTTTCTTTGGGAGGGCCCTTCTCTCCGTTTGGCTCCTTTGGAATAAGGGCTAGACCTTGCAAGATACGTTTCATTTGCTCATCCGCACCAAGTTTGGGGCCAGCCCGTATGATCATGAACATTTCATCGTTTGCCTCGTTTTCGAGGCCTTGTGTTTTTGCTTATTCTTTCATCTCTTCGATGAGCTTGTCCCTTGCTAGGTCGTTGGGACCTTTCCTTCCCGCAAAGGAGATGCCATCTACATTGAGCCCCTGGTAGTGATAAACGCTGTTGGGGATGTTGTAGTGGATTTCATACACCTGCTTTCTGCAGATGGAGGCTGCGGGCCAGCGTACATAGGTTTTTTTGAACTTACCAAAATGTAATGCAGAGGAAGGAAGGGGGGGCAAGGCGAAACCACAGCACTCACTGACCAACCGCCAAAAACTGTCTCTGTATGCTCAAAACAAACGGTTGGCTTCAAGTAGCACGTATGTTTCAAAACCAATAAAATCTTATATCCCGCATTCTTTTACCCCATACATAGGGAGTGGAGGGCGGGCAGTATGTGTCTTGTGCTGTGCTTTCGCCTCGCCCCCTCTTCCTTCCTCTGCATTACATTTTGGTAAGGTCGAGGAGGCTTGGCTTCAGCACAGTACAATCCCCATACTGAGCACAGACAGCAGAAGTCGTAAAAGAATGCAATAGATAATCTTATAAAAACCAATAAAACCTCCCGTTATTCCGGCAACAGAAGCTCAGAATTGTCAGAGTCCTGGGGCACCAGCGACTGCGCGATATTAGTCATCGCCCGCACTCTCTTATAAAAACGCCTGAAAGTGTCGTAATTTCTCCAATCACCCAGTTTGCAAACGATATGAGGATCAACCCCCAACAGAATCAGAGCAGTTGCCGCCGAACCCCTCGTACTGTGCGCAGTAGACTCATGCAGTCCCATGCTCTGCAGAAATGTCGTAGTCAACGAATTGATCGTCCCTGCCACAATGGGCTTCCTGGGAGCCTTGAGCGACACAGAGAGTTCGTTCCCTTCGTAAGAGCTGGTCATCTCCAGGTATATCCACCAACCAATAAAGAGGACAGTATGCTCTGTTCGACATTGCGGGGATTGGACTTGGTTCGTAAACAGGGCCTCCTTTACGCCTGGCCTGGACAGACCAAACTTTGCCCTGCTCAATGATACCTGTGCGTTTCGTACGTTCCAGATCGATGCCACGAAAAAGCGGGAAAAAGCCCAATACCAGAATAGGACGCAAACGAACTTGAGATTCTGTCCTTGTCTCCAAGTGTCGCAGCTGTTCAAGAAGCCCGGGAACGTTCTAATACACCATGTAACGCGGCACTGAATAGTTCCATCTTTTCTCGATACCTTTCAAAATAGGCTCGAATGGTAAAGCTTGCGCCCCAGAGAATAGGAGCAAAGCAGAGTACGCGCAACGCGCCTCCGCGAACGACTCCTTTTCACAAAATTGGATCAGCCAGTAAGCCAAGGAAGAAATTGGAATATTGTCCAGATCCCTTATGGAAGAAAAAGATCGTTTGGAACTCTCAAACGCCAGAAAAATTGAGCCAAGCCCTGTTGTATCATTTGAAGGTTTGTTCTCCCAGCGCCTTCAGGTGTGTTTCGATTTCTTCCGCGGATGTTCCTCCCAGTCTGAGATAGTCTTGAAAAGCCACGCGCAGATCATAGGCTGACGTGCCCTGACCGTTACTCCGTCGGGAAGATGATAGGTTGCTCGATAGATTGTGACCGTGCGTTGCGCCAAAAACTGGAACTTGTGCCACCATGGTTTCAGCGGATGGTATGGAACCATGAGAAGAACCTCGTATCTCGTCGCCTCCTCCAGATAAGCTAGAACTTTGGAGATCATATACCAGGGAGGGTTGCAAAAACCCGGCGATATCTTGTGCGCTCGTTGAACAAAAATGTCCAACCCTGACGCCCCCGGTTAAGGGTACTCTGAAAAAAACCTTTGACATTGCTTGTTCACCGCACTCGCCATCCAATCGATTGCCGTATCTATCCACGAAAATGTCTTCCAAATTGTTGCCATGCTGCACGGATCCAGTGATGCTTCCGTCAATGTCACTTGTTGACGGCTCCACACGTCGGCTGGGTTGAGCGCGCTGGGCACATAATGTGGAATGATGAACACGTTCATCTGACGGCAGTAGTCCCATAATTCTTGCATGAAACTGCTTAACCTTTGGATGCGACCTCCCCATTTCTTCAGGTAGTAGAAGAACACTATGTTGTCTACGTGGAGATGAAGCTCTGTGTCCCGCAGTAGGTACGCTTTGATGGCATTGACGCCTGCCCTGAATTCCTTCAGGTCTATGTGACCCTCTGATGTGCTGAACCAACCGTAAGTTGCCATGTGATTGTGCATGGTTGCTCCCCAACCGTGATCAGATGCATCCGTCCACATGTGCGTCTTCTCGCGTTCGACAGTGAATTGACGCCCTTTCCATTGAAGTAGCTCCTCCGGAACCAGTTCCAACTGAATAGATACTTGGTCTGGCAGGTCTGCTCGTGCCGCCCATCCGCGCTTGCTCTGTACCGCCACGTGTTGCGCTAGTGCATCCGTGAACAACCGCATTTGTGGAGCCGCGAATAGGAGTGCCTTTCTTTGCACTAATCGGCGCCTTTTGTGGCTGGCCAGGCCGGGCGAGGATGACAGGAGTGCCTGAAGGCGACCCAGAACTGACGAGCATCGTCTGCAAGTTGGTGTGTCCGCTTCCAGTAACTGCCTCACATCGTGAAGAAGTGACTTGAGCTTGTGTGGTGGTATGCGAACCGTTGCCTCGCGTAGATCCAGCAAGAAGCTGAGGAAGACCAGCGCGTGAGTTGGGTGCAACACGGACTTGGCGACGTGGATCTGTATCCCGAGCCTACACAGAAGATCGGCCAGTCATTGGGTATGCTTTGCTGTGAGCTCCCTCGTCGGTGCAATAATCAGGAAATCATCTAAATAGACCTGAAGTAAAAGCCTCTTTTTCCGTAAGTGATTCACCACCGGTAGCATCAACCGCCGCCATTCCCTGGGGGCAGTATTAAGACCAAAAGGTAAACAATTCCAACGAAACACACGTCGTCTGTGTCGGAAACACAACCATGATGCATCTCTCTTCGCAATCGGCATGTGAAAATAAGCCGATTTCAAATCCAGTTTGCATGCGTAGTATCCCTTCTTCAGGTATGGCCAAAGTTCCCGTAGCGTCGGCAACGTAAAGTAGGTTACGTGTATGAAACGATTCACCGGCTTTAAATTTGTGCACGGCCTGGATGATCCTTCTGGATTCTCTGGGTCAGGTTTTTGGTCGACTAAGAATATGGAAGTAACACGTTTCGCCTCTTCAGGGTCAAATTCGCTGACATGACCTGCAAGAACCAACTTGTCTACCTCTTGCTGCAAGACTACGTCTTCGTCTGAAATGTCTCGAGCGTGTGGGGCCAGAGATAAAGGTCTGTAATTGTCTTCAGGGTGTAACAGATCGAAACCAGGGACCCAATCGAATAATAGTCTGTTCTGCACTACGCGAGAAACATACGTGTCTCCAAGTGCATCCCATTCGCACCAAGCGGCTGCAGTAAGGAGGAATGGAAGTGTCCACTCCCCGCAGGATGATTTCCGACATCAGAAGATCATTGACGGTCGTCATTTCTCTGCAACACGCTCCGTGTGGAAGGGTTCATCGAAGCCTTTGCCCTTCCCTTTACCTTTGCCCTTTCCTTCCTCAGAACGAAACGTGTATTCCTTGCCATAACGACCACGTGAATGCTGGAAGCTGGAATACGTTGACCTGCCCCGCAGTTTATGGTTCAAGGTATCTTTGTGTTTCAATAGCTTCAGTTCTGCCTCAGCAAACAACGGTGTGGAACCTGGTTTTTCCACCTCGAGTCGCTTATTCACTGCCACTCGTCGCGACTGTGTGATGAAAAGAGACAGCGCCCATAACGATGCAATTGTGTGATGCAACAAATTCACCTGATCAATGTCTGGCATCGACTCTGGTCCTTCCAACACGAGTTGCAGCGTGGTGAGCATACGCAAACATTCACGCACGTGTGTGTCCCAGCGCACTTTCTCTGCATCGTACTCTCTACGCACTGGCGCGTTATACAGTGGGGTTCGCCCTATTTTCTTCATAGTGCGGTACCTCGTGCATGAACTTGCGTCTTTTCGCAGGCTCCACCAACGCGGGCGCCTCTGCGAGCAATCGCTTGACGATTGTCGGAGTCGAGTGCGTTTTGTCCTGCCACACAAAGGTCTGATCAGAAGACCCGAGGCGCTTCAGCACGTCCTCCAGCGCCGACGACATCAAGAAGACGTCCTCTTTAATTGCCCTGGACATCCTTCTTTTTGGGTTTCCGCGTGTGCACCATATGTAAGGCGTTGTGCAATCAAGGGCAGAAATCTTTCGCGACACAGAATGTCCTATGCCCAGTCAATTTGGAATAAGTCTTGGTCGCATGCCATTCTGTCAGTGCATTGGCATCCATGTCTTCCATTGCATCCAATAAGGCCTGCAAATCTGGAACTTGCTGCAACGCTTCTGGCAATTTCGTGATAAAATCCACAATGTTGTGTGCATCCATTTTGGCCAAATTGTATTCTGTGATTTCAAAATTTTAAAACAGAAACTCAAAAATCAAGTAGCTCAGAATTATATCAATTCTTGAAGCAAACCGCTTTTTTTTAGCATAGGGAGACAGTTATTGGCGGTTGGTCAGTGAGTGAGAACTGATTTTGATTTTGTTTTATATACTCTGGTGACAGGCAGTTAAGCAGGCTGGCTGGTTGCCTTAGTGGTTAAAGGCATGGCATTGCAAACGGGGGACCTGGGTTCAAACCCCAAAATTGATGAATTTGCAAGTATTTTTATAAGGGGCTATACCCCCATGATCAGTGGATGCTGGATCCATTGGTGAAGGCCGATTCCCCGCTTGTGGCCTCAGTGTAGGAATATAGGCAAAACGAAATCAGGGGACAAGTGTACCAAAGGGGGAATGTAGAGTACACTTGTGAAGTAAAGCGGTAGATTTGAGTAGTGCTCAGTATGGGAATTGTGGTGTTCTGAGGCCGAGCCTCCTCAAATAACCCAAAGGGTGCGGCGGTGAGAAGGAAATCCAAGTGGGTAGTTGCCTTGTTAGCCTCAACCACTGCCACTGAGTCCCTCTTGAGTTTTTGTAGCTCGTTGCGGAGGTTGAGCTTGGGAGCTGCCTTTACAGGTTGATTATTAGCGTCATGTGTCACGGCGACCGGTTTCATTGTATGGGCATTGACATAAGACAACCCGGCTTGCATCAGAGACCAGTACTTTTTGAGTGTGGGTGACTTTGCCTCGAAAGTGTCATGGAGCATTGGGTTGTCATAGGCTAAGAGCACCGACCAAGGTGTCACGGGGCACTATTATACAAACTCCATGAAAAGTTGAATTTTGGCCATGTCGATGAGCTCTAGCATGGGAATGCGGCCTTCGTCCTTCCTTGCGGTCGTGACCCTTTTCGTGGCAATGGCATGAAAACGGTATAACCCTCGGCATCATTTGGGAGCGTGAGGAATAGTGGAAACGCAAATATTCGCTCGGCTTTTTCCTTGGTGAGAGGTATGATGATGTCTATAGCACAAGTAAGTAAGTAAGTAAGTAAGGGCGGCCGCGTCCGCAGCCTCATCTGACATCTCCTTGTTTACATGGTGGCCGCCTCTGGCGGGAAGGAGAGCTCTCCACCATCAGTTCCCCTGGCGACCCCTGTCTCACCTCACGGCTGAGAATTTCAACCACGTTCCCTTGGGGCATGACCGGCGGTAGGCTCCCTTTAGTCGCCGCCCTCACGGTTTCAGCTCCTTCCAGTCACCTATTGAAGGATCCCCCGGACTTCCCCCCCTACCACAGCCTATTGGGCACCTGCAGGCGGGTTTCCTGTGGATAGCCCTCGCCGACAGCGGAGCATTTCCCTCTGTCAACCACATTCCACCACTCCCCATCCCTCACGGGTTGGAGTACCCACTCAGCTACAGGATGCACTTGGGTGTCGTCCATCCACGGCTGGAGGCCAGGGGGCGACCCTTTCCACGTTCCCCCTGGTCCCGCTCACGCGTGAACCTACGTGTACTCAGGCCATTGACCCGGGGATCTCGAGGTCAACCCTCACCCCTGCGGACACCTCACGGCCGTCCTGGAGTTCAGGGCATTTTCCCGACTTCCCGTGGTCAGGTTCCCCATGGTTGGCCCATGGTTCGCCACTCCATGGCGACTGGTTTCCCAATCCCATGGGGCTGTTGCTCGGCGCTTTCGGTCTCCCTGCCCATCCCATGTCCCATTCCCCTTTGCCTCATCCCGGCACCGGCCCGTTCCCAGCGTCCCATGGACTCCCTACCCCGTCGGGCCGTTGTGCGGCCCTAGCCACACGCCCTTCCCCGACCAATCCCCTTGTCCCCTCATCCCGTGTTTATACCCCACCGGGTCGCCTGCAACCCTGTGGCGCGGGCCCACTGGATCCTACTCCATCCTGGGACCGCTTCGTGCGCCTAGCACCGGTCGCTCCCTTCCCGCCCCGTCCCTTTCCCCTGTGCCGCGGCCCCGCCTAATCCCCTGGGCTGTTGTGCGGCCCCATCCCATCCCTCATCCAGTGTTTATACCCCACCTGGCCGCCAGCAACCCTGTGGCGCGGGCCCACTGGATCCCCATCCATCCGGGGACCGTTTCGTGCGCCTAGCACGGGTCGCTCCCTTCCCGCCCTTTTTCCCTGTGCCGCGGCCCCGGCCTAATCCCGTGGGCTGTTGTGTGGGCCCCATCCCATCCCTGGTCCCATGTTTATACCCCACCGGGCTGCCAGCAACCCTGTGGCGCGGGCCCACTGGATCCTCATCCATCCAGGGACCGTTTTGTGTGCCTAGCACGGGTCAATCCCCTCCCGCCCCCGCCCCTCACTCCTGTGCCGCCTCCCATGCTGTCCTAGTCCCCGAGGGCCGTCGCGTGGCCCTAGTCACACGTCCTTTCCTGTCCGACCTCCTTGTGGTGCTGCGGGGTCTTGTCTGCGTTTTTTTTCTTTTTTATGCCGCGCTCTTTTCCGCATAGTTCCCTCCCCCCTGCATGCACGCACAACAACTCTGCATCGCCATCTGTCTCGGTTCCGTTCGGTGCTCTCGTTCAGTCCCACCGCCATCCTGTGGCGCGGCCCTTGGCGGTCCCCGGCCATGCCAGGTGAGCGCCCCTCCCTCGCGACCCAGCCTTTTAGCCCGCGTTGTTGTACGTGTATCTTCTTTCTCTCCCCCCCACCCTCCCCTCCCCTCTGTCTCCTGCCCGCCCTCTTAGTGTTGTTCTCCTGCTCCGTGTGCTCGCCGCTGGTCGTCCCCGCGCCATGGTTGTATCTCGCGCGCCCTCACGCGCCTCTGGGCTTCTGCCCTGTCTTATGACCTGTAGGCCGACTTGGGCGGTTTCCCCAGACACCCCTTCGGGGGGACTCCCCCGTCGTCCTCTCCCGCGGCCGCCCCTCCATCAGTTCCCTGATGGTCGGTCGGGGTGGCTGGTACAGCTCAATGCGGGTCATCGGCATGGTGCTTCTCTGTGAGAGTCATTGTGTTCCTTTGTGCCCTTGTTCGCCCCCTGTTCCCCCCACCTCCCGCGCCCTGCCTCCTCTATGTGTCCTTCCTGTGTGTCCGCCTGTTCTGCTGTTTTTTTTTTTCCGTGTTCGCGCTCCCCGCTTCTCCCGCGCGCCCAGCGAGTGCCCCCTGCTCTTCTCCGTGCTACCCCTGTCCCGCTGCCCTGCGCCCCCTCCCTCTCCTGTCTCCCCTCCCATTCTTCTTCTCGCTGTCGACCCTGCCTGTACGTCTGCACTCCCTGTCTGAGCCGCGCTGTCAATCGTGTGAGCCACGCGCGTGCTCCACCCCTGTCCCTCCCCCTCGCCCCTACCCTTTTCCCTGGGGTCTCCCCCTCCCTGGTGCTCCCTCGGTCCCCGTCTCTCACCCCATCCTGGTTGCCTTGTGCCCTGTGTGCGGGGAGGGGGCTGGTTCTGCGGAGTGGACTGTGGCCCTGCCCGAGGACTGGCATGGCTGTTGGTTTCCTACGCACCATGAGCCACCGCATGTGCCGAAGGAACACAGAGAACGTCAGGGAGACGCTTGTCGAATTCACTTCGCTGCATTTGCACTGTGGAGCCCAGCCGCATAGACCAGCTGCGGACCAGCGCTCCGATTCGGACCCGGCGCGGTCACCAAGGGTTCACGCTTTGTTGCACCTCGCAGGTGTCCCATGGCGCCGGCGGCCACCAAAGCCTGGCGTGGTCAACCCCTCAGAGCAGGGTGCGCGTAAGTCCAATGTTTTCAATGCAGCACCATCCTGTCATGCAGAGAGCTTTGCTGCCATGTACCAAGTCGGCGGATAGCCCGAACACTCCGGCTGCCAGTCCACAGGGGCGCCACCGAGACGTGGCTCCACTGCACCGGACTTGAGTACACCTGCACTGCCACCTGCCCATCCCAGCAATCTCTCCGATCACATCATCAGCCAAGACCCTGGCACCAACGTGTCGGAATATTGGATGCGTCTGCCCGTTCGTCTCTCCTGCAAGTCAGAGCCCTGGCATCGTGCTGCATCCGAAAGGCACAGCGCTGCTCCACGCCATCGCCGGCTGTTCTCGCCAGTCACGACCTTGCGCTCTGCTCCGTCACTGTACCACATTCTGATACTGCATCCCGTCTGCTTCTCGATCTGCCCCACACTGCCTGCCGTACCAACGATACGTCCCGCATCCCGCTGCCCGGTTGCTCCCTCCGCACTCGCCTGCGCCCCCGTACTCCGCCGCCACATCTCCCCTCTCCCCCACCGCTGGTCCTGTGCTCTCCGCTTGGGGTTCTCGTGCACGTCCGCCATCACCACATCCCCCTCCACTTTCAGCCGTGTCCCTGCCCACCCCTGCGCACCTGCACCTCTCCGCTCCCTTCCTCCTCTCCTCGTGTCTGTCACATCCCCTTCTCACCCAGCTCGACCTCTGCCGACCCCCCGCGTCCGCCTCCCCGCATCCCATCTGCCTGTCCCTCCGCACGCCCCTGGCCCCCGGCCCCTAGCGCTTCCCGTTCCTGCTCCTGCCCGGCCCTACGCGTCGCCACCGTACCGCCCCTCCCGCTGCAATCGCTCTCGCAGCATCTGAACCCTGGGCTTCTTCCTCTTCTCCTGGGGTCAGTCCAGGCGCACCTCTTCCACCGCCCCTCATCCATCTCCCGCCCCCTTTCCCTGGGCCTCCCTGCCCTGCCGACCAGGTCACTGAAGGGGCAGGGCCCCCTCTTCTCCCGCCTTCCCCTCGTCTTCCCCGCCCACTGCACGTAGCGGGCCAGCTCCGCCACTTCCCCCTCTGTCCACCCCGCGACCGTCCCAGGTCCCCTCCGCACCGGCGGTGGCGCATACTGCCGCGGCGGCGGGGACTCCGAGTCCCAGTCCGTCAGCGTCGGTTCTGGACTGTGGCCCGCCGGCCGCGGCGCCCCCTCTGCCTCCCCTGCCCCTCGCCCCTCCCCCCTGCGCCGCTTCCCCCTTTCCTGCCCCGCCTCCTCGTCCTCCTCCCTGGCCCTTTTCCCTGACGGCGACCGCCCCTCCACATCCGTGGAGGGGGTGTCCCCTTGCGGATCCGGGAGGACCCGGCAGGCCCCCCGGGCCACCGCCAGCTCCTTCCCCCGCACCCTGCGCTCCCGCGCCGCCACCTCCCTGTCCCTGTCCGACAGCCTCGCCGCCTCCCCCCTGATCCGCCTCCATGCCCTCTCCTGCATCTCTCCCTCAGGCTCCCATGGGATAGCCGGCTGTCGGAACGGCACCAGCAGGGTATCCTCCCGCCCCCTTCCCTCCTCTCGTTGTCCTCCCTCCCTTTCCGCCCTCTCAACCCCCTCCTGCCCTCTCCGAAGGTCCGCCCACGTCATCTGTTGCTCCTTCACTGCCTGTGCTTCCCCTCCCTGCGGCCTGTCGGTCCCTTCGGTCCTCCCCTCCTCCGCCCCGCCCACCTCACCCTTGACCCTGGCCTCGCTCTCCAGCAGGCTTCTTCCCTGCCTCCCCTAACCTCTCCCACGCCCTTCCTGCGCCCCCCCCGCTGTCCCACCGGCCTGCTGGTGCTGCTGCATGTGCGCCTATGGCTGCATGCCCGGGTACGTCAGCAGGGGCGGGTACACCATCCCCATCGCCGGGTAGTACGGCGGCGGGAATGGTGGGACGATTGGTGGGACGGCTGGCGGAACTACACCTCCCCACCATCCCATGCCCTTCCCTGTGTACACCGGCGAGCTCATGTACCCGAGGCCACTCTCCTTCCCCTGCCCCATGCCTTGTCGCCCCATCGCCCCGCGTCCCTTGCCGCCTACTCCGTGGAGTCCCGCCCTCCCCTGTCCCTTCCCCTGTAGCCCTCCTCAAATAACCCAAAGGGTGCGGCGGTGAGAAAGACATCCAAGTGGGTAGTTGCCTTGTTAGCCTCAACCACTGCCACTGAGTCCCTCTTGAGTTTATGTAGCTCTTTGTGGAGGTTGAGCTTGGGAGCTGCCTTTATTTGATGTATTAGCGTCATGTGTCGCGGCCAATGGTTTCATTGTATGGGCATTGACATAATACAACCCGCCTTGGATCAGAGACCAGTACATTTTGAGTGTGCGTGACTTTGCCTCGAATGTGTCATGGAGCATTGAGTTGTCATAGGCTAAGAGCACCGACCAAGGTGTCACGGGGCACAGACCTATACAAACCCCATAAAATGTTGAATTTTGGCCATGTCTATGAGCTCTAGCATGGGAATGCGGCCTTCGTCCTTCCTTGCGGTCCTGGCCATTTTCGTGGCAATGGCATAGACAACGGTATAACCCTCGGCATCATTTGGGAGCGTGAGGAATAGTGGAAACACAACTGTTTGCTCGGTTTTTTCCTTGGTGAGAGAGATGATGTCTTTAGCACAAGATAAAGCTTCATCTTTGGTCATCTCTATATCCACACGGGCGTAGTTATTTCCAGGAAGGGATGCCTTTTGCCATTTTATGGACCCTCGTTGCAATACCGCATTTTGTGAAGGTACAGTGGCATCATCCAGGTTTTCCCCCAACGTTTTTGTTGAACCATTGGTAGGCATCCTCACGGACTGGTTGTTGGTTGAGTTGACCTAGAGCTACTGCCGAGAGTGAGACCCTGAGGTACGTGGGAGGTTGATCCGGGACTTGATGTAGTTTGCGGATTTTTGCTCGTGAGAGGGAGCGAAAACCTTCCCTTTCGGGGGCTTGCAAAATGGTGGTGATGTGTTCTTGTCCTTGAGGCTGGAATGCATATCGAGGGCCCGCATTGTTGACAAACAAGACAATAAGGTTGCTATCGGCGGCCGTGTCCCGAAGGACTTAGCTTAACCTCTTGTTCTGTTACAAAGGCCCAATTTAGGTGCACATTGGTATAGATCTTGAAATTTTCGATGAAGCGTGCAAAGGGTGGAGTTTCGGTAATCGAGGAGCATGAGATTGGCCAGAACGCATCGGTCGTCCAACCCGAGTAGTGCAACAACCCCTTTCACAGTGTGAGGTGTGGAGGAGAGCGCAAGCACAAAATTATCCACTTCTTGTTGCATCCTAGGAGGATTGTCTTCTTTGGCTTGTTCGTAGTTGTTGTTCGTGCAAGGAACAAAATGGAAAGATCCGCAGATTTGGGTTGTTCAACATCTCAATTATGGATTGAGCTCAGTCTTGGCCCCATGCGATTGATGGGGATATGCTGATAGGCGTTGTGGTAATTGAGTTGTTAGCCATTGACTCGTTGAAAGGATAATTCACCTCGTCTACCCTCCGGCACAAAGCGTGAAATCTGTTTTTGAATGTGCATACTTCAGTGCTTCCAGAGGAGGAGTCTAGTGGGCCGTGTTGTAGGTTTTTTGATGCACCGTTATTCAGTCCTGCCCTCTCTTTCCATGGGAAGATTGGGGACTAGATCTTTTAGAGAACGATCTTCTTTGTTGTTGAAGAGGGGAAACGCGGTTTTTGAGTTATCCATTTGTAGAAATCGAGCGCCTTTTGCGTCTTTGGACTTGTTTGTTGAAAATGAACTACAAGTTGTCTTTCCGAAGATGGTACGTAGGCGAAATTGTAGAAATCCCCGGAAATGGGATACTGTCCAATGAACGATATGGATGCTTGGGTAATTCCACAGGGATGCAGTTATTTGTGATGGGTCATACCCAAAACCCCGAATCAATTGTCCATTTTTCGGAATCAAAAAAAATCAGACACTCAGAAAGTGATCTGGAGTCTGGACTGAAGCACTGAAAACAGGTCAGGGGGGCAGTTGATGATAGTATTATTGCGCGCCTTGATTGTTGTGGCACACAGCGAATAGTTGTTCAGTGCCAGGGCGAGTCTGCAGGAGTGTGCTGGGTAGTTGGCTTGGAATGGCGAGCTGGCGTCTTATATCATGACGATGCGCCTACAATGGTAGCTGTGCCCCATAGGTGTATTCTACATGTGAAGCGCAACACGACCCACTGCTTTGGTTATGGAATTTTTTTCCATCTAAAAAAGGTGTTAGACAACCTGTGAAAAGACTGGGTGTTCAGCAACGTGGCATGCCGGCACACTCCTCTGCATCATCACGTGCAATGAACAAGCGGTTGGGTGAATCGACGACCGCAGTGCACAGTTTGAAGCAAAAAGATGGAAAAAAGCAGAAGGATACTGATGACGCGCATCAGACTCTCAAATCACTTGCAGACCAGCTAAAGCCACTTTTTGATTGCGCAAAGAATATTTAACATAATCCACCTTTGCACTCGCAGGCAAAAGCAGTGTCACAGGGTCCCATGCAACAGGCACCATTCCTTCATATGCCTACTGCATGGCAGCAGTGGGGCTCTGACTAGATACACTGCTCATACAGCGAATCACTGCATTATACACAGTGAACTGTGCTGCATACCTTTATTGTGCAGTTTGTTATGCAGGATGCGTGTTAGCCTGCATTTCAATTTTTGTGGTACACATTTCTGTAGCAAAAAGAATTTTCAAAACTTTCCTCATAACCATTCCGAAGGTATTGGTAAAGCTAATCCAACAAAATGCACAACCCGCAGTCATTGGGCAGCCAAATATGGGTATGCCGTTAGCATGCAGGTCAACGTGCAGAACACAGGAGAGCTCGCATGTCAACATGATTGGTGTCCAAAAGGTGACTAACAGCAACAGTCCTGAAATATACTGATCAAGTGTTCAGGGCCAACGTCCAATACGAATCTATCGCATGGGGTTCAAAAGGAGCATTTGAGGAGTACTCTGGGAATGTTTCCCCCCCTTAAAGCCTAGGTGTTGAAAATGGACTTGACAGTCCAGCAAGGTGTCAACGCTGCAGACACCTCCGCATACACAAACTACAAAAGCCAACTTACCTCAACCTCTCCCTATCCTGCAGAAGTCTACTATCTAACGCCGCTGAGTCGATGGAATTACCTATGCATCATTGGTATTGGGTTCTGAGACGAAAGGTATGACTCATACGCCAATCCACAAGAGCGATCAATCTGAAAAACACAGCAGCTCTGACAACCTCGCTACGGACGCAATTCAGGAAAACGATGACGAAGCTACCGACATCACAACACCGCCCCGACCCGCGAGCCACACAGCATGTCGCGCTGGACCCCCCGGCCGGCAGCGCCCCCGCCTCATCTCAGGGGGGGGTCACTTTGTTGGCCACGCTCGGGCCACATGCCGACCACTCTCCCTGCCACCACAGGCCGCCGCACCCCGCAACCCCGGACCCAGGCTGCGAACCATCCGTCCCGCCAGTCACAAGGTACCGCGAGCCACCGCGACCCGCACCTGCCCCAACCAAGCCGGACCACACCCGAGGCACCCGACCGGCCAGAACTGCCTGGGACCCGACCCGGCACAAAGAGCCCGCCCAAGCCGCCCCCCGCCGTGACCGACTCACTACGCACTACCCCGCAGGGCAACGCCAGGAAACAACATGCCGGACCAAGCCGAGAGGAAGCTGCGCGAACCGGGAGCCGCTGGAACCAACGCACACGCCAACGGAGACCCGCTGCGCCCAACAGCACCAAACCCAGGCCCGCAGCCGTCAAATCCGCCTAACCTGCATAACCGCCCAAACACCACATCACGCCCACGGACCCGACCCGAAGCTTAACCAAGAGCTGACAAACACAAACCAGGCCCCACAACCTTTGACCCTCGGAGCCTGGCCCAGGCGACCAAGGCTGAAAATTAGTCAAAGCCCGAGCCCACAACCATCACATCCGCCCAACCAGCCAACACCACCTGACTAACCAAGACGCAAAGAGACACCTAGCGGAACCCACCCTGACCCGCATCCCTGTACATCACGACGTGCGTGCGGCACCCGTGGGACGCGACCGCGGAGAAAACACCAGCAACCCGCACCACGACGAGAAAGACAGCACTGCTGCATCGCTGTTTCAGTTGCCCATATACGCGTGCCTGTAGTGTTCACGCGCTCTTTTCCACTTTTGCTTTTCGTAACAAAAAAAAAGGAAAAGCAAAAACAAGAAAGCACCAAGCAGGCCAAACACAAAACAAAAAGCAAAAGCAAAAACAAAAGGAGGATGGCATGACGCAGAAAAAAAAAGACAAAAACAATAAGGAGGGGGGGGGAACCCCAAAGAAGCCACCGACAGCACGCGCATGCCACACACAGCACGCGCACCGGCAAACAAGCGGCAAGTGGCCACAGACACCGCACAAGGAACACCCAGGACACCGCACGGGCAAACGCACCTAGGGCAGCAGAGGGACAGGGCGCCACAAACCCAGGCTCGGACGCACTGGGCGACCCGGCCGACCCATCGGTCCAGTAGCAGGAGTGGTAGTCCAAGGCCACTGGTCCAAGCGCAGCTGGGCTGCATCCGGGACCATGGCAAACGCCACTCGGAGCCATGGCAACAACCCGTGACAGTTGTGCCGGCACAAAGCCGTGCAGGGGGTCGCCTGCCAAGCAGCGGGGCCCCGCAACTCGAGCCACACGGCTGAAACGATCGTACCGTAGACTCGCGGGAGCATTACCCCCTGTGGTGAGGGATACTCCACAGGGCTGGGCAGTCCCCCAGAGCTTCCGCCTGCAGGGGGGGGCATGTAACCCTACCAACGGGCACATGTGCCGACACCCTCCCACCCGGGATACCTGGACCGGCCCGCCGCGACACATCAGGAGCGGCTTAAGAGGCACCTGACCGAGGGCAGTGGGAGGGACAGGACATACCCTTAATAAGACCTTCTTCCTGCATTGTCAAAGGAGGCATCCCGGGCCCCCATGCATCCTGCGCCAGTTCTGCGCCGACTCCCTGCGGGGCCGCCGGACCAGGTTCTCGAGGCAGGCCCACTTCCGCAGCTTCCACAGCTGCGTGTGGTTCCAGCGCTGCCACCCCGATCCACGGGAGCGTCCGTGGCCTTGGGCGTGGGCATGGGCGTGGGCGTGAGTGCGTGCGATCCAGTCATGCGCACTTCTGGCGGTGGTGCAATTTGGGGAGTGCTCGTAGTCCTGCACGGTGGGCATGCGCGAGGAGTTGGTGGAGCGCGGGTGTAGGCGGACACCTGGATACGTGGATACGGACTCTGCCTTGGGCTTTGATTGGGGTCGGTGGGGCTACGGAGGCGGGGCATGCGCTTGACTTGGGCAGACACCGCGGGCTGGTAGTGGGGTCGGGACGCTCCTGTTTGCACCTGCTGTTCCTCCCGCCCGGTCAGCAGGGGTGGCCTGTGGGCCCCGGGTGCGGGTTTGGGTGGTGGTGGCATCAGGTGCATCGCGCCCCGGCCGTGGTGCGTTCCGCCGTGAGGGTGGTAGCGGCGGTGTCGGTGAGGGTGCTGGTGTCCTGTGCTTGGCGCTGCCGCTGCCGGGCCTTTAATGGCAGAGGCTGGAGGTTGTAGAGGACATCCGTCGGGGGCTGCGAGCGTGGCGCCGGGATTGAGCTTGGGTTTGCGTTTGGCAGCGGGTCGGGGTCGTGGTGTGGCGGCAGGTTTGGATGGCTCGTTGGTTGTGGTCTTGGGTGGTTGCTGGGTTTTGTGTTTCGGCCTCGCGGCGGGTTGAGGTTTCGGCTGGGCTGCGGGGGCTGGCTTCGCTGGGGTGCGCTGCCACCTTACTTTGCCGGTAGCGGGTCTTGGCTGCGGGGCCCTTGGCAGTGGGGGGTCGCAGGCGGCAGGGATTGGTTTGGGGGCCCCCGTGGATGGCGTTGCCCGCGGTTGCGGGGGTGGATTGCTGGTTGAGGCTGTGGTGGTTGAGTTGGAGGACGTGGGTGTGGTCGTGGCGGTCGTGAAGTCGGAGGAGGGGGATACAGACGTGGGGGACAGCGGGGGGTTCCGGACGGCGGGCGCGGGCGCTGGTTGCTCGGTCTTGAGGGCAACGAGGGTGAGGTGAGGGTTCGGGCATCGGGCGTGTGCGCGTGCTGTCCCTGGCAACCTGTGTGCGTGCACGTGCTGGTGCCGTGGGTTGTGTCATGTGTGGTACGTGGTGGCGTTGTGGAGTTGTCTTGGATGCGCAGGTCGGTGACTTACCCGAGAGGGGGCTGCACTTCAGCTGCAGGACGTGTGAATGTGACTGCAGGAGGCAGTTGGAGGTTTCTAAGCAGCACCACAGGATGCCAGGCATGTCGTCCTCTGTGAGCTGGGGGTAGTGTTTGGTGGGGCTGTCTTGGCCTGGCCACAGCAGGGTCATGAGGCGGGCTGCCACCATGAATAAGCAGGGCTGCATGGCAATAGGGCGTGAGAGCGTGGGTCCCGTGCGGTTCAGGGGGGCCCCCTTCGGCTGGGGAAGGAGGATGACCTTCCAGGCCGACCGTTCTGCGGGGATCTGCCAGGACCGGTGGGTCCATTTAGCAAGGCAGTACATTGCGCTGCCCAGGCCCTCATCGCCGCTGCGGATGGAGAGCAGCGTGTCCAGGGACTTGCGCCCCAAAGTGCCCCAGATGTGGGGGTCGTTAGCTCGTCCTCCCTGGTGTACGTGTCCGGGCGTGGCGGGGGGGGGATGTAGTCGGCAGGGAAGAGGGAGTCGGTGCCGTGAACAAACCAGGTGTTAGTTGGTGCGTGGTAGTGGCTGGTGCGGAGGGTGTAGTGTTTGTTGTATTTGGGGTTCATGTACGTGCAGGGGGCTGGCTGTTGGTTGTCGGAAGTGGGGATGTCACCCGGGACGTGATCCCTCAAATTGCTCAGGGAGGCCACAGGGTCGACCCACGTCGTCCTTTCCCACCCCTGGGTGTCGGTCGGATTAGTGCACGGTGGGGGGTTGGCCATTTAGGGCTCGTGGTAGCAGGTGCGGCCCCCGGAGGTCATCTGCTCGGGCTTGGGGCGTCCCACAAGGTGTTGCCCCCAGTCGATGGGGGGCACCATGGCGCGTTTGCCAAGGGGGGGCAGGCATTCAGCGTCAGGGGTGGCGAGCGGGGGGCGCTCGTGTCGGGCGACGTGGACCAAGCCGTCGAAGAGTAGGTCTCAGACGCCTTCCACCAGGGTGGCCGCCTGGACGCGGGTAGCCGCTGGTACGCATTTGGTGGTGCCGGAGGTGTGGAGGCGCAGCACCTCCTGGTTTCAGAGACCCCGGAGGTGCCGCCGTACTGCTGCAGGGTTGTGGAGGGCGAAGCGTTTGGCCAGTGCGGCGGCTCCTGGCGCTGCGTGTTGCGTGGGCGGTGGTCTGGGCGGGGGGAGGGGGGTTGTCGTTGCTGTGTTTGGGCCCTGATGTTGGAGTTTTCCTTCTCGGCCGAGGAAGGGGGGGTTTGCGGACTTGCGCGTTGGCGGCCGGTTGGGGCGGTGGGGTTCGTTGGTGCCTCCGTGTGGCGAGTCGGTGCTCAGGTCCTGGGGGGGGGTGTTGTGCAGGTTCTTGTGGGTTGTGTATGTGTTCGTCGGGCGGATCATGCGGCCCCTGGCTGGCTGTGGTGTCGAGGTGGGAGCTGGTTGACTGGGGTTTTGGGTGGGGCTGCGCCTCGTAGGTGGTGGGAGGCTGTCGGTGGGTGGTGCTCGCAGGCAGGAGCAGCGGTGGAGGGGGCAGTACGTGGCAGTGGTGGACTCCGTGCTTGTCTTGGTGTTGTTGGTGTGCCTGCAGGGCCCCTTGTGGGTCTATGGGGGCACATGGTGGCCAGAATGTCCTGAATCCGTTCAGTGGGGGTGGCAGCTAGTGCTGGAGCGTGTTGTAGTGGTGGTGAGGGTGTGCCGGCTGTGTGTGGCATCATAGCACTGGTGGGAACTGTGGCAAGGGACCGTGGTTGTGGGAGGTGTGTCCCTGGTACACGTCAAGGTGTGGTGCGGTCCAGTGCGCCGCGTTAGGTGAATGACCTGTGGACCCTGGCTGTGCTCCGGGGTGGTGGTGATGGAGCTGGTCGGGCTGGCTGTGGTATATGGGCACAGGTGGGCAGGGATCCGAGGTTGCGGGGGCATGCTGATGCCGCTGGTGGTCCCACGCTCCCTGGCCCTGCGCGAGTGGCGTGGACTTTTGCGGGCAGCAGTCCCTGTGTGGTGTGCCTCGGGCGGTGTTGGTGCAGTGCCGGATCGCAGCGGTACCGCAGTGGCAGAGGGCGTTGCGGAGGGTGTTGCTGGCGGTTTCCTCCGGGGCTTTGGGAGTGATTTGGTGCAATGCGGCTGGGTAGGGGTCCCCGTTGGGGTACCGCGCCCTGGTGGCGGGCGCGCTGGCGGGCCCACTTGGCTCGTTTTAACCTTCTCGGAATAGCAGGCGTCAACGGCAGGTGATCCCTCCTGTCTCCGTGGGGGCCAAGGGGCACTGTTGTGCCAGCGATGCGCCTCCCTGAGGCATGTCTCAAGGCCCCTGATGCAGGCGCGCTGGACCGCGGGGCCCATTTGTGCATTGGCGGCCTCGCTGGACCCGGTTAGGTGGGTGTCCAAAAAGAACCCCATGCCCTCTGGGTGCCTCAGCTGTGTGGGAGGGGGGGGCAGTTCTGGGGAGAGGAGTTCCCTGAGGGGGTATGGTGTTCCTTTCTGCCGGCCGAAAGGCTTCTTGAACCGGAGGTAGTCCGCCACCTTGTCAGGTGCCGTCTCCACCCACGCTTCCGGTGCGGCAACTGCTATACGGGCGGTTCGGAGGTGTGAGACAGGGAGCTGAAGGTCACGGTGGTGGAGGTAGAGGGCAAGGGGGATGTGGCCGGCTGCCATTTTCCATCCGCCCCCGCTGTGGTGCACCTAGGATTTTATGGGGTCCGAAAATCCGAAAAACCAGCTACAGTCAGAAATAAACCTTTTTTTGTCAAATTATAGCATAAAGAGCATATTTCCCGGAGTTAGCCCTCCCCCCTCACCCTCCAAATTGGAAGTTTTCAGCCCCTAGACCGACAATGCAGGCTTGATTCCATCTAAAATCAGCCGTATCCGAGAATTATGACATTCACCACCTAGTTGCGAATAGCAGCTTTTGTAGAGCTCAAACCATAGATGTTTGTTTTTGGCAAGAAATACGGTTTTTTGGTGATGGCGGCTCCAAACACTCGGTAACTTGCTCCAGAACCTTGCAAAACACGTTTTTCTGAGTCCACCACACTGAAAATAGGGTATGGGGCCCTACAACTGACCACTCACTTTAATCAACATTTATGTGTTCAAAAGTGCAAATATAGCTGTTTTAGGCGTCTTTTGGCACCCTCCGGATTATTATCTTCCGTAAAGGGCAGGCACGGTCAAAAGTCATTCCTTGTCTAGCCTCACAGGGCACTAGGGACAAACTTGATCAGTTTGAAATCTCGTGACAGCACAAGGACATCATCGAAATGACGGTTTATGGCCCGGAGGTGGCAAAAATGGGCAAAAATGGTCGTATTTTGGTTTAATCTGGACAGCCGGTAATGCAATCGACGTGATTTCAATACAGCAACTAGATAACGTCGTATTTTACCGATTGCGCTAGCTAAATCGGGGCAGATGTGCACAAATTTGACACAAATCACCAAAACCTCGGCAAAATTCGGTTGCGACAGGCCGTAAATCGCAATTGCGGCATTTTTTGGACGGTTCAGGTACGGGATTCCGGTACCTCATAAAGTCCTAGGTGGTAGGGGCAGGCTGTGGAGGGGCAGGGGTCTGTTGCCCGTGGCCATGGCGATGGGTCATGCCTGGTCGGCCGGATACGCCGCGTAATGCCCTCCCAGGTAATCTCCAAGCGTGTCGCTGAGAGGCCCGAAGAAACCCGGGTGGCAGGAGGGGGCGTGTGGCCGGGGCTGCGGCCTGTGTCTGGTGCTGGGGGTTGAGCTTCCTGCAGTCAGGGCAGTGGGTGAGGTGGTGTGCGGCCAATAGGCAGACCCAGTGGTTCGTGTTGCAGGGCAGGGTCGTGTGCGGCAGCGGTTGGCGTCCAAAGAGCGGGCACGCGGTGGCCCGGGGTTCGCCGTACCTGTGGACGGATGGTGGCATGGGGGCACAGGGGCTTCCCGTGTGCGCATGCTGGCAGGCGTGCGTGTGGTGCCTGTGGTGTTCGTGCTTGTTGTTGTGGTGTTGTGTGCGGTGGATGGCGCGCGGGCTGGGGGGGGGGGGTCCTGCGCCGGGTGTTACGTCGCTGGGTGGAGCTTTACGGTTGGTAGAACAGGAGTTTCAGGAGGTTGGCATGGTCTGTTGGGGGTAGGTTGGCTGCGTGTTGCAGGTACCTGTTCGTAGGGTAGTTGAGTTCTGTGGCCGTTTTTGTGACAGCTGTTGCATGTGTGCTGCCGTGGCCTGGGGGTCGTCCGCGTGGGTGCGTAGCAGCGTGTGCACGCCAGTGGGGAATAGCCCCCTGCGGACAGTCTCAAGCACCTTGGCCTGCCGGAGTATGGTGGTGAGTTTTTTGGGTCATCGGGGACCATGTCAGCGATCCGGCTTGCTGTGCGATAGTGTTCGCTGGGTTCCATTCTGTCACAGTGTCGGGCCTCTGGTTTAGCAGGCATGCCTCGAAATCGTCCCAGCTTTCGTCCTCTGTGTTGCCGCAGATGCATTTGGTGTACCCCGCGTGGATGTCGATGGAGCGCTGTGGGTACCATTGATGGTGTCGTTTGAAACGTGGCGGCCGCACTAGGGCCAATTGGGGCCGGAGTTTTTGCAGGCTATGCTTCGAGGCTATTCGGGCAAAGTGCTGAGTAGTACGGGGGGATACAGACGGAGTCCTTGAGGGGTGGTAGGAGCTCAGTGTGCGCCTGGTCGCCGAGTGTGGTCGCAAGTTGATGAATTGGTGTGGGGTAGTGGTACTGTTTGTCTCTGTCTGTGTACGGGGTGTCCTCGGCTACCCAGTGGAGGTGCTGTGTTGCCGAGGATATTGAGGCAGGTGCTGCAGGTGGTTGTCGTGTGTGATGTCCAGTCGTACGTGTTCGAGCTCTGGAGCTTGGTTTATGTTCTGGTGTTTGGCATGTGTGTCTGTGTGTCCATTGCCGTACGTGTAGCGGTGGGACTCCTGCTTGACGATGTGCAGGGCGTCCTGGGGATGCATGCCTCTGAAGACGATCCACAACCAGAATGCCTGTGTGGTGTGGCCGGATTCGGGCGCTCTATGGAGGGGTACTTTTGCGAGGCGCTTTCTGAGGTGAATGTTGACCTTGGCGTCTACGACTACCCAGATGATGCGGGGCTGGATTGTTGTGGGTCCCGGTGAGGTGTTGACGGTGTCCGCCAGGGTGGGCAGTTCGCCGTCGGAGGACGCCCCGAGGATGGTGGCCCCGGTGTGGTGCTCCACGTGGAGCCCATCCGCACGCCGGGTGACGCGCACAGAGGTACAACCGACCGTGGGGGTGCCCTGCTTGGTGCCTGATGTGTCAGTGAAGAAGATGACGTCGACGTTGCTGGGCACGGGTAGGCGGGCAATTGCTGTACGGTGATAGATTTCTTCGTGCTTCCCCTGGGCATTTCTGATGGTGGTTTGTGTGGGCTGAAGCAGCGGTGTTGCGTACACACCTATCCCTTGGGTTATGATGATCTGGGCCCGTAGGGTGAGGCGGCAGACGGCCCCTGTCGGGACGCCCCTGGGTTATATACGCACACATCAGGTGGAAGAGGTACCCCGTATTGGGATGGACCCTCTGGCATGTGATGGTCTGCTGCAGTTCCTTCTCTTCTTTCTCGCCGCGGACTCCTGGGATGTCTGCTGCAGAGGGCGCATAGGTGCTTCATGAGGGCCTGCGCGGTGCAGGTCGCAGCTGTCGTATTCTATGGCTACGATCTCTGAGTCTGCCCGCTCTTTCGTGAATGCGCTGAGGTGGCCTGGGGGTACCGTGTGAAACTAGGGGGAGCGCGACGCCCGCTGGTCCGGGGCGGTTGCTGCTGTGGAGGTTTGGTAGTGGGTTGAGATGGGGTGTAGTAGGGGCCATGGGGTGTCGAGGGCCGCCAGACCGCAGTGCCACAACATGTGTGATGTGCATTGGTCATCATGTCTGACGGGTGGCACATCGGCCTCCGGGGCGTTTAGTATGAGGATTGACCAGGGTGTGTGGTGCCGCTGGACGGTGCGGGTAGCTTACTTGTGCTGGTTGGGCTCTAGCAGCAGGATCTCGGGTGGTGCCCAGCCCTCACTCGATGGGGTTGGCACCTCCCGCTTTTTGTCACCGTTGTTAGGGGCTTTGTGCTCGCTCGGGCGGGGCCCGGGGTGTTGGCAGAATCAAGGTCGGGATGACGGATAGGTAATCGGAATAATGAACTGAAATTCCGCCAAGTTTCAGCCTTAAAGAAGAGAGGAGAACGTTGACAAATCGGCCAAACAGGAGTCACGAAAATCAGCACTGCGCCACAGGCAGCCCGACGCAACTTATTGCGAATTCACAGACCGAATTCGCAACCAATTCGCAATCCTGTGAATTACACCGGGAATTCGCAGCAAATTTGCAGTCTCAAAGAAATTTGCAGCGAATTCGCCGAATTGGAACCAATTGGCTGCAAATCCACATCCCTACGACACGCACGCTGACTACGTCGCCAACGAAGGAACCCAAGCGTCCGACAAAGGGCAGAAAGCCATTGAGCACGGACAGCGCTTCGAAAATTGATCGCGTCGATCCAGACGAGTCCCATAACAACCCCCAGTACGCAGACACACAAGACTCCGATGACTCAGGGGAGTTGAACAAAGATCAGAACAAGGCCATTGAGCACGCTCACATGAACAGCTCTTCAAACAAAGACCACGTTGATCCAAATGAGTCCTATAACAACCCCCAGCTCGCGGACACACATGGCTGCGACGATTCAAGGGTCACCGATACTGACGGCAAAACAACCCCACCAAGCCTCGAAGTGGACACCGACTCCTCATTGCAAAGAAGATTTCGGGACTCCCATTCTGACAATCCAATTAATTCAGCACCAGCCCTTTCACACCTTTCTGACTGGAAGCCCATAAAGGACGACCAACGACGGTGAAACCTAGTATACACCCACAGCCATCCAAATGAAGAGGCTGCCCTGAATGCGTGGAAATGGGTCATCCCCTCAAACCACCAACCTCCGGGACAATACACTGCGGACATGGGGGATTTCTTCTACCGTTGCTTTGAGCTCAGAAATGACCGGTGCAGTGCTTCCTCTGCACGGCAGGGTGACTAGTTCTTCTTTCCTTCGTTCGCATTATTTATTCCAGGACCTTCTAAAATGACACAAATATTCTGTTTTTCTCCAGAAACCTCCAATCGGCTCCACTTCTCAATCAATTGTCTGCCAGAAGAGGAGCAACTACATCTCCACATTTCAATCAGCCGAGTGCCACTCCCCTTTTTGTCTTTCCCTGGGCCTACAAACACGCTTCATCGGACACAATCAGGGGAAAGGTTGTTTTGTTTCTTTTTCACAACGGTCTTTTTTGTAGCCTATGGAGCCTATAGGGCAGTGCATTGCAGCCAAGAATGGCTCTGTCTTCTTTTGAAATTGTAGAAATTGCAGCAGTCCTTCGAGGAAGCTCGGGGATCTGCAATGATTCTGGGTCTGCGGCAGGAGACCACCATGCCTGAGAAAAAAGGGGAATGCATCTCAGGCCCAAAGGGACAGTTGCGCCCTGCTGACGTTTCCGCATCGTCACCATGCGGATCTGAACCCGTGTTTGAGGGATAAGATCCGGAGTTGTCAGGTGCGTGGAGAAGTGGAATTTGTAGAGTGGCTCGAGGATGAGGAAAGTGTGGATGAGCCGAACCAAAAAATGCTTGATACATACCGTTGGAGTTTGAGCGAGGGGAGTTACATTTGACGGCTTGGCGCAATTCCCTACGCAAGTACATACAGAAATTGGGGATGGTCGAAGATTGGAATGAATCGTGCGAAATCCGGCATCTTCTCAAAGATGTTCTCCCGAACTATTCAAGAAAGGAAGGTTGAGGAGGAAGAAAAGAAGCGTCCCAGGAGGAGAGTGGCTGTCAAGATCATGTACGAGCTGCAATAACCTGCGCATCTGCAAATGTAATTCCGACGAAACATAGGTGATCCGGAGCGTCTGATCTCAATGCGCCAAAGCCTCAACGTTGAAGTGTTCGTGGAGGCTGCTGGTCAAAGGTTGTTACGCCTACACAATCAGGTGTTAATGAAGAATGAACCTCTTGTTCGTCTACGGCAAATACCCGCATGTATATCACTCTAGTCCATGGTGCAGTAAATCTCCGTGGAGTTGAAGTTGAACAAGAAAAACGAGGCGGGTCTTAAGGACCAATACCAGCGAAGGGACAACTACAAGTACTGAGGACATCATGATCGACGACATCCAGATTGACGACGTTGAGAACTTCAAGCTGACAAAGAAGCAACGAATGGGGCCAACAACAACATTGACATCAATGTCAACAACAATGAGCAGGGGGAGTACGATTTCTTTGCCTTCATAGCCGGGAACACGAAGAGTTTCGGCAACAATCATTGGAAGTGGGGAAGGACACCACCACGTGCAGGCAAACCACTACGAAGGGTGGACGATCTACTGTTGAGGCTAAACGAGTACATGCAGAAAAACAAGGGATGTTGGGTGTGCTATGGGAAGGGTAATGCCCACCAGCACGATCACACCGAGTGTGCGGTGTACGCGGCGTACAAGATGGAGTACCTCAAGCTGCACCCAGAGAGGGTTCCGAAGGAGAAAAGGATGCAGAATGGGAAGGATCGCCAAAATCGTCAAGATGGTGGAGGTCAAAGTAAAGCTCGACATGTACGCGAAATTTGGGACGTTGCTGAATCTCTTTTGCAAGCGGGGCGGCAACTCCAACAAGTGCAAGAGCAATCGTTGCGACATGGTGATCCTGGGCCCTTGAGCGTACCTCAGCCGGGCAGGGCTGAGCAGGAACACGCTTAGAGGGGCCTCCACAGAAGTGGCTGCGCGGACCCTGAGGAAAATTCGGGAAATTAAGATGGCATCACCAATGCCAAAGAAGCCGAAGAGCCAAAGTCATTTGAGCACCCCACGACTTGTTCACCTCTTGCAGACAAAGCCGAAGTGGGAAATGTGAAGAAGATACAGGTTGGTTCAGATGAATCGCAGATTTTTGTGGCTGGGCATGACCAACCCAAAATCTACGAGATACGAGACCACACACTGGAAGTACGCCATACTCTGCGCTTTCTGCAAGTGGTCCGGGCATATTGGCTTGCAACCCGTTGTGGTGTGCACCCCCCACCAAGGCCTGGGGAATTAGCACATGGAGCACATCAACACCCCCTCGGGTCTGGCCGCCCGACCCGCCAGTGGCATGAAACACTCGCCAAGTTTGACTTGAGTGTAGTGTATGTGCCCGGCAGGGACAACACTCTGGACGAGTGCCTCAGTCCTTGGGCCTACCCAGCCAGGAAAGCATGGATGGACATTCCCATGCATGGCGACGCCGAGGAGACAGCGGACGCCAACTGCATCATCCAGGGGGAGCATCTCCTGGAAGAAGTGGAGGCCAAATGCTTTGTAGTGATGGATCCCGCGCGGAGTTGGCCAAAGTCCCAGACGCCATGGTGCAAGCGCCGGAGGCACAAGTGATGGAGGAGGATATGGTACGAGCCATTGAAGGAGTGCAATTGGTTTTGATGGAGGATTTGTCTGATGATTATGCAAACCCGGACCATTGGCTCAAGTATTAGAATGCAGTGAGTGCGCCATCCGACGACAATTGGCCTGAGGGATCGGCGGAAGACGGGAACAAGTTTTTTTCCCAGGATAAGCTTTCGGTTCCGGAAGACCGTGTGGAGAACTTGATTGATGATTGGCACAACGCTCAGTTGATGCATCGGAGACAGGACAAATTGCAGAAGGACCTGGAGTTGAGGTTTTGTTCCCTCCGGGTTATTCTGCAGTGCTGCATCCGTATTGCAAGGCGTGTGCTGTTTGCAGGGTCGCCAATTATCCGAACCGGTCAACGGCTGGAAACCCCGTGTACACGGCCATTCTTGAGAGTCCCATGAGGTTGATTTCGATGGATGTCTTTGCCATTCCGGAACTCACTGTGGAAGGCGAGGTCTTGGATTGTGTTAATGTGGCGGTTGAGCGCCACAGCGGATACATGGTTGCGGTTCCGGGCAGAAAATCCAACAAGAAGGACAAGAGTGACAAGCACGGACTGGGGCTGCAAGCCAAGACCGTGGCGCAAGCGATGATCTGGCATTGGATGACGGTGATTGAAGTGCCAGCTCTGACATGCAGCACGAGGGGTACGCAGTTCGTTGGCACATAGTTTCGCACGATGTGCAATTCTATGGGCGTGAGGCATGCCAAGACGGTGGCATATGACAGCTGCTCCAACAGAAGCGCGGAGGTGGCTGGCCGGCACTTGTTCGAAAGGTTCCGGCAATTGCATATTCAGAAGCCTTGCAGAAATTGGTATCATTCCCTTTGGAGGTTTCTGCAGGCATATCACAATTTGCCCGGACCATCTGGCTTGTCCCCCCCTCGTATCCATTTCCTGCGGGATCGAGTTTAACACACTCTTCCGTGGATGAGCCATGGTAATGTGGCAAAAGAGGGCCAGTGCCATGATGTCCGAAGCCAACGACGCGGCCAAGAAAGTGTGTGATGCGATGGTGGCCCAGCATGCAAAGGAGGCCAAGAAATTTTGGTGGGGGGAAGGTCACAAGTATCGGCTTAAGGACACGGTGTGATTGGAGCGGCACCACAAGGACGTCCTGTCCGGGCACCGGCAGCAGTCATGGTACCTATCCGGTGTCATATTGCGAAAGACCGGGCAGGATATCTATGTGATCCAGGTGGAGAACAATAAGACGGTGGAGCGCGACCGTACTCAATTGCTTTTGTGAGAACCGGATCCCCATGGTCGTTCTGTTACATTTGAGTTCACCGCGGACGCCTTCGAATCCGATAAAGACGGAGAGGAGGACAAGTACACCACCGAGCGCATCCTCTCGGACGTGCCTGATCCCAGCACAGCGAGGGGACGGATATACAAGGTCCGATGGAAAGGCTTTGCTGAATTGAAGGACTCATGGGAACCTCTGAGCGGCTTTGTGCCGCGGTACACTTCCGTATGGCTGGACTACGTCAAGGCAAAGAACATGAAGTTGGATGTCAAGTACGTGCTGGTCTACATGGTCAGGCGACCGGAATGGGGACCATCACTCCTCTTGCATGCTTTTTCTTTGCGTTTCAACTTTCTTTACCGCAGCGATATACATACCGTGGCTCAGAACCGCCAAAGTATCCACCAGCCTAATTTCCTTGACAGGAACCAAGATCAGTCTTGGATTGTGTTCATGTTTTTTGTCCATGCACAATCGGTCGCCGCTTGCTCAGGAGATTCCCACAGAACCATGATTGTCAAGGCCCCTTCATCTTTCCTATCTTTTGGGGGGAGCCTTAGGTAAGTGCATCGGCGGTAGCAACAGCCCCGCTATATGAGATTGTTCGTAGACTTTTGGGCTGGAATTCCACAGTCTACGGGGGATATGAAGTTGATGTGTATTTGCTTTCCTCTCCTCACCCACATTGTTTTGTTGATTTTTCGTCACCTCTCCTTCGAGCCATTGCAGCCATTTGCAGGTTGCAGGACCCAATAGGGACCACCTGTGGTGCTAATTTTCCTTCCCGAGTACCATTCCTATCTTTTGTACATCACATTCCACTTTGGGAACACCCGTTGTATTTCCAAAAGCAACAATTGTACCTTTAGAAGCAAAATTTCTATTTCTAGAACTCCCCCTTTCTGGCCCCTGATTTGCGTTTTGGCTGAATCTGCAGCCGCCCCATAGGTGTCGCCGTCGCATTGGTGAGGTCTTTTTTTCTCCAGGGTCCCTTAATTTGGAGGTGTCATTTTTTGGAATATGCTATTTATACTGACAAATGTTACTATTCTTCGTAGGAATTTTTTTCTCATATCTCTGCACTGTGGGCACCTTGAGACATTCTGACCGGATCCACGACCATTTTTTTCTGTGCTGGAGGCGATGGCGATGTTCAGTTGAGCTCATCTCACTCGAGGAGTCCAGTTTGCAATTGGAGCCCGGAGAAAACATTTCCGGGCGCCTCTTCCAGTACGATGGTAGTGCATCTCGCAGGTAATGGCGAATGTCGGTTGATTCTGACCAATATTCAACTTGCTTCAGAAGCCGACAGTATTTACGGAGATGTCTCCTCCAATCCCTCTACCGCAACTCTCCATGCTTCAAGTTGAGGGGAATTGACCAAGGATCGTCCATCTTTTGGTTTGGTGCGTCCACCCTTTCTTCTTGCTCCAACCAATCGGGGCATTGCTCCTCGAAAATGATCCTGTTCTCTTGCATTTGATCACGTAAATTTGCCTTTACCTCCGAGGCTAAACGATGTGGGAACGTGCGGCATGCCCACCTGTCACGCATCTCCTGCCGCATGTCAACCATGACTTCCTCTGCAAAATCTTCTTAGTCGAGGGTGAAGCCGTCGAGGGTGCCCGGATTGGCGTCCTAGTAGGCAATTTTCACACCCCACAGGTGTTCCAGCCTCCCGGCATGGTCAACATCTGATGCAATGACGCCCCCGAGGCAGATTCCTCCCGAACTCCCATTTCCCGGGTGGTGGGATTATACGCCCCTAATTTCCATGTATTAACGCGCCCGGGGCTAAGCTTGTCCCACACTCGGACCTCCCATAGTCCATATTCCCGACCGCGGGTCCCGCACACATGGATCTTTTGCTCTTTTACTTGATGTATGTCGACGAGCCGCTGACCGCAAACCTACTTGGTCCACACCTGCCGCATAAGCACCTCTTGTGTCGAATGTTGCTGCGGCTGGAGGACTACGCATGTCGATCCCAACGGTCCCCTCACTGGTATCCTGCTTTGACGTACCAATGCCCGAGCCTTTTTCCGGCTTCTTTCCCCAATACATGACACTGACGGCGAATAATGGGATGTGCCTCAATTATGAGGGGTCCACCCGTGGCGGACCGCATGGGGCCAATTCGGTAGGACCTTCCATGGGCGCCGCTTCTCCTGCCGCTGTCCTGAAAGTCGTCACCCGTCTCAGCAGCAACTCCGGGTCAGGCTCCCCTGACAGGTCAAGTCCAAGAACTGCAACAGGCGTTGGAATTGCTCAACGCTTCTCAAACTACCTTATCCTGTTTTGGACCGTCCCAAAGTACTTGATTATGTTGTCCACCACTCCTTGCTGCTGTACCAGCATTCTCAGAAGCGTGGCCTCGTAGTCCCTACTGATCCACCTCTCCCAAATTGGATCCTGTAAATTTTGAAGCCGGTTCGGATCCCAGTTGCAATCTGTCCCTTATTTCTACTATGTCAGCGATCTCAGCGATTTTGGATATCATTTCAGCAGACTTGCATTTTTCAGCGATATCAGCGATTTACGGTATGATTTCTGGAGAAGTCAGAATGGATACCATCTATCATCCACAGGTTTGATGATTCGACTCTTTTGGTTCAGATGTGGCCTACTGTGGGCGGGCGCGCTGTTTTTTGCGTTCCTGGTGGCGTGCGCGTGCTCCGTGTTCTTCAATGCGGCGCCGATAGTCTGAAAAATGTTCTCGACCGCTACTAATGGTGTTAGATCTATCCTGCTGTGGAAATGGAAGCAAATGGGAAGTTTCGGCAACTCCAGTGGATGATACAAGACCGAGACTTAGTATCTGGCTAAACCCTGGGTGTGGTGCCTCTGCCGACACCTACAGGCCCCGTAAAAAGGGATTGGTACGCATTAATGGGCGCATTTGCTTCGGCTCTTGCCACGCCTACACGTATGGGGGATCAGGAGTCCCTTGAAGCTGGAGGAGCCCTAGTGTAACAGGAATGGAAGTGGATGTGGCTGCGGTAGGCACACCAAGAGAGACGAAAGTAACTGGATCGTTGCTCTGAAATGAATTTCTTCGCTGTCTTCTTTGTCATTTGTTTGCTTTGCCTATTAGCCGTGACAAATTAATCTTCCATGAAAATATAGAGAGTCAATCTTCGGAGACTGCGTGTGTTGAGCATGTTGTGTGCAGGTGCAGTGGGTAGACATGCTAAGGTTGGAGAATTGCACTTATGCATTTGATGCTAACCTCACATTTGTGTTCTGCCGTCCCACTCTGTTGACTTCCCTTATCAGTTTTAATGATCATTCATATCATTGGTGGAACACGGTTGGTTGGCCAATATCTTTCTTTTGTCAACATGTGGTGGGGCATGAGGATAGGTGTATATATATAGATATATCATGCGCATCTGCAAGTGTAATTCTGACGAAACATAGGTGATCCGGAGCGTCTGATCTCAATGCGCCAAAGCCTGTGCGTTGAAGTGTTCGTGGAGGCTGCTGGTCAAAGGTTGTTACGCCTAAACAATCAGGTGTTGATGAAGAATGAATTTTTTGTTTGTATATGGCAAATACCCGCATGTATATCACTCTAGTCCATGGTGCAGTACATCTCCGTGGGGTTGAAGTTGAACAAGAAAAACGAGGCGGGTCTTAAGGACCAATACGACTGGAAGGACAACTACAAGTACAGAGGACATCATGATCGACGACATCCAGATCGACGACGTCGAGAACTTCGAGGTGACAAAGAAGCAACGAATGGGGCCAACAACAACATTGACATCAATGTCAACAACAATGAGCAGGGGGAGTACGATTTCTTTGCCTTCATAGCCGGGAACACGAAGAGTTTCGGCAACAATCATTCGAACCGGGGAAGGACACCACCACGTGCAGGCAAACTACTACGAAGGGTGGACAATCTACCGTTGAGCCTAAACGAGTACATGCAGAAAAACAAGGGATGTTGGGTGTGCTATGGGAAGGGTAATGCCCACCAGCACGATCACACCAAGTGTGCGGTGTACGCGGCAGACAAGATGGAGTACCTCAAGCTGCACCCAGAGAGGGTTCCAAAGGAGAAAAGGATGCAGAATGGGAAGGATCGCCAAAGTTGTCAAGATGGTGGAGGTCAAAGTAAAGATCAACATGTACGCAAAATTTGGGACGTTGCGGAATATCTTTTGCAAGCAGGGGGGGCAGCTCCAACAAGTGCAAGGGCAATCATAGTTACATGGTGATCCTGGGCCCTTGAGCGTACCTCAGCTGGGCAGGGCTGAGCAGGAACACGCATAGAGGGGCCCCCACAGAAGTGGCTGCGCGGACCCCGAAGAAAGTCCGGGAAATTAAGAAGGCATCACCAATGCCAAACAAGCCCAACAGCCAAAGTCATTTGAGCACCCCACGACTTGGTCAACTCTTGCCGACAAAGTGGAGGTGGGAAATGTGAGGAAGATACAGGTTGATTCAGATGAATCGCAGATTTTTGTGGATAGGCATGACCGACCCAAAATCTACCAGATACGAGACCACACACTGGAAGTACGCCATACTCTGCGCTTTCTGCAAGTGGTCCGGGCATATTGGCTTGCAACCCGTTGTGGTGTGCACGGCCCACCAAGGCCTGCAGAGTTAGCACATGGAGCACGTCAACAACCCCTCGGCCCTGGCCGCCCGACCCGCCCAGTGGCTTGAAACACTCGCCAAGTTTGACTTGAGTGTAGTGTATGTGCCCCGCAAGGGCAACACTGTGGCCGAATGCCTCAGTCCTTGGGCCTACCCAGCCAGGAAAGCATGGATGGACATCTCCATGCATGGCGACGCCGAGGAGACAGCGGACGCCAACCGCATCATCGAGGGAGATCGTCTCCTGGAAGAAGTGGACGCCAAATGCTTTGTGGTGATGGATCCCGCGCGGAGTTGGTCCAAGTCCCAGACGCCAAGGCACAAGTGATGGAGGAAGATATGGTACGAGCCATTGAAGAAGTGCGATCGGTTTTGATGGAGGATTGGTCGGATGATTCTGCAAACTCGGACCATTGGCTCAAGAATTGGAATGCAGTGAGTGCGCCATCCGACGACAGAGGGATTGGCGGAAGACGGGGACAAGGTTTTTCTCCAAGATAAGCTTTCTGTTCCCGAAGACCGGGTGGAGAACTTGATTGACGACTGGCACAACGCTCAGTTGATGCATCCGAGACGGGACAAATTGCGGAAAGACCTGCAGTTGAGGTTTTGTTCCCTCCGGGTTATTCTGCAGTGCTGCATCGGTATTGCAAGGCGTGTGCTGTTTGCAGGGCCACCAATTATCTGAACTGGTCAACGGCTGGAAACCCCGTGTACACCGCCATTCTTGAGAGTCCCATGAGGTTGATTTCGATGGATGTCTTTGCGATCCTGGAACTCACTGTGGAAGGCGAGGTCTTGGATAGTGTTAATGTGGCGGTTGAGCGCCACAGTGGATACATGGTTGCGGTTCGGGGCAGAAAATCCAAGACAAAGGACAAGAGTGACAAGCACGGACTGGGCCTGCAAGCCAAGACCGTGGAGCAAGCAATGTTCCGGCATTGGATGACGGTGTTTGATGTCCCAGCTGTGACATGCAGCACCAGGGGTACGCAGTTCGTTGGCACATGGTTTCGCACGATGTGCAATTATATCGGCGTGAGGCATGCCAAGACGGTGGCATATGACAGCTGCCCCAACGGAAGCGCGGAGGTGGCTGGCCGGCACTTGTTCGAAAGGTTACGGCAATTGCATATTCAGGAGCCTTGCAGAAGATGGTATCATTCCATTTGGAGGTTTCTGCAGGCATATCACAATTTGCCCGGACCATCTGGCTTGTCCCCCCCTCGTATCCATTTCCTGCGGGATCGAGTTCCACGTACTCTTCCGTGGATGAGCCATGGTAATGTGGCAAAGGAGGCCAGTGCCATGATGTCCGAAGCCAACGACGCGGCCAAAAAAGTCTGTGATACGATGGTGCCGCAGCATGCAAAGAGGGCCAAGCATGTTCTGTCCGGGGAAGGTCACAAGTATCGGCTTAAGGACACCGGGTTAGTGGAGCGGCACCACAAGGACTTCCTGTCCCGGCACCGGCAGCAGTCATGGTACCTATCCGGTGTCTTATTGCGAAGGACCGGGCAGGATATCTATGTGATCCAGGTGGGGAACAAAAAGAAGGTGGAGCGCGACCGTACTCAATTGCTTTCGTGAGAACCGGATCCCCATGGTCGTCCCGTTACCTTTGAGTTCACCGTGGACGCCTTCGAATCCGACAACGACGGAGAGGAGGACAAGTACACCACCGAGCGCATCCTCTCGGACATGCCTGATCCCAGCACAGCGAGGGGACGGATATACAAGGTCCGATGGAAAGGCTTTGCTGCATTGAGGGACTCATGGGAACCTCTGAGCGGCTTTGTGCCGCGGTACACTTCTGTATGGCTGGACTATGTCAAGGCCAAGAACATCAAGTTGGATGTCAAGGTTGTGCTGGTCTACATGGTCAGGAGCGACCGGAATGGGGACCATCACTCGTTATGCATGCTTTTTTTTTGCATTTCAATTTTCTTTACCGCAGCGATGTACATACAGTGGCTCAGAACCGCCAAAGTATCCTCCAGCCTAATTTCCTTGACAGGAACTAAGATCAGTCTTGGATTGTGTTCATTTTTTTTGTCCGTGCACAATCGGTTGCCGCTTGCTCAGGAGATTCCCACAGAACCATGTTTGTCAAGGCCCCTTCATCTTTCCTATTTATTTCGGAGGAGCCTTAGGTAAGTGAATCGGCGGTAGCAACAACCCCGCTACATGAGATTGTTCGTAGACTTTTAGGCTGGAAATCCACAGTCTACGGGGGATATGAAGTTGATGTGTATTTGCTTTCCTCTCCTCACCCACATTGTTTTGTTGATTTTTCGTCACCTCTCGTCCGAGCCATTGCAGCCAATTGCAGATTGCAGGACCCAATGGGGACCCCCTGTGTGGCTAATTTGCCTCCCCGAGTACCATTTCTATCTTTAGTACATCACATTCCACTTTGGGAACACCCGTTCTACTTTTAGAAGCATAAATTCTACCTTTAGAAGCAAAATTTCTATTTCTAGAACTCCCCCATTCCGGCCCCGTTTGGCGTTTTGGCTGAATCTGCAGCCGCCCCATAGGTGTCGCCGTCGCATTGGTGAGGTCTTTTTTTCTCCGGAGTCCCTCAGTTTGGGGATGTCATTGCTTCGAATATGCCATTTACATTGACAAATGTTAGTATTCTTCAGAGGAACGTTTTTCTCATATCTCTGTACTGTTGGCACCTTGAGACATTCTGACCGGATCCACGACCATCTCTTTGTGTGCTGGAGGCGATGGCGATGTTCAGTTGAGCTCATCTCACTCGAGGAGTCCAGTTTGCAATTGGAGCCCGGAAAAAAAAAATCCGGGCGCCTCCTCCAGTACGATGGTAGTGCATCTCGCAGTTAATGGCTAATCTCGCTTGATTCTGACCAATATTCAACTTGCTTCAGAAGCCGGCGGTATTAACGCAGATGCCTCCTCCAATTCCTCTACCGCAACTCTCCATGCTTCAGGTTGAGGGAAATGGACCAAGGATCGTCCAACGTTTGGTTTGGAGCGTCCACCCTTTCTTCTTGCTCCAACCAATTGGGGCATTGCTCCTCCCTAATGATCCTGTTCTCTCGCATTTGATCACGTAAATTTGCCTTTACCTCCGAGGCTAAACGATGTGGGAACGTGCGGCATGCCCACCTGTCACGCATCTCCTGCCGCATGTCAGCCATGACTTTCTCGGCAAAATCTTCTTAGTCGAGGATAAGAACGTCGAGGGTGCCCGGATTGGCGTCCTAGTAGGCAATTTTCACACCCCACAGGTGTTTCAGCCTCCCGGCATGGTCAACATCTAATGCGATGACGCCCCCGAGGCAGATTCCTCCCGAACTCCCATTTCCCGGGGGGTGGGAATATACGCCCCTAATCACATTCCACTTTTGGAACACCCGTTCCATTTTTGGAAGCATAAATTCTACCTTTAGAAGCAAAATTTCTATTTCTAGAACTCCCCAATTCCGGCCCTGTTTCGCGTTTTGGCTCAATCTGCAGCCGCCCCATAGGTGTCGCCATCGCATTGGTGATGTTCTTTTTTATCCGGGGTCCCGCAGTTTGGAGGTGTCATTTTTTCGAATATGCTATTTATATTGACAAATGTTAGTATTCTTCAGAGGAACGTTTTTCTCATATCTCTGTACTGTGGGGACCTTGAGACATTCTGACCGGATCCACGACCATCTTTTTGTGTGCTGGAGGCGATGGCGATGTTCAGTTGAGCTCATCTCACCCGAGGTGTCCAGTTTGCAATTGGAGCCCGGAAAAAATTTTTCGGGCGCCTCCTTCAGTACGATGGTAGTGCATCTCACAGTTAATGGCAAATCTCGCTTGATTCTGACCAATATTCAACTTGCTTCAGAAGCCGGCGGTATTTACGGAGATGCCTCCTCCAATCACTCTACCGCAACTCTCAATGCTTCAAGTTGAGGGGAATGGACCAAGGATCGTCCAACCTTTGGTTTGGAGCGTCCACCCTTTCTTCTTGCTCCAAACAATCGGGGCATTGCTCCTCCCTAATGATCCTGTTCTCTCGCATTTGATCACGTAAATTTGCCTTTACCTCCGAGGCTAAACGATGTGGGAACGTGCGGCATGCCCACCTGTCACGCATCTCCTGCCGCATGTCAGCCATGACTTTCTCGGCAAAATCTTCTTAGTCGAGGATAAGAACGTCGAGGGTGCCCGGATTGGCGTCCTAGTAGGCAATTTTCACACCCCACAGGTGTTTCAGCCTCCCGGCATGGTCAACATCTAATGTGATGACGCCCCCGAGGCAGATTCCTCCCGAACTCCCATTTCCCGGGGGGTGGGAATATACGCCCCTAATCACATTCCACTTTTGGAACACCCGTTCCATTTTTGGAAGCATAAATTCTACCTTTAGAAGCAAAATTTCTATTTCTAGAACTCCCCAATTCCGGCCCTGTTTCGCGTTTTGGCTCAATCTGCAGCCGCCCCATAGGTGTCGCCATCGCATTGGTGATGTTCTTTTTTATCCGGGGTCCCGCAGTTTGGAGGTGTCATTTTTTCGAATATGCTATTTATATTGACAAATGTTAGTATTCTTCAGAGGAACGTTTTTCTCATATCTCTGTACTGTGGGGACCTTGAGACATTCTGACCGGATCCACGACCATCTTTTTGTGTGCTGGAGGCGATGGCGATGTTCAGTTGAGCTCATCTCACCCAAGGTGTCCAGTTTGCAATTGGAGCCCGGAAAAAATTTTTCGGGCGCCTCCTTCAGTACGATGGTAGTGCATCTCACAGTTAATGGCAAATCTCGCTTGATTCTGACCAATATTCAACTTGCTTCAGAAGCCGGCGGTATTTACGGAGATGCCTCCTCCAATCCCTCTACCGCAACTCTCAATGCTTCAAGTTGAGGGGAATGGACCAATGATCGTCCAACCTTTGGTTTGGAGCGTCCACCCTTTCTTCTTGCTCCAAACAATCGGGGCATTGCTCCCCCTTAATGATCCTGTTCTCTCGCATTTGATCACGTAAATTTGCCTTTACCTCCGAGGCTAAACGATGTGGGACTGTGCGGCATGCCCACGTGTCACGCATCTCCTGCCGCATGTCAGCCATGACTTTCTCGGCAAAATCTTCTTAGTCGAGGATGAAGCCGTCGAGGGTGCCCGGATTGGCGTCCTAGTAGGCAATTTTCACACCCCGCAGGTGTTCGAGCCTCCCTCGATGGTCAACATCTGATGCGATGACGCCCCCGAGGCAGACTCCGCCCGAACTCCCATTTCCCGGGGGGTGGGAATATACGCCCCTAATTTCGATGTATTAACGCGCTAGGGGCTAAGCTTGTCCCACGCTCGGACCTCCCATAGTCCATATTCCCGACCGCGGGTCCCGCACACATGGATCTTTTGCTCTTCCACTTCATGTATGTCGACGAGCCGCTGACCGCAACCCTACTTCGTCCACACCTGCCGCTTAAGCACCGCTTGTGCCGAATGTTGCCGCGGCTGGAGGACTATGCATGTCGATCTCAACGGTCCCCTCACTGGTATCCTGCTTGGACCTACCAATGCCCGAGCCTTTTTCCGGCATCTTTCCCCCATACATGACACTGGCGGCGAATAATGGGATGTGCCTCAATTATGAGGGGTCAACCCGTGGCGGACCGTATGGGGCCAACTCGGTAGGACCTTCCATGGGCGCCGCTTCTCCTGCCGCTGTCCTGAAAGTCGTCACCCGTCTCAGCAGCAACTCCGGGTCAGGATCCCCTGGCAGGTTAAGTCCAGGTACTGCAACAGGCGTCGGAATTGCTCAACGCTTCTGCAACTACCTCATCCTGTTTTGGACTGTCCCCTAGTACTTGATTATGTTGTCCACCACTCCTGGCTGCTGTACCAGCATTCTCAGAAGCGTGGCCTCGTAGTCCCTACTGATCCACCCCTCCCGAATTGGATCACGTAAATTTTGAAGCCGGTTCGGATCCCAGTTGCAATCCGTCCCTTATTTCCACTATGTCAGCGATCTCAGCGATTTTGGATGTCATTTCAGCAGACTTGTGGATTTCAGCGATTTCAGCGATTTACGGCATGACTTCTGGAGAAGTCAGAATTGATACCATCTATCATCCACAGTTTTGAGGATTGGACACTTTTGGTTCAGATGTGGCCTACTGTGGGCGGGCGCGCTGTTTTTGCGTTCCTGGTGGCATGCGCGTGCTCCGTGTTCTTCAATGCGGGCCGATTGTCTGAAAAATGGTCTCAACGGGGACTAATGGTGTTAGATCTATCCTGTTGTGGAAATGGAAGCGAATGGGAAGCTTGGGCAACTCCAGTGTATGATAGAAGACCGGGACTTCCTATCTGGCTAAACCCTGGATGTGGTGCCTCCGCCCACACCTACAGGCCCCGTAAAAACGGATTGGTACGCATTAATGGGCGCATCTTCTTCGGCTTTTGCCACGCCTACACATATGGGGGATCAGGAGTCCCTTGAAGCTGGAGGAGCCCTAGTGTAACAGGAATGGAAGTGGATGTGGCTGAGGTAGGCGCACCAAGAGGGAAGAAAGTAACTGGATCGTTGCTCTGAAATGAATTTCTTCGCTGTCTTCTTTGTCATTTGCTTGCTTTGCCTATTAGTCGTGACAAATTGATCTTCCATGAAAATAAAGAGGGTCAATCTTCGGAGACTGCGTGTGTTGAGCTTGTTGTGTGCAGGTGCAGTGGGTAGACATGCTAAGGTTGGAGAATTGCACTTATGCATTTGTTGCTAACCTCACATTTGTGTTCTGCAGTCCCACTCTGTTGACTTTCGTAATCAGTTTTAATGATGATTCATGTCATTGGTGGAACACGGTTGGTGAGCCAATATCTTCCTTTTGTCAACATGTGGTGGGACATGAGGATAGGTCATAGGCAATTGAGGGCAAGGATAGTCATCGGTCAAGATGGGGATTCTCACTCCCAAGTGCATGCACGCTCTCCTGGGTCATGGTTAGGCGCTCTCTTGGGTCATGGTTAGGCGAACTTCTCTCTCCATATACATGCTCTTCGGATTGGCTTCGGGTGAGGTTCTCTGTTAGGGCATGAATGGGTGAGGGTCTCTCTCTTAGGGCAGGGATTTGCTTAGGCGGCTCAAGTTGCAGAGTTGAAATCTGCCCAAACGTGCCTGTCTGCACCACCCAGAAAAAATAGTTGTTTGGGGGATCGGAAAACAAAGAGACATGAAATCAAGCAAAAAATTGATTACTTGGAACGTTTTGATTTGTTTCTAAGATAACCGACTGCCGCAAAAAAAAATTGATCTCCCTAAAAATGCACTGCTTTTTTTGGAAACCATGACTTTCGCTTTCTTCTACAGCTTATGCTGTCATATGAAAATACCCATTAGCTAGCAATCCTTTCGAAAGCCAGTTTCTGAAATCCATGTTGCATGCATTTTTTCACACCCTTCTTTGCACGAGGCCTCGCGCAAACATCAGCACCACAGCACAATAAAATGCATCGGGGGGAAAAATGTGCCGCACAAAGTGACAGCAAAAAGCTCGTCGACGAGGAATGCATAGCGCGAGCCTTCGCGCATATTATATCAGAACAACCAAAGAAATTACTTTTTCTTCGGAGCACCTTGCAGCTTAGCACCCATAGACTTAGCAATGGACGTCTTACCCTTTGGCGGTGGCTTTGCGGGTCTGTCTCTTGGCTGGGACTGACGAGCCGGCTGCTTGAATGGAAGTCTGGCCCCGCTCTCCTCGGAGCCCGGTCTCACTGCCGCTGTCGTCGCTGTCTTGCGTTTGGAGACCTGCGGTTCTTCCCCCTATTCGTCTTCGCTCTCCTCCTCCTCATCCCCATCACTCTCGTTGGTACGTTCACCGGTACCCGATTTTGCTGCCTGAGGCTTGGAAGCAGTCTTCTTCTTCTTGGGGGCAGGTTCCTCACCAGTTGACTTCCGCTTTGCTGCAGGAGCCTGTGCTTCTGCAGCTTGACCCTTCTGAACAATCTCTTCCTCCTTCAGCTCGCACGCATCAGAACCCAACTTTTCATCCCGAACCCAAAGTGAGAATACCACGGTTTGTCCAGTTGGCCTGCTGGTCTCAATCACCAGACTCGTCCAGCTTCGACCCCTGTGACAAGACGTGGTTCAGCTGATTCTGCACTCTGTTGACCCAATCAGAGAGACTGTCGTTGGACACACCAAGAAGGTACATGCGAGCATCCGGCTCGATGGCAGCAATCTTGCACACCAGGTCTGGTTGATGATCAATGATTGCAAAAGATGGCCTGAAGCCCTTAGTCTCCTTCAGGTGATTTAGGTGAGTATCGAAATGGCACATAACATTCAGTGTCTACCATCTCCTGTACTTGAGTGGGTCCAAATGTCAGATATTTCCGAAACTGCAAAGAGAGAGAAATCTTTGCGCGAGGCCTCGCGCAGAGAGAGGACATAACAACGAAATTATACCTTTCTGCTCCAGCTATCAGGTGCCAAAATCAGCAACCAGCGAACGTCGAACAAAGTAGGATCCCCCGCTGCCTTGGGTTCGATTGGCCAACTGAAGATGGGAATCCGCAACATGTTGCCAACGCGCGGCGCGTTGAAATCATTGTTAAGGCGCCGCTCTGTCTCCGTGTCCAGAGAGTAGTACATGTTGTCAACAACAGTTTGAGAACCGCAGATAAGTGTATCAGCACGCGCCATTTCTTTATACAACCAGGCCGGGCACATTCTTCTCAGGATCAAGATGTTCAAATATGTTGCCGTTGATGACAATCAGGTTCTTGTCAATATCAGAGAACCGCCTCGGTTGTTCGTGCACCAGAGCTGCGATTCGGGTCGCCTTCATTCCGAGAGTTTGACTTGCCAGCAATGGATCCTGCTGTTCCACTGTCTTGAAGTCACCAGTAACGCCAGCAGCTACGGGGAGCACACGGCTCTTGGTAACCTCTGTTCCCAACAGTCTTTGGACATTTAGCATTTTCGTGGGAACGGGTTTGACTTTCTCTGCCACCTGCCACAGTGGTGCGCGCAACATGGATTTCCACGCCGGCCATGGACAGCGACTTTTGCCTTCAGGTTGACGCCAATAGCCCCATTTGCCAAGAGTTACCTTCAGGGCTTGCTTTCTAAGTGCAGAAACCCCTTTGCGCTGCGCATGTCTTTGGCTACAGAACAGAAAAGGAGAAGGTGTCGCACCGCTGTGTAGAGAGAGAACTTAGGCCTTATCGATGATACCCACCTTTTTCAGGTCGGACGTACTGGCCACTCCCCGGGTGGTCCAGATGCAGTGAGACCCACTGTTCAAGGATGATGGCGTCGAACGATTTCCGCAACGACTTGAGGGTTGTTTTCTCTTCCTGCATCTCTGCTGCCACTGTCTTGTAGAACTCCGGCAAGATGACACCCTCCAGTTTCCTTAGTGCGTTCTTCGAGACTTTCTCCTCTTTATCATGGAACTTTTGCAGACCTTTCACAGCATCCGGGCAAGCATAATAGGCAAACATCATGATATCGTTCCACAATTTATACGTATTATACTGAAAATGACAAGGTGATTCGCGAGGTCTCGCGCAACGAGCAGCCTCAAACCAACGTAAAATGAACATACAAATTGACCCGGTTGTTTCAGTTCAGTGGTCAGAACAAGGGCACTTATCTGCACAGCATCCGCAATGGCAATCTTGAGATTGTTGTATGTGTCAGGTAGGATCCGCCGCCGCTGATCTTCAACACATCGAATGAGGTTATCTGCCACCTCATACAGTGGTATGGGCTCAACGTCTTGTGCGCTTCCTTATGCTTGGCCCGCCAGTTTCGCACGCAAGGCCTACGGTGTATCAGGCTTCAAAATATTGGCCGTGCACGTGGTATGCCACTTGTACAAGTCGCGACATGCTGCCCGTCGTTTCTCCCAAATCTTCAAAACCGCTTCAACGCTATGCTGTCCAGATACACACTAATAATCGCCATCTGCGAAAAGAAGACAGGTCCATGCGCGAGGGCTCGCGCAACAAGAGAACGAACAGTCGGTTCAAAACATACTGTTGTCTTCCGAGAGAACGACGTGTATGGGGCCTGTTGGTGGTGCTGCTTCAAGTGACTCAATACGCTTTTGCAGTAACTTTGCATCTTTCTGTCTGATCTGTCCTTTTGTCTTCTCTGGGTTGGTTCTCACGTTGTCCAGCTCAACCTCCACACACTTTCCATCTGGCTGCAGGTAGTCCTGGATGTCTGTACCCATTGTCAGGCCAGGATCTGGTGTTTCTTTCTACTTCCGCCCCCTCTTTGGCGTTCCAGTGTCAGATTCCGATTCTTCAGGGTCATTGTCGGTTCGTCACCTGTCTTTTTGGCGGTACTTGCCATTCTGCGATAGGAAGAAAGCCTGTTTCGCAAGAAAGGTTCAAATGGTCGACAAGAATCGATGTGTGACGCATTTTTACCGAAAACGGGTAAGGTATTGCTCAGAATGCAAAACTGAGAGGTACCGCAACTGTTTTTGCTAACAACCTTGCGCGAGGCGAGAGGGGGTGTAATCACCTGTTGTTCCACGCTGTTTGCGCGAGGCCTCGCGCATTACTGCATGGTCTCCAATCTTCTTCGAACGTTCCGGATCGTGTAACCTTCTCTCTGCTCCTCCAACACACTGCGTACGGGAAGCAGCTCCGACAATGTTCTGTTGAAACTAGCCTTAAGCGGCCCCTGCGGAGTCAGCACTAGCAACACAGACACAAGGACTTGTTTGTAATGGTTAGAACCCTTTGGAATTGGAAGAGACGGTGGAAAGCTGGGTACACCCCCGCGTCGCCAATGTGCCTGGATTGCAGAAGTAGGCTCTGCGCACCAGCTAACCCAAGGCACGTACACACGCTCTGCGTTCAAGTAAGCAGTAAACCGCTGACGAGCCGGTTTGAAAAAGGAATTGGAAATTTTGGAGACATTTACCCTATGACCTTCTTTCCGGATAGTGATTAGATGGTACAGATCGTCAACATCGCCAATGGTCACTGCACCTCTGTTTTGCCCTTTTGTTGTTACAAGGCTGGAGAGCAGACTTTCACGAAACTCCTCAGCAAAAGCCTGTCCAGGCATGGCTGAGTGCCATGCAGTGTTGCATAATACGCCAGTTGCAACAGTGTGTTTGTACTTTAAAAGTGTGCCCCCATGTTCAAACGGTCCAAAAGACACATTACAATCTGCAATCCCTCAGAAGCAAAAACACCTGTGTTAGCGGTCTCACTGGCGCAATTGCACTGCCTTACGAGGTGTCCTAGGTATAGTAACATAGGACAGTATTGTGGCAACAGAATCTGCATGGCTGTACACACAGCGTACCGAAGACGACTTGGCCGATTAGCTGGACATGCCAACCCAAGGGAGTGACATTTCCTGTTGAAACGCCGTATGTGGGGGCCCATACCCAACAGCAGTGCACCAACAGTTATCTCCATTGTGATCAGCTTGGGAAAACAGGGGACTGTGTCACCGCTGCGCAACAAACCCTTGAGGGAAAAAGGCACAATCTGCCAGGAAGAGCGGAATCTTTGTGTAACGCAAAATATTTACGCGTCCCAGGAACCATTTAATATAGGGTGTGACTGCAAAAATAGTCCGAAAATCCAAGCTGTTGTTTTTTCACCATACATAATCTTACAAATGCGGTAATGGATGTTCTCGTCACATAAAACAGGCACAAGTGGTCAAGTGTGTTGTGCCAAGTCCCTAGTGAATTGCAGTATGTTAAAAAGCGATATGTTGCTGCTTACATTTTCTTTGCTTAGACAGAGGGGCCGCCAATACGGTCTCTTGGCAGGCACTGGAAATAATGTCAAGCGGTGCCCTAATGTTTCGCACAACAGGCTGCGTGCTTGCAAATTTTAGATCAGGCAGGATACGTGCAAAGGTTCCCTCGGTGTCCCTCAGCATGCGCGCAACAACAGCAACACGCCGTTCAATTTTTTGCATGCTAGGATGACCATGCCAGTAGCGTGGTGCATCCCGTAGTAGCAAGACAGCCAACGCTGTTGCGTTAAGGTTCTTGTCGTTGTTGTCAGGTTTATGGTAAATTGTTTGTTGTACCAGTTGTCCATCCACAAAACAATCCACTGCTGGTGTATTTTGTTCCATGTAGTCTGTAACCTGACTGCGGCCCTTTCCTTCACTGAAGGTAAGCTATATCGCGCCAGACCGGACCTTGCTAAAGAACGCCGCTGCGCCGTACTCCCCTCTATCTCAATAACAGACTTTGCTTTTCCCTGGTAGGGAACTGCGCGGCGGCGCATCATTAAATAAAGGCGCCAGGCCTCTTCTATCAAAACAGCAACCCATACCTTACCCTCTGCGATGATTGCCTTTTCAACGCTGCAACGCGTCCGTTCATTTTTGCGGAGACGCAGAGAAAACACAAACAACAATCGTGCGCCCTCGTCCCCTTCTTTTAGTTCTTCCCACAAATCTTCTGCCGTGCGACGCGGCGGTTCCTGCACCTAGGCTTTTATGGCAGGTACGTTTACCTAAATGGCCCGCAATCGCAAATGCATGCCCCCATGTGGAGTATGTTGTTATTGTTGCCACGTTTTTTTGAAAGACATACATTCACGATATCGTGTCTGTGTTCTTTTTTTCATAACAATCCAGTAGATGTTAAATTTTTGCACAACAAGCATTGGCCCGTAGGATGGGGTGTCATTGGGGTGCATTGGGACGAGCAAAATTCCGTTTGACCCTTCGTCAATGTTTTCCAGGGTTTTTACTAATTCGGTTGATGTAATCCTGCCTTGTTGTCCCGTCTATTCTATGTGTGTATTGAAAATCAGGCCGGATCTTTGACTATGGTACGCAAATTCAACGAAACCTGATTGGTAAGTCCGGGGGCAAGTAAATGTCACTGCATCCTACATACACACCTACATCCTCCACATGTAGTATCTGATCACCACGCTTGTTCTTGCCCCATGCAGTTCACCTGCATGGTGATCATCAGATGTGTTGTTCTAGTCTGGATCTCCTCATACGAGGTCGGAGAGAAATGTGTTGCTGCATGGCACCACAATGACGCCCCATGCAACAACACAAGCAAATGCATGTAAATTTTGGTATTTATGACCAAGAGACCTCAGATCTGTGCTTCCTTACGCCAACCCGTCCACTACAAATTTTGAACTGCGCTCCATTCGTCATTTTCCTCCTACTTTGATTAGTTGCTCGTTCTGTAGCCCGTGATTTACGTCCAACGGCGCCTGCCAGCTGAAATTGCGCTACCGGCAGCTCGCGCACCGCAGCTGGCTGGAGGCACCCTATACGCCAATGGCAAGAACAAAAAAACTATTGTTCCTGCTTTTGTGTCAGCAGAAATTCCAAATTGTGATTGTTCCGTCCTGTGGCCCTTGATTCGCGCCCCACAGGACGAGCCACGGACGCCTGCCGCAGGACTTGAAAGACGCAGCTAAAAGACGCAAAAGAGATGGTTCCGAAGCGTCGAAATCCGAATGGCGCACACAGGAGCCATTGGTATGTAAGAACGGTCCTGTTTAGGCAGATTTCCACGCCGTGTCGTACAATGGGTCGTAAATGACGTCCCATCAAGTGTTCCATCCCTTGCAGTCGGCTGGAGCACAAATTATGACGGCCAATGCATTATGCATAGCTTAGACATCAGTTTCAAGCTGACTGCGTCAGAGGAAAGCAGGGATCTGGCAGCGTGCCACCAATCTCCGAATACGTGTCCAATGGCTCGTAAGTCACGTCCCATCGCGTGTCGTGTGTCATGCACCGCACTACAGCAAATTACACAGTGCCGGCCACAGTTTCCAGCCTTTCGACATTCATTTGTAGGTGTCTGAGCCTGCGAAGTGCACGGATTTTGCTTCCCGTAACTCGGAAATGCGCTGCCCGTGGTTCGGCTCGTAAATCACGCCCCCTCGTATGTCCTGGTGTGTGTCCACTCCGTCCGTCTGCAGGACGGATTGTCTGACGAGACCCACGAGCCGGATGTAGCCCTCGAAGCAGGCGCAAAGCTAGAGGCCGATTTGGACGACGAACCAGACGCAAAGGAAGATGCTGAGGATGCTAAGGACGCTGAGGATGGGGATAATGTGGTCAGTGAGGAGGAAGAGGAAGAGGAAGAGGATGAGAGCCATGAAGATGATGATGCTGATGAAACGGATGCTGCTGCCCATCTGCATGTGAAGCTTACGTCAAAGGAACGCGAAACGATTTGGAGCCAGGAGACATTGCTACTGGAAACTGTGCTAAGGCAGAAGTGCCAGAGGTGGAGCCTCGTGTGCAAAGGGATTTGGACATCAGATGGGTTTTTGGAGACGGCAAAGGACTACAGCAGATTGATTGTGACCAGCTACGATGGAGCCACTGGTCGGATTTATACTGCACTGCTTGCCCGATTTCAGCAAGGACTGAAGCAACACTAAAACATCTCTATTTGCATGGAACTCATGCCCCCATCTACTGCCTTCCAGTGGGAGTGGAGACCAGATTGTCAGTCGGAGACCCTGGATCAAATATGTCCACCAGTGTCTCTGCACTTCAGCCTCTGCTGCGTCTCCGAAATGCCCAACAGCTGCATGTCAAAGGAAACTCCCATAATTTTGGATTCTTGTTACTTTGCTCAACAATCAAGGGTGCCAGACTCAGTCTTGAGGATGCGGACAACCAGTTGGAGGCCACTGCCAGCGTAGGGGGATCTGGATCTGATGCATTTCCCTGTGAGGTGCACTCAACGCTTGGCAAGATGAAGAGATCACTCGCAGACATCAAGACACAGCAAGAGGAGCTTGGTAAGAAGCAGGACAACCTGTCTTCTGCTGTTGAAGAGGCACGAGACTTGATCAGAAGCATGAAGGATGACCTCAAGTCTCTCACTAAGAGAGCAAAGCCTGCCCCTGTCACTGCCCCTGCCCCTGCTTGGCTTTGGCCGGGTTTGCAGCCGCGTATGGCCCAGGGTATGGAGCTGGCATTGACTCAGAACACACAGAGCGCACAGAACGCCACGCAGTGATGAACAGCTATGTGTACACTGCTGACAGCATTTTGCATTCCTGCTGTGTGCCATTGGGACAACATTTACGTGCCATTGCATGTGTCAATTTTTCAAATGTTGGGTGCCCCAATATAGGCTGCCCTTCAGGCATTTTCACATCTGAAACGGGTTGAAAAGCAGTGAATGAACAGGGACGAGAGCATTGTGATGTAGAGAGAGGCGGATGACTGCTGAATGGGCCTATTCCACATTGGACGGTGCGATGGGGCAACATTTACCAGCCATGGGATGGGCCAACTGTGTCTCATTGACTTTTCCTGGGATGAGCACCAATTGAAACCTCTTTTTAACATATACGCGAAACCAACCCTAACGAAAGGATAGAGTAGGTGCCGGAACATAGAAAAGACAGCATGACGTGGCGGGACATTTCAAACACCCTTGGCTTGTTTCATGGGCCCACATTTTTTTGCCACCCTACGGGCCAACTTTTCTTTTTCAAATTACGGTAAGATGTTGAGTTACAATGAGACGGATGCAAATGGCGCAAAATGATGGTGGTATGTGCTTCCCAAAACTGTGGCACTAATAGCAACAAAATCCGATGGGGGGCAGTATTGCCCATTGTAAGAATTTGAGGAACCGTTTAGGGAAAAATACGTTGCATAAAAGCCTAGGTGTGTGAGCAGACATCGCGGAATACTGCAGATGCTGCGGCCACTGTCTTCTCAAGGTCGAACACTTTTTGCAGGGGCATTGTTACTGTGAGAAAAAATTGCGTAAATGTATTTTCCCAAAAATTGCTGTTCGAAGAACTTTCTTGCTTGAAACATCAACCTGTCAAACAGTTTTCGCGTGACCAAATGTTCAATGATTCGCTGGTGGCATGCACCATTTCCGGTTTACTGCAACAGTCTGGTGGTCCCACATTTAACTTGTTAGGCCTAATTGAGGTAGCCAGTTGCGGTGTGCTACCATCGCTGTTGGGCAGTGAAATCAGCGGTGACCACAGTATGAAAACTAGAGATGCCGGCAGGACCTGTATGGGCGCCCATGCAGCAGCGCCGCATCAAAGGGAATGTACATAATGTGTAGTTGGTGGATCTGTCCATTTTCTGTTTCTATGCGCGCTTATGACCTCCATTGCGCGAGGCCTCGCGCAAACATCACCAACAATTTAATGTTTCACATGGGCCATTCCATGCCCAAGGCCTCGCGCATGAAACTACAGTTTGTGCCGAAACATTTATACATGTCAAGATTCAGGGGTGTAGCAATATGGAGATTTATTCATTAATAGATTCATTTCTATCACTCCATCCTAATAATGGTAAAAAGCCATGTGTAGAAAGACGACAGGTTTCTCTTCTCCGACAACCTGCCTAATGTGTTGCGCTGTAGTACAATAATCCGACACAACGGAGCGCCTTTGTGCGAGGCCTCGCCCAAAGAATGGAAACCAAACAATACTTTTCCGTATATCAGCCCTGGGACATGTCATTCCTACGACAATATTTATTTTACTTTGCCCGTTCGCGACAGTCCAGACATATCAATTGAAATTATGATTATTTGATGCTTTTGAAAAACTTGTTGTTTTCCTACCTTTTCTGTTCTTTTTGACCCTCCAACTTGAGGCGCCTAAGATTGGTGATGGCTTGTTCCTCCATTTGAGGGATTGGGCTGAGGCGGGACAATTTCTCTTAAGGTTAGCATCGTGGCGGGCCTGTCTCTTTGGGACACACCATGGATGTGCTCTCATTCGACCCGGTAAATCTCTCCATTTGCAGTCTATCTGCAGGCCTGTAATGTAAAGCCAGCCAACAACATATGCCTGACACAGCAGATCCGCATTTGCATGACAGACAATCCACACATGGAGTGGAATCAGAGTTGCCTACTTGCATGTTCGTGAGACACAGAAGCAATTTTATGTATGCAACTCTTAGAGGAATTTGGTAAGAGGATGCCCCGGGTTACATGCAGAGACCTAGATTCAAATCATGACTTTGGTTCGCGACCCGCTAACCGCAGGGCCTCCAACAATTGGTCTATAGTATACACTAAACAGGTGAGGTTTGGTTGGCTGGTTCTTCTTGATGTTTCGTTTTCAAGCAACAAGGAAGCCCCCCAAGCTGGTGTATGTTATTGCTAAGTGATAGACACCCCACGTTTGGTGTGAAGTACTGGGGGATTGCCACCATATTGATATATGTATCACATACCAGGTGTCAGGTACTGTTTACTATTGATGTGAGGCTACTCTCTGGACTCATTGCAAGCTTATCACATATGTTCATTGGTGACTCATGAGGGTGAACATGTCATGCATGTTGCCATGCATTGCTTTGTGTTCAGACTCCAGGTCAGGATCATTGTTCATGTACGAAACTCAGTTTTTTCAATTTCATTTTGTCCCCATGTGGGCACCTGTGAGAACGAGACATGAGTAGCCAAGCTTCATTAGCGCAAGGCCCGATTTTGCACGAGATATAAATCAAATTGTGGGAGAGAGATGGAACATCTTCTCGTCTTTGCCATGGACGTGGAGGGTCTTTTGATGCTCCAATTGTATGCTGCAATTGCAGGGCGTCTTTCCCGGCTCTTTCCTTCTTTGTCCCTCTCCATGAATGAAGCATAAGCACGTTGGCAGTGTGTGCATGTTGGGGCACCTCTGCTTTGCCAGTCACGCCGGCCTAAGTGTGGATCAAATCAAAAGGTATCCTGACTTTGTCTTGTGTTCGTTTTGTTGGGACCTCAGGGTCTTTTCAACGGCGCAGGAAACCGGAATATTTGACAACAGGCAACGGAATGTTGGACAGGGCAAACACACGGGGTACAGGATCCTCCGAAGGACATTAAAGTGAGGAAAAATGCCCTGACTGCCTTTAATCTGCCTTCAGCCCCGAGGCCAAATGATGTGGAAACTTGCGGCATGCCCACTTGTGATGGATCCTCTGCCGCATGTCACCCACAATCTCCTGGGCAACATCTTCCCAGGCATGGATTAAGTCAACGTGGCTGATGGGATTCGCGTCGAAGTAGGGAAATCTCATACCTCGGAGATGTTCAATCCTCACGGCATCCCGGACATCCGAAGCGAGCACACCCCCAAGGCGGATTCCTGCTGAACTGCCCATTCCGGGGGGGGGGGGATTATACGCCCGTCATTTGGGGCTCAGCTCCTCCCACGTTCAGATTTCCGATAGTCCATTTTCCCGACCATGGATCTTCTGCTGTTCCAGTTGAACCATCTCGGCGAGGCGCTGACCTCAACGTTTCTTCGTCCAAACGTGTCGCATAAACAGCCCTGGTTTGGAACGTTGCGCGGCTGGAGGACTACTTATGTCAGTCTCAACAGTCTCCTCACAGGTTTCCCGCTTGGGTGTACCATTCCCCATGCTTTTTTCCGCCGTCTTCTCCCCCAACATGAAGCTGGCAGAGAATAATGCGATGTGCCTCAAAAATGAGGGGTCAACTCATGGCGGACCATATGGGGCCCATTCCATGGGACCTCCCATGCGCGCCACTCCTCCTGCGGCTGTCCTCAAGGTTGTTACCTATGTCATCAACGACTCCGGGGCAGGATCCCGTGGCAGGTCAGCGCCTGGTATCAGTATATCCGGTGCTGTGCACTGAAATACCTTCATTTACATTGTCCGAGGTTGTTCCACCTTCAGCGACATCATTTGTCTGCCTTGAAGCGGCCTGAAATTTTGACAGTCCAAAGATTTCCGCACTACTACCTGGCAACATATCCGCAGTACTATAACCGGCTGTGCAGTGCGTAAGAACACCTGTAATTGTATAGTTCCAGGTTCAATTCCTGGACCTCCTGTTGTTTTGATGACCTGTGCGCAGCCGCAGACAGGAGCACGCTGCTCACTTCTGGGGAGCGCGCACTCACTTCGCAATACAGCAGCAACAGGGACTTAAAATATTTTATCATCAGATTCGATTTCTGATGCACCAATGCATTATATTTTCGGAGCAGAGTTTATGTGTGTCTCACAGATTCACAAGTGCTTTCAAGCACAGTCCGCGGTTGAACGACACACTTATCAGTGTTTATCTTGAGCTGTGTGCAACGCATCCATGCAGGATGGTGGTCAGTTCAGCTTTTGAAACAATTTGGTTCCATGCGGAATGAAACTGATAAAGCTTATTGCAATATGGAGGCGGGATGAACGTATGTGGTTTCCTACTTGGTTGTCGCAAAGTTTTCAAATGGTGCAATGTTTTGCAAACAAATTTGAATAGCTCTTTGTAGAAATGTGCAAAGTAATGCATGTGTGGCAATACTTGATTGGGCCGATTTGGAATACATGTGGGGCAAAAAAGGTTTGTAAAAGTTTTGAACAAGTTGAGAGAAAAGTTTTGAATGTACTTGATGGCCAGGCTCCAAGAATGTCACGGAGTTCAACATGATTACACAAAAAACGATTTCGCATGTTATTGTATGGGTCTATGCAAAAAGAACGCAAGTTAGAGATGCAAGGGGTGGTAGTAAAGGGTTGCAATTATATTTTGAGCCACAACTTATGTCAGGTTGGGATGCTCATTGTTGTGGAGATGACCTCTTCCCACAATCTTTGCAAGTAGCAATCACTTTGTGATGAGAATGTGTGCCTTTTTGGCACGTACACAGCACCTATTAAGAAAGGCAAATTGTAATGTCAAAAATCAAACCGTATGAAACTCTATGAAATGAAACTCTAAACATGTTCGTGTTCGTTCGAAAGATTTGTTCCCTCAAATGATGAAAATGAAACTCAAATCGCTTCCAGGTTCGTTGCCTCTTATTTTGTTCGTTCGCAGCCCTGCAGGGATGCTCCCCTTGGCATAAGGGTGAGCAGAGCTGTCCCTGTACTCGCCCCAGGGGGTGCTGAGTCCAACAAGCATCTCTTCCCAGAGTCATGCTACCAAGACGACTGGACCCACATCTACGCCAAGTCTGAGGCTTTTGAGTCCAAGTTCCGGGCTGTGACTGACCCTGACGACGAGCAAAAGTGGCCAAAGGGGCTCACCGAGGAGGATGGCAAGCTCTACTGGAAGGGTAACTTGCTAGTACCGGGATCCCGGGTGCTTGAGGTTTGTGAAGATTTGCACCACCACATGATGCACCCCCGGGTTAGGAAGCAAGACTAGGACATGCAGCGCTGGTTGGAAATGGATGACATCGGTATTTACAATGCCATCAAGCGGGTCAAGAAGGGTGGTTCCGTCTGTCAGGCCTGCAATCCTTACGATCGGAACGTAAAGGGGGAAGCCCAACGGACGGTGATGTGTGACCAGCCCATGGACCTCTTCTGCATGCCCGAAGTGCGCATCGGGAAGGATGTTCTCGATTGTGTGTTCCTGTGTGTGGACCGACATAGCAGCTACAATGTGGCCGTCCCGGTGCGCAAAAAAGGGGTTGCTAGCCATGCAGGTTGCAGATGATTTGTCATTGGCTGACCGTCTTCGGCGTCCCCCGCACCATTTGCAGCGACCGTGGACACCAGTTCACTGGCGGCTGCCTCAAGGCTATGTGTTCAAGCATGGGGACACGGCATGCCAAGAACCTCGCCTATCTCAGCCCGTCCAATGGAGGAGCTGAAGTGGCTGTAAGGCAGCTTTTTCAGAAACTGCGCAGGATTCACCTCACCAACAAGCGCCGCAACTCGCTGGAGGAGATGTGGCCAGCCTTTCAGGCCCATCACGACACCCCCACACCGGGTGGCTTGTCGCCACACCAGATTCTCTTCAGCAGGGACCCCTGGGCCGGGGACTTCCCTTGTGAGATGGAACGATTGCTGTGGATGGCAGGGAGTTCTTTGCGCGGCAGGAGACTACGGCGTGGGAGATTCGCCAACAGCTTGAGGAACAGCATAACGTGCATCGCCTCAAAGTGTTTGGTTTCCGTCATGCCCTGCGCCCCCCGGCCCCCCCTGTGGGGCCTGATCCCCGGTTATGGGGACACATACTCCTCCTTGTGCTGACCCCCGTCATCCCTTTGTGTAGCCTATTAAAGGCCCACACTATGGGATTTGATAGGGGATATTGTTAGCCTTCATCCCCCCTTAACCTTTCCCCTCATTGCTTGTTTGACTTGAGCCTGCAGTAGGGATATCAGGGAACTCGGCGTGTTTTTCCGCCGCTTTTGTATTAGTCATTAGGGAATCAATTGCCCTGTTGATACCTATGCGAATTTGCCTTAAATTCGCATAGGTACAGAAGTTAGATATTGGCAGCGGCCTGGTGGTGAACTGGCGTCGCGCCAATTCGCGGGCGAACTGCCAGTTGGGATCTGGCGACCCAAATCGCGAGACCATGAACCGGCCTTTACGGAAAGTCCATCCTGTTGACCTGAATTAATTCTGACTGCGCGGTTGTAATAGTCAAGACTTAGTTTATGATAGGGAATTAAAAGTTCAGGTTCCGGTGCCACTATTTTCAAAAACCACCTAACGTCATGATGCCTAGCCATTTAAAGTATAGGGATAGCTTAGGCATCGTTGCCAGCACCTTACGGTGCCTTTTTCTTTTACCCCCCATTGTTAGATTAGGCATGGCATGCATATCTTATGCATTTCATGTAGTCACTTCAACCTAACCGTAAATTGAAATTTCCGATCCATTTCTCTTGAGAAGAGATGCAATTGAATGGCATGCCTCTCCTCTACAATGGTATGTTATTAGTTTGTGTGAGTTGCAAGTCAGTTTGGAGATATGACTAAATTATTAGGATTGAATTGAGTTTTGGTTGTGGTGAACAACCCATGGTGAGTCTCAAGCTCAAGTTGATTTCGATGATTCCAGGGTGAAGCCAACATTGGTATACATTTTGATCTGCCTCCCCTTCCCTGTGCAATGTCGAGATATGGTCGTGGTGGGTCACCACACTCCATGGTGGGACCCACTTTCATGCATAAATAGTGCATTTTTGTTGTGTTCATGATGCCACTTTGTCGAGTTTGTGTGTCGTGTCATTGTCGAGGTTTTTCGTTATTTATTCTTCGTGTGGTAGCAACAGGTCTCTAGTTTCATTATCACTTTGATGCGAGTCCATTTGAGCCATTGGTGATTTTTGGCGTCAATTTTGGTTTCGACATCTTGAGCACTTTGTTTTCATGTGCTCAAAGTTCGCCACTATATCCCCAAGATATAGTGGCGACGGAAAATAAGTAAGAGCTCATTTTGTTCGTACTTGGTGAGTACGAACAATATATGTTCGAGTTTCGGTTGCGTTTCGACGCTTTTGACATCTTTTGGTTCGAAGTTTCAAACTTTTTTGAGCTCATTTTGGCATAGTCATTTTATGCCAAAAATCACTCATTTTTGACCTGTCATGGGCCCACTTTTCGAGCTTGGATCTCCAAGCTCGCGTCCAGTTCGAGTCCAAGTGTTGTTTGTGCGTGTTGTGGCATGTGTCTACTTAAGTTAATGCACTTTGTTGGGCCGTAAATCATTGTACATAGGGCCACACATGAATTTTGATGATTGTGTCTTGATATTTTTCTTTTTTCATGTGTTCACTAATGGTGACCATGGAGATCCACTACTATTGAGTTTTCGGTCGAGCTTTCGATCATTCGTGGTCTCCATGGTCCCTACTATTTTTATATGGTCATCATTGGTCGTCGTCGATTTTTGTCTTTACGGTACGACCAATTTTCAATGTGCCATTTTGGCCTATTTTTGCTTATAGTAAATTTGGTCATGTGAACATTGCCCAAATTTACTCAGTTTAGGGTTGATTTTTCGAACCTCCATCTTCATGTACATGTTGAGTTCGAACCCAAATGTTGATTCCAATGTAAGAACATGCTTTCCACTCCACGTGCATGCTTTTACTTGGTTGTAACTCACTTTGGGTTTGCCACATCATTGCAATTCCTAAAACCTTTTGGAGATTTGAGATTTTGTGTGTTCACTTCATTCACTTGGTTCTTTTGGGGCTTTGTGCCAAATCTCCCTGATTCTTGACCCAAGACCTCTCCAATGTGTGTACCTTGGGTATTTGAACTTGTTTTGGTATGCTCTATCACTTACCCAGTCCATTGGAACCAAGTCTGCCAAGTGTATAGGATAGTGGGTTTACATCGTCCCAGAGATGTACATTATCGACCCTGAAAACCACCCTGTCATGTAGTCACTTGGCGGGTAAACAGTAAAGAACCTATGAGGAGTTGGACCTTGGGGTCTTTTCCTATGTTTCAATGGTGCCCTCTACTTTGTATTGAGCATTTGTTGGAAGGTTACTGGTACACAGGTTCACTGTTTCGAATTTTGCCTGGAATTTGGTTGAAAATTCTAAAATTCATGAGGTCACTTCTGGGCCATGGGAAAGTTAGGCCATCCTCTCGATTCGGGCCAATATTTTACCCACAGCCTCTCATCAGTGTCCATTCCTCATTTTTGAGGAGTTTGGGTAATGGCCTACCCTTATGGGATCGGACCAAACCCATATGTCACCTCAATTTGGACTTCAAATCTGACTCAGGAATGTATGCATATGCCCTTTTTGAGGTCCCCAAAAATGACCTCAAAAAGTGGGTATTGGAGTTTGTTGCCTTGCTCAAACCTGAGGGAGAGGTAGGGCCAACTCTTTAGGACAATCAACTCCTCTCCGGATCCTTCGTGCATGCACTTCCCTGGACCTTAGGCTGACCCTATGCGGGAGTTCTTTGCATTCTTCTCTCCCTTGTTTTTCACTTAAGGGGAATTTCACCAAAGTGCGCAGCCTACCAGACTTGTGACAGTGACACGGTATCAGGGACACAGACTCGGATATCTGGTGGGCATAATGTTTGACTGATGCCCTTTGGATGTGCCCACATGGAATCCTTCGTATCCTCTTTGCCTTGGCGGGAGAGTGTGTTGAAGTGGGTAACCTCTGATTTTTGGTTTTGCCTGTTTTTGTGCCCTGCTTCCCATGCTGGGTCTCAGAGCCCGTGTGGAGTTGGGTCCTGCCCCTCTACGTGCGTCAGGGTGGAGGTCTTGGCTACCCCCAACTACCCTTGTTTCCCTTTGGGATGTGGGATCCTGAGGTGGTATGGGCGGTTTACCAGTTTACCCCCTATTCCACAGAATTTCTGGGGCTTAAGTCTTATAGGCACCCAGGACCACCACCCCCCCTACAGTGGTGTGGTGGGGCTATCTCCTGTCTCAAGAGGGACTTGAGTTGGGAGATTTGGGGAGGATGGTGGGTGAGTGTGCCGGCACTAAACCCCCGCTTCTGGGGTCCTGTAGTGCCGGGAGTGGAGAGTGACAACCCCCCCACCACGGTAGGCTTTGACAGCCAATGGGCCTTACCCATGTCTTGTTGTTTTTGCATGTTTTGTTCTTCCTCCTTGGGGATCCTGAATCAGGCTACCCAGGATGTGCTGAGTGGGAGAGTGGGCTCCCTTTGTCCCCCCCTCTCCTGCCTTGATGCCCTTTCCTTTGTGACTTATGTTGATCACTGCACCTTACCCTAACCGGGACATGGTTTGGAGGATCTACATGTTCCTATGACCATTTGTACATGCTTTCTTTCCTTTGTTGTTTAGACCTCAAAGGGATTGCTTCGATTTCGCAATCCCGATGGATGCTCACTGAGTTGAGGGACTCAATGTGGATGTGAGTTGTCTTCTGCTTGTGCTACGCGTGCAAGAGAGGAGGCCGCATGGGCTTGGAGAAGGTCGACCCGGGGATGGTAGCCCGGGAACAGCAAATCGAAGCATCGACCAGCCCCACATCCCGAGCGCCATCGGTAAGGCGCAAATCAAGCCCCTTATCCTCGGAAAGTGTCAATCCCTAGGAGATGGACTTCAAAGAGACCATGGATGCCCTCACCAAGGCCCTCATGGAGTTGGAAGAGTCCGGGAGAGAGCGCCTCACCATCCAATGCGGCATGGCGCGCCTGCCTATCTTGGAGGACTTCGTCATTGACTTGGGTCCTGCCCTGCGGGTATGCAGGCCAGCCCTGGCCATCGAGGAGCGCTTGGAGTCCATGGAGAAGAGGATCTCAGTGATGGAGGAGGCCGTCAGCGCCCCCCTACCGACCTCCTCGAGTCCACCGAACCCGGCAGCCCCAGCTCAGGACCACCCCTGAGCCAGGCGCCTCAATCCCCCCAAGGGGAGGCCCCTATCTCAGTCGCCGCCCCCGCGCAGCCCTGGAGGCGCCCATCAGTTGAAGGGCAGCCCCAATGGTCGCCGCCAACTCAACAATGGCCGGCGCCTTCGAGTTCATCAAGGAGATCACGGGAACCGCGGACACCAACAACGGGGACGAGCACACCACGCCGACGTCGCCGAAGAGGACGGCGAGCAGGCCGACAAGTGAAGAGCCGACGGCAACATGAAGGGCCCGAACCAGCCCCAAGGGCCCCGTCGCCGGCCCCCTGATGACTCCACAGTCCTGAGCGACGCCCCCGAGGTCCTGAATGACCCCCCGTGCGCCGCCAGGGCTGAGATGGGGCCGAATCAACCCCATTCAGCCCACCCAGAGGAGGCCATGGAGTTGACCACCGCGGCTGAACCGCAGAGCCCCATGGAGGACCCCTTGGAACTCAAGGATGTCCGCCCAGGGGTCAAGGAGGCCGAGAAGGATGCCCCATGCGCCCCCTCAGGGGCTGCGCAGGCCGAGAAGGCGACCACGAACGAGCAGGGCACTGTGGCAACTTGCCCCTGCCCTGAGGAGGTCCCCAAGACCATGCAGGACATGCTGGCGATCAACCCCAGCCCTGTGGAGGCTCCACAGCCCGCGCCACCACGCTCGCTCAATCGCCTCCAACAATTATGGGGATTCATCGCTCCCGAGTGCTACGACCTGATCTGAAGCCCTTGGGATACGCCATGCGGGGGACGTGCCTGCGGTTGTACTCAGGTGCAACCGGATGACCTACGGGGAGTGGCACTACCCTGCCAAGACGAGCATTAAGTTATATGCAGATCTGGTTTCTGGTTTTCAGCCCAGTCTGGATGTTTATAGGGGTCCCTGTGGGTAACGGGGATCCACCAGACGGGAGCAGAAACCAGCAGACCTGCAGGGTGTTACTTTTTGTGTTTGTCAGCAGGATTGATCCATGTTGGGCTCGAGCCGTCGCAACCAGTCTATGCCACTGTTGTACATAGGAATCAGTGCAATGGCCGATTCTGAGTGTCTATAGGGGTATGTCAGCCTATGATGGCCAGAGCCCCAGAACATCTGCAGCTGTGGTGATGTGGGGCCTGAGCCGTTGCAATCGGCCTGTGTCCAGTTTCTTTCACTTCCTTTCTCAGTCCGTGGGTGGATAGAAATGCCCTTTAGGGGTGGACCGCGACCGGGGCAGCTCGTCGTCAAGATAGGCCACCAGTTTCAGCATCAGAACCTGCCCCCCCCTTTAAGGTTAAGTGCCGCAGGCGAAAACCCAGGTTGGTATGGGACCTGTACCTCATTCTTTAATGCCTCATTGGTGCCATGGACTGAGTGCCATGGACCTGCAGTAGTGAGGGGTAGACCAGGACGCCCTGCCCCTGTGGGGACCCCCCCCCAGCGCATGTGCCAGCTATGGTGCCATTGGAGTGCCAGGTCACAGAGTGGAAGGGAGCCCCACATCCTATCACCAGTGGGACATTACTGTCACACTGAGCCGGGTGCTGTGTGGGTATCCACATGGCACTTCCCAGCCCGGAGGCTGTACAGGATGTGGCCGATGATGGGAGTAGTTGGCTAAGGGCGACCGGAGCGCATATCTGCGCAAGTGGGGCAACCAGAAACGAAGGGACCAAGGAGACTGTGAGCACCACGGCAAGGCACAGTGCCAAGGAGGGGTTGGAGTGGCGCGAAGCGCTAGAAACCCTTGGGGAGGGGAGTGGGAGGGGTAAGTATGCAGATGACTGGATGACTGGTGGTAACCTCAAGGGGTGAGTGACCACAAAGGGAGGGGGAAAGCCTTGACCAGGGCAGCCCCACCAATATCCTGAGGGACAGTGGGTGACAGACCCTGAGGAAGGCAGAGCATGGCGCGCCCAGGGAGGGGACCAGTTTTTCAGGTGTTTTCTATGCCAATTTTGGACCCCCCGCAAGGACAGTACCCAGGCAGCGACCTACGAGTCGCGCCGGAGGAATACAGGTGGGTACAACAGGGAAATACCCCGCATGAAGGCGGCGCCAGGGGGTTGGACCCTTCGGAGTGCCAGCCCCCCATAAGGGAGGCGGTGTTGGGACACCGGAGGGACGTTACCCTGAGGTATGGCTGGATCTGGGGTCTGGGATCATGGACCCTATGCCTTAGCCCTGCTGATTGGGTACAATATGCCCAGGGTGCCATGGACTGAGTGCCATGGACCTACTGATTGGGCATGAGATGGCATGGATGAGAAGGTAAGGGGTGCTCTGGCGAGACCCCTGGCTTTCAGGATGTCATGACATGCCAACCCACTCAAGACCTATTCTTTTTCCTCTTTCTTGGGTCTGAGTCAGGGATGCCCAGCGAAAGCTGGTGGCTACCCCGACGGTTGGACGTCAATCCCACATACACACCTGTGAACACACAATCAGCAGGCAAGGACAGAATGGAGAGACCTCTACAGGTTTCGCAACCACCGGCAGGGACCCACTGTGAAAGTGGTCCTGATGCCACGCCCATTTGTCCAGAAATGCTGAGCAGTTTGCTGCCATTGACTCCATCAGGATTCACACCTGAACAGGACTTGAGCGAAGGACTGAATGAGGTCCAAAGACTGACTGGGACCACCCCTGAGAGCAGTAACCCAGAGTTCCCATCCGATGAATGGGGCTATGCTAACAGCATATCAGTCCTGCTCGCCCCGTCCGGGAGTATAGCCACCCAGGCTGGGATTTGACAGAGTTCCAGAGGGTGGATTGAATAAGATACTCCCCCTGCTTCGATGCCAGCAAAGGGCGACCCACAGCTCGTGGACGCCCTATGCATTATGAAGTCCCTCTTGGCTGGATTGTGCTGTCAGGTGAAGGCACCCCAGTCTGCACAGCCAGAAAAGCCTGAAGTGCCAACGACCGGTGAGCCCTGTCGCTGCAGCGTACGGGTCCTGGCAGCTGTCACGGACTGTGACCGGACCAAGGAGGTGATGGTCGACGACAACTCCTCCTTCTTTTTTCCTTTCCCCTTTCCTATCCAGCCAGAGCCGTCCGATCAAGGTCCTGCCGCCCAGTTGCAAGTCTCTGGGGACTTGACCAAGATGATCGCGGCCTGTGCAAGGATTGGCTGCCCCTGAGCAGGATTTCGAGTCTTGCTCGGGTGATGAGGGCATGAGCGTGGTGCCATGAACGTCAGTGTCATGGACCTTAGGGACCCGCAGGACGATGTCCTGCCGTCCAGCTTAGCCCCAACCGTGGCCTCTAAGGAGACCACGGCGAAACGCCCCATCAGCCCGCTGGAACACCACGGAATGTGTGAGTTGGTGAGTGGAGTGCGTGTGAGGAGTGTGCTTGGCAGCAGGGGGTGAACAATGTCCTCCAGTGGGGGCCCACCAGATCCAGCAAGGTCTATTCCTCCCGGGTAGACGGACAATCTACCTTCTGGATGCACTCACGCATCGTCAAAGAGTGCCACCACAGCCTTGTGGTTACCCTGCGAGGGTCTGGAGGACCTACACTCAGTGGGAACCCCAAGTCAACCTTAGGGGAGTCCCCGGTCTGGGGTAGTCTTCTTACAGCGCCCCCAAGTTTAGGCCGTATGTGGACGGCTGATGCCTACCGGCCTGCCTGAGCCAAGTGTGTCTTGCTTTCGGGTGTAGTAGTGATGTGTTGACTGTGATCTGAGGTGTCCTGACATCTCACTGTGGGCGCTGCCTACCCACAGTACCAAACCAGACCGCCCAGTTGCAAGTCTCTGGGGATCTGGGAACCAGACCGCCCAGTTGCAAGTCTCTGGGGCTCTGGGGAATGTGTAGGTTTTCTCTTTTCCCTTATATGTGCATATGTATGTCATATCTTCGTTACCCCCCATGTCCTGCAGGCAGAGGTTGGGACACCCATAGTAAATACATTCATCAGGATGTAATTCAGGATCCAAGGGGAGCCGTTAAGCCAAAGTAGTCCATCAGACCATCAGGTCTGGACTTGAGGCGGTACGACCTCCATATCCTGGGTCCATACGCCTACACTAATCTCTCTTCCTCTACCACAGGAGATGGGCACTCAACCCATCTCCCACTGATACATATACAATCATAATTGCTGTCCGTATGGAGCTGACACGCACAGGCCACCAACTTGGGCAGATAGGCCCCAGACTGCAAGCATCACAGGGTAGTGTCCAGCCCATGTGTGCCTGAAATTGGCTCCCAAACTGCAGCAGTCCCCTTGTTCCGGGTCGCCAACACCCAAACACAACTAAAAGGGCCAATCAAAGAAGAAACAGGTTGTTTGACTGCAAACAGCGGGACCCGCTGGGTAGTGCAGTCAAGTGCAGGCCCCCATATGCGGAGCACCCACCATATACGTGTACTTAGGCAGCACATTTAGTGTCGGAGTGGAGTCCAGACCCCAGTACGGTGCGTAGTTTGCAGCCACTGGGGCCGTGGACATCCCCAACACACGGGCTATTAAGAGGACGTTTCTGGCCTTCTGGTGCAGCACCAACACCAAGAGGCCCTGAAGAGTCTGTTCTGCACTGCAGCAGTGTAAGGTCTTGGAGTCAGACCGGTCCAGAAGATCCACTGATGACCAAGTCGGGTCAGTTCTTGTACAATCCCATGGCCGGGTAACCAGGGATAGGGTCACGAGGGGAAATGGCCATGTGAACCCAGGTATCAGCCAGAAACCTGGCAGCTGCAGGGGGTTGACACTGGACCAGTCTGAGGTGCATATAAAGTCGCAGCAACGTCCTGAGATAGTCCACAGAGCCGCCATGGCTAAGGGGGCACCTCAAAGATTCCCCCTAATGTAAGCTCTTGTGGAGGCTGTGGCTGTAAACAGCACTGCTTGTGGTAAGAGTACAGTAACTTTTGGTGTCCCTGAGTGAAACTGAAGTAAGGTATGCTGAGTATTCTGACTGAAATATGTATGCTGCAAGTAGTCTGACTGAATCCAGGCACTGCAGGCGCTGGCATAGCCTCTGCAGTACCTCTATCCTGAATCCTGACTGATCCTGGATGATCAGTGGCAATCTGTACATTGTTCTTCTCTGCATCGCTGGGGTTGATGGGATCTAACGCCCACTGAAGGTATGGGTCCCAGCCCACTGAATGGACTGTCATCTGTTTCTATTTTTTCACCCACTGTTGGCACGTGGGCCCTTCCTTCATAGAAGTGGGCAGCCAGTGTCTTGATAGAACATTCAGTCTTCAATCTGGATAGGTGCTGGACGGAGGATAATGATGGCATGCCTGAACCATTTCCTCCTGTCACAGCATACCTTGAGTTTTAACTGATTGACTTTCTGTGTTGTTTGTTTTTCATTTGAATGTGTAGAACTGCAGTAGGTTGTTGTGCTAACCTGATAGTTCAGCCCAACAGAAGCACTGATGGGCAGAGGGACAGCACACGGCTAAAATCGTTTTTCCATGTCAGTTTTCGCCAGCACGATTGCCGGGCTGGGGAGGGGAGTGTAAAACGATTTGAGGCGTAGGTGAAGTTTTACACCCACCCGTCCCATCCCTGTTTTTTCGTGGTTCTGGGTCACGACGCCACCACCTTTGTTTTATCCGCTTCAACGGTGTCGTTGAGCTAGGGAGGGGAGTGTTTGGTTTCTGTCATGCCCTGCGCCCCCCGGCCCCCCCTGTGGGGCCTGATCCCCGGTTATGGGGACACATACTCCTCCTTGTGCTGACCCCCGTCATCCCTTTGTGTAGCCTATTAAAGACCCACACTATGGGATTACGGAAAGTCCATCCTGTTGACCTGAATTAATTCTGACTGCGCGGTTGTAATAGTCAAGACTTAGTTTATGATAGGGAATTAAAAGTTCAGGTTCCGGTGCCACTATTTTCAAAAAACCCCTAACGTCATGATGCCCAGCCATTTAAACTATAGGGATAGCTTAGGCATCGTTGCCGGCACCTTACGGTGCCTTTTTCTTTTACCCCCCATTGTTAGATTAGGCATGGCATGCATATCTTATGCATTTCATGTAGTCACTTCAACCTAACCGTAAATTGAGATTTCCCATCCATTTTTCTCGGGGAGAGATGCAATGGAATGGCAGGACTCTGCTCTACAATGGTATGTTATTTGTTTGTGTGAGTTGCAAGTCAGTTTGGAGATATGACTAAATTATTAGGATTGAATTGAGTTTTGGTTGTGGTGAACAACCCATGGTGAGTCTCAAGCTCAATTTGATTTCGATGATTCCAGGGTGAAGCCAACATTGGTATACATTTTGGTCTGCCTCCCCTTCCCTGTGCAATGTCGAGATATGGTCGTGGTGGGTCACCACACTCCATGGTGGGACCCACTTTCATGCATAAATAGTGCATTTTTGTTGTGTTGATGATGCCACTTTGTCGAGTTTGTGTGTCGTGTCATTGTCGAGTTTTCTCGTTATTTCTTCTTCGTGTGGTAGCAACGGGTCTCCAGTTTCATTATCACTTTGGTTCGAGTCCATTTGAGCCATTGGTGATTTTTGGCGTCAATTTTGGTTTCGACATCTTGAGCACTTTGTTTTCATGTGCTCAAAGTTCGCCACTATATCTCCGAGATATAGTGGCGACGGAAGACAAGTAAGAGCTCATTTTGTTCGTACTTGGTGAGTACGAACAATATATGTTCGAGTTATGGTTGCGTTTCGACGCTTTTGACATCTTTTGGTTCGAAGTTTCAAACTTTTTTAAGCTCATTTTGGCATAGTCATTTTATGCCAAAAATCACTCATTTGCGGCCTGTCATGGGCCTACTTTTCGAGCTTGGATCTCCAAACTCGCGTCGAGTTCGAGTCTAAGTGCTGTTTGTGCGTGTTGTGGCATGTGTCTACTTACGTCAATGCACTTTGTTCGGCCGTAAATCATTGTACAGGGGGCCACACATGAATTTGAATGATTGTGTCCTGAATTTTATATTTTTCATGTGTTCACGTATGGTTACCATGGAGATCCACTACCATTGAGTTTTTTGTCGAACTTTCGATCATTCGTGGTTTCCATGGTCCCTACTATCCATATATGGTCATCATAGGTCGTCGTCGATTTTTGTCTTTACGCTACGACCAATTTCCTATGTGCCATTTTGGCCTCTTTCTGCTTATAGTAAATTTGGTCATGTGAACATTCACCAAATTTACTCAGTTATGGGTTGACTTTTCGAAATCATATCTTCATGTACATGTTGAGTTTGAACCCAAGTGTATCCACGTGCATGCTTTTACTTGGTTATAACTCACTTTGGGTTTGCCACACCATTGCAATCTCTAAAACGTTTTGGAGATTTCAAATTTTGTGTGTTCACTTCATTCACTTGGTTCTTTTGGGTCTTTGGGCCAAATCTCCTTGATCTTTGACCCAAGACCTCTCCAATGTGTGTACTTTGGGTATTTGAACTTGTTTTGGTATGCTCTATCACTTACCCAGTCCATTGGAACCAAGTCTGCCAAGTGTATAGGATAGTGGTTTTACATGGTCCCAGAGATGTACATTATCGACCCTGAAAACCACCCTGTCATGTAGTCACTTGGCGGGTAAACAGTAAAGAACCTATGAGGAGTTGGACCTTGGGGTCTTTTCCTATGTTTCAATGGTGCTCTCTACTTTGTATTGAGCATTTGTTGGAAGGTTACTGGTACACAGGTTCACTGTTTTGGATTTTCCCTGGAGTTTGGTTGAAAATTCGAAATTTCATGAGGTCACTTCTGGGCCATGGGAAAGGTAAGCCATCTTCTCGATTCGGGCCAATATATTACCCATGGCCTCTCATCAGTGTCTATTCCTCATATTTGAGGAGTTTGGGTAATGGCCTACCCTTATGGGATCGGACCAAACCCATATGTCACCTCAATTTGGACTTCAAATCTGACTCAGGAATGTATGCATATGCCCTTTTTGAGGTCCCCAAAAATGACCTCAAAAAGTGGGTATTGGAGTTTGTTGCCTTGCTCCAACCTGAGGGAGAGGTAGGGCCAACTCTTTGGGACAATCAACCCCTCTCCGGACCCTTCGTGCATGCACTTCCCTGGACCTTAGGCTGACCCTATGCGGGAGTTTTTTGCATTCTTTTCTCCCTTGTCTTTCACTTAAGGGGAATTTCAACAAAGTGCGCAGCCTACCAGACTTGTGACAGTGACACGGTATCACGGAAAACAGACTCGGATATCTGGTGGGCAGAAAGTTTGACTGATGCCCTTTGGATGTGCCCACATGGAATCGTCCGTATCCTCTTTGCCTCGGCGGGAGAGTGTGTTGAAGTGGGTAACCTCTGATTTTTGGTTTTGCCTGTTTTTGTGCCCTGCTTCCCATGCTGGGTCTCAGAGCCCGTGTGGAGTTGGGTCCCGCCCCTCTACGTGTGTCAGGGTGAAGGTCTTGGCTACCCCCAACCACCCTTGTTTCCCTTTTGGGATTTGGGATCCTGAGGTCGTATGGGCGATTTACCACTTTACCCCCTTTTCCACAGAATTTCTGGGGCCTAAGTCTTAAAGGCACCCAGGACCACCACCCCCCCTACAGTGGTGTGGTGGGGCTATCTCCTGCCCCAAGGGGACTTGATTTGGGAGATTTGAGGAAGATGGTGGGTGAGTGTGCCGGCACTAGACCCCCGCCTCTGTAGTCCTGTAGTGCCGGGAGTGGAGAGTGACAACCCCCCCACTAGGGTAGGCTTTGACAGCCAATGGGCCTTACTCATGTCTTGTTGTTTTTGCATGTTTTGTTCTTCCTCCTTGGGGATCCTGAATCAGGCTACCCAGGATGTGCTGAGTGGGAGGGTGGGCTCCCTTTGTCCCCCCCTCTCCTGCCTTGATGCCCTTTCCTTTGTGACTTATGTTGATCACTGCACCTTACCCTAACCGGGACATGGTTTGGAGGATTTACATGTTCCTATGACCATTTGTACATGCTTTCTTTCCTTTGTTGTTTAGACCTCAAAGGGATTGCTTCGATTTTGCAATCCCGATGGATGCTCACTGAGTTGAGGGACTCAATGTGGATGTGAGTGGTCTTCTGCTTGTGCTACGCGTGCAAGAGAGGAGGCAGCATGGGCTTGGAGAAGGTCGACCCGGGGATGGTAGCCCCGGAACAGCTGTAAAACGATTTGAGCCGTAGGTGAAGTTTTACACAAAGTCCACAGTGCAGAAGTTCAGGGTGGGTGGCCCGTTGTGGGTACTGAGACCTGCGCCTATGAGCACCCACAGCACCAAGACCTGGTTCACAGCAAGAAGGGTGGTGTGCAGCATTGGTGAGGGCACCTACCGCCCCGAGGGGGGCCCTGGACAGTTCAAGGAGCCCGATGAAGGTCAACTCGGAGCCTGTGAGCCTGACAATCGTGGCAAGCATGTGTCCCTGCACGACACAGCCGATGTTGCTGATTCTGAGGACGAGTTTGCTGAGCAGGACGGCTACACTGTTGAGAAAATCCTGGCGCAGGGTCCGAATGCCTCGCGCCTGAAAGAGTGGAGTTCAAGGTGCTGTGGGCGAGGCTGTGGGCCAGCCCACGCACCTGGGAACCCGTCTCCTCTTTTGTGCCGCGGATCAACACCCCCTTTAATGATTATTTCCACAGGCACACAATTAACCACCAGGTTCCTGACTTGGAAGCTCTTACCTGGGCGATTGAAGCCGTGGGCAACTGATCCCCGCCCTGTGCTATCTCTTGCATGGGCACATTGAGCGAAAGTCTGTGAGGTGGTCTGAAGGTCCCTTCCACGCTTGCTCTGTCCGGGCTCTGGTGCAATATCGTTCCGATGGAGTGGTCGAAATGCTGCGCAAATCCAGCAGCCTCCGAATCAGGTCGTTTGATACAACAGTTGTGTGTCGCTCTGATCACTGCGTGATGCCGACCTCCCGAAGCCGAGTTCTGCGGACCAAGTTATCGTCCCTTGGTCTCCCTGATGGTCAGGTTGTCGTGGCCGACCTCCCCCCCCCCCCGTGCTGAATCCACGGGAAACCACGTTGGCCCACCTCCCGTGTCGAGATCAGAGGCCCAAGCAGACGGCCTTACCCGTGCCTGCAGAATCCCGTGGAAACCAAGTGGCCAGATGGGGTACCCTCCAACGTCACTGACAGTCACCTATCTTTTGTCACTCCCCCTCCTGATGAAATCTTGCAAAGCCGGTGGGGGCAACTGACTTCTTCCCTATCTTAAGCTTTTGGGGCTTTGAAGCCCATACAAGGTTGCGCAACGGGTGTCACCATGTAAGGATCTCCCATGTTGGTCAAGTCAAATAACTTTCTCCCAATGATATTTTGAAAGATTTTGAACTCAAAATCCAAAGGTTCCAACTTGCCAATGACCAAGGATGTCTATTCTTTAGCATGGTACATGGATGGACACCACAAACCTCAATCAAAGTAAATGCACAATGACAAAGGCGAGCAAAGACACTTTCGGAACTTGGTCTTGATCCTTGTTGAAGTTCTCTCACATTGAGTCTCACATAACATTCGAACAATAACCCTTACATAATGTCATCTTATACTTATCTATGAAATAGATAAGTAAACATACAAACAAGAGCACAACAAAGAGACACTTGGTTTTTTACTAATACCAAAGCGACACAATTGAGTACTCTACACCACGAGCAACGCTACGGCGACAAAGATTCGTGTGTGTCGGACCTCCAACATGTGTGAACGGCAAAATGAGCCCCTCACACCAAACCAACAGCACCAATCAAATTGTATGGGTCTAAAACCACAGAAATCCCCGATCCCGTAAAGTGAGACCCACAGAAATCAGAATTGGAAAATTAAAACTCAGTAGGCTCACGCCCGATCGCGATTTGTGTCGCGCGCGCACCAGGCCAGAAAAGGAGTATTTCAGCACCCCTAGGATCTACTGCATCCCACCCCAAAGAGGTGTTGTTTGTGTGGGGGGCTTGGATCGGTCTTGGGACCGATGCCGTGGGGGGTAACCGAAAGGTGGAAAGCCAACCCTATTCCACTCCCCTCCCAAGACCCAACTTAGGGTGCAACCCTACGTTCGGGCTGAAACCAGAACCATATAGGATTGGTTGACCACAAACAGTGATGTGGGGGGTTATGTGTCCCTTTGTGGGGGTGGTTGTGGGTGTGGTGGGGCGGGTTCAAGACCGCAAGTGCCTCGGCACCACTTGGGTCCCTACAGGGCAGAAATACAGACAAAAAGACAAACACTCAGCCATCAGGCAAGCACAAAAGCAAGCAGTCACAGAATTCAGGACCCCAGGAGTCCAGAGTGACAGAAATTCAGCACTCCAGGCGTCAGGAACACCAGAAAAGCCAAAAATCAGGAATCAGCCACACAACCCGCAGGTGTACCCTCCTTACACACCCTCCCAGTGCTACCCCAAGTACGCCTTCAGGGCCTTAGCGACCACTGCAACTGAATATATGGGGTGTTATGGGTCCGCGGAAGCTGAACACCACGTGGCCTTCTCCTGGCGGGATATCTGCCGCAGGTCACACATGGGGGCCCAACTCAACCCTACCTCCATCGCCCTCGTAGCCGCACTTGACTACCCGTCGGCAACCAAAATGGACGTGGCAGAAAACAGAGCTCACACAGCAGTACTACATTCAGTTGCATACCATTGGGGGGGGGGGGTTCCGGCAACAAGACTCACTCTCGGCTCAACGGCACACCAAGAAACGTTCGGGTGGGGGGGTCTTGTTCACCTACACACTGCATCTCGCCATAGGGCTCACCACAGCACATTCTGGCGAGCCCCTTGCCCCTAAGACGGTGGCGTGGGCCGTCTTGGCGGGGGCCTGCTGCGGCGGTACCCAGTTAGGGGAAAAAATATTGACCGCTCGTCGTGGGGGGGGGGGTACAGCTCAGGGCCGAAGTGCAGTGGGCTCCCTAGCTCCTACAGACAGCTCACGTGGCCCGCACCTGCCCTCCCGGGCCCTTAGGACCCAAAAGACAACAACTCACATAACCTCATATCTTTTATGGCCGTGAGGATGGGCCATGGCTCTCTCTGGGCTGGTATGGAACTACAGCCATACATGTTGGTGTGGATGTGACCCAGCAGAAGAGCGTAGGACACATGGGGGGTTAGGGGGGAAAGGAAAACACCAAACCAGACAAGCTCAATGCACACCCAAGGCTTGATTTGTTTGTGTGTCGGCGGCTCCACATCACATCACGGCCGAAGTGCAGCGGATCCCCTGACCCTGTTCAACAGACAGCTCACGTGTAGGAGGGGTGAAGGACCACCTGTAACCGGCATGTACCGCAGTTCAGGTGCCCGTAGATCGGCTTCAACGGGGGGACACCACGAATGGTCCATCTAGCACCGGTCTCCGTAGGAATGGAGGTTGTGGGCGTTCCCCGAACGCGCCGTGCAGTCACCAGGCCCCGTGCTCGGTGCTGGACATATGCAGAGAAGGCAAAGGGGAAGCGGGCCATCAAGCTTAAATGACATCTCACAAGAAAATTAGACGGGGCAAACACACGTGTATGTGAGTATGCCTGTGTGTGTGTGATGTGGGGAGAGTAGAGTATATGAACAGTCAAGTCGCGCCAGTAAATTGAAGAAGACCAACTTAAATGTGGCATCCCACATCCCAAGAGGATGGGCCCTAATTGCCAAAGATAGGGGGAAAAAATAGAGACAAACAGGAGGTCTCGCGAGACTTGGAGGGAATAGGGAAAGGTTAGGTCCAAACACATACCACACTCCCACATGTACATACAAGGCTTCAACCAAGGTGTCATCCTCTAATATACAGTCCTTGATGATAAAAAAAAATCTCTCCTTGAGCATGTATCAGGTTGAGGAAAAAATCACAAAGAGTGCATGCGGTCCGTAGGTTGGGCAAGGAGAAAGCGTGTGAAATTAACACAAAATCAAAATTCAAGGGTCATTCGCATTTTTTGAAGCCTCAAGACTATTCCCATCGCGACCTGCATCTTCAAAATAGGGGCAATGGATACCTTGAATTTGTTATTTTGGTCACTATGGCCCAAATGTTGATCAAAAAGTGCCAAAACGTGACCAAAACAATCATCGCAAAGAAAGGTTCAATGCACTCATATGAGATCAAACCATGTGCATGATTGTGTCAAGCACATTGGAAATAGGGTGCATGATCCCTTTTCGAATTTTTTTGGGCTTGGTTCACCACTCCAAAAAGGATTCGGGGGTGTGGCATATCAATACATGTTGATATTGGCCAAAAATGTCACAAATGGCCAAAACAAAGCCTCAAAATATGTACAATGGAGTTCGAAATGGATTCGAAATCATGCATATTCGAGTGGGGCATATTTGGAATAGGCTGTATGCCCCTCTGCGAATTTTTTTGGGCTTAGTTTCCCAACCCAAAAGAATTTGGGGGGGGGTACACGTGAGGAAATGCTAACAATGGCCAAAAATGTCCAAAATGGCCAAAATAAAGCCCAAAGATATGTACAATTGAGTTCCAAAAAAATTCGAAACCATGCATATTCGGGTGGGGCATATTCGAAATAGGGTGTATGCCCCTTCGTCGAATTTTTTTGTGCTTAGTTTCCCAATTCAAAATGATTTGGGAGGAGTGACACGCGAGGAAATGCTAAAAATGGCCAAAAATGTCAAAAATGGCCAAAACAAAGCCCAAAAAAGTATGCAACAAAATTCGAAGAAAATTCAAACTCGCACATATTTGAGTCGAGTGACTCTCAAATAGGGTGGGTGTACACACTTCATAAATATTCAAAGTCTACACAACTTGTTGTGCGACTTGGGGCTACACACACAATGTGCACACATGCAAAATGACCAATAAGGCAAAAATAGGCCAACAAAAAGCATCAAAATGTGTGGGATAGAGGTCGAAATAAATTCGAACTCATGCAAATTCGAGCTGAGCGACCTCGAAACAGGGTGTGAGTGTAAGAAATTAAATTTTTTCGAACTCAACAACCTCACCTGTAGCACTTGGGGGAACATGCATAATGTGCACACATGCAAACTGGCCACAGATGTCGAAGATAGGCCAACAAAAAGCATAAAAATGTGTGCCATAGAGGTCGAAATAAATTGGAACTCATGCAAATTCGAGTTGAGCAACCTCGAAATAGGGTGTGGGTTCATGAAAAAAGTTTTTTCGAATTAAATAGTTCGCCCACTATGGATTGGGAGAAGTGCAAGAAATGAACAAGTGGAGTGATAACCTTCAACACACCCATGTAGTCCTGGTAGAGAGCAAGAAGTCGTCGTCATAGAGGTCGAAATAAATTCAAACTCATGTAAATTCGAGTCGAGCGACCTTCAAACAGTGTGTGGATGACCTTCAAGTATTTTTTCGAATTAAATATTCCGCCAAGAATGGATTGGGGGAAGTGCAAGAAGGAGTGATAACCTTCACCAAACCAATGTTGTCTTGGCAAAGAGCAAGAAGTCTATTGCATCCATCTCCACCATAACATAAGTATAAGATTGTAAGGATCTCCCATGTTGGTCAAGTCAAATAACTTTCTCCCAATGATATTTTGAAAGATTTTGAACTCAAAATCCAAAAGTTCCAACTTGCCAATGACCAAGGATGTCTACTTTTTAGCATGGTACATGGATGGACACCACAAACCTCAATCAAAGTAAATGCACAATGACAAAGGCGAGCAAAGACACTTTCCAAACTTGGTCTTGATCCTTGTTGAAGTTCTCTCACATTGAGTCTCACATAACATTCGAACAATAACCCTTACATAATGTCATCTTATACTTATCTATCAAATAGATAAGTAAACATACAAACAAGAGCACAACAAATAGACACTCGGTTTCTTTCTAAGACCAAAGCGTCACAATTGAGTACTCTACACCAAGAGCAACGCTACGGCAACAAGGATTCGTGTGTGTCGGACCTCTAACATGTGTGAACGGCAAAATTAGCCCCTCACACCTCACCAACAGCACTAATCAAATTGTATGGGTCTAAAACCACAGAAATCCACGATCCCGTAAATTCAGACCCACAGAAATCAGAATCGGAAAATTAAAATTCAGTAGGCTCACGCCCGATCCTGATTTGTGTCGCGAGCGCACGAGGCCAGAAAAGGAGTATTTCAGCACCCCTAGGATCTACCGCATCCCACCCCAAAGGGATGTTGTGTGTGTGGGGGGCTTGGATCGGTCTTGGAACCATGCCGTGGGGGGTAACCCAAAGGGGGAAAGCAAACCCTATTGCACACTGTCATTGTCACTGCGAAGTGGTATCGGATCTGGTCCCATTTGGGATTTTTGGACCCCAAAAAATCCTAGGTGATGACAGCTTCACGGATCCAGATCGTGGGTGAGTGTGTATCAGTGGCTTGCCTTAGGGCATCCGTTTTTTGACCCCCCCCCCTGCTGACGCCTTATCCTGACCAGAGCATGGGTTGGTGCTCCAAGCCGAGCATGTTTACATGCCTATTAACCTCTATGCCTGTGTCGTTGCCCTCTTTTCCAGGATGCGTGCCATTAATTGCTGTCTTCTAGTACTTCATACCTCAGCGACGTTAGAAACTCTGTATCATACTGGGTGTTGCCATGTACATGTCCACACAGTCCTCTCTTGACCACTACAGAGCTACGAATTGTCCCAATACGGGACTCCAACGAGCGTACGGTGAGCACCATGCCCCTGGTGTCATGCTCGCCGTGTCCATTCTTCTACATATGGTCCAGTTGGGGCCGGTACCTAGATGCAGATTGTGCCTGTGATAGCCCATAGCGTGTGTTCCTGATTGTGCCTGTGGCTGAGATCCTGAAGACGCCAGGCTGAAAGCCCAGTTGCCTGAAGCAAAATCCCAGCGGTCCGCCGCAGTCCGTCTTAGTGTGAGCCTACCGACATGCCTCCGCAGTCAGGTGGTGATCTCCAGTGTCCTGACGACAGTCAGTCTGCCTGGGAAACTGGTGGTTTGAGGAGTGGACGCCTCCGCCCAGACTGCATGGGGACTCCCCTATGCATGGTCTTTGTGGTATTGGGGCAAGGGAGACGACGGCCCTGATCCCCGATCCCTTATCGAGGAGGTCATGCGGCTTTACCACTCAGGACTCTTGTCATGGTTATGGACGTGGTGCACCCTTGGAAGGACCCGTGAGGACTCTCCCCCAGTCTGCGGCCTTTGGGAGCCTGGGCCCTCCTGATGGATCTCTGTCGTCGTCCTCGACCTGAAGGACCTCGAATGTCACGCGACCCCTATGCTGGCCGTATGTGCCACCGCCACTGTGGTGGTGACCCTCGCAACCGAGCCCGCAACGCCAGGTATTGATTAACAGGTCCTGCCGATGCGGAACAATTGCCGCCAGGACCAGGGGTTTGATACTTCAAACTTTACCGTCATCTACATTCATTTGCATGTTTTACTTCTCGATTTCCGGAGGTTTTCATCAGTTTTTGGGAAATTTTTACCCTTTGTGTAGGATTTTCGAGTCGTGTGGAGATCCTGCCCTGAGTATGTGTTTAAGGCGGGAAACCTCACCAACAGCAGTTGTGCTGGTTACCTGCTGCCATGTTTGGCTGTGGTCGAGCCCCCCCATCGATTGCTCTAAAGAGGGGGGTGAAGCGGTACCCAACACCCCATCGCCCATATGGTGAATGTCTCACCTTCCCCCTCACGCATGGCCATTCCCCGTCCTGCCTGTGTGAATATGATTTCTCTTCTTGGGAACAAGCAGGGGACCAATCCTGTGCCCATCCTTCCTAATCGATTAACTCGATCTTGAAATTTTCTACCTCAATTTGATGGTGGAATCGTGCAGGGAGTTGATTAAAATCGATTATTCTGACCCAATTTCTTGCGGCCATGAAAATGCCGCCAGGTTCGGCGCCGACTTTTGGGGGCGAGTTTTGTTTTGACTTTTCCTCCTGTACCTTTGAGGGTGGAAAGGAAGTCGAGGCCTGGATCTGTAGGGTATCTCACGTACTTTCATGTGGTGTACTCACCAGGATCTTGAGCCGCTGTGTCTGCGGCAAAATCGACGCGCCCGCTTATCCGTCCAGTGACCGAACTCATGGTTAGAATAGACCATGAGTTCGTTGGGACCTCTACATGTCCCCCCTTTTGCCTTCGTTTCATACACCCTTCACATGGGCATATCGCTTCATATGGGAAATCGGCTTGCAAGCGTGTTTTGGAGGACTCAAGGGTGTGAAAAACTCAAGCTTTAATTGTGTGCAAATGCTATCTTTATGTGCTTTTGAGCATGAGTGTAAAGATCTTCACACAATGCGCACAAGACCAAAAGCTCAAGGCAATTTTCGATTTTGCAGCTAACTCAACGATGCCTCTACGCAATTCAATGCGTACCAAAACATGGTCGTTTGCATGGCTGTTTGATCATTCCAAGCTTGTCTATCGTTTTACATAATTTTGCCTTGTGAGCACGCGTGCCATTTCTTCCTTTGGCACACGTGCCGATAAACATGCACAATTGACTTGGGATCGAAGGGAGGATTTGACCCATAGTCAGCATGCAGGTAAACACTTACTATAGGTCCTTCAATTGGCCATATGCCATATTATATGCGCTTTGGTGCGCCATGGGTATATCTATGTCCTAATAGTGGCATTTTGCCCCTTTTTCCCACGGTTAGTGTGCTCGAAGGGTCGAAGTGTTAGAAATGGTTTTGTTGTGCTTCGAACCCGAACAATTGTTGATAAAGGAATTCAAGGCTTTGAGTTGCTTCCGTTCAAAAGCCCAACACCCATCTCCCTTGGGAACCGCAGATACACCTTTTGAAGTGATCACTTTTTGGGCGACTAACCTTCTTTTGGGCCACAATGTGCCCCAACTGACTGTCCCCCTCCTTTCAGCCAGGGGACTGTGTGCGCCCAGTATCCAACGTTAAGGGCGATTTGGAAAGGGTACAACCACCTGCCGCGAATAGGCTATGTACCCATCTATCTTCACCTTGGGATGGGAGATCCATGGGTGACTCGATATGGGTTATGTTGCTGCTTGCCATTTTTTGTGTACCATTTTTCCGCCAAAGCAAAAACAAAATTGCGGCACCTCGAGGGTGGGGTTTGAGGTTTGAGGTTTGAGGTTTGATTTTGCGGGTACTAGACGCCTTTCGGCTCCGGGGGGCCACCTGGTCGGGCCAGGTGATATCCTCCCCACCGGGTCCTAGTGGGGGGCCCTCCAAGACGCACCTCCTGCCTGGTGGCGGAGTCCCCCGGGTTCACAGAGCTCGGAGCCCCGTCCCTCCCCGGCTTCCCCGTTTCGCCACACCCCTCGAGGGTGGACATGGGGCATATTTTGGGACCTACGTCCCATGTGTCTATAGCACCTTTGGTGAGAGTATTTCTTGCCACCCTTGTTGCTAGGCAGTCACCAACAATTAGCAGCGACGTAACCGGCCTTCTTGCAACGAGTACAGTTCTGCCAACACCACGCCCGTCACGTCTGCCACCACCCTTGTATTCACGTTTCTCAGTGGTGTCCTTGCCTTTCCCGGAGGGCATGGCAGCGCCGGCCCCATTACGCGTATCTGTTACCAAACTCACATCCCTCCATCCTCCCCGCCGTGGCCGCACCAGAAGCCGCCGCCCACAAGCCCGCCTGCATCACAGCCCAACCCCCGTCCACCACCTCATCCTCATCCTCAGCCTCATCCACCTCCTCCACCTCATCCTCCGACCCCCCCCTCCCCGCCGCCCTCATCCTCAAGGCCACGGCAAAAGCCAAAGCCGCGACTGCACGCACCAACCCCCCGACCCCCACACAGGCGACTCAGGCACCCCGGCAACGCACCGGGAAGACCCCCGACCCAACATCGGCGCCCTCACACCTCCAGACAGAGGTCCTCCTCAACCTGGAACCGGACACCGACCCCAAACACCACCCCAAACCCAAACGAGCGCCCAAGCGAGCACACACAACACCACAAACGCAACGACACAAACCCGGCCGACACCGCCCTAACCCAAACCCTAACCCAAGCCAGGACCCCCCACCCACCACAATCCATGTCCCCCTCCCACCGGCAGCCACCACCACCGCAGAGGCGGCCACCCAACACGACCCCGTCCCAACCCTCGTCAACATCCCTGTCACCAAGCGCCCCGTCATCCATCCCCCACAAATCACCACCACCGCCGGCCAAACCGACCAAGGGACGTGGGACCCCTCGACCACCGTCACCGTCAAGCCCGGCCCCCGACCCGCCCCTCCTGCCCACCACATAGTGCAGCCCCAGGGGCTGCGCACGATGCCGTACCCCCCACCCCCACAAGGGGGACCGGAATACCCACAAGGGGTCCGAGGGCCATACCCGCAACACCAACCCCACCACTACCAACGCCACCACCACCGGCAGCCCCACCACCACCACCACCAACACCAACCCCTCCACTACCACTGCCCACCACCCTACCCCACCAGGCCACAACCCCCCGTGCACGAACAGCACCAGCGAATGGGATGGCAGCCATCAAGCGCTCCACGCGCATACCCACCTACCTCCAGGGGCCACCCCCCCCCGTACCAGCCACCCCCCCCGTACCAGGACCCGTATCCCCCCGGCCACCACGTCCACGCCAAAAGGGGGCCCCCGCCAGGGACAGTCACTCGACCCATACCACCAGCCGCTGCCGCCACAACACCCCTACGTGGCGGTTTCATGGACAACAGGGGACCCCCCCCCCTCCAGTACCAGGCGGCACCACGCGAGGCCCCCCAGGACCCGCAGACGCCTCCTGACTGGCCCGACTCAAGCGATGAGGCCCGGTCCCGCAGACAGCGGCACTCCCGCACCCCCCCACACACGGCACACTCGCCCACGACGCCCACACTCCCCACACCGCCACCGCACATCAACCACCCACTCGCGCCGCTCCCGCTCCCCCAGGTGCCACCACATCCCCCCATGACCCCGCTCCTGCCGCTCCTGCTCCTCCGGGCACCACCACAAGCGCCACCGCCGCCCTATGTCCACCTCCCCCTCCCCCCTCCGGCCGTACACAACCTACACCCCGAGCCCCGGCCACCACCGCTCCCGCTCCCCCTGGAGCCGCCAGGCACGCCACCGCCGCCCCACGTCCACCTCCCCCTCCCCCCACAGGCCCCGCCGGGCTCCCCGTTCCCCCCACCGCCCATACCCATCCACCACCCCCAGCCCCCGCCACCACCACTCCTGCTCCCTGAGATGCCACCAAGCGCGCCACCGCCGCCCCATGTCCACCTCCCCCTCCCGTTCCCCCCTCCGCCCGTACCCGTCCTCCACCCCCAGCCCCCGCCACCGCCGCTCCCGCTCCCCCAGGCACCGCAAACTCCACCACCACCACAGGTCCACGTCCTCCCCCCGGCGCTCGAGGATCCCGGGCACGGACGCCTCCCCCCCCCAGGCCTCCGCCCACCTCGTCTGGTGGTCTGCCCCCGCTTTGCAGGAGCCCCGCCGCTGGGTGAAGTGGGCCGGGGGAGCGGGAAGGCAAGATGGGGTGCACATGGTGCATACCTTCGAGGAGATGCGCACCCGCATCCCCGCCGACCCCAACGAGGCCGCCCCGGAGGCCATCATGCCGCAAGCGGCATGGGAGGCCCTCCTCCACGATGCGGTCCAGGGCCTCCGCCCCCCCTACACCCCCCAAGCCCTCCACCATTGGCTCCAGGCCACCCACCCCCAGGCCTGGGCCATCGGCGCCCCCTCCCCACCCCGCCACCACCACACCAGGAAGGGGAAGGACAAGGGCAAGGGGAGGGCAAGGGACACCAAGGGGCACTCAGGCAAGAGGGCACGGAGGGGCCCCAAGTGCGGGCAGGCACCCATAGGGACAGGGCGCCGGAAGAGAAACCACATGGGGGCAGGAAACTACCCAAGAACAAGGAAGGGGCAGGAGCGGGGACCGAGGCACGGAGGAAAAGGGCACCACGGCAAACGCCACGACCCACACCCAGGAAGGGCATACCACGACGGGGGGACCAGCCCCGCCCCACCCCCACTGAACGCTGCACGACTCCCGGGGGCGCACCCCCCAACACGCAACGCCGAAGCAAGCATCGGACGCCGTAGAGATCACACCAGCGCACACCCACCAGCCACCGCAAACCACACGGGGGATGGAGGGCACACCTACACGGGGAGAACAGGCCACACACCCAGAGGAAGCCGCAGGGAACGCCGCCGCACGGCGCACCACCACGCCCTCACCGCCAGGCGACGACCCCGGCCGCCACAAGGGCCACCTCACAGGCACCGGAAGAGGATGAAGGCACGGCCACAGTGACCAGGGCTAGGGACCGGGACCCCCAGAGGACACGGGACGAAGGCACAGGCCCCCAGGGAGGGCAACCCCACGGACGCCTACCCGACCCACCAGCCCAAGCGGCACGCCCAGGCCCCCACAGCACGGACCCAGCGAGACACCCACACCTAACCGCACCCCCCAGCCACCAGCCAGCCACACTCCGGCCCGCACTCCGCACCACAACACAGGCCAGGCTGACCTCCACTGACCCACCACGGCACATTGCGAGACCACGGCACACCGCACCACAGCGCGCCACGGTGCAACGCGCCACAGCACGACGCGATGCGACGCGGCACAGAGCGGCACAACACGGCACGACTGACCCTAACCTGAAGGACAAATCGAAGCAGGCCACCACACACCCCGGAAGGCGCCGCACCAGCACGCCACCCACCGGCAACGCGGGCCACACACGGGGCCACCGCGCGCCCGGCAAAAACTGTGGCGGACCACCCAGAAGGTTAAAACCGGCACCCCAGAGGAGAAAGGACACGAGCAACCCCAGCCCCCTAACCCGGAGCCACATGCAGCCGCCTGGCGCAGCTGCCCAGCCAGCAGAGCCAGGACCTAACCCGGCAGGAAGGGGCGCCGAGCCGAACGTGTACATAGTCCACCCGACCCATGGGGCCGAAACACGGCCAAACAGAACGCTACCGCCAACAGCAGCCCGGAAGACCACACTGAATGCGGGCCAGTGCGTGCACCAGCCCAGGGAAGGCAGAGGGAGGAACAGGCAGGCCCCCCCCAGAAAAAAAAAGGGGGGGTGGGGGGGCGGGGTGCAAAAACAGCCCATAGCAACCAAACCGCCCGCCAACACCACAAGAGGCGGCCAAACCCCCCACCCAGAAGGCACCAAAGACAGGACCCCCAAAGAGGCACAGGGGGACCACCAAGCCAAAAGCGGCAACACCAAGCCAGGAACAGCAGCCCACCGGGAAAAGGGACACCGAAACATGCAGACACACACCACGAGAAAAAGAAAAAAAGCCAGCAGCCCAGCCTGAAAGCAAGGGGATGGGGGGACAGGGGCCAGAAGGCCCGGGACAGGGACACCCAGCAACCACAAAGCCAAACCAAAAAAAAAAAGGCGCAAAAAACACACCCCGACATACCAGCCAAGAAGGGCGGGGCACAGCCGAGACCCGGGCCCAGCACGCACGCCCACATCGCACAGCGGAACCGGAAACAGCGGGGGGCAAGCGGAGCGCCCACGCAACCACACACGTCCCATAAGCAGGCCAAAACCTAAGCCCAACCACGAACACCACAAACAGCCGGCAAAAGAGGGACAACACCACAAACCCTGCCCAAACACACCCACCCAAGACCCCAGCCAGGACTGGCGGGGTTAACAAAACCCACACCCAACCGCAACCCGGACCCAAACACAAACGCCGCACAACAGTAGGAAACCCAGTGCCCACAGCCCGGGCACTGAGGCAGTCCGTGCCATGCAGGTGACCCGGCCAAACAAGATCCGGAGACCGGGGGTAAGGCAGCATCTTAAGGCCTGCGCTGCTTTGGGACTCGAGGCGGAGCGTGCGACACCCAAGCGCCTCGGAACCCTAGTACCAAGAATGTGCATGCATGCCTTGGGAACGGGATACGCCAGGAAGTCCGGTGAACCTCTGGGGTTCCGCCCAAAGGAGGGGACGTGCGCAAGCACGGGGGAACACCCTCCCGCCGAGACAAGCACGTCACGCCAGCGGCGGTCAGCCCTTCCGCTGTTGCCCTGGGCCGCTTTGCTGGGGGCCAACAGTCAGGTCTAGCAGGATGTAAGCCACCTCCCCTCTTCACGCGCGGAGGCTCTTTCTGTTCGTCACAGGGGCGACGCCAGGGGGAACCATGGGGCGCCTCTCCACGACCGAGTGCACCTACCTACCTACCTGTGACCAAACTCACAGCCTCAGAACTTTGTGAGTCAGCAAACAGAATCTGCAAAGCGATTTATACAGAAGGGAAGAACACATTACAATTTATGGTATCCAACACCGTGGCCTTTTGGTTGAGAGAAAGATCAGAATTCCCCAGCAAAACACTACGTGACAAACATTGATCAATCACCACACCTTGAAGCTGAATCCGTCCCACAGCTTCAGCCTCTCCCATGGGTTATTCGATCATCAGCTAATGACTGCGTCTGCTGTGAATTGGCTCGCGGACCGTCGACAACAGGCCTTCAAAGCCGTCCATCCCAATAGATACATCCAGGACCTCACATATTTTCTGTAATGCATCACTTCCTAGAGCCAGTCCGATCTGAACGAACACAGCAACCACCTGCGCAGGTTTACCACAAATGCACGCCAGTAGTTCACAGTTCTTTTTCGGAATAGCTATAGAATTCGTCTCATACCAAGCCCGGGCACAAAGGCCCATGCCTTGTTCTCGGCAAATGTAGCCGTCTCACCTTTACCATCAGAACCAAGCATTGGACACCTCGTGGACTTCGTACTCTCCAACGCAGACGGACCGGGAGACGTCCTGGCGCTAAGCCCAGCAAACCAAGAAGACCGATGAATAACACGAGCCCGAGGACGCTCCTCATTGACATCATTGGTCAGTTCACGCCCTTGCGCTTCCAGCTGCTCTTGCATTATTCGCTGGGGAGGGTCCTTCTTCTCGTGCAAATCAGCCTTCATGTTAGGCAACAACACGTGCTGCAGCTCAAGCTGATGATGTAGGTTATCAATCAAGGCAGTAAACTACGGTTCACAGACATGCTGCATAGTATCAGCAGAAACAATACCGCCACACAAGTCTTCAAGTGTGGGACCACTCGGCTCACCTCGCCCAGCATGCTCTCGATCTGCAATCAATCCAAGGCCGCTATGATTGTTAAAATTTCCCAAGTATTGTTCAAACCTTTTTTGGTAATCAATACAGCAAGATCAGCGGGCAAATTCATAGAAGACTTCCAGGGTACTGAGGGTTCCCATGAGCAGTCTTAGCTCACCAAAGAAAGACACCAATCTGTACAGCAAACATAATATGAAATAATATAAATCATAGTCCAAAACGCATTTTAACCAATCAAGCTTTGACATGTCTGTGACTTCAATAGTTAGGATTTACCGCTTAACTGAAACTTTCAGTTTCAAGCCCGCTGGCTGAGTACCATCAGGCCTGTTCATCTGTTAACCATGAGAAACCTTTCAAAGCATCTTTTCTGTGCTGAAAATTGTTTTTTTATTCTTGGCGTTTTTCCAAAAAAGAAATCACAGAGATTGATTCAAAAGACACTGTCAACGGTCGCTCATACTGTCACTGTTTTACATACTCTAACACATCGCCCATGACGCTGAAGACTGTACCCTGTCCTTCACAGGCGGACTGCTCTTGGGCTTGATCCTTGGATGGGCCAGAGCATTTGTCAAAACCACCTTGATGCGATGTCGGTGAAGCTATAACGCCTCGGAATTCCAAGTCTCGTTTTGAACAATTGCTAGAAATTTCAAGAGGATATTCTCAAATAGAAGCTACGATGCATGCTTTGAAGAATTGCCAGTCCCCACCCAGGAATTAATTCGGGGAATGTAAACGGACAGATTCTAATGATATTTTCAGATGAGCAGAGTTGAAGCAAGCCAACGTTAGCGCAAACGGTATCACCGAGCGTTGACATTGCCGACACTGCTTTAGGCTGCTGCTCATTGACAACCAGATGCCTCAAAATTGCTGTGGGCACTATGGTGACAACCAGTGGACACTTCTGATGATGCCGTCCAACCTGTGACTTCCGCCAAGTATTCAGCACATGAAATGCGGGGTCCAGACCAATACAAGTGGCAGCACGCGCTTTCTGCTTCCCTGGTTGATACATTGAGCACTGTCGGTTTTTTATGGAAGGAAGCCGGAGGCATTAACGATCCATTCCATGATTGAGTCTCTGGCCCATGCCCTGACGGTCGGTATTCGGGGCTCTAAAAGGGATACCAGACGTGCGCCACACAACTTACATTGGTTCAACAAGGGTATTACATGTGTGACTCATGGACATCTTAGAGGACCCCAAAGAACTGACCTTGTTAGCTTGGCACCCCTGTGGGTACACTCACAGGTTTTCGAACCGTATGCACCCGTTGCTGCGGGCAGCAATGCAGGTCTCCTTTTTCGGGGTGCGATGTGTTGCTTGTGCTACGTGTGGCCTACACAGTGTGTCACTTGCACTCTGCATGGCGTTGTGTGTGATCCGCTGCTGTACGTGGCGTGTTCTACGTATGGCCTGCCGTTTGTGGGGCCTGTGCTATGCGTGGCTTGTGTCTGTGTTGTGCTGCACGCGGTCCGTAATGTGGTCCCTGGTGTCAAACCTTCAGCCCTTAGCCTTAAAACGTTCGCCCACATTTACAAAGGTCGAAACAAGACTTTGTGTGAGGCAGTCCCAGACCGGACTTTGGCCGGTAGGGGTAGCAAAAAAAAAAGATTTCCCTTTGCAACACACATATGGTTACATATATCCCCGGATGCATGGACGCCTGAGCTGGCCCCCTGTTGTACTCCAGCGCTGCACTTGCGCGCTATTCATGCAATAGCAAGAGTCTGCTTGCTCACCCAATCGTGATAACCCCAATACCTTACATGTAGCTCAGCCGGAAATGGGCTTTGCCAATGTAGACGTACCCGTTACTATTGACAAGGTGTTTGTCTGTTATGGTTACTTATGGTCCATAGGTCAACTGTGATGTCGCGAAGCTCTGGTTGCATTACGAACTGGCCTTGCTACTGCATCTTGTAATCTTTGCTATCCGTAGTTAGTTTTACCCATTTGTTAGCGTGGACATCCAACCTTAGAGGTGAGAAACAGTCGTTGATGTGGCGTCGATCGCTTTTCCAGAATGTACCCACCATTGTTTGCAATGCTTCGAGCCGCAGCCCCAGTAGGGACGTAGGCAGCACAGATAATTAGGGGTCTTCAGTTGTGTCAAAATTTCACGGAGGATACGCGTGCGAAACCTGGGCAGATGCTTTAGTCCTACGCAACCGGATGAGAGTTCGCAGAATGGGTCGCGTGTACACGAGTATTGCACGCAAAGCGATCCTCACCAGCCTGCTATTAGGATAGAATCGCCGTCATTCAGCTGTCGCTGGGTTCCCCGCAGCAATTTAACCGAAATGCAGACTGGGGGACATCGATGTGCGTGAAAAGAATCATAAGATAAAAGAATCGCAACCCCAACCCTATACCACTGATTATGATTTGGCTCTCCCTAGGTAGTGACAGCATAACGAATATCCTCAATTAGTGCCCTAAGGGTTGTGATGAAGTCCTGCAGGTTTTGGAGTTGGAAGACAGGACCACAGCAGCAAGTAGAGCATGAACAGGATATGGACCGAATCAATGAATAGTTTTGGAATCCAATGTATCACAGAAGGGCTGCAGAAAGACAACGTATGATTAAGTGCAAAGCTTCAATCACAAATGGACAAAACAAATAGTTTTCAAAATGAAACCTGACACAGGTCTGGCCTCAGAGACAGTCCCAAGCACCTTTTGTGCACCTTCTGACATGACAATGGAGTACGTTAGGAATCTGGGGCATGTAGGTTCAGCCAGACACAGGATATGGCTTGGCCAGCATGGCCAAACAACTGAATTCAGAATAGGTTACAAGCCAGGCCCACAATAAGTAGGTAAAACAATTGTGTATAGGGGTCCTGAGGTGGTACTTAAGACGTCAAAAAGAATGACAAAAATGATTAAGTCTTAGTCTTCACAACCTCCCAAGGATTAGGGGGGGCTTGGCCGGGATCAACTACCCCAAGAAAGACATGGCAATGACCTGTGCTTTTTCCCCCAGGGATTACTAGTTGATCAAGCTATGAGACCAAGGTCAGAAGGTAATAGGTTCAAATTACCCTGAAACTACCTCACAAATAGCCTCAAACCAGCATATGACATTCTGATCACTTCATAGAAGCTTACCACACTGCAGGTACCCTTGAATAACAGTGTAATGTACCGTGTATGATGTCCATACAAAGGAGCATTCTTCAAAAGTAGGCAGCGTGCAGCGAAACCTTTTAGCAAAAAGTTGGGGGTAGTGGGGTTTGAACCCAGGACCTGCCCTCTAAGGTATACATGTTTGCCCACTAGGCTACAGTCGAAGGCTGTAATGCGGACGGCCATCGCCGTATAAAAAGCATTTTAGTAAAAGTCCCCACCAAGGGCCAGGGCGAAACAATACTCCCGATCGAGTGCACAAAACTCCAGGAGGTAAGAAAAATTGAAAATGTGACCAACAGGGTGTGAATCCTGTGGTTTGGCGAAACAATGAGCGATTTAAGAAATCAAATCGCTAAAGGTTCACAGAAACGCTCTCAGAATCATCATTTTTTGTTTATCAATCAAAGTCGCAGACAAGCGCAACTGAGCCTCATTCACAATAAGAGGCGCGGAAGCTCAAAGGGCTATGCGCAAAGAAGGTTTCAACCGTGGTTTTGAAAGCTTTTGAAGTAAACACTTGCACAGTTGCATCAAACAATTTATAAACCTTAGGCAAAGAATTAAACAAGCGGCCACACAACAGAGCAAGCCTACAGCCCGCCGCTCAGGTATGTTACTGTCATGACACACGTATGCATTGTGCTCCTGTTGTTCATTTCGCTGAAACGCTAGGGTTGTCAAAGCTGCGTTCGTTGGTGGTGTGGGTTCTTACCTGCCTTTTCCGCACAGGGAAAAAGGGGAATCAGAGGTATGCGAAGCGAATGGAGCGCGCAGCGCGCACGTAGGGTTACACTACGCGCCGTTCTCGCGCTGCATGTGCCTAATCCAGGCACTCACACGTTGTGGCCCTCCACTTGTGCATCTATTCACTTCCTCCTTTTTCTTGACAGGTGAAAGGCCTTGTGCGTGCTTGATTTTCCCTCAGCGTTAAAGTAGGGTTGCTTAGACCGTTAGGCTTAGTTTTGCGCCGTGCAGTTGCCGTTCATTCATCTCTTCCTCCTGCACGTGAGCAAATGAAGAAGTGTAATACATACGATGCACGAACCATTTTGAGATTCTCGTAAATCGCTGTAGGGTTGTTTAAGCGCTTAGGGTTGTTCTTGCGCTCGTTGTGTCGCGGCATTCACACGATGCATGGTTAGTCAGGTGAGTAAGCCCAGTAGGAGCTCACCTTCTGGTTGAGTTTGGTCGTGATGGGTGAAATGTTTGGACTAATCACTGGCTGGTTAAAACGCCTCCCTTCCCTGCATGCTGCATGATGTGTCAAAGGGTGGTAGACCACGCGCTGTGCATCCGGTAAAACTCATATTAGGTTACCCAGGGCTGTGCCCTACGTTCTTTGAGAGAAGGGGTGGAGTCCTTAAAGCTTGCTTGCTTGATAGAGTTGGTTTGCAGACAGCGTATCATTTGCAGGTCGAAGACCCGTATTATGGGGCGAGCCCTGTCAGGCTCATCCGCCCCAAACTTCTCTGCATGTGTACCTTTCAGGTGGAGTAGGGAAGAATGAAGTGGTGGAGCAGCAAATGTTTTTCGCCCAAGCTATCAAAGGTGCTGATCACACCATCAACAATCGACCTCAGCCAGGAATGGCGGGGACTGAACGCCTTCTTCATTCACATCGCTTACTACACGCTGTGGGCACAACACACAAGTGCACGCCATCCAAACCCTGGCAGAGAAACGCGCCAGGGCGTCCCTGTCAGGCGAAGGCTGCCTTGTGGCGCTGTGTGTGCTTGGCTCTCCACAGGTGGGGCAATAGGACCTTAGTGTTCCTTACATTCGCGATCCAGTAGAGTATGTAGGGTTTAGAGTCAGCAAGCCTGGTAGGGACTGAATGCGGTTGTGCTCAGCCTGCCTCCGAAGGCTGGTGTTGGCACTAGTGAGTATAGTGTAGTGGTGTCTCCTGCTCCACGTGCTTTTCCTGGCAGGCAGGGGAGCGTGTTAGCTTTTGCCCTTTCGAGAAACGGGCGTTTTGCATGCCCATAGTACACTTGGCCACCCCCTCCCTCTCTACTAGGTAGGGCCTTTGCCATTTTTTCAAAGGTCAGGCGCCAGCACAGAAATTGGGCGCAATAGGAGTGGTACTAGTAGCAGACTAGAACTTTCGGTCCAACATCAGTGAAGGACAATGATGGCAGCCCCGCTGCAGTCGGAAGTGGGACGCACACAGACACACTTAGCACACGTATAGGGATGGTAACACCACCACGACAGGGAGAACCCCACGGGTCTGGGCCAGTTAGGAGACCTAACTGTCGGCACGCTTGTCCCCAAGGAGGGTGGACACGCCTTGCCTTCAACATCTTGCTTGCCATTCCGCCTAATGGTTTAGGAAACCACCGCTCTTCGTTGGCGCCCCAAGTTCATCAGATTAGGGCATATTGCACGCAACACGTGGTCAACAAGGCACTCACTCGCTGGGTGGCTGCAAACCTGATAAGCGGGCATCTGGCTCACGCTGGTAACCACAGGCATGGGAGTGCAGGGCACAACCAGGGCACGAGGAGAGCTCCAAAAGCAGGGGATGCCTAGGTGTTTGGAGCGCCGAATCCGAATGAGGGTGGGAGTTAGTAACCTCACTGAACCTGGAGCTCTACCAGAGTCCTGAGCCTGTACTGGCACACACTGAGTAAGCCTAGCTGTCTGCACAAGAGTGCTCACTGCCCCTGCGACGTCAGAGAACAGTGGGGGTTGCGAGTAAAGGGCGTCAACTGTGAATTCCGAAGGGACGGAATCTCTTCATGTAGGCCGGCGTTTTCAGGTGATCCGCAGGTGGAGTGGTTGTGTGGAGGCGGGCACCCCGGATTGATTCGACCCCATTGTTACCTGGTCCAGAGCGTGGGCGCGTTCTTGATACTACACTGTGCGGATTAATGTAGGGTGGGACGCTGGGGCAATAGGACTCACCGACCATTAGGCTGCAACCAAGGTAAGCAGCCTGGTGGTAATCCCATGATCCGCAGTTTTGCTTTCCTCGGTAAGGGGGAAGTGTACCTCCGGGGGGAGCCTGTAATCCTGCAGGACTGGCCGGAAGGAGACTCTCAACCAGAGGAGGGGATGTCTGGGTTATACTACTGCCCTCCGAAGCATGCAGACTCCGCAGTCCGGTTACAAACAATAAATAGCTTAGGCGGCCGAAACAGGTACGCTTTTTTTTTTGTAGAAAGACAGTTCACAGTTCAACGGTCCGCAGAGTGGGAAGGCTAGCCCATCATACAGAATTGTCACCCACATCCCCTGGTCATGGGTCAGCAGGATGGCGAGGAGGCAGGCATACAGACTAGGCGGCGTGAGGTGAAGCTGAGTGCAAGGTGCAAAATGGTAAACAGAGATGATATCCCGGCGTGCCGTCGCCCCATGTCCATCCTCGGGGGTGATGGTACGTGAGGGGGTGCTCAGGGGGCTGGCAGCTACCATGGGCAGGCTCCAGTCATGCAAACGTGTACAGTGGGTGGGCAGGGTGAGTGTCCACCTCCAGGGTGGGGGTGGGTGTAGGTGTGTCTTGGACGGGCCGACGCGGCGTCGGTTGGTTAAAGAATACAAAAACAGGGACTTGGCAGGGTACACAGACACACAAGGAGAGGAAACAGTTCCAAGACAGGTCGCAATGAGTGTGGCTGAACAGCTGTGCCATTCCTGTGATATGTAGAGGGCCCTGATGGCAATCTCCCACTTATTTAAGGCAAGGAATTGGTTCAGTGGCCACTCAGACTTTGAATTCTGTCTTGCTGCGACCTGCAGGGGGTAGGGGAGCGTGTAAAAGGGGGTAGGGTGCAACGGCAGGGCTACACGGGGCGTGTGAGGGGCCTCTAATCGGCAGTGTCGAATGCATTGGGTTTCGAGGAGGGGGGGGGGTATCGTCCGCCAAAACTGTGTTGACAGCGTCAAGCACTTTGCGCTGGTAGGAACCAATGGCCCGTCGCGCTGCTCTGGGTCCTCCCAGGGAAGCGGGGAGTGTGTGGAAGAGGGAGCAGGGTACAGCAAGCCTGCCCGCGATGCGCAGATTGCGTCGATGTGCTGTGGCACGCCACGACGAGACAATAGAGGGCTGGGGCCAAGCATGTATCCACGCACCAACCAGGGGGTGTGAGGGGGAGCAGTGGGCAACGACGCCTTGCACGCTCTTGTGGTGCCGCACATGGCAGTGGCCACACGCACTCTGTGGGGACGTGTCGCTCCAGTATGTGGCGTAGTGGCTGTAGCCTCGGCGCGACTGAATGCCGAACAGCCACTTGTGCCAGGCGAGCCGTTTATACCTCAGGGGGTACCAGGAGGAGGAGTGGAAGTTGTCATGGGTGTGCTGGGCCACCAGATCATGTGTCCAGCCTTTATGTGGGGGTTCGATGAGTTCGCCTTGGACAATGACATCACAGGGAGTTTGTGGGGAGTCTGGTGGGGGGGGGGGGGGAAGGGTGGATCGGTATTTGGCATACTCGTCAGATCTTTCTTGGTGCAGGTGGCCACTGTGGCCCTCAACCCACTCAATGGACTGATTTTTGGAGAGGAGGGACTGTCAGGCGCACAAAACCCATCTGGAGTGCTTGATGGGCCGTTTGGACCCTGTGGCCGCGGCGATGGCACCTTTACAGTCGACCCGTAGGCGGGTATGGGGGGGGGAGAAGTGGGACCCAAGCAGGATTCCTACCAGTTCGGCTCTGTACGAGTTGGGGTTTCCAGGGACCCTGCAGACAACGATGCGCCCATCCGGTAGCACAGCGGAGGAGCCAGATGAGGGGGGGGAGCCGATGCGGCTACCATCAGTGTAGGTACAGTCTGGTAGGGGCCCAGGGTTAGGCACCACATTAGCCGTCAGACCCGCTACAGACGCTAATTCAACTGCGCCCCTCAGCTTGGACTTGTCATTCCACGAGACAGAGAGGGGGGTCATTGTCGAGGAAGGAATGGGGCCGAGTAGCGACAGGGCATTGAGGGACAGCGCCCGTGGGGACATTGGGGGGGTGGCCTGTGGTGCGCATGGAGGCGAGCAGGTGATTTCTGTGGAGGCTGTCTAACACCCTGCTGGGGTACAGCACGCCGAAAGATCGCGTCCCCAGACCTCTGGACCTGTGGGTGTATAGTGTCTTCTGCGCAACTAGGGAGGGGAGCCCTGAGACACCGAATACGAAGCGTCTCATCGCCTGGGACAGTTCCTTTTTTTTTGGGGGGGATGAGGGGGAAGGTTTCACTTCGGTATAGGAGCCTCAAGAGGACTACTGTGTTGACAAGGGTGACTCTGTCGAGCGTCTATATGGGATGTGCATTCAGGTCACCTAGCTGGGCCCGAAGTTCGTCTGCAATGACACGGAAACCCTGTTGCTGGTTGAACCTGGCAGGCAGAGGGTGGCCAAGATGCATCAGGTAGGGAACTTTCAGGAGCTCGTGCTCAGTGAGGACGGCCCACTCTGGGGTTATGGACTCGGGATCGGACTCCAGAAGTCATCCCCGGCCTGTGTGGGGAAGGGAGGGGGGCTGTACTTGGGGAGGGACGGGGGAGTCAGGGGGAGGGGAGTCAGCTCAAGGGACTCGTTTTTGGTTACATTAAGCTGGCATCTAATCAGGGGGAGGCCTTGTTGGGCGAGGGACGCTGTGCGCAAACTGTGCGAGGGGGCAATCGGGGATGATATGTCATCGACGAAGGCAGAGAGCCGTATGCCGTGGAGCTGCAAGAAGCGCAGGGGTATCTCAAAAACCACGACGAACAAAAAGCAGGAGAGGGGGCACCCTTGTTTCACACCATGTGTGGTTCTGAAGACTTCAACAGAAGATCCTCGGATACATGTTGCCCCGAACTCATACACCGTTTGGATTAAGCGCAGTAACTTGGTTGGGGTGCCCATTTGAGCGAGGAAGGAACTGATGAGTCCCTCAGGCGGGCTGTCAAAGGCGTGATACACATCGAAGGCATAAAAGGCCTGCCATGGGGTGCCGTCATCCATGTCATTGAGGAAGGCTTGTGTGGCGTGTGCGGTGGAGATGCCGCGTTTGCCTCCGAACTGACGGGGGAACAGGTTTGGCGAAATCAGGGGGTAGAGTTTTATATATACCCATCGCATGAGCTCCCGGTACACCGAGTTGCTCATGGCGATGGGTCGCCACCGGTCTGGGTCTTGCCAGGACCCTTTTCCTTGAAAGATGCAAAACGATTCAGATATCAGCCAAGGGTGGGATATGTTGCCAGACTCATAGCACAGCTCGAGGCAGCAATGGACGACCTGGAACTGTGCATCGGGGAGGATGGCGATTAGGTAGGGGGGTACGTCGTCAGGGCCTGGCGATTTCTTCCGCGCTGCGCGTGCTAGACCTCGCAATTCTGGTACACTTGGGGGGGGCACATCAGGTAGGGAGGGGTACTGTGGGATATACTGTGGTGCGTTGGCACTCCAGGGGTTGTTGCGTTGCAGGATCCTTTGTATTTTCCGTGAGGGGACGGGGAGGGTGGAGGGTAGAGGGGGGGAGAGGAGAATGTGTAGGACGCGCCGATAGAAGACTTTGGATCTTCTTTTCGCTTGGCGTGCGAGCTGCTTGACCACCATGGCCCAGTCAGAGATGTCCACAGGGGAATGGGGGTTGTTGGGTTTGGAGGTATTGACCTGTGTCATGTTTTGCAGCATCACCTCGGTGAGGGCGCGATAGGTGTGTTCGACATCTTGCGGTGACACAGGTGATGGAACGTCATGCTTGCTGACCAGGGACCTGAACAGGTTAACGTCACGTCTGTTCCAGAGCGAGAATCTGGGCTCGGGTGTATGGGGGGCAGTCCATGGGATGGTACAGATCATGATAGGGTCGTGGTCAGAGGAACCATGAACTCTCGTGAAGTCGATTACACGGGCCGAGGAGGTGAGGAAAGAGTTGTGGTACAGACGTGTCCCATAGGCACGATCAATGTAGCTCTTTGTGCCACCGAAACTTCCAACTCCTGTGTAAGGGACGCCTTGGAATTGATGGAGCAGAAGGTCTACCAATGATTTGGCCTTTTCCTTGGCTATGAGCCACAGTCAGAGGTTGGGGCAGAGGGTTGTGGTCTGGGAGGAATGGGTGGTGCCATTAAAGTCACCCATCACGAGATATGAGTCCTGGAGTAGGCCGTCCAGGATCGGCTCGCACAGGCGTTCTTCTTTTATGGTGTGGGGTCCGTAGAAGGAGGCCACGTGGATGGGTGGTACGAGGGGGTCAGGGTGCAGGCGTAACTCAGTAGAGATCAGCGTGCTTGGTATGTTTACTTTGAGGGGGGATGCCTTGGGTGATATGGAGCAGTGTATGAGGAGAGCAAAACCGTTTTGTGCTGTGGGTGAGCTGTGAAGCAAGTGGAAACCCCAGTGGAGGGCTACCCGCGCAAAGTCACGGACATGGTAGGAGGACGCAGGCTTAAACTCTCCGAGACTGATTGTGTTGGGGAGGGGGTCGAATGCAGCGAGGGCATGACAGAGTATATTGGGGGTGGTCTCAGGGCCTCCCAGGTTGTACGAGGCATGGTTGAGCACATCCCCTGTTCGAGCAACATGGAAATTCTGCAGGGTCATGGGACGGGGGTTGCTCCCGGCGCTGGGTGTCACAGTGTCGGCCATGGGTGGGTCCGAAGTCACGCTCGCGGGCGGGGGTGGGGACGCATGGGAGACCTGGTGTAGAACCATACATGAGGACGCATCAGGCATGGCGGAGCTCACGGTGGTCGCCGGTGGTTTGAGCTGGGGGGGTTGGAGGGGAAAGAGCGACACAAGATGAGCGAGGTACATTATTGTACAGGATACAGACAGAATCAGACGATCGAGGGAAGCCAACGAAAGTCGTAAGTGCATGAAGATGGTTGTATGGTGGACATACTGCCAGGTGCATCGCGTGTGATGGGTAGTTGATGCTCTTGTTGGTGGGCATGGTGGCTGATGGGGTGCACGAAGGAGGGCAAGTGGGAGTGTTGTGGTAATCACCAACAGTAGGGATATGGCCTGTAGGGAGGTGAGTACGGCGACACTGAGCATGTGGAACAGGCGATGCGTGCCAACGCACACGGCGGTTACGTGTTGGTGGACCTGCATGGTGTACGAGTAGGCGTGCAGTAGCGCGTGTAATACATTCGCGGTTTGGGCGGTGGGGGTGGGGCGGATGCCATGGAGCTGAAGGAAGTGTGTCAGGCGTGGTCTAGACAAATCAACGGCGTGTGGGGGGTGGGGTGAAGAAGGGGTAAGCCTCACGCTCTGTAGGAGTCGTGGAGTTGACGCGTAGTCATTGGGTACATGATGATAGGGCCTATAGAAAGAATGATGTGGATGGAGGGGCCAAGGGCACGGTGGTGGGGTGTGAGGCTGAGGCGATGTCTGGTATCCGAAAATCTGGCAATGGAGATGTGGCGGCGGTGGGGTTGGCCTCTGTCAGGGCAGGTTGGGGAAAGGTGATGAGTTTCACACGCTCCAGGCGGTCCGTGAGGGACAAGACTAGGTCCTGGCTACTGTTGCCCGATGAAAAACATATGGGGCCTGGCATGGTCGCACCGTATGCCGTGGCAGCGGATTCCAGTGCCTGGTATTTCACCATCACTTGTCCGGATTGTTGAATCACTTAATGGCATTCAACGGGGCCAGGGGTGGAGGCTGATTTCACCACGTCTCGGACATCCAGTGTTGGCGTGTAGCGTGCAATCACATACGGGGGACTCACTTCCCTAGAGAAGTCTTTCGGGAAGACTCGGTTGTTGGTGTGTGCAGAGACACATATCATTTCACCTAAGTTCTCTTTTTCCTGGACCGCAGGTTGGATCAACATAGGGTCGTGGACCATACCAAGTACGTCGTACTTGTTTAGCAGTACCAAGAAGGCAAACTTCCTATACAGAGGTGGGTTGAGTTCGATGGCAGTGCGTACTTCATTCGAGGGTAGTCTGCGCCTACGAGGGCCATTTTTTTGGAGACGAGGTTGGTGCGTGATGATAAGGGCAGACTCTTTGACGGACCTATCGAGGAGACCAATGGCGACATCCATGTCCATGAGGGCGGGTTGTTCATCATAAAAATTGCCCAAGACATCAAACAGTACGAAAAAATCAAACAATTTATATCCATTGGGGGCGGAGTTCACCATGATGGGCCAAAAGGCTTTTGTTATCCTAGGAACTGTTAGCTCCTTACAAACCGTTGAGGTGTCGTCGTTAAGCATAAGCATCAGTGGCAGGGAGCCTGATATGTGCCATTTGACTTCAAGGCCGTGAACCTCGCGTGTGATGTCTATGGGTACGTCAACGCGTACTTGGAAAAGTGTGGCCTGGAGTGTGTGTACAGTGGGAGGTATGGGTTCTGAGGGATCAACATTTTTCAGAAAATTCCCAATGGTTTGAGGGATGTCGTTTCGAGGAAGTGGGGAAGACGTGAGTTGGAAGAGTACCAGGGGTTGGTCAAGTGGGGTGGGTGCCGTGGAAACGTGATGTGTGTTGGGAAAGCGTACGCCCATGTGTACCACTTGGCACACCACGGAGAGCCACAAGAAGCCTAAAGACGGAACTGAGTCAATGCGTCTATCAAGTACGGAGGCCAACTCGACATCAGCAATATTGCTACGGGCATTATAAGCAAGCCAGAAGGTGGTTGGTTTGTCTTGCTTTTTTGCTGCACGCAGCATCGCAACGATTTGTTTTACGATTGTACGATGAGAGAAAAAGGGGGTGTATGGCAAAGGAAACCAGCCCGAAAAGTTTGTTCCACTCAGAATTTGATAGATCGGCTATGGGAAAGCTTTTTGGAAGCCCGTTGTAAGGCAAGCCGTCTCCAAAGAGGAGAATTTGTGGGGCGGGGTTGAGCGCCGCTAATAGATCGGGCGGTGGCAATGGAGAGGTGTCATGGTATATTGTTGGTGTTGTGGAAAGTACATCGATTTCGGAAAACCGGTTTTGTCCTTTTACCGGAACTTTGCCACCTTGGAAATCTTTGGTTATGTCACGGGGCTCAGGGAAGCCGGTAGGCAAGGCACCTTGAGGGCAGAATTAACTTTTGGGCAAGGGCCTTTATTGGATTGCGTTCAAGCGTATGAATCATGGGTTGGTGAGGCGCGACAACGGGTTCTTTATCTTCTTCTAAGGGAGATGAGCTATTTTTGTCACCATCATTTTTTGCGGGTGTTTTGTTGGGAGAATGGAGAGCAAAGACACGCCTTGGATCGCCGTGTTCTTCTTGGGATAAGGCGTCATGAACACCATGTGCATCTTGGTCATAGATGACATCCGCTATAGGAGGAGAAGCATGAAAGGGTCGATGCTCATCGGAGGTGGCATCACCGTCAAATTCGGAGCGGGTATTTTTTTGGTTTGCTTATTTTTCAATATAAACAATGGAAGAAGATTCCATGGATCCTTTAGGAGTCACCGATGGTTCGTTTGGCGGTCTTGGATCGGGTGAAGGAAACGTTTCGTCATCTTTTTCATTTGTAGGCGCTTTTTCTTTTATGAGTCACATCTTTTTTCTGTTGGTCCATTGGGTTGAGAGTGGGAAACGGGAGAGGGGTTGAGGACGTACCGGAGGCTGTAGACAATGTGTCTACATCAATGGGCACGGTGACTTGGTCAGGGTCAATACGAGACAAAATGGTTTGGCGCAAGTCACGTGCCATGCTTTCAGCAAGGTCGGAGCTTTTCTCAATGCTACCACCTGAGCGTTAGGTTGCCTTTGAGGAGGCTTTAGAGTTATTGCGGGAAGAAGACATCGTCACATGGGCAGGGACAGAACAAAAATGTCACCGCAACAGACAGTTGACGGTTCAGAGAACGCAGAAAAATGTAAAAACGTCGAGAAGACCAGGCAAAGAAATCAACAGGCTGAAAATCGTTAGTCAATGACTGCTTCGTCCTGATTTCTAGGCTTTGCGCCTGCAGTCACACGCGCGTACGTCGGATGAAACAGGTACGCCTTTGTACGGCTCTCTTTTTGAAAAAACACCGAGAAATGATGTTGGTTATTTCAGTGCATTACTCTGATTTTTGGCCCTGATTTTTATTAAATGTTTTTTCAGTAAACAAAAGTTCCTTTCTCCTTACGTTACAACGAATGGGGCTCCTTTTTACTGCTGCGCACGATGGTATCGCGATATGGAAGGGCAACTGAGTGTGCGTCGCACCACGTGTTGGTTATTACGCCTTTTTTCTGCAACAGATTGTGAGGCCTCGCAATACAATGTTTTACCGGAGTCGAACGCATGCAGAGTTCGCATGAGGGTAATTACGACAAATAACATTCTTCTTCGAATGCGAGGCCTCGCAATCCGTTCTGAAATCTTCGCAAAAGGTGCAGTTTCGCGAATCGAAATGCGAAGCCTTGAAAGAATGGAACAGGAAACAACAAAATGGACAGATCCACCAACTACACAGCATGTGCATTCCCTTTGATGCGGCGCTACTGTATGGGCGTCCATATAGGTCCTGCCGGCATCTCTAGTCTTCATACCGTGGGCACCGCTGGCCTCACTGCCCAACACTGATGGTTGCGGTTCGCAACTGGGTACCGCAAGCGTGATAAACAAGAGAAATGTGGGACCAGTTGACCATTACCAGTAACAGAGAATGAGTACGCGCGGCGGAGTTGCGCGCAAAGATCGATATGCGCGTGTTGCGTGTGCAGCGCTGTGCTGGCAAGGAATTGGTTTTACCTGTGGCATTAAAGGAGCCCGTTTTTTGTGGAATAGTATAATAAAATGCACATTTTTTCTTTATGATTGTTCATGCCACGTAACATTGCGCATCCAGCGAGGAGGGAGCTGGAACGGACTGTCAGGCAATTGCGAGCTTTCTGTGCAACGGAACATGGGTATACCACGGCTGAATCACTATGGGCTGCCATTGAAAAGAACAAGAATGGAGATGTTTTTTTTTATTATTTTGTCACTTGTTGCGACTGAACAGGAAGACACGGCACTCACTACTGAGGTTGAAAAGCAGACCAGAGAGCCGAGCGGCTAATCACTTCAAGGAGGAGTTCTTCAACTCATACAAAATCTTGCGCTTGCGCTGCACACCCCAGCCCAAGGTCGAGGACGCCACGGGTTTTGCCTCTATCGGTCGCCAGAACAGGCGCCAGTTGCGCAAGACAGGACTGCTGCGGCTGCAAGGAGAAACTATGAAGGAATGGTCCGCGGGAGAGATGCCTGAGACATGGTGATGGATGGAGAACCGGCAGGTTTACGTCTGGATCGACAATTGTTACATTAAGCAGTGTGGAACGCATCCAGGGATCCAGGATCAGTCGCAAAATTGCACAGCCCTTTGCGTCGCTGAAATTCCGTGCAGGTTGCCGTATTTCAGAGGACACCCAAACATAGATGTGCTCATCTGCGGCATCGGCAGTGTGGCTGCAGCGCTTGTGAGAATGAAACAGAGCTTTCATGGGGTCGTGACTGATCTCGGCCTGTTGTGGACGGACCTGCAGCAATACCAAGCATCAGAACGCCCCTTGACATTGTGCGAGATCCAGTACCAAATCCTGGTTGGAAACCACTGCTGCTGAGTACGCATCAAGTATCCTCGTACAAGGGCCTGGACTACATTGCCTCCCTGTCGAACCACAAGCACCCCATTGTGCCCCTCCTCGGTGACGAGAACTTACACAAAAGATGCCTGCATTTGTTCTAATCCGACAGAACACAGCGGTGGAACTGGCATTAAAAACTGAAGAAGACTCCTGTCTTGTATGGCTGTTGGCAACCCTATAAATACCCTGTGACCAGCCTGTGGCCCTGCTTTCATTCGCTGTCTGTGTACTTCAGCTTTGGCCGCTTAGGAGTGCAGAAAAAAGTAGGGTTGTACCCGAAGCTCAGAGTCATGGACAGAACTATTGCCGGCATCCTGAAAGGAGCGCCGCATTTCTTTGGGCAGTTGCGTCGGAAGTCGAACAGGTTACAGGCTGTTGCCGATCATGATGGGACGGCAATGGATCAACTGATGAGTGAAGTATGTAAAGCAATGGTGAACGTTCTGCAGAGATGGTGTCTGCTTGTCCTCTACTGTGGATTTCTCGTGAGACAATGCAACTGGTCTGGATGGCACCCAGGATCCGCCATTGACGCCCAAAATGTTTTGCGACTGGTGTTCGTGCTTTTGCCAGAGGTCGGCAGGGCTGCGGCTGATCCTGGTGTGTATGTGAGGACCATCGTTGCTGCGTTGTTGCAATGGCAGGCGTTCAACAGCAGCGTGCCAGGATTGAGCTATGTTGAGGAGTTTGGCAAAGTCATTTTCAGTCGACTTTGGTCCATGAAGGATCGACACACTTGGGCTGTCACACCGAGCGACGTGGAAGATTTGTTTGTCCAAATCCGCCCTACGAGCATTAACAGACGTCTGCTGGTTAGTGGTTTGTCCTGTGACATTGAAACCGAGATCCGACAGCGCTTGCACTCGTATGTTACTGACGACCGCCGGCGAAGTTGGTACTGTCCTTGGCAGTCGGGTACCTCGACCATGGAGAGGCACTGGGGGGCTGAACCAGATTTTCCGTCCGACCCTTACAGCGAGCCAGACGTGGACACATACAGGACTGTGTTGACTGATGTTTTGCGTACATTTCTGCGGCAGCCCCGAATTTCTCACCTGCCGTAATACGATTGATCGACAACAAGGTTCCTCTGCGGTCTGATGCGCAGCGCACGAACATTCTGGACACAATCTGGGCCTTTACAGATGCATAGAATCCGTTTTTGGTTGATTCGAAGCTCCTTTATTGTTGTTGCCCGCGCGCCGTTGCTTTTGCTCACTACTGCGTGTTCGGAATGCGAGCCCTCGCAATCGTCTTTTCAAAAAGGGTGTTTTTAGCTATATGTTGTTACCCTAATGCGATGCCTCGCAATACGAAGTAGGTAATTGCCGACAAATACCTATAATGTCGATTGCGAGCCCTCGCAATTAAGGATAAAGGTGTACAGTTTTCTCCCTTTTTACAGGCCTGTTTCAACATGGCAGAGAGTTTGACGCCAGCGAAAGGTAACAGAGCATCAACAGACCCCTCGCAAGTACCATCCACGCAGGAAACGATGCCAGAAGAGTTCTGGAGGTTCTACAAGAAGCCTTTGCAGGTGGAGGTCGACGTCAGGAGCCTTTCGATCGACAGGAGAAGAAGTACGGCCAGATCCGGAAGTATCAACAGACGTGAGTGGACGAGGTTAAGAGAAGTCTTATGGCCAACCCACCTGAGGAGCCCCTTACCGTGCCTGCATGGCAATCACCAGGTATCTAACCTGGTCGCAGCAGTGATGTTTCATGTGCACACTGTCAAAAACCTTTTTTCGTCTCCAGCCGACGATTGGATCGTCATTGCAAAGCAACACTGCGTCTGTGCCCTGAGAGACCTCCGAAACGAACGTCTTGAGAAGGGCTCGACCCACGGCAGTGGATGCAAGTGGTAAAGGTCAACCTGCTGAAGACAGAGACCGGTTGGGCTACCTGAGTATCAATCGCCGGTCGCAAGCAGGCCATCGATCTAGACATCTTCGCCGTGCCACTGTCGGCAGCAGCTGACAATTTCCTTATCCATTTGCGAGATTCGCCGGCTTGGCCTGACGAGACTGCCAGAGAACACATTCACCGAACCATCCCAAAATCCGCGAGCACAAGTGCTCCGATTCGACCACAGGTTTCCGATGATGAGGTCCAAGTATGTTCCATTGTCGAATGCGAGGCCTCGCAGTCCAAATATGGCTACTCATCCACCTCCTGTCCAGACTTATTCACTTAAGGCGTTTGGACCGTTATTCGTGTGGGTGTAGCATGCGGAGGATACAGCGGTGACGTCGTTGGATTATTTCAAGAAGATGGACGCGGCAGTGACAATGAACCAGCTGAAGTTCTTGCAGGGTCTGTACGAGCCATCGCCCCTCCAACGGGTAGCCGCCAACATGTTGAGACCAAAGTCGAACATCAAGGAAACCTAGGACCGCGACTCTGCTTATGAGAAGCAGCAGTGGATAAACTAGCATTGGGGAGCCGCGCCAGACAGCGTCCTCCATCCCACCCGAAGTATGTTCCCCTGCCAAGCAAGTAGGCAAACACGCAAACACGGTAAACGCAACCCTTCGGACGTTTACAGACGCTACTCCGGCAGAGAAGGTACCGTTGCATGACTGGGATGTCCTTTGGTTTCGCATCCCTTTGGGGGCCGGCAATGGAAAACTGAGGCTCCGTCGCCAAAATGGGAAAAGCTCAGCAAGACGCGGTTCTGGACGGCGATGGGACACACTTATCCAAAGCATGGCGCATCAATGGACCTTTGTCGCCAGCGTGCACGACTGGCATCGCCCTTGACGGAAGTCAAGTACACGGAATCCGGAGAAGTGGACGTGGTGAACATTGAGGTCACTGGAAAGGTGGTCAAAATGCTGTGGGCCCGCTACAAAGATCCGCAGGATCCCCTGAAGTTTTTGGAGGCTCTCGACACCGACATGATCATTCTGAATGCCAATCTGGCGGACGGTGCTGATCCTGTGAGTTCCGTTGTGATGGCCAAGTTGATTGACCACCCTGAGACTGTGATCTGTTGATCTACGGCGAGGTGGAGCCTGTTTGAGACACCCTGCAAAGACGCCTGGAATTGCGGAGAACGATTACTGGTACGAAAAGGTGCAAGTGTGTTACTGGCTACCTGGCGCAGGCAAGACAAGAAAAGGCGGAATTCAAGTAAATGCACTAGTTCTGCTGGCCGGTGTGAAGATCAAGAAAAAGGTATGTACAACGTTTTTGGATTGCGAGGCTTCGCAATGCCTCTGCCGTCTTGCTACTCCTCACTGCAGATCCTACCCTACATCAGTTTGGGTCGCCGAAAACGTGATGAACCAGGGTTCATGTCCCTTGTACTTTATACGTGGTTGGCAACGCTGATGCGGATGAAAGACCGCACTGAAAACGCCATGATCTTTGATCGCGATGTGCACATGGCGGCGAAAGTGGCAGTGTTGGATGATCCTCCGCAAGTTTGGTCTCTGCAATTGACCAAACAGAAGCGATCGGATTGGGCACGGAGCTACCATCAGGAGGTGACACAGCGTGTGCAGGCGGGATTTGACCAGACCAGGTTGGCGCAGTGCGAGCTCTGGATCCAGTTCGGCATGCCAATGCGGGTTGAGGACGAGTATGTGGGGTATGCGCATCTCCAGGTGTCAACAGCAGAGGAACCAAGTCAGCATGCCCATGAAGAAGTTGCAGACGAAGACTTGGAGGATCTTGGGTACGATGACGATGACCCGCCGCTGACAGGATCTGATCCGTGATCTCCTCGGAAGTCAACGCAGGTTCGGGCGTTCCAAGCTGGCGATGCAGATGCTGACGAACCAGAGGCGAGCCACGCACCAAAGCCGAAAAAGCCGAAGACCAACGCGGCAGCTGAGCCGAAGCAGACGACCCTGACACAGCCCCAGGAAGTGAAGAGGACGCTGAGCCTTCCGGATCCCGGAACTGCAGTGGGATCGACGTCGAGGAGTAAGATGTTGGCCGCGCGATTGAAGAAGAAGAAGGAGCTCTAAGGGGCGTTGGAGCCCTGCTTTTCGTGATATGCCGTCTCGCATTGCGAGGCCTTGCATTCCAGATTAGGCAATTTGCCATTTCAGCTCTGTTTTCAGAAGCGTCATCTGGAGATGACAATTATTCTGACCCTAAGGCAGCAGTCAGTATTGCGAGGCCTCGGATTCCAAAAGCCTCACGTGTCGACGCGCGCAATGTATTGATACTCTGTAATCTGCTTTTGCTTGTTTCTGAATGATCTGAAGCTGTGTATAATTGCAAGGAAGTACATTGTTCCATGTCTCGTAATGCGAGGCCTCGCAAGACGAATAGGAAAATGGTACCCTGTTACAGCATTCTGGACACCACCGGCGTAAGAAGTGCATTCTTAAGGTAGGAGAAAAAAGCATGGAGAGGGGAACAACAAAAAACAAGGTTTTCTAGTTCAAAGCTCCCAAGTTTTGGTGCGTTTTACAGAGAAGTGGGTAAAATAGCAAACGTTGTGAGACCTTTTTTGGAGGAAAATGATGCAATTGTGTTGTTGATTAAGCCAAAAAACTGAGTAGTCAAATTGTTTGGTTAAAAACAGTAGGCAAATCGGGCTAATTACCTATACCAAATTTGAAAACACCCCGGTACAAAAGCGTACCTGCTTCGGCCGCCTAAGAATAGATGGGCACAACGAGATTCGTCTTTCCTGTTACGCTGAAACAGGGTCTCAGCGCGGGTTAGCAGCTGTGCCTCGTTGTTCTGAAGGAGGTAGGAACGAAAGACGGGGTGGATACCTCCATCGGGTTGGATGAAGGCAGACAGGGGTTCCCAGGTTGCCTCAGAACCTCTATAGCCTTCCCAAAGGGTGAGGATTTTCCAACCCTGTTTATGTTTGTGGCGGGCAATACGTGCCACAACGTAGTATCCATCGACTGCCCTCTCCTCAACAGTCACCTTCTCAAGTTCACGTCAGGCTTCGTTCTGCAGGTCAATTTTCTCGACCTCTTTATCGCTCAGGCTCCACTCATCCCAGGACAAGATGTCGGGGGAGTGGTAGTGCCTCACCTGTTTAGTGGCACATAGTAGCTCACCACCCAGACTCGCACTGCACCTGACATGGGTCCCAGATGTGTCTATCCTCATGATACGATAGGCCCAAAAATAAGGGGCTTGCAGGAGGCTACCAGGCCAAGAGGGTAGTCCTGAGTGGCGAACCAACACAAGGTCACCAACCTTAAAACTGGCTGGTTGACCTGGGCGATTTCGGCGGCTCAGTCCACGTTCACGAACGTGTCTCAGGTTAGTTCCTGTCTGGCTAGCCATAGACTGCTTTTATTCCAACCTATCCCGAACGGGGCTCTTGAAGTCCTCAGGAAAGGGGTTGTTGAAGTAGCAAGCAGGTTGTCCTCCATTAGACAGTTGGTGGGGGGTGAAAAATGTAGACAAGCTCCTCTGAGAGTTCATGGCAGTAGCCGTACCGAATCTTTGGTACGTTCATGTTTCATCAGGTGCCTCATGTTCTGTTCCACCACACGATCCTGTCTCTTGCAAAGATGGTTAGACGTTTGAGTATATGGCACACCTGTGCTCACCTGAAGGTTGAGTGCGTTCAGTGCATGTTTGTATCATCTTGTGTCACTGCGGATATGTACATCTTCATCAGAGTGCACCTGTTTGTGTGCTCCCTATGGCTCGAACCATTAGTCAACCAACATTTTGACAGCCTGCTCACCTGTAATTGTCTTACTGCAAGGAGACACACGGGTGAAGGGTGACAGGCCACAGGTTACAACTAGGCAGCTATCATAGCCACCAAAGCGTGGTATGCCGTGGATGAAATCCACGTAGAGAAGAGAATTAGTACAATATGGTATGTGTAAGCTGGAAATCAGTCCCCTATCCCTACTATCGCTCTGCTTGCTGGCATGACAGCCACAGGCATTACCAATCTTCTGCATGCGAGACCTCACTTCAGTCAAGGCTAGACTGGAGTAGAAATACTTGCTGAAGAAGTCCACTGAGCGATTAGCGCCAGTGTGACTTGAGCTGAGATGTGACCACTGCAGGCATCCATCGAGTTGTGCCTCAGGATGCTCGTATAAGAGGTATTGGTTATTCTTATACCACTGGTGCCCGTCTATGACACGGCTTAGAGACCAGTGCTGAGGGTTTGGAGAATATTTTTATATTCTGACTGACAGTCAGTTAGACTCCGACCCTCCACGATTCCAGCTGTACGCATAGACAGGTCTAGCTGGACGTCAGTGCGTTGGAAAGCCTCTTTGGCAAGAGCCTCAGAGTTCTCATCAAAAAGCGCATCGAAGTTGTTGCGCGATATATAGTCAGACAGTCGTTTTTCTTATCAGGGATATGGTGGACGGTTAGCCTGAACTGGCTGAGGTATGTCCACAACCGCTTTAGTTTCGCTTTCGCTGGTGGTGGGCCCTTCTGACAGAATTTCACCGGTTCCTGGTCATATAGCCAGACAATAGGGTTAGGTCCCAATAGTTCTGATTGTGAAAAGATCACCAACATACCGGCCAGGAGTTCTGGTTGTAGGTGCAGTAGTTGGAAAAAGCCTCGTTCCATTTCCCGTTCCAGTGACCAATTGGCACGAGGCGCCACTCACTGGAGGGATAGTCGTGTTTCGGAGAACCATCACAGTTCAAACTTGCGGTGCCGTAATGACAATGGGTTAGCTCTGCAGGGTTAAGCTCTTGCCATTGACAAATCGTTTCACGCCGCCTACATGGCATCAGTGATCAGGATGATCTCACCCTGAGGGCGAGCTACCCCCAGTCAGTTGGAGGAGCGAATTACTTCTTCAACTCCTGGAAACACTCTTCCTCCATGGTGGTCCACCTCCAGAGAGTACGTTTCTTGATTAGCTCTGCGAGACTGGCAGAGGTGTATGTAAAATGGTGGATGTGGCGCTGATAGAAGCTACAGGCGCCCACAGAAGACATCGAGTTGTGTAGACCCTTCTTAGGGTCACCGGGAATCTGCATGTCCTGTAGGGGCTGCATCATTGACGCGGCTGGGTTCCACCAGCCATGCCCCAGATCGGAACCCAAGTACTCCATCTCCTCTTTCATCAACTATCATTTTTCGAGGTTGATACGAGATGATTTTCCTGACAAACAGTGAAAACCTCACGCAGGAAGAGGACATGTTCCTCTTGGGTATTAGTACCCAAGCTCACGCGATCGATTTGAACCTCCATGTCAGCCGCTCGAGAAATCAACTCTTGTACTAGAGGCCCGCGCCTTAGTATATACAAAACTTTGTTCATTCGTTCCTGGAAGAGTGCAGGAGCATTGGCGACCCCAAAAGGCATAACCTTCTATTTAAACACACGACCATTAGGGGTTATAAACTTCAGGAGTTCCTGAGCTGTGGGGGTGAGACCAGCCTGCCAGAAAGCACTGCGCTTGTCCACTTTTGTTTTATACCTGCATTTGGCAATGCGCTCAAGGGTGTTTTCCATGTTATGAATACTCCCCGAGTGGTTCTGGGCTTTCGTATTGAATTCCCTGTAGTCGACAACCAGTCGCAGTCCAGTACATCCGGGTCTGGCAACCAGAAAACAGGGACTGCAGTGATGGGGTAGTGCCCCCTCTTATATTCTCTAACGGGGCCAGCATCTATACATTCCTGTATGTGGCGCTCAATTTCTTCAACCTGTTGCTGAGGAGCGGGGTAGGGACGACATCTCAGCCGCATTCTTTCAAACTCAGGTTTGAGGTCCATTCTTGTGCATGAAAGAGGGGGAGGCAAGACGCCGGACACCTACTCATAGGTTAGAAGCAGTTTCTTCAGTTGGGGGTCAAGGTTCATACCCTCAACTGCTCTTTCCACGTTCATCTTTTCTCTGCCAATCAGCAGTTTCGGCAGGTAGCGAGCTGTCGCCCGACTCAGGGGGACACTTTTGCCCGTAGTGCAGAGAGTACACCAGGGGTACCTCTGGGTCAGGCAGCATCTAGGGCTTCTCATCCTCCTCAGAGAAGATGGAGGATTTCCAGATCTGTCTGAGATATTGAAGTCTCTCTTGGTGCTCGATACCTTGAGCTCTCAGGTACAAAGTTTTTCGGAATTCCTGTGCGTCATGCTCTGACAGGGGCATGCTATTAGACGCAGGCCGCGCTTCAGCGCCACAGTTCTGTGCTGCGGACTGTCCGGAGCATGTATGCTGCATGTGAAGCACAGGCTTTCCAACAGGGGAATGTTGTTCTCAGGTTGACACCAGATCTACCTCCTCCAGCAATAGCTGCGCCAAGAAGGCACTGTGTTTGGGATCGACAAAGCTGGCGTCAACAGACAGAAAGGAGGTGGCGATTTCAGACAGCTGATTGTTGGCATCTCCCCTCGCAATAGCAGGTACCAGTTCATCATCGTAGGATTCACACCCTGTAAGTGTGGCTGAAGTGTGCTCAGGAGATCGGTTTTTGAGATCCAAAAGGGTCAGGCCACAATTTTCGGCCATGACCTCCTTCTGTACTACCTGATCAATATCACACACGGGTACGGGGTTGAGGGATCTATCAACAATGGATAAGTAATTGGTGCACTCGGGGGCCTGCATAGCGGTGTCTGAATCCTCAGGCACGTAGATGGGACCGTCAAAGAGTTACAGTATTCCCACAGTCATTTGGTCCAGCAGTTGACGCCAATAGGTGTGTGCGCCTGAACAACCCCAGGCAGGGGTACACAAGACCACCCTTCCTGCTTCATCGGCGATTTTGGTGAGACCCTTCGCGAGCAGACAGAAGGGAGGGGTAGCATACGCCAGGCCCATCGCTTTCCAGAAGAAGCAGAAGGCATCATTCATATCTTTCGAGCAAAACAACTGCATGAAATGCTGGTGTTGGCTCGCGAACGATTCAACCTGGATGTCATCCAGGGATACCTGCAGGGCCGCAAGTCCGCTCTCAAGGACGTGTCGGGCCAACTGGTAGTTTTCAGTACGATAGGAACTCGTTGCTGCATAGCGCAGCCTGGACTCTGTTCCACCTGACAGCTCCAAAGGTAGGCGGAAGAGATCGGGGCCCAAGTCGCAGTGAAGCGCATAGGGACGTTTAAGACATAACATTTTCACCTGTGATTTTTCTGCAGAAGGTCGGTGCCAATGAGGATGTCAGGGGCGTCAGTGTCCAGCAGTCTGCACCGCTGCATCGGAGATTCGTTGCCAAGACAAATAGACACATCGACATCCCCCAGGAAATTGATGGTTCGCCCATCCCCAATTCGTATGGCCACAGTGTTGGTTTTCTTGAAGGTTTGTAGCAGGTGCCGGGCCACTATAGAGAATGTTGCGCCGGTGATGAGCACTGCCGGAAATAGGTCATCCCGGATATTCACGGGGATCCAGAAAAGCAAGTCCTTCTCTTCAGAGCCGCCCCCCTACTCTACATCAGGGAGTTTCACATCAACCCCCTAAGCCATGAGCAATTTGGCCATCTATAGGCCAATCGCCTTATCTTGGAGTCGGGGGGGCGTTATTAAGCTGAGGGCGTTTCTTAGGGTCAGCCTTGGTCAGAGACGGAGCACTAGCGGGCGCTGACGAGCGTCTCTGTGGGTTATGGTAGGGGTTTCCATCCCCGCCATCCCATTTGCCTCCGCCTGTACCACCCGCGTCCCTATTCTTGGGGGTTTTGAAGGGTGTTTGGGTTTTCTGGTGTTCAGCCTCCTGCCGTTTGAGTTTATCACTCTCGCGCTGTTGAATGTTGCATTCATCTTCGTAGTGACGACGTGTGCCACGAAAGCCAGATATGATGGTAAATTTAAAGTGATCCTGATGGTTCACTGTTTTTCCATCATTACTGTGGTGCAGTCGTTCCAGTTGCAGCACGCATCCACTGCGATGATCGCAGTCAGGGGCATGAAAAGGCCCCCCCTTGTCATTGACAGGGTTACAGTACAAGAGTGGGGGTACAACTGCTTCGGGTTTCAACTCTTTCATGGCACGTAGGTTACCCCCCCATTTACGTCCACCCTTGTTGGGGTTAGTGGGGGTTGGGGACCCTTTCCAATCACCATGATCAGGGTCGGGGTTGGCACCTTTACCCACCTGCCTCTTGAGGATTTTTTCCATATGGAAGTCGTTCCCCCTTCCCAGAGCCAGCTAAGCGAGCAGGTCCACCAGGTCATCGTACGTATGTGTACGCCGCTTCCTCTCGGAAGTAGACCTGCAATCCACCCACAGACAAAGGGGGATTTCACTCAGAAGCCATAGGTGAGGTTTAGTGGGTCCATAGGAATACACGTTCATCCTGGAGAACAGATACTCCAGGTCGCACGCATATTCGGACATGCGCGCAGCGGAAGGTTTCAGGTTTGACGTTTGACGTTTTTGGGTACCAGACGTTCTTCGGCCCCGGGGTGCCACCCGGTCATGCCGGGTGATATCCTCCCCACCGGGACCTAGTGGGGGGCCCCTCATGACACACCTCCCGCCTGGTGACGGAGTCCCCTGGGTTCACGGGGCTCGGAGCCCTAACCTTCCCTGGCTGCCCCATTTCGCCACTCCCTGGTCAGTGCGTCGGTTAGCAACCGTGGATGCAGGCGCTTACCCACTATGTCGCTCCACTAATGCGTGGTCGCCCGGGTTGCCGGCGCCGCCGGGCCCATTCTTGCATCTCACCCTGGGCTCCTTCCTGCCCTCGCGTCCCGCCCAGGTGTCCCTTCTTTTCGCCTGCCGGTACGCCATTCCATGCCGTCTGTGCGATCCGCTGGCTCGGTCCGGTTGCCCTTCGGGTCCGCGCCACGTGTCTGTTGTGTGTGTGTGCGCTCGTGCTCCCGCAGCGTACGCGCCCCCCCCCCCCCTCCGGGTCAGTGTGGCGCGCGCACTACCCGCAGTTCCGGTGTAGGACGCCGGTAGGGCCATTCCAGGCGGTTCTTGCCCCTCCGCGTTTGCTGCCGCGGTCCCATGCTGCGGCTCTTTAGCTTGTGGGAGGGTTGCCCGGTCCCTTCGTCCCCTTGCCCTGCTTGGGGTCACGCACCCTCCTGCGGGCAGGCCTGCTTTTGTGTGCTGGCTTTGCACCCTGTGGGGGAGGCACGAGGGCGCCCGGGGGGGCACCTCTTGCCTGGGTTTGGGGCGTCTGGGGTCGGGCGCGCTCCCACGCCCGACCGCCCCTCCCTTGGGACGTGCGACCAGGGCCCACAACCCACTGGCTGTGGCTGCGGGGGGTTCGGGCGTGGGGACCCGTCACCAACCCCACAGCGCGCGCTCTTGAGAGCTGTTTTTGCGTGCTGTGGGGGCAGCACGAGGGCGCCCGGGGGGGGGGCCCCTTGTGCCTGGGTGTGGGGCGTCCGGGGTCGGGCGCTCTCCCGCCCCCGAACGCTCGTCCTTTGCGGCGTGCGGCCAGGGCCCACTACCCGCTGGCTGTGGCTGCGGGGGGTTCGGGCGTGGGGACCCGTCACCAACCCCACAGCGCGCGCTCTTTTGGGAGCTGGCTCTGCGTGCTGTGGGGGCAGCACGAGAGCGCCCGGGGGGGGCGCCTCTTGCCTGGGTGTGGGGCGTCCGGGGTCAGGCTCTTTCCCCCTCCAAACGCTCGTCCTTTGAGGCGTGCGGCCAGGGCCCACTACCCACTGGCTGTGGCTGCGGGGGGTGCGGGCGTGGGGACCCTTCACGAACCCCACAGCGCGCGCTCTTGCGAGCTGGCTTTGCGCGCTGTGGAGGGCAACGAGGATGCCAGGGGGGGGCGCCTAATGTCTGGGTGTGGCATGTCCGGGGTCGGGCGCTCTCCCACCCCCGACCGCTCGTCCTTTGGGTCGTGCGGCCGGGGCCCACTACCCACTGTTTGTGGGTGCGGGGTGTGTGGACGCGGGGACCCATCACCAACCCCACAGCACGCGCTCTTGCGAGCTTGCTTTGCGCGCTGTGGGGGCGGCAGCAGGGCCCCCGGGGGGAAGGCACCTCTTGCCTGTGTGTGGGGCGTCCGAGGTCGGGCGCTCGTCCCTTGGAGCATGCGGCCGGGGCCGGCTACCCACTGGCTGTGGGTGCGGTGTGCGGGCGTGGGGGCCCAGCTGTCCTTGGCACCTTCTCCTGTGCCGCGGTTCGTTGTGTGTTGGGCGCGTTTCCCGGGTTAGCAGCAACCGGTGGCCGTTGTGGCTTGGCACCTGTGCTCGTTCCGTGGTTGTGACCGGCAGTGTGACTCTCTGGTGTGCCTCGTGGCCCCGCGTTGGTGCGCAGCGCCTTGTCCGGTCCGGTTGCTCTCGGTTCTCCGGTCGGCTTTTCTGTCGCCATGGTGCCTTCCAACAACCCGGGGGCTGTCGGCCCCGGCCTTACTGGGTGGCTGCGCAGGGGGCGTGGAGGCCGGCCGGGAACCAGGCTCATTGTGCCTGCCGCTGGCCCCTGCTGAGGCAAGGGCGCTGGGCGCGCTCCGTGTCCTACCCGTTCGGGGCCCCGCGATGGGGTTTTCCCTGCCGGGTCCCTCCGGCTTCGGTCTTGGGCTGCGTGCGCTGCAGTGGTTTGGCGTGGGTGGACCCGGTCAACACCGCGTCTTTTTTCCCGTACAGTCCGTCTTTCGAGAGCGGACTCGGCCGGTGCACCAGGGTTGTTTCGTGTGGACGCCAACACCTCCCTTTTCGGGGGGGAGGACGCCACGCCCGGGCCCCGCGCGTGTGTGTGTGCGTGCTCTTCTTGGCCGGGTCGGGCAGGCTGGCCTCCCGGGCGTGTTTCGGTGCACCTCACCTTTTTCTGTGGCCGGTTTTGGTGGGCTCTTTGTTTGTCCGGCCCCCTCCGGGCTTGGGTTGCCCTGTCTGCTGTCGCCGTTGGGTTTTTTCCTGTTCATTTTTCCTTGTTGCGCCCCTGCGTCCTCTGGCGTTCCGTGTTTTCCTGCCCGGGGTGCCTTTGGCTTGGGCGTCTTGTGGTCCCCCCTCCCTTTTTTTTGCACACCCCCTTGTCTTTTGCGTTCGGTCGTACCCAGCCCGGGGTGCCGTGAGCCTTGGCGCTCTGTGATCCTCCCGAGTGGCCCTCCTCTTTGCCTGATTTTTCTTCTTATTTTTCATCCTCCTCTCCCCCCCCCCCTTTTTTTTTTGCTTGCCGTCCTCTTGTTTCTTGTTTTTTTCCTGTATTTTTTTTGTTTTTTCCGTTAATTTTTCTGCTTCTGCCCTTTTTTGTTTTTGTTTTTTGTTTTTTTTCTGCTGCCCTGGTGTGCCGGTTGTGCGGTTCTAGGGCTTGTTTGTGTGTCCTGGGCTGTGGGGTGTGCTGGTGTGTGTTGCCGTGGGTGTTGTGCCCCGGTGGGGGCCGGTTTGTGCTTGTGCTGTGTCGTTGGGTGCTCCCTGGTTGTGCCCGTTCTGTGTGTGTTGTTGCCTGTCGCGTTGTGGTGTGGTGGTGTGTTTCCTGTTTTGCCAGGTGCTGTGTGGGGTGCCTGTGTTGGGCTTGGTTCTTGCTCCGCGCTGCTGCCCCCTGTTGCCGTTTCCTGGTCCCCTGTCGTGGCCCGTGGTTGTGTTCTGTCCTGGGGTGCGGTGCTGCGGTGCTCTGGTGTGCCGCCTCTCGTCCGGTGTGCTGCTGTGGTGCCGTGTTGTTTCGTTCGCACTGGCGAGTGCTGTGTGGTGTTGCCTGTCATTGCCTGCTGATCACTGCTTTGTCTGGTTGCTTGACGTTGTTTCCCGGTGGCGTGTGTTGTCGTGGATTGTCCTGCCGGGCCGCGTGGCTTGCTGCCCTGCCGTGTGCTGTGGTTTGTTGTGGTGCCCCGCTCCCCTGTGCTGTGTCCTGTGTTCTGTGGTGCTTCGTTGCCGTGTGGTGCCGTGCCCTGGCGTTCTGCTGTCCATTCTCCTTTGCTGGTGGTGTTGGTTTGTGTCATTCCCCTGTGTTTGCGGTGCTGTGTTGTGCTGTATGTCGTGTTGTTCGGTGCCGGTTTGGTTTGCGCTGTTGTTGGTGCCTCGTGCTGTGTTGTGTCGCTGTGTGTTGTGGTGTCTCCCTGGGCTTTCTGCGGGGTGGTGGTGCTGCTCTGGTGTGGTGTCTTGCTGTGTCGTGCGTTGTCCTGTGGTGTCCTGCGCCCTGTGCTGTGTCCTGCGGTGCTGTGCTGCCTTGTCGTGTTGTGCTGGCTGGCTGTGCTTTGCGGTTCTCTGCGCTGCGGGTGTTTGTTTTTCCTTTTGTCCCCTTAACTTTTGCTAAAAAACCCTGCTGTTTGGCCGCACCTTTGAGAACCTTCTGAAAATCAAAAAAATTGAAATGTTTCTCAGTTGAAAATTGAACACAACGCAACTCACGCACGCAGGCAAGCAGCAATACCAAGGTTAAATTTCTGACTTACGTGTTGCGACACGGCCGCGAAGATGGTGGTCTTGCTTGCAAGGCGTTGACCGCTTTTCCCCCAGGGCGGGTCGCCTAGGCTGACGAAAAGGAGTGACGAGGGCACGAGGGAGGGCAGGTAGGTGCATGGAGAAGGAAACAAAAGGAAGGGAAGCAGGGCGAAGGAACGCGGCGGCTTAGAGAACATTTTCAAGTTTTGTGTGCTGCTCGCAACGCTGTTTTCTTTGCGCCTATGGCTAGTTAGCCGACAAGCGGGACCGTATTATGCTTCTACGACCGTTACGGTGCTTACCGCGTTAACTATTCACCTATTTGACGTCAGAAACATTTACGTCGCGTTTTTACCCGTTTCGCAGCGCGCTTGGCGTAGGCTTTTCTTATGCTAATCAGCTTTTTTTTCAGCTATTTAGAAACTTTTTTCGTCGTGGTTTACTCTCCTTTTCTTTTTCATTCTGGCGAGGCACCAGCGCGCGCGACGAATTACAGCAGAAGGAAATTGAAAGACCATATGAAGCTTCTCTATCTGTGAGCGTACACTGACATCCGTCTCATAGACGGGGAATGTTTTCTCTAGTCGTTGGAGAACGTCAGCCCAAGTCAAACAGGTTTTTACAATTTGTTTATCCTGTTTCTGCAGAAATGTCTTTTTACATGAACACTTCAGACGCGAACATTTGGTGGCCACATCTACACGAGACTGGCCAGTCAGCAGGAGAAATTCTGCAAATTCCTCTGCCCATGTGGGCAAATTTTTTGGGTCGAACCTAGGCAGTTCCGGCTGCATGTTGGCTTGGGCAATAGACTTGCCAGTCCTCCCACCCCCTGACGGTGGGTCCGAAGAGGGGGGTAACTTGCCAGCAGGTGGTGCTAGAGCAGTTAGTTTCCTCTTCTGGGTCTTAGTCACTGAGACATCCTGTAGCTCAGCGATGCGGACTGCTCAGGCACCAGGGTGAAAGGGACTGGGGCAAGTGACCTTGGGTAGAAACCTGGAAACCCTTGATCTTTTGGAATCATCGGCGAGCGAGGTCAAACCTGGAAAAGGTGAGGCCATCGCCGGCTTCGTCCGGGGTTCAGTTATACGCAATTTGGTCCTTACAGCCTCAGACAGGGCTGCCGAGTCCCGATCTTCTGATCCAGATAACAGTTGGGCCAGCAGTTCTGCCATACGGTCAAGAGCACCATAGGCTCTCCCTGGGGTATAAGAACCCTGCACGTAGGCTGGATATGCTTCGACTGTTCTCGTTGTTGTGGGTAGGTGTGGACCCCATGTGGGCTCTTCGCATGGTAGTGTAGTGGACGTACGCCAGGGGATACCTCTCGAGTTTTGGCCAGGTCGGTTGGGGGACCCGGGTAGTAGTAGGAGTCCATGTCAGTATGGGCTGGAGGCCTTATTGCTTCGATGGGCTCTTCACCATCCTCTCCTTGTATTGACTGATGATAGTCCTTTTGCAGCATATACCCATCCGTGCGCCTCTTCAGGTCATCCTGGTCTGCAACCATAGTGGACAATGAGGCAGAAAAAGCCAAACGGAAGAGGGACAACGCGCCTGCAAAGGTGCTCCAGACTGTCACCAGGGGCCGCTAAGGCCTCCGTGGCTAATGGTATTCCTGGCGCTCCACGTTCAATTCTGAGCGCCAGCACTTCTGATTCTCTTGGCGCTTCTTCGTGCGCCCTTCTGTGATGTACTGGATCTTCTTGAGACCCAGATGCAACCCTGAGTCTGGGCGCAGTGAGGCTGCGCCCAGTGCCCAGCTGTAAATTCCTCATAGGGCATGTTCTTGATGACATTGTCATTGACGGGAGGGACATATTCCTCAGCTGGACTTGGATCTTTGGGTGCGTATTGCTCAGTTTTGTTCCGAGTTGGTTCGAAAAGAACTCAAGGGATGCCTCTGCTATGGGGGAAAATATCCTCAATTAGTGCCCTAAAAACTTTGATGAAGTGCTGCAGGTTCAGAAGTTGGAAAACAGGACCACACCAGGAAGTAAGGTAAAGTACCAAATCAATGCTACTAAAATTACAGGCCACAATTTAAGGTGGCAGCTGTAAATTAAAAGTGGTTAGGTCGAATCCTGACGTTTTAAACATATGCAAAATCTGACTTGTACTGCAGAAAACGGTGCCATACAGGGCCGTGCAGAGGTCACGTGATGGCGGTTGCGCCTGTTTCTGTGCCAGCAAAGAAGAGTGAAGATCTCAGGCATTTTACGACCAAATTAAAAAGAAATTAGACAGAAAGCTGCGAAATTCACTTTTCTGTGGATCGATATGGTCAGATGCGTGACAGCAAAAGAAGGGCACGCTAGCCGGTTGCGGAGGTAACAAAAAACAAGAAACCGCGCACAGGAAGCACGCACCAGAAGACCGCGATCCGGAAGCCTTCCTCCCAGGTCCTATAAATCTTCCCACTCTGGGTAAGGCCCTCAGACATGGAACTGCACGCCGCCGACTGCCTCATCAAAGCCGACCTTGACAACCTGGATGGATGAATGTGCAGAGCGAATGGTGTGCCCTGCACTGTCCGAGATCTGAGATGATGCTCAAGCCATGGCAGATATGAAAACCGGTGTGCAGAACCCTGCTCTCCCTTGTAAGTTTGGTAAGACACGGTGGAAACCATTTAAGCCTGCAACAGTGCCTTTGTTTCAAGACCTGCTCAAAATGATGAATCACAGCGTGCCTCTGCTCATTTCATCCCCCAGCAGTGCACAGACTTTTTTAATAATCATTTCCAGCCATGTTGGAAAAAAGTTGCCTCAAACCCCTGCCACGTCGGGAAAGAGGATGAATCAGGGTTTTTTCGCCAGTTCTCCACCGTGGGACAGCGTGTGTGGGTGAGGCAGGGAAGAAAAACTGTGGCTCGGCGCCGTAGCTGGCAGCGGCAGCACATCACAGCCATAGTCGCTGTTAATGCACAGGGGCAGGCCACAAAACCAGCACTCCTAAGGCACACCGAGAAAAATAAGAGGCGCCATGTTCCTGCTTGCAGAGTGTCCAGAGACACTGAAGGGGAGAACACTGGAACAGGAAACACAATCACAGAGCCCCGTCCCTGGCAGACTTTGTGCAATTCTGGACAGATGCATATGTTTATGCTGTGACACCATGAAATTTTCTGTCAGGCTTTAGGTCATGTGGAATCAGCCCGTTTGATGCGCGTTATTTCCTGGAAAATTGTCCCCTTGAGGGCATCCAGCACCAGGACCTCCCTTCCTGCCCAGCCACCCCTGCTCACAGCACTGATGCATTGCAGAATCATTCGCAAAAACCTTCCCCTTCGGCAGCTCCTTTCCAGGTCTCAACGAAAAGCGATGCTTCATCACAGTGCATATGGTGAACATACCTGGCATACCAGGAATACCTGGCAGTATGCGGGTGAAAAAGGGGGGTTTTCGGTGAAAGGGGTATGTGGCATGTACAGGGGGCTACGAATGTACAATGCACAATGCATGCATAGGTGGGTTGGGAAATACCTCTAGTTTGCCGATTGTGATGATCAATGTTGTGTTTGAAAATATCCCATTTTGGGCTCTTGGGGTATACGGCCGTATACTTAAGGCTCCAATACCTCAGTATACGGCCGTATACTCCCGAGTATACGGCCGTATACTTAGAGTATACGGCCGTATACCTGGGGGTATTTGTTTGCACCAGGTGGCTGTTCCAGGTTGAAAAATTCAACTGTTGTGCATTTTGGGCTATCTTGTTGCATGCTTTTTCTTTGCCAACCAATTGTACACCACATGAAACCAATCTAGGCTCATACCTCACCCATGATTGCAATGTATGTCTCCATATGTGTCCATTCCAATCCATGTTATGTTGCTTCTTGCTCTCCCAGGCCCTCTTATTCTGGCACCATGACTGATGTGGGCACTCATGCCTTGTTGAAGAAGGGGGCCGATGCCGTAGCTCTCCGCACAGTGCAGTGTTTGCAGCCCCAACAGCACACGCACCGTGTCTTGGGCTTCTCTTCAGAATTGTGCTTGGTCCACCTTGGACACCCCTGTGGCCCTGGGGAACCTAACGCAATCTGGCGTTGCCGGAGCCCTCAGCCTCACTGACCCTTTGTTGTCGTTGTTTGACAACAACCCTAAACTGCAAGCTATTGTCCTGCACCTCCATGATATGGATGCCCGTGCTGTCATGGAACACGTTAAAAAAAGCTGTTGGGGAAGAAATAGGGGGATGAGTTTCTATTTGAGGGAATGGAAAATGCGGGATGGCACTCCCGCATTACCACCTTTATTGTGGTGAAGGCTGGTACAGTGGATGTGCAAAAAAAACAGTGGTGGCACCGTGACATTAACCTCAGCTATGTTACCGGTCCGGAACAACACCATATTATGTGCTTGTTCCCGATGTTCTGCCCCACACTCGATGATGGTTGTGCTGGGGATGTCCTGGTTGCATCACACACGTGCCTACGGGACCCTTGGGTGGAGGCCCCATTGGCCCCTATTGACATCGGAGATGTGTGGTTCGGCAATGCACTTACTGTGCATCGCAGAGGTATTTCTCCGACCACTAACCCGCATCAGCCCCGTGTTTTTGGTTTCATTTCCGTTGGTACCCCAAGGTTCGACTATAACAACACTTGCCCTGTTGTTGTTTTCCCTTGGGCCTGCAAAGTGGCCGCATCCCCCGAAGGGTCTCAAGGCCCTCAGGACAGCTGTCGTGCAGTTGGATTTGAGGTGTTGTTGGATGTGACTGACGCTACCACATTTCTTGGTGTTACATGTGGTAACGTGCCATTGTGTGCCACCGGCGCCGTGGAGGGGCAGTGTGGTGCCTGTCAGGAGGGCGCTTGGAATCAGGGTGAGACAATTACGCAACACAGTGGTGTTGCATGGGGTCGTTATCTGCCCCCACTGCAGTTCTACATGCCCATTGATGGGGCTACGTTTTTTGCAATTCATGCAAATTTCAGCCCTTGCCCTCTTCAGGTTTGGGTTCAGTGTCACCCCTCATACGAGGAGTGCCTGTTTTGGCTAATGCATGCTACTCCCCTGCCTTCTGTGCGCTCGGATGGCACGTTCCTTGCTTGTCCCCCCGGTTCATTGGAGGTTTCGCGGGGTTCCATTGGTGGTGTTGCTTTTGAAATCTTGTTAACGCCGCAATCTGTTCAGGGGCCCGCGTCCCCCAAGGAGAGACCCCGTGCACAGAAGGTATGTACAAATAGAGTATATTGTACAGCCCGTGTGAGCATACCTAGCTGTAGGAGCCAGGAATCGTTGCCCACGGGGGGGAGGTTTTAGGACATTCAAGGTTAGAGGTTAGAGGGGGTGGAGGAACGTGGGCTGCTCTGGCGGTAAGTTGACGGCGGAGGAGGGGGGGGTGACCCCTCAGAGGAGATCAGTCGAAGGAGGTGGGTGGACAGTGGCACTGTGGTTTGCTGTGAGGACCCTAGGCTAATGGGGCGGGGGGAGGCTGGGTGTTAGGGGGCTGCGGGCCGGAAACACTGTCAGATATCGGGGAGGACCGAGCGGGGGGGAGCTGGGGCGGAAGGGTCTGGAGGGGGAGGCGAAGGAAGGCCCTGTCTGCTTTAGATTATATGAAGAAACTGAGAAGTGCGATGCGGTGGACCGGCAGTTGGTCTGCTTTCCGTTTCCGGTGTGAGACGCGGTAGATGAAGTACGCTTCTGGGGTCCTTGCGATCCGCGCGCGGGTGGGCAAGGCAGCGAAGTGGCAGTGCGACATGTGGGGGAAAGGGAGGGGGGCGCGCATGGCGCTGGGGGGCTGCGTGGGGGGTTGGGGGCAGCCCGGGGTTTACCCTGGGTTGACCGCCCGGGTGGAGGCTTCTCGCTTGGCCGTTATTTCGTTTCCTTCTGGGGGGTAGTAGACACCTTTGTGGGCAGGGGGGGGGCGTTTGTATTGCCGCTTGGCGCGGGGGATTCTGGGAGGAGTGGACGTACTATAAGGGCCGTGTGGAACGCGCCAAGGGTTGATCGCAGTGAGAGGGTGTGCCCAGTTAATGCGGTTTCAGGGCTGCGGGCTGTCCCGGAACCAATCATGTGCGTGGTAGCGAGCGTTTTTCAGGGCGGACCGTCTCTTCACCAGGGCTGAATTCAGCTCCAGACGGTGGGCAGAAGCAGCAAGTCCAGGAATGGGCACTTGAAGGGCGGACCATAGGGACCTGGGTACGAGTGTGCGCGCGAAGTTTCGTTTATCCGCTTTGGCGGAGCATGTGATCCACCAGTGTTGGAGGAGAGAAGTAAAAGGGGCAGGCCATGCGCGGATTAACCCCTCAACGTGGTCGTCCAGCCCGAGGCAGGAAGCAAGGCACGAGATGGGGTCGAGGGGGCTGGCGCTTGAAGACCACGGGCAACAAAAATCGTGAAGATTGTCGTTCCACTGGTAGCTTGGCGGGTTGTAAGTGCCTGGAGCAAGTTTGAAGGGTTCCCCTGCAAACCATGAGGATGAGTCATAAAAATCGCAGCTTCGTTTTACAGCGATGTTGTTGTGGGAGTGGCGGGGAAGGAGGTGGCGGAAATTGCTGCACTGCACCTTGTTAAGCAGGGGTAGTCTTTTGGCAGAGAAATTTTCTAAGGGGGGGGGGGGAGAAGTCTCAGTTGGAAATGAAGGCAGGCTGGTCGGCTATCTGGTTGCCGAGAAAGCCGGCATAGCCCTTAATTCATTCCGCCCGCAGGGACAGAGGGTTGCCGTGCACAAGGTCGTGGACCGCGGCGGTCCAAGTGCCACCGGGGCAGAAGGGATTCAGATTACCCCGCGAAGCCTGGGTGGACTGGTACGTGGTAACGACCTGTTCATTGTCGATGAGAAGTATTATATCGCAATCAGGGAATTCACTGCTCAGCCAGCGGTAAGCAGCGGCCGCACCCCAGTGCTCTGCCCCAAGGGAAGATGGTTGGGGGGAGCACAGGCACAGGACTCTGCTCCAGCTGTCTGGATGGAATTGGATGATGGCGGAGCCATGCCTGTTTGCATCGAGTAGGCCCATAAACGCTTTTTTCCTTCTATGGGGGGGATAGCAGGCAAGATAGGGCGCCCTGATAGCCCCAGTCTTTTAAATCCTCTTCGTATAAACGATGGCAGACACCTGGCAGGTTGAAAAGATGGCCGTGAACGGTCACTGAGCAGATGATTGCACCGTGTGGGGGATCCGGGCGGCCCGGGATGGTTCCTGTGGGCGAAGGAACGTGTGGATGAGAAGTTGGCCGGTCGGGTGGGAGTAGTTAAGGAAAGAGTGGCAGGGGTGGTGATGGGAAAAATGAGCGTCGCTGGAGATGGAAAATATTCCATCAGCGAAATGCACCTTGGCCCATGAAACGGAGGTGCGAAGTACTGTGCCTGTGCTGGGGCCAGATTTATAACATACGCGCTGGGATGCCAGGGGCCGATGGAGTGGGAGGAGAGACCCAGGGTGTGTGCAGCCTCAGTGACTGAGTTTTGAAGCTTGTCTGAGCTCTGCCGGGTTGGGCCACATATAGGGGTTAGTGACGAGGCTACTAACCGAGGGTGGGGCCCTGCCCTGGAGGGCACGCAGAGGGGAATCAATGGTTGCTGTATGGACGTTGTGAACCAGGCATTTGATGGCAAGACCCCCTCGGCCTCTGGAGGCATACCGGTCCTTGAGGGAGACTAGGCGCGTTATGGACCCCTTTGCCAGGCCTCTGCAGATGAGGTCTTCCAGCGAGGCAATGGCACTGGGGGGGAGAGAGTGGGCAGTTAAGCGGCAAGTAACGGCAGAAATAAGCTGACTGTTGACTAACCGAATCTTCTCACTGGGAGTCAGGGGAGTGGAGACAATCAGGAAAAAGAACTTGAATGTTCGGACCAAATCATGGCGTCTAGACCTTCTGCTTGGTGCTGAGTGAAATTGCAGACCCCCAGGTAGTTATTACAGGTCCGTGGGCGGGAGCTTTTTGGGTTGAAAGTTGGAAAGGAAATCCCCGCGACGGTGGTGAAAGTGCGCTGCACTGGTTAACCAATGGCCTGGATTTCTGTCTTTTGGGTATTCATGTCCAGGCCCCAAAACCTCACCGGGTCGTCTAAAAAGTTGATACCTCGCTGTATATAGGAGGGGTACTTGCTGCGGATCAAAATATCGTCAATGAAGGCGTGGTGGCTGGTGACGCGACCTTGTTCGGGGGGAGGGGTAGTGGCCAAGAAGTAAGAGAAGTTTAAGTATAAGATGAAAAGAAGGGGACACAGAGGACAGCCTTGACGCAGGCCGCGGGCCTGCGTCAAGAGAGTCGGGGCAATGCCCGTTAATTATGAGGGCGCCCACAGGGGACGCGTGAAGGTTTTTCACCGATGTAATGGCGGCGCGAGAGAGGTTTGAATGCTCGAGCACTGTCCACAGCGTGGACAGGGGAACAGAATGAAAGGCTCTGTTGAAGTCGATGTAGAGGGAGTAACTACTTTTAGAGGGAGCGTAGAAACTCTTAAGGTGGTATATGTGGTCGGCGCACTGATGGCAGGGGAGTCCCCCGTGTTGGATGGGGGAGAGTAGGGAGTGGTTAAGGGTTTATTGCTGTAGGTGACAACACGTGAAGATGGCAACAAGTTTGTATACTGTTTTAAGTAATGCAACGGGTCTGTAGTTGGCGGCCTGGTAAGGGTCGCCGCGTTTGTAGAAGAGGCGGATGTATGACCCAAGCCAGTGGTGTGGCATTCAAGAACTCAAAAACCCATCCACAATCCGGTGGAAGAAATTTTTAATCGGTTCAGGTGCAAGGTGCAAAAGATAGTTATTGGTACGGTCACCACCGCCAGATTTGCTGGGTTTGCTGTGTTTCAGGTGGGCGGCAAAGACAGTCCATGAAACATAGGGAATGGCCTCCAGTGCCGCCTGAGCAGGGCAGGAGGGAGAGTAGGCAAGGACGTCGTAAACAAACCCTGGCAGAGGTTGGTAAGAGGGGTCCCCGCCAAGGAGCTGCAGTGTGGAGCCGAAGATCTTCGCGACGCGCACCGGGTCTTGCTCCAACTGTCCTGTAGCAGGGTCGCGAACCTCAGTGGGATGCATGTCGTTGGGACATAGGGCAACAAAATTTGTTGCGGACTTTAGCTGCTTGCTTTCCGACTTGGACGTTGCGGAACGCTCCTTGGGCAGAAGTTGCGACATTGTCAAGAAAAACGGCGTTGTCAAACAGGGTGGCCAGGACGGTGTTCACGAGTGCGTTTTTTTGCTAGGCAACTAGTAAATGATGGCAAGGGTGTTACGCTTAACCTGGCTCCAATTTGCAACCTTCTGATTTTTGTCAATAATCCACAGATTTGTCCCAGAATTTGAACAGCTCAGGATTTTCGCAAATTACCGCGTAGCCTGAACTACTGGTAGGTCTATCAGATAAATTCTGTGGGTCGATTAAAAAAATGGACACTCAGAACCTGATTGGTGGTGTTGCTTTGGCTTGCGCTCATGCCACTTTTGGCAGGGTTTTGCATGGGTTTGCCCTTGGGCACAAGCACCACCTCATGGATGTTGCACTGGCGGAGAGCTACTGTTGGGTGACGTGGTCGCCATTCAAGACGGTCTCAGGAGAGAAGAAGTCGAAGCCCATGCCCAAGGCAAAGTCAAGGAAGAGCAAGGAGAAGGCCGAGGAAGAAGTTGAGGACGTGGAGCAGGAGAAAAAGGAGAAGAACGAGCTGTCGTGCTCTGCAATCAGGTATTTGTGGGCACCGGGCAGAGGCTGAAGTGTGTTGTTATTATTATTTAAGTGTCATATATTTCAAAAGGTAGGGTCAGTGGTGGGTTTTTGTTTGCCTGTGGTCAGCGCCTCTGCATATGGTTGCAGTTCTTCAGGTTCATCTTTTCTCGCATCATCAACCTCTTCAACTTTTTCTGAGGACTCTTCAATGGCCTACACACTTTTTTGCATGTTTCAGGGCAACGCCATTCAAGCGGGCGCCCAACCCCGTCCCCGCCCCCAGTGCCTCCGCCACTGCCAAGGCCCCCTCAGTCCCACAACACGCTACCAGCAAAGCGGGGCGGCAGCGCACCGCAGCGAACCCCGCATCCGCGGCCCAGGCGAAACACCTACCAGCCGCCACGCTGCGACCCAAACGCCCACCCAACGCCCAACACCACCGGCAAGCAGCCACCCAGACCGTTGGAGGGCAGTTTGACGGTTTGAGGGCAGTGGGGTTTGAACCAGGAATGTTTCATTTGCAAGTGTAGCATACATACCTCTTACCCACCCAGTCCCATGGTCTTGGAATACGGGTGTATACCTTGTGTATACGGCCGTATGCCCACGGTATACCGCCGTGTACTCCCAGTATATGGGCGTATAACGGGAGTAAACGGCCGTATACCTGCCCATTCAACCCGGGTTCACGGCCGTATACTCTGGGGTATACGGCGGTATACTAGGAGGTATACTGCCGTATACTCATAGTATTTGTTGCCAATGGAAATCCATTTTGACCTGTTTCCTTGATATAATTCCACCCTTTTCTTCCCATGCCCGTCCAGTATGATCCCTGGCCACTGCAGAGCATCACCGATTACGAAATGGCCGAGCCCGAGGTGGAGTTGATGGCACCAAAAGCTGCCGCAGGCCAAGTGGTCTCCGGTCAGGAGTACCTGGAACCCATTCCAGTGGGTCGAGGGGAATTTGCCAGTGCGCCCTCCAACCTGGAATCCACCACTGGCAAAGACACTGGGTACTATTCCTGATTGAATGTCTGTGCCATTGGTGCACTGTATGACATTTGTCTGCCCATTAGGGTCATTGCAAATTTGAAGTGCGGGGTTGAGGAGGCCTTTTTGGGGGGCTGCGGTGTCGAGCAAGAGCTCGGGGAAGGTGTTGGTTTTCTTAGCACCAAGGGAGAAAATGAAGCATTTCGGACAAACAGCACGGAACACAAGCATCGCAAAAAAAACAAACCGCGCAGCAAGCAACAACAGAGGACACCAAGAAAGAAGATGACACAACGAACCACCGCACAGCAGCACGCCAGCACGGCAGCACGCACACCATACAGCGGACCACATCACAAGCGGTGCAGGGAACGACGAGAAACAGGAGCACGCAAAAAAAAAACCAACGGAGCGGCCACGACCAAGCACACCACAAACGGAAAATGCCACGGCCAGGGGGAGGGGGGGGCAGCACCAGCACCACCACACGGCGCACGACAACATGAGACCAAACGCCACCAAATGGTACAGCACGCAACACAGCACGGTAGGGCAAGCAGGCACGGCACAAAACAAACGCGGAGGAGCTCCCCTGGCAAAGAAACAAAAACAAACAGCAGGCGGAAACAACACAAGGGGACACAGAGGACAGGAACAGCAGAAGAACGGGGGAGGCGGACGGGGGCGCGGAGAGGAGAATAAACCGAAAAAGGGGGCACCCACCCACGGAAACGGAAAAAAAAAAAGACAAAGAAATAAAACGCAGACGACAGAGAGGAACAAAACCGAGAGCAAAGACGAAAAAAAGGGGGGGGCGGCAGAGGGGGACACACAAGGCCAAACAAGGCAAAACAGACAGCATGCCAAGGAGACGGAGCCTCAAGGCAGAAACCGCGGCGGGAAAAAAAAGGGGGGGGCGGAAACCACACAGCGTCAAGGCCCAGGACACACGGGGCCCGAGACCAGAGAAAGCCCGAGACAGCGGGGCCGCAAAGCGAGCACGCTGAAGAAAAGCAAGAAGGCAAACAAAAGGACAAGAAAATGGCAATCCAAGCGCCGAGGGGGCCGAGCAAAGCAGGAGGACAAGGCAGTTAGAGGGAAGGCGACGCGCACCAAAACGCACCCGGGCGTGCTGTCCTCCGACCCAAAAGTGGAGTCGGCCACGTCCACACGAAACAGTTCTGGGGTACTGGCCAAGGCTCCCGTCGAAAGACGGACAGTACGGGACACCGGACTCGTGTGTGACCGGGTCCGCACACGCCCACCCACCGCAGTGCAAGCAGACCAATACAGACGCCGGAGCGACCAGCCAGGGACAACCCCATCGCGGGGGCCCCAAAAAGTACGACGCGGAACAAGCCCAGCATCCCTGCCTTGCCAGGGGCCAGCAGCATGCACAATGAGCCCGGTTGTCGGCCGGCCTCCACGTGCCCAGCACAGCCGTCCAGTAAGTCCAGGGGCGCAAGCCCCCAGGGTGGAGAAAATCACCACGGCATTGGGAAAGCCAACCGGAGCACCAAGAGTGACCTCAGCGGACGAGGGGCAGCGCACTACGCGGAGCCAGAAGGCGCGCCAGAGAGGCACGCCGCCGGCCACAACCAAGGCACGCGGAGAAGTGCCAAGCAACGATGGCGACCAGGTGCCGCAAACCCGGGAAGCGCGCACAACACGCAACGTACCAGGGCACGAGAGCAGGTGCAAGGAAACACCCAACCCACACAACACAGATCCCAGCCAGGACTGGCAGGGTACAGGCATAGCGCGCACACAAACACACAAACCTGGACACATCCGAGCCAAAGATGGCGGGGGGCGGCAAAAACCCGAGCCAAGTAAAACGCACCAACACCGCACACCGCAGCCCGGAATGGCGGGGTACAGGCGGAGCGCGCACACAAATACACACACCCCAACGGCCGAGCCAGGAACGGCGGGGTGCAAGCCAAAACCCGAACCAACAAACACGCCCCGCAAACCCAACCAGGATTGGCGAGGTACAGGCGGAGCGCGCACATAAACACACACACCCCCACAGCCCAGCCAGGAATGGCGGGGCCCAGCAGGAACCTGAACCCAAGCGCACACACCCAGACCGCACATCGTGACCAGGAATGGCGGGGTACAAGCGGAGCGCGCACACAAAAAAACACGGCCCGACACCCCAGCCAGGATTGGCGGAGTGAAGGCCGAAATCCGAACCCACACACATACACCACGAACCTGAGCCAGGGTTGGCGGGGTACAGGCGGAGCGCGCACACAAACGCAAACACCCCAACAGCCCAGCCAGGAATGGCAGGGCGCAGCCAAAACCCGAACCGAAGCAAAGACACCCACATCGCACACCCCAGCCAGGATTGGCAGGGTACAAGCGGAGCACGCACACAAAAACACACAGCCGAACACCCCAGCCAGGATTGGCGGGGTGCAAGCCAAAACCAGGCCCCACACACACGCACCACGAACCAGAGCCAGGATTGGCGGGGTACAAGCGGAGGGGGCACATAGACGCAAACACCCCTACATCCCAGCCAGGAATGGCGGGGCACAGCCGAAACCCAACCAAAGCACAGACACCCACACTGCACACCCCAGCCAGGATTGGCGGGGTAAAAGCGAAAGATGCACACAAAAACACACACCCGAACACCCCAGCAAGGATTTGCGGGGTGCAAGCGGAAACCAGGCCCCGGACACACGCACCACGAATCCCAGCCAGGATTGGCGGGGTACAGGCGGAACGCGCACACAAACACACACACCCCAACACCCCAGCCAGGAATGGCGGGGCGCAGCCAAAACCCGCACCCAAGCACGCACACCCACAACGGACACCCCAGCCAGGACAGGCGGGGTGCAGGCGGAGCGCGCACACAAACACACACGCCCCAACACCCTAGCCAGGATCAGCAGGGTGAAAGCGGAAACCAGAACCCACACACACGCACCACGAACCCCAGCCAGGATTGGCGGGGTACAGGCGGAGCACGCACACAAACGCAAACACCCCAACATCCCAGCCAGGAATTGCGGGGCGCAGCCGAAACGCGAAAACAAGCACAGACACCCACTCCGCACACCCCAGCCAGGACAGGCAGGGTACAGGCGAAGAGCGCACACAAACACACACACCCCAACACCCCAGCCAGGATTGGTGGGGTGAAAGCGGAAACCAGAACCTGCACCAAACACCCGAGCCACATAAGGCGGGGTACACCCGTGCCCGAACACACGCACCACACACCCCAGCCAACAATGGCGAGGTACGGGCAGAGCACGCGCATGCATGCACACACCCTAACACCCCACCAAGGATTAACGGGTCGCAGGCAAAATCCAACTCCAAACACGCGCACCACAAACCCCGCCAGGAATGGCGGGGCGAAGGCCAAACCCGTACCCAAACACACACACCCTAGACCCCAGGCAGGATTGGCGGGGTCAGCGCGAAACCCAGACCCGAACACAAGAGCCACACAACAGTAGGAAACTCAGTGTCCATAGCCCGGGCACTGAGGCAGCCTCTCCCATGCAGGTGACCCGGTCAAATGTGACCGGGAGACCGGGTATAAGGCCTGTGGTGCTTTGAGACTCGAGGCGGAGCGGTCGAGACCCAGGCACCTCGGAACCCCACTACCAAGAACATGCATGCTTCCTTTGGGAACGGGATACGCCAGGAGGTCCAGTGAAGCCGTAGGGTTCCGCACAAAGGAGGAGCCGTGCGCAAGCACGGAGGCACACCCTCCTGGCGTGACAAGCACGGCACACTGGCGGCGATTGGCCCTCCCGGTGTTGCCCGGGGCAGCTTTGTTGAGGGCCACCAGTCGGGTCTAGCAGGATGTAAGCCGCCCCCACTCTTCAAGCGCGGACCCTCCTGGAGCATTTTCGACTCCATCATGGTCCTCCAAAGTTTCCGGGGGGGAGCCTGTCCTCCTGGAGCATTCCCTGGTCTCGAGTTGGCTGCGAGGGCGGGGGAAAACCTTGGGGGGAGGGGAATGAAGCAGGCTCGTGATGAGCCCGCCGAGCAGAGCGCCACCCCTGACCCCCCCCCACCCAGAAGGCCCCCAAGCCTACCAGCGCTGCTGCTGCTGCTGTTGCTGTGAGTTCGACGGGTCTTGAGGGGCTAGGGGTGGTGTGGGGGAGAGTGAAGCGGCTGTGCTCCGTGGCACATGCAAGAAACTGGGGGACCTCAATGTGCCCGGCACCACAGACATTGTCAGTGGTGTTGGGCGGGCTTGAGGAAGTCCCGGCTGAATATCTCCTTGGAGATTGGGGAGTTCAGCCAGACTTCCCTGACCTCCTTGAGGCAGTCCAATGCCTCCCTCAAAGAGGATTCCTCGATGGTGAGGCCAAAGAGAGGAGGATTGTGGACCTGGAGGCCAAGTTGGCCAAGGCCACCACAAGTGCCCATGACTGGCACCTCAAGGCCAAGGATTTAGAGACGCAACTCCAAAGCAGCCAAGGCCAACGAGGAGTGGATGAGGCATTGTGGCCCATAGTGTCGCACGGACTGCACCCCCACCAAAAGGGTCAAGGAGTCAGGGCAGTCGGAGTCAGGGCAGTTGGTCAACCTGCCCGTCACGTGGCCTCCCCCAAAGACCTGCAATGACTGCCCCCATCCAACCCTGTCCTTGCAGTCTTAGGCCGAGAGTTGGTGTACCGCAACGTCCACATCCTGGGTGTGCAAGTGCACAATGTGCAGTTTGGGGCTACAGGGACACGCAAGCAGGGGAAGGACTGGCGCGGTGCGCGCTTGTGCGGCCGGACTAAAAGCCAAAGGGGGCTAACTTGCCTATCAAATGCACATGCGCATGCAAATTTTCCAAGGTGGTTCCCTTGGACCACCATGCAAGTTTTACAATCAGATACTTCACAACAAATTCCGGGCAATCGCCATATGAAGGATCCTTCTCCGCTTTTTGCCATTTGCGTTTTCCGGGGGCATAGTGGTGGGGAGGTCTGTGTTGAAACAGGTGGAGTGCTCCATAGTCCCGGGCAAGGATGAAGACAGATGATGAGCGACGCCGTTGTTACCGCCGTGAGCGAGATGAGCTTCGTGAGGAAGTGCAGAAGCTGAGAAGGAAGCTGGCGAAGATTTCCAAGGCGTACAGCTACTGGCGCCGACGCACTGCGAGAAGAGAGAGACGGGTTGAAGACCTAGAGCACAAAGTGAACGCACTGCGCGAGACTTGTGAGTTACAGAAGACAGCCGACATGTCACGAAGTTTACGAGTTGTGTCAACCCTTACTGGTGGGCCAGTGTTGGCGAGCAGGATTCCACGAGTTCAAACAAGGAGAGGTGGCAAAAGAGGGTACCGCGCGAGATATTGGCGACGCAAGTCAAATTCGGAGCTTGGCTTTAGTGCACAAGAGCAGCAATCAGTGACGGAGGATTGTCGTTAACGAGCGCCGACGCCACGGCTGCTGACGTATCTGAGCACTTGTACAAGCTTACGCATATATACCTCACATGCCCATACCAGAGCTCTTCTCCAAAGGATCAAAAACTTATTGAAGCTGCTCCCTGCAGCTCATCCGTACAGTGGGGCACCTTAGGGCACTAGGGTCGTTGCTGTATGGCTGGCAGTTGTTCAAGTCTTAGAAGACCATGAGTGCCCTTGGTGGCACCCTCAAGGCCATTCTTTGGTGGCGTACACCCTGACAATCATTCTTTGGTTGCCTCGTGCTGAGGCAGCAATGTTAGGCGAGTGAACAGTGGTTTGTTTTTGTTTGTGTTTGGCAGTGTGAGGCACAGCAGGTGCGGTTGGGTGAAAGCGGCTGTGGATTGGTTGTGGCTGTATACGAATGTGCAAAATTGTTCATGCATCGAAAAATTAATTTGAAGCCATTCTATTGGGAGGTCCTGAAAACCACCTGAACGGTGTTCGATTGTTGTATATATATATATATATATCTATATGCAGCTTTGCTCTTTTTTTCCTCCTTTTTGCGAGGTTGTCTGTTTTTGTCAGTTGAGTGGTGCTACCTTGTGAAGGGAGAGCACTATGTTCTAGCGGTAGAGTCCAAGTATGCCAAGGGAGAGCGCTGCTCTGTGAAGGGGGAGCGCTACTCTGTGAAGGGAGGGCGCTAGAGGCTCTGTTAGGTCTTATCCAGGCGCCCCACTCCGTCCTGCAGAGTCGTGGTGCCCGGATAGTGAAGGGAGTGTAATGAGTCAGGGCCATGTGCCTCTTGTGTGGCCATTGGCCCTGACAAGAAAGGGCTGGGGCGAGCGACCATCAGTGCAGCCAACAGTAACGATCAAAGTGAGAGAAGACAGAAGAGTGAGAGAAGAGATTTTTTAGAAACTTAAGTTTTCCAAGATTGTTCTGTGGGAGTTATTTATTCTTTAATAGGATTTGGTCTGAGCCCTTACGGTGTAAATACTCTATTTCATATCTAGGTGCATGTCTGTGTGCGGGGCTGGCAAAGTCCCCCCGGGGCCGCAAACTTCGCCGCCCAGAACCGCTCAGCCACGCAGGGGACCACAGGGAACACGGAGAAAGACACCAGAGTGAAGGAGTGGTGCTCATGCATGCACTGTGAGGGAGGAGGACCAATGAAGCAACTGGGTGTACTTTGATTTTGATAAACGTTTTCGCACAGCCAGATATCAAAAACGTCGTAGAGGAAGCAAGTTCGGTTGTAACTGAGGTAGTACAGGTCTTGAGAAATCACAAAAGAATTAGTGGTATTGGCAGTCTGGGAGACAATGAAAAATATGAGTGCAAAAGGTTATGAAAACTCGTAGTCTATAACATCGTAGGTTCGCAAGAGTTCTGATCCTGTGTGTTTTTTCGACAGTTATGGGAGCCAAGCGCCGCAAGAAAGAAGTGCAGCGCAACCTTGCCAAGAAGGCCTTACATCGAGCACCAGCTGAGCACCAGGAGGATGAAGAGACAGATGATGAGCGACGCTGTCGTTACCGCCGCGAGCGAAATGAGCTTCATGACGAAGTGCAGAACGTTTTATAGTGTTTTCAGCACAGTGTTTTTGTTGTGCGTCTCCTGCTGCTTGCTGCTGGTGTAGGGTTCCTGCTGCTGGTTTTTGATGAGGAACATGTTTTATTTGTGGAAGTATAACCACTCCAGGATTACCCAAGCCAGAGATAAGCAAGTAGAAAATGAACAGCATCAAAGCATGAAGGGCTGCAGTCACAATGAGTTAGATAAAGACAACTATCAACAATAGAACACAGCATTTTACATTCAATGCAACTCAGGATGAAATATTTTACATGTTTGAGAAAAACTGATACGAAAACTGCCCCTTTGTCTTTGGGTCCCATAGGTGCTGAGGTGGCATGGCTTGTGGCGCTGGGGTCACTGCCATGTCACATGGGATATTCCTACTTAGCTAGGCTGACTGGGTATTGAACCCAGGACCTCTTAAAAAGGAGTGCCCCAGCCCCCTAGGGTGCATACCGCTAGGATAGCTAAGAATTCATGAAAAAACATAGATAAGTTCATAGGCTCTGCCTTCAGGATGCCAGTGGCTCAGTCACCCAGGAAAAGATGTTTTAGTGTTTTAGTCCTATAGCTTGGGGATTAAGGGGTCGGCACAACATCCTGATTTAGTGTTTGGTTCTATAGGTCAAAATGTGTTATCACCCATTTTGGTTAGGCCAATACTAAGCTAAAAATGCAAGAGTGCTTGGAGCACCTCTAATACAACTAACGTATACCCTAAAGCATCCGAAAAGCACTTTTTCTTACTCCCCCCTTTATGCTGTGCTGGCCACCACTGTCGCATCTCAGGGAAAGGGGATTCTTTCTTCGCTTTTCCTTGGTTTCCACACCTACTTTAAAATACCTATAGCTTCCCTAACACTGGAAGAGAGCGCTTTACCATGGCCAGCGACTCTTGCTGCACTGTTCGTGACAATTTCCAACAAAAACCCGGCGCTCTTGGCGCTGCAGGGGTTCCTGTGGCTTGGTGGGGTTAGGGTAGGGCATGCAAAGACCATATGGATATGCATCCCTCCCTCCAAGCTGCAGCGTTACACAACCCAACGCCAGAAGCTCATAGGACGTTCCATCTAAGTCTCATGGAACCTGAGGGAGACCTGTCCCGGTACTGGGGCTAGCAGGCGACAATTAGGTAGGTAGGTAGGTAGGTATCTTCGGGAGCTCGGGATGCCTCCTTTGACAAAGCAGGAAGAAGGTCTTACCAAGGGGACGTCCTGTCCCTCCCACTGCCCTATGTCAGGTGCCTCTTGAGCCGCTCCCGCATGTGCTTGGGAAGGCATTGTCGCGGCAACCCGGTCCATGTGTCCCAGGTGGGAGGGTGTCCCCACATGTGTCCATGGGTAGGGCCACATGCCCCCTCCTTTGGGCGGCAGCTCTGGGGGCTGCCCAGCCTTGTGGAGTATCTCTCACCACAAGAGATATTGCTCCCGCTTGTCTACAGTACGACCGCCTCACCCTTGTGGTTTGAGTTGCGGGGCCACTCTCCCTGGCAGGCGACCCCCTCCTGGACTGTGTACCGGCTCGCCTGTCACCGGTTGCTTCCATGGCTCCGGGTGACGTTTGCCATGGTCCCCGATGCAGCCTGGCCGGGCTCAGACCAGTGGCCTTGGAGTACCGCTCCTGCCCCTGGCCCGGTGGGTCAGCCGTGTCGCCCCGGTGTGTCCAACCCATGGGGTGTTGGTTCTTTCCTGTCCCTCGTCTGCAGCGTCTGCAGCGTTACACAACCTAACGCCAGAAGCTCAAAAGATCTTAGATCTAAGTCTCATGGAACCTGATGGAGACCTGTCCCGGTACTGGGGCGAGCAGGCGACGATTAAATTAGAATTGCTCTCTGGGGGGGTCTGGTTTCTGGTTCAGTCCCCTGCTGTTGCCTTTTGGCCTGGACAGCAGCCTACTCAGCGAATCCTTGCGGGGATATCTAAGGGGTTCTAATTTGGTCCACACAGTTTTTTTCCAAAAAGACACAAGACACATCGAAGCGTCCTAGCCTCTTGGAATTCCCATCCAAAAAAATTGTTTGCTTCTACTGCGTCACGCCCCTCATACACAATCAAACAATCATTGGGACACAAATTCCATGTGATTCGAAGTTCCCTTAATGAATTGTGTGACAAGATGCACATCACCATGTCCCATTGCCTCCAATGTGATCCCACTTATCGTGGCTTCCATGTTCCCTACTCCCGTTTAGAGAATTACTTAGAGCACAACCTTGTTGTGGAAGCGGATAAGGATAGCTCACTTGTTTTGATGTCCCGTGCGTTGTATGTGCGCGAAGCACAATTGAACATGGATTCGGTGTTTAACAATGCGCCTGTTTACCAATTCCTTGGTCCTCCCTCTTCTTTGACCGATTGGGTTGACAAAGGACACGCGTGTCAGCGCAAGGTAGCCTCTTGGCTCCTACACTTTTGCCCCAATCATTTGAGAGAGTTTTTATGCACGTTCATGGACTCAAATTCCAAACCGATGATGCCTAAGTTCTGTCTTCTTGTGAAAACACGCAGGAGTGCCTCTGTTGATGCAAAGGGTGGTTCCTCCTCTAGGCCACCCGTTGGCCTCTTCCGTTGGGCGACTACCCCGAGCTCCATCCTCCTTGGTGTTGCTGGTTTGATTCTTTCGAAATCGACCGCCAACTCCACCCCATGGCGTCGCCAATCATCGGCTCGTATGACCTGCTGTCTAGATTGCGTAAGCACTTCTCTACCAACACACATGATGATTGGAAGTGCTCTACGATTTATTTTTCTGCCATGTATACTAGCGTCACGTGGGAACACACCCTACACACCTACAATTATTGGAAGAATGTCTTCTACAATTGTGATCGCTCCGACCTTCACATCTCTAAGGTCGAGTTAGCTTTCTTGGATTTTGTTTTCACCCCCATTAATCAGTTCGCCATGCATGAATTGGGTTGTGACCTCCCTTACTTCGAGTTACAGTGCCATGCCCCCACCATTGGTCTCGCTTTACTGCATTTTGTATATATGCACACCGTATTCCTGAGTCCGGGTCTGGGTGTCTATCGCCAGGCCAAAGGGTGGCCAGTGGGCACGAACGCAGCGCCTCCATGGGCGCAGCTGACTTGGGGAAGTTACGAACATGCGGGTCGCCTACCGAGTGATTGTTTGCTCTTCTGTTTCTTAGACGATGGACTTATCCTGCACCGCTCTTCCCACACGGTGGTGAAACAACACCTGGATGTGATCTATCCCCCGAATCTCCCGTGGTCTTTCGAGATGACGGATAGGGTGTCGGATATTAATTTCTTGGATGTGCACATCATGGCGTTTTTCCACTTGAAACCTCCGTGTACTGGAAGCCCACACATACGTGCTCCTACATCCGGTGGGATGCGAATGTGCATAGGCACATTAGAATCGCGTGGGTGAGGGGGGAGTTCATTCGCTATATTAGAATTTGCTTTTCTTGCTCTTTTTACAGATTGTGTTGCCAACGACTTATCCGAGCCTTGTTGTTTCTCAACTACCCCAAACACGTTATCCAGGCACAAGCTATTGATTGGGATGATAGGCATAAATACATTACACTCCGCCGTGACTCTGCTGCTAGTGGTGGTGGGAGGGATGCAGTAGACTCACACATTGTCTCTCTGAGCCAAGCCGAGCAAAATCCACACTCAACTATAGGCCCCATTGTGCATGTCCCAAGGGTGGTACACCACTCAACGCTACCCCTTTGTTGGTCAAGCGTGGTGCATGGATTGAAATCCAAACTACCCTTCATTCCCGGCCTCAAGCTCTTTGCTATTCTTCGCCCTCTGCCTAATATTAAGCGCTTGTTCAGGCGCTGGACCTTGCGCGCGCTCCAGCAGCCCATTGGGTCATGACGCGCGTGCCTTCTCCTGTGGCTATATGTTTTGGCGCTATTTGTTGATTTGTCTATTTTTTTGGCCTGTCGGATTGATTTTTGTTTGTTTTCAGCTGATGAGGGCTTAATTTAAGCCAAAACGTGTACTGTTGGGGACACCACTTATCCATGATTGCGTGATCGCGTTGCATTGCTTCTTGTGGGCTTGTATTGCTACCTGTGGGTGTGAATTGAGGTCTTGAGGCTTCTTACTGAACCATAGAGGGTATTTGAGCCAAAGGCATTTATTTTCCAAAAGAAAAAAATTAGGGGCTGCAGTTTAGCCTGAATCTCGTGAGTGAGATTACCCACACTTTTCGAGGTAGCTCCTCGGAGTGCCTCATTGATCTCCGACCGAGTCAGGGATCTGTTGGGGGATCTCCCTGGTCCTCTACTCCTGCTCCTGCATGACTCAGGGCCTCTCCTCAGCCCACTCAGGGTTGCATAACCAGGAACATCCACATAGGCTCCGGCAGCGGGTAGAGGATGGTGATAGTCTGCCGCATACCAGCGCAGCGCAGAACTGGAGGCCACTGCCTCCCGAAACGCAGTGGTACATGGGCGGGGTACGTAGGCATACCAATAAAGCCTGTGCCCTCAGCCATAGGCGGGGTGGTATGGATGTGGATGTTACAGCGGCTCGGTCTGGAGTTGGGAGTGTGGTGGTTGTAGGAGAGGGTGATGCGGGGAGGCCAGAGGCGCTTGGTGCGCCCTCGAAGGTCAACTCACTCGTCGGGTCTTGCCCTTGGTCCACTCCTTCGTCTTCCATGCTTTCTCCTGCATCCTTCTCTCTCTCTCTCTCTTTCTCTTCACAGGGGTAGTGTCCATCTCCTCGACTGAGAGAGCCCTGCTGGCAGACTGAAGTCCCTCCAGCGAGTCATCAACCACGTCCACTGGTCCATGTAAGGGCACCGAAGGTACAACGCTAAGTACAGGTCCAGGTTCACCAGGTGCTGGCCTTGCTGGTGCCTCAGGCGCCGTCCTCGCGTCAGCGTCCTCCTTTCTTGTGTCTATATTATCGCCCTTCTTGCTTATGACAGTACTCGGCGCACTGGATGTACGGCACGGGGTTGCTGCCGGTACGCAGCGACTGTCTGCCTCTTGCTACCAGAAGGTTTTATAGTGTTTTCAGCGCTGTGTTTTTGTTGTGCGTCTCCTGCTGCTTGCTGCTGCTGTAGGGTTCCTGCTGCTTGTTCTTTTTGAGGAAAATGTTTTAGTTGTGGAAATACAACCACTCCAGGATAGCCCAAGCCAGAGATAAGCAAGTAGAAGATAAACAGGATCACAGCATGAAGGGCTGCAGTCACAATTAGTTGGATAAAGACAACTATCAACAATAGACCACAGCATTTTACAATCAATGCAACTCAGGATGAAATATTCTACATGTTTGAGAGAAGCTGATTGGAAAACTGCCCCAAGGGCTCAGTCTCTTCAAAAGTGCCATCTAGAGATGTGCAATCCTTGTTTTTGGGTCCCATAGGTGCTGAGGTGGCATGGCTTGTGGCGCTGAGGTCACTGCCATGTCACATGGGATATTCCTACTTAGGTAGGCTGACTGGGTATTGAACCCAGGACCTCTGAAAAAGAGGTGCCGCAGCCCCCTAGGGTGCATACCACTAGGATAGCTAAGAATTCATGAGAAAACATAGATAAATTCATAGACTCTGCCTTCAGTATATCAGTGCCTCAGTCACCCAGGAAAAGATGTTTTGATTCATATAGCTTGGGGATTAAGGGGTCCACACAACATCCTGATTTGGTGCTTGGTTCTATAGGTCAAAATGTGTTATCACCAGTTCTTGGTTAGGCCAATACTAAGATTAAAATGCAAGAGTGCTTAGAGCACCTCTAATACAACTAACGTATACCCTAAAGCATTGGAAAAGCACTTTTTCCTACTAGTGCAAGAGCTGAGAAGGAAGCTGCCGAAGGGTTCCAAGGCGAACAGGTACTGGCGCCAACGCACGGCGAGAGGGGAGAGACGAGTTCAGGACCTAGAGCACGAAGTGAACGCGCTGCGCGAGACTTGTGAGTTACAGAAGACAGCCGACATGTCACAAGGTTTACGAGTTCTGTCAACCCTTACTGGTGGGCCAGTGTTGGCGAACAAGCTGCCACGAGTTCAAAGAAGGGAGGGTGGCAAAAGAGGGTACCACGCGAGGTATGGGTGACGCTAGTCAAATTCGGAGTTTGCATTTAGTGCACAAGAGCAACATTCAATGACAACGAATTGTCCTTAACGAGCGCGGACACCACGGCCGCGCTGAGCAGGTCTTCTAAGACTTGAACGATTGCCAGCCGAGCTGCGACGACCCTAGTGCCCTAACGTGCGGCACTGTACAGATGAGCTGCAGGGAGCAGCTTCAATACGTTCTTGATCCTTCTGAGAAGAGCCCTGGTATCGGCTTGTGAGGTATATATGCTTAAGCTTGTACAAGTGCCCTAACACGTCATGAGTGCCCTTGGTGGCACCCTCGGGGCCATTCTTTGGTGGCGTGCACCCTGACGGCCAATCTTTGGTGGCGTGTGCTGACGCAGCAGTGTTAGGCGAGTGAACAGTTGATTGTTTTTGTTTGTGGTTGGCAGTGTGAGGCACAGCAGGTGTGGTTAGGTGAAAGCGGCTGTTGACTGGTGGTGGTTCCGTAGAAATGTGCAAAATGATTCATGCATCGAAAAATGACTTTGATGCCATTGTATTGGGACTTCCTGAAAACTACCTGAACGGGGTTGGATTGTTGTATATATATGTATATATATATATATATATATACATATATATATAGTCATAGTCATAGTCATAACCACTTATCATGCCGTCTACTGGAGCTACCGGGCATCTCGCGCCGACAGGTGGTTCCTGCCTCGCTCGATCCCGTGGGTCCCAGGGCTGCCTGAGGTGGCCCACAGCATGACGGAGGCCCCAGAGGACCGGGGATACCGGTCAACCAGGCTTTGGGGGCAGTGGCAACTGCAAAGCGTTAGCATTAGCAACGGCGACGGACGCTGGCAAGTTTGTTCGCCGGGGGTAAGAGGGCAAGGCAAAGCAGCGCAGCAGCATCGCAACAAGCAGAAAGCAAGGGCATCTCTGTCTGTCGCAAAGCGGCAACCAAGGAACAAAGCAGCACGCATGCGGCGAAGCGAGAGCTTACCCTCCGTCGTTCGCGTACCCCCGCCACCGTGGAGACATCCATCACTCATGACCCCATGGACTCCATTGCCGTTCGCGTCCTCGAAACTGACCACCACCCCTGACTCCACGTATCCCTCTGCCAGCACGCAATAGCCCGTATGTGCATAGCCAGGATTTCTGGGAGGCTCCAGCCTAGCCTGGCCCTCAGCTTTCATCGCCCCCATGTCTCCACAATGTACGCCACCGTCCCACCGCACCAGTCCCCTAGTATAGTACAGAAACACGTTACCAATTCCCGGTCCCCGTGGCCCTGAGCTGCTCCCACACCCCAGATATATACCATGCCGGCACCCCATGTCAGGGGCCAGCGCCCAATCTGCTTCGAGGCATCCACTTGCCCACATATAATATATCTTGAGGGTCTACAGGGGGGGACACCGGCCGCTACGCGACGGGAGTGGCGCAACCCGTGAATATCGCTGGCTGGGATTCGGGCTGGTGGGTGCCGTAGCTTGGTTATGGACCCCCTGTAGGGGTACCCACCAGAGGCTCGCCCCGGGCCGTGGTAACCAGGTGCACCTCATCTGGCCCACATACATTGCCCTGGCGCCTACCCTTGACCCTTACCTGCACTGATTGGCCAGCTTCCGTGGTTGCGCCTGTTCCGCCACAGCAGCGGCCAGGCCGCAGGTTCGGCCCCCACCGATGACGTGGCGAGCCTACTTATAGTATTGGCCCGCGCTTCACCCCCCGGACCACTCAGCATGCCGCTCATCTGCCCTCCTCGCCTCTAGCCGACCGGACTGGCGCCCCCCAGTGGTGAGGCGACTGCATACTCTTTGCTACGACGCCACGCAGTACCGCTGCTGTCACGCCGACGCCACCTGCGAGCCGCCATGACACGCACCACCGCAACCACAAGGCCATGGTCAGAGGTTAGACTATGTACATGCCCGCAGGCACGGTCCCTCTAGTTTGTCAACGGGGCCAGGGGATGCCCCCGCGCTCCCCCTGAGTCGTTAGAGGGGTCAGGGGGACACCCCAGTACCGCCATGCAACTCCGTAGCGCCCCCACTGTACGGCCCTCCAGTACCGCCGCGTACCCTCACCATACGGTCCCCAGTACCGCCGCGTATACCCCCACGACGGCAGTACACCGTCATCTGGAAATTCCCCGCTGCTCCCCTACTGTACGGTTCCCCAGTACCGCCGCGTACCCCCACCGTACGGATCCCAGTACCGCCGCGTTTACCCCCAAGACTCCAGTACGCCGTCACCTGGAACTCCACGTGCCCCCCGCGAGCGCTCCTCCCAGGCTGCCACGCCGTCTCCACGACGCCCGCCATACTGTCCCCCTGACGACCCCACTGTCATATCCTTCCACGCACACATCTTCGCCTCGTCGCCGCTCCTGGGGCCTGCAGGCTGACCCCGCAACCCCGTGTAACACTTCCAGGGGGCGCCGCAACGCTGTAACCCCCAGACAACTCCGTGCACCCCCGGTGTATCCCGAGCAACCACTCCCAATACTGCCGTAGGGGTTTGGGCCTTATTACCCTGGTCGGGACGACCCATGACACCTCACTGTTGTATGCGGCGACCCGGGGCAGGCGGGTGAAGCATCCCTGTCAGACCCTCATGCACGGGGGCAGTACGGCTCACCATCAGGCCGGCACGACCTGTCACATCGCGTTGGCCGTCATACGCCGCCTGCCAGTACCGCACAATCAGGCCGCGAAGGCACTGCTTCTCAGGCGCTACCCCCTCCGCTGCGTCCAGCGTAGGGACGGTAGCTGGTGCACCCACAATTCCCAACCCCATCAATCTGCACCCCCGGCCTCCACCACGCCGTCACCATTTTCTCCGTGATCCCACAACCAGAGTATCCGTGAGTCGCCCTCCAGAGCCGCCCACCACAGCATCAGGGGCAGGGCCGCAGACGGCGCTCCAGGGCACCGTACCCCTTCCACTCGGACGCTCTTCAGGCCATCCTGGATAGTCTCTCAGGCACTGGAGGACATCCGTCCAGAGTGGCGCAGTGCCCACCTCGCTTTAGGGCACCCCCTATCGGCACGCTCCTTACATGTCCCGCACAGCGGGGCGGAGGCACACTGATAAACCCAAACTGACACCGTTTCCCCGCACCCGTGGCATTGCTGCGGAAGCACAGACCGCGACCGAATGCAGCTACCATCACAACACTGCGACCACAGGTCCTGCCATACATGGCAGCATGCGTCCTGGAGTCCGAGCAACGCACCCACCAGCGTGCGTGATGTGGCACTACTGAGGAGGCTGCGACTCGCTTCCTCCCACGTGGACACCGGGCGGAGTATCGGTCGCCCGTCGGGCAAACCCGGCAGGCTTCCAAGCAGCCGGGGCCACCGCGCCACTTTGGGGCTGCGCGTGCCATGCGCCAGGAGCTCCCAACCGTAGTCCCGCAAGACCTCCCCGATGACATCAACCCCGTCCTGCTCCGGGCCCCTGGCGGAAGCCAGAACCAAGCGTTGTCCTCCCGCCCCAGCCTCAATGACCGCCTCGAGGCCCAGGGTGTCAAGGGTGTGACGGGCATCGGCAGCCACGTGGTATATATATATATATATATATATATATATATATATATATATATATATATATATATATATATATATGCTTAAGCTTGTACAAGTGCCCTAACACGTCATGAGTGCCCTTGGTGGCACCCTCGGGGCCAGTCTTTGGTGGCGTGCACCCTGACGGCCAATCTTTGGTGGCGTGTGCTGACGCAGCAGTGTTAGGCGAGTGAACAGTTGTTTGTTTTTGTTTGTGGTTGGCAGTGTGAGGCACAGCAGGTGTGGTTAGGTGAAAGCGGCTGTTGACTGGTGGTGGTTCCGTAGAAATGTGCAAAATGATTCATGCATCGAAAAATGACTTTGATGCCATTGTATTGGGACTTCCTGAAAACTACCTGACCGGGGTTGGATTGTATATATATGTATATATATATATATATATACATATATATATATATATATATATATATCTATATATATATATATATATATATATATATACATATATGCAGCTTTGCTATGTTTTTCCTCCTTTTTGCCAGGGTGTCTGTTTTCGTCAGTGGAGTAGTGCAACCTTGTGAACGGAGAGCACTACGTTCTAAAGGTCAAGTCCAAGTGTGCCAAGGGAGAGCGCTCTTGTGTGCAGGGGGAGAGTAAGAGAAAGTCACTGCCATATCTTTCTTGGGGTACTTGATCCAGGCCAAGCCCCCCCGAAACCTTGAGTTGATGTAGATACTAACACTTAATGATTTGTATCACTCTTTTGAAGCTTGAAGTACACTTTCTCAACGTAACTAGGGTTTGAACCCTAGCCCCCCATGAATTTCACCCCTACCACGGAGGTAAGTGTAGGTACCTTCCTTCATGCAAGTATTATCGAAGTAAAGTAGGGACTTCTTGCGTAGGGACTTGTAGGTTAAGCCTAGTGATCGCCCAATTCAAGACCCCTGTACTGAATTGTTTCTCTCACATATTGTGGTTCTACTTTTTAACTGATTCTAAATTCAGTTACGTGGCCATGCTGGCCAAGGCATATCCTGTGTCTGGCCCAACTCATTTGCCCCAGATTCCTAACCAACTCCATTGTGTCCAAACGAGTGCGCATGAAGTGCTCCGTACTACCTTGGGGAGCTGAGTCATCTCAGTTTTCACTTAAAATCATCTATCTTCTCTAGAAACCATTGGAGCGTTGTAGTGAGATCTACGTTTGTCTATCTGCAGCCCCTCTTTGTTACACATGTTTTAATTGTGGAAGGACTTATCCTGATTTCATTGATGCGGTGCCTGGACTTGCTCTACGTTATCTTTGTGTTGAATTCATTTTGACTTGGGGAAAATCAGCAATGTTTTTCTGAAATAAATACAAGGAACAAGCACAAGGGTGAGAAAACCAGAAACCTCTTCTGGTAGCAGAGAAAGGCCCTAGAAGACTAAAGCAGAACACGAAGAACACCAAGTGAAACTTGTTTCCTGTGTAACCAGACGAGCGCGCGCGTTCGCATCGTAGATCCATAAATGTTTTTATTGTTGCATATTCAGGCTTATTTGTGCACATTCAGTATATATATATATATATATATATATATGCAGCTTTGCTATGTTTTTCCTCCTTTTTGCCAGGGTGTCTGTTTTCGTCAGTGGAGTAGTGCAACCTTGTGAACGGAGAGCACTACGTTCTAGAAGTCAAGTCCAAGTGTGCCAGGGGAGAGCGCTCTTGTGTGCAGGGGGAGAGTAAGAGAAAGTCACTGCCATGTCTTTCTTGGGGTACTTGATCCAGGCCAAGCCCCCCCGAAACCTTGAGTTAATGTGGATACTAACACTTAATGATTTGTATCACTCTTTTGAAGCTTGAAGTACACTTTCTCAACGTAACTACGGTTCGAACCCTAGCCCCCCATGAATTTCACCCCTACCACGGAGGTAAGTGTAGGTACCTTCCTTCATGCAGGTATTATCGAAGTAAAGTAGAAACTTCTTGCGTAGGGACTTGTAGGTAAAGCCTAGTGATCGCCCAATTCAAGACCCCTGTACTGAATTGTTTCTCTGACATATTGTGGTTCTACTTTTTAACTGATTCTAAATTCAGTTACGTGGCCATGCTGGCCAGGCCATATCCTGTGTCTGGCCCAACTCATTTGCCCCAGATTCCTAATCAACTCCATTGTGTCCAAACGAGTGCGCATGAAGTGCTTGGTACTACCTTGGGGAGGTGAGTCATCTCAGTTTTCACTCAAAATCATCTATCTTCTCTAGAAACCATTGGAGCGTTGTAGTGAGATCTACGTTTGTCTATCTGCAGCCCCTCTTTGTTACACATGTTTTAATTGTGGAAGGACTTATCCTGATTTCATTGATGCGGTGCCTGGACTTGCTCTACGTTATCTTTGTGTTGAATTCATTTTGACTTGGGGAAAATCAGCAATGTTTTTCTAAAATAAATACAAGGAACAAGCACAAGGGTGAGAAAACCAGAAACCTCTTCTGGTAGCAGAGAAAGGCCCTAGAAGACTAAAGCAGAACACGAAGAACACCAAGTGAAACTTGTTTCCTGTGTAACCAGACAAGCGCGCGCGTTCGCATCGTAGATCCATAAATGTTTTTATTGTTGCATGTTCAAGCTTAATTGTGCACATTCAGTACTTCATCTTGTGCACATTCAGACTCCATTATGATACAATGATTGCCCTGTGCCTGTGCCTGTTTCATGGTGCAGAGGGTACCCTCAATTTGTTTCGTGGGATGATTCTTGTGCCACTGCGCTACTCTGCAGCTGGGCAGGCCAGCACAGGCCATTACGGGGTTACTTTGGGCCCTATCAATAACCTGGAGGGGCAGCAGCTCCTGGAAGCTGCTTTTGGAGGTTTAGGAGGTAATGCGCTACTTCACCCTTTCCCAGTCCATCTGATGCTGATCCGCAATCTCTGGGTCCTTGAGCCGTGTGTCTGACCTCTGGGCCTCATCATCCCACCTACGGGCCCTGCCATCCAGTTTTGGGTCCCTTCATGTACGGTTTGGTGAAGCTGTAGCTACTGGTGCTGAGTTTGGGTTTATTTGGGTCCTTTCACCTTTTCCAAGGGTTTGGAAACCGCTGGGGCTGCAGCGTTGAGGAATTCGCCTTCTTAGCTAAGTTTGGCTGCACATCCCTTGGTGTGGCCTTCTGATCCGGTGCCTTCATCGTCGACTACCTTACTGGTGAATACCCTGGTGACTATGTCTTGGACATATCTGGTTTGGCTGCGGATACCCGTTGCCTTCCAGTACTTCGCGGGTACTGTGGGGGCATAGTCGAGTCATCGCCACTCTTGCTGTGGGCTGCCTGCCCAGCAGGTCATCGGCAGTGGTTAGGGTACAATAATCATAAAGGCGCAACATTATCTTGTGTTTGTGTTACAGTTGTTTGCTTTTTTGCTGCATAGCATGCCATAACCCTTAACTGGCCTTTTTATGCATCATTGTCTCCATGGCCCACGAGTGGCCTTTACAGCTGCCCCAGAGCAGACGGAGGGGCTAGTTTGAGTTTTTATTGCGCTGCTGTGGCCTTTTTAGGCCTTGACCTTGAGTGATGCCCTGAAGGGCCTTGTTCTGAATTATTTGAGGTTTTTTCCCCAAAGCAGGTAAAGGGCCTAGATGCGGTGCCCAGAGAGGCCAGGCGCGCCTCCTGGGCTTTGTGTCCCCAGAGGGAGAGCCAAGCCCCCTGGGTGGATGCTAGTGTTTGCATCCCTGTCTTTTTTTGGTTACAAGGTTGAGGTAAGGGATACAGTGTGGCATAGAATTGGTGTAGGATCAGTGCAGTCTCATTTTGATCGTTTGTCCTCGTCGTCGAGTTTCGTCAAGTTTCGTCGAGTTTCGAGGCGTTCGTCATTTCGTTCGTCAAGTTTTGCTCCCTTTGGAGCTTACAAAACCTGTCTTTGCCATCCATCCAGGGGACAGCTCCCTTGTGTTGGCAGTTCCGGTGTTTCGCGTCATTGTGGCTGGGGGGCAGGTGCGTGGGATTGTTGGGTGATCTCATATCGGTTTGTTTCTTGGTTGAAGCAACGTCCGTCGACTCGTTTTGGCTCTCTCCGCTCCGAGTTGGTTCGAATTGTGCTCCCTTTGGAGCTTGAGATATATCTTTTGTGCAAAATTGGCTCATTGGTTGTAATTGCTTTGAAGTGGTTTGCTGGGTACCCTCTGAACCACCAAGGAACGGATCTTGCGCTTGTTTGCGCTTGTTGTTGTTTGTTTGTGCTCGTCGTGGTTGTTTGGGAGCACAGAGAGTAAGGCAGTGAGACCTAACCACCTTTTCTTTTGGGTGGTGGGGGGCGCTGGGAAGGCCTCCTCACACCAACATCTAACATAATTTGCACTAGACGAACGATGATCGCATTGCCCCTAAGAGAAAATAAGAGAAGCCTTCAGCCTACAGCTGAGGCTGGGGAATTAACTGAGATAGCCTTATGTCAAGTGCTGAGGCTCCTGTTGGGACTCGTCCCAGAGAGTGAACAGGTTATTTATTGCTTTGATCACCCCAATCAAGTTTCCAGCCTAGGTAGCAAGTCCTGGGGGGTGTAAAAAACTATGTTAAAAAACTTCCGTACAAAAGAGGAGGGTGGGGAGAGGCAAGACCAACTAATAACCTCCAGGGAAAAGCACCACTCATGGTGCAGCACTGGAGGTGGCAGTGCACCCTGTGGGAGTTGAGTTGGGCGCAGACGTGCACGAGGCACTTGGCCGTTAACACCAAGTCCATACCTCATCTAAGAGATTTTGTGGGAAGTTGGGTTTAGTAGGTTAGAGTGCTGCGAAGGAACCCTCCCAGCTTGTGGGTGCAACAGGAGCCCTTCCAGCTTGTGCGTGGTCAACACCTTAGCCAGGCCAGAATGCGGGACCAACACCGCTCGGCAGCGCCCTGTCACCTTTGAGAATGGCGTGTCAAACCAAGGGACATGGGCGTAACAGCCACGCGTACCCAGGTGGAAGGGGTGTACAAACGTGGGAACATACCGATACCGCTGAAACCAGGGTGCAAGTGGGCCTGAGGGCGATAGGACGTCTCATAGGGCGTTCCGCGAGCCGGTCGGGGGTAAACACCGCCAGTGTGAGGGTGAACACCAGGGGAGGGAGCACGGCAAGTGGCAGGTTTAGGGACCAGAGGGTGTGCCTGTTGAGGGTAGGGCAGGGTGTGTATTGCCTGTGTGTTTTCTAACAGCAGTCCCGGCGTTACGGTGCCCTCTTCGGGCATTCGGCGAGCCAAGCTGGACTAGCTTCAACACACGGGTCACCAAACACCGCAGTCCCGGCGTTACGGTGTCCATCTTGGGCATTCGGCGAGCCATACTGAACGTGCTACACGCCACTGACCACCCATCAGAGCAGTCCCGGCGTTAAGGTGTCCATCTTGGGCATTCGGCGAGCCAAGCTGGACGTGCTACACGCCACTGACAACCCATCACAGCAGTCCCGGCATTACGGTGTCCTTCCAGGGCATTTGGCGAGCCAAGCTGGATGTGCTACACGCCACTGACCACCAATCACAGCAGTCCCGGCGTTACGGTGTCCATCTTCAGCATTCGGCGAGCCAAGCTGGATGTGCTACACGCCACTGACCACCCATCACAGCAGTCCCGGCGTTACGGTGTCCATCTTGGGCATTCGGCGAGCCAAGCTGGACGTGCTACACGCCACTGACCACCCATCACAGCAGTCCCGGCGTTACGGTGTCCATCTTGGGCATTCGGCGAGCCAAGCTGGACGTGCTACACGCCACTGACCACCCATCACAGCAGTCCCGGCGTTACGGTGTCTATCTTGGGCATTCGGCGAGCCAAGCTGGACGTGCTACACGCCACTGACCACCCATCACAGCAGGGACAGGATGAGATGTGCTGCCCAGTGTGCTGTTCTCTGGTCACAGGCTGTTGTCTGGGGCAGGGTTGGGCCTTCCGGTGTGCAGGCACTTATTTTATCATGTTTCATTATGACCAGCTTTCCCAGCAGGAACAGGCGGACGCCTTGTTGCCTGCTCATTTATTCCCTGTCACTGGTTTCGGGACACTGCCGGAAACAGGGGAGAAGGTGCTCTCCACGAAGCTGGTGGCAGCCAAGAAGGAGATCCACCGAGTACCAGCAGGGTCCGCGGTGGTAACATCTCCAGTGATGAACTGGCCTATGCTCAATGGAACACTGCCCGCAACATCTCTGTCAACCTTTCGGCTCTCCTCAGCAGGCCTGTACGTCACCACGTGGTCAGAGTTGGTTGTCTGGCTGCAAGGCGCATACTCTCGTTAGGGACAGGACCAGCGTCTACTTATGCAGGCAGAGGTTGCGTCTGAGATCGACGACCTCACTCTCCAGCACCAGATCAACGTGATGGAGCAAAAAGATTTTTGTCGGTTGATCTCCGGAGAGACACAGGTGAAGAAAAAGTACAGCCTGGGGCAGCTGTTTCTGTGGTATGCCGTGTACAGGGGAGCAGCACGTAATCAGGGTCTTCTCCCGGTCCATTCCCCCCGAGTCGCCGACAATGAGCGAGTCGAGTCCTGCCCGCATACCTGTGAGGAGTGGAAGAAGCTCATCACCGCGGCTTCTCCCAACTTTCGCATTATTCCTACGCTGGGGCACGTTGATCCGCAGCAGGATGAGTCCGGCTCTGGCGCACCGGCCAAGCTCTGAAAATCGATCATTACATCCAGTCAGCAGCAGCCGGCGGGTACGGACGAAGCGGCGCGGCTACAGGAGGCCTTTGACGAGGTGCTCCACATACCGGTCTCAGCGATCGAGGTGGCTGCCCCTTCCCTCAAGCAGCTGCTCTCCGAACATCGCGTCAGCTCCCAGACGCACCGGGCACTCGATTCCTGCAGGCAGCCGCAGCAGCTGCATGCGGCGGTCAAGCTGGTCTGGCGTAAGCTGCCTTCGGCGACCCAGGCCGTAGTTTGTGCCGATGTCCGTGAGTGGGTGTCCATGTGTGCGGAGGCAGTGCCCTCCACGCCCACCCCAGCAGACGGCTTCCAGTTCCTGCAGAATTGCCATGCAGCTATCAATGAGGCCCAGGCAGTGTCCGACTGGGTAACGACGGCTCTGGATCTCTCCACGGTTCTCCCGAGAGCGGTCGACCCCAGCCCCATCGCTGAAGTTCAGTGCGGCAGGACCTTCAGAGCCGCTCTCATCGCCATCAGCAAGCAGGAGGACTTGACCAGGGAGCACCTCTGTCAGGCGCTCAAAGGTGTGCAACAGGTTCTGGAGGCAATGGTATCGCCAGCAGCCCCCCCAGCAGTGGTGGAGCGGGCGGTCACAGCACTCCCGACAGGCCCGTTGCCCGCCAAGATTTCGTCGGCCACCTCGGAGACCTCATCAGCGCCTTCGGTCACGGCGTCCTCGCCAGTGGGGGCGGTTATTCAGCGGCCTGTACCCCCAGACGCGAAGGTCCTCCGGGCCAACAATCTCCACAGGGAGCGTACGGTACAGGAGTATAATGCCCTGCTGAACGAGACCATGCGGCCTCTGACCCAGTTCACGTCCAATGACGTTGCGAAGGGGTTTGGACATGTATACGTGTCAGCTGACACATTCGACAAGTATTTCTCCGGCGTGGACAGCACTGATATTCACCACCTGGGTGTTGGTTCCTTCGCCTGAGAGGTCGTTCTAATGCCGGGGAAGTATACAAGACTGACGCCGATTTTCGCTCCGAGCGCCACCAACAGGCGGTTGGGATGTCCAAGCGGCAGAAAACGGAGACAGGTTCGGTGGTACCGCACACGCCACCACCGCAGACACCCCCAGCGGCACAAGCCCAGCAGGGTGGTCCGCAAGCGGTGCCGGTGTCGTCGCAGTACCCCTACATGCCATGGTCACCGGTGCCCACACCAGGCCCGTAGTACACCTCCCGGTGGCTCTCATGGGAAGCTTCCCAGCCGGGGTACGGGGCGCCTCCGACACCACAGGCCTTTCAGGCGCCGCAGTCGCCCGGCTTGCCTACACCGGGTACTCCGTCTACAACAGCAGTGCCCACGAGCGCGCTTCCCGAGTCTACTACGTGGGCAGAGTACGCCCAAGCCCAGAATGCGCCAGCCGAGGCCGCGTGGCGACATGGGTGGGCCTGACTCTCCTTCCTGCCAGTGGGGTATGAGTGTCCCAGAGACCTTCAGCACCTCGTACGCTTAGCAGCCAGTGTGGTGAGGTATCACGAGGTCTGACGGTTTGTCCGGCAACTTTGGGAGGCGCTACCGTCTGCAGCAGGGCCCCCTGATACTCCAGACCCGCCCCTGGTGCTTTCGGAATGGACCTGTTGCTGGGACTGCGGAACGTTGGTCTCCTTGCGGAGCAGTGACTGTGCAGAGTCCCAGTGGTCCTGTCCTGTTTGTCAGGGGGATAGCTGTGTGCATGTGCTCAGTCTATTACCCTCCACACCCTTACTCCCCCAGTATACCGAAGAACCCACTGTAGTGCCAGCCGTCTACGTCATTCTGAGACATTTACATGCGTACCCGGGTCCCTGGTGTCAGCGACTGGCCCAGCTTCTTTCAGCGTGGTGCCGATGTCGGCTGACCCGCCCTCGGCGCTTGACCTGCTATGGCCTACTCATTTTCCCGCCTATATTTTGCGATGGGCGCCCTGTCTTGTTGTATGCGGAAGGGGCTACGGCTTTTCAGGCCGAGCCATATTTTGTCTCGGATGTAGTGCAAATGGTGCGCGTGTTTGCAGCCGACTGGCGCACTACCTGTGGAAGGCCCCGCGTAGCTCAGGTCATAGTGGTCGCGGCGCCCCGGCTGGTGTGTCACTCGCCACGAGCCATCTGCACGTGTTTGCCACCAGGGGCCCAGCCTGTGGACAAGCAGCCTGCTGCGCGTACGTCCCTTCGGGCAGGCATCCAGCTTCTGGAGCACGTAGTACCGGTGTCCTCTCGTTCTTTGCCGTCCTGTGCTCCAGTATGTGAGCCGGCACCTCCAATGCCGTCTTGGCTGAGGGTGCTTACCCGCCGTCTCGATAGACTCGATGACAGAATGAACGGAACGTCCACAGTACACTCAGCGTTCCGTCAAGCAACACTTACTTGTGGCGGGGCAGGGGACCCAGCGGTCCTGGAAGCCGTCACCGTCTTGATATGTGCGTTCGACCCGGATGTGGTGTGCCTGCAGGAGCTGTGGGATGCTGACCCGCGGGTACAGGTGGCGCTTGCGCCCTTTGTGTTTGTTGCCAGCAGCGAAGCAGGTCGGGGGCAAGGTATGTGGGTCTTGGTGCATAGACGCCTACAACTCGCTGGTCCCCCGAACGTCCTGTTTGATTCGAGATCCTGGATGGCGCTAGTGTGTGATTTTCATGATCAGGAGTCCCTTCTCGTTTTTCATCTACATCTGGACCCGTCCCTCTCGCAGCTTGAGAAAGAACTTGAATTGGCTGCGGTGGGTACGCTGTTTAGGAAGCTGTCCATTCGCACAGTGGCAGCCGGGGACTTCAACACACCGCGCACTCGTGCGGGGCTCGTCACCCGGATGCTGGAGCACGAGGCTCTCTCCGGTCTCAGGGTACCGTACCCGGCGGAAACGCCCACCAATCACCCGGTGCAGTGTGGTAAGCGCCGAGAGACAGAGATTGACTATATATTGGTGAGTCCTGACTTTTCATTTCTTAGTCATTCCGCTGTGCCTGGTCCATCCTCTCATGCCTGTGTGGTGTGCGACTTCGAGGGTGTATCAGGATTGCAGCGTCTGTTGGCATTCAAGAGGTACCGTCATCCAGCCAGCACAAACGAACAAAGGAATAAGCTCACGACTCTCCTGGCGTTATTTTGGTTCTGGCTGTCTGCTAAGGACGTACACCCTGATGTGTGGATCAGGTGTTACTGGCTGTTAGCGGACCCGGTTCTACCCACACACTGTAAGCGACAAGCTACGGCTGAGCGTATGCGACTTGGTGCAGCACTTCGTCAGGGGAGCTCGAAAGAGCTTCTGGACCAGTGGCACCAAGACCTGAGGTCTGACTGTTTATGCGCGGCTTGCGTCTCAACAGGCAGATTGTGGAGGCGTCCAGTGTTACACGCCTGACCACTAAAACTATGAGGTTGCAGCCGCCATGCCCACGTCCCCTGCCAGAGCTGAAGCCTCGACCTGACCACGTGGCCTCGTCCGTTGAGGAGGTCATTCGGGAGGCGCGCAGTCAGCTTAGGGTGTATCAAGGGGGCAGGGGGGCCCTTATGAACCTGCCTGACCTGACCTGGGCGGCGGCCACGGAATGTCCCCTCCCCACACCGGACGAGATTAGCTTCATCTCACTGTTTTTGGGCGAGGCAGCTTGGGAACTGGGACGCTGACCCAGAGGTGAGGTGGCATCGGATGCACGCACGCGACTCCTGGGCCTTTAATACAGTTCCGGCGCTGCGCGAAGCTCTGAGGGCAGGAGGTTCGGATGCTACATCAGTTGATGATCTCCCTCTCTCGCTGCTGCGCCCATTTCCCTATGCTGGGCATGTGGCGCTCTGGAGGTACCTGAACGTTTTGCGCACGGCGCCGCAAGCACTCAGCAACATGGCAGTGCAACTGGGGATTGAAAAGAAGAGGCACCCGTGGCTTTTCCGCTCCTACAGACCCATCAAGCTGGGCTCAGGGGTAAACCGCTTGGAGGCCAGCACGGTTCACAGGGAAACGATGTACCGTGCGGACATGGCGGGTGATTTTGATGGGCGCACTTTTTCCTATCGGAAGGAAATATCCCCCCAGCATACGGCTTTCTCAGTGTGCGCGTCAGTGGTACTAGCACTGCAGCAAACGAGGGAGGCCAACATCGTGGATGCAGACAAAAGCGGTGCCTTTGACACGCCAATCAGAGAAGACGTGGCGCGGCTTAGTCAGCTGTGGTCCACACAGTGCGCGTTTGGGGAATGGGCCTGTGGGTTCTACCCTCGTCAGCAGGTTCGCCTCTTCACCACACGTGGGCTGGCCCCCCCTGTCACCACACGCGAAGGCTTTTCCCAGGGGTGTGTGTTTGCGGCCACGGGCTATAACCTGCTAGGTACTCTCCGGACACGCGCGTCGCAGTGTGGGACAGAGGAGTGGGTCGTTGAGCATGCAGGTTTGATTGCGTTGCCTAGTGAGAGTGTATTCAGCGATGACCGCCGCTATGTAGGAAGGGATGCGCCGGCCATCAGCCGCAAAGTGACGGCCGCCCATCATGCGGCGCAGCACAACTGCACTGTCAACAATCTTGCGAAGCAGGAGTACACACTGCTACGTATGTGCCGAGAGGGAGAGATACAGCGGGTTAAGGGTGAGCTGAACATCGAGGGGGCGTGCACGGCCGCGTCACATGCAGTGCCCGGTGTGGTGGGTATTGCGATACAGCCAGGCACCTACTTGCCGGGCCTGGTTCCAAAACTGCACAGCCGTATCCGACGCTGGCGTGCGTTCGTGCTGGCGCATCGCCCTCATTTCACCCTCGCCCTAAGGGCGCTGTACGCTTATGTTTTGTCGAGTCTGGATTATGTTTGCCGAGGTTCCTTTCTCCCGGCCTCGGCAATAGAGCGATTGCAGCCCCGCCTGCAGTCTGCAGTGCGAGCTCTGCTCTGCCTGCCTCAGGACGTACCGGTCACAGTCCTGCAGGTGTCCACTGCGCGCTTTGGCTGGGGGTGCCCATCGTTACGCCACAGAGCTGCCCTCCTATTTTTGTACGGGTACTTCACAGCACTGGACGGGCGCGATAGCCAGACGCGTACGCTCCTTCGGGCGCAACTCGAGTGTCCTCTGCCCCTGGGTGATGACGACGCTAGTCGCGTCGATGCGCTGTTGCCGCGATACCACTTACACACAGACAGTCCCAGTGATTTCTGCGATGTGCCCCTGCCGAAACTGCTCCCTGCTCTCGTGGTGGCCCCCGAACCTTTTCTAACCACTGATGCCGGTTTGGCTCAGTCCACAGTGGGTGGCCCTCCCGGGGCGGGAATGGGCGTGGTCATTTCTGATGGGGCTGGGATCCAGCAAGAGGTGTCTTGGGGTGTTCTCACTGTTGGGGCCTCGTCCACAGCCCTGGAGTGGATGGCCAAGCTGTTGGGCGTGTGGATCTGCCGTGAGGCCGAGGGACGCATCTGGGTCACAGCAGATAGTGCAGCAGGGCTGGTATGTGGTTTTCAGCGTTGGGTGTGGGTGAACCCGTGGTTTGACCGTGCTGGCAAGGTGGTTTTGGCTCACAGGGTCTGGCATGCGGTCCACGAACTGTGGACGCCAGCGCAACACGACACGAAGGCCTCGGGGCTGTTGCCTGGGTGGCAGGAGCGGTCGCATCACCTGGCGACCTGGGGACGGGACAACCCGACGTCTCAGGGTTTTCCACTGACCGATGCACTGTGTCTACTGCGAGATGTGCCGGCAGTACTGTGGCACGGTCAGGCACTGGTGATCTCGTATGTATCCCTGTTCTCTGAGCTGCGCGACGAAGCGGAGTGCACCTAGGACTTTATGGGGTCCAAAAATCCCAAAACCAGCTACAGTCAGAAACACTACTTTTTTTGTCAAATTATACCATAAAGAGCATATTCTCCGGAGTTAGCCCCCCCCCCCACCCTCCAAATTGGAAATTTTCCAGCCCCTAGATCGACAATGCAGGCTTGATTCCATCTAAAATCGGCCGTATCCGAGAAATATGACATTCGCCACCTAGTTGCGAATAGCAGCTTTTGTATAGCTCAAACCATACATGTTTGTTTTTGGCAGGAAATACGGTTTTTTGGTGATGGCGCCTCCATACACTCGATATAGTGCGCCAGAATCTTGCAAAACACGTTTTTCTGAGTCCACAACACACAAAATAGGGTATGGGGCCCTACAACTGACCACTCATGCCCCAAAAATGCTGTTTTAGGCCAAAAAATTGCATTTTTTGGGCAAAAAAAGCGGTGTTTTGGTGATGGTGGCTCCGGAACCCTTAATGATTTGCTCCAAAACACTCCAAAACACGTTTATTTGAGTCCAGCACCCTCAAAATATGGTATGGGGCCCTACCTGTGACCACTCAGGCCCCAATAACACTGTTTTAGGCCCAAAAAATGGGGTTTTTTGCGCCAAGAAATGCGTTTTTTTTGGGTGATTGGGGCCCTGAAACCCTTGACTATCTGCTCCAAAACCTTGCAAAACACGTTACTCTGAGTCCAGCAACCTGAAAATAGGGTATGGGGCCCTACAACTGACCACTCAGGCCCCAAGAACACTGTTTTAAGCTATAAAATGGCATTTTTTGGCCATTGTTGGGCAAAAAATGCGGATTTTTTTTGTGATGGCGGCTCCGAAACACTCAATGACTTGCTCCAAACCGTTGCCAAACACGTTTTTCTGAGTCCACCAAACTCAAAATAGGGTATGGGGCCCTACAACTGACCACTCATGCCCCAAAAATGCTGTTTCAGGCCAAATAATTGGCATTTTTTGGGCAAAAAAAGCGGTTTTTTGCTGATGGTGGCTCCAGAACCCTTGATCATTTAGTCAAAAACACTGCAAAACACGTTTTTTCGAGTCCAGCAACCTCAAAATAGGGTATGGAGCCCTACCCCTGACCACTCAGGCCACAAAAACACTGTTTTAGGCCATTTTTGGGTGATGGCGGCTCCAAAACAATCGATAACTTGCTCCAAAAACTTGCAAAACACTTTCTTTTTCAGTCCAGCCGGTGCGACTCCGAGCTATCAGTGCAGCTGGCGGGTTCGGGCTTCTGTTCTGATATGTGGTGGGCGGTGTGTGACGACTCGGAGGTGACCCTCACTCATCATCGCGTGGCGGTCTATTTGCGCTTGCTGCCGTCCATGCCTCGTACGTTTTTTGATGTGCCGTCGTGTCGTTTTTGTGGTCTCAATGAGGGCAACCAATGGGCTCATGTGCAGTACTGTTCAGTGCTGTACCTCCGTATGGGGCATGCGCTGGTGGCTCTGGGAGAGGAAGTCACACAACGAGTGCGTGTTCTCTCTTGTGACACGACAGATTTACTTGCCAGGTTAAAGGTTCCGAGCGGTATGCTGGTTGTGGGGGTCGTGCCAGAGCAGGAGGTGCAGCCAGTGAGCGTCTGGGCGTGCAGTGTGCTGGGTGCCAGTCAGGTGGTGCTAGTGTCGTGGACTGGCCTGCTGCACCTCTCCGCGCCCGCACCGTGGAGGCTCAGCCGGTCAGACGGAGTAGCACTGGCCAAGGTGGTGCTGGCGCGGATGTCGTGTGATGTCCCTCGGGACGAAATGCTTCAGCAAGCTCCCCGCCGGGCCCCGTTCGTGGAGGGTTGCAGGGTGCGGACAGATGGAGCAGGCTTCGAAGGGTACAGTGTGGGGATCAGGGCGAGGGCTCAGGTGTCAGTCTCAGTACAACGGCTGGTGGCGTGGCTCCTGCATGTAGTGCCTGGTGCCACGCTGCACTGGGTAACGGATCTGTCTGTGCGTGTGCCACCTCGGGCACTGCGGCGAGGCGGCCAGTACACGTTGCAAGTACTGTACTGTGATGTCTTGCGGGGCCAGGCAGCAGAAGCAGGACCGAAGTACAGGAAAGCCTGTGTCGTGTGCCCGTGTGAGCGAGGGCACGCTCCGCACTGGGACTTCTATGCCCTGTATGATACAGTGACTCTTTACGTTTCCCGCGAATTCACTGTACCGGAGTTGCAGCTGTTTTGATGAGTGTAGTATGATGTAGCGTGCTGTGCCTTTGGACAGGTAGGGATCACGGATACGCTGGAGTTCGGAGATCGCCCGAACACTTTACCTTTACCTTTACCTAGCCAGGCCAGACGTTTAGTAGGAAGCCTTCCAGGCGTGTGGGTTATGGGAGCCCTCCTAGACGTTTGGGTAGAAAAAAACTTAGTTCCTAAACTCTGGGACCTAACTTTAATCCTCTGAATGATTTGATTTTCGGGAACAGTGTGCTGGAGGCCACGTTTCCTTCCGCAAAGCACCGAGTTCTCGGCACTGGCCTTGCCCGGTTGCAAAAGGTGAGAGAAAGATAGAGAGAGAGAGGGAGGGAGAAGGAGAGAGAGAGAGAGAGAGAGGGAGAGAGAGAGAGTCATTGTTTGAAGCTGTGGAAAATCCGTTTGCCCTGCCCTTGTGTGTTTTGCTGTCAGTCAGTCACACTGTCAGCACAGCACTGCACATCTTTGATCAACTGCACTGTCTGTTTAGTAAGCACTGACGCCGTCCACACTTGTCTGTCCTTCCCCTCGCAGTGGCCATTTCTCAGTACAGGTTTGCCACTTGCCGTCACCACTGCCATCTCTTTTTACACTGACAATCTCAGGTCTTTTGCAGCTGTTTTTACAGTAATGGCCCTCCTCAGGGCCATCCGGGGCTGGCAGAGCCCTGCTGCCACTTACTGCCCCACCCCCAGTGGTATCGGAAAATTTTAGACCCAGGGACTTCAGTTTAGTGCCCCTGACCCAGGGTTACAGGCGCCTGGTAGCTGGTTTTTCTGCCTTTTGGCAGGGCCATCTCTCTGTTTTTGACCCACAGAGCAGGTCAATCCTGCCAATCAAAACCCAATTTTGGGTGCCAAAAGGTAAATCCACTGTTTCGTGGAGTTTGGAGATCAGCCTCGTTCCTGGGCTCCAAAACTATGAACGGACACCCTAATCAGAGATTTTGGGGAGTTCTGAGCTGGGCTGGTGAGGACATCAGAAAAAAACGCCCTCCACAGCCCATGACTAGCATCACCTCATCATGCATTTCTGAGTTTCGCATTTTTTTTCAGAAATCACTTCTGATTTTCAGCCAACCCCTGAGTTTCAGCTTAGTGGGGGGGTTGTTGAGTGTTTTGCCTTTGCGTGGGTAGTAGAGCCACTACTAGCTCTAGGCTTCTCTTCCCATGTTCTTGTGTTCTGGTGGGGACAGAAGCGATTTGAAGCTCCTAAGCGGCCTCCGCCCTTTCGTAACTCCCACCTTGGTGAAGTAATTAGGTCTACACGGCCTAGGTTGCAGGAGTCCCCCTATCTCCCTCGTAGGTTGGGCCGGAGTATGCCGTAGTGGCGTAACCCAATTCTCTTTCCCCTTGGGGTTGCTCTTAACCCACAATTTCTATTTTTTTTTTGCACTCGCTTGTCTTGTTGTGGTTTTTCGGGCACGGCCCCATGCTGTGCCCCCCCTTGGTTGTGTCCTAGTGGGGAGCTGTAACCAGACAAGCGCGCGCGTTCGCATCGCAGATCCATAAATGTATTAGTTTTTGAATATTCACGCTTATTTGTGCACATTCATTACTTCATCTTGTGCACGTTCGGATTCCATCATGATACAATGATTGCCCTGTGCCTGTGCCCGTTGCACCTGAACTGTGGTGATGTCTGTCACGCTGGGCGCCAAAACAGCGCCGATCACAAGCACCAGGTCAAAGACTGATGATGTGAGACTGCGACCTTCATCTACAAGTGGTGCACCTGTTGATACTGGTCCTCTGGGAGGACATGCAGAATCAAGAGGGGCAGAAGAAATTACAGAGATAGATACAGAAGGAGTCCGCCCGAGCGCAAGCGCTGAAGCGCCCGGCTTCACAGGGGAACCTCAGGCGCCTCGAAGGCAAGGACCCTGTGGCAGCTGCCTGAGCTTCCATCGTGTCCTCGATGCCCCCATCCGAAACTACGCCTACCCCAGGGATCAAAGTGGCCAATGCCAACGTCAAAGCCTGGACAAGAGCAGCAAAGAACAGAAAGCGGAAGGATGTACCTTTGGGAGCGATGTTCGGAAGATCATCAGAGTGAGAACCCGACTGGGTGTCTGAAGAACCTACGTTTTTGTAAGAACCAAAGGAACATGAATCCCTGATGCCTGGCCCCAGTTCTAGGACGGTGGCACCCGAACCTACGTGCGTTGATCGAGGTTTGCCCCCACGAATGGCAGCCCCTAAGCTGGGTCTTGATGGGACCATGGACTTGCTTTCCCGGGTCCTGGGTGCTGGCGATGAAGACGCAAATCTGAGTGCATTGTCAGCAACACTCAAGAGGAAATTGGGGCTCTCCGATTTGAAGAAGCCCCTACCTACCATGTCCCTGGGTGTTGAACTGTTAACCAGGGATGTAAAGAGCTGCAGAGGCATCCGGGGCTCCCCAGTGGACCCCTGTCCTAGCCCTTTCCACCCTCGTGTGAGGACTGTGCCTGTCTGCAGTGTAGGTGACACCACAGAGGCTGAGATGAAAGGCTATGGCCTGGCAGCACTGGCCCCACTGGCCACAGTGTACCCCTCACCCCCTTCAGGTGGAACAGGTGACCCAGGTGTCCAAGGTACGAAGGCCATCGCTACGGCGAACCTTCAGATCGAACTCCCCGAGTTCGATCCCAAAAGCCTGCTTGAATGGGCTGAGGAGTTTTCCAAGTTTTTGCTCCTCACGGGTCAGCAACATGCTGATGTCCGGACCAAATGCACGCTCATCAAAAAGTCATGCAAAAAGAAATTCCTCCAGCGGCAACGTAAGACCGCTATCAGGAAGAGCTCCAACTGGTGCGACTTGCTGAAAAGCCTGGAGCAAGTGTATCCAGTCTGCGAAACGGACCTGAGTGTCGGAACAGGGATTGAGGATTTGCCTCCTCTCCCCCAATTTGCCACAGCTGCCCGCATCTCTGAGTTCGTGGCGCAGTTGGAAGAGCTCATGGGGCGTATGAACCCCTGGTCCAATGGGCCTACTGAGCCCCATCTGTGGCTTGTGGGGAAGACTCCTACCAGGACATGGGAGAACTGCAGGGAGACGTCCGAGAGGAAATATCATACGCACTCTTACTATGACCTGGTCGATCTGTCCATCGAATTGGTCATGGAGAGGGAGAATGACTCCCACACGGACGAGTATCTGCGCAAACATCTGCGAACCTAGCCCCCGAGACTTTAAGGGTAAGGGTATCCCTAGTGGAGGACGAAGGTCCTCAGCCCCCCCCACTGGTGGAAGAGGAGCACCCAAACCCACACCTAAGGGTGAGCCATCGGGTGAGAAACGGCCTGCTCCCTCCAACCCGAGCGCTGGTGGCACCGACAAGAGCAGCGAGAACGCCAAGAAGCGCCGCCTCAACTGGCACTCTAAGTGCCTGCAGGCCGCTGGGGCTGAAATAAAGTTCCCTGAAGAGGGATAGAGGGGCGGCTCCGAGGATGAGGATTTGGTTTTCTGGATCACCGTGAAAATTGGTGATCAGGTCTACCAGGCTGTCTTAGACACGGGCGCTACGCTTCCAATCGTGGCCGGCAAACTGCTGAAACAAGCCAGGATCCGGAAAACCAAAACCGTGGGCATATAGGTTGGGGATGGTCGGACCATCCATTCCCTGGGGGGGTCGATGTGAGCGTTTGTCGGGGCGATTAGGAGGTGACTCAGAATTGCAAAGTGCTCGAAGCCGACGCCTTTGGCATTGTCATAGACACAGATTTACTGCGCCGTAACCCCCGGGTAGAACTGTTGTCTTTGCAACGTCCCTATGCCCTTCACTGCAACTTTGGTCCTGGCCTTTTTTTTGTCCCTCTGGAGCTGTCAGGACGAAAAGAATGCGGTCTACACTACGTGAACCAGTCTTATCGAACCGGAAACTATCAGTTGGTGCATCCCGTCTTGATAAATGGACTGGCCGCCCTGCAGGTAGACCTGAATGAAGTTCAGGTCCAGTTATTGGCGAGTAAAGAACAGCATATGATGCAGTTCTATAGCTCGGGGTATCTCAAAAACGCCTATCGCTGCTATTGGACATCGATGGGGTTGTGCTCTGCTAACCCCCAATTCTCTCAACTCGTTGAGGTGCTTCCCAAATTGCCCTTGAAGGAGCGAGATTGAACCTGTGTACCCCCGAGTGGGGTACCACAGGGGAACACGCCTATTGGAGAAGACTGTTGGACCGTATGACACCGGGAAGAACTGAACTCCCCCAAGGTACGATCTACCTCCCTGAGGACTCTCAGGGGAGCATGCCCGCCACTGAATGGGGCAGTTTTTTGTCTATCGTAGATGGCTCTCTAAATCCCGTACCGGTGAGTGACCTCGACCGGGTGGTACTCAATGAGTTGATGGCCGAAAACAGAGGCCCTACCCTCCCGGATCTCAAGAAAAATCCGAGTACTCTTCGGTCACTACTACGAGTGGTGAGTGCTCTGATGAGCAGGAGACTCCAGCAGTCTCCACACCTCTGGCTGATGCTGGCGACCGCCGAAGCAATATCGCCAGTGCTATACCCCCGGTTGACCCGGAGGTGCTGACACTGAAGCACAGCGCTTTCTTAGCGCAGCCGCTTATGGATGAGGTGGACCTTGGTGAGACCACTCATGGCAGGTCTCATGACCACGCTGTTTTCTCAATGCAGGCCACAGATGGCCCTACAGGTCGGGTACCTGGTGCTAAACCCTCACCCAACAACATGCCTGTTTCTTGGTACAATGTACAGGATCTCCAGCAGGTTCTATGGGCTGAGGCTGAGGGTATTGAGCGACAGACCGGCCTGGACCTCCTCAAAAGGACCTCGAGAACGTGTATATGGTCCGAGAAGGATGATGAAGAGATGACTCTTCCCGATCCTGAGGTACCTTTGGTATACTCCCTTCACTATGCCCAGCAAGGTTGCCAGGACTGGGAGGATGAACTGCCCCCTGAAACAATGGGGCGTATGAAGAAACAGGGAAAAGGGAAGAGCAACCTCCATGCTGAGGAGGAGTTCGTTGAGAAACTGGAGAGCATGAACCTATACCCCCTTCTCAGTAAGCCCATCCACAAATACCAGGAGGTTTTTGGAGCGTTGCCCCCACCCCTGTCTTGCAAAAAACTCGACCAGATGGACCTCAAACTCAAACCCGAGTTTGAAGGGTCTGTGGTGAGACGGCGTCCATACCCCACCCCACAAGACGGGATGAACGAGAGCGAACGCCAGATCCAGGAATGCATAGATGCTGGCCTCGTCGAGGAATGTAAACACGGGGACTGTCGCCGCCATTGTAGCCCTGGTTTTCTAGTTGCTAAACCTGGCTCCACTGCCATTTGCTTGGTCGTCGACCACGGACAGGTCAACAAAAAGACCCAGAACCACTCAGGGAGTATTCCAAACATGGAGAACACCCATGAGAGAATCGCTAAATGCCGATTCAAAACTAAGATGGACAAGCGCAGTGGCTTTTGGCAGGTAGACCTAACCCGAGCAGCCCAGGAAACTGCTCGCCTTTGTAACCCCTAAGGGCCGTGCCTTCCGCTGGAAGGTCATGCCCTTCGACGTCGCAGATGCTTCTGCTCTCTTTCAGAGCTGATGAATAAAATCCTATATATCCTGAGACGCAGACCCCTTGTACAGGAACTGGTTTCCCGCGGGGCTGAGATGGGGGCACACATCGATAACGTGATCCTGGGTACTAATACCCAGGAGGATCATTCACTGTCTGTCAGGAGAACCATCTCCGCATCAAACTCGAGAAATCTGAGTTCATGCGTGAGCAGATGGAGTATCTAGGTTTTGATGTTGGGTATGGCTGGTGGAAACCAGCCGCATCTAAGATGCCACCCCTGCAGGACAGGCAGATACGTGACGAGCCTAAGAAGGATCTGCACAACGTTCGGAGTTTCATTGGCGCCTCCAATTTTTACCGGCGCCATATCCACAATTTTACGTATTCATCAGCACCCCCCACTGACCTTACAAAATAGACCAGCCCTTGGCGATGGACCGACAAGGAGGAGGCCTGTCTCCAGGAGTTGAAAAAAAAAATTTCCTCTACCAACGGCCTGTGGGTACCCCGCCCTAGAGGCGAAAGAATACTTGTCACAGATGCCTGGGGAGTGGGGAGTGGTACCCTATACCAGTGGCAGGAGCTTTGCCCCCGCTGAGTTGTCTCACTGCCAGTTTCAAACTTCAGGTCTGAACCGCGATGGAACCATGAGGCATGACTATCCTGCCAATGAATGGGGTCTATTGCGTCTTCGTCACTGGAAATGGAAGTGGAATCAAGCACGATCCAACTACAGTACCTACGACCAGGAACTCCTGGCTGGGATGCTCGTACTTCCTTCCCGGTCCCGTCTACTTGGCACTAACCCTATCGTCTGGCTCTGTGAGAAAGAGTCTGTGAAAACGTTCCAGAAGGGTCGCCCTCCTGAAAAAGTGAACCTAAAGTGATCGTGGACCTACCTCAGTCAGTTCAGGCTGACTATCCACCACATACAGGGTATAACGAAAGAGATGGCTGACTATATATCTCGTAACAACTTCGGCGCCCTCTTAGGTGAGAGCTTGGAGACGTTGGCCAAAGAGGCGTTCCAGCGCATGGTAGGTCCAGGTGGACCTATCCATGCACACTGCAGGTCTACCGGAGGGCTGGAGTCTGAGAGACTACCATGCTGAGTCCAAATGTGTACTCAACTCCCTCACTGATGGCCTAGAGGCACGCCTGATAGACGGCGACAGTTAGTATAAAGATAACCAATATCTGTATAATGAGGACCGTATAGTTGTGCCTGAGGCACGGCTGGATGGTTGCCTACAGTGGGCCCACTTCAGCTCTGGGCACACAGAGTGCAACACCTCTGTTGACTTTTTCAGGGAGCATTTCTACTCCCGACTAACCTCTGTTGAGCTACTCGCTCGTATGCAGTCCATAGGGGACTCCTGTGGCTATCAAGCCAGCCAACAGAGAGAGTCACGTGACCCGGGACTGGTCACCAGTCTGCCTATCCCCTACTGTGCTAAGTCTCTGTTGTACGTGGATTTCATCCACGGTCTGCCTAAGTTTGGTGGTTATGACAGTTGTTTGGTTGTCACCTGTGGCTTGACCATTTCCACCCGTGCGTCAGCGTGCAACAAAAAACTCACAGGGGAACACACTGTGAAAGCTTTGGTTGAACAATGGTTCGAACACTATGGGGCACCTCAGGAGGTGCACTCTGACGAGGACGTACGTATCCGGAGTGATACCGGATGGTACAAGCGGGTATTGGACGCCTTGAAGGTCCATGTAGGTAGTTAGCTAGGTAGGTCATCTCAGGACTGGGGTTGCCCCCGAGGGGGGTCCTACCAAGGGGCTTTTGCTCACCCGCCCACGGCCCTACTGCACGTGCCCCCACAAAGCAGCTCCCCCGCATGGGGGAGGGCCGCGGTCACCGCGAGCAGTACCCTACATCGAATTCTGCGCAGAGAGGTAACCCATGATCGACCGAGGTCTCACATTCCTCTCCTTCGGGCGGATGATACATGGGGGAGGGTCCCCTCGCACATCCTTATCAACCTCCCGATTCCAGGGCCCAGGGGCCCGGAGCCAGGCCAAAGGCCCTGTCCTGCAGGCACACCCACCTGGGTTGGTTTTCAGTAGGCGTGAGGCGACTTGAAGAAGCACGTGCTGCGGGTCTCGCATGCCGTGCTGCACACTCACGCCTCCTGAATCGGGCGAGCTTGCGCTCTCCCGGGGGGCCGGGGGTCTGAAGTAGGTCGTTCTGGTTGGTTGGTTGGTCGTTTAATGGTCCAGTGTAGTTTGTTAATGTTGGTTGGTCAGTTGCGTCATTATAAGGCACGATGTTCTGTTTTGTACTTGTGTATGGTCGTCGGCGGGCGTGGCGCACCATGGTGTGGCAACCTGTTGGAAGCCGTTTCCGTTGGGACCCGTGCACGCCTGGCTGGTTTGATGTTGGCCGGCTTGCGTGTGGTCTGTTTACGGTCAGGTCGCGGCTGCAGCTGCGGTGTGGTTGGTGCGCGGTTGTCTTGACCGCCTCATGGTTGGCTTGGTTTGCGTGGGTTCTGTCGCGCTGCTGCTGGTGGTCGTATAGTCGAATGTTGTTTGTGTAGCCGGCAGGCCAGTTCCGGTGCTGCTTAGTTGCATCTTGGTTTGTCCAAGTATACTGTAGTGTAGTTGGTTAATGTTGGTTGGTCGGGTTTGTAATGGTAGAGTTGCGGTGTTCTCTTGTGTTCGTGGATATGGTGGTCGGCGGGCGTGGCGCACCACGGTGTCACCAACCTGTTAGGCGCCGTTCCCGTTTCAACCCATGCATGCCTGGCTAGTTTGGTGTTGGACGGCTTGCGTGTGGTCTGTTGATGGTCACGTCGCGGCTGCTGCAGCGGTTTTGTTGGTGCACGGTCGTCTTAGCCATCTGATGGTCGGCTTGTTCGGCGTTGGTTCCTTGGCACTGCAGCGGGCGCTTGCGCGGTCAGACGTTGTTAGTGTAGTTGTCATGCCCGTCTCGGTGTTGGTTGGTTGCGCCCGGGTCGGCCTTTTGTACGACGCCTCCCGTTTTGTTGCCCGTTGACGTCTGGCGCCGTGTAGACGCTGTGTTCTGAATTAGGTGCACCGTGGGAAGACCCGGGCGTGCGCTGCCGGTTGCGTTGAGTTGCTGTTGTTTCGGTCTTGTTGAGGGCGGCCTGTTGGGCGTGGGTTTCTTTGTGCTGTGTTTGGGGGTTTGCCCGGCGCATTGTGTTGGTGTGCCGTGGTCTTAGCCGGGTGGTGCTTGGCTTGCCTTGTCGTCGTCTGTGCCGCCTGCTGGCGGGCATGGTTGGGGTCTGGGCTGGTGGTGTTTTGGCCAGCGGTATGCACGGCTTGTTTTGTTGGTTCGGCATCATCCTTGCCTCCTTTTGGTCGGCGTGTCCATGAAAGTCCATGTAACCGCAGGTGTGCCCTACACTCACACTTCTAACCCCCTGTGCGAGAGACAGAATCGTGTGTTGGAGCAGAACCTGAGGACTCTGCTGAAACAGGAGGGTACCAAAGATTGGGTACGTCTGTTACCCTGGACTGTCCTAACCATGAACTGTCGGGAGGGTTCTTAAACTGGCTACACCCCCCACGAACTGTTCCCTGGAGGCGTCCTGCGTGGTTCTTCAAAACCCCTTTTCCAGTGGACTACAAGAGCCCCGTAGGGGACTGGCTGGAGCATGGGCAGGACCTAGCTAACCTGGCTAGGGCTAACCTGAAACATGTTCGAGAACGTGAGTTGACCAGGCGTAACCGCACGAGACGTCCTGCCACCTTCAAGGTAGGGGACCTTGTGCTGGTAAACCACTCGGGATTGCCCACGTGGCCCCGCAACTGTCTGAAGGACCCCTACTTTGGGCGTTACGGCATTATAAAGATAGATGGTTCCATGATCCATGTGAGATGCAGTCCCCGTCTAGGTAGCGAGTTGCCGTGTGCAACCAAGCAGCTGAGACATTACCACTCGCCCGAGGAACTGTACTGGGGCAGTGGCGTCTGTCTGACAGGGAGGTCGAGCGCATCCACCTAGAGAACGGTGCCAACCCTGAAGAGGCGGACGAACTCGAAGAAATGATAGCCCATTAGATGGCAGTCGATGGCTACTACGTGGTTGCAGGGATTGCACGCCACGAGTATAAACAGGGCTGGACGTTTTTTACCCTGTGGGACAGATATGGGCTATCTGAGGCAACCTGGCAGCCCATGTCCGCCTTTATACAGCCAGATGAGAGTATCAACGCCCTCCTTTGATTCTACCTCGTTGAGAACAACGAGGGACACCTACTAACCCGTGCTGAGACTCTGTCCCAGCGGAAGAAGAAAAACTAATCTCCTTGTGCCTATCTATTTATTGTGCCTAACCGAACTGAGGAGGTTGCAAGCTTCAAGAGGTGGTGGTATACCCCAGACATCCCCCCCTCCTGTTGGGAGTCTCCTTCGGGCCACTCCTGCAGGATTATTAGCTTCCCCCGGAGGTACACTTCCCCCGCACCAAGGGAGAAGCAACACTGAGGATCGTAGGAACACCACCGCTTATCTTGTTTGCAGCCAGATGGTCGGTGCGTCCTATTGCCCCAGCCTCCCACCACACATTCTCTGCGCAGTGTAGTACCAGAAGCGCGCCCACGTGCTGGACTAGGTACCCGTGGGATTCGTTCCGTCCGGGGTGCTTATCACCATAACACCACCTCAACTGCGGGTCACCTGAACACCTTGGCCAGCGTGAACAGATTCCCCCCAGATTGGGACTCACAGTTGAGGCCCTTTACTCGCAGCCCCCTCTGTTTTCTAACCTCCCCGGGGCGGTCAGCACTCTTGTGCAGACAGCTAGGCCTACTCAGTGTGTGCCAGGGGAGGCTGAGGACTCCTGTAGAGCTCCAGTTACGCTGAATGTACTGGCTCCCACCCTTATTCGGGTTCGGCGCTCCAGACACCTACACATCCGCTACTTGCAAAGCCCTGCTCCTGCCCTGGCTGTGCCCTGCAGTCCAGCACCTGTGGTTACCAGCGGCAACCAGATGGCCGCCTATCAGGTTTGCAGCCACCAAGCAAGTGTGTGCCTTGTTGACCACATATTGCATGGGATGTGCCCTACTGTTATGACTTTGGGGGGCCAACAAAGAGCGGTTGCTTTCTTGTCCAGGGGGGAAAGACAAGCAAGGTGCTGTGAAGCAAGTTTTGTCCACCCTCCTTGGGGACAAGCGTGCCCAAAGTTAGGACCCCTAACTGGTCCAGACCCATGGGGTCCTACCCTTCTTGGCGGCGTTACCATACCTCTAAGTGTGCTACGTATGTCTGTGTGTGTCTCACTTCACTCTCCGGCGTGGCTCCCTCTCGGGGTTCGCTGACGTCGGACCGAAGGTCCCAATCAGGTACTATTACCACTCCTATGGTGCCGAATTTCTGTGCTGGCGCCTATCCTTTGGGGAAGACGGGAAAAGCCCTACATACTAGAGGGGAGGGATGGCCAAGTGTGCTGAGGGCATACAAAACACCCATTTTTCTAGAGGCCAAAAACCAACACACTCTCCTGTCCGCGAGGAAAAGCACGCGGAGCAGGAGACACCAATACACTACACTCACTAATGCCAGCACCAGCCTTCGAAGGCAGGGTGAGCACAGCCGCACTCAGTCCCTGCCAGGATTGCTCACCCTAACCCCTACACACGCAACTGGATGGCCATGGCAAGGAGGTCAGGAGCCCAATTAGCTCCCCTGTGAAATCACAAGCGAACACAGCCCTCGCGCGTTTCCCTAACACGGCTTGAAGGGCAGGAGTGCTCTATCAGCGTGCACAGCGTATAGTAAGCGTTGTACATGAAGAAGTCGTCCACTGACCCATTTTGTCTGTGTAATCTGCGGCCTTTTTTGCTTTGGCGATAAACAAAATGGGAAGTCGCCGAAGGCAACTGCTGCTGCACCACTTCACCCTTTTCCATTTCCAACCTCAAAACAAAGGCGGATGAAGGAGGGTTAGCGGCTGAGGAACCTAACCAACCTCGCTGTACTATAGACGTCTTAGGTTGGAAAATAATACCCTGTCCTCTGACCGCCCTGCAAGCAAGAAGGCTTAAGGACTCCGCTCTTTCTCTTCTAGAACGTAGCGCGAAGCCCTGGGTAGCCTAAACAAGGGTTATACCGTGTGCGCAGCGCGTGGCCTGCAGTTCTCTAATGCATCATGTGTATGCAGGGAAGGGGGGCGATCCACAACAATGTTTTGTCCTAATATTAACCAAATTCATCCAATAACCAGGGACCTCAACCAGGAGGTGAGCTCCTCCTGGGCTTACTCACGCATCATGTGTATGCCAAAAGACAGCGAACGCCAGGCCAACCCTAAGCGTTTAAACAACCCGACGGCAAGTTATCAACAACCCTCAGCGATTAATGCAGCGTGTGTATCATGCATGCACTTCTCACCTCGCTTCCTACAGGAGAAAGAGAGGGAATGACGAGCAACTGCACAGCGCAAAATGAAGCCAAAGCATTTTGAACACCCCTATATTAACGCTACGGTGAGGCAAGCACGAGCGTTCCCGTGGGGGGCCGGCCACGGGACGCTGCGGTGGACACGCGCAAGTGAGCAGGCAGGCAAAGCACTACGCTCACAGGGGCATCAATACGCTCGTGTCATGTGACAAAGCGTTTCAGGATCCTTGCCACTCTGCAACAAGGGAACGAAAGTATGTACAGCAACACATCAGGATATGTACACATGGGGTTAAGACTGGACTGGGGTAAGGGCATTACAGGACAATAGACACTCTATCCCAACTCGTATCCCAACCCCAGGTCCCACCCTCTCAGTGGCTGGTGGGGGCGGGGGCTCAAACACAACCCATGCCCTGCTCAGTCCCGACCCTGAAACCCTGCCAAAAGGGGAGGTGTCCCGCCCAGCCACAGGCGAGTTCCTCGAAACCAAGGTGCTCCAAGGCGAACCAACAGTAGCTCCCCATGCTCCCTTAACAGCAGGTCCCAACTCATCTCTGAGCCGGATATACGGCCCCGCCATTATCCCTTAGGAGTTGGTAGCTGAAAATGGGCTGTTTCAGCCCAAACTGATATTAGCTTCAAAAACTCCAAAATTGACCTCTCGTCTGGACCCGCCAGAGGTAGGGACGAGGCAACTGACCCTATGCCCTTCGCATACGAACCCCTGGAGCCCTCACCCAACCTGGTTCCCTCTGAGACTCTGGCATCAGGGCACCACGGGTTCGTCACGTGGGGTCATGATTGCCAAAATAACAAAATCGGCCGTCTCGGGCGACCGTCCAGGGTGGGAAATCTTGGCGATATTGACGCGCCAAGCCTTGATTCACAACCCTTGATATCCCCTCTTGTCCCATGCCCTGGGTTATCGCTTGCTGTCACGCCGGCTGCTTACTGTTCACCGATGGGATGACCACACGGACGGGGCAGAAAGCAACATGCGGTGCAAAGGTGGGGATCGTGGATCGCACCAAAAGTTCAATAACTCCGGATGAGCTGGAGGAGCAAATACGAAACTCAAGGGCGTTCAGCCCTCGGTCATCTGCTACACTATGCGCCTCTTCATTTCTGGCTAGATCCCGTGCCCCATGGAGATATGGTAATTCCAATATGGCATACAATGGCAAAAACAGCGAAATTTGGCCAAAACGGCCCGCACTCATGATTCCATATCTCCATGGCCACGGCGAGGATTCTTTCAACCAAAGATGCGATAGACACTTGGGACTTAGGTCCCAATATATGCCACTTGCCATCCCTCATGGCCGCCTCTAGCTTTTTTTCCCATTGGAGGGAAAGTGACACACGTATGGGGCAGAATGGCAACATACCCCAAATTGGGTGACTCACAACCCTCCCATCAAGAGGAGAGGCCACATGGGGAAACACCCCATTTGACGTGGGCTTATGTGCCCTCTTCGAATTGCCCTTACCCTTGGTCAAGTGGCGCACGCAACCTCGGGGGTGAAATCAGGGGGAGAAGGAGTTTGTGGCCATTTTGGGCAAAACGGCCAAAATTCACCCAAAAGCGGTCCCTCCAATTATCGTATCTCCGTATCGCAAGAGAAAGGAGCCTCGGGCTTTTGCATGGATGTAAACCGAAGCTTTGCTTCCCTTTTGCAACAAGGGTTGAGGTTCAAAGCACAATGAAAGCATTTTTAACACCTCAATCCTTGAAGCACACTTTTTATGGGAAAAAGTGCATATATCGGCGATATTGGCATGAACATATCCATGGGACCTTGAGGAGCAAAAATATGAGTAAACACCCTTGGAGTAGGCCCATAGTAGGTGCTTTCAAATATGCACTCTATGGTTAGATGGTCTCCGCCCACTCGTGTCATTAGTGCTTGCGTATGAGCGTGTGTGCAAAGAGGCAATGTGGCACGCGTGCTCACAAGGCGAAATTATATAAAATGGAAGACAAGGTTGCCAAAATCAACCAAGCCAGCCGGGGTGTCCTTCGTGGTCTCTACTTTACATATTGCATTGATTCGAGGCTCAACTCCCCATAGGCTCCGAGTACGAGCCTCGGGGGTTTGGCCATTTTGGCCTAATTTTCGACCAAAACTTGCCCTCTTTTTCTTTTGAAAATAGAGTTTTGGTACGCATTGAATTGTGTGGAGCCATCGTTGAGTTGGCTCGTAAAACGAAAATTGCCTCGGGCTTTTGGTCTTGTGGGCATTGTGTTCGGTCATTAACGTTCATGCTCACAAGGCCACAAAGTTAGCGTTTGCGCACGCAAACGACTTGGGTTTGCGAGACCCATAGGCTGCCTAAAACACCGCCATGGCCCGCTTCCCTAAGCAAGATGATATGCCCGCGTGAAAGGGGCATGGATGAAGGACATAGGGGGGAGAGGTAGGGTTCCGTGCGAACTCGTGGTCCTTGAGAAGCATGAGTTCCCACGATCGACGGAAAGCCTTGCGCGTTGATTTTCTCGAAAACGCAACGGCGAAAAATTCTGGTGAACACACCAGATAAAAGTACATTAAATACCCTCTAGAATCAGCCCTTAAGTTCTCTTAGAACCTCAACGGTACTCGAGAAAAGTCCAGAACAAAACTCACCACAAAGAAGCGACGAAGGCGCGCGAACAGGCGACATCAGGAGGCGATTTCACGACAATTAGAAATCGCGGAAGAAATCGGGTATTTCACCGATTTCTGGCCGAAAATTGATCAAGACAATAAAATCACGGTAATTCTACATCGATTTATTGGTTAGAAATCGGATTCCAGATTTCACGGTTTAGAGAACAGAGATAGCCGGTGTCAACGGCTTCCGCACGGGTGTGACGGCTCGCAGGCCTCTGGGCCATGGGCCATAACGGGTGTGACGGCTCACAGGCCTCCGGGCCATGGGCCATAGGTTCTGGGTACCGCTTCACCCCCCTCCTTAGAGCAAACCCTGGGGGGGGCTCGATAACACCCAAGCATGGCAGCGGGTACCCAGGACCATCCCCTGAAGGAGGGGGGTGTCACATCCTCACTTCAGGCTGATTCTGGGTTAGGCTGCCCATTCCAACGCATAGTAAAACAGGTATCATGCTGTAGGTGCTAGTAATAAGAGGTATAGTATCAAGTATCAAGTCCCGGGTCCTGGCGGCGATTGTTCGGCATCCAAATGACGCGTTAACCCATACCAGGTGCACCGGGTGCCGGCTGCTACGGTCACCACCACATTGGTAGTGGCATACACGGCCAACATAGGCGACACACGACGACCGAGGTGGTCCCACAGGTCGAGAGCGACCACAAAGATCCATCAGGCTACCCCAAGCTTCCCAAGGCCCGCCGACTGGGGAGAGTCTTCACGGGTCCTTCCTCGGGCGCACCATGTTCATATCCATACGACGCGAGTCCAGAGTGCCACAGCCGAACTCCTTAAGAGATCTTAGGGAAACTCCTCCTTAAGGGATCGGGCATCAAGGCCGTCTTTTCCCTCGCCCTATTACCACGAAGGCCATAAATGAGGGAGTCCTCATGCAGTGTGAGCGGAGGCGTCGACTCCTCAAACCACCAGTTTCCCAGGCAGACTGACCGAGGTCAGGAGCACCGGAGGCCGCCATCCGAATGCAAGTGCGTCTGCGAATCGGTAGGCTCACACTGGGACTGACAGTGGCGGACCGCTGGGAGTGTAGTCAGGCAACTGGGCTTCCCGCCTGGCGCCATCAGGATCTCCACATCACAGCGAATAGGGCAACACGGTATCACGGGCACTCAAACAGTAGAATATGTACTGAGGTACTGGTCCAGGCTGGACCATATGTAAAAACATGTAAACGGCGACTCAGGGCGCCTCTGTATCCCGATTCGTGGTGAAAAACAGTCCATCCCTCAGCAATGGGCTGATGACACTTAACATACAGATGCACATATCCTGGAGGGCAGAAAAATAAGCAATAATCTGGGTAGATAGGCGTGTAAACACGCTCTGGACAGAGCGCCAAACCACGCCACGGTCAGGATAAGGCAATGCAGGAGGGTGGACGGGAAAACGCCTGAGTTCAGGCCATATATAGTCTCGAGACACACGTCGACTGGTCTGGATTCCGCAGGTGCCATGGAACCAGACCACACACCAAAAAACGCAATGCCGATGACAGCGGCATCCGTTGCGCAACGTCGTATGGGCTTCAAGGCCCCAAGAGCTCAGAAAAATGAAGGTCAGTCGCCCTACCTGGTTTCCCAAGGATTCAGCAGGTGGGGAGTGACGAATAGAATTGAAGGAGAGGGGCCATTTTCCTCTGGATTCAGCAGGGGGGGGTACATGGCCACTCTGATGGCAGGTCACCGGAAGATGAGAGAGAGCAAGCAAGTGAGGGACGATCCGTCGGCCTCACAAGCGCCTCAAAGTACATCAGGGGAGAGCTCAGGGCGCTGATCAGGCACCCCTGGCTGCAATCGCCCGTGTGAGTGCTGCCAAGTCCGAAACGTGGATCTTGGTCTTGTGCTTGCGGATGTACTCCATGAAGGGAGTATTGACCCGCGGCACAAACGAGGAGACGGGTTCCCAGGTGTCGTGGGACGGCCCATAGCCTCGCCAACGAACCTTGAACTCCAGACCTCCGGGTGCCGAGGCTTTCGGACGCTGAGCCAGGATCTTCTCGACAGTATAGTCGTCCTGCTCAGCATAGTCATCATCCGAATCAGCCTCATGTGCGGCATAGCTCAGGGACACATGTTGGCCACGGAGGTCGGGTTCCCGCACACGAAGTTGACTCTCGTGGCGCTCCCTGAACTGTCCGTGACCCACCTTGATGCGGTAGGTGTCCTCACCAATCCTGCGGACCACCTCGCCGGGTGTGAACCAGGTCTTGGTGCGGTGGGTGCCCATAGGGCGGGGTCTGATCACCCACACCGGGTCTCCCACCCTGAACTTCTGCGCTGTCGAGCTCGGGGCGGACTTCTGACGCTCAGCATGCTCCTTCTCGAGCTGCTGGCGGATGTCCCGCGCCGTTTGCTCTTGCCGCGGGAAGAATTCCTTGGTACCCATAGCCATGCCATCACCAGACAAGGGAAGTCCCCTACCCAGGGGGTCCCTGCCGAACAGGATCTGGTGAGGGGACAAACCGCCCGGAGTGGGGGTGTCATGATGGGCCTTCAGAGCAGGCCACATCTCCTCAAACCAGTTCCGACGTGGATTGGTGATGTGGATCTTGCGCAGCTTCTCGAACAGCTGCCGTCCAGCCACTTCAGCACGGCCGTTGGACCGGCTGAGATAGGTGACGCTCTTGGCATGACGTATTCCCATGAGGGAACACATAGCCTTGAACCAGCCACCAGTAAACTGGGGCCCTCGGTCACTGCAAATGGTGCGGGGGATGTCAAAGACGGTCAGCCAATGACGAATCATCATGACTGCCACTTCCTTGGCAAGCAACCCCTTCTTGCGTGCCGGAACGGCCACAACGTAGCCGCTGTGGCGGTCCACACAGAGAACCACACAGTCAAAGGTCTCCTTGCCAATGTGCACTTCGGGCATGGAGAAGACGTCCATGGCCACGCTCTCCATGGGCTGGTCAGGAACCGGGGTCCATTGGGGTTCCCCCTTGACGTTCCGGTTGTCGGGATTGCAGGCCTGGCAGACCGAACAACCCTTCTTGACCTTCTTGATGGCGGTGTAGAGAACGATATGGGCGATCTCGAACCGGTGCTGCATGTCAAGGGCTTGCTTCTTGACCCCTGGGTGCAGCATGTGGTGGTGCCAAGCTTCGCAAACCTCGAGCACCCGGGACTCCGGTACTAGCAGCTTACCATTCCGGTAGAGCTTGCCATCTTCCTCGGTCAGCCCCCTTGGCCACTTCTGCCCGTCGTCAGGGTCGGTCAGAGCCCTATACTCGGCCGCAAAGGCCTCAGACTTGGCGTAATCGTCGGTCCAGTCGTCCTGGAGGCAAGACTCCGGGAAGAGGTGCTCGTCGGACTCAGCTCCCTCAGGGGCGAGTACTCTGACCGCTCTGCTCACCCTCGACGCGAGGGGGGCATCCGCAGCCATGACGACGAAGCATTTAGCACCCTCCTCCTCCATCAGGCGCTCCATTTCAATGATCTTCTTGGCTTCAGCGGTCTCAGCCTCATCGCCATGGGCAGAGATATCCTGCATGCCCTTGCTGGCGGGATAGGCCCACCTACTGAGACAGTCCGCCACGGTGTTATCCTTTCCAGGAATATAAACAACTGTAAGGTCGAACTTGGCCAAGGTCCCATGCCATCTTGCCCGTCGGGAGGCGGGACCGGAGGGGGTGTCCACGTGCTCCTTGTGCCACGACTGCAGACTCTGATGGTCGGTGCAGACGGTGACGGGATGGAGGGCTATGTACCCAGCCCATTTCCTGAGAGCCATGACGATGGCATACGCCTCCTTTTCACGGGGCGTCCACGTCCGTCTCTGGCCTTCCGCCAGGACTCGGCTCCAGAAAGCCACGGGCACGTGCCTCCCGTCGTCAAGCACTTGCTCCAACACAGCGCCAATGGCGTAGTCGGAAGCGTCGGTGCGCAGGACGAACCCTCGGTCAGGATCCACGAGGTGCAGACCCACTGCGGATAGCAGCGCCTGCTTCATCCCCTCAAAGGCACGGTCGGACTCAGCTGTCCAGACCAGAGCCTTCTTGGACCCCTTCTTGGTCTCCTCTCGGTTGCCCTTGAGCATGGTCGTCATGGGGGCTGCATACTCGGCATACATTTTGATATACCCCGAGTAGTAGTTGCAGAACCCCAGATACGCCCGTAGCTCAGAGACCGTCTTGGGCTTTTCCCAGTGCTCAATCGCAGCCACCTTGCCAGGTATGGGCTTTCGCTGCCCGCTCCCGACTACGTGGCCAGCGAAGACCACCTCGCTTACCGCAATGGTGGCCTTGTCACTGCTGCCCGTGAGCTTGTGCCCAACCAGAAGGTCCAGCACTCGAGTGACGTCCCTCTCGTGTGCCTCCAGGAGCTCCTCGTAGCTCATACTGGGGTCCCCGGACGCGATGATCACGTCGTCCACGAAGGGGTCCGCACAGTCGCGCACCGGCTCAAGCAGGTTCTCCAGCATCCGCTGAAAAGCCGCATTGCCGTTGGTAACGCCCATGGGCATCACCTTCCACTGGAGAGGTCCAAGTGGGGTGCTCATGGCTGTGCAGGCACGGGACTCCTCGGCGAGAGGCATCTGATAATAACCATGTTTCAGGTCAATCACCGTGAAGATCCTCCGCCGGTGTTGTTTTTGCAGCATGTCCTCAATGAGGGGCAGCGTATAGCTGTCGTGCTGCGTTTGGGCGTTCAGGCCGCGGTAGTCGACCACGAGCCGCCACTCATCGGCAACCTTCTTGGGGACGACGAAGCACGGAGAGGCCCATTCGGAGTGGCACAGCACGAGCCAGCCTCTCTGGATGAAGTCACGGAGGATCTTCTCCATGGCCTCTTTCCTCTCGCCCCTCGGGGCAAACTCCCGGTGCCGATACACACGGGGTTCCTGCTTCAGTCGTATCTTGGCCTCGCCATACGGTCCACGCACCGGTGGGGGAAACACAGGCTTACCGCTGACGAAGGTATCACCATACTTCTGCTTCAGCCTGGCCCTCAATGCCTGGATCTTGGGGCAGTCATCGGACTCCGCCTTGGCTTTTCCGGGCACTTGAACCACGGAGCTTACTTGAGGGGTAGCTACTCCGCTCGCTTTCGGCTCAGGTGGTCTTCCCAGGTGGCCCAAAGGGCCATCTCTGGTCTTGCCTCGGAATAGATCGCCGTAGGTGGGTGGGTTACCCCCGATTGGCTCGTCCTGGCTGGACAGGTGGTCCAGTGCCCTCCTTACGAAGGTATCTTCATCATAGGAACCAGAGACGATCGAGTCCACTTCCCACCAGGCTTTGTCCTGGCCTTTGCCCTCACGCTGGTTTCCCCAGTCGTGAAAGGGCTGATCCATATACCCCTGAACCAGATCCCACTCCTCTTCAGTGAGGGGCTCTTCCGATTCCGATTCTTCGATGTCAACAGGGGGAACCGCAAAGCATTGCCTCCAAGGCTCCGCTGTGATGCGGTTGACACACACGAAGTCCGTGGCGTCGGCCTGATCAAGGCCCCCATCCACATAGTGGAATTCCGTTGGCCATCTCTGGGGTGGCATCCGCTGTCCCTTAGCGTCCTGATAGACACTCTCTCCAGCCGGTAGGACGACCTTGTTTAAGGTCATGTTGGTCAATGAGGCTACCCAATGTCGGGTACTTTCCTCCTCGGTGCATCCCATAGGAACAACCAGCACTGCCTTGGAGCGGTCCTTGCGAATCTTCGTTATCGCTCTTGGAATGTCCCAACGGGGGCAATGGATCCACATCAATCCCTGATGCGGACCCCAGTGCTTCTTCCACGCGGAGTCCTGTGCGCTCCAGTACTTCTCACACACCCGCAGATGGGCGGAGGTTCCTGAAGAGAACGCATCCAGGGCCAGATCCGAAGCTCCCAAGTCCGCGACAACTCGGCTCGCCACTTCCGGCCTTACGCCGTACTCCTGGTTTGCAGGACCAGTTGGCTCAGTGTCCAGCGCGGCCACTTCGAGCTGATTGCGTTCGGGGTGGATCCATTGGCATTCCACATGGTGCTCAGGTGACGAAAGCCACGAGAGCTGGTCGTCCTGGTACAGGGTCATGGAGGCCTGGGCCGGGAGAACGCCGGAGTCCGTCTCCATCATGAAGTCGTACCCAACGATCATGTCCCAGTCCATCTCGGCCTCGTAGAAGCGACCGTGCAGGAGGATTTCCTTGCCGAGGTCTGGGCGGCTCAGCTCACGATGGTTCACGAACTGCAGCCCAATGGCCGCTTCCTTCGTGCCTCCCACCATGTACTGGCCGTTCGCCACCTTCAGCCTGACAGGTCTCCGACTGTCGGTCAGACACTCTGGCGGAAGTAGGCCAGCCTTGACCAAGCTGACTTGAGCTCCCGTGTCGACCAACACGTCGAAAACCTTTTCCACTTCCCCGCATAAGGCAAGGACCTTAAGATGCAACTGCCGCTCGCGACCGACACGGCGCACGGCGTGCAAACTCAGGATCTCCGGCCGTTCCAGAAGCTCAACAAGCGACTGGTGCAGGTCATGGACAATGGGCTCAGGCTGCCCATCTGCAGCATCCAGCTGCGGTCCGGGTGATCCTCTGATACTCTCGGATAGATCCTGTAGTACATCAAACACATTCTTGGTCGCGAAGGACGGACGGGTGCAAGGGTTCGTGCCTTCACTTGCCCTCACCCCGCCTCCGCGACTGGGTGCCGGACCGGGCCTTCAGCCCGCGGCAGTCCCCTTGTGCTTATCGACTCCCGACTGGGATGGTTCGGCGCTTCCCACGTCACCATCCTGCGACCGCCATAGCTGGGGCCCTTGGCTGCAGGGGCTCCGCTAGGGGGCGTCGGTTGTGGAGGAAGGGGTGTTCTCCTCCGCATCAACCTCGTTGATGCCCTTCTTCCTTCTTTCGCTGCGAGTAGGCTTCTTGTCCTTGTCCTTGTTCTGGTTGTTCTGGTTGTTCTCCTTGTTCTTGTTGTCCGACCTGGGGACCCAGTTCCTCTTGATCTCCTGGATCTCCTTGGCCAATTCGGTCCCCTGCGACACCAGCTTGGAGAGCTCGTCCCTGTCCACCTCCACCTTGGCTTCCCGGATACCCGCGGGCGCACGCTTCTTCGACCCGTGCGCCTTCTTGTAAGCCTCTGTGTCGGCCTTGTGGACGGGGCAAGTTCGGTGGTCATGGTTGAAGCCTCGCTTCCTCCCATAACACACGAAACAGCCCTGAGGGTGAGCTCGTATGAGCTCCCGAAAGGACAGCGGAGGGTCGCCAATGCGGCGAGGGTCCCTCTTCTCCTGCTTCCTCCAACCCTGCTGCAGGGGCTTCCAGTTTCCCGGCTTGCCTCCCGCGCTCAGGTTCTTGGCCACGAAGGCACACACGGCCACTTCGGCGGGCTCATCGTCGTCGTCATCGTCGACGAGAGTCTCATCGCCGCCGGCTCCCGCTGGGTCCATGGCAGCTTCGCCGCCAGGTCCCTCGCCAACGTAGTTGACGTCGCGGTCGCCGGGCCTCAACCCGCGGGTGTGGTGGAGGTTTCGGTACTCCTTGAGTACTTCCTCGCCAACCCACTCCAGGATCTCGTCGCAGCTCATCCGCGCCGGGATGGCCTGCAGACGGATGGTCTGGCCGCTCAACTCACACTCGTCAAGGCGCCACATTGCGGTCTTCTCGCGATCGCCCGAGACGGTGATGAGAAGAGCGTTCCGCAGGGAGTGCCGTTTGACATCCCGGGCCACGCTCTTCTTCGCCCAAGCCACCACGTTTGTATGATACTCTTTGGGGAGCATCATCTTGACCGTGTGGTTGGACTTGGCCCGCTTGGATTCATCCTTGGTGACCCTCTTGATCCATGCTTCCGGCAGCATGGAGAGCAGGCGAGCCTGCTCGTCACCCTCGTTCCAATCCTCCAGGTTGCGGCGGTGGAGGGTGTATTTCCCTCGGAAGTCCCGCCAATCCCGCAGGCGGATCTCCCGTCCATCATGCTCAAGCTTGATGGACTTCCACCGCTTGGCAGCCACCTGCGGAGCGTCCACCCGCTCCTGCTCGTTGAGCCACTTCTTGGCTTCCTTGAGGGTCTTGATTTTCCCCTCCTTGGTCGCCATGAAGTATAGCTCGCCGAGCACTTCCGGCAGGCGGTACCTGAACCGTCTGAAGACGTATCTCTCCGCATCCGCGGGAGGTAGGTCTTCAGCCCCCAATCGTCCAGCTTCTCCAGAAAGTGGTCGAGGTTGAGGGGGTTGCCGTCGTACATGGGGGGCTTGATGTCCTTCAAGTCTTCCCACACGGCGGCATCCGCGGCCTTAGAGACCATGAACGCCGGCCGCGAGGTCGACCGAGGTTCCCATCGGCCTCGCCCACGGACTCCCACGGCCGCCACGTCCATCTCCTCCATGGAATCACTGTGGCTACGCCGCGGTTCCTCCATGTACCCTAACCTGGTCCGTACTGCTTCCATGTACGCATCCTCATCACGGCGCTGGCGGCTGCGTTCAGCGGCCTCCCGTCGTACACCACGCGGCAGGCTGATGTCGAACTCCTCCAGGTCCAGATCCAGGTCCTCACCTTCACCGACATCCCATTCCACGTCTCCTCTGGGGACCTCATCCCTGAGTCCACCATAACGTCCACCAGCGATGGGGCTTGGCTCCGGGGCTGGTGCGGGGCGTCGGGGGCGTACCGGTGCCCGCGGTGGAGCACGGCGGTTGCGGTGCTCCGCGCTGAGCCACTCATCACGCCAATCCTCACTGCCACTGCCGGGCGGCACGCGCTCGTTGCGGCGGCCCGCGCTGTGGTGAGAGGGGGCGGTGAGAGAGGGGGCACTGGCGCTGGGGCGACTCCTGGGGGCTCCGCCGGGGGCGTGGGGTCTGCCTGGACCTGGTCCGGGTCCCCAGCCGTCGTCCGACGAGCCAGACTCCAGCGGTGGGTGGTCGCTGCCGACGCTCCCGGGGGCTTCCAGCGCGTCCAGCCTCTGCTGCAGGCCGCTGACGACGTTGGTCAGCGACTTGGTCTCGGCCCTGGCGATGTCCAGCTCCTTCTGCGCGCGTGCGGCGACCCTGGAGATGCGAGCCATCTCGCCCTTGCCCGTGTCTACCTCCAGCTCGAGCAACTGGACTCTCCTGCGGAGGTAGACAATCCACCGCCAGGTGGTATCCGGGTCGCCGTTCCCTGGTGGGTCGTCGGGGTCCCCAGGGGGTCCTCCAGGAGGGCCTCCGCCGGGTCCGCCCGGTCCAGGGGGTCCTCCCCCGCCCGGTGGTCCGCCTCCAGGGGGTCCACTTGGTGGGCGTCCTCCAGGGGGTCCTGATGGTCCTCCGCCAGGGGGTCCCGGTGGGTCTTCGCCGGGTCGCCTCGGTGGGTCCGGGGATGGGCACTTCCTCGTGATGCCGAAGTCCATGTCGTCATCCTCGTCCATTTCGCCCCACCTGGGCGTCTCGGTCTCGGAAGGCTCCGAGCTCCGGTAGGGAGGAGGGAGATCCTCATCCTCACCTTCCGGTTCCATGGGGACGTCTCCGCCTCCTCCGCCCGTCCAAGCCACCACTTGGCGATGTCGGCGGCCTCGTTCATCCCCGTCACTGGCGGTGAAGGAGGGGTCACTGTCGTGGGGGTGTCAACCCGCTGGCCTCCGCGGCCTCTCGGGGGTCTTCCCCTTGCCCTTCCTCCGTCGATGGGCGGTGGGGCCACTGCTCCCGCTGCTGCCCGTGTCCGCCTCATCCAGCGTCATCCTGGAGGAGGCGTCCTCTTCGAAAAGCTTTCGAAGGGTCTCCACTCGTGATCCTCCCGGGGGAGTCTCGCGGCGGAGTTTGGCCTCTGCCTCCTCAATTGCGGCGGCCGTGGCTGCTGCAGCTCGCGCTTCGGCTTCCTCCCGAGCACGAGCCGCCTCGGCTTCCCGGGCCTGCTGCAGCCGCGCCTTCTGCGCTTCCAACGCTGCCAGCTCCGCCTCCGTCTTGGCCTTCTCCTCAGCGACCTTCCGTCGCGCGGCCTCGATGGCTTCTTTCTTGGCGGCGTCCTCCTAGGCCTTAGCCGTTGCTTCGGCGTGGGCCCTTTCCTCCGCCTCCTTCTTTGCCCTCCCTTGGGCAAGCGCCTCTTCCAGCGCCTTCACCTCGGCCTCCTTGCAGGCAATGGCCTCCTGCGTCCGGCGGGCTTCCTCGTCGGTTGCCCTGATCCGGGCAGCCACTGCCTCATGGGCGGCCGCAGCCGTGAGACCGGCCGCGATGGCTGCCACTTTTGAGGCGTGGTAGTCCATGCCTCTGCCCTACTCGGTGGCCTCCTCATGGGCGATGCCGACTGCGCCCTCCACGGCAGCGTTCCGCTGCGTGGCCCGTTGCCGGGCAACCCGAAGGTTGCAGGGCACCCCACGGAAGCGCTCACAGGCGCGCGCCACATCCCTTTGGGCGGGAGCGGCGCTGCTGCTGGAGCTGGCCTGGTCGGCTGGCATCCTCCCGCGGTGGGTCGACTCCACGTCGCTGCTGGGGCCTGCTGGGGCCTGCTAGGGCCTCAGGAGCAGCCGACGGGGCTTGGCCTGGGTCTGCTGGGCGACTTCCATGAAGTCACCAAGGGTGGCGTGGCCGGGGTGATGACCACCATTGGACCGTTGGGGACTGGGGGCTGGGGTTCCGCCCTTGGCGCCTTGGACGGCTTCGGCGGCCAGGGACTCCTGGTACTCCCGCCACTTCCGCTCTCGCTTCCTGTCCCCAGCGGACCGCCTCTCCTTCCCCGGAGACGCGCTGCTGCTGCCCTGCAGCCTGCGCTCGCTCCCCGGTTCCGGGAAGCTCTTCTCGATCATGTCCCACAGGGAGACATTGATCGAGGCCCCCGACGGGTACTCGTTGGGGGTCTCGTCCTCCTCGATCCCGTCGGGGCGCAGCCCTTCGCCGGGCCTGTCCGGCCGGGTCCACGTCCTCCAGCGCTTGCGGCGGTAGCGGTACTCGTACCCTTCCGCCCGCAGCCACTCCTCCACTGCCCGCAGGCGGTCCTCCCCCATGTCCTCGCGGAGCTCGAAGCTCCCGGGCATGCCGCCTTCGCACTAGGGATTGCTGTGGCGGTAGTGCTGGTCCCACAGCAACCCGCGCAGTAGGCCCGCCGCATGGGGATGGGGCTGCGGCCACCTCCTACCCGCTTCTTGCCAATTCACCATGGCAGCGGGGGCGTAGTTGGTCTTGAGGTCCTTGGTGTGCACTCGTTCCACTCAACGAACTGGCGGTGGTTGTTGAGGCGGGTGCTGCAGCACTGGACTGGGCGTGCGGCTGGTGCTGGTCAGCGGGTGGTTGTGGAAGTGGTTGACGCGGCCTTGCTGGTCGGCCGATGGGTCTGGTCTGTCCACTTCCTTCACGGTCGCGGCGCAGTCAGGGCGATGCTCTGGACGGCGCTGCTGGCTCCGTGACGAACTCGGCGCTGTTGCTGGGTGGCGCTGCGAGCCGCTGCGCTGCGCTGCGAGCCGCTGCGCTGCGCTGACAGCTGTGAGCTGCGCCGCGCTGCTCGGGGTTGGTGGCCCCGAGTGGCACGCGAGGGTTCGGTATCCCCGCGGCGGTGAAACGCTTTTGACGCATTCCCGTGGGGGGCCGGCCACGGGACGCTGCGGTGGACACGCGCAAGTGAGCAGGCAGGCAAAGCACTACGCTCACAGGGGCATCAATGCGCTCATGTCATGTGACAAAGCGTTTCAGGATCCTTGCCACTCTGCAACAAGGGAACGAAAGTATGTACAGCAACACATCAGGATATGTACACATGGGGTTAAGACTGGACTGGGGTAAGGGCATTACAGGACAATAGACACTCTATCCCAACTCGTGTCCCAATCCCAGGTCTGACCCTCTCAGTGGCTGGTGGGGGCGGGGGCTCAAACACAACCCATGCCCTGCTCAGTCCCGACCCTGAAACCCTGCCAATAGGGGAGGTGTCCCGCCCAGCCACAGGCGAGTTCCTGGGAACCAAGTGGCGCCAAGTCCAACCAACAGTAACCCCCCATGCTCTTGTAACTGCAGGTCCCAACTCATCTCTGAGCTCGAGATACGGCCCCGCCATTATCTCTCAGGAGTTGGTAGCTGAAAATGGGCTGTTTCAGCCCAAACTGATATTAGCTTAAAAAAATCACAAAATTGACCTCTCGTCCGGACCCGCCAGAGGTAGGGACGAGGCACCTGACCTTATGCGCTTCGCATACGAACTCTCTGGAGCCCTCACCTAACCTGGTTCCCTCTGAGGTTCCGACATCAGGGCACCACGGGTTCGTCACGTGGGGTCATGATTGCCAAAATGGCAAAATCGGCCGTCTCGGGCAACCGTCCAGGGTAGGAAATCTTGGCGATATTGATGCGCCAAGCCTTGATTCACAACCCTTGATATCCCCTCTGGTCCCATGCCCTGGGTTATCGCTTGCTGTCACGCCGGCTGCTTACTGTTCACCGATGGGATGACCACACGGACGGGGCAGAAAGCAACATGCGGTGCAAAGGTGGGGATCGTGGACCGCACCAAAAGTTGAATAACTCCAGATGAGCCGAAGGAGCAAATACGAAACTCAAGGGCGTTCAGCCCTTGGTCATATGCTACAATATGCGCCCTTTCATTTCTGGCTAGATCCCGTGCCCCATGGAGATATGGTAATTCCAATATGGCATACAATGGCAAAAACAGCGAAATTTGGCCAAAACGGCCCGCACTCATGATTCCATATCTCCATGGCCAGGGCGAGGATTCTTTCAACCAAAGATGCGATAGACACTTGGGACTTAGGTCCCAATATATGCCACTTGCCATCCCTCATGGTCGCCTCTAGCCATTTTTCCCATTGGAGGGAAAGTGACACACGTATGGGGCAGAATGGCAACATACCCCAAATTGGGTGACTCACAAACCTCCCATCAAGAGGAGAGGCCACATGGGGAAACACCCGATTCGACGTGGGCATATGTGCCCTCTTCGAACTGCCCTTACCCTTGGTCAAGTGGCGCACGCAACCTCGGGGGTGAAATCAGGGGGAGAAGGAGTTTGTGGCCATTTTGGGCAAAACGGCCAAAATTCACCCAAAAGCGGTCCCTCCAATTATCGTATCTCCGTATCGCAAGAGAAAGGAGCCTCGGGCTTTTGCATGGATGTAAACCGAAGGTTTGCTTCCCTTTTGCAACAAGGGTTGAGGTTCAAAGCACAATGAAAGCATTTTTAACACCTCAATCCTTGAAGCACACTATTTATGGGAAAAAGTGCATATATCGGCGATGGTGGCATGAACATATCCTTGGGACCTTGAGGAGCAAAAATATGAGTAAACACCCTTGGAGTAGGCCCATAGTAGGTGCTTTCAAATATGCACTCTATGGTTAGATGGTCTCTGCCCACTCGTGTCATTAGTGCTTGCATATGAGCGCGTGTGCAAAGAGGCAATGTGGCACGCGTGCTCACAAGGCAAAATTATATAAAATAGAAGACAAGGTTGTAAAAATCAACCAAGCCATCCACGATGTCCTTCGCGGTCTCTACTTTACATATTGCCTTGGTTCGAGGCTTAACTACCCAGAGGCTTCGAGTACGAGCCTCGGGGGTTTGGCCATTTTGGCCTAATTTTCGACCAAAACTTGCCCTCTTTTGAAAATAGAGTTTTGGTACGCATTGAATTGCGTGGAGCCATCGTTGAGTTGGCTCGTAAACCGAAAATGACCTCGGGCTTTTGGTCTTGTGAGCATTGTGTTCGGTCATTAACGTTCATGCTCACAAGGCCACAAAGTTAGCGTTTGCGCACGCAAACGACTTGGGTTTGCGAGATCCATAGGCTGCCTAAAACACCGCCATTGCCCGCTTCCCTAAGCAAGATGATATGCCCGCGTGAAAGGGGCATGGATGAAGGACATAGGGGGGAGAGGTAGGGTTCCGTGCGAACTCGTGGTCCTTGAGAAGCATGAGTTCCTACGATCGACGGAAAGCCTTGCGCATTGATGTTCTCGAAAACGCAACGGCGAAAAATTCTGGTGAACACACCAGATGAAAGTACATTAAATACCCTCTAGAATCAGCCCTTAAGTTCTCTTAGAACCTCAACGGTACTCGAGAAAGGTCCAGAACAAAACTCGCCACGGAGAAGCGACGAAGGCGCGCGAACAGGCGACATCAGGCGGCGATTTCACGACAATTAGAAATCGCGGAAGAAATCGGGTATTTCACAGATTTCTGGCCGAAAATTGATCAAGACAATAAAATCACGGTAATTCTACATCGATTTATTGGTTAGAAAGCAACATGCGGTGCAAAGGTGGGGATCGTGGATCGCACCAAAAGTTGAATAACTCCAGATGAGCTGGAGGAGCAAATACGAAACTCAAGGGCGTTCAGCCCTTGGTCATTTGCTACAATATGCGCCCTTTCATTTCTGGCTAGATCCCGTGCCCCATGGAGATATGGTAATTCCAATATGGCATACAATGGCAAAAACAGCGAAATTTGGCGAAAACGGCCCGCACTCATGATTCCATATCTCCATGGCCAAGGCGAGGATTCTTTCAACCAAAGATGCGATAGACACTTGGGACTTAGGTCCCAATATATGCCACTTGCCATCCCTCATGGTCGCATCTAGCTATTTTTCCCATTGGAGGGAAAGTGACACACGTATGGGGCAGAATGGCAACATACCCCAAATTGGGTGACTCAAAACCCTCCCATCAAGAGGAGAGGCCACATGGGGAAACACCCCATTCGACGTGGGCTTATGTGCCCTCTTCGAACTGCCCTTACCCTTGGTCAAGTGGCGCACGCAACCTCGGGGGTGAAATCAGGGGGAGAAGGAGTTTGTGGCCATCTTTGGCAAAACGGCCAAAATTCACCCAAAAGCGGTCCCTCCAATTATCGTATCTCCGTATCGCAAGAGAAAGGAGCCTCGGGCTTTTGCATGGATGTAAACCGAAAGTTTGCTTCCCTTTTGCAACAAGGGTTGAGGTTCAAAGCACAATGAAAGCATTTTTAACACCTCAATCCTTGAAGCACACTATTTATGGGAAAAAGTGCATATATCGGCGATATTGGCATGAACATATCCTTGGGACCTTGAGGAGCAAAAATATGAGTAAACACCCTTGGAGTAGGCCCATAGTAGGTGCTTTCAAATATGCACTCCATGGTTAGATGGTCTCTGCCCACTCGTGTCATTAGTGCTTGCATATGAGCGCGTGTGCAAAGAGGCAATGTGGCACGCGTGCTCACAAGGCAAAATTATATAAAATAGAAGACAAGGTTGTAAAAATCAACCAAGCCATCCACGATGTTCCTCGCGGTCTCTACTTTACATATTGCCTTGGTTCGAGGCTTAACTACCCCGAGGCTCCGAGTACGAGCCTCGGGGGTTTGGCCATTTTGGCCTAATTTTCGACCAAAACTTGCCCTCTTTTGAAAATAGAGTTTTGGTACGCATTGAATTGCGTGGAGCCATCGTTGAGTTGGCTCGTAAAACGAAAATGACCTCGGGCTTTTGGTCTTGTGAGCATTGCGTTCGGTCATTAACGTTCATGCTCACAAGGCCACAAAGTTAGCGTTTGCGCACGCAAACGACTTGGGTTTGCGAGACCCATAGGCTGCCTAAAACACCGCCATTGCCCGCTTCCCTAAGCAAGATGATATGCCCGCGTGAAAGGGGCATGGATGAAGGACATAGGGGGGAGAGGTAGGGTTCCGTGCGAACTCGTGGTCCTTGAGAAGCATGAGTTCCTACGATCGACGGAAAGCCTTGCGCATTGATGTTCTCGAAAACGCAACGGCGAAAAATTCTGGTGAACACACCAGATGAAAGTACATTAAATACCCTCTAGAATCAGCCCTTAAGTTCTCTTAGAACCTCAACGGTACTCGAGAAAAGTCCAGAACAAAACTCGCCACGGAGAAGCGACGAAGGCGCGCGAACAGGCGACATCAGGCGGCGATTTCACGACAATTAGAAATCGCGGAAGAAATCGGGTATTTCACAGATTTCTGGCCGAAAATTGATCAAGACAATAAAATCACGGTAATTCTACATCGATTTATTGGTTAGAAAGCGGATTCCAGATTTCACGGTTTAGAGAACAGAGATAGCCGGTGTCAACGGCTTCCGCACGGGTGTGACAACTCGCAGGCCTCTGGGCCATGGGCCATAACGGGTGTGACGGCTCACAGGCCTCCGGGCCATGGGCCATAGGTTCTGGGTACCGCTTCAATATTAACCAAATTCATCCAAAAACCAGGGACCTCAACCAGGAGGTGAGCTCCTCCTGGGCTTACTGACGCATCATGTGTATGCCAAAGGACAGCGAACGCAAGGGCAACACTAAGCGTTTAAACAACCCGACGGCAAGTTATCAACAACCCTCAGCGATTAATGCAGCGTGTGTATCATGCATGCACTTCTCACCTCGCTTCCTACAGGAGAAAGAGAGGGAATGACGAGCAACTGCACAGCGCAAAATGAAGCCTAAGCATTTTGAACACCCCTATATTAACGCTACGGTGAGGCAAGCACGAGTAAGGACTTTCCTTTTTGACCTGTGAAGAGGAGGGGAGGGTGAATGGATGCACAGGCAAAGCGCCAAGTCGTGTGGATGCCTTGATTAGGCACATGCATCGCGAGCACAGCGCATACTCTAACCCTACGTGCGCGCTACGCGCTCCATTTGTCTAAAATACCTTTCATTCCTGTTTTGACCTGTGCAGAGCAAGAGAATTGAACACCCGAACCCCCAGCGAACGCAGCCTGGACAACCCTAGTGTTTTAACGAAACTAACAACACAAACGCAATGCATGCGTGTGACATGGCACTAACATACCCGAGAGGCGGGTTGTCCACCTGCGCTGTTGTGTGGTTGTCTGTTCAATACGTTTTACTAAAGTTTTCATAATGTTAGTAAGAAAAAGTCACTACCGTGTCTTTTTGGGGGTATGTGATCCACGCCAAGCCCCCCCCAAACATTGGGCTGATGGTGAGACTAACACTTAATCATTTTCATCACTCTTTTGAAGCTTGAAGTACACTTTCTCAAAGTAACTAGGGTCATAACTGTAGCCCCCCCATGAAGTTCACCCCTACCACTCAAGGGAGCGGAGGTACCTTCCTTTATGGAGGCAACACCGAAACAAAGTAGGCACTTCTTCCCTTGGGCCTTGTATGTTAAGCCTAGTGGTCTCCCACCTCAGGACCCCTTTACTCAATTGTTTCTATCTTTTATTGTGGTTCTACTTTGTAACTGATCGTGAATTCAGTTGGTTCGCCAGGCTGGCCAAGCCATACCCTGTGTCTGACCTAACCTACTTGCCCCAGATTCCTAACCAACACCATTGCATTCCAAAAGGTGCACATGAAGTGCTTAAGACTATTACTGAGGCCAGACACATGTCGGTTTTCCATATGAAAATTATTTGTTTTATCCATTCCTGATTGAATCTTTGTACTTAAGCCTGCTTTGTCTATCTTCAGCCCTTCTGTGATACACTGGATTTCAAAACTATTCATTGATTCGATCCACATCCTGTTCTTGCTCTACTTGCTACTCTGGTCCTATTTTTCAACAACAAAACTTGCAGGACTTCATCAAAACCGTTAGGGCATAAATCAAGGATATTCTTCGGGTAGCAGGAGCATCCATTCAGAAGTGTTCGAACCAACTCTGAGAAGTACGCAAGCCAAGCTCAGCAGACAAAATATCCACCCGATCTGTGCAACTGTCTTCCAGGACTTGGCCAATTCAGACTGTACAAGTATAACTGGGCGGTGGGCTCATCCCAATGAGTCAGCCCAAGCTCAGAGTTGCATCTGGGTCTCAAGAAGATCCAGGTCACAGAAGGGCGGAACAAGAAACGCCCAGAGTAACACCCTTCACCAGTGAGTCCTTAGCAGGCCGTGGTGACGGCCTGCAGCACCTCCGCAGGCAAGTTGCAGCCTCCATCTCCCGCTTGGCCTGCCCTGCATCCTCATCTACGGCAGTGGGAGGCTCTGAAGAACAAGACGAATTAAGGAGGAGAATGGACGAGTACCTGCTCCCCGGAGAGTACTCCCTAGCATACGATTCTAAGGTTATCGTTGTTCATTTCATCTCAATGCAATTGTTTCAATTGTACTCGGTTGTGTTAAATTGAATGCTTCAATCCCACAAGTCACAAAACCCACACATATACTACCTCATGCAAACATGAGTTTCCCAGCAATGGCAAACGACCTCCCTACCTTTCCACAACGACAAATGCACATAGGCACACCGATGGAACGGATTGAGGAAAATGAACGTTAAATTGAACCACGATGCCAAATGGAACACGATGAGGTGTGGCACGATGGCCTCGATTTATCTCATGTATTGAAGAGCACATGACCACATGAGCACCCTCATACACCACATGGAATCAAAACACTCATATACATTTGTAGAGCACTATGTCCCTTTCTTCTTCCCTGCCTTTTTAGCCTCATAGTCCCTACACCTTGCCAATGCCTCCGACTCATCTTTTCCACAATCGGCCCGCCGCACCGCTACTAGGGAGAGGTCATCTTCCCCCGGGAATTGTGGAGGCATTAGCACCATTCTCTATCCGGGCTTTCCTGCTTGACGACGTAGTTCGAGAGTGGCGTCGTTAAGGCTAGTGCCTTTGAGCCTACTTGCTTCATAACCACAACATGCTACAAATTCATTTGCCCCATCCCTTCTCACGGGCACCCAAACCTTTTCTAAGTCGCCCAGCCGTAGTGGCCGTTCACCATCGTCATCCCCTTGTTCACCATCGTCATCCCCTTCCCCTACCAAAGACTCCTTTGTTTGAGGCCCGTTAGTTCCCTCTTCAATCATTTCAACCTCCTCTTTGCCCTCTTCAATCATTTCAATCTCCTGTTCGGGTTCATTCACCATCGCATCCATCTTTGCGCCTTCCGCACTCTCATCCACTAGGGCTTCTTCATCCTTTCGTATTGCTTTCACCTTGAACAATTTCTGGAGAAAAAGAGAGAAACACAAAATAACCACACAAGCACGACAATGTAACACACTTTGTGCAATGGCAATGTGATGAAATGTGATGATGCCACATAGTCATTGAGATGAGGATGTCCATCATCATATGAGGATGCCCATATAACACACATTGCAAAAGGGAAAACAAGCACCACACTTTTGGCGTGTTAATATCAAACGCACATCGACACATACCAAAGTGTTGCAAACGGAATGTGAGAAGAGGCTACTCATCATCCCCCTAGGCCCCAATGGGGAAGCCCATTTGCCGCATGTGTTGTGGCTCCTCACTAGTCACCTCTTGTGCCGCCACACGGCTATAGTACACCAAGGCAATGCGGGTGCCATCACAATGCCAAGGGCCATGAAGTGCATGGGAATCAAACTTCACTCCTCTTGATACATCATGCAACGAGCTACGAACTTGCTTCCCATCACTTGTGCCAATGGCCGGCACCCCCCCCCCCATTCCAAAGCACTCCCCCCTCCTCCACAACTAATGCTCCCCCAACATAATCACCAACACTAATAATGCTGGAGATGGGAGAATGATCGTTCATGTGTGTGTGCAACCGCATTGGTGTATTCCGGTAACCGAACACCACGGCCATAGCCGTGTACTCAAAGTGGCATCCCTCAAATGCCACCAACGCCAACGTATTAAGAGCCAAAACAAGATCGGAATGTTGCATCGTTGGACTACTCAAGGCAACAGACCTATAATGAGGAAAAACTGGCGTAATACCAAAGATGAGCTTTCGAAATTTTGCGCCGAAGCGCTCTACATGTCTCCATGGGAGGGAGAGCAAACGACTAAACAATGCACAACGGACGTGGGCCAAGGTGTTCACCTTGGGGCTATTCTTTCGAGCTTCCTTTGCCTTTTGAGAAGGTTGCGAAGGTTGCGCCTTTGGTGCGGCTTCGGCCTTCTGTTTGGCCTTCGATTTCTTCGTTGGTGCTGGCTCCTCAACTTGGGAGGATCGTTCGGCCTGCGACTTCTTGTTTCGGCTTGAGCGTGTCCAATTGCGCAAGCGCCTTTTTGCTCATCCGCGCCACTACGCATGGTACGCATGGAAGGGGAGTGCAATGTACACACAAGCCAAATTTGCATGTTCATGTCTGTTCAATTCAGGTAAATTGTCTTCAATTGATGCGAATTGGGTTCAATGGAATGTGCCACACCTGGTGTAACTGCGTTTTTCTCTGTCTTATTGGGTGGTGACTCTTCGGTGTGTGCCTTCTTCGCATTCTTGGGGCCAATGCTTCCTCCTCCTGGGGCCTTGGTCATTGTATTCCCCATCAGACCCACTGCTTTCCGCACTACTCTCCTCTCGCAACTTCAAGCGGTTCTCGACCTTACTAAACGCCGGTGTCTTTGTTGGGAGGGGTGCAACTTGTTCCAATGGTTTCCACCAACCACAGTTTCCTATTGGACGCTTCTCATCTCGCTCAAAGGCTGGAACCTTGTCGCGGAGTCGGGTGGTGTGTTGCCCCGTACCAATGATCACCTTGAGTGCCCAATCCGGTTGTGTGGTAAGAAATTGGCCAAAATTGCCCATGTCCACGAGCTTCTCTCCTTTGGTTGGGTGCTCCATGGAGAGTTGTATGCCTCTAGGACTGACAAGGAAATTGGTAGCGACCCATGCAGGGTCAATGCGGTCGCGCAGTGCAGCGGCAGAAGAGCTGAAATCGGTTTTTTCGGTCCCGCCCACCTCTTGATTCATCATGCAAAATCGGTTGGAGTGGGCCCTTGCGGTAGCCTCCGCGGATGAGAACCACACCTGCAATCTTACCCTGGTATTGCCACGCATTCTCTGGACAGTAGCAATCCCTTGAGGGGTCGCCGAAACTCATACTAGCTGGGCTTTGAGGACCAAGGGCACCTTGATGCGTGAACCGTCCCAGCCCGTAGTGGTCCCACGCCATGAAGATCCTTGCCCAAACCACAACATTTGGTGGCCTATGACCTTGGAGACTGAATATGTGTCGCTGTAGCGCATCTCTGGCCTCAAGCGGCCCCGAATGCGGTCCAAAGCCACCGAATGTGTTCACAATTTTTTGGGAACGTCGATTGGAAAATGCTTTACAAAGTCAAATGCGCACCGTGCGCTTCTGTCACTATACTAGCTTGTGGGTGGCACCAACAGCCGTGTAGCGTTGCTTGCGTCAAGCAGAATGCGATGGCAACCACAGTCGTGGAAGGGCATGGTGGAGACGGAACTACTGGTGGTTGCAATGCTGGTGGTGGTCGTGGTGGTAGTCCAGCTTCTTCTGCCTTTACCTCCCGGAACCACGCATCGCTTTCTCTCTCGTCCTCAAGAGGGTTGACGTCGGGAATGGAATCATCTTCATCAAGCGCCTGGTCCGGATACGGGAATTTTGGTACCACTACTTCATCGTCGAACGTTGGTTGCCAAAATGTCTCTTCCTTGATCTACGTAATGTAAAAATTCGCGGAGTGACCAGAAAAAAAACTCCAACACACGGGTGTCATGCCACTAGCATTCAAGAGTGTTCATGCCGATAGCGGTGGCGGTGGCGAGTGATCACAAGTGATCAATCGGCAAAACCTGGGAAGATGGGCTCTGTTCCACAGCATCTGGAGAGGCCTCCGACTTTGGCGGCGATGTGGTTGGCCCTTGGCCTTGTTGCACGGCAATTGCTTGGAGGGCACGCGCAACCACCTACGTGGAATATGCACCGATGCGTTAAATTGAACACCGCTGTTAAATGTAACGTTCATTTCTGTTCAATTCAAATTGAACCGGTAGATGGACCCACCAGTAGGAGTAGGTGAGGCACGTGGGTCACATTTGGAGTAGGTGAAACATCATACTTGGGCCGCTTCTCAAACGCCTTTGACGGGGCTCTGAGCTTGGGTTCCTTGGATGGCCCACTAGAAGGTTGGTTGCTCACATTGATGAGACCCTTCATGCACTTGCATACGGTTGCCAACGCTTGTAGTTGTTCTCCATCAAGGGCGAGCGGCGCCATGTAAATAAGGCCCTTTCCTAACACATATTGGAGGATTAACCATTACTCAATCATTGAGAATCAGAGTCATAGTCTTTCCAATACGCACTCTCATTATTTGCAAACCACTCCTCCAATTCTTTGAGGCACTCTTGATTAGCAGACTCATGCCACCGAGTTTCTCCCTGCTTAAGCACGGGAACGTAAAAGTACAAAAATATATATTCCAGGCATTGGCGCAAAGCAAAAGATTGAGAAGGCATGTTATGAGAAGTGTTCCGTGGCAAAGTATCATTGCGTTGTGTGGAACCACCGCAATTTGTTTGTGTAAGAAAAAGAGTTGTGATGAGGTGGTTTAGAGACTCCGCGGAGTCTTGGCAAAAGATGCCTAGGCCCAATTGGCCGAGTTTGGGGAGGAGTGTGGGGCAAACGCTTTCTAGGAACAACAAATAGTGCGAAGCACTCGTTGGCGCAATCTCGTTGCCGAACTCACGAGCAACACTAGCACACCAAGAAATGGCCTCGTCGATACGCCACGTGCTATATAGGCGGCAAAGGAGGCAACACATGTTGGTAACGGCATGGTCACTTCGACTAGATTTCAAATTCAACCAATCAACAATAGTTGGCCATGCATATAGCATCAATATCCATGTGCCCTCGCCGGTGGGCTTGGGTTTTGTGCCGAGCTGCCATCCGACTCTACAAAGTCTCAAAATATTTTGGATGGCTTGGGCACATTAAGATGAGAGGTCATCAATACGCTCATGTATGAAAGTAAACATTAAATGGCCTATTACCATTAAACAATGTAAAATTCATTGCACCCATCTACAACGATCTTCCAAAGCAAGTGAAGGCTCCGTCATACACCCCTCTTTTTGGACACAACGAAGGCTCGATGTGCGGTAGGTAGCATCTTGACTGGGTGTTCTCCAACGTAAGACATCGATGAATTTTTGTAGTTCGCAGCTCCACGTGGCATATGTATTAATTGAACCAAGCTCCAAAGATTCACTAATTCCTAGCCATCGTCGTAGCCAGGGTTCATCTCCGCCACACCACACTTTTGCACTCGTGCGAGACCCAAACCATGTAATGGTGCCACTATCCACAATGTCTTGGAGTATCTAGAAAAACAATAATCGGCTTCATATGCTTGCTACGCAACAAGTACTAGCTCCTACGTCAACGTCTCATCGTTCAATTTAACGTTGATCATGCAAAATTGATAAATTAACGTTAAATTGAACAACATACTGTAATATTTTTGTCCCAAAGGCGTGCTAGCAAACTTGCGTCTTTATCATTGGTATATGCCATCCCAATTATAAACGTATGTGAAAGATTCTGCGCCAATGCCCCCAGATTTCCGAAGGTTAGGGAGATTCGAGACCATTGGGTCCCGAAAATTGGGAAGGCATCACCGCGGATAATGAGCATCACCTGCATGCTTGAGTCCCAACGTTGATGAAAGATGGGGTGTTGCTCAATGAATTGGAAGGCTTTGGGTAGGGGCCATGATAGCCCAACGGCTTGGGCTTCTTTATCATTTTTGGGATAATCCAATTGCATTGCCTCAACTGGTTGGGTCCAAGCTTGTTTCATATGTTGTCTAATTGGAAGTCTTGGTTGCCAATCAATTCTAGCTTTTGCGGAGAAGGTGGTACCAACTGGGGTCATAAAGCTTTGGAGTATTGCATACCGATTGCATGGCACACGTAGGTCCACCAGTAGTTGCACCGCATCTGTTGGTGTGCATACCACACATGGAACACCATTTCTGAGTTGTTGCGCACACATTTGGCGGTGGTCTCCATTGACTGTTTTGTTGTGAACCTCAGTCAACAAGTTCCGGTGCCGTGGTGTTTGACAAAAGAAGTTAGCCAATACGTTTATGACCTGTTCACCAAAGAGATTGGTTGTGTTAGTGCTATCAAATAGGAACTCCCGTAGCCCACATGGGTCAAACAACCGTGGACGAGTCACCATGATCCATAGTAATGAATAGAACATACTGTCTGTACTACCACTATTCAACTTTCACCGACAGACTTACACACCACTCCCCGACAATTCAAAGGAAGTGGGTAAAGTTCATGTAGTGGTACTGGATTATTTTCCCTAATATGTTGCAGCTGCACACGTTCTTCTTCTGCTCTGTAACCCCTTTTTTCTGTTCCTTTTTCAAACGACTGAGTGCGCGCGCGTAAATGCGGCAGCGCTCTGAGCGCGTGCATTTCTGTCCCTGTTCAATTGTGTTCAATTGGGTTAATTTGACAGATTCATCTGAGTTTAAATGAAACTAACAATGATAACCTCAAAAAAGGTAGTCTAGGGTACAATTCTTTCCGAGGGGAAGTGCGAAAAGAACCTCTCGAAACCCTGGGGTCCCCACCACAAACGGGCATAGGGTATTTTTATTACTCCGGCCCACCTACGGACTTGGCTGACAAAGTATCTCTACCCAGACGCCTGAGAGGGTCTGCTTGGCGTCCAGAGCTGTCAAAGACCATCAGAACCCCCGAAGTGTGTGCAGCTTATGTCAAGGATCCCCATCTCCTAGGGCCAACCTATGGTGCCCTGGACCATACGGCCGAACTACTGGCCAAGCTGCTATCTGGATCCGAAGATCCGGATGTGACAGCCCTCTCTGAGGCTGTCAGGGCAAATTTGGGTATCACTGAACCCTTACCCAAGCTGGTGTTGGTCTCACCTTCCCCCAGATTGAGTACGCTCGCGGATGATCTGAAACAAGCAAGGGTTTCGAGGTTACTACCCAAGGTCACATGCTCCAGCCCCATTCATCCCCGTGCCAGAACAGTCCCCATCGCTGAGCTACAAGACATGGCCGTGACTGAGACTGAGAAGAAGGGGCTAACAGCTCTGGCACCTCCCGCCGGCAGACCACCCCCCCCTTCAGACCCAACCTCAGGGGGTGGGAAGAGTGGCAAAGCAAATGCTCAGGCAAACATCTGGCTGGAGTTGCCGGAGTTCGATCCTAAAAACCTGCCCGAATGGGCAGAGGAGTTGGCAGAAATTCTTTTACTCGCCGGCCAATCTCATGTGAATATGCCCACTAAATGTTCACTTTTGAAGCGTTCATGCAAAGAGAAATTTTTGTAAAAACGGGTGAAGCAGATTGTGAAAACCTGTTCAACTTGGGCTGGGGTTCTCCAAAGATTGGAGAACACTTTCCCGGTCTACGAAATAGACCTCAGTGTGCGCACACAGATTGAGGAGCTCCCTATGCCCCCTGAATTTCCTTCCGCTGCGCAAATCTTCGAGTATGTGTATCTGTTCTCACAAATGAAGGTGGGTTCCTATGGACTCAGGGAACCCCATCCGTGCCTTGTTGGTAGAATCCCCACACGTCTGTGTGAAGATTGCCGCTCCACCTCAGAGAGGAAGAGACGGACCCATACGTACGATGATCTTGTGCACCTGCTCATCGAACTGGCCCTTGAGAGGGAGAATGACTCCCATATGGAAGCTTTCCTCAAGAGACTCCTGCGTGAAGGTGCCAACCCTACCCCTGAGCGTTCAAAGGGAAAAGGGCCTAAAACTCCCGCCAACGCCAACAAGGGTGGTGGCAAGGCGGAGGGGTAACCTAGGTGCCATGAGGAGGGTAAAACCTGAAACAGGTGCAGCCCCACTCTTCGACTGTAAACCTGTCAATGACAAGGGAGGGCCCTCTCATGCCCATGACTGCGACCATCGCAGTGGTTGTGTGCTGCAAAGTAAAAAACAGCAGCGCACTAAAGATGGAAAAACAGTGACCCATCAGGATCATTTCAGGTGTACCATCACCTGTGGGTATTGTGGCAAACGTCGTCACTACGAGGACAAATGTCACATCAAAAAACTAGACAGTGATAAACACAAACGCCAGGAGGCCGAACGCCAGAAAGCCCAAACTCCCACCAGAAATCCCCAGAAAGGGGACAAGGATGGTAAAGGAGGAGGCAAGGGGGGGGGGGCAAGGGTGGAACCCTCAACCCCCAGAGGCGCTCATCAGCGCCCGCTACTTCTCCTTCTCCTCACGCTGCTGACCCCACGAAAGGCCCACAGGGAGACAACGCCTCCCCTGAGGTGTCTAACTCGGAGGAGAGCCAACTGGCCTGGATGGCCAAGTCGCTCATGTCTGCTGGGGTGAAGGTGAAATTCCCTGCTGAGGAGTAGGAGGGCGGCTCTGAAGAGGGGGACTTGATTCACTGGATCCCCGTGAAAATCGCGGATCAATTTTCTCGGGCAGTGCTTGACACCGGCGCAACACTCTCTATAGAGGCCCGGCACCTGCTAAGGATTGTCAAGAAAACTAAGACTGTGGCCATAAGAGTAGGCAACGGGAGAACCATCCATTCCTTGGGGGGTGTCGATGTGTCTATATGTCTTGGCGCCGAATCTGTGACGCAGCACTGCAGAGTGTTGGACACTGACGCCTTTGGCATCGTCATTGGTACCGACTTCCTGCGAAGAAACCCCCGGGTAAAAATCTTGTCCTTCCAACGCCCCTATGCTCTACACTGCAACTTTGGCAGTGGCCTCTTCTCCGTACCTTTAAAGCTCCCGAGACGAAAAGAGTGTGGGCTGCGCTACGCAGCAAAGACTAACTATCGTACTGAAAACTACCAATTGGCCCGTCACGTCCTTGAAAATGGACTGGCGGCCCTGCAGGTATCCATGGATGAGATCCAGGTTGAATGGTCCGCCAGCCAACATCAGCACATCATGCAGTTGTACTGCTCGGAACATTTGAATAACGCTTTCCGTTTCTTCTGGAAAGCAATGGGATTAGTGTATGCTAACCCTCCCTTCTCCCTGCTCCCGAAGGTTCTAACCAAAATGACTTATGAGGGAGGAAGGGTTGTCATGTGTACCCCTGACTGGGGTTGGTCAGGTGACCAGGCTTATTGGCGCCAATTGCTGGACCGCATGACTTTGGAAAGAGTGCAACTCCCCGATGGTCCCATCTGTGTGCCTGAGGATTCCGACACAGCAATGCAGGCCCCTGAATGGGCCAGTTTCCTATCCATCGTTGATAGATCTCTCAACCCTGGCCCCCTCTGTGATCTGGACCATGTCCTGCTGAAGGAGGTCATGGCCGAAAATCGTGGCCTGACCCTTTTTGATCTCATAAAACGATGTCCTGAGCACATTTCAGCCACACTTACAGGGTGAGAATCCCATGATGACGATCTGCAACCTGCTGCTGTGAGGGAGGATGCTGAGGACCAACTGTCTGAATTCGCCAGCTCTATGGCCCCTGGTGATCCCAGCTGTGTTGAGCTCAAACACAGTGCCTTCTTGGCGCAGCTGCTGCTGGAGGAGGTAGACCTGGAGTCAACCTCAGAACAACCCTCCCCTGTTGGGAAACCTGTGCTGCATATGCACAGCCGCAGCCTACTTGCTCAGGAGAACCCGTTGCTCAGAATCCTGACGCTCTAAAACGTTCCTGTCGCCCATGCCGCAACATTGTAGAAAATAGAAACAGAGAAAACAAGGCCTATTTCAATTTTTAACCCCATAAATCCTAGTTTTATAACAGAAACAATGTTACGGCATAAAATTCCACGTGAAATGCATCATTCCGAACAGCGCATACAGCAGTCGCTGGAAATTCTAAACACCGTCGCAGCTTCAAATCTACAGATAACAAATGCAATCACAGAGATCATCCGTAACGCTTCTGGAGCCCCTCTGTTAGCACAACCTGTCCCTCAAGAACCCACTTTAAACATCTCTCGCTCTCTCACAGACCACTACAAAACGCAGTCCGCCAAGGCAGACGACGCCTCAGCAGAGTCGCCGACAAGCACTGCTAAGGTCTCCCCACCCACACCTGTTCCTTCAAGCCAGGTAACAACAGCAACATGTTTTGAATCATGAATTCCACAGAGTAAACAGCCGCCGCCACCTTTCACTTCTCCTGCTGAAAATTTATTCTCGCCGACCTCACCCATTAAAAAAACACCACCACCGCCCGCTACGCAGTACAACAACACGGCGCCATCACGCCGTTTATCCTATAATCAACCATCATCCACTCTCCCAGGGCCAGACGAGGAAAACTCCGAGTCGCCCACATGGCGGTCACCGCCGACAAGCCAGAGGCCAGACAAGGTGATTACCGAGTCGCCCAATTCCCAAAGACCTGATGAGAGCAACTCCGAACCGCTATCCTGCAGTTCTGCCGACCTGCCGGACCTACAATCTGGCTCCTTAAGCGACGATGGTTCAGTTCAAAACGAAAAAGACGACAATCCTTTCACTATTCTCCGAGTAATTCCGTCTCCAGAAAAAACCACGACCTTCCAGTTTCGCTCAAAATGTCAAAGGAAAAAGAAGAACCGGAAATCTAAGAAGGCTACGAGCAAGCAGCTAACTACGACAAACGACTCCTCACTGTCAAGGCAGCTGTTCGGCGATCAAGACTGCGTCCTGCTCGACGAGGCAACTGCAAGGAACACCCTGTACCAAGCGTGCGCATCTGATCTCGCCGCCCTGCAAAAAGAAGCCCTTATTTCGGTTTTGGAAATCGAGGAATTAGCGCTCCGAAACACAGTTCATGAACAGAGCTCTCCCGTTGTTCAACTCATAAGCGGAGAACAACTACTACGCGAAGCCATCCTGTCCGACGCCAAACGCTTTATAGCCAATGCACACGCACAAACATATCTCAATCACCATCCAGAAGTGCTGCAAAAGTCCTCGACCGCGTATGCCCAGCTGTTACTGTTGCAACTTGAGGAATTTGAAGATACCTGCAGAAAGCAAATTCGCCACGACCACGAAACCAGCTTCTACAAATCCTTTGGACCCAACAACATCAGCACGAACCGGAGAGTTCTCGGATTCACCATCAAATCAAATCAAAAAGACCAGCCTTTCAGCGCAGCTTGGCGCAAGATGGCCTTACTCAACACCAATGGTCAGCCGCTGTACGACCCATTCAAGCACACAGAGGCGACACAGACCAACTTTTTGAGAACCCAGGGAATGCTGCCAGGGCCCTCCATCACACAGTACCCAGCCAAGGTCAAATCAAGCCGCTCATGGTATGACATCACGGAGCAAGACCCGCCACCAGCTGACTTCGCTGACGACTCCCCAATAACGACAGTCCGCACGAAGACGCAGCTCGCCCTACCGTCCATCGATCTTCAAACCCCATGGTCCCAAGACACCACCCTCGAAGAGTCAATTATAGCATGGACGACGACGTGGGGAGAGAATGTTAAACGTAACATATTCGAAGTCCAGCAAATGGTTGAAATTGCTGACTTATTTGCAGACTCTTTGCAAAAGAATTTTTTTCAGCATTTAAGTGACCTGCTCCAGTTCTTCATGGATTGTGATATCCAGAAATGGCATGCCATAATTTCCTTCATACCTGAAAACACTTGCACATGCTCGAGCTGCTCTGACACTCCAGACCTCAGGTGATCCCCAGGCAATACTTTTACTGTATACAGTATACTCTCATATGATTTCAGCGGTTTACTGTGTGTCCGCTTTGCTGTCAGGAGGCCGGTAGACAAGGAGACAAGCAAATCAGAGTCCCGACACCACCCACAAGGTGACAAGGCGACGACGAGAGCAAGTCCTGAGTCCTGGAAACTCTGCACACAGCTTTATGGCATCACACAAAGTAACACACCACAGGTCTAACATCTATCATCCGTACTTCAAAACTTTTTTTTTTATGGAAGAAAACCAAAGCAGCCAACTACATCTTACTTGAATGTTGCAACATTTTGCGTAAAACAGTCCCGTTCCGATAAATTTCCACGTGTCAGAAATTAACCTCCCAGTTCGTTCCACCTACCACGACCTATATCTCCCTTTGTTCATATAACAACGAGCGGCATTGCTTAGTTTACTGAGCGGTACGTCTCTCCAACACCACCTGTAGCTTCTTGAACCCAATTGAGAATAAAAGCCCGCTATGAAAGCTTACACAGCCCCCAGCACCCCGGGGATTGAGGGGATGCATTGTGCAAAGAATCCTGACGCTCTAGCGTGGCCTGCTTCTAATAATATGCCACTGTCAGAGCATGACGCTCAGGAACTCCGACGACTGTTGTACCTGAGCGCCAAAGGTATTGAGCACAAAGAAGAGCTTAAATACCTCAGACAGACCTGGAAATCATCCATCCGGTCTGAGGAGGATGATGAGTCGTACACGCTACCTGATCCTGAGGTACCCCTAGTGTATTCTCTGCACTTTGGGCAACAATGTCCCCCTGAGTGGGATGATTGCTCAGTAGGTGGCGAAACGGCTGATACGCAGAAAAAGAATGAGCGTGGTAAGAGCAACCTCCATGCTGAGGAGGACTTCCGGCAGGAAATAGAGAGTCTGAACCTTGAACCCCTACTAAAAAAACTGCTCCTGACCTATGAGCAGGTGTTCGGCGCCTTGCCGCCTCCCCTGTCCAGCAAAAAACTGGTCCAGATGAACCTGAAACTGAAACCTGAGTTTGAGAAGACGCGAGTGAGACGTCGTCCCTATCCCGCCCCTCAGGAACAGGTTAAGGAAATCGAGCGCCAGATCCAGGAATGCATTGATGCTGGCCTCGTTGAAGAGTATAAGAAGGGGGACTTCCCCAACCACTGCAGTCCCTGCTTCCTGGTTGCTAAACCTGGATCGACTGCCCTCCGAATGGTTGTTGACTATGGTGAAGTCAACAAGAAAACCCAAAACCACTCGAGGAGTACTCCCAACATGGAAAATGCCGGTACAAAACTAAAATGAATAAGCGCATTGGTTTCTGGCAGGCTGACCTAATTGCCGCAGCTCAGGAACTGCTGGCCTTTCTAACCCCTAAGCTTCGTGTGTTTAAATGGAAGGTCATCCCCTTTGGGGTAGCCAACGTACCGGCACTCTCCCAATAACTCATGAACAAAATTTTGTACATACTGAGGCGCAGACCTCTGGTACAGGAGTTGATTTCCTGAGGGGGGCAGAATTGGAGGCCCAGAACGATGACGTGAGTTTGGGAACCAATACCCAAGAGGACCATGTGATTCTCCTCCGTCAGTTTTTTATTGTTTCTCAGGAGAACCATCTCCGAAACAAACCCGGAAAATGTGAGTTCATGAAGGAGGAGATTGAGCATTTGGGTTTCGATGTGGGGTATCGCTGTAGAAACCAGCCGCGTCTAAGATGCAGCCCGTGCAGGACATGCAGATTCGCGGTGACCCTAAGAAGGGTCTACACGACGTGAGGAGTTTTGTGGGACCCTCCAACTTCTATAGGCGACACATTCACAATTTTACTTACTCTTCTGCTCCCCTGACTGACCTAATCAAGAAAGCTCCTCCCTGGAGGTGGACCGCCAGATCAGAGGAGTGTTTCCAGGATTTGAAGAAGAAAATCACCGCCTCCAACTGCCTGGGAGTACCTCGCCCTGAGGGCGAGATAGTCCTGCTCACTGATGCCGGTGATTTAGGGGAGGGTCGAACCATTTACTAATTGCAAGAGCTTAACCCAGCTGAACCAACCCATTGCTAGTGTCGCACAACAGGACTGAACCGTGATGGTTCCCTGAAGCACGACTCCCCCTCCAGTGAGTGGCGACTTGTGCCACTTTGTCACTGGAACTGGAAATGGAACCAGGCGCGTTCGAATTACAGCACCTACGACCAGGACCTCTTGGCCGGTATGCTGGTGCTCTCATCCTGGTCCGAACCATTGGGATCTAACCCTATTGTCTGGCTCTGTGACCAGGAACCGGTGAAGTCCTTTCAGAAGGGCCCACCACCAAAGAAAGCGAAGCTAAAACTGTGGTGGACTTACCCCAGTCACTTCAGGGTGACAGTCCATCAAATCCCTGGTATAAAAAAGGAACTGTCTGACTATATATCGCGTAACAATTTCGATGCGCTTATTGGTGAGAGCTCTGAGGCACTTGCCCAAGAGGCTTTCCAGCGTATGGACATTCAGCTGGACCACTCTATGCGCACAGCTCGAATCCTCGAGGTATGGAGTCTAACCGACTATCAGTCAGAATATGGAAATATTCTCCAGACCCTCAGCACTGGTCTCGAAACCCGTGTCATTGACGGGCACCAGTGGTATAAAAATGGCCGGTACCTCTTCTACGAGGATCGTATAGTTGTGCCTGAGGCACGACTCGATGGGTGTCTCCAATCTCAGCTCAGGTCACACTGGCATTGATCGCTCAGTGGACTTCTTTCGTGAGTATTTCTACTCTGGTCTAACTCAGACTGAAGTGAGGTTTCGTCTGCAGACGATTGTTGATGCTTGTGGCTGTCATGCCAGCACGCAGAGCGATAGTAGGGATAGGGGACTGATATCCAGGCTACCCATACCCTTTTGTACTAATTCTTTTCTCTACATGGATTTCAGCCACGGCCTGTCTCGCTTCAGTGGCTATGATAGCTGCCTAGTTGTCACCTGTGGCATGTGCCGCTTCACCCGTGTGTTTCCTTGCAAAAAGAAAATTACAGGTGAGCAGACTGTGAAAAGGTTGGTCGAACAATGTTGCGAACCATAAGGAGCACCTAGACAGCCCATCATGATGGACTTGACCGCATCTGACGGGATCCTGTTTGAACCGCATTTGAATGGTTTGGACAACCCGAAAAATTCAAATGGGGCAGTTGAATTTATTTGAATTGATTCAAACGTCGAATGCCACCGCCGCCGCGTGCGCCGCCAGGGGCCTGTCGCATTCTGTCGCAAATTTCGTACTCTTCCCAAGCTTTGCAATTTTTTAGGCAACTGCAGACGATTTGCACGCAATAGAGGAGCATCAAACAAAAAATGGAGGAGGTGTTGACCCCAACGGAGGCTGCTTGGTTGATTTTAAAATTGCAAATGCCCAAATCAACGTGTTTGAATTGTTGCAAGTGCTTCTAACGTGTACTTTGAACTTGTTTGAACACTTCAACTGATTCAAACACGGATGTCACACCTCAGGTACAAAGACTTCGTGATTTGGGTCCAGGAAGAGGCAGTGGCGGCCGAAGTGCGCGCGCTCAAAACGTGGTGCAAATGCTTTCCATCGTATGAAAGGATGGACGCTACGTGGGAACGCCTCGGCTCCGTTCGGCAACTGGAGGCCAGGATTCATGACCCTTTGGCAGGTCAAGATCTGGCGGCGGAAAGGGTTGTCAGTGTGTTTTGGCCCTTTGAGGACTCTTTGGAGTATTTCTCCTCCCAACCGGATCTAATGGATCCCGTTGGTATGGAATATCACGAGCCGGACTACCGCTATGTACTCATCGTCCGAGGGGACGAGTTTCCATGCGGTGCCCGCCCATGGTGTCAACTCACCGTGTCGTTTGCCGACCACGGGGAGCGTGCTCGCAGCATTAACTACACCTGGACCTTGGATTTGTCACTTTGCTCTGAGCACAATGTGGAGGCTCTTCGGGATTTAATGGCACACAACCTGGAGCGCATCCAACATGTTCTAGACAATGGTTACATTGTGTTGTGTGGTTGTAGGGTTGATTGTGGATGCATCGTCGGGGGTGATTCACCTTGGCTTCGCCATGTCTTCGGGTTGAGTGTATGGTGGGGGGTGGGGTCTCTTTACACATATGCGATGTGGAATGCGGCCAGCAACCAATGGGAACACACTAACACGGTCTGTTCCTGGAAGGGGCATAAGAAATTTCTGAAGATTTTTCAGCGGAGTTGGCCGAAAACTACCGTCTCCGCTGTTTATGGGTGCATCAGCCTTCCTCTTTTGAAGGTGCACGACTGGTATTTTTCAATTGTCATGTGCATTTTGCACTGTTTAATTTTTGTGGGCAAGCAAACCACGATTTACGTGCGCCGCTACGCCAAGAAGGTGGCACCGGCCGTGCGTGCTGAGGTCCAAAGATTTTGACCGAGGCGAATACGAAAATCTCGCTCCAAGGGAAGGCAAGCCGAGAGGGTGAGGAAACATGGCGTCTGTTGATTGTGTGGCCGGCGATCGCTCATTTGTCGCATGTGCCCCGCCGTGCACAAAAGGCCGTGATTGCAATGGGCAAGCTGTGCGCAGCTCTGTACTCTACATATCATAAGCCCTCCACACTTAAGTGTACCAAAGTAGCGTGTAGGTTTCAGGAGGAAATTCGCCCGCGTCTTCGCTCGCCTTATCTGTTATGGCTTCGCCGTGATGCACGCAGGGTACTGGATGCCATTCACCCTTGGGGATGTGCGATGTTTTCGGGGGATGTTGTGGAGTCTCAGGATGCTTTTTTGAAGCACATTTTTTAGCCTGCCACGTCTCAGGGAGGGGGGAAGGGCACACTGGAGGAGCAACTGATTGAGTTGCTCTTCCAAGCAATGAGCCGAGTTTCCTGTACAAGGAAATGCCACGTTGGAGGGAGGTGGAGGGCCTGGGTGCTCTGCAAATACAACATTGTGCGGACGTTGCTAGAGAGTACTTGGGGGAAATGTTGGAGAGTCGGTGTTGTATTCCGATGGGATCACAGGGGGGGGGATAGTTTGTTACTGCGCATATTATTTTTGTCGTTTTGAATCCGTTCGAATCAATTTAAGTGCTTCAAGTAGGACATTTGAATCACGTAGAGCTATTCAAGTGTCATTCAAACATCGTGTATTTTACGTGTTTTGACCCGTCCGCTGCGTCGTGGTGTTCTTGCTGGGCTTCCTCCGTCAATATTTCGGTGTACATTAAAGGGCCTGTTGTCATGGCAGGCCTGAACCAAGCGCTCTCAGGCTTGGGCTCGGGTCAGCTGCAGGTGATCGTGGCAGCAGCGCAATCCAGACTGCAAGCAGTTCCGACAACTGGCTCGACGTCTGCTTCAGCAGCCGTTGACGTTGCCGTTCACGAAACGGAGATTCTCTTTCCACCCGTCTTTCCCATGTTGCAAGATATGTCGAACGGGCGCTTCCCCCACCAAGACTGCGCGCTCGCACGGGCCGAGCCCGTGTTTGAGTGGCTCACCGACATTACGGCGAGATACCTCTTCAACTGAACGCTCTACATCTGCAAACGGAAGCGGGCCGGTGCCACCTCGACCGGTCAGACCGTGTTTCCGTGGAAGACGACTCCACTGTCATTTTCCGACTGGTAGCGTTGGAACGTTGCCAGCATCGGATTGGGCACCGATGGAAAAATGACGTTTGATCACACCAAGTTCAGCATCTCTTTGAGATGTGGAGTCACCACGGACTGGGAACTGTGGCTCCTGGCAGGATCAATACCGACGGCCAATCATATGAGCCCAAGTTCTGGTTTAAAAACCAAGATGAGATCGACGCTGAATGGCATCCAGTGGAGGGAGCGCAGTTCACACCGGCCTCGGTGCGCAAGGTGGGGGGGACCTTTTGGACTGGCGGGAACAAGACGAGGCTGCAGGTCATGATTGGTGAGCTTGAGGTAGACGAGAGCGAGCAGCCGGAGAAAAAGCAGCGGCGTACGATTGCATCAGCATCCGCATCAGCATCGGCCGCCATTGCCCTGCCTTCCGCGCCTCCAGCTGAGTCCATGGGCATGGAGGCCCTGGTCGACGAGTCGGTGATCGGGGAGGAGTCGCTAGACGAGATGATGGCCCCCACAGCCGCTCTGCCCGCTGTCCCGGTGTGTGATGCTCTGTAGGTTCAAACCTGTCTTGTGTGCTTCATACGCAATTCAAATGCGTCCTGTGTGGTTCAAGCGTGATTCAAGCCCGGCATGTGAACTGCGTTTGAACTATCGGTGTCACCTTTGAATCACGGTTGAATTTTGTGTCACCTTCTCCAACAGGTGTTCGGAGTCCTGTTCGACCACAACGTGTTGGTGCTTGATGAGCGGGGCCCAGGCGTTCTTCTCACCGGCGGCAGCATGGTCACCAGCATCAGCAACTACATCCACCGCAGCAAGGACCCAGAGGCGCTGGAGAGGCAGGTCCGACGATGGAAGACGTCAATGAATCAAGCCCGGTCGGATTTTGCTGACGCCACCCCGCCCGCAGGCCAGCTCAAACTGGGAGAGTTTCTGAGACCAAGGGCAACAATGCCCCAGCCACCGCTGCCCTCGTCCGGTACGTCAGCAACGTCTGCCGTCCCGTCTCCCGTCCTGACTGCCATCCCGTCTGCCGTCCCGTCTGATAAGACAGCTGCGCCAAAGGACATCACGGCAAAACCTCGACTGCCGAAATTTCTGCGACCGTTGCAACCGCAGCCACAAAGGGCCCCCACAGAGTCGAGGGCGGAGGATTCCCTGATCCGCCAAACAGAGGAGAGACTGTCTCAGAAGGAAGCGGCGAAATCCACGCCAGAGGGCAGCCTGAAGCGAGCCACGGTGGCGGCTGCCTTGGCGAACGTCAGGATGCGCGATCGAGTGCAGGAGGCAGCAGCAGAGGTTCGCCCGGCACACGACTCCTCGACCACAACTTCAAGTAGCAAATTCGAACCATCGCTGGCTCACAAATCCCTCCTGCGGGTCAAGCCAAGTGGCCGCGGGGCGACTGGGAAGCAGCAACTGGGCGAGGCTGTGAAGGCGCACGCTGAAGCCAAGGGGTCGAGGAGCAATGGAAGTCAAGGAAGGAGTCAAGGACCAAAAGAGTCCCGGTTGGCTGAACAGACCAAGAAGGTGAAGGCTTCGGCGGTGGCGGAGGCCAAGAAAGTGGTGAGGCACGCAAAGGACAAATCCGCCAAGCCCCAGGCCATCACAGAGTAAGCGGCCAAGGATCAGGTCGCCAAGGGACAGACGGCCACAGGGCAAGCCGCCAAGCCGCAGGCCGTCACTGAGCAACCGGCCAAGGATCAGGTTGCCAAGGGCAGACCGCCACGGGGTAAGCCCCCAAGCCGCAGGCCGCCACCGTCGAGGGTGGCGATAAGCTGGATCCGATAGCAGGCTTCGTTGCTGATTGGGTTGCTGCCATGAATGAGGCCATCAAACAGCAGGATGCCAACGGGGACGAGCCCGAAGAGCAGCCTGAGGAGCCTGCGCAGGTGCGCCCATTTGAAGTGCATTTGAATTACGGTCGACCTAATTCAACCACTACAGACATCGAACTTGAACCACTTGAATGGCGTTTGAACTCCCTTTGAACCAGGCCCGACCCCCAGCTCATTTGCCCTTTTCGTACTGCAGGAAGAGGACTCTGACGACGCCAATGAACGGGCAAGGGAAGAGTATTGGCTCCCGGCGAAAGCAGCTCTGAGATGGGCGGTGTTTGAGGACCACGGCACACTCCGCGTCATGCCGGGAATCCGAGCCAAGTCCTCGACGAAGAAAACGGACCACGTCCAGGTCCAGGAGATCAAACGGGGAGGCAGAGCCAAAAGTCACTGGACTGTGAAGGTGGACAAAAAGACAGTGAGCTGAACCAGCAAGCGGAAGGCCGGAGAGGCGGCAGCAGCTCTGCGCGCGGACCTTGCAGCGCGGCAGCCGGAGACCACGAGCACCAAGGACAGAGCTGTGGCGCCGGCATCGGAGGCGCAGAGTGCATCGGCACCAGACACAACGACTGGCGAACCCGAGGCGCAGGCTGCAGCACCGGACACATCAGCTGTGGCACCGGCGGCTGTGACACACGACGATGATGATGAGATTGTGCAGGTGGGCGGTGGTGCTGGCGTGCAGGGTGTGGAGAGTGTGGAGAGTGCTGAAGGTGTGGTGGGAGCGCGTGATGTGGTGGTGAAACTGCAGCCAGAGGACAACCTTGGGGAGGTCAACATGAAGGTGGTGCCGAAGGACAACGCTGTGGCACAGGACAGTGCGGCGGCACAGGGCAGTGCGGTGCCTGCGGACAGTGCAGAGACGCAGGACACGCAGGTGCTGTGGCAGAGTGTGGCGGACCAGGATGCTGCTGAGGTCCGCCGATGACTCGCAAGAACAAAAGGTGTGCCCCTTCTGCGAGAGCTGCACACTGCGTCTGGTTGGCGACTCGAGGTGAAGCACAATGCCACACTGCGGTCGCTGTACTTGGGTGCCATGCGCAGGTGCTCCGTAGTGACGGTGAGTGCGGCGATGCAAGCAAACCGCAGCCTCCCACCAGCCTGAACCGGTTAGGACGCGTCCTGTTTCCCACGTTCTCCTGAACGGCGATCGGAGTATACGGTTTCCTCGAAGAAGGCCAGCCCATGCTGCTGCACGTGCACCCACCGAACGATGTGCCTCTCTCGTGCCAGGTTTCGCTTAACGCACACGTCGGTGGCGAACTCTGGACGAGCGGTTTGTTGGACGGCTATGGCGCCCGTATGCGGCCGTCATGGGTGCAGTGGGACGGGGACCGGCTGTATGGAGGCACTATCTCGCGGCGCGAAGGGGTCGTCTTCAATGCATACAGGCCCCACTGCCCGATGCACCCGACGGGCGAGCGCTGCATGGTGGGCTTTTTTTCGATGGTGGGGTGGACCAACACCACCCAAGGGGTTGCCCACCAGCTGGAGGCAACCGCATTCCCACGCTAACAGATTCCAGATGACCGCAGATGACCGACATGACGAGCTTGAGTGCGCCAATGAGAGTACGGGGGTGGGATTCAGGCAATTTTTCCATTGAACCTGATCCACACCAGTTATGCAATGAGCGTTGGGCCGTCCACGCGTTCTTAGCAGACCCCCCACCCAGGGTAAACGACCGGCAACGGCAAAATACTCTGTGGTTTCCGTGTTTTCCATCTCTTTTGGTGAACAAACGGGTGTGGATACATTTCAGCACTTGAATTGATTCAAACGGGGGCCGGGCAATTCAAACGGGGCATTTGAATCACCGGGTGGGCGTTTGAATTGTGTATGAAGCGTGTCGGGTGTTTGTGAGATTTGGGGCTTTCCAGCTGTTTACACGCTCTCTGACCCCTGTAATAGGTTTAGGTGCAAAGATCGCTAATGCAATCGCGCGCGCATGTAGACACGCCTGAAGGGAAAATAAGATAGACATTTAGAAAGCGAGGAGCAGCACATTTGTAGGTATTTTACAATTAGAAATTTCTGTGTGTATACAGACCAATGGGATGACATTAAGTTTTGGAAAAGGTTTGTTGATTTATATCGCGCTGCACTTGTGAAGGACTTGGGATCTGAAGGATTTCGAAAACACAAGGAGATTTGGAGATTACAAAGAAAATACATCAACAAGCAGAGTATCATTACAATCCCATCAGTCGAAAAATCTTGGAGATCCTCCGTATGTCTGCTGTGCAACGGGCGTCATCGTCAAGGAGTGCTTCAACCTGTCGGGACAACGGCCTCTGTGAGAGCGATCTGCCAAGTACAGCTTCCGGAGCGCCATGTGACGGCTTGCTGGATGCCAAGGAGATGATCAGCCGCCTGCTTGAGGCGACACGCGCCCAGCACGCTGAGGAGCTGCGTGCAGAGCGGAGGCGCGCTGACAAGGCCTGCAAGGGCCTTCACCGCAAAATACGGGTGCTTGCGGCTCGTATGCGGCAGGGGCGGCAGGATGACCAAGGCTGCTTTGAGGCCGCTGAAACGAAGGTTGCCGAACAGAGTGCTAGGCTAATTTTGCTTGGAACGAAGACTGGCGGCCAGAGATGACGAAAACGCCGCATTGCGAATACGCGTGGAGAATTTGCTGGCAGCTGTAAAGGAGACTGGCGCCATGCGGAGCGACACAGCAAAGTTTCAGGGTTGACGATGAACAGAAGTGGCCAGTAAGAAGCGTCCAGGAACGCAGCCAGAGGAGTAATGTAGGTAGAATTTTATGAGTGCGTTGTATGCATTTTTTTGTTGTGAACGCTTTGTGCTTCGCCTTTGAACACGCTATGCTTCACTTCGTATGTTTTTAAATTTTATGATTACTTCTTTGTGTTTTGTGTTCCACTCCTGCCTTGCAGGTCGATTCAAATGTTAACGACAGAATCAAGTGCCGAGAGTATGGTGAGCAACAGAGCACACATTTGTGGTGTGTTGCTTGTTGCATGCCTGCTTGGTGTGTGTGCTATCTGTCAGTGTTCCCTTTGGGTTGTCTTTTCTTTGTCTTTTCTTTGACCATTAATTTTTATGTATTTTGGACTGGTTGTCTGCCTGCCCCCTTTGGGTAAAGACACGACCCTTATTTCATTTTTGTATTTCGCTTCATATTTTCCATAGTTTAGGGTGCAACCTTCCATGGTGAGTTGGTAGGTGTTTCAGGGTTTCTATCTCTACACTTCTGTATGGGTGGTATTTTTCTGTCTGCCGCCTGCAGCAACTGCTGCCCATAATGGGCAATGATTAGATGTACGGTAAACCCCCTACTGTTTAAGGAGCGTGAGGCTCCAAACCCCCAAACCCTAGGGTGTGCGCGTGATGCGCTGAGTGGTGCGTGAGGTGCCCCGCCCGCGCTGCGTGATGCAGCGATTGTTTCTTTGATGCGCGATGCATCTTGTGCTATGGGTTTGAGTGATTCTTTCCCTGGACACCCCTCCCTGAGATTGGTTGTATTTTTAGGGTCATTTTTCTGCTTGGGGTGGTGCGTGTGTTTCGCTCCGCCCCCTGGTCTTGATGTGTGATTCACAGGGCCGGGTCCTCGGGATATTGTTTCTCGTGGGTTGGTCAGCAGGTATTGTATGCCCGCTTTTGTATAACATCTTTTATGACCGTGTGTGTGTTTACCTCAGTGTTTTCGGTTTTGCCTTTTGTGTTTCGGTAAGTTTTTCTTTTTCTTTTCCTTTTTTATATTTTATACGGTGGTTTTTTTTTTTACGTCTGTGTGAGTGTGTTGTGTTACTTTACTTGCTTTTATTGTAAGTGTGTGCATTTCTGCGTGTCCAAAGCATGTCAAGGCTGAGTGTCGTTGAGTTTTGCTGCAGCCTGCTGAGTTCTTATTACAGATACAACAAATACAGTTACGTGTTTGGCTTAATGACAGCTGAGAAAAATTTTGCAGGTTAGGCTCACCTCGTCTTCATGCACGTTTTTATATGTCATGTGCATTAGCATAGTTGTTGTTGTATAGTCTGTAGTTTCTAACCTCAGTGCTTGTTGTTCAGGTTGCGAATGAAGTGGGAATCAGAAGTTTCGGTTTGCTGAACATGATCAGGTATGACTGAAGATTAGACACGTCTTTTATATGATATGCATTTTTCTCCCTTTGCCTTTGCACTGCAGCAACAGCGAATGGGCATCACGTGGACGAAGCGCTCAAGGGTCTAAATTCGGTGCAGGGGCATCAAACAGAATGCATTCGGGTTAATACAGGTAAGTGAATTTTCTGTATATTACTGCAGGTTTGCACTTCCAGAGAATTGGGCAGAGCAAAATAAACACAACACCGTCCACGCTGTTTGTGCTGCAGGGCAGGCAGGGTATTAATGTCTGTACATAGTCTCCTCTTTCTACGGGCAGGCAGTCGCGAAAATTGTTAAAGAATTTCTGACAGCCCCCCCCCCTAACGAATCCGCTCACAGCACTGTAGCGCCTGCTTAGCCATTGCTGCAGACAATTTTTCCTGTTTGCCGGCAGGTCAGTATGCCGTGTCACACGCCCCCCCCCAACACCTATGCCTATCCTGACTGGTATGTAGGGCTGCAGTGAAATTCTGTAGCACGCCTGAGTGATTTTTTTCTTCGGTGTGTGTTTGACTGTTTTTTGTTTGACACCCTGTGCTGGGCATTCAACAGTCCTCCTCCCCCCCCCCCCGGTGTAAAGATCTGAGTGTCTATTTTTTCTGAGTCAGCCATTTGCTGAGGTGCCCCCCAGCAAATAGCTTGGGAAGGGAGTGTAATAGGTTTGGGTGTAAAGATCGCTAATGCCATCGCGCGCGCATGTAGACAGGCCTGAAGGTAAAATGAGATAGACATATAGAAAGCAGGGACCGCACATTAGTGGGTATTTTACAATTATAAATTTCTGTGTGCATACAGACTGATGGGATGACATTAAGTTTTGAGAAATGTTTGTTGATTTGTATCGCGCTGCGCTTCTGAAGGATTTGGGATCTGAAGGATTTTGAAGACACAAGGAGATTTTGGAGATTACAAAGAAAATACATCAACAAGCAGAGTGTCATTACACCCCGTCCGCGATACTGCAACCCAATCTCCAAGCCACCCAGCGGTCATGTTATAAGGTCTGGGAATGTTCCGGGATGCGGGTGAGTAGGATGTGTGGTGTGCGTGGTGGTGCCGAGAAGTTCCGGGGACGAGGAGCTTGCAACGGCATTGGTTCCTGTTTCCGTAGGGTGTGGCACAATGCCCCTCATGGTGAATGGTGCTGGGTGGTAACAGTTTGTGCTGGGTGTGTCCTCTGTTGGTGCGCTGGTGGCGTTAGTGCGGCACTGTGGTGTTGTAGGGTAGTGCTGTGCCGCCCGTCTGACCGCACAGTCTTGTTCCACATGCACGGGACTGAACACACAATGCACCTGGGCACGTCATTGCACCCTTTATGCGCTGTGCCGATGCTTCGCTGTTGCGGGGAGGAAGCGTTGAGAGGGCCAAATCAAGTACAAAACAGCACTGTAGTAGTAACACGGGGACCAGGTCGATTCAAGTGATTCAAATACCACACTTGAATTGAGGTTTGAATCACGGAGGCTCTGATGGCTATACCAATGGGGACAAGGGCGGGGGTTCCTGCTTGCTGTACCACAGGGAGGGTGAATAATATCTAGTAGGCAGTTTGCACAATGGCTAGGCCGTTTTATCAGACGCCTACGGGTCGCAGAATGTTACGAAAGGACACTTCGCCACACTGTGGTGTTTGAATCACAAATTGAATCAGCGCTGGCGGCGACAGCACACCGAAACTGTTACTTTTCTGTTGAAGGCCGTGCAGGTTGCTTTTGAAAGGCATTGTTTTTGATGAGACAAACAAACGGGGAGTCCAATAAGCCACAAAGGCAGCGGACCAGCCCACAAGAGGAATAAAAATCATGCCTTTGTCCATACCACCGGGCTCCCGATTCAAACATGATCTAAAAGTGGTTCAAGTCTATTCAAACACCGCCGCTGAATCACATTTGAATCAGTTTGAATCAGGGGACTATGTCCGATGCCATCACTTCTGGCACCATGGGAGGTGCACTCTGATGAGGATGTAGGCATCCGCAGTGACACAGGATGGTACAAGCGAGTACTGGACGCCCTCCATGTTGAGGTAAGCACAAGTGTGCCCTATACCCACAGGTCTAACCATCCTTGCGAGAGACAAAACTGTGTGGTGGAACAGAACCTGCGAATCCTGATGAAACAGGAGCGTACTAAAGATTGGGTATGCCTAGTGCCCTGAGCAGTGCTGACAATGAACTCACAGAGGAGCTCTTCTACAGCTTTCACCCCCCACGAGCTGTTTCATGGAGGACAACCTGCTTGGTTCTTCAAAACCCCCTTTCCTGAGGACCTCAAGAGCCCCGTTGGGGATTGGCTGGAACACAAGCAGTCAATGGCTAACCAGGCTGGGACTAACCAGAGACACATCAGTGAACGTGAACTGAGGCGACGAAATTGCCTACGGCGACCCACCAGTTTCAAGCTTGGTGACCTTGTTTTGGTTCACCATTCACGACTACCCTCATGGCCTCGTAACTGCCTATGGGACCCTTATTTTGTGCCCTTTCATATCATCAGGATAGATGGATCTAGGATCCATGTCAGGTGCAGTCCACGTCTAGGTGGTGAACTGCTTTGTGCTCCTAAACAGTTGAGGCACTACCACTCCCCCGATGACTTGTCCTGCGATGAGTGGCGCCTAAGCGACAGTGAGCTTGAGCGTATCGACCTGGAGAATGCTGCCAACCCTGGGAAGGCAGATGAACTCGAAGAAATGACTGCCGATGAGATGGCAGTCGATGGCTACTACGTGGTTGCAGGTATTGCCCGCCACGAGTATAAACAGTGCTGGAAATTCCTTACCCTGTGGGACGGATATGGGCTATCTGAGGCGACCTGGGACCCCATTTCCGCCTTTAAACAGCCAGATGGGAGTATCAACCCCATCTTTTGTTCCTACCTCGTTGAGAACAACAAGCGGAGGGGCCTCCACGAGATGGGGAAAGGCCGTGTGCAGGCTGCGATCGCCTCTGAAGGGTATCTGTCGGACGTGGAAGTCAGATTGCACAGTATGCACATGCATGATCAGATATTGATAACAAGAACGATGAGCATGTTGAGGAAATTTTAATGAAGCAATGATACATGATATGTTGTGGAGGGTGTGGAAAAGTAGGATTAAATGAATCATCCGTCTTTCGTGCTTGGTCTGCTTTATTACGTTTTTAGCCATTTTCGCGTCACCGTTCTATGTCCGAAATTGAGCCGGGCAGTGATGGACAAAAGCAAAAACACTCCTTCTCCTTGTGTTGAAGCTAGCAGCGCAAGGACAGGGAGGGTGCATTTGGCAAGATTAGCGACACAGGGTGCAAATAGCATAAAATTGAAATATTCATAACCCGGGCCTATTGTATGGGATTTTGACAAATTTCAGGGCAATTTTGGTCAATTTGGGGGTGTTCTCTCTATTCTTGAGCTTGAAACGGCGGCTGCATGAGCTGAGATTCGTCAAATCGAAAAGTGATGCTAAATCAAATTGACGGCGGTTTTTCAATTGTACGGCAAGACGGAGCTTTTAGAATAATTTATCAATCTGGTCTTAGATCGAAATGTCGTGCACCGTAGCCAGACCCCACTTTGGACAGTCAAAATGAAGGATCGCAAATGCCAGTGACTGCGAAATGCATGCGTGCACAGCAAAAAAATAATACGGCAAATAGATTTCTTGAAATTTGGGGCCTGTGGCTTATTTATAGTGTTGCTCGGCACCTTAACTTTGCTAGGGCAACTTTAAATTGCAACCTTAGCTTATATCGAATTAGCGGGTGCTGGTAAAGAGGTTAAAACCTTGTAAAGGTCCTAACTTTGCAAAACAGCCATGATTAATCAAAAGAAATATGACGGTGCGAATCAGTTCCCCGAGGCTGTCATTTAGAGGGGCTGCATCGTACACTTTTGAGGTATGTTTCGTTGCAGCGCGCGGATTGTATATAAGGGCATAAGGACTGCTTTTAGAGGGGGGCGGGGCCCCATTCCCCGGCCCCCCAATTAAAAGCCTGAGATGGGGGGGGAGGTGAACGAGGGACAGTTACTAACCCGTGCAGAGACTCTGTCCCAGCAGAAGAAGAAAAACTAATCTCCTTGTACCTATCTATTTACTGTTTTCTAATCTCCCAGGGGTGGTGTGCACCCTTGTGCAGATAGCGAGGCCTACTCAGTGTGTGCCAGGACAGGCTCAGGACTCCTCTAGAGCACCAGTTATGGTCAATGAACTAACTCCCACATTCAATCGGGTTCGGCGCTCCAGACAACTACACATCCGCTACTTGCGGAGCCCTGCTCCTGCCCTGGCTGTGCCCTGCAGCCCCATGCCTGTGCTTACCAGCGTGAACCAGATGGCCGCTTATCAGGTTTGCAGCCACCAAGCGAGTGTGTGCCTTGTTTACCACGTGTTGCATGGGATGTGTCCTAATGTTATGACCTTGGGGAGCCAAAGAAGAGCGGTGGCTTTCTACTCCAGAGGGGAATGACAAGCAAGGTGCTGTGAAGCAAGGTGTGTCCACCCTCCTTCAAGACAACCGTGCCCACAGTGAGGACCCCTAACTGGTCCGGACCCATGGGGTTCTGGCCTGCTTGGCGATGTTACCATACCCCTAAGTGTGCTACGTATGTCTGTCTGTGTCTCACTTCACTCCCCTGGCGTGGCTCACGAGAAGCGGGCTTCGCTGACGTCCGACCGAAGGTCCTAATCAGGTACTATCACCAGTCCTATGGCGCCCAATTTCTATGCTGACGCCTATCCTTCGGGGAAGCGGCAAAAGCCCTACCTACTAGAGGCGAGGAATGGCCAAGTGTGCTGAGGGCATACAGAACGCCCAATTTTCCAAAGGGCAAAAGCTAATACACACTCCCCAGCCTGCGAGGAAAAGCACGCGGAGCAGGTGACACCACTACACTACACTCACTAATGCCAGCACCAGCCTTCGAAGGCAGGGTGAGCACAACCGCACTCAGTCCCTGCCAGATTTGCTGACCCTAACCCCTACACACGCTACTGGATGGCCATGGCAAACATATCACGAGCCCTATTGGCTCCCCTGTGAGATTGCAAGGGACGCCCTCGCGCCCGTCCCCTGACAGGGTGTGGAGGGATGGAGTGCTGCGTGCACGGCGTGTAGTAAGGGTTTTCCATGAAGAAGTCGTTCACTGACCCATTTTGCTCGTGTGATCTGCGCCCTTTTTACCGTGGGTGAAAAATGGGAAGTCGCCGAAGGCAACTGCTGCTGCACCACATCACCCTTGACCATTTCCCACCTGAGAGCAAAGGCGGATGCAGGAGTGTTACGAGCGGAGGAACCTGACCAGCCTCGCTGTATTATACAGGTCTTCGGCTGGAAAATAATACGCTGTCTCAGAACAGCCCTGCAAGCAAGCAAGCTTAAGGACTCTACCTGTTGTCTTATACAACGTAGGTCGGAGCCTTGGGTAGCCTAAGCAGGGGTCATACCGTGTGCATGAAACCAGAGCGAGTGGTCAGGAGTAGAGGTCGCAGTGGCATGGGCAGCAACATTGCTTGGCACAGAAGACATAACGATAGTATTGACTGAATAGTATCCTGCAAACAGATATGGTACACATAGCCAATGAAATACCTGATATGCACATATGAGAAATCCACCCTATCATTAACTAATTGATATAACTACTAAACATCCAAGATTGCCTTATCTATCCCACATGCTATGTTCCTAACAAGGAAATGGAATATGATATACCCTATCCCATATATATCCTATATATAGGGCGATATAATGTTCCCTTAGGGGTAATATACCAGGGTAGGGTTGTGACCTGCTTCACCCTCCCACTTAGGACGACTGCCACGGGCAGGAAGTACATGCCCAAGGGGAACGTAGCAGTCACAAACAGCAGCAAATGGCAGGTGAGCAGGATTCCCTCACATAGGGAACTAACCTACGCAGGCAATCTCGGAGCCGGCCGCACAGCCGCTGAAGTAGCTCCGATCAGTGGGAATCCAACCACCGCCGGAATCCAGAAATTCACGAACGGGATCCCGCAGGTCCCGCAACAAGTAGTAGGCGAAATTTGGCTGACCTCAGGTGACCAACCGCGGCACCACGCGAGACCACGGGACACCGCACCACAGCGTGCCACAGTGCAACGCGCCACAGCACAACGCGACGCGACGCAGCACAGAGCGGCACAGCACGACACAACTGACCCTAACCTGAGGGACTAACCGAAGCCAGCCACCGCACACCCTGGAAGGCGCCGCGCCAGCACGCCACACACCAGCACCGCAGGCCACACACGGGGCCACAGCGCGCCTGGCGACAACGGTGGCGGACCACCCAGAAGATTACAGCCGGCACCGCAGAGGGGAAAGGACACGAACAACCCCAGCCCCCTAACCCAAAACCACGAGCAGCCGCCTGGCGCAGCCGCCCAGCCGGCAGAGCCAGGACCAAACCCGGCAAGAAGGGGCGCCGAGCCCACCGTGTACATAGCCCACCCGACCCATGGGGCCGGAACGCAGCCACACAGAACGCAACTGAAGACAGCAGCCCGGAAGACAACACTGAATGCAGGCCAGTGCGTGCGCCAGCCCAGGAAGGCAGAGGGAGGAACAGGCAAGCCCCTCCCCCAAAAAAAAGGAGGGGGGAGGGGGGAAAGGCACGAAAACAGCCCACAGCCGCCAAACCATCCGCCAACACCACCACAGGCGGCCAAACCCGCCCCCAGAAGGCACCTAAGACAGGACCCCAGCAGAGGCACAGGGGGACCACCCACCCAAAACCGGCAACACCAAGCCAGTAACAGTGGCCCGCGGGGAAAAGGGACACCGAAACAAAAAAAAAAAAAAAAAAGAGAGAGCCACCAGCCCAGCCCGAAAGAAAGGGGATGGAGGGATAGGAACCAAAAAGCCCGGAAAAAAAAAGAAAAAAGAAAAAACAAAAGCGCAAAAAACACACCCCGACAACCCAGCCAAGAAGGGCTGGGCACAGCGGAGACCCGGGCCCAACACACACGCCCACACCGCACGCCGGAACCGGAAACGGCGGGAGGGCAAGCGGGGCGCCCACGAAACCACACACGTCCCAACAGCAGGCTGAAACCGAAGCCCAACCACGAACACCACAAACAGCCGACACTAGAGGGACAACACCACAAACCGTGCCCAAACATACCCACCCAAGACCCCAGCCAGGACTGGCGGGGTTAACAGATCCCACACCCAACCGCCAACCGGACCCAAACACAAACGCCGCACAACAGTAAGAAAACCCAGTGCCCACAGCCCGGGCACTGAGGCAGCCCGTGCCATGCAGGTGACCCGGCCAAACGAGATCCGGAGACCGGGAGTAAGGCTGCATCCTAAGGCCTGCGCTGCTTTGGGACTCGAGGCGGAGCGTGCGACACCGAAGCACCTCGGAACCCTAGTACCAAGAACGTGCATGCATGCCTTGGGAACGGGATACGCCAGGAAGTCCGGTGAACCCCTAGGGTTCCGCCCAAAGGAGGGGACGTGCGCAAGCACGGGGGCAAACCCTCCCGGCGAGACAAGCATGTCACGCTGGCGGCAATCAGCCATCCCGGCGTTGCCCGGGGCCGCTTTGTTGGGGGCCAACAGTCAGGTCTAGCGGGAAGTAAGCCGCCTCCCCTCTTCAGGCGCGGAGCCTCTTCCTGTTCGTCACAGGGGCGACGCCAGGGGGAACCATGGGGCGCCTCTCAACGACCGAGTGCACCTACCTACCTACCTAGGCGAAATTCGCGAGCTGTTGCGCGCGGAGTCTGGTCCCCGCGTGTCGCATAAGGCATAGTGGGGTCCAGCAGGTAAAAGTGGTATTTTTATCAGAATGAAAGCTAAAGGCAAAGTAAAACTACACTTTTAAACAATTCCGAAGGTAACGGTACATGCAAAACGGTGCAACGCGACAGTGCCAAAATTTTACTTTTGACAAAGAAAAGCCAGCAACAGCGCCAGAAGGGTCCGACACTAGCTTAGGACAGTGCCTGCTAAAGGGAACAAGTGGGGAAACAATGATAGAGGTCAGCGATGCATGACTGACTTGTACTCGCCACTGCCTTGTGCATGCTTAGGCCACTTAACAAACACGGCCACAATGGCCGACCGTGCGCGCGGTAGCTCACTAACTAGAAGAAAGAGGCCACGATGGCCTCAGGGTGAAAGAGCCGCTGAAAACACTAGGCACAAGGAAAAACAGGGGTACGATCCCCACACCTTCCACCTTCGTGCTGTAGACAGTTTAGGAGAGCTTGTATGTGCTTGATATTGCTTGATGTGCTTGATGTAACGCCTGTAGTAACGGGTGAGTTCTTGCTTGTAAGATGTAAGCTTCCTTGCCGACTTGCTCGCAAACACTCAGACAAGGCCTAGTTAAAGGCCCACTTGTAAACTGACCAGACACACAAGAGAGATGAACGTTTGAGGTGTCAGTGGAATGGAACGGATGCATAAATATATTGTGAGGCACCAGAAGCCAGCCACGGTTGTGGCTGCATGTTACGGGCACGGCTCAGCCAAGGGTCGTGTCCGTGTGGATGCTCAATGTAGCATGTGTGTCACACGTGATGCATCACGTAGGGGGTAAAGGAGGAGGTACGTTGATGGGACGAGGGTATGAGTAGACACAATTGAATAGACAAATCTCATAACCATATAATAATAACGTGACCTCACTTCTAACCCTCCACCTAGGAGCCATATTACGTATATATATATCACATATACACATAATAGAGCGATCCACGCTGACAAACACAAGACATGGTTGTGCGCGCACACCCATTGGCAGGGCCTGGAGGCACACACTCGCCCGGAGGGCTTCACAGGGTGTGGGTCTCGCGGTGGTGGCCCTGGAACACATGTTACCACACGCTCACACACACAAGATCTCCCACAAAGCACTCATGTACATACAACAAACGGTAAGCATACTCACAATAGAACACGTGTATAGATATGCCACCTTGTTGCTTGGTGTTCGTGTGTGTGTTGGGGGCGTGGGTATAGACACTTAGGTTAGCTTGAGCGTTACCTTTGTCGGTGGGTGTGTTACCGGCGGGCAGTAAGGAAGGGGGTCACCTCCGTGTGCAAATGAGTGGAGGTTGCCCGTACTGTCCTGCTGGTATATCAGCCCACCCAGCTCCCCGGGGGCACAATGACACGCCCTGAAGGAGCCTTTTACTCCCCCTACCCCCATACGCAGTGTATGACGGTGCATGTTTACACCTCCGTGTGTAAACTTGCTAAGATGTACAAGGTTACAAAACCCAAAGGTAGGTCAACCTGGGTCTTGCTTGATCGGGGGGCGGGAGAGAACCCATGTAATAGGTAACCATATACTCCTGTAATTAAAATAACCGCATGCACACACACACATGATCAGACGGACACGGGGCAAACCAGATTTTGGTTTTTCACGGAGAGGGAGGTCCGTGTGTGTTGTGGAAACCCAAGTCCACGCACGGGCCTCCACAAAAACATGCCACGCCCATATCCCAGCCCATTTGGTTGTGTATTGGGATAGAGGACCCCTCGGGTGTTGTGGAAATCATAGCCCACTCGCGGGGAACTCTAGAGAAAATAGCAACATACATATCCTCTAATAAATATATGCATGTGCACACTCGCCCTTTTCATCATGTTGTTTGTTCCCTCTCGTTGCAGGCAGGAATATCCCCCGTAAAATTCATCAAAGACATGAAGAGCACACCGAGCCAGCATGCGGCCCCGTGCAATGGCAATGGAGGGTACCCACTCCCAACCCGGGCACACATAGCGACCGGGGATAAATACCCAGGTTGCGGGGATGGCCCAAATCCGCAACGCCACCCTTTGGCTTTGAGGACCCCACCCACTCATGGAGTGACGGGGCAAAGGCACCCATTGCAATTCATATTAGAATACTTGTATTGTAGAGGACGACCTCTCCCTGTAGGCCTAAGTCCTCGCCGTATGTAGTGGCAATTTTGCACGCCACGAAATTGTTTCCACGTAATGTGAGCCACTAGAGCACTTCCTACCTTGTATACCTACCCTCGTGTGGACAAGGGCAAATCGGTGGAAAACCATCACGCCCAACACAAAAAAGGGAAAATGGGTTGTACCCGCCAACCCAACGAAGTTTTCAAGCCTTCGCCATTTTGAGCAAATGTTTTAGCTCGTTGGCTTGGGTTACGGGTCAGGGACGGTTCTGGTGTCGTGTTTTCCGTACCGGGTGGCACTCCAAAACCTTGCAAGCACCACCATGCGCACAACCCGGTAGATTCTTTGGGAAGTGCTTGCCACGTTGTTAGCACCCTGGACGGGGGGCGTCATCGAGGGAAAGACTTTGTCCTGGTGGTGGTAGGAGTGCCCCAGTAAGACCCAAGGAGAGGGGTTTGAATGGTATTAAGACCCCCGGAAGAACACGTCCCACTTCGTCCCCAGGCTATATGCCACGCCACCCCACCCCAAGGACTCTCAAGCCTTTAGCGGTGAGAGAGGGAGACGGTGGATTAAACCTGCGGTACCCACCGCCCTGCTCCAGGGGAGATTTTTGTAACCGAGGAGCGCGCGGTGCATGCACACATTCTTTCCTGTCTCCCACCGCTTCTCGCTCTCTGCTCCCTTCCCGGAACAGTAATGTATCCCATATTGGTTAGGGTTTTCTTTTTGTGGCACGCTCATGAGAGCGGTCCACCAAGGTGGGCAAGGATGTCAACGGTTTGGGTGAGATTCTGTTTCCGCAAGTAATCTCTCCAGACTTGATTGTAAGACGGTAGGAAGGTTTCAACGGGTTCCTTGCTCTCCCAATCCTAGGTATAACCCTCCCAGCGCACCTTGAAGAGAAATCTCTTGCAGTGAGTACGGTGAGCTAATATTTTCTTGACATTATAGCTGTCCTCCTCAAACTGGGAGGGCACTCTAGCAACCTCCTCCCTGTGATTTAGAGGCACGGGGGAGCGAGAGAGTTGACAGTCTTCATTAAACAATCCACGTGGACGTCAACCAACCTCCTTTGGTCTACTGGAATAACAGAGAGGTCGTGTGCCTTCTTGGCCACAACCTCATAGGGCCCATCCCAATAGGGGCAAGTCTTATCGCCAAAATTTTCGCGTTGGCGCCGGACCCTTACACGTTCCCCTATTGAGAAATTGGGGGACATCCTCCTCCTCTTATTATACTTATGAGCCATTGTCTCTTGCACTTGAATCGTAGCCCGTATGTGCAAGAGGAATAAGCTCCTCACGCCGTTGGAAGTAGTGAGCGGCATCTTGGGCAACCCCCTTAGGCTCAGCAAGAGGAGGCCCCTTAGTACAGTTGTGTTTATCAAACACAATCTTGTTAGGTGTATAACCTGAAGGACCTGTAGTCTCATGCCACGCTCGTACAACAGCGGGCAAATCATCTACCCAATTTTTGCCTTTCTTCAAGGTAAGGGCTTTAGCAACGGCACGCCTTAGCTGCTTGCAAGTATTTTCGGCTTTGCCATTACCTTGGTGCCTACCACTGAGACACATAGTCGAGCGGGCACCAATCTTAGAACAAAGGGTTTGGAAATATTGGCTCACAAATTGTGGCCCACGGTGGGAGCATATTTCTCGAGGGGTCCGAACCTATCCACCCAGCGCTCTATTACCAAATGGGCCGCTCTTTTCCCCGTTAGCCCTTCATCCTTGTTTTCATGACAGGGTTCAGGAATAGGGATCGCGATGAGGTAGCCGGAAAGCCGGCATACACATAGGAGCATTCGGTCATACACCTCTCGGTCATGGGGGGGGGAAGGGTAGTGAAACACATCAAGCGCTATGGAGTCCATGGGCTCCATAGGTATAGGCATAGGGGTCATGTACCCTTGCTTGCGTTGGTGTCATGCCAGTGAATGGCACATGAGGGACACGTTTGACATTGCAGTTCCACTGCTTTGTACAACCCCTCACCTTCCACGCCATGGTTAATTTCCTTCCAGTGTTTTTCCACACTGGGGGTAGTTAAGTGAAGTGCATCATGGTGTTCGGCCACCAAACGATGCACTGGCGGCGTAGAAACACACCACCGTCCATTACCGACGAGCTTGTTATCCACCAACCTCGCTCCATCTTGGAAGCTTCCAGTCAAGGCATCTCGCCACATTTTTTTGTAGCGTTGACAATTTGGGTAGTGTTTAGCCCAATTTATCTCAAAAACATTGGGAGCATCCTCCCCATGTATAGGAGTTGCTTTCTTGTGGGACTTCCAAGTTTTTGTTATCTTAACAATTCGCTCCAGTCTCCGAAGCGTTCTCTTTTGCTTCGTCCCCCCCCGAACTGGAGCCGAAGCAAAAGGGGGTGGATCACACGCGGGTGCCCCTTGAGCCCGAGGCGCCGCTTTAGACCTAGTAACAAGGGGCGCCACAACCGCCCTAAATACAAGTAGCCGGGCGAGAAGTTCCTCCTTCCCGGCCGCCATCATGTCCCGCACATCCCCGGCCGCTTCGCCCGTCTCATGTATGGACACATCACCCAACGCCGGGTTAGCAGGGTAAGCCCAACGGGACAAGAAATCACCCACGGGGTTCACAGACCCCGGAATGTAAACCACATGGGGGTCGAATTTAGAGAACAACTCATGCCAACGTGCTTGGCGCGGAGAGGGACCCCCCACGGTTTTGAGGTCCTCGGGTGGCACCACAGGGCCCCCTCCCCCCGGAACGCACCCCAGCGTGGACACGCCACGCCACCGGCTACACGTCCCACATGCGCCGCCACGGAGCAGGCGGCGGACACCGGCTCGTCACCTGGCCCACAGACCCGCCCGACGCCCCGCAGGAGGCCGAGGAAGTGCTTGGCCTCATGACCAAGCAAGTGTTCGAGCTGAAGGACACCGTCCCCACGTCCAAGCTCGACGTCCCAGCCGCCCGTGAACACCCCTGTGATTGCACCGGGCCACCTGCCAGTACAGCAGCCCCAGGGCGCACCTCCCCAACGGGGACAACCCAATGCCCGGCGCCGCCAAGGTGCGAAGAAGCGCAAGGCCCCTGCATAGGCCAAACCCGAGCCCAAGCCAAAAGACAAGCCGAAGAGCTGGACCGAAGAGGAAGCCGCTGCCCTGTATCCCGAGTACGCCATCGGTACCCGGGGCCGGGACCGCCATGACGCCCCCTCTCGGCCGTCATGGGGCGGCGCGAGGGAACCAGAGGGCCCTCCCCACTCCCCCCCCCCTCCCCCTCAGGCCCAAGAGTGGACGGAGGCAGACCGAAGAAACGGCTGCCCCGCACCCCCCTCGAAGAGGCCGCTGCACCCGGGGTGAGGGGGCACCACGGCCAACGCACGCGCCCGCACGCCCTGCCACGACGGCCCAAACGGAGCGGCCCCCTCAGAGGCCGGCCCGGGGAGGATGGGGGCGCGAACCAGGGCGAGGGGGGTTCCCCCCCCCCCCCGCCGCACTGACCCATTGGCAGCCTACGAGACCGCGCCCGACGCCCGCGGCCGCCCAGCAACCCCCGCGGCGCAAGTATACCCCGGGGGGGCACGCCGGAGACAACGGAGGGCAGGCCGACGCCCGGCGGGGGGGCCGGGGGGCAGGGGGGCGGCCCCCCCACCCCCCCCGCCCCCCCCTGCTCCCCCCCCCCAGCTTGGGAGCCACGGGAGCGATCCTCCGCCCCCCCAGAGCCGAGGGGACGCCCCCCCCTCCCCCAGAAGGGACCGCGGCACGGGGGGGGGGGGATGCGGCTGGACCTGCACACCGCGCGCCCCAGCGCCCCCAGCCGCCTGCTCCCGCGGGGGTCGCGGCCGACAGGCAAGCCCACACCAGCGCGCCAGAGCAACGCGCGGACCAAGCCTGGGGGCGGCGCACGGCGGCGCACCAGAACAGTATGGAGGCCGCGCCCCCCATGACCCTCCCATGACCACAGCCTACTCAGGGAGGACAGAGGGGGGGTTCAGGACTGCAGGGGCCCCCGGAGGAGCGGTCCACGGGCCGCCCCTCATCCCCCCCATCTCAGCGGGGGCCCCGCAACCCCGACCGCACGCCCACGCCGGAGGGGAGTGTGCTGCCGACACGAGGGGGGCCAGGATGGAGAACCGCGGGCCGCCACCCAGAGGGGGAGCAGGGAGGCCGCGGCGCGACGCCCCCCCCCACCCCCCCCACCCCCCCCCACCCGGCCCGCAAGCCGCGGGGGTCCCGGCCCCCACCCCCCGAGGCAGGGGGGCTGGTCCCCCCTCCCCCCGCCCGAGAAAGGAACCGGAGCACAGCCTGCCCCCCCCGCCCCAGCCGCCGGCTCCCACAGGAACCGCGGGAAACAAGCGAGCCCGCGCCAACGCGCCAGGACGCTGCACAGATCGCGCCCAGTGAAGGCGGGCGAGCACGAACCGGAGTGGTATGGGGGGCCACGCCTCCCATGGACAGAACGACGCCAGTGACCCCCACTCTGTTGCCTGCCCAGGGAAGGCAGAGGGACAGAACGAGGCAGAGCGACCCCCCGCCCTACAGGCCCCCCCCGGCCGCACAAACGGGAGGCACGGCGCACGCCCCCCCCCCCCCCCCCCCTCCCCGCCCTCCGGCACACGAACGCCGTGGACCCGCCCCGCGGCCCGCAGCCCCCACAGGGCGTGCAGGCCAGGGAGACAGTGTGGGGCCCCCACACCCACACGCCCGCGCCCACAGCACGTGGGTAGCGGACCCCAACTGCCCGCCCAGTGGGCGGGCAGTCGGGGGAGGGGGAGCGCCTGACCCCAGACGCCCCTCGCAACAGTGGAAGGCACCCCCCCCGGGGACGCCCTTCCGCCACCCCGACAAGCCCAAGCCGAGTAGGGGGGAACCGGGACCGGACCGCCCCCCCAAAAGCATGCCAGACAGAGCAAGGGACCGGGGCAGGACACGCGGAGGGGCACGGACCACGTGGAACGGCCCTACCAGCGCCCAGTGCTGGGACCGCGCGAGGTGCGCACGCCACACCACCCAGGGGGGGGGGGAGCAGACGCCGCGGGAGCGCGAGCGCACACGCACGCAAAGGGCACGCGGGGACTACCAGAAAGGCAACCGGACCGACGCACAGACCGTGTGGAATGGCGTACCAGCGAGCGAGGGTAAGGGACACCCGGACGGGACGGCCCGTCACACGCAGCGCGGGACACGCGGGGCGGGAAGGGGGAAACGGGAGAGACACAACACCAGGTACCGGCCCGAACCCCCCGAACCAGCCGCGAGCGCCGCGCACACACGGACGGGGCACTGCACCTGCGAAGGCAGTAGTGGCGCACTGCGCCACGCCCCAACCCCTAGGCTAGGCAGCTTCCGCGCCAGCCCAAGGGGTTCCCACTGGTGACAAGCCAGTAGCACGGGCACGGCGGCGCCGGCGCACCGGGCGACCACGCATTAGCGGGGCGACGCGGTGGGTAAGCGCCAGCAGCCACGGCTGCGAATTGATGCACTGACCGGGGAGTGGCGAAACGGGGAAGCCGGGGAAGGACGGGGCTCCGAGCCCTGTGAACCCGGAGGACTCCGCCACCAGGCAGGAGGAGCGTCTTGCAGGGCCCCTCACTAGGACCCGGTGGGGAGGATATCACCTGGCCCGACCAGGTGGCCCCTAGTACCCGCAAAATCAAACCTCAAACCTCAAATTTCACATCAAGCGCTATGGAGTCCATGGGCTCCATAGGTATAGGCATAGGGGTCATGTACCCTTGCCTGCGTTGGTGTCATGCCTGTGAATGGCACATGAGGGACACGTTTGACATTGCAGTTCCACTGCTTTGTAGAACCCCTCACCTTCCACGCCACGGTTAATTTCCTTCCAGTGTTTTTCCACACTGGAGGTAGTTACGTGAAGTGCATTATCGTATTCGGCCACCAAACGATGCACTGGCGGCGTAGGAACACACCACCGTCCATTACCGACGAGCTTGTTATCCACCAACCTCGCTCCATCTTGGAAGCTCCCAGTCAAGGCATCTCGCCACATTTTTTTGTAGCGTTGACAATTTGGGTAGTGTTTGGCCCAATTTATCTCAAACATATTGGGAGCATCCTCCCCATGTATAGGAGTTGCCTTTTTTTGGGACTTCCAAGATTTTTTTATCTTGACAATTCGCTCCAGTCTCCGAAGCGTTCTCTTTTGCTTTGTCTCCCCCCCCAACTGGACCCAGAGCCAAAAGGGGGTGGACCACACGCGGGTGCCCCTTGAGCCTGAGGCGCCGCTTTAGACCTAGTTACAACGGGCGCCACAACCGCCCTAGATACAAAGTTCTTCCTTCCCGGCCGCCATCATGTCCCGCACATCCCCGGCCGCTTGGCCTGTCCCATGTATGGACACATCACCCAACGCCGGGTTAGCAGGGTAAGCCCAACGGAACAAGAAATCACCCACAGGGTTCACGGGCCCCGGAGTGTAAACCACATGGGGGTCGAATCTAGAGAACAACTCATGCCAACGTGCTTGCCGCGGAGAGGGACCCCCCACCGTTTTGACGTCCTCGGGGGGCGCCACAGGGCCCCCTTCCCCCCGAACGCACCCCAGCGTGGCCACGCCACGCCACCCGCTACACGGCCCACATGCGCTGCCACGGAGCGAGCGGCGGACACTGGCTCCTCACCTGGCCCACGGACCCGCCCGACGCCCTGCAGGAGGCAGAGGAAGTGCTTGGCCTCATGACCAAGCAAGTATTCCAGCTGAAGGACACCGTCCCAGCGTCCAAGCCCGACGTCCCAGCCGCCCGTGAACACCCCGTGTTTGCACCGGGCCACGCGCCAGTACAGGAGCCCCAGGGCGCACCTCCCCAAACGGGGACAACCCAATGCGAAGAACGGCAAGGCCCCTGCACAGGCCAAACCCGCGCCTAAGCCAAAAGCCAAGCCGAACAGCTGGACCGAAGAGGAAGCTGCTACCCTGTATCCCGAGTACGCCATCGGTACCCGGGTGCAGCTGCCCTTCGAGTATGCCACGGCCGCGGGCCCCTCAAAGTGGATATTGGCCGCAGGGGAGGTCAAGCACTGGTACCGCGTCACCGGGGACCACCATGGGTTCAAGATCCACGTCAAGTGAGACCCAGCCACCCCAAAGGACAAGGCGGTGGGGCGCACCATCCAACTCTGGCGAGACCGAAACGGTCGTGAGATGGTCCCCATGCAGCTGTGCAACCCCGACACGGAGCACCTCACCAGCACCGAGTACACGGGCGAAGTCCACACTGCATGGCCCCTACCCCAGCCCCAGAAGCGGAACCGCAAGGCACCCGCAGCTCAGGGCGTCATCGACCTCCTCGACGCCTGACGGGGCCCGGGCCGGACACGGCCCGCCCCCACAACTGCTGGTCCCCAGAAACCGGCGCCTGCGGAAGCCCACGCCCGCATCAACATCCTCAACGAGCCCGCGGTCACCCACGACCTCACCAAGGCCGCCACACTGCAAGCCATGCCCGGGCCACACCCCCAGGGCGCAGACCTCCTGGGGTTCCTGGGGCAAGCCCACTGCAGAGCAGACCAGCCCGAGCCGGCACCGATCCTGGACCCGGAGGGGAAAAAATATATCGCCCACTGGCAAGGGGGGGTGCCCCTCTACCACAAGACGTCAGCCACGGTGTCTCGGAGCGTACGAGTGCGTGCGGCCCGGATGGCAGCTAAAGATGCTACTCACGCACGTCGCATTCGGGGAGGAGACCAAGGAGTTCCTGGACACCCTGAGCCTGGCGTACCGCCGCCTCTCCCTCCTGGCACCCACCATCATCATAGGCGACCTAAAGACCGCCCCCACCAACGACGACCGCACCAGCCCATCCACAGCCACTGACATAGCTGTCCAGGACGCCATGCACCAACTGGGCCTCACCCACCACACGGCTGGACTCACCTGCACACCCTCCCATTACCCCCACCAAGCCGGCACCCACCCCTCCCGCATCGACACATGCTACGGGGACCCAACCACGGTGCGCGTCCACGAGGCAACCTACGGGGACCTCCCGCCTGCAGGCACGGCCCACCTTCCCCTCTACATCAACCTCATCATCCCCAACCTACCCCCACCCGCCGCCACCCTGCCAGACGACACCCTCCCACCAGCGCTGCGGTTCCCGGCCGAGGACGACCACTGAAGCGGTACCCAGAACCCCATGGCTAGGTTAGGGCATACAACCGGTCTCCGGTCCACTAACCCCATGTACGGAAGGCGCCCATTGACGCCCGGTGCGAGCCCGGCGGGAGCGTGCTCCGTGCCGTAAAGCCCCGCATCGGCAGCCGATGCACCGCCAGCGGAGATTTGTATATCAGAATATCAGGAATCAACAGGGTTTTATTTTCATATTGTTTCCGTCAATTTTTATGCTTCCGTTCTGATATTCACTGTTTTGACTGCTGCCGGTTGGATCGCGACTTTACCGTAACCGCCAGTTTAACTGTTTATAATGGAAATTTTAACGCAATCCGTCACGAAGGCTCCAAAGCCTTCAGGAACTGCATGGACGCTTCCGCAATTTTCACATCTTACACTCGCAACCTTAATCCGAATTTTTCAGGATGTCGAAATCGGATCTTCGACTTCGACATCCCCGCACTTGATTTGACCTCTCCCGAGTGGACCTACGTGCTTCCCTATGCAGGAATCAACTTTCCTTTTATCCTGCCCTCCATTTGTTTTAAAGATATGGGCAAAACAAAGTTGATTCGTGAGGCCACTTGTGAAGGTCATATCTCGTGTTGCTTGCGAGGAATGACAATAAGAAAACGTGCGATGTATTCACAATACTCCCGACGTAATTCAGGGAGCATTATATGCCTTGCTTTTCCACACGTGCGCGCTAGTGTAATGGATCATGGTCAAGAGGGTAGAGTTTGCGTTATAACTCTTTGGCCATGATATTGCGTGCGTTAAGATAACTTTCGAGTGTAGCGCGCAAGTGTTGGTGTTGCATAGGAACTCTCTTTGAGTTCCTATGAGCGATTCACACAAAGTTATGCCCTTGGAGGGGCATGACATATCGTGGGGCGAGCTACCTTTTTGGGCAATATGTGGTATGTGCCATGTGTTGTGTTGCGTGCCCATTTGGCGGGTCCATCGCTCCAAGACAAACCCGCCAATGGACCTCATATTGTGCAAGCCCCTTCTCCATACTCCCAACAATCAATTGCAAGCCTAACCTTCGTGAAGGGGAGCTTGTGTGGTGATCCTGAAGCGATGCGTTGGGAGCAAGGTGTGTGTTTCACAATTTTCCATATTTTCATGTGCCCACTTGGGAAGTAGCGCTCGTAACCTTTCAAGGCGCCCCAAGTGGAGCACATATGTGGGATCGAAGGTCATTGGTGTCAAGTCATTGTGTTTAGAAGAATTAGTTGATTGCACGATCCAAGCCGAAGATATTATAATATAATTGTGCACCTTTCAATGCACTTTTATGTGTCTTTGTGCCAATTTTGCCGTTTTTGGCTCGTCATGATGTCAAGTGGCGACCGTATATCTCAACGTTGCGCTCAATTGACATCATGACCCAAGTATGTCTTGGGGGTACATACTTCGGTCCCCAACATATCTTGGACCCAGCGGATAACTCCTCTTCAGCTTGGCATACCGTGGCCGCCATGTTGGCGATTTGGGACTATCCCAAATCATGGGCTCACTTGGCGACCCTGCCATTCCCAAAATCGGAGGAGTTGGGCGACGCCCAAAAGATATGTAGGACACATAGGACTTGATACCAATCCTATGGCACACTCTGGTCCGAGTCGGGCATGTGCCTCATTTGCCCCAACCATGAGTGTGCGCATTTTTGGCCATTTTGAGCAACTTTCCACTTTTGCTGCCCGCCGTGCCCCATGTTCTAACCTTCGTGCACGCCGGACGCATGGACCAATGGACCATATATGACATGGGTGTTATGGGTAAGGGTCCCCATGGTCCACACACCACGTGGGCGAAGCGGAGCCACCTTCGTTAAGGTGCTAGCCCAAAGTGAGTGTGGGCAATTTTGCCATTTTGGCATTTGTGGACCCAATTGGGATCGTCACCACGCCGAGTAGCATGGGGATCTGTGGGAGCCAAGGGCATGGGAGTCTCTGTTGGACTCCCGGTGGATTGCGTATGGAATGGCGAATCCGATCTCCAAGCCGGCGTGGAGATATACTATTGGGGGCACACCAAATTTAGGCTCATTTCAGGCAGCCAAAATGACCCCATTTTGGGACCCCAATTTCCCCCTTCCGTGTGGTCAATTGGCGGCCCCATTTCTCTATGCCCACAGAGAGCCCTGACCTAATCCCAAGTTGTACACTCAGATATGAGTCCTAGGTCCTGCCTCCTACCCTGTGAGCCATTGGCCTTACCTTGGCCGGGCGAGCCACGCGTGGGAATGACGCCAATTTTGGTGATTTTGGGCATCATGACCCCACTTGACTCATCCGTGTTGCCCTGATGCCGGGACCTCAGAGGGAACCAGGTTGGGTGAGGGCTCCAGGGAGTTCGTACTCGAAGGGCAAAGGGTCAGTTGCCTCGTCCCTACCTGTGGCGGGTCCGGACGAGGGGTCAATTATGGAGATTTTTGAGCTAATTTCAGTTTGGGCTGAAACAGCCCATTTTCAGCTACCAACTCCTGAGGGATAATGGCGGGGCCATATCTCTGGCTCAGAGTGGAGTTGGGACCTGCCGTTAAGGGAGCATAGGGCGACTGTCGGTTGGCCTTGGAGTCCCTTGGTTCCCAGGAACTCGCCTGTGGCTGGGCGGTACACCTCCCCTATTGGCAGGGTTTCAGGGTCCGGATTGAGCAGGGCATGGGTTGTGTTTGAGCCCCCGCCCCCACCAGCCGCTGAGAGGGTCGGACCTGGGATTGGGATACAAGTTAGGATAGAGTGTCTATTGTCCTGTGATGCCCTTACCCCAGTCCAGTCTTAACCCCATGTGTACATATCCTGATGTGTTGCTGTACATACTTCCGTTCCCTTGTTGCAGAGTGGCAAGGATCCTGAAACGCTTTGTCACATGACACGAGCGTATTGATGCCCTTGTGAGCGTAGTGCCTTGCCTGCCTGCTCACCTGTGCGTGTCACCGCAGCGTCCCGTGGCCGGCCCTCCACGGGAACGCGTCAAAAGCGTTTCACCGCCGCGGGGCTACCCAGCCCTCGCGTGCCACTCGGGGCCACCAACCCCGAGCAGCGCGGCGCAGCTCGCAGCTCGCAGCGCAGCGCAGCGTCTCGCAGCGCAGCGCAGCGGCTCGCAGCGCCACTCAGCGACAGCGCCGAGTTCGTCACGGAGCCCGCAGCGCCGTCCAGAGCATCGCCCTGACCGCGCAGCAACCGTGAAAGCGGTGCCCAGATCAGGACTCCTGCATCAGCCCCATCGGCCGACCCGGAGTCCCATCGGCCGACCAGTAAGGCCGCGTCAACCACCTCCACAACCACCGGCTGCCAGCACCAGCCGCACTTCCAATCCAGTGCTGCAGCACCCGCCTCAACAACCACAACCAGTTCGTTGAGTTGAACGAGTGCATATCAAGGACCTCAAGACCAACTACGCCCCCGCTGCCATGGTGAATTGGCAAGAAGCAGGCAGGACGTGGCCGCGGCCCCACCCCCATGCAGCGAACCTACTGCGTGGGTTGGTATGGGACCAGCACTACAGCCACAGCCACCCCCAGTGCGAAGGCGGCATGCCCCGGAGCTTCGAGCTCCGCACGGACATCGCCCCCGACCGCCTGCAGGCCGTGGAGGACTGGCTGCGGGCGGAAGGATTCGCCTACCGCCACCAGCAGAGGCGCTGGAGGACGTGGACCCGGCCGGACAGGCCTGGCGAAGGCCTGCGCCCCGACGGGATTGAGGAGGACGAGGAGCCCAACGTGTACCCGTCGGGCGCCTCGATCAACGTCTCCATGTGGGATCGAGAAGAACTTCCCGGAACCGGGGAGCGAGCGCAGGCTGCAGGGCAGCAGCAGCGCGTCTCCGGGGAAGGAGAAGCGGTCCGCCGGGGACAAGAAGCGGGACCGGAGGTGGCGGGAGTACCAGGAGTCCCTGGCCGCCGAAGCCGCCCACGGCGCCAAGGGCGGTCACCACCCCGGCTCCACCACCCTTGGCGACTACATCCAAGTCGCCAAGCAGACCAAGGCCAAGCCCCGTCCGCTGCTCCTGAGGCCCCAGCAGGCCCCAGCAGGCCCCAGCAGCGACGTGGAGTCGGCCCACCGCGGGAGGATGCCGGCCGACCAGGCCAGCTCCAGCAGCAGCGCCGCTCCCGCCCAAAGGGACGTGGCGCGCGCCTGTGAGCGCGCCTGTGGGGTGCCCTGCAACCTTCGGGTTGCCCAGCAACGGGCCAAGCAGCAGAACGCTGCCGTGGAGGGCGCCGTCGGCATCGCCCATGAGGAGGCCACCGAGTGGGGCAGAGGCATGGCCTACCACGCCTCGAAAGTGGCAGCCATCGCGGCCGGTCTCACGGCTGCGGCCGCCCATGAGGCAGTGGCTGCCCGGATCAGGGCAACCGACGAGGAAGCCCGCCGGACGCAGGAGGCCATTGCCTGCAAGGAGGCCGAGGTGAAGGCGCTGGAAGAGGCGCTTGCCCAAGAGAGAGCAAAGAAGGAGGCGGAGGAAAGGGCCCACGCCGAAGCGACGGCCAAGGCCCAGGCGGACGCCGCCAAGAAGGAAGCCATCGAGGCCGCGCGACGGAAGGTCGCTGAGGAGAAGGCCAAGACGGAGGCGGAGCTGGCGGCGTTGGAAGCGCAAAAGGCGCGGCTGCAGCAGGCCCGGGAAGCCGAGGCGGCTCGTGCTCGGGAGGAAGCCGAAGTGCGGGCTGCCGCAGCGACCGCCGCCGCAATGGAGGAGGCAGAGGCCAAACTCCCCCGCGAGACTCCCCCGGGAGGATCACGAGTGGAGATCCTTCGAAAGCTTTTCGAAGGGGACGCCTCCTCCAGGATGACGTTGGACGAGGCCGACACGGGCAGCAGTGGGAGCAGTGGCCCCACCGCCCGTCGACGGAGGAAGGGCAAGGGGAAGACCCCCGAGAGGCCGCGGAGGCCAGCGGGTGGACACCCCCACGACAGTGACCCCTTCTTCACCGCCAGTGACGGGGATGAACGAGGCCGCCGACATCGCCAAGTGGTGGCTTGGACGGGCGGAGGAGGCGGAGACGTCCCGATGGAACCGGAAGGTGAGGGTGAGGATCTCCCTCCTCCCTACCGGAGCTCGGAGCCTTCCGAGACCGAGACGCCCAGGTGGGGCGAAATGGACGAGGATGACGACATGGACTTCGGCACCACGAGGAGGCGCCTATCACCGGACCCACCGAGGCGACCCGGCAAAGACGCACCGGGACCCCCTGGCGGAGGACCATCAGGACCCCCTGGAGGACGCCCACCAAGTGGACCCCCTGGAGGCGGACCACCGGGCGGGGGAGGACCCCCAGGACCGGGCGGACCCGGCTGAGGCCCTCCTGGAGGACCCCCTGGGGACCCCGACGACCCACCAGGGAACGGCGACCCGGATACCACCTGGCGGTGGATTGTCTACCTCCGCAGGAGAGTCCAGTTGCTCGAGCTGGAGGTAGACACGGGCAAGGGCGAGATGGCTCGCATCTCCAGGGTCGCCGCGCGCGCGCAGAAGGAGCTGGACATCGCCAGGGCCGAGACCAAGTCGCTGACCAACGTCGTCAGCGGCCTGCAGCAGAGGCTGGACGCGCTGGCAGCCCGTGGGAGCGTCGGCAGCGACAACCCGACCCTGGAGTCTGGCTCGTCAGACGACAGCTGGGGACCCGGACCAGGTCCAGGCAGACCCCACGCCCCCGGCGGAGCCCCCAGGAGTCGCCCCAGCGCCAGTGTCCCCTCTCTCACCGCCCCCTCTCACCACAGCGCGGGCCGCCGCAACGAGCGCGTGCCGCCCGGCAGTGGCAGTGAGGAATGGCGTGATGAGTGGCTCAGCGCGGAGTACCGCAACCGCCGTGCTCCACCGCGGACGCCTGTACGCCCCCGACGCCCGGCACCAGCCCCGGTGCCAATCCCAATGGCTGGAGGACGTTATGGTGGACTCAGGGACGAGGTCCCGAGAGGAGACGTGGAGTGGGATGTCCGCGAGGGTGAGGACCTGCACCTGGACCTGGAGGAGTTCGACATCAGCCCGCCGCGTTGTGTACGACGGGAGGCCGCTGAACGCAGCCGCCGGCGCCGTGATGAGGATGCGTACATGGAAGGAGTACGGCGTGAACTAGGACTAGGTTCAGCGTACGTGGAGGAATTACGGCGTAGCCACGGGGATTCCATGGAGAAGATGGACGTGGCGGCCGTGGGAGTCCGTGGGCGAGGCCGATGGGAACCTCGGTCGACCTCGCGGCCGGCGTTCATGGTCTCTAAGGCCGCGGACGCCGCCGTGTGGGAAGACTTGAAGGACATCAAGCCCCCCATGTACGATGGCAACCCCCTCAACCTCGACCGCTTCCTGGAGAAGTTGGACGATTGGGGGCTGACCGTCACTGAAGACCTGCCTCCCGCGGATGCGGAGGGATATGTCTTCAAACGGTTCAGGTACCGCCTGCCGGAAGTGCTCGGCGAGCTATACTTCGTGGCGACCAAGGAGGGGAGAATCAAGACCCTCAAGGAAGCCAAGAAGTGGCTCAACGGGCAGGAGCGGGTGGACGCTCCGCAGGTGGCTGCCAAGCGCTGGAAGTCCATCAAGCTTGCGCATGATGGACGGGAGATCCGCCTACGGGATTGGCGAGACTTCCGAGGGAAATACACCCTCTTCCGCCGCAATGTGGAGGATTGGAACGAGGGTGACGAGCAGGCTCGCCTGCTCTCCATGCTGCCGGAAGCATGGATCAAGAGGGTCACCAAGGAGGAATCCAAGCGGGCCAAGTCCAACCACACGGTCAAGATGATGCTCCCCAAAGAGTATCATACGAACGTGGTGGCTTGGGCGAAGAAGCACGTGGCCCGGGATGTCAAACGGCACTCCCTGCGGAACGCACTCCTCATCACAGTCTCGGGCGATCGCGAGAAGACCGCGATGTGGCGCCTTGACGAGTGTGAGTTGAGCGGCCAGACCATCCGTCTGCAGGCCATTCCGGCGCGGATGAGCTGCGACGAGATCCTGGAGTGGGTTGGCGAGGAAGTACTCAAGGAGTACCGAAACCTCCACCACACCCGCGGGTTGAGGCCCGGCGACCGCGACGTCAACTACGTTGGCGAGGGACCTGGCGGGGAAGCTGCCATGGACCCAGCGGGAGCCGGCGGCGAAGAGACTCTCGTCGACGATGACGACGCCGATGAGCCCGCCAAAGTGGCTGTGTGTGCCTTCGTGGCCAGAAACCTGAGCGCGGGGAGCAAGCCGGGAAACTGGAAGCCCCTGCAGCAGGGTTGGAGGAAGCAGGAGAAGAGGGACCCTCGCCGCATTGGCGACCCTCCGCTGTCCTTTGGGGAGTTCATACGAGCTCACCCTCAGGGCTGTTTCGTGTGTTATGGGAGGAAGCGAGGCTTCAACCATGACCACCGAACATGCCCCATCCACCAGGCTGACACGGAGGCTTACAAGAAGGCGCACGGGTCGAAGAAGCGTGCGCCCGCGGGTATCCGGGAAGCCAACGTGGAGGTGGACAGGGACGAGCTCTCCAAGCTGGTGTCGCAGGGGACCGAGTTGGCCAAGGAGATCCAGGAGATCAAGAGGAACTGGGAGCCCCAGGTCGGACAACAAGAACAAGGAGAACAACCAGAACAACCAGAACAAGGACAAGGACAAGAAGCCTACTCGTAGTGAGAGGAGGAGAAAGGGCGTCAACGACGTTGAGGCCGAGGAGAAAACCCCCTCTTCCACAACCGACGCCCCCTAGCGGAGCCCCTGCAGCCAAGGGCCCCAGCTAGGGCGGTCGCAGGATGGTGACGTGGGAAGCGCCGAACCATCCCAGTCGGGAGTCGATAAGCACAAGGGGACTGCCGCGGGCGGAAGGCCCGGTCCGGCGCCCAGTCTCGGAGGCGGGGTGAGGGCAAGTGAAGGCACGAACCCTTGCACCCGTCCGTCCTTCGCGACCAAGAATGTGTTTGATGTACTACAGGATCTATCCGAGAGTATCGGAGGATCACCCGGACCGCAGCTGGATGCTGCAGATGGGCAGCCTGAGCCCATTGTCCACGACCTGCACCAGTCGCTTGTGGAGCTTCTGGAACGGCCGGAGATCCTGAGTTTGCACGCCGTGCGCCCTGTCGGTCGCGAGCAGCAGTTGCATCTTAAGGTCCGTGCCCTATGCGGGGAAGTGGAAAAGGTTTTCGACGTGTTGGTCGACACGGGAGCTCAAGTCAGCTTGGTCAAGGCTGGCCTACTTCCACCAGAGTGTCTGACCGACAGTCGGAAGCCTGTCAGGCTGAAGGTGGCGAACGGCCAGTACATGGTGGGAGGCACGAAGGAAGCGGCCATTGGGCTGCAGTTCGTGAACCATCGTGAGCTGAGCCGCCCAGACCTCGGCAAGGAAATCCTCCTGCACGGTCGCTTCTACGAGGCCGAGATGGACTGGGACATGATCGTCGGGTACGACTTCATGATGGAGACGGACTCCGGCGACCTCCCGGCCCAGGACGACCAACTCTCATGGCTTTCGTCACCTGAGCACCATGTGGAATGCCAATGGATCCACCCCGAACGCAATCAGCTCGAAGTGGCCGCGCTGGACACTGAGCCAACTGGTCCTGCAAACCAGGAGTACGGCGTAAGGCCGGAAGTGGCGAGCCGAGTTGTCGCGGACTTGGGAGCTTCGGATCTGGCCCTCGATGCGTTCTCTTCAGGAACCTCCGCCCATCTGCGGGTGTGTGAGAAGTACTGGAGCGCACAGGACTCCGCGTGGAAGAAGCACTGGGGTTCGCATCAGGGATTGATGTGGATCCATTGCCCCCGTTGGGACATTCCAAGAGCGATAGTGAAGATTCGCAAGGACCGCTCCAAGGCAGTGCTGGTTGTTCCTATGGGATGCACCGAGGGGGAAAGTACCCGACATTGGGTAGCCTCATTGACCAACATGACCTTAAACAAGGTCGTCCTACCGGCTGGAGAGAGTGTCTATCAGGACGCTAAGGGACAGCCCATGCCACCCGAGAGATGGCCAACGGAATTCCACTATGTGGATGGGGGCCTTGATCAGGCCGACACCACGTACTTCGTGTGTGTCAACCGCATCAGAGCGGAGCCTTGGAGGCAATGCTTTGCGGTTCCCCCTGTTGACATCGAAGAATCCGAATCGGAAGAGCCCCTCACTGAAGAGGAGTGGGATCTGGTTCAGTGGTATATGGATCAGCCCTTTCACGACTGGGGAAACCAGCGTGAGGGCAAGGGCCAGGACAGAGCCTCGTGGGAAGTGGACTCGATCGTCTCTGGTTCCTATGACGGGAACACCTTCGTGCAGAGGGTGCTGGACCACCTATCCAGCCAGGACGAGCCAATCGGGGGTAGCCCACCCACCTACGGCGATCTATTCCGAGGCAAGACCAGAGATGGCCCTTTGGGCTACCTGGGGAGACCACCTGAGCCGAAAGCGAGCGGGGTCGCTACCCCTCAAGTAAGCTCCGTGGTCCAAGTGCCCGGAAAAGCCAAGGCGGAGTCCGATGATTGCCCCAAGATTCAGGCATTGAGGGCCAGGCTGAAGCAGAAGTATGGTGATACCTTCTTCAGCGGTAAGCCTGTGTTTCCCCCACCGGTGCGTGGACCGTATGGCGAGGCCAAGATACGACTGAAGCAGGACCCCCGTGTGTATCGGCACCGGGAGTTTGCCCTGAGGGGCGAGAGGAAAGAGGCCATGGAAAAGATCCTCCGTGACTTCGCCCAGAGAGGCTGGCTCGAGCTGTGCCACTCTGAATGGGCCTCTCCGTGCTTCGTCGTCCCCAAGAAGGTTGCCGGTGAGTGGCGGCTCGTGGTCGACTACCGCGGCCTGAACGCCCAGACGCAGCACGACAGCTATACCCTGCCCCTCATTGAGGACATGCTGCAAAAGCAACACCGGCGGAGGATCTTCACGGTGATTGACCTGAAACATGGTTATCATCAGATGCCTCTCGCCGAGGAGTCCCGTGCCTGCACAGCCATGAGCACCCCACTTGGACCTCTCCAGTGGAAGGTGATGCCCATGGGCGTTACCAACGGCAACGCCGCTTTTCAGCGGATGCTGGAGAACCTGCTTGAGCCGGTGCGCGACTGTGCGGACCCCTTCGTGGACGACGTGATCATCGCGTCCGGGGACCCCAGCATGAGCTACGAGGAGCTCCTGGAGGCACACGAGAGGGACGTCACTCGAGTGCTGGACCTTCTGGTTCGGCACAAACTCACGGGCAGCAGTGACAAGGCCACCATTGCGGTAAGCGAGGTGGTCTTCGCTGGCCACGTAGTCGGGAACGGGCAGCGAAAGCCCATACCTGGGAAGGTGGCTGCGATTGAGCACTGGGAAAAGCCCAAGACGGTCTCAGAGCTACGGGCGTATCTGGGGTTCTGCAACTACTACTCGGGGTATATCAAAATGTATGCCGAGTATGCAGCCCCCATGACGACCATGCTCAGGGGCAACCGAGAGGAGACCAAGAAGGGGTCCAAGAAGGCTCTGGTCTGCACGGCTGAGTCCGACCGTGCCGTTGAGGGGATGAAGCAGGCGCTGCTATCCGCAGTGGGTCTGCACCTCGTGGATCCCGACCGAGGGTTCGTCCTGCGCACCGACGCTTCCGACTACGCCATTGGCGCTGTGTTGGAGCAAGTGCTTGACGACGGGAGGCACGTGCCCGTGGCCTTCTGGAGCCGAGTCCTGGCAGAAGGCCAGAGACGGACGTGGACGCCCCGTGAAAAGGAGGCGTATGCCATCGTCATGGCTCTCAGAAAATGGGCTGGGTACATAGCCCTCCATCCCGTCACCGTCTGCACCGACCATCAGAGTCTGTAGTCGTGGCACAAGGAGCACGTGGACACCCCCTCAGGTCCCGCCTCCCGACGGGCAAGATGGCATGAGACCTTGGCCAAGTTCGACCTCACGGTTGTCTATATTCCTGGAAAGGATAACACCGTGGCGGACTGTCTCAGTAGGTGGGCCTATCCCGCCAGCAAGGGCATGCAGGATATCTCTGCCCATGGCGATGAGGCTGAGACCGCTGAAGCCAAGAGTATCATCGAAATGGAGCGCCTGATGGAGGAGGAAGGTGCAAAATGCTTCGTCGTCATGGCCACGGATGCCCCCCTCGCAACGAGGGTGAGCAGAGCGGTCAGAGTACTCGCCCCTGATGGAGCTGAGTCCAACAAGCACCTCTTCCCGGAGTCTTGCCTCCAGGACGACTGGACCGACGACTACGCCAAGTCTGAGGCCTTTGCGGCCGAGTATAGGGCTGTTACCGACCCTGACGACGGGCAGAAGTGGCCAAAGGGGCTGACTGAGGAAGATGGCAAGCTCTACCGGAATGGTAAGCTGCTAGTACCAGAGTCCCGGGTGCTCGAGCTGTGTGAAGCTTGGCACCACCACATGCTGCACCCAGGGGTCAAGAAGCAAGTTCTTGACATGCAGCGTCGGTTCGAGATCGACCATATCGTTCTCTACACCGCCATCAAGAAGGTCAGGAAGGGTTGCGCGGTCTGCCAGGCCTGCAACCCCGATAACCGGAACGTCAAGGGGGAAGCCCAATGGACCCCGGTTGCTGACCAGCCCATGGAGAGCGTGGCCATGGACGTCTTCTCCATGCCCGAAGTGCACATTGGCAAAGAGACCTTTGACTGTGTGGTTCTCTGTGTGGACCGCCACAGCGGCTACGTTGTAGCCGTTCCGGCACGCAAAAATGGGGTGGTTTGCCAAGGAAGTGGCAGTCATGATGATTCGTCATTGGCTGACTGTCTTTGACATCCCCCGCACCATTTGCAGTGACCGAGGGCCCCAGTTTACTGGTGGCTGGTTCAAGGCTATGTGTTCCCTCATCGGGATACGTCATGCCAGTAGCGTATCCTATCTCAGCCGGTCTAACGGCCGTGCTGAAGTGGCTGGACGGCAGCTGTTCGAGAAGCTGCGCAAGATCCACATCACCAATCCACGTCGGAACTGGTTCGAGGAGATGTGGCCTGCTCTGAAGGCCCATCATGACACCCCCACTCCGGGCGGTCTGTCCCCTCACCAGATTCTATTCGGCAGGGACCCCCTGGGTAGGGGACTTCCCTTGTCTGGTGATGGCATGGCTATGGATGCCAAGGAATTCTTCGCGCGGCAAGAGCAAACGGCGCGGGAGATCCGCCAGCAGCTCGAGAAGGAGCATGCTGAGCGTCAGAAGTCCGCCCCGAGCTCGACAGCGCAGAGGTTCAGGGTGGGAGACCCGGTGTGGGTGATCAGACCCCGCCCCATGGGCACCCACCGCACCAAGACCTGGTTCACACCCGGCGAGGTGGTCCGCAGGATTGGTGAGGACACTTACCGCATCAAGGTGGGTCACGGACGGTTCCGGGAGCGCCACGACAGTCAGCTCCGTGTGTGGGAACCCGACCTCCGTGGCCAACATGTGTCCCTGAGCTACGCCGCACATGAGGCTGATTCGGATGATGACTATGCTGAGCAGGACGACTATACTGTCGAGAAGATCCTGGCTCAGCGTCCGAAAGCCTCGGCACCAGGGGGTCTGGAGTTCAAGGTTCGTTGGCGAGGCTATGGGCCGTCCCACGACACCTGGGAACCCGTCTCCTCGTTCGTGCCGCGGGTCAATACTCCCTTCATGGAGTACATCCGCAAGCACAAGACCAAGATCCACGTTTCGGATTTGGCAGCACTCACCCGGGCGATTGCAGCCAGGGGTGCCTGATCAGCGCCCCGAGCTCTCCCATGATGCGTTTTGAGCGCTTGTGAGGCCGACGGATCGTCCCTTGCTTGCTTGCTCTCTTCCATCTTTGGTGAAAGAGTGGCCATATGCCCCCCCCTGCTGAATCCAGGGGTGGATGGCCCCTCTCTTCAACTCTATTCGTCACTCCCCACCTGCTGAATCCTTGGGAAAACAGGTAGGGCGACTGACCTTCATTTTTCTGAGCTCTTGGGGCCTTGAAGCCCATACGTCGTTGCGCAACGGATGCCGCTGTCATCGGCATTGCGAATGTATGGTGTGTGGTCTGGTTCCATGGCACTTGCGGAATCCAGACCAGTCGACGTGTGTCAGCTGACCATATATGGCCTGAACTCAGGCGTTTTCCCGTCCACCCTCCTGCATTGCCTTATCCTGACCGTGGCGTGGTTCGGCGCTCTGTCCAGAGCGTGTTTACACGCCTATTTACCCAGATTGTTGCTTGTTTTTCTGCCCTCCAGGATATGTGCATCTGTATGTTAAGTGTCATCAGCCCATCGCTGAGGGATGGACTGTTTTTCACCACGAATCGGGATACAGAGGCGCCCTGAGTCGCCGTCTACATGTTTTTACATATGGTCCAGCCTGGACCAGTACCTCAGTACATATTCTACTGTTTGGGTGCCCGTGATACCGTGTTGCCCTATTCGCTGTGATGTGGAGATCCTGATGGCGCCAGGCGGGAAGCCCAGTTGCCTGACTACACTCCCAGCGGTCCGCCACTGTCAGTCCCAGTGTGAGCCTACCGATTCGCAGACGCACTTGCATTCGGATGGCGGCCTCCGGTGCTCCTGACCTCGGTCAGTCTGCCTGGGAAACTGGTGGTTTGAGGAGTCGACGCCTCCGCCCACACTGCATGAGGACTCCCTCATGTATGGCCTTCGTGGTAATAGGGCGAGGGAAAAGACGGCCTTGATGCCCGATCCCTTAAGGAGGAGCTTCCTTAAGATCTGGGGTTCTTGAGGAGTTCGACTATGGCACTCTGGACTTGCGTCGTATGGATATGGACATGGTGCGCCCGAGGAAGGACCCGTGGGGACTCTCCCCAGTCGGCGGGCCTTGGGAAGCTTGGGGTGGCCTGATGGATATTTGTGGTCGCTCTCGACCTGTGGGACCACCTCGGTCGTCGTGTGTCGCCTATGTTGGCCGTGTATGCCACTGCCACTGTGGTGGTGACCGTAGCAGCCGGCACCCGGTGCGCCTGGTATGGGTTAACGGGTCCTTTGGATGCCGAACAATCGCCGCCAGGACCCGGGACTTGATACTTGATACTATACATGTGCTACGAGCTTATACAGCATCATACCTATCTTACTGTGCTATTTGAACAGCCCAACCGGAGTCAGCCTGAAGTGGGGATGTGACACCCCCCCCTTCAGGAAATGGTCCTGGGTACCCGCTGCCATGCGTGGGTGTTATCGAGCCCCCCCCAGGGTTTGCTCTAAGGAGGGGGGTGAAGTGGTACCGAGAAGCCCATGGCTAGGTTAGGGCATACAACCGGTCTCCGGTCCACTAACCCCAAGTACGGAAGGCGCCCATTGACGCCCGGTGCGAGCCCGGCGGGAGCGTGCTCCGTGCCGTAAAGCCCCGCATCGGCAGCCGATGCACCGCCAGCGGAGATTTGTATATCAGAATATCAGGAATCAACAGGGTTTTATTTTCATATTGTTTCCGTCAATTTTTATGCTTCCGTTCTGATATTCACTGTTTTGACTGCTGGCGGTTGGATCGCGACTTTACCGTAACCGCCAGTTTAACTGTTTATAATGGAAATTTTCACGCAATCCGTCACGAAGGCTCCAAAGCCTTCAGGAACTGCATGGACGCTTCCGCAATTTTCACATCTTACACTCGCAACCTTAATCTGAATTTTTCAGGATGTCGAAATCGGATCTTCGACTTCGACATCCCCGCACTTGATTTGACCTCTCTCGAGTGGACATACGTGCTTCCCTATGCACGAATCAACTTTCCTTTTATCCTGCCCTCCATTTGTTTTAAAGATATGGGCAAAACAAAGTTGATTCGTGAGGCCACTTGTGAAGGTCATATCTCGTGTTGCTTGCGAGGAATGACAATAAGGAAACGTGGGATGTATTCACAATACTCCAGACGTAATTTAGGAAGCATTATATGCCTTGCGTTTCCACACGTGCGCGCTAGTGTAATGGATCATGGTCAAGAGGGTAGAGTTTGCGTTATAACTCTTTGGCCATGATATTGCGTGCGTTAGGATAACTTTCGAGTGTAGCGCGCAAGTGTTGGTGTTGCATAGGAACTCTCCTTGAGTTCCTATGAGCGATTCACACAAAGTTATGCCCTTGGAGGGGCATGACATATCGTGGGGCGAGCTACCTTTTTGGGCAATATGTGGTATGTGCCATGTGTTGCGTTGCGTGCCCATTTGGCGGGTCCATCGCTCCAAGACAATCCCGCCAATGGACCTCATATTGTGCAAGCCCCTTCTCCATACTCCCCACGATCAATTGCAAGCCTAACCTTCGTGAAGGGAAGCTTGTGTGGTGATCCCGAAGCGATGCGTTGGGAGCAAGGTGTGTGTTTCACAATTTTCCATATTTTCATGTGCCCACTTGGGAAGTAGCGCTCGTAACCTTTCAAGGCGCCCCAAGTGGAGCACATATGTGGGATCGGAGGTCATTGGTGTCAAGTCATTGTGTTTAGAAGGATTAGTTGATTGCACGATCCAAGCCGAAGATATTATAATATAACTGTGCACCTTTCAATGCACTTTTATGTGTCTTTGTGCCAATTTTGCCGTTTTTGGCTCGTCATGATGTCAAGTGGCGACCGTATATCTCAACGTTGCGCTCAATTGACATCATGACCCAGGTATGTTATGAAGGTACATACTTCGGTCCCCAACATATCTTGGACCCGGCGAATAACTCCTCTTGAGCTCGGCATACTGTGGCCGCCATGTTGGCGATTTGGGACTATCCCAAATCATGGGCTCACTTGGCGACCCTGCCATTCCCAAAACCGGAGGAGTTGGGCGACGCCCAAAAGATATGTTGGACACATAGGACTTGATACCAATCCTATGGCACACTCCGGTCCGAGTCGGGCATGTGCCTCATTTGCCCCAACCATGAGTGTGCGCATTTTTGGCCATTTTGAGCAACTTTCCACTTTTGCTGCCCGCCGTGCCCCATGTTCTAACCTTCGTGCACGCCGGACGCATGGACCAATGGACCATATATGACATGGGTGTTATGGGTAAGGGTCCCCATGGTCCACACACCACGTGGGCGAAGCGGAGCCACCTTTGTTAAGGTGCTAGCCCAAAGTGAGTGTGGGCAATTTTGCCATTTTGGCATTTGTGGACCCAATTGGGATCGTCACCACGCCGAAAAGCATGGGGATCTTTGGGAGCCAAGGGCATGGGAGTCTCCGTTGGACTCCAGGTGGATTGCGTATGGGATGGCGGATCCGATCTCCAAGCCGGCGTGGAGATATACTATTGGGAGCACACCGAATTTTGGCTCATTTCAGGCAGCCAAAATGACCCCATTTTGGGACCCCAATTTCCCCCTTCCGCGTGGTCAATTGGCGGCCCCATTTCTCTATGCCCACAGATAGCCTCGACCTAATCCCAAGTTGTACACTCAGATATGAGTCCTAGGTCCTGCCTCCTACCCTGTGAGCCATTGGCCTTACCTTGGCCGGGCAAGCCACGCGTGGGAATGACGCCAATTTCGGTGATTTTGGGCATCATGACCCCACTTGACTCATCCGTGTTGCCCTGATGCCGGGACCTCAGAGGGAACCAGGTTGGGTGAGGGCTCCAGAGAGTTTGTACTCGAAGGGCATAGGGTCGGTTGCATCGTCCCTACCTCTGGCGGGTCCGGACGAGGGGTCAATTTTGAAGATTTTTGAGCTAATTTCAGTTTGGGCTGAAACAGCCCATTTTCAGCTACCAACTCCTGAGGGATAATGGCGGGGCCATATCTCTAACTCAGAGTGGAGTTGGGACCTGCCGTTAGGGGAGCATAGGGCGACTGTCGGTTGGCCTTGGAGCCCCTTGGTTCACACGAACTCGCCTGTGGCTGGGCGGGACACCTCCCCTATTGGCAGGGTTTCAGGGTCCGGACTGAGCAGGGCATGGGTTGTGTTTGAGCCCCCGCCCCCACAGCCGCTGAGAGGGTCGGACCTGGGATTGGGATACAAGTTAGGATAGAGTGTCTATTGTCCTGTGATGCCCTTACCCGAGTCCAGTCTTAACCCCATGTGTACATATCCTGATGTGTTGCTGTACATACTTTCGTTCCCTTGTTGCAGAGTGGCAAGGATCCTGAAACGCTTTGTCACATGACACGAGCGTATTGATGCCCTTGTGAGCGTAGTGCCTTGCCTGCCTGCTCACCTGTGCGTGTCACCGCAGCGTCCCGTGGCCGGCCCCCCACGGGAACGCGTCACCACGGCACCTGGCACAGGTATAACACGGCCCTACACGCCATCCTGCGCCGCCCGGATGCGCCAACACTCACCACAGCCATGTGCCGGGCGGCACAAGCATGCGGCATGGAGCGCGACACCAGCCACACGGGAGCACCACCAGACCTCACCCTCCAACAGCTCATCCATGACATCTGGACCACGAAAGAGGAACTCGCCACCTTCCTGCACCCCAGCACACCGGAGGCACGAGACAGGGACGCCCACCTCCGTGCGCTCCTCACCACCCGCCGCCACCAGCTCCAGGAATGGCACGCCCACCGCATAGCGGCCGCAGCCCAGGAACGCGAAAGATACGGCAGAAACGACACGCCGTACAAGTCCCTGCGGTACGTCAGCCGCATCCTGGGGGACACAGGGCGCTGTACCATCCACGCGGTGCGCACCCCCGAGGGGGGACTCACCAACGAGCCCGACGCCGTCCTCCAGGCAGTCCTGGACAGCTTTCGGGCACAACACGGGGACGCCCACCCTGAGCTCGACCCCCACACCAGAAGCACCATCCGCGAGCATGTGCCTAGGGTCTTCAAACGGGAACAGCGGCGCGCCATCGAACACGACCCCTTCAGCATCTCAGAACTGCAGCGCGTCCTGGACTGCCTGAAAGAGGGGGTCGTACCCGGCGTCGACGGTTTACCGGCCGAAGCATACCAAGGCCTCAGCCTGCCCATCAAACGCCGTCTGGCAGCCCGTCTGTGGGACGTCGTCACGGGCGCCACGCCCATCCCCCCTGAGTGGGCCAACCTGGTCCACACCCTCAACAAGAAGGGGGACTGGGCACAGCCGGGAAACTGGCGGCCCATAGTCTGGGCCACCACCGAGGTCATGTAAGTAAGTAAGTAAGGGCGGCTGCGTCCGCAGCCTCATCTGACTTCTCCTTGCTTGTTTTACATGGTGGCCGCCTCTGGCGGGAAGGAGTACTCTCCACCATCAGTTCCCCTGGCGACCCCTGTCTCACCTCACGGCCGAGAGCTTCAACCAGGTTCCCTTGGGGCATGACGGGTGGTAGGCTCCCTTCAGTCGCTGCCCTCACGGTTTTAGCTCCTTCCGGTCACCCTTTGAAGGATCCCACGGCCTTTCCCCCCTAGCACAGCCTATTGGGCACCTGCAGGCGGGTTTCCTTTGGATAGCCCTCACGGACAGCGGAGCATTTCTCTCTTTCAATCACATTCCACCACTCTCCATCCCTCACGGGTTGGAGTACGCACTCGGCTCCCGGATGCACTTAATTGTCGTCCATCCACGGCTGGAGGCCAGGGGGGGACCCTTTCGACGTGCCCCTTGGTCCCGCTCACGCGTGAACCTACGTGTACTCAGGCCATTGACCCGGAGATCTCAAGGTCAACCCGCACCCCTGCGCACACCTCACGGCCGTCCCTGAGTTCAGGGCATTTTCCCGACTTCCCGTGGCCAGGTTCCCCATGGTTGGCCCATGGTTCACCACGCCATGGCGACTGGTTTCCCTATCCCATGGGGCTGTTGCTTGGTGCTTTTGGCCTCGCTGCCCATCCCATGTTTCATTCCTAATTGCCTCAGCCCGGCACCGGCCTGTTCCCAGCGTCCCCTGGACTCCCTACCCCGGCGGGCCGTTGTGCGGCCCTAGCCACACACCCTCCCCCGCCCTGTCCCCTTGTCCCTTCATCCCGTGTTTCTACCCCACCGGGTCGCCTGCAACCCTGTGGCGCGGGCCCACTGGAGCCTCTTCCTTCCGGGGACCACTTCGTGCGCTTAGCACGGGTCGCTCCCTTCCCGCCCCCGTCCCTTTCCCCTCTGCCGCGGCCCCGACCTAATCCTCTGGGCTGTCGTGCGGCCCCATCCCATCCCTCATCCCGTGTTTATACCCCACCGGGCCGCCAGCAACCCTGTTGCGCGGGCCCAGTGGATCCACATCCATCCGGGGACCGTTTCGTGCGCCTAGCACGGGTCGCTCCCTTCCCGCCCCCTTCCCCTGTGCCGCGGCCCCGGCCTAATCCCCTGGGTTGTTGTGCGGCCCCATCCCATCCCTCATCCTGTGTTTATACCCCACCGGGCCACCAGCAACCCTGTGGCGCGGGCCCACTGGATCCTCATCCCTCCAGGGACCGTTTTGTGGGCCTAGCACGGGTCGCTCTCCTCCCGCCCCTCACTCCTGTGCCGCCTCCCATGCTGTCTCAGTCCCCTGGGGCCGTCGCGTGGCCCTAGCCACTCGTCCTCTTCTGTCCCGTCTCCTTGTGGTGCTGCGGGGTGCTGTCCGCGTTTTTTTTGCTGCGCTTTTTTCCGCGTGGTTCCCTCCTCCCTGCATGCACGCACAACAACACTGCATCGCCATCTGTCTCGGTTCCGTTCGGTGCTCTCGTCCAGTCCCACCGCCATCCTGTGGCGCGGCCCTTGGCGGTCCCCGGCCATGCCAGTTGACCCAGCCTTTTAGCCCGCGTTGTTGTACATGTATCTTCTCTCTCTCCTCTCTACCCTCCGCTCCCCTCTGTCTCCTGCCCGCCCACTTAGTGTTGTTCTCCTGCTCCGTGTGCTCGCCGCTGGTCGTCCCCGCACCATGGTTGTATCTCGCGCGTTCTCACGCGCCTCTGGGCTTCTGCCCAGTCTTCCGATGTGTAAGCCGACCTGGGCGGGCTCCCCAGACACCCCTTCGGGGGGACTCCCCTGTCGTCCTCTCCCGCCAGCCGCCCCTCCATCAGTTCCCTGACGGTCGGGCGGGGCTGCCGGTACGGCTCTATGTGGGTCATCGGCATGGTGCTTCTCTGTTGGAGACATTGTGTTCCTTTGCGCTCTTGTTGGCCCCCTGTTCCCCCCACCTCCCGCGCCCTGCCTCCTCTATGTGCCCTTCCTGTGTGTCTGCCTGTCCTGCTGTTGTTTTTTTTTGTTCCGTGTTTGCGCTCCCCGCTGCTCCCGCGCGCCCTGCGTCTGCCCCCTGCTCTTCTCCGTGCTACCCCTGTCCCGCTGCCCTGCACCCCCTCTCTCGCCTGTCTCCCCTCCCATTCTCCTTCTCGCTGTCGACCGTGCCTGTACGTCTGCCCTTCCTGTCTGTGCCGCGCTGTCACTCGTGTGTTTCACCCGCGTGCTCTACCCCTGCCCCTCCCCCTTGCCCCTACTCTTTCCCCTGGGGTCTCCCCCACCCTAGTGCTCCCTCGGTCCCCGCCTCTCACCCCATCCTGGTTGCCTGGTGGCCTGTGTGGGGGGGGGGGGTGTATCTGCGGACTGGACTGTGGCCCTGCCGAAGGAACACAGAGAGAACGTCAGGGAGACGCTTGTCGAATTCCCGTCGCTGCATGTGCACTGTGGAGCCCAGCCGCATAGACAAAGGTTCGCACTCCGTTGCACCTCGCAGGTGTCCCATGGCGCCGGTGGCCACCAAGGCCCGGCGTGGTCAACCCCCTCAGAGCAGGGCGCACGTAAATTCAATGTTTTCAATGCAGCACCATCCTGTCATGCAGAGAGCTTTGGCGCCATGTACCAAGTCGGCGGATAGCCCGCAAATTCCGGCTGCCAGTCCACAGGGGTGCCACCGAGACGTGGCTCCACTGCACCGGACTCGAGTACACCTGCACTGCCACCTGACCATCCCAGCAATCTCTCCGATCACACCATCAGCCAAGACCCTGGTACCACCTTGTCGGAATATTGGATGTGTCTGCCCGTTCGCCTCTCCTGCAAGTCAGAGCCCTGGCACCGTGCTGCACCCGAAGGGCACAGCGCTGCTCCACGCCTTCGCCGGCCGTTCTCGCCAGTCACGACCTTGCGCTCTGCTCCGTCACTGTACCACATTCCGATACTGCTTCCCGTCTGCTCCTTGTTCTGCCCCACACTGCTCGCCGTACCCACGATACGTCTCGCGTCCCTCTGCCCAGTTGCTTCCTCCGCACTCGCCTGCGCCCCCGTACTCCGCCGCCCCATCTCCCCTCTCCCCCGCCGCTGGTCCTGTGCCGTCCGCTTGGGGTTCTCGTCCGCGTTCGCCATCACCACATCCCCCTCCACTTTCAGCCGTGTCCCTGCCCTTCCCTGCGCACCAGCACCTCTCCGCTCCCCTCCTCCTCTCCTCGTGTCTGTCACATCCCCTCCTCACCCTCCTCCACCTCCGCCGACCCCCCGTGTCTGCCTCCCCGCATCCCATCTGCCCATCCCTCCGCACGCCCCTGGCCCCCTGCCCCTAGCGCTTCCCGTTCCCTCTCCTGCCCGGCCCTACGCGTTGCCACCGTACCGCCCCTCCCGCTGCAATTGCTCTCGCAGCATCTGAATTCTGGGCTTCTTCCCCTTCTCCTGGGGACAGTCCAGGCGCACCCCCGGGACCGCCACTCCCAGCATCCTCCTCCACCGCCCCTCATCCATCTCCGGCCCCCTTTCCCTGGGCTTCCCCGCCCTGCCGACCAGGTCACTGAAGGGGCGGGGGCCCCTCTTCTCCCGCCTTCCCCTCGTCTTCCCCGCCCAGTTCACGTAGCGGGCCAGCTCCGCCACTTCCCCCTCCGTCCACCCCGCGACCGTCCCGGGTCCCCTCCGCACCGGCGGCGGCGCATACTGCCGCGGCGGCGGGGACTCCGAGTCCCAGTCTGTCGGCGTCGGCTCTGGACTGGGGCTGGCCGGCCGCGGTGCCCCCTCCGCCTCCCCTGCCCCTCGCTCCTCCCCCCTGCGCCGCTTCCCCCTTTCCTGCCCTGCCTCCTCGTCCTCCTCCCTAGCCCTTTTCCCTGACGACGACCGCCCCGCCACATCCGTGGAGGGGGTGTCCCCTTCCGGATCCGGGATGACCCGGTGGGCCCCCCGGGCCACCGCCTCCTCCTCCTCCCGCACCCAGCGCTCCCGCGCCGCCACCTCCCTGTCCCTGTCCGCCAGCCTCGCCGCCTCCCTCCTGATCTGCCTCCATGCCCTCTCCTGCATCTCTCCCTCCTGCTCCGGTGGGATAGCCGGCTGTCGGAACGGCACCAGCGGGGTATCCTCCCGCCCCCTACCCTCCTCTTGTCGTCCTCCCTCCCGTTCCGCCCTCTCGACCCCCTCCTGCCTTCTCCGAATGTCCGTTCACACCCTCTGCAGCTCCTCCACTGCCGGCGCCTCCCCTCCCTGCGGCCTGTCGGTCCCTTCCGTCCTCCCCTCCTCCGCACCGTTCACCTCACCCTTGACCCTGGCCTCCCTCTCCCGCAGGCTCCTCTCTCCCACCCCTAACCTCTCCCACGCCCTCCACTGCTCTTCTCCCTTCCGTTGGTGCGCCCACCACGCTGTGTTCCACCGGCCTGCTGGTGCTGCTGCATGTGCGCCTGTGGCTGCATGCCCGGGTACGCCGGCAGGGGCAGGTACATCATCCCCATCGCCGGGTATGGCGGCGGCGGGAATGGTGGGACGATTGGTGGGACGGCTGGCGGGACTACACGTCCCCACCATCCCAGTCCTGTCCCTGGGAACACCGGCGAGCCCATGTACCCAAGGCCACTCCCTTTCCCCTGCCCCTTGCCTTGTCGCCCCATCGCCCCGCATCCCTTGCCGCCTACTCTGTGGAGTCCCGTCCTCCCCTGTCCTTTCCCCTGTAGCCCTTGTTGCCTCGCTCCTTTCCCCTGCTTGCCCTTGCCGCCTTCTACCTGTCCCGCACCACTGCCCTGCACCGCTGCGCTGCTCTGCTACGCCTGCCCCCCCCTCATCCCTGTCCTCCCCGGCCCCATCTCCAACTGGTAGATGGTGTCCGGTCCCTGCTCCGGGGGCTGGTGGCGCGGCGCTGGTGCTTCACGTGCGCCAGCGCCCGGTACCGCGCCGCCTGCTGGCGGCGCACCTCCCTCTCCTCCTCGCCCTTACCGCCGCACTGACCCGTGGGGGCGACCTCGGCGGCGACTGCCTGAACGAGCGTTGGGGCTGCGGCCACTGTGGCCCCCATCCACTCCCTTTTCCCCCCTTTACTGCCAGGTGTCCCTTTGCATGTACAGCCCCCGACGTCCCTGCCTGCCCTTTCCCTCCCTTGCCCGTCTGCCCTCTCCCTCCGGCGCTTACGCTGCTGTCTCTGCTCCCTGCCGCTCCCGCCTCTAGCTGCCCTCGGCCGCCCTGGCCTTCCTCCTGCCTCCGCACCTCCAGGAGGATGGACTTCATGGCAGCCGCTGGCACATTGGGCGCCGACAGCTGTCCTGGGCCTCCCCCGGCCGCCATCCTCCCCGCCCCCTCCCCCTCATCCTCCGACACCTCGAGGATGTCGGCGACTACCGACTCCCTCTGACTCCTGCACTCCCCCCTCCTCATATCCATGCCCGCCCTCACATCTATGACGTTGAACGGGTCCGCCCGTGGCCCTTCCGCCGCCCTTTGCCCCTGCCCCTCACCTTGCCCCTCAGCCCCTGCCGCCACCGCCTCTGCCCCCCCCCTCTCCGCCTCTGCCTGTCCTCCCTTGTCCCCTCCCACTCCCTTCCCCACCACGGCTCCTTCCCCTCTCTGCCGCCCTGTAGCCCCCGGCCCTTCCCCCCTGACCGTCTCCGGGCTCTCCGGAGACGAGGGCGACGACACGTCCGCAGACGTCGCCGGGGATGCCGGCGAGGGGGGCCGCGGAGCTGCGCCCGCCTGCATGCGGGTCACCTCTGCCCTCACTGCCGGTGGCTGGCTGGGCTGTGTGTCAGGCTTGTGGGACATTGCGCTGCACATGGGATCGCGCCTGAGCCCTGCGCCCTGTCGCCGCTTCCCCCACCACCCACGCCCTTTACCCCCGCTGTTCGCGCGCCCTACGTGTGTGGTGCTCTGGGTACTCCTGCGGCTCCTCTTCCACATCTTCTCCCCCGCGATCCGAGGACTTCGCTTGGTGGTCATCGGCCTCGTTCAGGTCTGCACTGTCATCGTCCTCGTCCCCGCTTCGCTTTTCCCTCGTCACATCACCCCATTCCGCTCCCCCCTGGCCCGCTTCTTGCTCCGCCCTACGACTCTGTGTGCCCAGTCCCGGACGCTCCAGTCCATGCAACGGGCGCCTCTGCTGCCCCTTTCCCTCCGGTCCCCTTCCTGACGTCCCCCTGCGCGGTGAAACCGTTCACCCGTCCTGCCCTCATATCTGCCGGATTCTCCTTCCTCTGCGTGCCATCAGGCGGTCCCTCTGCTCTTCTCCCTCTCTGTCCTCCATTCCCGTCTCTCCCCCTGACCGCCTTGGCCACCAATCTGGCCGCCACCGAGGTCAAGCTGGTGTGGACGCTCATCCTGGGCCGCATCGCGCCGGCAGTCTTCGCCCACGTGCCCGCCAGCATGTGGGGAGCCATGGCCGGCTCGTCCCCCCACGAGGGCATCTTCCTCCAGGACACCGCGCTGGACATGAAGCCCTACGAGATGATTGTCGCCTCCCTCGATGTCCGGGGCGCGTTCGCGCACGCCCCACACCGGCTCCTCACGGAGGTATGGGATGCCATGGGCCTCCCATTCCTATCCTTCATGACCGGGTACATCTAGACCCAACTCTACGCCGTCATCACAGCCGGAGGCCTCACCCCCTGGACCGGCACAGACAGCGGGGTCCCCCAGGGTGGCGCTGAGGGCCCTTTCCTCTACCTCCTCGTCACCATACCGCTGGCATTCGAGCTAGCACAGGTATACCCGGGGTACGCCCCATACCCACTACGGTCCCCCGTCATCAACTTCTCGGACGACAACCTCCTTACTACGGCCAGCCGCCAACGCGACCCTGAGAACGCAGGAATACCAACGACCACCGGGCAAGCGTCTGCCATTCTCCAACTCACCACAACCTACCTGGACGCCCACCAGCTCCTAGTGCACCCCCGCAAATCGGTCGGGCTAGCCGACACCAGGAACCCCACCCCCTAAATCCGGAAAGGCGAGCCCCTACACCTGGAGGACACCGCAGTCCACCTGGAAGTCACCCAGGCCACTCAGCACCACCATATCACACTCCCAAGCAAGCTGGAAGGGTGCCTCGCCGGGCTACCCCCACTAGCCAGGGGGGACCTCCTGTCTACGCAGGGCCTGGTGTACTTCATGGAAGCGGTGCGCAACGCAACCATCGGGTACCAAGCCCTGCACCTCCCGCACCCCAAAGACGCCCTACGCCACGCTTGACAGCAAGTAACAAAGGCATGGGCGCAACACGGAGGCCCGCCCACGTCTTTCCCGGAGGAGGTCATGATGGCCCACTGGCCTTATCACGGTGACAATACAGGCGCCCTGGTCAACATGACCTATGCCAAACACGCAGCGCACCTCCTACACATGATGACACACAACCACACTCCCGAAGTTCGCGAAGCGGCAGCCATACGGATAGAAGAAGCGCAAATGGCCCGCAACACCTGCCCCCGGTGGATACTGGCGCAACACACGGCGTCGCCACCTCCGTGAGCACTGGCATCTGGGCCCAGCTGCAACTCTTCCTGCCACACCACACACACGCCATCCTGACGAACCACCACTGCGATCAACAGGGGCCGCTCGTGGCACCAACATCCACCAACATCCGGCAGGCGAGGTGGACACCTTGCGCCTTGTGGAGGCCACCATCACCATCGTATATATCACCCCAACGCAGATGAAGATCATGGCCCAGTGCGACGCCCACCACGCCCTGTTCCTTTCCAACCCACAATGGCCGGCACGCCGCGTCTTCCAAGCGTACCTCCGCGCATGCGCTACGAAGGCAGGGCGTGACATGCCAGAGCCCAAGGACATCGACATGGCGTACAAGGCTTTCCAGCGCCAGCACACCCGGCCCCACCCGAGCGAGCACGAGACCTCCAACGACGGCAGCACGACGCATGAGGAGCCCACCCCATCAGTCGAAGGCTGGACAACACCCACCACCTTGCTACTAGAACCAAACGGCCACAAACACGCTACCCGCACTGTCCAACGACACCATGCCCCCTGGTCCATCCCCAAACACAACGCATCGGAGACCGATGTACCACCAGTCAGACACAGTGACCAGGGCATACCACGCACGTGCTGGCACTGCGGCCCGGCAGCCCTCGACACTCCGTGGCCCCTGCTGTACCTCATCTCCACCCACTACCACACCCCAACCGCCGCCGTCACCGCCGACCAGCAGGCGTGGCTCTCCCCCTGGTTTCGCAAGGTACCCGCGGACCACCCAGCGCACGTAGCCTGGACCTGGACACCCACAGCGACATGGACGTTCGCCAACGAGCGGGCAGACCCAGAAAGCGTGGCCATAGAGTACGACCGCTGCGACCCACACCGCGCAGGACCTCAGGAGGCACCCATGCGCCCCCTACAGCACAAATGCCCCACCCTCCGCAGCGACAAAGACAGCAAAGAAGCGGCGACAGACCATCACGTGCCAGAAGTTCCACCCCAATACGGGATACCTCTTTCACCTGATATACGCGTATATCACCCAGGGGCGCCCAGACAGAGGCCTCCTCCGCCTCACCCCACGAGCCGAGGCCATCATCACCCAGGGGATAGGCGTCTATGCAGCGCCACTACTGCAACCCACGCAAATCACCACCAGAACTGCCCAAGGGAACCCCGTCTACGTCTATCACCCCACAGCAATTGCCCGCCTACCAATACCTAGCGACACCGACATCATCTACTTCACTGACGCATCCGGCACCAAGCAGTGCACCCCCACAGTCGGTTGTGCCTCCGTGCGCATCAACCGGCACACGGACGGCCTCCACGTGGAATACCACACCGGGGCCACCATCTTTGGGGCGTCCTCCCACGGCGAACTACGCACCCTGGCGGACGCCGTCACCGCCACACCACCACCCGCAACGATCCGGCCCCGCAACATCTGGGTAGTCCTGGATGCCACGGTCGACATCCACCTCACCAGACGCCTCGCGGACATGCCCCTCCACAAGGCATTCGAATCCGGCCTCACCACACAAGCGTTGGGGCTATGGATGGCCTTCAGGGGCATGCACCCCAAGGACGCCCTACACATCGTCAAACAGGACTCACACCGCTACACGTACAGCAATGGACGCGCAGACACGCAGGCCAAACACCAGAGCACCAGCCACACCCCAGGGCTCTAACACGTACGACTGGACACCCCACACCACAGCCACCTGCAGCACGGAGCCCCGATACCCTCGGCCACACAGCCCCCCCAATGGATTCCAGAGGACACACTGTACACAGATCGAGACAAGCAGTACCACTACTCCACACCCATCCAGCAGCTGGCCACCACACTGGTCCACCCGGCAAACACCGAACTCGTCCGACGCCTTGAAGCCTCTGTCCACACCCCCCTCTACTATTCCGCCCTGCGCTCGGATAGCCTCCCAGCACACCTACAAAAACCCCGACTCCAACTCGCCCTCGAACACCTTCCTCTCGTCACCCGATACCACCGATGGTACGCACGCCGCTTGATCCACGTCCCCGGAGGATACACCAAATGCATCTGTGGCCACGCGGAAGAAGAAACCTGGGACCACTTCAAAGTGTGCCCCCTGTACAGAGGACTGGACACCCTCACAGACTGGAACCCGACCCACACCATCGCACAGCACGCTGGATGGCCGGCGCGGTCCCCGGCAACCCGGCAACTCACCACCGTCCTCAAGCAAACGGAGGTACTTGAGGCGGTCCGCAGGGGACTCGTCCCCACTGCCATCTACACCTTGCTGCGCACCCACGCGGAGGACCCCCAGGCCACGGCGGCGCACATGCAACGGACGGCCGTTGCCAAGACGGCGGACCAGATCACGTACCGCACCCACAAATACCTGCAGCATGCAGCCACTCTGCCCCACACGGACCAGGCCCACCTCCTCAAACTCCTGTCCTACCGACTGTGAGAACCTGCCCCACAACGCATCGCCCAACACGGGACCCTCATCCCGCCTAAACACCATTCACCAGACGCAACATCGGCACGGTACACACGGGCACCACGAGCACTGCACACACGCCTGCATGCATGCGCACGCCGCCAGCCCCCACTTCCCCCCGCCACCGTCCGTCCACAGGTACCGCCAACCGCCAGCCACCGCATGCCCCCTTCGCGTGCGCCAGCGACTACCACAAACGGCCCTACCCCGCAACCCAGACCACTGGGTCTGCCTAGGAGCCGCACACCGCCTCACCCACTGCCCCCACTGCGGGGACCTCAACCCCCACTACCGCGAACGGCCCGCGGCTCCAGCCGCACCCCCCCCCCGCCAGCCACCCCTGCTTCTTCGGGCCACTCACCGACGCCCTCCGGGACCACCTAGGAGGATACTACGCGGCAGACGCGGCGGACCACGCATGGACCATAGCCATGGCCACGGGCAGCACAGACCTACCCCCCCACAGCCCACCCCTACGCCACAGCGGGGGCAACTTGAATGTGGCGGTCTGCCACATCCTCCCCACCCTATACCTCCACCACCGTGACCTGCACCTCCCAGACCGACAGCTCCCGGCCCCCCAAAGGGCAACCCCGACGCCAGAATCGTGGGCGGACACGGCACCAGAGGAGATAGCAGCCTACCTCCGAATCACTTGCCGCCGGTTCAACACCGCTCTCGGCCGGCGGAAAGGTACACCTTACCCACTCAGCGCACTCCTCTACCCGGCACACCCCTCCCACCCCGCGCAGCTGCGGCCCCCGGAGGGCTGGGCGTCCTTTCAGGACGACCACCTGGCCGCCCCCGACGAAGCCACCGCGAAGCGGATGGACTCCGCAGGCCAGCGTGCCTACGTCAGAGGCCTGGCGGCACGCCTCGGAGAGGTGCACTGCTGGCACGCCCCTCCCCGTCGCCCCCACGGGGACAGGGGGGTTCACCTGCCCCCGACACCCACCAGGCCAAGAAGACCAAGACAGGTCAGCGGGCCCACCAGCGCGCCCGCCAGCAGGGCGCGGCGCCCCGATCAGGGCCCCGGTCCGGCCACCCCGCGCCACCCCAGGCCCAGACCCTCGGAGCACACCAACAACACCGCCCCCACCAACGCCCACCGCCGCCACCGTACCACAGCACCTTAACCCAGCAGCCCAGCCACCAACCACCACCCACACACGTCCACACCATGCCAGGACCACCATGCACACAGAGCGACCACCAACACCACCACCACACCCCCGTCCCCAGCAGCCCCTTACCCCCGGATGCCCCAATACTACGGCGACCCCCGCCAGCTACACCCCCACCACGCCCTGCCACAACCGGGCCCCACGGACCAGCCACCCCACACGGCACACCTCGCCGCACCACACCATCACGTATACCACCACCACCAGCCGCTACCACCGCAGCCGCCGACGCCGGGGTACCACAAACAACCAACACACCCTCAACACCACCACCACACGATCCAGCACCACCTACCACCCCCACTGCACGGGCACATCTGCTGCGGTCGTGCACTGAGGGGTCAACATGCGAGCGCTCGCAGCAGAAGAAAAGAAAAACCAAGGAAAAGACGCACAGCCAGAAGAAATAAACCGAAAAATCGTCTTTTCCGACCTCAGAAACCCCCCAAAAAAATTTACGCCGCTGTTTGGCGAGGTCGCAAAATTTAGGACACTCTCAAAAAAAAACAATAGAGTCGCGACGGCGAAGAAGCTGAGCGTTGCTTGCCCCAAAACACCTAGCAGTGTGCGTGCTCTAGGCGCTAGGGACTTGTGCGCGCCCCAAAACAAAACACACACAAACAACAACAACGCCACCAGCCGCCGAAAAACAAGTATGTTATATGCCGAACAACGCTAAATAACGACGTAGCAAGCACAACACGGTAAGATGTAGGCGAGGAGAGAGCAAGTATGTTACAAACCGCGCCACGGTGGAGACGTACTGCAAGTACGAGACCATGCATTGCAAGCCCACTTGCATAGGGAGTACGACGGCGCCGTAACACGCGAAACACGAAAAGATGTGGGTAAAAAGGGAGCCACACAAGTATGTTACATGTCATGCCGCGCACGCGGGAAGGACAACGAACAAAGGTGACCAAGGAGGTGCCGGGTGCAAGAATAACACACACAAGCAACAACAACGCCACCGGCTGCCGAAAAACAAGTATCTTATATGCCACGCGACGCTACATAACGCCGTAACAAACACCATACACAATAGGACGGCAAGGAGGCAAGTGTACGTTACAGACCGCGCCATGGTGGAGGCATACCGCAGGTACGCACACATGCATGCAAAAGCCCCGCCCCAGCACGCCCAATCGCATAGGGGGTACGACGGTGCCGGAACACGCCAAACATGAAAAGAGGTGGGTAAAGAGTAGCCACGCAAGTATGTTACATTTCACGCCGCGCACGCGGGAAGGACGACGAACAAAGGTGGCCAAAGAGGTGAGGTGTGTGGAGCCGTGTCAAGTGCAAGTAGGATATAAACCTGCGCCAAACAACGCACGCTAAAATACGCCGTAACAAGCACAACACAGTAAGAAATGGGAGAGGGGAGAACACGTACGAGGCATAAGTAGGTAACATACCACACCACCGCAAGAGCATGAGACCAACCGAGGATGGCAATGGCAAAATGCCATGGCACGACAAAACCCCTACCGCCGCACGCCCGTTTGCATAGGGAGCACAACGCCGCCGCGACACACGGAACACGCAAAGATGTGGGTGAGATAAGTATGTTACACCCGAGCAAGGAGCAAAACGGCGACAAGACCTGCATCACACGAAAAGATAAGGAGGGAAAGGAGGGAGCCACGCAAGTATGTTACCATGTCGTGCCACGCCGCGCACACGAGAGAAGCAACGAGCGCCCGGCCCGCGCCACCAACCGAGACCAACGAAGGTGTGGAACCAACCAGAGAGCAGGGAGAGGAATAGGAAAGAGGGCCCCCACCCACGCACGGCCCTTATTTGCATAGGGAGTACAACGGCACCACGACAAACACAACACAGGAAAGCGTGTGGGTACGGGAGGAGAGACATAAGCAAACCATGGTATGGCACGAAGGGGGAGGAGCGTGCGCACACACGTAGACAAAAGTGCGAAGGCAGGTATGTTATACGCCGCAACGCCGCAAGGAACGTGGTGCCAACGATGCACAACAAAGGCCCACATACCCCCACCCTTCCTCTTGTCTTAGAGGGCGCAACGAGAGAGAAGGCCGGTGAAGTGAAGGACAGAGACACACACGAGGGCGGAGGCAGGGAAAAAAGGGAATGCCAGGGAGAAGGGCGAGCAGAGGAAAGGAAACAAGAACGAACGAACGAAACAAGGGGTAGGCAGCAGCCGAGCAAGGGACGCGGGCAGGGAAGGGGGCACGGCAGGCACACGGCACACGGCGGGAACCACACCGCACCAAAGCGCCCGAGAGGGGGACACTAGAGTGACAAGAGAAAAGCGGCACCACGCACCACGACACGCACCGCACAGACACCACACACGGGCGAACACCCACACCCGCGGCCACAGCACGTGGCCAGCGAGCCCCGGCAGCCCGCCCAGAAGGCGGGCAGCCAGGGGGGGGGGGGCGCCTGACCCCAGACGCCCCTCACAACGGCGGAAGGCACCCCCCCCGGGGACGCCCTACCGCCACCCCCACGGTGCGCAACGCCGGCCTATAAGAGCGCGCGCCGTGGGGCCGGTGCTTGGTCCCCACGCCCGCACCGACCGCACCCGGGACACACGGGTCGCGGAACCCTGGCTGCCCGCCCAAGAGGACGGGCGGCCGGGGGAGGGACAGCGCCTGACACCAGACGCCCCTCACAACGGTGGCAGGCCACCCCCCCTGGGGACAGCCCCCCACCAGCCCCGCGGCACGCAGCCCCCACAGGGCATGCAGGACAAGGGGACAGTGTTGGGCCCCAACACCGACACGCCCGCGCCGACAGCATGTGGGTGGCGGACCCAAACAGCCCGCCCAGTGGGTGGGCAGTTCGGGGAGGGGGAGCGCCTGACCACAGACGCTTTCCACAACGGTGGAAGGCAGCCCCCACGGGGACGCCCTTCCGCCACCCCACAGCGAGCAACGCCGGCCCGCAAGGGCACACGCTGTGGGGCTGGTGCTGGGTCCCCACGCCCGCACCGACTGCACCCGGGACACACGGGTCGCAGAACCCCGGCTGCCCGCCCCAGAGGGCGGGCGGCTGGGGGAGGGACAGCGCCTGACACCAGACGCCCCTCAGAACAGTGGCAGGCCATCCCCCCCAGGGACGGCCCCCCACCACCCCCACGGCACACAGCCCCCACAGGGCATGCAGGCCAAGGGGACAGTTTTGGGCCCCCACACCCACACGCCTGCGCCCACAGCATGTGGCGGGCGGACCCCAACAGCCCGCCTAGTGGGCGGGTAGTTTGGGGAGGGGGAGCGCCTGACCACAGACGCCTCTTCGTTGGTAGCTCCTTGCAATTGATAGTATTCACGCAAACATACGCCAAGGTCAACACGAAACGTGGTTGTGTCTCCGTGCCGTCTGGCATTTGCAAACGGAACTCCGACGTGTTCACTGCGAACTTCACGTGTTTCATCAATAGGTTCCACCAAACCTCGCGCGGCCTGTACGGCAGAGCCATGAGAACCTTCACCCCTGGTGACTCCAACACTTTGTTGACCAACTGAGGTATGTGCTTGAACGGCGGGAAGACCCACCCCGGTGAAAGTAAAGTTAGATTCTGGGAGAAGACATTGATGGCGTAAGCCCCCGGCTGAGGACACGGACTGACGAACTTGCTGCACACCGCATTGGAGCTCCTTGACATCCAATCGATTTCCGGCTGAATCCAACTTTGAACTCCTCCAGGATCCAAGTCAACACGTCTGACGGGAAGGTAGCCTCCGACGGTGTCCAACGAAGCCGAGACCAAATGTCCGCCGGATTCACCGAGGTGTGCACGTAAAACGGTTGAATCTCGATGCGATTGGCTTGTGTAAAATTCCACAGTTGGAGAATCCATGCGTTGAACCGCGGCTTGCGACCTCCCCACTTGCGGAGATACCAGTAAAGGACCATTGAGTCGGTGAAAAATCGCAGCGTGGTGTCCCTCAGCGCATACGCTTGAATGGTCAGTAGGGCTCCCCTGAACTCTTTGACGTTTATGTGTTCCTCTCGATTCAGGAACCAACCGAACGCTGCTTGGGCATTCCCTTGAAGGACTCCGCCCCACGCCAGATCTGACGCGTCCGAGTACATGTCCTTGACGTGACCCATGGAAACTACGAAGGTGCGTCCCTTCCACTGGTGTAACTCGTCCGCCAGATCCATCAACTGACGTGACACGCGCTCTGGGAGCGCCACGTCTGCCTCCCAGCCAGCCCGGACTGGCACCGCCACGTGCACCGCCAGGGCGTCGCTGAGGAGTCGGATATGGGGCATGGCGAACAACAAGGAACGGATTCTTCCAAGAACGGAGGCGCATCGCCTCACTGATGGTGTGTGACTGTGTGCCAGTCTGTTCACGTCCCGAAAAATTGCTTGTAGGCGCTTTGGAGGTACCGCGACGAATCCTTCCCTGAAGTTTAGCATAAAACCAAGCATTATAATTTCTTGAGACGGCTCCAAACATGATTTTGGGACATTGACCAATATACCCAACCGATGCAAAAGTTGTACCAAAAAACGTGTGTGTTCCAGACATTCACGGTAAGTATTGCCAATGATGAGCCAATTGTCCAAGTAGACCCAAACGAGTGCTCCGCGTTCGCGCACAGCATTTAAAATTGGTTGCATGAGGCGTTGCCATTCCCGTGGTGCAACGTTTAATCCAAACGGCAAAACGCACCACCTGTAAAATTCACCGTCGACGCAGACCCCCAAATAAGGTCGATCCCGCGGATGGATACCCATGTGAAAATAAGCACTTTTCAAGTCAATTTTGCAAGCATACTGACCGGGTCTCAAGAACGGTAAAATGCCCCACAGAGTGACCAAGCGAAAATAGGTGGTCTGTACAAACTGGTTCACGTTCTTCAAATTGGTGATAGGTCGACGGCCTCCCTCAGGATGTGCCTCGTCTGACGCTTTGTCCACTGCGAACATACTTGCACAACACTTAATGTCTTTTCGCTCGACGCGTTCCATGCAACCCTGTTGCACTGCATCCAACACGTGTTTTACCAATTCAGGGTCGGTTACCTCTGCGTGGAAAGAACGAGGATGGAAGTCGTCGGTTGGCCAATCCGGATCAAAACCGTCAACCCAATCAAGCTGCAGCCCATTGCGAATCACTGACGCCGCGTATGTGTCCTTCAACGCTTCCCATTCATGCAATTGAGCACGACAGCGCAAATAGAGTGGCATGTGGGGATGGATCGGCGGTGGCACGCACACGGCTGGCGCCAATAAATCCTCTACAGTCAAGCTACTGCTGTGGTCGTTCATCTAACTTGTCGTTACGTGGCACAAATCTTTGGGTGAAACCCTTACCTTTGCCTTTGCCTCCTTAGCCAGATCTCCGTGGATCAAAACGACCTCGTGTTGAAAACGAACGGAAAGAACTACGATGCGAGTAAGGGGAGAAACGCGTGCCTCTCAGGTCTTTTTGTAATTTGTTGCGCGACTGAAGTAGTGACATGTCATCCTTCGAGAGTAACTCTGGTGCAATCGCAGGTTGTTCAAACCGTTTATCTACTGCCACTCGCCGGGAGCTTTGGATGCTGTAGTCCAACGCACCCAACATTGCAAACAAATGTTCACATAGTACCAATGAAACAGGTGCTTCCGGAGCTACCGTTGTGTCATCTTCGCGTGCTAAGACTACTCCCAGGACTCGCATGGCGTCTTTTACCTGTTGTTCCCAACGACGCTTCTCCGCGTCCGCTGGATGTTTGTGCGTTGGCGCGTTATTAACAGCTGCCCTATGGAACTCGTCGAACACTGGAAGGTGCTTCAACATCTTTTTTCTGCGAAACTCGTCTTGCAAAACCTTTCGCTCTTCCAGGAGTGCAGACAAGCGTGAAGGAAGCGACAGAACCTCATCGCGCCACACGAACGTGGACTCCTTGTCCGACGCGGGGCCAGCGTGGTCCTTGGGACCGCTCAAAGTTTCGCATGCCAAGAAGACGTCTTCGCGATGCGACGACGTTCCTGTTCTGCCAATGTCGTCGCCCTTTAAGGTGAGTAAGGCATCACGAACCAAGGCCATCGTGTCTTTGACAGTGGCCAGTGTTTTCTTTCCTGTAAGTTTGGAATACAGTGACGCTGCCTGCCAAGGACTGAGACCACTCATTGCGCCTTCCTTTGCCAACTGTGCTGCATGTTCCAACGACTCAGAACTCAGGTTCCACGCCGAATCCGGCAATTTCAGCACGAACTCGTGAAAATCCAGTGTCTCATTTCCTTCTGTCATTTTGTTAAAATTTATATCCTTAAAACATTTTGGATTGCATCAGAAATCAAAGCTCTGGGTACAGCAAATCACTAGTTGAACAACTCAGTGAGCGCGTGACCGGTTTTAAGAGCATGGGAGGTTAATAGTGGTTGGAGCATGTAAGGAGTACTGATTTTCCAAATTTTTTCTTATACTACGTTTTTCTCTGAGATCGTCGACGACAGGTCGTAGCTTAGAGGAAAAACACAACTCTAAGGTTGGTAGAGTGTGGGTTCAAACCCCATGGAGGGGGTATTTGAGGTCAAAAATTTCATTTTTCATGTATAATACCATTTTTGTGTATATTTTCAGGGTGCCCGTTTCAATGAAAGGTAGCAAAGGGCACCAAAAGAGCAGAAAACAGAGAAAACAAACCGGTTTTAAGGAGTTGGCCCATATATGGGGCTTGTGTAGTGCTATTGCTTCGCCATCTCTTCTTTCCTCCTCACCTATTCGGGTAAATCCGAACAGCGGTGGAAGGCACCCACCCAGGAACGCCCATCCGCCATCCCCACAGCGAGCAACGCCAGCCCGCAAGGGCGCACGCTGTGGGGCTGGTGCTGGGTGCCACACCCGCACCGACCGCACCCGGGACACACGGGTCGCGGAACCCCGGCTGCCCGCCCCAGAGGGCGGGCGGCCGGGGGAGGGACAGCGCCTGACACCAGACGCCCCTTACAACAGTGGCAGGCCATCCCCCCCGGGGACGGCCCCCCAACACCCCCACGGTACGCAGCCCCGCCAGGGCATGCAGGCCAAGGGGACAGTGTTTGGCCCCCACACCCACACACCAGCGCCCACAGCACGTGGGTGGCAGACCCCAACAGCCCGCCCAGTGGGCGGGCAGTCGGGGGAGGGGGAGCGCCTGACCTCAGACGCCCCTCACAACGGTGGAAGGCACCCCCCCCGGGGAGGCCCTTTCGCCACCCCCACAGCGAGCAACGCCAGCCCGCAAGGGCGCACGCTGTGGGGCTGGTGCTGGGTCCCCACGCCCGCACCGACTGCACCCGGGACACACGGGTCGCGGAACCCCGGCTGCCCGCCCCAGAGGACGGGCGGCTGGGGGAGGGACATCGCCTGACACCAGACGCCCCTCACAACGGTGGCAGGCCATCCCCCCCAGGGACTGCCCCCAACCACCCCCGCAGCACGCAGCCCCCACAGGGGGTGCAGGCCAAGGGGACAGTGTTGGGCCCCCACACCCACACGCCCGCGCCCACAGCATGTGGGTGGCGGACCCCAACAGCCCGCCCAGTGGGCGGGCAGTTCGGCGAGGGGGAGTGCCTGACCACAGACGCCCCTCACAACGGTGGAAGGCACCCCCCTGGGAACGCCTCTCCGCCACCTCCACAGCGAGCAACGCCGGCCCGCAAGGGCGCACGCTGTGGGGCCGCTGCTCGGTCCCACGCCCGCACCGACTGCACCCTGGACACACGGGTCGCGGAACACCGGCTGACCGCCCCAGAGGACGGGCGTCCGGGGGAGGGACATCGCCTGACACCAGACGCCCCTCACAACGGTGGCGGGCCACCCCCCCCGGGGACAGCCCCCCACCACCCCCACGGCACGCAGCCCCGGGAGGGCATGCAGGCCAAGGGGACAGTGATGGGCCCCCACACCCACACGCCCGCGCCCGCAGCACGCGGGTGACGGACCCCAACAGCCCGCCCGGTGGGCGGGCAGTCGGGGGAGGGACAGTGCCTGACACCACACGCCCTTCACAACGGTGGCAGGCCAGCCCCCCCGGGGACGGCCCTTCACCACCCCCACGGCACGCAGCCCCCACAGGGCATGCAGGCCAAGGTGACCGTGATGGGTCCCCACACCCACACGCCCGCGCCCGCAGTACGTTGGTGGCGGACCCCAACAGCCCGCCCATTGGGCGGGCAGTCGGGGGAGAGGGAGCGCCTGCCCTCAGACGCCCCTCACAACGGTGGAGGCACCCCCCCCGGGGACGCCCTTCCAACACCCCCACTGCGAGCAACGCCGGCCCGCAAGAACGCACGCTGTGGGGCCAGTGCTGGGTCCCCACGCCCGGACCGACCACACCTGGGACACACGGGTCGCGGAACCCCGGCTGCCCGCCCCAGAGGACAGGCGGCCGGGGGAGGGACAGCACCTGACACCAGACGCCCCTCACAACGGTGGCAGTCCACCCCCCCCGAGGACGGCCCCCCACCACCCCCGCGGCACACAGCCCCCACAGGGCATGCAGGCCAAGGGGACAGTGTTGGGCCCCCACACCCACACACCTGCGCCCACAGCACGTGGGTGGCGGACCCCAACAGCCCGCCCAGCTGGCGGGCAGCCGGGGGAGGAGGAGCGCCTGACCTCAGACGCCCCTCACAACGGTGGAAGGCGCCCCCCCCGGGGACGCTCTTCCGCCACCACCACAGCGAGCAATGCCCGCCCGCAAGGGCGCACGCTGTGGAACCGGTGCTGGGTCCCCACGCCCGGACCGACCGCACCCGGAACACACGGGTCGCGGTACCCCGGCTGCCCGCCCAAGAGGACGGGCGGTCGGGGGAGGGACAGCGCCTGACACCAGACGCCCCTCACAACAGTGGCAGGCCACCCCACCCCGGGGACGGCCCCCCACCACCCCCGCGGCACGCAGCCCCCACAAGGCGTGCAGGCCAAGGGGACAGTGTTGGGCCCCCACAGCCACACGCCTGAGGCCACAGCACGTGGGTAGCGGACCCCAACAGCCCGCCAAGTGGGCGGGCAGTCGGGGCAGGGGGGGCGCCTGACCTCAGACGCCCCTCGCAACGGTGGAAGGCATCCCCCCCGGGGACGCCCTTCCGCCACCCCCACAGCGAGCAACGCCGGCTCGCAAGGGCGCACGCTGTGGGGCCGGTGCTGGGTCCCCACGCCCGCACCGACCGCACCCGGGACACACGGGTCGCAGGGGCCCGGCCGCCTGCCTCAGAGGACGGGCAGCAGGGGGAGGGACAGCGCCTGACACCACAGGCCCCTCGCAATGGCGGCAGGCCACCCCCCCCGGGGACGGCCCCCCGCCACCCCCGCGGCACGCAGCCCCCACAGGGCATGCAGGCCAAGGGGGCAGTGATGGCCCCAACACCCACACGCCCGCGCCCACAGCACGTGGGTAGGGGCCCCCGACAGCCTGCCCAGTGGGCGGGCAGTCGGGGGAGGGGGAGCGCCTGACATCAGACGCCCCTCGCAACAGTGCAGGGCACCTCCCGGTGCCGCCCTTCCGCCACCCCCACGGCGAGCATCGCCGGCCTGCAAGGGCGCACGCTGTGGGGCCGGTGCTGGGTCCCCACGCCCGCACCGACCACACCTGGGGCACACGGGTCGCGGAACCCCGGCTACCTGCCCCAGAGGGCAGGCGGCTGGGGGAGGGACAGCGTCTGACACCAGACGCCCCTCACACCGGTAGCAGGCCACCCCCCCCGGGGGCGGCCCCCCACCATCCCCGCGGGACGCAGCTCCCACAGGGCATCCAGGCCGAGGGGACAGTGCCGGGCCCAAACACCCGCACATCCACGCCCACAGCATTTGGGTGGCGGACCCCGACGTCCTGCCCAGAAGGCGGGCGACCGGGGGAGGGACAGCGCCTGACACCAGACGCCCCTCGCAGCGCTGGCGGGCCACCCCCCCGGGGACGGCCCCCACCACCCCGCGGAGCGCGGCCTCCACAGGGCACGCAAGCCGAGGGGACAGCGCCGGCCCCCCACACCCGCACACCTGCACCAACTGCAAGAGTGGATGACGGACCCCGACAGCCCGCCCAGAGGGCGGACAGTCGGGGGAGGGGGAGCGCCTGACCGCAGACGCCCCTCACAACGGACACACGGGCCGCAAAACCCCGGCTGCCCGCCCCTGAGGGACACAGGGAATACGGGTCACGGGGACAGCGCTGGACCCCGTACCTGCACACCCGTGCCCACAGCGCGTGGGCAGCGGGCCCCGACAGCCCCGGGGAGGAGGGCAGCCGGAGGGGGGAGAGCGCCCGGCCTCGAACGCCCCTTGCAACGGGGCCGCCACGGACCGCAGGGGGGGAGCACCTAGTGCCCACCCGCACACACGAATGCAAGCCCGCGGAACCGGCGTACGAGCTCCACCACCCACGCCGCGCCGCGCCCACAGCACGTGCACCAGCCACGGGAAATCCGCACCCCACCCCCTGCTCTTAGGCACAGCGACACAACAATGGCGGAACCCGCGGCCCCACGCAAAACACGCCCCAGATCTCCGACGCTGGACGCAGCACACGAGGTCATCAGGGCGCTGGGACTCAGAGGCGGCCAAAAAGACCCCACACAGGAGGACGCGGGCACGGACTCTGACCTGGAGGAAATACCGGAGCCCTCCATGGGCAGCACGCCCGCGGAACCTGCGCCGCCGGCGGCCAGCGTGCCCACCCCCTGCCCCGCGTGGAAACGGGGCCACTGCACGGGCGAAGGCGGGTGCCCCAAACAGCACCCCCAGCCCGGCTCCGATGACGGAGCGCTGCCCGAGGTGGGACGCGCGGCCGCACGAGCCACCCTACGCTACGGGGTGGCGCAGGGCTGGATCCTGGATGAGACCGCACGCGGCAGCGTGAACATCAAGGAGGCCGTCGACCGAGTCGCCCACGCGGGACAAGTGGCAGTGGCCTTGCACACCTGGGGCTGCCACGGCGGACCCGCAGATGGGATCATTATGGAGCCCTCGGGAATGGTGCTGGTCCTGGCGGCAGACATGGTCCAAGGGGTGCTCTACGCATCCCGCTTGCGGCGGGCGCGCCCACAGTGGACCATCCAGGTGTACACCCCCCCACAGGCATGGCCCTTCTTAACGTGGGCGGTGCCCGCCGTCATGTGGCACCTGGCACCGGAGGACGCCCCCACAGGAACCGCGGAGGAAATTGCCCGGGACCTCAACACCTGGCCGGCCGGCCAGGATTACCCCTGGCGCAGGCCCCGGGGCGGCCTTCCAGTTGCATCCGCGGCAGAGGGGCTCAGCCTCGCGGCAACCCTCCAACGGCACCCCGACAAGAGAGCACGCCACTTCCTGCAGACAGGCACGGTCCCGGCCGCCCCGCCAGACTCCGAGTGGCGATGGGACGCCGGGGAGGCGCAACCGCTGCCGGGCCCCTGGGTCCTCCCGTTGTGGTATTTGCCCATGGGCACCCTGGCCCATGCCACTCAAGCCGTCAAGGGGGCTTTCCCGCAGCCGCTCCTCCCCGGCGTGGCCCTGCTCCGCAGCCTGCAGGCGGGGGCGGCCTGGGTATGGTGGAGGGAAGAGGGCGGGCGCCCGAGCCCCTATTTCCCCCTGGTCCAGGGCCAGGCGCTACTCCACGCCGAGGGCATGGGGACCTTGGAATGGGCAGCGATCGTGCCCGGCACGGCGTGCAGGTGGATCACCGTGGCCGCCCCACAGCCCATGCGATCGCCGCTGGCGTGCCACCGCCTCCTACGGGCGGTCCCCTCCTTGGCACCCCAACACGCCCTTATGAGGGACGTATGGAGGGCCATGCTGAGCCACACCAGGGAGTGGCTAACGAACCTGAGTGGACGGTACCCGCCGGGCCCGGTGCTCGAACAGTTCACGGCCCCCACACCCGGGGTCCGCCACGCCCTGCACAGGGCGTCGGCTCTCACGGAGCAGCTCAACGACGAGGTGCTAGACCTGGCGCTGGAGCCGCTGCGGTTGCTTTACCCGCAGACCCACATCCCACCCGCGGGCACGTCCAACCGCCCCAGCCGCCTGGGTTTTCAGCGCCGCGTCGAGGCCGCGCACCCTGGAGGCGTGGTGGAACAGTGGCTAACGCTCCGCAACCCGTCCGCCATGCAAGGCCACTGGTACCTACACCAACTCCTCTTCCTACCCCGGGCGGCCCCGGAGCACCGCCGGCAAAACCAGTACCACACGCACCCGGAGCGCCGAGGCGCGCAGAGCTTTCCGCAGCCGGTCCCGCCCGCCCTCTCGCCCAGGCAGGGCCCGCAGGCGCTGCAGCAGGATCCCCTGCTCGACACAGCCACCACGGTACAGCAAAGGGGAAGCAACGGCGCGGATGGTGCCGAACCGGACTGCACGAACTGCGGAGCGGTGGCCTGGACGGCGGCCTGCAGCCACCTCGCCCTAGATACCACGGGGCTTAGGCAGTACAGGCCAGCGGACCGCACGGCGCTGGCGTCCGCGGTCGCGGCCGTCACCATGGGTCCTGTGGCGGCGTGGCAGGCGCAACTGCTGCCCTACGTTGCCTGCTGCGACACGCAGCCCCGCCAGCCGGCCGCAACACACGCGCCGACGGCACCCCTCACAGCAGAGCAGCTATACGTCGTCGCGGTGGCGCTGCTGGCAGACGGCGGGGAGAGCTTCGTCCACCACCACGGCCCGGCGCAGATTGCGCGAAGCATACAAGAGCCGCAGCGCGATGCACCCCACCCGTGGCACGCCACACTCCGCGGGCGCACCCGCGTCTGGGATGCGGGCGGCAGCACACCCCATCCCGGGCCTCAGCAGGGGGAGGCACCGGTGCTGCAGACGGCAGGCTACCAGGCCATCCTGCACGGCCACGCCGGAGGGTACCGGTTGCACGTCCTGGCCCCTGGCCGCTGAATGTCTGGCACAGCACCGCCAGGCAAGGGGAATTCCCGCCGCTGCCCCATGTCGACTGGCAGCAGGGGCCCACCCAGGCCTACTATATGTCGGCGGACCCCTGGCCGCTGGCAGTCCTGCTACACACCGTCAGCGCCCCCAACAAGAGGCAGGAACCGGGATGGGTCAACCCCCCCGCACTGGTGTGGAGCCCCGACCAGGAGGAGCATCTACGGGCCGCGTGGCAGGGGGACGCCATCAGGGCCACGGACGTCCCGGACCTCCACGCGGGGCCAATCACGCACGCCCGCCCGGCGGCTACCCTAGCGGTGGCCCAACGGGAACAGCAGAACCCACAGTGGGTGGTCTGCATGTTCAGCCCGGCGGACGAGCATATCGTCGTCTGCGACCCCGAGCGCCTGCCGGGGCCCGAAGCTGTGGTCCGCCTGGCGGACTGTACCCGCACCATCGTCAAGGCGCTACGGGAGGGCGAACACCACGCCCTCCTGCTCCGGGTCCGGCTGAAGGACAATGCCCGGGCGGCGGGGCTGGGGGTGTGGCCGGCAGCGGCGCACCCCGCCGACCTAGAGCTCCAGCTGGCGGTCCCGACCACAGTGTACCACTGCCTACAAGCCTTCCACGACCCGGATTGAGGGGCAAACCCGACCGCCAAATTGGCTCCACGCACTGGCAAGCGTGGCTGCAGGCAGACGTGCAGCGCGATGCCGTCCGGAGTCTCGGGCCCGCGCCCGCGACACGAGCCCTCGATGCGGCGGCCCCGGGCCACGCGTTGGCGCCACACTGGCCAACTTGCCCTTCGAACCAGCGACAGATGGCGCCATCTGGGAGTCGGTGCCGCTCCCCCCGGCGCGAGGGGCCATGGAACCAACGAAATGCCCCCTGTGTGCAGACAAGTACTACACAAGCGGGGCAATGCTGGAACACCTGGCGTGGCACCAAAATCCACCCTGCAGCCCCGGTGGGCCACAGGGAGGCGGCCTCCAACATCCTGCAAGGGAGGGCACAGAGGTCCCCATGGCACGCCCCGTACGCCCGGCGCCCCTCGCCCCAGGCGGCGACCACGCAGACGGCAATGAGGAGGGTTCGGCGTTCGGCAGGGCAACCCCGAGAGCCCCCTGCTGTACGCGCTCCTCCTGGTGCCCCTGCTCAGGGCGCAGGGGCACCGCCTGCGCCCGCCGGGAGGGGCCCAGCAGGGCCTCATCCAGGCCTACATCAACGACCTGCTGGTAGTGGCCCACATGCTGCAGCATTTCGTCGAGGGCGTGGAGGCGGTGGCCGCGTACCTGGGGATGATGGGCATGGAGCTCAACCCCCGCAAGTGCGCCATGGCCACCACGGAGGGGGACCCGGGGCTGCAGCTGCGCCTCTGTCCCTGTCTGGAAAACCCATGGCACTGGGTACCAGCGGCGGACTCCGTCCCCTACCTGGGACTCCGGCTGCAGCCGGACAGGGAGTTCTCCCTGCAGCGCAAGCACCAGCTGCGCCTGGCAGCGGTGGACCACTGGTGCCTTAACACCCTCGCGCCACCGAAAGTGGTGCAGGACGTCATCCTGGCGATCCTCGGGGGGGTGACACAGTACGTCACCCCTTTCATCGCCGACGACTCCGACACCGCGCGCCACCTCGACCACATCACGGTTGAGGTTGCGAAGGACAGGGCGCGGTACGCCTTCGGAGCCTTGCGGGACAGCCTGCAGGATGACCGGACCCTGGGGCTCACACGGGTACCAACGCGGTGCCAGCAGGCAGCGGTGACCCTCGTGGGTACACTCGTCCACCACCGCTCAACCTCTGTGCGTGGTGAGGTCACCAAGATGTTCTTGGAAATAGCCGGCGCGCACGGAATATGCCCCGAGGTGCACTACCCCGTCCCGGAGTTCGCATCTCTAGCGGGAGGTGACTGGGTCCACCGCATACCCCGGGCCCTGGCTGCCCTGGGAGTGGGGCTCTACAACCCCATCGCGTGCCCCAGGGCGGCCCACATCCAACTACAGTCCCCACCGGGCAACATCGTCACGCTGCGCACCGTCAAGCTGCGACACCGCGACATGTGCCGCCTGACGGTGCCGCACAGGACGTCGTGGCATGGGCATCACGGGCCACACCACCCCTTCCCCGACAACGATGACCCGTGGGCGACGGCGATGCGGGAATGCCTCAACCAATACGCCGATGAACACGTCCACTATTGCCGCCGCGAGCAGGAGCCCACCAACCACCCCAGGTGGCGCGACGCCTTGGTCCACCTCCTCCACACCACCGGCACACGGGACCACCACCTGAGACTCGTCCACTCCGCGAAGGCTAAGCAGGACGCCCTCACCGGCCCGGCGGTGACCCAGGACGGCCTGCACCTCCACGTCGGGGGCTACCGCCGCCGGGGCGGCCTATCCGTCCCCACGCGGGTAGTGGCGTACCACCCGCCAGCGGCCCTCATGTACATCCTCCACGACGTACTCGCGGAAAGCAAGCACCGAGAGCCTAACGCGGATGTGGCGTGGCCCGAGCCCCTGCGCCCCCGGCCCCACGCGCCGACGCCGGTGTGGTTGGTGACCACAGACGACCAATGCACCCGAGCGGCGGGGCAAGCGCAGCTCCAGGCCGAGTGAGTAATAGTGCAGGTGGGGGCAGGCCAGCCTAGGCCCCGTGGACTCCCCCGCGGCACCGCCCTGCTGGTAGCTATGCAGGTGCCGCACGACCCACACATGGCAGTGCACGCGCTAAAGGACCAGCCGGAGGACACGGGACACCTGGTGGTGCACCAGCACGGAGGCCCGGCGTGGCTCACGGACCATGTGACGGCACTCCGGTCCTGGGCAAGCACGATCGCCGGAGCGGAATTCCGGCTGCACGACCACCCGGCGATCAGCCCTGGCGACACCAGGGCGCTGAGCGTGTACCAACTGACCCCAGGCCACCCCGACGTCCGGTGGCACTCCGCCGACCTCAACGCGGGGTGGCACAGCTCCACCGGGTACTACTGGATCCCGGAGGCCTGGAGCCACACCTCTTCCGACGCGTCGGGGAGCAGACCCTGCAAACACGCCACCAGCGTCGCTCTCGCCGCCAACCTCACCCGCAGGTGGGTGGTGCCCGACGGAGAGGGGGTGGCCGCCTCCCTCCCTCTGCAATACGGCGCCCACCGACCGTGGGTCCACACGGTGGACGCCGAAGTCATCCTCCACCTCCTGCGACACGCGGATTGCGACCGGACTACGGGGGTCCCTGCGGGCGCTACAAAGGTGGTAAACCAGGTGCCCCTATGTTGGCTCCAGGACAGCCTGTGCGCGCGAGGGCGACACGCCGGGCACCCGTTCTGGTATGTCCGAGCCACCTCGCACCACAGTGACCCCCTACTGCACAAGGCGGACTGGGCGGCGTCGCAGGACACCGTCCTGCAGAACACGCCCCCGGGACCCTAGCCACGCCCAACTCATTGTCGCCGGTCATAACAGCCACCTCGATCTACAGCCCCCCACGATGCGGACGCTCGGCGAGGTCGCGCAGCGGGTGCAGACGGACCATGCGCTGACGCACCGAGGACACAAACCTCTGGGCGCGGCCCACGCCACAGCCTATGTCCACGCCCGGGACCTCACCGCGACGGCCAATAACCGCCGGGCGCTGCGGGCCAGACACAGCCACACGCCGGTGCAGCGCAGGTTCCGCGTCCGTAAGGAGCGGCTCTCCGGCGTCGCCGTCCTCCCACAACCGTGCCTCCTATGCGGCGGCCCAGAGGAGACCCCGGTGCACATGCACGTGGGATGTGCCCACTCACGGCTCTTCTGGCCCCACTACCGCCAGGCGGTGCAGGAGGCGGCCCGCCACCTCCCACCCGGGGACAAAGCCCTGTGGGTGGCCTCGTGGCGCTCCGCAGGCGCCACATGGACGGAAGTCTTCTGCTCTGGGCTGGTGCCCGAGTAAGCAGAGGCGCAGCTCTGCGCCATAGCCCGCTACGACCCGCCGGGAGGGACCTCTGTGGACAATTTCCTCCATCACATGCTCCGGCTAGGGGACTTCGCATGGGAGCTTCGCAACCACTGGCTGGAGCAACTCCTCCGCGACCCCCTAAGCGCGGCGGCCCGGGTGCACCGGTGGGTAACCGCGGCAGAGAGCGACTAGCCCCCCCCTCCCCCGCGCCCTGACAAGGACTTCGTAGCCTCCCTCTGTGTCGTGAATGGCACTCTTGAGTGCTTGCCACAAGAGGGCCCCCACCCGTACCAGGACCTGCCGGGGGGTTTCTCGAGGCACCTGCAAGACGCTCTCTTCCCACCGTGGATCATTGGGCGTGGCTCCATGACCGCGTGGGAGGCACGCATAGTGGGTGAGGAGTGAGCGTGCGAGTAGGGCCGGTGGTGCGCCGCCACGCGCGTCCCGGAGACCCCTGCGCAACGATACGCCGCCATCCCGCTCGAGGGGTGGGGGCCGGACACCCGGCCGAGACCCACCGTGATCCGCGGGGCGGGACCTGACCACCCGTGGGACGCGGAGACGGGTGAATGGCTGCAAGCGGCCCCGGGGCCGCAAACAGGATGGACGGGGGTCGTGTCCTCACTCGTCAGGACGCCCCTCCCTCCCCGCATTGTTCTTTACACCGCCAACGTACTCCGGGCTACAGAGATACGAAAATGGGGACACGACACGGCAACTGTCTGATGATACCCCCCGGAGGACGGGACTGCCCGGCTCGCCGTGGCGCACTTCAAAACTGGGGGGCCGGTATACGAAGACGCCCTGTCCCGGCTGGGCGACACCCAGGGGCCCTTGCTCGTCATGCTCCCCACGGACCTTGCAGGCGCGCTGCGCCAGGAGCTGGACGGCTGCGACGGGCTGCGAGTGGGGTGGGAGGCAGTTGCGGACAGCACCCTACTGGCCCTCCTCCACCGGGACGCCGCAGACGGGTGCCAATGGGATACGCTAGCGCCCCACCTCACTGGGCGCCACATGTATATGGCAACCCCCCCCCAGGGGCACCCCCGCCCGGCGTGGGACGACCTCATCGCCGCCTTCCAAGACCACGGGATTCTCCCCGACGACACGTGGCAAGGGATCCAGCGGAAGACGCTCGGCAGGGACTACCGGCGCCGCGTTAGCGCCCGTTTGCTGGAGATCCAAGACCCCCTCTGACAGAGGTGGGACGACCTCTGGCTCGGCCATCTCCACCCCTGGGTGCCGCCCTCCCACCTCCCACACACCTCCCGACTCTACGGGGAATGCGACACGCTGTCCTCCGCAGCGTCCACAGGCGCGAACAGGTGCGCGCTGTGCGCCCAGGTGGCCGCGTGCCCCTGGCCTGAAGCTCCCGCGGGCGCGCGCAGGCACACGGAGGAGGAGGCCTTGCACCGGCGCATCGAGGGGGCACACGCCCCCTCGCACGAACGCGCGGGCCCTGCGAGCGCTGCCCTTCTGTGGATCCACGTGCACTTGCGGGACCCCACATCCGTTTCGCACCTGTCGCACGTGTTCGCGCCGTGACCCCGACCCGCCGCCGCCCTTTGCAGAGCCCGCAGTACCATGCCACGCCGACGAGGGAATGGCCGGGACATGCCAGGGCCCGCCGCCAAGTACAGAAGCCGACCGTCCGGGGCCTGGTAGCGGACGCGTTGGGTCGGGGCGCATGAGGCGCACGCGGCCGCACGACGTGACCCGACGGGCAGTGCGAGGGCTCTCCTCAACGAGACCGCCCTCCCGGCCGTCCGCACCCTGAACGGAGCAGGGGCCCCTACGCTACTCCTGGCGATGCACCGGATCGTGAACGCCATCCAGCCAGGGCTCATGGGCCCGGAGGCGGACCTCTACCGGCACTGGATGGAGTGGCACGAGTCCAACCGGTCGGGCCGGCCCCTGTCCATGGGGGACACCCTGCGGCTGACGGGAGCGGGGTCTGCCATGTCCCTCCGCAGCAGCGCCCCAGCCCTGCTGCACGCCCTCAAGACGCGCTACCCTGGGAACACGGTCCCGTACCTGAACCAGGGGCAGGCCACATACCCGGGGGGAGTGTCCGAGTTGGATGCAGCGCTCCACCTTCTACACCCAGCGGACGAGGACCTGGAGGTGGGCGAAATCACGGTGTTCGTGGAAGGCGCGGACGAGGCGCCCGCCCGCCCCCGGCCGACCAACCCGGTATACGACGGCACCAGGCCGACCCCCCCGTACGCCATCGTGTGCAAGGCGTTCCCCAGGGAGCCCACCTGGTGCCCCGCCCTCCGGCCGGCGACGCACGCGCCCCGCGGCTGGGCCAACCCAGACCTGTCCAACCCCCTCTCCAGAACCAGGGGTGCCCACCACAGGGGGCAGGTCCTCTGGCAAGAGCGCCCTGGCACCCCCCTGCTCCTCCTCGTCGTCCCGACCCGCAGGGACCCGGAACGGGTCCTTGGGATCACCCCCACCGACCTCTATGGTGCAGCACCCGTACCCCGCCCCCCCCTCCCGGCGGCCGCGGCGCGGGACGGGGTACACACCTTCCTGCGAACACAGGAGGTCACCGCCGTTAAGGGGTCCACCTAGTGCGGCTCCCCCCGGCACCATCCAACGGCCCCCGGGGGCCCAGGGCCCTGAGCCCTGCCCCAGACTGGGAGCTGTGGCGCGACGCGTTGGCAGCGTGGCTCCCCCGCCTCTCCTCCCAATGCTGATGGATGGCCACCGGCCCCCGCCCGTACGGGGCTGACGCCACAGCTGGCCCCCCACCCCCTCCCCCCCTCCCCCCCGCAGAGCACTGCACAGCACTGTCCACGGCACGACACTGATGCACCGGGAGGTAGTGGGAAGGGCGCACCTGCCACCACGCATGCCTACCAGGATAACAGTGATGTCAGACTCCGATGGCTCCCCCAAGCGGGACGACCGCCACCACCGCCGGTCCCGCTCCCGCTCCCCCGTCCCCCCGGAATGGGCGGGGGAGACCTCCGCGGAGCGCAAGGAGCAGAGGCTGGCAGAGGCGGCGGTGCCGGTCGGGCTGCCGGCTGGACAGCCCGGGGCGGCCTCTGCTGACACCGGGCTGTCGACCCAGGAGCCTGAGCCGGCCGAGGTGACGGCCCCCGCCGACGTAATAGCAAGCCCTGCCACCCCAACCCGGGAGGGGGCCCCAGACGCGCGGAGAGCAGAGGCCGCAGCCCGGGCGAGCCACGCCGCGGCCCCGACCGCGGCCCCCGGCAGGCCGCTGACACAGGGGGTAGCCCCGGCGCAGGAACCGGGCGCATCGCCGAGGGCTGCCGCAGCCGCAGAGGGGAGCGGGGAGGGTGCGCGAGGGGTTGCGACTGCGGCCCCGGCGAGCCGCGCCGCCGCCTCGGCCGGCCACGCCGCTGCCCCCAACACGCCACGAAAGCGAGGGACCGACCCCGCACGGGCCACGGGCGCCTCGCCGGCGGTCGCCGCAGCAGCAGTAGTGGGCAGGGAGGGCGCAAAGTACCGCGCCCACGCCAACCCCACGCACACGCACACCAGCCCCGCCAAGCCGTTCCCCCCCAAGCCCTTCCCCCAGGAGCGGACGCGGCACGTCCGCCCCCCTTGCCCCCGAGCGCTCGCCGCCAGGCGTCACGCTGCCGCAGCTGCAAAGGCAGCGGGACGCCCGGCGCGTGATCCAGGAGGGAGGGGACGGCGCGCAGGCAAAGCTGTGTGCCAGCCACGGGAGCGCGGAGCGGGGGACAGGAGGCGACAGGGGAAGTTGCCAGGGCACACGCGGGGGGCAGGGAGCGGGCCAGGGCACACGCGGCAAGGAGCAAGGGCGCAAACACGGACGGGGCACCGAGGCCGGCAGCAGCGGAGAGGGACAGAGCGCGGGCAGCAGACGGCGCGACAAAGGGCAGGGAGCCGGGAAGGGGCCAGGGCACGGGAAGGGCGCGCAGGGGTGCGGACAGGGCGCCCAGGTGCATGGAGCGGAGCGAGGGACGGTGGGCGAGCGCGGGCGTAGCCAAGGGAAAGGGCACGGGCGCTGGCAGTGCGGGCCAGGGCGTGGTGTAGCCGGTTTGGACCCCCGTGGCCATCTTTGGGTCATGTGGGGTGTGTATCTATGGGCCGGCAAGCCGCCATGGGCTGATATCACACTATCCCATGCACCTGACCTAACCTGATGTGATAGTGTGATAGGCTTGGCCATTCCAGCTATGAGCGGCCATATTCCATACCGAGGCGCCGCCGGCTGAGATTTATATATCAAAATATCAGGAATCAACAGGGTTTTTTTATCGTAATGTTTCCGTGATTTTTCAGCTCTCTGTCCTGATTGTCAATGTATCGGGGACTGGCGGTTGGCTCGCGATTTTGCGGTAACTGATTGGTTAACTGTTATTTCCAGATACTTTAGCGAAAACCCCGATGAAGTGTCAAATCTCATCAGAAAAGGGTTCGTTTCTTCCGCAATTGTCATGTTATACACTCGCAAAATGAATCCGATTTTTTCAGACGTTCAGAATCGGATATTCGAAATCAGGGGCGCCGCCCTGGATATGCTAAATTTCGAGTGGTCCTACATTTTTCGCCAATCACGAATCAACCTTCTTTTTGTTGTCTCCTTCATTTTTCTTGGAGATATAGGCGAAACAAAATTGATTCGTGAGGCCACTTTGAAAGGTCATCACTCTGGCTCACCGCTAGGAGTTCCAATCTTGAGGTATCGGCTGGAATGGCCTTGGTCTCAACTTGATTTAGGCAGCGTCAAATGCCTTTGATGTGTACACATGCCTGGTGTAGCAAGGGATAATGGTCAAGACGGTAGAAAATGATTTATAACTCTTGGATCATGCAATCGAATATTTTGATGCAACTTTCCAGTGTACCGCATGAGTGTTGGTGTTGCATAGAAACTTTTCTTGGGTTCCTACGTATTTTTAACGTGAAGTTATGTCCATGGAGGGGCATGGCATACCATGGTGGGAGCCATTTTTGAGGGTATGTGTTATATGCATGGTATGTGCTTCGCTATGCTCACGCCCATGTTATATATCTCCGGTTGTAGGAAGATACATGGAGTCGCACGTGGCAAAGGCTTTGCCCATGTCCTAATGGTGTGCTCCATAGCGCTAGACTAAGTGTACCGCACATATAGTGCATGTGGGAAGACTTACAGAGCGGCCCACAAGCGCCACTATCAATTTACCCATTTTCATGGTGCCTGTCGTGGAGAGGTTCGAAGGTGTCCTTTTGCCTCCATATGGGGATCCAAGTGGGGCGGCTGTTCGCAAATGTTCCGAAGCAATAGTGTTTTGAACCATATGTTGATACCATGGGTGAGCAAAGTTATATACTATTGTGATTATCTTGAATATAGCAACATTTGCATGTTTTTGACCTCATTTTATGCTCATTCTTGTATTTTATGTGCTCAACTTGTCGGCTAACAGTAAAGTGCCTAGAGAGCCGTGAACTATGGTATTTTGCTTATATGTTGGCATATGCTTCGGTGTTGCACCTCACCATATGCCAGATCACGTGGTAAATTTGGCGTGGCACACAGGGGCCCACAAAATTAGGTCTCAAATTCGTGAGTTGACTTGTGAAGCATGGCATGTATATATCCGGAGAAGTTTGGGGGCCAATGTTGGGATATTCTTGGGCATGGATCTTTGGTCTATATCACCCATGTATATTACGTTCCGGTTTGACACATGCATTGAGCATTTGAATACTTGCCGTATGCAATTTTGAGTATATAATTGAATTGTGGGCACTATGGTGTGATTTGCCTAATTTTGCTATGTTGTGAGGTCATCTTCGTGGGGCAATTCTCCAAGCCCAATCGACTCCAAGTCCAACCAAAGTTATGTCAGGGTAGGGCATGGTCCTGAGTGCACAGGCACTGGACAGGCGAGGGCGCCGGCAGTGCAGACCAGGGCTTCGGTGACAGGGGGCGGGACCCACGGCACGGGCAGGGTGAAGCTGGTTCGGACCCCCGTGGCCATCTTGGGGTCACTTGGGGTGTGTATCTATGTGCCGGCAAGCCGCCATTGGCTGATATCATACTCTCCCATCCACCTGACCTAACCTGATGTAATAGTGTGATAGGTTTGGCCATTCCGGCTATGAGCGGCCATATTCTGAACCGAGGCACCGCCAGCGGAGATTTATATATCGGAATATCAGGAATCAACAGGGTTTTATTATCATGATGTTTCCGTAATTTTTCAGCCTTTCGTTCTGATGGTCAATGTATCGGCGACTGTCAGTTGGCTCGCGATTTTGCGCTAACCGATTGGTTAACTGTTATTTCCAGATATTTTGACGGATATTCCGTTGAAGGGTCAGATCTCATCGCGATGACGAAATCGGATTTTCGACTTCGACATCGCCGCACTTGATTTGGACTTCTTCGATTGGTCATACTCCTTTCCCTATGCCCGAATCAGGTTTTCCTTATACTTGCCACCCATTTGACTTGGAGATATAAGGGAAACAAAAGTGAATCGTGGGACCACTTGGAAGGACCATATCTACGCGCGAGTGTGAGGAAGGAGAATAATGAAGGTTGGGTTGCAAACGCCTCGGTCTCAACTTAATTTGGGAAGCATCAAACTCCTTTGGTGTGTACATATGCCCGGTGTAGCAAGGGAAAATGGTCAAGAGGGTATAAAGTGATAAATAACTCTTGGACCGTGCAATTGAACATTTTATTGTGACTTTCGAGTGTACCGCATGAGTGTTGGGGTTGCATAGCAACTTTTCTTGGGTTCCTACGTATTTTTAACGTGAAGTTATGTCAATGGAGGGACATGGCATATCATGGTGGGAGCCATATTTTGAGGCTATGTGTTGTATGCATGGTATATGTTTGATATGCTCACACCCATGTTATATATCTTCGTGTGGCCGAAGAGATGGGGAGCCATACGTGACAAGGGCCTTGCCCATGTCCCAATTGTGGAATTCAAAGCGCTAGACCAAGTCTACCGCGTATGTATTGCTCATGGTATGTTTGACAAAGAGATCCATGGGTGCACTCCCATTTTCATGGGGCATGTAGATATTAGTGGCGAAGGTATCCCCATGCGCCCGATTGGGGATCCAAGTGGGGGAATTGTTCGCAAATGGTTCCAATCATTTGTGTATTGAATCATGAGCGGATATCATGGGTGAGCATAGAGATATACTATCATGACAACTTTGTATTTGGTCATATTTTCATTTTTTTGACCTCAATTTTTGCTCATTTTTGCGTTTTGTGTACTCACCTGGTCAGCTAACAGCAAGAAGCCTATGGAGAGTCGAATCATGGTATGTTCTCCATATGTTGGCATATGCTGTGGAGATGAACACCACCATATGCCGGATCGTGTACTCCATTTGGCTTGGCGCACGAAGGAATACAAGAATTGGTCTCAAGATCATGGGCTGACTTGGGCAGTGCGTGGCGCCCATATCCGGAGGAGTTTCGAGGGTAAAGTGGGGATGTACATGGGCATTGACTTTTGGTCTATATCCTACATGTATATTAGACTTCGATTCCATGCATGCTTTGAGCCTTCGGATAAGTGGTAATGTCAATTTTGAGCATATATGGCCAATATGGTGTGAATTGGCATTTTTTGGTATGTTATGAGTTCAAACTCATAGGTCATATCTCCAAGCCCATTCAACTCCAAGTCCAACCAAGGTTATGTCAGGGTAGGGCATGGTCCTGAGTGCCACTCTAGACCATGACACGTCACCTCCCCTATTGGGCTAGGATTTAGAGGCTTGGGAGTGAACACATCTTTGGGGTTTATGTAGTGACTTTTGATACATGGCATTTAACCATCTTATTCGACTGGGTTCAGGGCATCATGTTGGTGAGTCAAGGGAAGGTCTTGAGTCCAGGGAATGAGGGGTCTATGGCTGTGATTGTGTAAGTTTCCATCTTTCCCCAACTTTGCTTTATTTGTGTTCATATGCCAATTTCAGGGCTTTCTTCCTTGGTGCAATTCTTGTACATGCCCGCCACCGTGGGAATACCGGTGTGCTGAACGAAAGCCCGCAGCCTGATTTGGATTGTGAATTCGGTTATTGCTGTATTTGTGGGATCTGGTTGCCATTCAGGGTTGAAGGAGGATTTTATTTTCTATATTTTTGGATTTGGAACCTTGGATTTTGATAAGTGCAATCGTTGATCAGGAGCAAGTCAGCAGGGGTTACTGGCGGAAGGGGCACAGCGGGGGCCGGTCCTGGTAGGGACCTTCTTTATGGTAGCAGAGGCTTACCTGCTGCCCCTACCAACCGCCGACCCGGGGACTTGGGCCCTTATGAGCCCTGCCCAAGTACGCCCTGGGTGCGTATTGTGGACTCGGTGGAGACCACGCCGGAGATTGGAGCCATAGAAGGACCGAGACGTTCAAGAGCATGGCGAACTCCGGAAGTTGAAGCCCGAAGAGAAGAACGACACTCGGGAAGAGGAGGACGTGACATGGAGGACCTGGTCTCCATGTGTGAGCGTCGCTGCCGAAAGGCATGCAACCTCCGCTCCGCCGCGGAGGACTCTGATGAGGCTTGCCATTCGGGCAGCAGTGGAGGACGGGCCCGGCGCTACCGGAAGCGCGGGTACCCCAAGTCCGCGGCAAGGGACGCCGGGGCTATGGACACGGACCCCAGCCCAGCCAGGCTGTGGGAATCCGAGGGGCACTCCGAGGGCTATCGGACAGCCGACGAGCCACCTTCGGAGCCGGAGATGTCCGCGCCGATCGCCAGGGCGCATACGGCCCCCGAGCCCGCCCTGCAGCACGACGCCGAGGGCTTGGAGAGGCCAGCCAGGGCCCGGACGGCACCTGTGCCCCGGCAGACGGGACCAGAGACGGACGCCATAGGCGATACACCCATGGGCGAGGAGTCTGAGGTGCCGGGAACCGCGGGTTGCGCTGAATCCGGCGGAAAGCACGCTGCGTGCCACTGCGAGCACGTGTCCTTCCTCATGGGCAAGAACCCGAAGATGGGGATGGACGCCATCGTGCATCACCTTGACCGCCTGGACAACGCCAAGGACGCTCTAGAGGAGGACGTCGCGGGGATCCTGGACGACCAGTCGGCCGCGGAGAACCACATGGAGGAGCTGCGAGGGGATCAGGCCTGGTACCGGGAGAATCTGGAGCTGGCCCTGCAGAAGCAGCAGCAAGTGGTGGACAGCCTCCTCCACTTAGTGGAGGACATGTCGGGACGCCTGAGAAGGCTAGAGGAGCGACAGCCCCTCGCCTCGGGTCCGGAGCTCCCGGCAAAGCCGGCCGCGGTAGAGCTGGTGGAGCGGGTTAAGACCCTCAGGAGCGCCATGGAGAAACCCGTGGGCGGCCCTGCAGAGGCACCATACGCGCCTCCGCGTGTTGACCCGGGTGCGCTGCCGTATGTTCCCCTGTTCAGCGAATCCACAATGCTCGGGGAACACACGGCACCGGCTGGGTCCATGCGGGAAGGGCACGTGACCACGGACCCGAGGAGCCTGACGGTACAGATGTCCCATGCCACCCAGGATGTACCGCTCACGACGAATATGGCAGTCTATGCGGAAGAGAAGATCGAGATCCAGAACCAGACCATGCAGGGGCGAACCATGGGAAGCGCCGACGGACATGGTCGAGGCCATCCAAGCGGAAACCTGTGGGCGAAGGATCCCAATACGGGGATATGGACGGCCGATGGGGCAAATCCTTCCCGCATTCCAAACCCCATGGGTTCAGGCCCAACTGGACCGCACTCCATGGAGGAGAGGGATGTACGGGGAGTGTACTCACACCCCCCGGCCACAGGTGGTATCCGTCTCGGTGGAGTGGTGGCTGGAGACGTCGGAGACGCCATCAGGATTGACGACCTCAGGGGAATCAAAATCCCCTACTACGATGGCAACCCCTCCAACCTGGATCACTTCATCCTGGATTGGGAGGACTTCGCCGAGGAGGTCGTCGGCGAGATGCGGGGAGCGCCGCGGGACAAGTGGGTATGCCGGACATTCCCACACCGCTTGGCGCAGGACCTGAAGGAGGAGCTGCGGGATCAGATCCGAGAAGGATTGATCCGTACGGAGAAAGCCTGCCTCCAGTGGTTGGAGGATGAGGAGCGGGTCGACGCTCCGAATCAGAAGCTGGAGGACCTGTGGTCCATTCCACTGCCGCTGGACCGCGGTGAGTTGCGGGTCCGGGAGTGGAACCGGTATCTGCGGAAGTACCGCAGATGCCTCAAGTTGGTGGAAGACTGGAAGGAGGCCAGTGAGATCCGCCACTTGCTGAAGGACGTCCTCCCCGGCAACTGGACGAAGAGAGAAGAAGCGCGCCAAGAAGCGGGTGGCGGTGAGGATTATGGCGGCAGAGGATACCCATGCGGGTATCATGGAGTTCTTCAGGAGGAACCTGGGCGAACCCAACCGGATGTTGGGCCTGAAGAACGCCGTGTACGTGGAGGTATTCGGGGACTCCATGGGGCAAAGGCTGCTGCGCCTCAACAACGTGGAGTGGAGGCGCGGGGAACCGCTGAGGATGCAAGTCATCTTCGCCCGCATGAGCCTTGACGAGATCGTGAAGTACATCACGGTGGAATTGAAGCTCAATGCGAAGAACGAGGCCCACGTGCAGGATCGACATGGTCATGGACAACGAGGACACCGAGACGACCGCCATCATCGGGAGATCCAGGAGGACACGGCCAAATCCGCGGAGGATGGAAGTGGAAGTGGCCAAGACCACTGGTCCCGGGAGGATCACGAGGAGGCCCATTTCTTCGCGTTCGTGGCGCACAACGTGAAGAACCATGGGCAGGATCGGTCCAGATGGAGCCAGGTGGGACCCAGGAAGAACAGAGAAGGACCAAGGAGGATCGGGAACCCACCGCTCTCGTTCTGAGAGTACAGGTCTCAGCACGACGGGTGCTGGGTCTGTTATGGCAAGGGACACAACCATGCACACGACCACCGGCAGTGCAAGGTGTATGAGGCGGACAAGAAGGCCTACTTCGCCGCTCACCCCGAGAAGAAGCCCAAGGAGCAGCGGATTTCCGATTGGAAGGCGAAGGGCGGAGACGGGGGAAAAGGCCAAGGCAAAGGCCAAAGAAAAAGGCGGAGGAAGAAGCTATGGTGGTGGACCTGGCCAAGACCGACGAGTGAGGTCGATCGAGGAGGTTGCGGAGGACATGTTGAGGACGTTGGAGGAACTCAAAGCCCAGCAACGTGGTGGACAAAGTCCTGGCGGATCGCAGCCGGAAGGGGCTGCGGGAGGCCAAGTCTAGAGGAGCCCCCACGGGAGTGGGACCTCGGAGGTCTCTCCTCCGAAAATCAGTGGAATCCCAGAGAAAGCGAAGGCACAGCGGGTGCCGAAGAAGGCTCCAGACGAGCCAAAACCACTGAGCCTCGCCACTCCCAACCCCTGGAGCGCCCTGCCAAGGGAAGTACATGTGGGTACGGGACATGGCAAGAAGGAAGGAGCGACCACGGAGAGCCCCGTGGACGGGCAGGACCAACCCAAGATCTACACCATCCGTGACCATACCCTTGAAGTCCTGATGCACCCGGACGTGCTAGAGCTGCATGCCGTGAGAGTCGTCCATACACCACATGGCGACGAGCGGCAGTTGCACTTGAAAGTGCGAGTACGGTGCGGACGAGAGGAGAAGGTGGTGGATGTGTTAGTGGATACGGGTGCCCAGGTGAGCCTGGTCCGGAGAGGGTTGTTCAAGGAGGAATTCCTGCAGCCCAGCCAGAGACCGGTACGCCTGAAGGTCGCCAATGGAGAGATCCTGGGTGGTGGCACCCATGAGGCCACTATCAGTATGGAATTCTGGGAACATGAGCGCTTGAACCGCCCTGATCAGGCGAAGAGAAGCACTCTATCCGGGAACTTCTACGTGGCCGACATTACCGATTGGGATATGATCTTGGGGTATGACTTCATGGTGGCCAACGCCATTGGAGCCCTTCCCCATCGCGCAACGCTGGTCCGGGAGGATGATGAATGCCTCACATGGCTGTCCACGGACTATGCATGCGGATCATCCCAATGGAGTGCTGAGGAAGAGGATCGGATCGTCCGAGCGGTGCAAGCTGTGGATGCCAAGTCCAGAGGAGACCCCGGAGTTCAGCTCACGGAGTATGGAATGGCGCCGCAGGTGTACGACAGGATGATCCAGACGCTGGGAGCCGAAGCGCCCGAGACGGACGTCTTTGCTTCCCGGGATGCCCCACTTCTGCAGAAGTGTAGGAGGCATTGGCATCGAGGAGACTCAGCCTGGCACAGGCATTGGGGTTTGAAGGAAAGGGGACCCATGTATTGGCATGGCTCCCTGGACAATACCAGACGTACGGTGGAAAAGATCATCGCGGATAGGGCGAAGGGGATCCTGGTCATAACCGGCATAGGATCCAGCCCATGTCCGCTGGAAGGTCTCAAGTCGACGCTGGACTCCATCACCCTCAACGATCAACTATCGGGCCAGAGGAGAAGTTGTTCATCGACGCCAAGGGTGTATCAATGCCCTCCCCGGGTCAAGCGTGGGGTACCAAGGCTTTCCTGGTGGATGGGGCGCAAGCCCAGCCCACGGGTGATGAAGCATTCATCCGTAGGGTGGAGGCGGTGCCCATGAAGGTCATGTTTGAGCCCAAGGAGGGGACGGATCAGCCAGTTGATAGCATTGACGTCCTGTCCCACGCCGAGATCGACGACGTCGTCAACTACATGCGGATGGGGATGCACGACCGTGTGGCAGCCAAGAAGAGGCGGGCCATGGTCACATCTCCGCATTGGTGGGATGACAAGATGTTGGTCACCGGCAAGTACGAGAAGGATGAGTTCGTGGCGGGGGTCATGGACCACATCGCGGACCAATACGATGGTCCGGTTGGGTCGGACCCACCAACGTGGGGTTTTCCAAGAGTGGGAACCGGTAGCGACGAGCACCAGCCCGAGGCCGCAAATTTTCGAAGATTATCGGTGGGAGTCGAGACCCACGACGATGAAGACGGCATATCGGACGAGGAGAAGTCGGACTCGGACCCAGAAGAGGCCTATACCGCAGTGCGGTCCGTTGTATCGATACCGAAGCAAGCGGCTGAAGAGGCCCAGGAGAACCCGAAGGTCGCCGAGCTGAGGGAGAGGCTGATCAAGGCCTATCCGCGGCTTTTCAGTGGTGTCGCCAACAAGAACCCTCCAGATCGTGGGAGGTTTGGTACAGCGAAGATCAAGCTGAAGCCGAACCCGAAGATCCATCGTCATCGGGAGTACCAACTTCAGGGCGATCGGGCCGAGGCTATGAAGAAGCTGTTGGCCGAATTCATTGACCGGGGATGGATCGAACCCTCCGACAGTGAGTGGGCCAGCCCAGCCTTCATCGTACCCAAGAAGGAGAAGGGCGAGTGGAGGTTGGTGGTTGATTACAGAGGTTTGAACGAGCAGACCGAGCACGACTCGTATTCGCTTCCCCTGATCGACTCCATCCTCCAAAAGCAACAGAAAAAGCGGATCTTCACGTTGTTGGACCTGAAACATGGTTACCACCAGATGCCGCTACACCCGGACTCCAGGCCCTGCACAGCGATGTCGACGCCGCTGGGGCCCATGCAGTGGAAAGTGGTGCCTATGGGCGCCAAGAATGGCAACGCCGCTTTCCAGCGCATAATGGAGGACCTACTCGGTCCTGTCCGGGACTGTGCCGATCCCTTCGTGGATGACATCATCATCGGGTCCGGCACGGAGAACATGACCGAGGACGAGCTCATCGACGCGCATGAGAAGGATCTGCGCCGAGTGCTCAGCGAGTTGGACAAGCACAACATGGTGTGCAAGCCCACCAAAGCCTCACTCTTCGTGAAGGAAGTGGAGTTCGCGGGTCACGTGGTTGGTCACGGGCAACGCCGTCCCATGCCGGGGAAACTGGCGTCCCTGCACCACTGGGAGAAGCCCCAGACCATCAGCGAACTCTGGTCCTTCATGGGGTTCTGCAATTACTATTCGGGCTACGTCCGGATGTATGCAGAACTCTCGGGGCCGCTGCACAAGATGCTGCAGGTGGGGAAGTTCGATGGCCGGAAGGGGAGCAAGAAGAAGCTTGCCTGGACCCCTGAGGCTGAAGATGCGTTCAACAGCCTGAAGGAGCGACTCCTGGGGCAGTTGGGGCTGTTCCTGGTGGACCCGGACAAGGGATTCGTGCTACGGACAGACGCCTCGGACTATGCCATGGGGGCAGTCCTCGAGCAAGTCCGGGACGACGGGACTCATGTTCCCGTGGCGTTTTGGAGCAGGATTCTGGCCGAGGGCCAACGCCGAACATGGACCGCGAGGGAGAAGGAGACATACGCCATTGTATGTGCGCTCAGGAAGTGGTCTGGCCACATCGGACTGCAGCCGGTGGTGGTTTGCACGGACCACCAATCCCTACAGAGCTGGCACAAGGAGCATGTCGACACCCCCTCAGGACCAGCGGCTAGGAGGGCCCGACCGCCCGAGACGTTCGCCAAGTTCGACCTCAGCGTCGTGTACGTCCCGGGGAAGGACAACACTGTGGCAGATTACCTCAGTCGCTGGGCCTACCCCGCGGGCAACGCGTGGATAAACATATCCAGCCATGGCGACGCCGAGGAGACCGAGGAGGCCAAGCGCATCATCGAGATGGAGAAGGTCATGGAGCAAGAGGGGGTCAAGTGTTTTGTGGTGATGGCAAACCGTACAGACCTGGCCAAGTTCCGGGGCGCCCGAGTCCAGGCTATTCGAGAGGAAACCCTCGAGCAATGGATGGTGGCCCCTGTAGAGCTAGTCAGGTCGGTGCTCACAGAGGACTGGTCGGATGACTATGCGGCATCCGAGCACTGGAGCAGGTACTGGAACGCCGTGAGCGCCCCGTCGGACGACGAATGGCCCGAGGGCTTGACCGAGGATGGCGACAAGTTGTTCCTCAAGGACAAGCTGCTGGTGCCCGAGAACCGAGTGGAGGAGCTCATTGACCATTGGCACAACGCCCAGCTCATGCACCCTGGCCGAGACAAAATGCAGCAGGACCTGGATTGGCGTTTCAAGTTCCCTCCGGGGTACTACGCCATCCTGGATAGGTACTGCAGCGACTGTGCCGTGTGTCGGGCCACGAAGAGCCCCAACCACTCCACAGCGGGCAACCCGGTGTATACGGCTATACCGGAGGCCCCTATGCGGTCCGTGGCCATGGATGTGTTCGCCATGCCGGAGGTCACCGTGGAAGGAGAGACATACGACTGTGTCATCCTGGCGGTGGACACGCACAGCGGGTATATCGTGGCAGTCCCGGGCAAGAAGTCCAAGAAGAAGGACAAAGAGGACAAGCATGGAGTGGGCCTGCAGGCCAAGACTGTCGCTAATGCCATGATCAGGCATTGGGTGACGATTTTCGATGTCCCAGCTGTCATCTGCAGCGATCGGGGCAGTCAATTCGTGGGGACGTGGTTCAAGACGATGTGCAAGCACATGGGGATTCAGTACGCCAAGACCGTGGCGTACCACAGCCGGTCGAATGGCCGTGCTGAGGTGGCCGGGCGGCAGATGTTCGAGAAGTTCCGCCAGTTGCACATCGACGAACCGGGCCGGAACTGGTACAATTCGCTGTGGAGAGTGCTCCAAGCGTACCATGACCTTCCGGGACCCACTGGACTGTCGCCCCATCGCATCCTGTTCCTACGGGATCGAGTGTCACGCACTCTCCCGTGGATGAACCATGGCAAAGTGGCCCGGGATGCGAATGCCATGATGGCTGAGGCGGACGACACGGCGGCCAAGGTGTGCAAGGCACTTCAGGACGAGCACGACAAGAGGGCCAAGTACTTCAAGCAGGGAAAGGTCCAAAAGTATGCTCTCCAAGACACCGTGTGGGTGGAGCGGCACCACAAGGATGTCCTGTCCAGACATCGGCAGGCATCTTGGTATGTGCCGGGGGTAATCGTGCGGAAGGTCGGGCAGGATGTGTATGCGGTTCGTGTGGGGGATAACAGGATCCTGGACCGCGACCATACCCGGCTTCGTCCCCGAGCACCAGACCCCAGCGGACGTCCCGTCACCTTCGAGTTCACGGCCGGCGATGTGGACTCGGACGATGAGGGTGAGGACGACGATTTCACCGCGGAGAAGATCCTGGCGGACAAGCCGGACCCGGGGACGCCTGGGGGGAGGCTTTACAAAGTCCGTTGGAAGGGATTCGCCGCATCCAGGGACTCGTGGGAACCTCCGAGCAGTTTTGTGCCGAGGTATACCACGGTCTGGATGGACTACCTAAAGAAAAAGAATATTTCTTTGGATGTCAAGGACGTATTGGTCTGTTTGGTTGCTGCTGTAGCACCGTAATGGATCCCCCTTGGCATTTTGTTTGTTTCTGTGAATGAGGAGACAAGTGAGGGCGTTCATCCGGGGATTTTTCGGCCTTGATTGGCCATATACCCCCTTCACTCGACCTCCACATATATATTTCATTGTGGTATACTTATTTAGGTCGACCGACGACATTTTTCTATCTTTGATCCCCTTGGTCCATGTTGTAGATCAAGAAGAGACCGGATATGGCGTAGGGCGCTGAGTATCAGTGTCCTCACCCCTCCCTTGGGGCATGGGGGACGCCTACGACGTGTGTGGGGCCTCCATGTGTCCTTGGGACATGGAGGGGGGGGTTGGAGCCCATTGGGGTCCTCCCGTCCTCTCTTCATTGGTTTCCGAGCGGATACAACGCTCTGAGAAGGGGGGTGAAGCCGGTTCAGACCCCCGTGGCCATCTTGGGGTCACTTGGGGTGTGTATCTATGTGCCGGCAAGCCGCCATTGGCTGATATCATACTGTCCCATCCACCTGACCTAACCTGATGTGATAGTGTGATAGGTTTGGCCATTCCGGCTATGAGCGGCCATATTCAGAACCGAGGCACCGCCAGCGGATATTTATATATCGGAATATCAGGAATCAACAGGGTTTTATTATCATGATGTTTCCGTAATTTTTCAGCCTTTCGTTCTGATGGTCAATGTATCGGCGACTGTCAGTTGGCTCGCGATTTTGCGTTAACCGATTGGTTAACTGTTATTTCCAGATATTTAGACGGATATTCCGTTGAAGGGTCAGATCTCATCAGCAAAGGGTTCGTTGCTTCCGCAATTCTCTAAATAAGCACTCGAAATTTTAATCAGAATTTTTCGCGATGTCGAAATCGGATTTTCGACTTCGACATCGCCGCACTTGATTTGGACTTCTTCGATTGGTCATACTCCTTTCCCTATGCCCGAATCAGGTTTCCCTTATACTTGCCATCCATTTGACTTGGAGATATAAGGAAAACAAAAGTGAATCGTGGGACCACTTGGAAGGACCATATCTACGCGCGAGTGTGAGGAAGGAGAATAAGAAAGGTTGGGTTGCAAACGCCTTGGTCTCAACTTAATTTGGGAAGCATCAAACGCCTTTGGTGTGTAGATATGCCCGGTGTAGCAAGAGATAATGGTCAAGAGGGTATAAAGTGACTCTTGGACCGTGCAACCGAACATTTTATTGTGACTTTCGAGTGTACTGCATGAGTGTTGGGGTTGCATAGCAACTTTCCTTGGGTTCCTACGTATTTTTAACGTGAAGTTATGTCAATGGAGGGACATGGCATATCATGGTGGGAGCCATATTTTGAGGGTATGTGTTGTATGCATGGTATATGTTTGATATGCTCACGCCCATCTTATATATCTTCGTGTGGCCGGAGAGATGGGGAGCCATACGTGACAAGGGCTTTGCCCGTGTCCCAATTGTGGAATTCAAAGCGCTAGACCAAGTCTACCGCGTATGTATTGCTCATGGTATGTTTGACAAAGAGATCCATGGGTGCACTCCCATTTTCATGGGGCATGTAGATATTAGTGGCGAAGGTATCTCCATGCGCCTGATTGGGGATCCAAGTGGGGGAATTGTTCGCAAATGGTTCCAATCATTTGTGTATTGAATCATGAGCGGATATCATGGGTGAGCATAGAGATATACTATCATGACAACTTTGTATTTGGTCATATTTTCATGTTTTTGACCTCAATTTTTGCTCATTTTTGCGTTTTGTGTACTCACCTGGTCAGCTGACAGCAAGAAGCCTATGGAGAGTCGAGTCATGGTATGTTCTCCATATGTTGGCATATGCTTTGGAGATGAACACCACCATATGCCGGATCGTGTACTCCATTTGGCTTGGCGCACGAAGGAATACAAGAATTGGTCTCAAGATCATGGGCTGACTTGGGCAGTGCGTGGCGCCCATATCCGGAGGGGTTTCGAGAGTAAGGTGGGGATGTACATGGGCATTGACCTTTGGTCTATATCCTCCATGAATATTAGACTTCGATTCCATGCATGCTTTGAGCCTTCGGATAAGTGGTAATGTCAATTTTGAGCATATATGGCCAATATGGTGTGAATTGGCAGTTTTTGGTATGTTATGAGTTCAAACTCATAGGTCATATCTCCAAGCCCATTCAACTCCAAGTCCAACCAAGGTTCTGTCAGGGTAGGGCATGGTCCTGAGTGCCACTCTAGGCCATGACACGTCACCTCCCCTATTGGGCTAGGATTTGGAGGCTTGGGAGTGAACACATCTTTGGGGTTTATGTAGTGACTTTTGATACATGGCATTTAACCATCTTATTGGACTGGGTTCAGGGCATCATGTTGGTGAGTCAAGGGAAGGTCTTGAGTCCAGGGAATGAGGGGTCTTTGGCTGTGATTGTGTAAGTTTCCATCTTTCCCCAACTTTGCTTTATTTGTGTTCATATGCCAATTTCAGGGCTTTCTTCCTTGGTGCAATTCTTGTACATGCCCGCCACCGTGGGAATACCGGTGTGCTGAACGAAAGCCCGCAGCCTGATTTGGATTGTGAATTGGGTTATTGCTGTATTTGTGGGATCTGGTTGCCATTCAGGGTTGAAGGAGGATTTTATTTTCTATATTTTTGGATTTGGAACCTTGGATTTTGATAAATGCAATCGTTGATCAGGAGCAAGTCAGCAGGGGTTACTGGCGGAAGGGGCACAGCGGGGGCCGGTCCTGGTAGGGACCTTCTTTATGGTAGCAGAGGCGTGGGGGGCAGAAGGGGGCCCAAGGGCAAGGGCAAGGGCGCCACGGGCCCCCAGGGACGGGCAGGACAGGGCATGGGAGCCTGGGGGGGAGGGCAGGTCGAAGGAAGGGGGGCGGGGAGCACGGCGCCCCCGCAGCCGGACGTGCAGCCGGTGAGGTGCTTCCCCCCCGGCATCCAACAGATGCCGGTGCGCCACACCAACCACCACCACCCCCACCACGCCCGACTCTACAACATCGACCCCGACGCCGAAGAACTCATGCCCCCCCAACACCCACGACCTAAGCACCAGCCAGCCCCCCCCCCGCACCGAGAGCGGAGCCGGCGCGGATGACCTCCGCGGGGGGGGGGGCGGGGCGCGGCGCCGGCGCCGCAGGCACAGGGACCGCAGGGGGAGCCGGCGCGAGGGGCAGGGGGGGCCCGGCCCTGGGATCGGGACTGGGGCACGGTCCCGGACCCCCTGGGGGATGAGGCCCTCCCCCTGGTGCGGGAGGTGTACGTGTGATTGAGCTGGGCCAACCAGGGGACCACCAGGGGGATGAGGAACCGGCCTTTCGATGCCGTGCTCCTCCGGAGGGACGGAGGAAACCGAGAGGTACCCCCGGGTGGGTGGGCAGCCCCAGAGGACCACGAGAGGGTCCTCAGGTCAATGATCTGGGAGGCGTGGCCCGACAGGGGGCTGACATGGCAGGCCTTCCTGGAGGGCGGGGCGGTGCTCCGCATCACGGATGTGAATGCCAACAACTGGCTCCCCCGGGCCTTGCGCAGCGCCCTCGCCCACTGGCCCTACCGCCGGCGCAACCCGCCACCGCCACAGCCCCAGCCCCCACACAAGCGGCGGCGCAGGTGACCGCCCAGACGGCGGACGCGAGAGAGTGGGGGGGGGAGCTGGGCCCCCCGACCCACGCCCCCCCCACGATACGGCGTGACGGAGGAGCCGCGGGAGGGAGGGCGGAGACAACGAGCGCGGGGGGGAACCTACTGCCCCGCAGCCTGCTAACCGCTGACCGCTAACCCTAACGGCCGCCCCCGGCCGGCCAGCGCCGCGCGGCGACGGCAGGCGGGACAAGGGACCCCAGCGAGGGCCTGCACGGGGGTCCGGCTCTCGGTAGAGGGGGGCGGGGGAAGAGTGCGACACCCCAGCCGACGGCTGGCCCCCGGGGCCTGGGACTGCCAGGCCCCCCCCCTCCCCCTCAGGCCCAAGAGCGGACAGAGGCAGACCGAAGAGACGGCGGCCCCGCATCCCCCCCGAAGAGGCCGCTGCACCCGGGGTGAGGGGGCACCGCGGCCGCGGCAAGCGCCCCCGGTGAACCGCCCGCACGCTCCCGCCCTGCCCGCTGCCGACCGACGGGGGACTGGCGGCGCCCAGGACGGCGTGGGGAAGGCGGAAGTGCGAACCAGGGCGGGGGGGTTCCCCCCCCCCGCCCTCCCCCCCCTGCCGCACTGACCCATTGGCGGCCGACTGGGCCGCGCCCAATGCCCAAGGCCGCCCGGCAACCCCCACGGCACGAGTATACCCCGGGGGGGCGCGCCGGAGACAACCGATGGCACGCCGACGCCCGACGGGGCGGGGGGGCGGGGGCGGCAGAGCGGCCCCCCAACCCCCCCCCCCCAATCCCCCCCCCAGCTTGATAGCCACAGGAGCGACCCTCCGCCCCCCCCGGAGCCGAGGGGACGCCCTGCCTCCCCCAGAAGGGACCGCAACACGGGGGGGGGGGGTGCGGCTGAACATGCACACCGCCCCCAGCCGCTTGCTCCCGCGGGGGTCGCGGCTGATGGGTGAGCCCACACCAGCGCGCCGGAGCGGCGCGCGGACCAAGCCTGGGGGCGGCACACGGCGCGCACCAGAACAGTATGGGGGCCGCCTGGGGGCTCCGAGGAGCAGTCCACGGGCCGCTCCTCATCCCCCCGCCCCCCTCGGGGCGGGCCCGCGTCCCCGACCGAACGCGCACGCCGGGGGGGAGTGCGCCGACGACAAGAGGGGGGCCGGGGTAGGGAACCGCGGGCCGCCCCCCGGAGGGGGAGCAGGGAGGCCGCGGCGCGACCCCCCCCCCATCCCCCCCACCGGCCCGCAAGCCGCGGGGGCGCCAGCCCCCGGCCCCCCCGAGGCAGGGCCGATGGTCGCCCCTCCCCCCGCCGGAGAGAGGAGCCGGAGCACGGCCCGCCCCCCCGCCCCAGCCGCCGGCTCCCACGTGAACCGCGGGGAACAAGCCAGCCCGCGCCAACGCGCCAGGACACCGCACAGATCGCGCCAAGAGAAGGCGGGCGAGCACGAACCGGAGCGGTATGGGGGCCACGGGCCCCATGACCAGAACGAAACCAGTGACACCCGCTTTGTTGCCTGCCCAGGGAAGGCAGAGGGACGGAACGAGGCAGAGCGACCCCCTGCCCTACTGGCCCCCTGGCCGCACAAACGGGGGGCACGGCGCACGGGCCGCCCCACCCCCCCCCCCAACCCGCCCCATGGGGGGCGCACAGCCGGAAAGCCAGGTAGGGGGGAACCGGGACCAGACCGCCCCCCCGCCCAAGCACGCCAGACGGAGCACGGGACCGGGGCAGGACATGCGGAGGGGCACGGACCACGTGGAACGGCCCTACCAGCGCCCAGTGCCGGGACCGCGTGAGGTGCGCACGCCACACCACCCAGGAGGAGGGGGGGAGCGGACGCCGCGGGAGCTGGAGCCCACACACGCGCAAAGGGCAGGGGGGGACTACCAGAAGGGCAATCGGACCGAGCTCGCGGAACGCACAGACCGCGTGGAATGGTGTCCCAGCGAGCAAGGGTAAGGGACACCCGGACGGGACGGCCCGCCACACGCAGCGCAGGACACGCCGGGCAGGAAGGGGGAAACGGGAGGGACACAACACCAGGTACTGGCCCGAGTCCCCCGAACCGACCGCAAGCGCCCCGCACACACGGACGGGGCACTGCATCCGCCAAGGCAGCAGTGGCGCACTGCGCCACGCCCCAACCCCTGTGCTAGGCAGCCTCCGAGCCAGCCCAAGGGGGTCCCACTGGCGACTGAAGCCGGTTCGGACCCCCATGGCCATCTTTGGGTCACTTGGAGTGTGTATCCCTGAGAACCGAATGGTGGAGCTCATTGACCACTGGCATAACGCTCAGCTCATGCATCCTGGTCGGGACAAGATGCAGCAGGACCTGGAGTGGCTTTTCGAATTCCCACCGGGGTACTACGCCATCCTGGACAAGTACTGCAGCGACTGCGCCGTGTGTCGGGCCACGAAAAGCCCCAACCATTCCACAGCGGGCAACCCGGTGTATACGGCTATACCGGAGGCCCCTATGCGGTCCGTGGCCATGGATGTATTCGCCATGCCGGAGGTCACCGTGGAAGGAGAGACCTACGACTGTGTCATCCTGGCGGTGGATAGGCACAGCTGGTATATCGTGGCGGTCCCTGGCAAGAAGTCCAAGAAGAAGGACAAGAAGGACAAGCATGGATTGGGTCTGCAGGCCAAGACCGTTGCTAATGCCATGATCAGGCATTGGCTGACGATTTCTGATGTCCCAGCTGTCATCTGCAGCGATCGGGGAAGTCAATTTGTGGGGACGTGGTTCAACACGATGTGCAAGCACATGGGGATTCGGCACGCCAAGACCGTGGCGTACCACAGCTGGTCGAATGGCCGGGCTGAGGTGGCCGGGCGGCAGATGTTCGAAAAGTTCTGCCAGCTGCACATTGACGAACCGGGCCGGAATTGGTACAATTCGCTGTGGGGAGTACTCCAGGCGTACCACGACTTTCCGGGGCCCACTGGACTGTCGCCCCATCGTATCCTGTTCCTATGGGATCGAGTGTCACGCACTCTCCCGTGGTTGAACCATGGCAAAGTGGCCCGGGATGCGAGCGCTATGATGGCTGAGGCGGACGACACAGCAGCCAAGGTGTGCGAAGCACTTCAGGACGAGCATGAGAAGAGGGCCAAGTACTTCAAGCAGGGAAAAGTCCAGAAATATGTTCTCAGAGACACCGTATGGGTGGAGCGGCACCACAAGGATGTCCTGTTCAGGCATCGGCAGGCGTCTTGGTATGTGTCGGGGGTAATCGTTCGGAAGGTCGGGCAGGATGTGTATGCGGTTCATGTGGGGGATAACAAGATCCTGGACCGCGACCATACCCAGCTTCGTCCCCGAGCACCAGACCCCAGCGGACGTCCCGTCACCTTCGAGTTCAGAGCCGGCGATGTGGACTCGGATGACGAGGGTGAGGACGATGACTTCACCGCCGAGAGAATCCTGATGGACAAGCCGGACCCGGGGACGCCTGGGGCGAGGCTATACAAAGTCCATTGGAAGGGATTCGCCGCATCCAGGGATTCCTGGGAACCTCCGAGCAGTTTTGTGCCGAGGTATACCACGGTTTGGATGGTTTATCCAAGAAAAAGAAAATTTCCCTGGATGTCAAGGACGTGTTGGTCCATTTGGTTGCTGCACAAGCAGCGTAATAGATCCCCCGTGGCGTCTTTGTTTGTTTTTGTGATTGGGAGACGGGTGAGGGCGTTCATCCGGGGACTTTTGGGCCTTGATTGGCCATATACCCCCTTCTCGCCCTTCTCGCTATACCCCCACTCGATCTCCACACATATATATTTCATTGTGGTATACGTATTTAGGTCGACCGACGACGTTTCTCTATCTTTGATCCCCTTGGTCCATGTTGTAGATCAAGAAGAGACCGGATATGGCAGAGGGCACCGATTATGAGTGTCCCCACCCCTTCTTTGGGGCATGGGGGACGCCTACGCCGTATGTGGGGCCTCCCTGTGTCCTTCGGACATGGGGGGGGGGGTTGGAGCCCATTGGGGTCCTCCTGTCCTCTCCTCAATGACTTCCGAGCGGATACAAGTCTCTGAGAAGGGGGGTGAAGCCGGTTCGGACCCCCTTGGCCATCTTTGGGTCACTTGGGGTGTGTATCTATGGGCCGGCAAGACGCCATTGGCTGATATCATACTCTCCCATCCACCTGACCTAACCTGATGTGATAGTGTGATGGGCTTGGCCATTCCAGCTATGAGCGGCCATATTCAATACCGAGACGCCGCCGGCTGAGATTTATATATCAGAATATCAGGAATCAACAGGGTTTTTTTATCATAATGTTTCTGTAAATTTTCAGCTATCCGTTCTGATTGTCAATGTATCGGCGACTGTCAGTTGGCTCGCGATTTTGCGGTAACTGATTGGTTAACTGTTATGTCCAGATATTTTAGCGGAAACCCCGATGAAGGGTTAAATTTCATCAGAAAAGGGTTCGTTTCTTCCGCAATTTTCATCTCATACACTCGCAAAATTAATGCGATTTTTTCAGACATTCAGAATCGCATTTTTGATTCCGAGGTCGCCGTACTTGATATGATGAATTTCGAGTGGTCCTACATTTTTCGCCGATCACGAATCAACCTTGCTTTTGTTTTCTCCTTCATTTATCTTGGAGACATAGGCGAAACAAAATTGATTCGTGAGGCCACTTTGAAACTTCATATCTCCGTCTCACTGCGGGGAGTTCCAATTCTGAGATATGGGCTGGAATTGCCTTGGTCTCAACTTAATTGAGGGAGCGTCAAACGCCTTTGATGTGTACACATGCCCGGTGTAGCAAGGGATAATGGTCAAGAGGGTAGAAAGTGATTTATAACTCTTGGACCATGCAACTGAATATTTTAATGTGACTTTCGAGTGTACCGCATGAGTGTTGGTGTTGCATAGAAACGTTTCTTGGGTTCCTACGTATTTTTGACGTGAAGTTATGTCCATGGAGGGGCATGGCATACCATGGTGCGAGCCACTTTTAAGAGTATGTGTTATATGGATGGTATGTGCTTCGCTATGCTCACGCCCATGTTATATATCTCCGTTTGTAGGAAGATATGTGGAGTCATACGTGGCAAGAGCTTTGCCCATGTCCCAATGGTGAGCTCCATAGCGCTAGACTAAGTCTACCGCACATATAGTGCACGTGGAAAGCCTTACAGAGCAACCCACAAGCGCCACTGTCAATTTTCCCATTTTCATGGTGCATGTCGAGAGGAGGATCGAAGGTGTCTTCATGCGTTCATTTGGGGATCCAAGTGGGGGGATTGTTCACAAATGGTTCCAGGCAATAGTGTGTGGAACCATATGTTGATACCATGGGTGAGCGAAGTTATATACTATTGTGATTACTTTGAATTTAGCAACATTTGCATGTTTTTGACCTCATTTTATGCTCATTTTTGTATTTTATGTGCTCAACTGGTCGGCTAACAGTAAAGTGCCTAGAGATCCGTGAACTATTGTATGTTGCTCATATGTTGGCATATGCTTCGTTGCTGCACCTCACCATATGTCGGATCACGTGGTCACTTTTGTGTGGCACACGAGGCCTCACAAAATTAGGTCTCAAATTCGTGAGTTGACTTGTGAAGCATGGCATGTATATATCCGGAGGGGCTTGGGAGCCAATGTTGGGATATTCTTGGGCATGGACCTTTGGTCTATATCACCCATGTATATTACGTTCAGGTTTGACACATGCATGGAGCGTTTGAACATTTGCAGTATGCATGTTTGAATATATAATTGAGTTTTGGGCACTATGGTGTGATTTGCCTAATTTTGCTATGTTGTGAGGTCATCTTCAGGGGGCAATTCTCCAAGCCCAATGGACTCCAAGTCCAACCAAAGTCATGTCAGGGTAAGGCATGGTCCTGAGTGCCACTCTAGACCATGACACGCCGCCCCCCCTATTGGGCTAGGATTTAGAGGCTTGGGAGTGAACACATTTTTGGGGTTTGTGTAGTGACTTCTGACACATGGCATTTAGCTATCTTATTTGACTTGGTTCAGGGCATCATGTTTGCGAGTCAGGGGCAGGTGTTGAGTCCGGGGAATGAGGGGTCTATGGCTGTGATTGTGTATGTTTCCATCTTTCCTCAATTTTGCTTGATTTTTGTTCATATGCCAACTTCAGGGCTTTCTTTTTCCATTATTCTATTGGTGCAATTCTATGTACATGCCCAACGCCCGTGTCTCCGTGTGCACCGTGAGACGACCAGCGTGTTGTAAGGAGTTGTTGAGTGTCAACGCGGGACCTCAAACACCCTTGGAAGCTTTCGGTGTGGACTATTTGGATTGGAGCTATTGTACTAGGGAGTTGGTTATTGCAAGGGATCAGGATTTGTGTGAAGGAGCCATATTTTACTATTTTTTGTGGGAAATTGTGCAGTATAGGGCAACATCATGCAGAACCTGGTGAGAAGCAAGACCATAGGAGTAACAGAAAATGGTGGAAGGGGTACAGCTGGGGCCGGTCCTGGTAGGGACCTTCTTTATGGTAGCAGAGGAGTACACGCCCCCTACTGCTGCACCGGGTACTTGGGCCCTCATGAGCCCTGCCCAAGGACGCCCCGGGTGCAGATCGTGGAGTCCGTGCAATCGACGCCGGACTTGGAAGCCCGAGAAGAGCGAGGATGCTCAGGGTGGAGAGCCCTTGCAGGACATGGGCTAGACATGGAGGACCTGGCCTCCGTGTGTGAAAGGCATTGCCGCAAGGCTTGCAATCTCCGCTCCGCTGCGGAGGAGTTGGAGGAGACTGGCAGCAACGGCAGGGCCCAGCGTTACCGGAAGCGCGGGTCCCCAAAACCGGCAGCTGAAGCCAGGGGGATGGAGACGGATCCCAGCCCGGTCAGGCTGTGGTCAACTGCAGAGTCCGAGGGGCATTCCGATGGCTATCGGACCGCTTTCCCTTCGGAGTCAGAGGAGATGGCCAGACTGCCCACAAGGGCGCAAACAGCCCCCGAACCCAGCCTGGAGCATGACGCCGAGGCGTTCGAGAGGCCTACCAGAGCCAGAACGGCGCCTGTGGCCCGGCACACGGAGCCAAGGCGGGATATCATGGGCGACACACCCATGGCGGATGAGTCTGAGGCGCCGGGAACCGTGCGATGCGCCGGATCAGGTGGACAGCACGTTGATTGCCACTGCGAGCACGTATCCTTCCTCATCGGCAACTACCCAAAGATGGTGATGGACGCCATCCTGCAGCACCTCGACCGCCTGGACAACCAGAAGGACGGCCTAGAGGAGGACATCGCGGGGATCCTGGATGACCAGTCGGAGGCGGAGAGAGACATTGCGGAGCTGCGAGCGGAGCAGGACCGGTACCGGGAGATGCTGGAGATGGCCCTGCAGAAGCAGCAGCGAGTGGTGGACAGCCTCCTCCACCTGGTGGAGGACATGTCGGGACGCCTGAAAAGGCTAGAGGAGTTACAACCCCTCTCCTCGGGTCCGGAGCTCCCGGCAAGGCCGGCAACGGCAGAGCTGGTGGAGCGGGTTAAGACGCTCAGGAACGCCATGGAGACACCCATGGGCGGTCTGGCAGAGGCACCTTACGCGCCTCCGCGTGTTGACCCGGGTGCACTGCCGTTTGTTCCCATGTTCAGCGAATCCATAGTGCTCGGGGAGCATACGGCACCGGCTGGGTCCATGCGGGAAGAGCACGCAACCACGGACCTGAGGAGCCTGACGGTACAGATGTCCCATGCCACCCAGGATCCACCAACTGCTATGACTGCCCATGCAGTTTATGGGGAAGAGGAGATCCAGACCATGCAGGGGCGAACCATGGGAAGGGCCGACGGACATGGTCGAGGCCATCCAGGCTGAAACCTGTGGGTGAAGGACCCCACTACGGGGATGTGGACAGCCGGTGGAGCAAGTCCTTCCCGCATCCCAAACCCCATGGGTTCAGGCCCAACTGGACCGCACTCCATGGAGGAGAGGGATGTACGGGGAGTTTACTCACACCCCCCGGCCACAGGTGGTATCCGTCTTGGTGGAGTGGTGGCTGCGGACGTCGAAGACGCCATCAGGATTGACGACCTCAGGGGAATCATAATCCCCTACTACGATGGCAACCCCTCCATCCTGGATGACTTCCTCCTGGATTGGGAGGACTTCTCCGAGGAGGTCGTCGGTGAGATGAAGGGAGCGCCAAGGGACAAGTAGGTATGTCGGACATTCCCACACAGGCTGGCGCAGGACCTGAAGGAGGAGCTCAGGGATCAGATCCGCGAGGGATTGATCCAGACGGAGCAGGCCTGCCTCCAGTGGCTGGAGGACGAGGAGCGAGTGGGCACCCCCAACCAGAAGTTGGAGGATTTGTGGTCCATTCCGCTGCCGCTGGAGCGCGGGGAATTCAGGGTCCGGGAAACGAATCGGTACATCCGCAAGTACCGAAGAAGCCTCAAGCTGGTGGATGACTGAAATGAGGCCAGCAAGATCCCACACCTGCTGAAGGACGTCCTCCCCGGCCACTGGAAGAGAAGGGTGGAGGACGAGGAAAAGAAGAGAGCAAAGAATCGCGTGGCCGTACGGATCATGGCATCGGAGGACACCCACGCCGGAATAATGGAGTTTTCCCGGCGAAACCTCGGCGAGCCCAGCCGAATGTTGGGGTTGAAGAACGCCGTCTACGTGGAGGTATTCGGCGACACCATGGGGCAAAGGCTGATGCGCCTCAACAACGCGGAGTGGAGGCGCGGTGAGCCGCTGAGGATGCAGGTCATCCTCGCCCGCATGAGCCTGGACGAGATCGTGAAGTACATCACGGTGGAGCTGAAGCTCAACGCCAAGAACGAGGCCCACGTGCAGGATCGACAGGGCCAAGGACATCGAGGTCATCGGGAAGATCGCCAACACCGAGATGTCAAGGGGGACACGGTCGGCACCGCGGAGGAAGGGAGTGGAAGCGGCCAAGATCTCCGGACCGCGACCACCCAAGAGGATCATGATAAAGCCCACTTCTTCGCGTTCGTAGCGCACAATATGAAGGAGCATGGGCAGGACAGGTCCAGGTGGAACCGCCTGGACCCGAGGACCAAGAACCGCAAGGAACCGCGGAGGATCGGGAACCCGCCGCTCTCGTTCCGCGAGTACAGATCACAGCACCACGGTTGCTGGGTCTGCTACGGCAAGGGGAACAACCATGCACATGACCACCGGCATTGCAAGGTATATGAGGAAGACAAGAAGACCTACTTCGCCGCCCATCCCGACAAGAAGCCCAAGGAGCAACGAATTGCCGATTGGAAGGCAAAGGGCGGAGACGGTGGAAAAGGCCAAGGAAAGGGCCAAGGGAAAGGCGAAGGAAAAGGCTATGGTGGAGGACCCGGCCCAGACCGACGCGTGAGGTCAATTGAGGAGGTTGCTGAGGACATGTTCAGGACGTTGGAGGAACTCAAAGCCGAGCAACGTGATGGACAAAGTCTGGGCGGATCGCAGCAGGAGGGAGCTGCGGCAGGTCACGTCTAGAGGAGCCCCCACGTGAGTGGGGCCTCGGAGGTCGCTACTTTGAAAATCAGTGGAATCCCAGAGAAAGGGAAGGCACATCGGGTGCCGAAGAAGGCTCCAGAAGAGCCAAAACCACTGAGTTTTGCCACTCCCAACCCCTGGAGCGCCCTGCCAAGGGAAGTGTATGTGGGCAAGGGACGTGGCAAGAAAGAAGGAGCGACCACGGAGAGCCCCGTGGACGGGCAGGACCAGCCCAGGATCTACACCATCCGTGCCCATACCCTCGAAGTCCTGATTCACCCGGATGTGCTAGAGTTGCATGCCGTGAGAGTCGTCCACACACCGCAGGGTGACGAGCGGCAGTTGCACTTGAAGGTGCGTGTACGGTGCGGACAAGAGGAGTTAGTGGTGGATGTTTTGGTGGATACGGGTGCCCAGGTGAGCCTGGTCCGGAGAGGGTTGTTCAAGGAGGAGTCCCTGCACCCCAGCCGTAGACCGGTACGCCTGAAGGTGGCCAATGGAGAGATTATGGGTGGTGGCACCCATGAGGCCACTATCAGTTTCGAATTCTGGGAGCATGAGCGCTTGAACCGCCCTGATTTGGCGAAGAGAAGCACTCTATCCGGGAACTTCTATGTGCCCGACATTACAGATTGGGATATGATCATGGGGTATGACTTCATGGTGGAAAACGCCATTGGAGCCCTTCTTCATTGTGCAACGCTGGTCGGGGAGGATAATGAATGCCTTACATGGTTGTCCACGGACTATGCATGCGGATCATCCCAATGGAATGCTGAGGAAGAGGATCGGATCGTCCAAGCGGTGCAAGCTGTGGGTGCCAAGTCAAGAGGAGATCGCGGAGTTCAGCTCACAGAGTATGGAATGGCGCCGCAGGTGTATGCCAGGATGATCCAGACGCTTGGAGCCGAAGCGCCCGAGACGGACGTCTTCGCTTCCCGGGATGCCCCATCTTTGAGGAAGTGTAGGAGGCATTGGCTTTGAGGAGACTCAGCGTGGCACAGGCATTGGGGTTTGAAGGAGTGGGGGCCCATGTATTGGCATGGCTCCCTAGAAAATACCAGACGTACGGTTGAGTAGATCGTCGCGGATAGGGCGAAGGGGATCCTGGTCATAACCCACATAGGATCCAACCCATGTCCGCTGGAAGGTCTCAAGTCGACGCTGGACTCCATCACCCTGAACGAGTTGTCATTCGGGCCAGAGGAGGAGTTGTTCATCGACGCCAAGGGTTTTCTCAATGCCCTCCCCGGGTCAAGCGTGGGGTACCAAGGCTTTCCTGGTGGATGGGGCGCAAGCCAAGCCCACGGGTGATGAAGCATTCATCCGTAGAGTTGAGGCGGTGCCCATGCGGGTCATGTTTGAGCCCAACAAGGGGACGGATCAGCCAATGGATGGCATTGACGTCCTGTCCCACGCCGGGATCGACCACGTCGTCAACTACATGCGGATGGGGATGCACGACGGTGTGGCAGCCAAGAAGGGGCAGGCCATGGTCACATCTCCGCATTGGTGGGATGACAAGAGGTTGGTCACCGGCAAGTACGAGAAGGATGAGTTCGTGGCGAGGGTCATGGATCACATCGCGGACCAATATGATGATCTGGTTAGGTCGGACCCGGCGACGTGGGACTTTCCAGGAATGGGGGCCGATAGCGACAAGAACTCGGCTGATGCTGCAAATTTCTGAAGATTATCAGTGGGAAGCATGCCCCACGACGATGAAGACGGCATATCGGACGGGGAGAAGTCGGACTCGGACCCGGAAAAGGCCTATACCGCAGTGCGGTCGGTTGTATCGATACCAAAGCAAGCGGCTGAAGAGACCCGGGTGAACCCGAAGGTTGCCGAGCTGAGGGAGAGGCTAATACATGCCTATCCGCGGCTATTCAGTGGCAACGTCAACAAGAACCCTCCAGATTGTGGGTGGTTTGGCACAGCGAGGATCAAGCTGAAGCCAAACCCCAAGATCTCTCGTCATTGGGAGTACCAACTTCAGGGCGATCGGGCCGAGGCAATGAAGAAGTTGTTGGCCGAGTTCATTGTGCGGGGCTGGATCGAACCCTCCGACAGTGAGTGGGCCAGCCCAGCCTTTATCGTGCCCAAGAAAGAGAAGGGCGAGTGGAGGTTGGTGGTGGATTACAGAGGTCTGAACGAGCAAACCGAGCACGACTCATACTCGCTTCCTCTGATCGACACCATCCTCCAAAAACAACAAAAAAAGCGGATCTTCACGGTGTTAGACCTGAAACATGGCTATCACCAGATGCCGCTACACCCAGACTCCAGGCCCTGCACAGCGATGTCGACGCCGCTGGGGCCCATGCAGTGGAGAGTGGTGCCTATGGGCACCAAGAATGGCAACGCCGCTTTCCAGCGCATGATGGAGGACCTACTCGGTCCTGTCCGGGACTGAGCCGACCCCTTTGTGGATGACATCATCATCGGGTCCGGCACGGAAGATGTGACTGAGGACGAGCTCATCGAAGCGCATGAGAAGGATCTACGCCGAATGCTCAGTGAGCTGGACAAGCACAACATGGTGTGCAAGCCCACCAAAGACCCGCTCTTCGTGAAGGAAGTGGAGTTTGCGGGTCACGTGGCTGGTCACGGGCAACGCCGTCCCATGCCTGGGAAGTTGGCGTCCCTGCACCACTGGGAAAAGCTCCAGACCATCAGCGAACTCCGATCCTTCATGGGGTTCTGCAATTACTATTCGGGCTATGTCCGAATGTATGCAGAACTATCGGGTCCGCTGCACAAGATGCTGCAGGTGGGCAAGTTCGATGGTAGGAAGGGGAGCAAGAAGAAGCTTGCTTGGACCCCTGAGGCCGAAGATGCGTTCAGCCGCCTGAAGGAGCGACTCCTGGGGCAGCTGAGGCTATTCCTGGTGGACCCCGACAAGGGATTCGTGCTACGGACGGACGCCTCGGATTATGCTGTAGGGGCAGTCCTTGAGCAGGTCCGGGACGACAGGTCGCACGTACCCGTGGCGTTTTGGAGCCGGGTTCTCGACGAGGGCCAACGCCGAACCTGGACCGCGAGGGAGAAGGAGACGTACGCCAAGGTTTGTGCGCTCAGGAAGTGGTCTGGCTACATCGGATTACAACCGTTGGTGGTTTGTACGGACCATCAGTCCTTACAGAGCTGGCACAAGGAGCACGTCGACACCCCCTCGGGACCGGCGGCAAGGAGGGCCTGATGGCATGAGACCTTCGCCAAGTTGGACCTCAGCGTCGTATACGTCCCGGGGAAGGACAACACTGTGGCTAATTTGCCTCAGTCGATGGGCCTACCCCGCGGGCAAGGCAAGGATGGACATATCCAGCCATGGGGACGCCGAGGAAACCGAGGAAGCCAAGCGCATCATCGAGATGGAGAAGGCCATGGAGCAAGAGGGGGTCAAGTGCTTTGTGGTGATGGCAAACCTTTCAGACCTGGCCAAGTTCCGGGGCGCCCGAGTCCAAGCTATTCGAGAGAAAACCCTCGAGCAATGGATGGTGGCCCCCGTAGAGCTGGTCAGGTCGGTGCTGACAGAGGACTGGTCGGATGACTATGCGGCATCCGACCACTGGAGCAGGTACTGGAATGCCGTGAGCGCCCCGTCAGACGACAAATGGCCTGAGGGCTTGACCGAGGATGGGGATAAATTATTCCTCAAGGACAAGCTATTGGTCCCTGAGAGCCGAATGGAGGAGCTCATTGACCACTGGCATAACGCCCAGCTCATGCATCCTGGTCGGGACAAGATGCAGCACCTATGATTTTAGCAGCTGTTTTTTCCCAAAATTCAAAATGTCGACAAAAAGGGGTTTTTTCGCGGGAAATGACCTATTTTTTTTGGTTTCTACGTCCCCAAAATAGGGGGGGGGGTCCTCCTACCCAACATTTGTCCAAAAATATCAAAAACTCTGAACTTTGGCCTATTTTAGGGTATTTTTGCCTGCTCTGGGGTGGTCCTGCAGAACAGTGCTGCACACCAGTGTACCTGCCTATAGAGGATTTTCGACAGAAATTCCAATTTTCTTTGGATTCTCTGGCCCCAAAATAGGGATGGGGGGGTTCCTCCCACCCGAGCTTTCTCCCAAACCATCAAAAGCCCTGGAATTCGGCCTATTTTGGAGTATTTTTGTCTGCTCTGGGGTGGTGCAGCAGAACAGTGCTGCACACCAGTGTACCTGTATAGTATAGTATAGGCACGAAAAAACCATTAAAATAGGTTTTGTACCCAAAAAGACCAAAAGTAACCTTTTGTTTTAATTATACACCCCCCAAATAGCAGGGAGGGGGGTGTTCCTCCTACCCCATTGTTCCCCAAAAATAACAACCTAAGCCTCAAACATGTGTGTGTACGGTGATAGGCACGCAAAAGCCTACCTATGAACCATATGGAAATGGACCACAAACGGTGCAAAATAGGGCCAAAAACACCTCAAATGTTCATCGCTCATCCCATTCTTATGCACATACTATCATATTTTATGTAGTTCTTTGGCGTATTTTGCTTTTTTGCAACGAGCACCCTCCAATCGGGAAGGGGGGTGGTTCAACTGCTTCTTTCAGGCTAAAAAAATCGAACAATTTTTGATAAAAAAAATGGCTATTTTTCGCCGATTTTGTTGAAAAATGGCAGATTTTGGGGCATAGGAATGCTGTAAATTGTGTTTGGGAAATCGGTGTGTCCACACAGCATGCTTTTTTGCATCCAGCACCCTCAAAATGGGGGGGGGGGCTCTGCAACTGCCTGTCTGAGGCCAAAATACTCAATTTTTGACCAAGAAACGGCCATTTTTGGCAGTTTTTCCATGAAAAATAGCAAATTTTGGTGCATACAGATGCTGTAGATTGTGCTTTCGTAGTCCGTGCGTGCATACAACTTGCTTTTTTGCATCCAGCACCCTCAAAATAGGGGGGCGGATCCTTCAGCTGCTTGTACGAAGCCAAAAAAAATCAATATGTGACCAGAAAAGGGCCATTTGTGGCCGTTTTTTTCGTGAAAAACGGCAAATCAATATTTGACAAAAAAACGGCCAATGTTGGCCGTTTTTTCATGAGAAATGGCAAATTTTGGTGCGTACGGATGCTGTAAATTGTGTTTGCGTGATCTGTGTGTCCCTACAATCTGCTTTTTCGTATCCAGCACCCTCAAAATAGGGGAGAGCCCAAAATAGGGGGGCAGTCTTCAACCGCTTGTCTGAGGCCAAAAAAAATCATTTTTTGACCAAAAAATGGCCAATTTTAGCCGTTTTTTCCATGAGAAATGGCAAATTGTGGTGCCTACGGATGCTACAAAATGTGTTGTCGTGATCTTTGTGTGACCACAACTTGCTTTTTTGCATCCAGCACCCTCAAAATGGGGGGGGGGTCCTTCAACTGCTTGTACAAAGCCAAAAAATCAATATTTGACACAAAAACGGCCATTTTTGGCCGGTTTTCATGAAAAATGGCATATTTTGGTGCGTACGGATGCTGTAAATTGTGTTTGCGTGATCTGTGTGTCCCTACAATCTGCTTCTTCGCATCCAGCGCCCTCAAAATAGGGGAGAGGCAAAAAATCCCAACTTTTGACCAAAAAATGGCCATTGTTGGCCGTTTTTTCATGAAAAACGGCAAATTTTGGTGCGTACGGATGCTGTAAATTGTGTTTGCGTGATCTGTGTGTCCCAGTGTGTCCCAGTGTGTTCGCAGGACCTGGAGTGGCTTTTCAAGTTCCCACCGGGGTACTAAGCCATCCTGGACAAGTACTGCAGCGACTGCGCCGTGTGTCGGGCCACAAAAAGCCCCAACCATTCCACAGCGGGCAACCCGGTGTATACGGCTATACCGGAGACCCCTATGCGGTCCGTGGCCATGGATGTATTCGCCATGCCGGAGGTCACCGTGGACGGAGAGATCTACGACTGTGTCATCCTGGCGGTGGATAGGCACAGCTGGTATATCGTGGCGATCCCTGGCAAGAAGTCCAAGAAGAAGGACAAGAAGGACAAGCATGGAGTGGGTCTGCAGGCCAAGACCGTCGCTAATGCCATGATCAGGCATTGGCTGACGATTTTTGATGTCCCAGCTGTCATCTGCAGCGATCGAATGGCCGGGCTGAGGTGGCCGGGCGGCAGATGTTCGAAAAGTTCCGCCAGCTGCACATTGACGAACCGGGCCGGAATTGGTACAATTTGCTGTGGAGAGTACTCCAGGCGTACCACGACCTTCCGGGGCCCACTGGACTGTCGCCCCATCGTATCGAGTTCCTATGGGACCGAGTGTCACGCACTCTCCCGTGGTTGAACCATGGCAAAGTGGCCCGGGATGCGAGCGCTATGATTGCTGAGGCGGACGACACAGCAGCCAAGGTGTGCAAAGCACTTCAGGACGAGCATGAGAAGAGGGCCAAGTACTTCAAGCAGGGGAAAGTCCAGAAATATGCTCTCAGAGACACCGTATGGGTGGAGCGGCACCACAAAGATGTCCTGTCCAGGCATCGGCAGGCGTCTTTGTATGTGCCGGGGGTAATCGTTCGGAAGGTCGGGCAGGATGTGTATGCGGTTCATGTGGGGGATAACCAGATCCTGGACCGCGACCATACCCAGCTTCGTCCCCGAGCAACAGACCCCAGCGGAGGTCCCGTCACCTTCGAGTTCACGGCCGGCGATGTGGACTCGGATGACGAGGGTGAGGACGACGACTTCACCGCCGAGAGAATCCTGATGGACAAGCCGGACCCGGGGACGCCTGGGGCGAGGCTATATAAAGTCCATTGGAAGGGATTCGCCGCATCCAGGGATTCGTGGGAACCTCCAAGCAGTTTTGTGCCGAGGTATACCACGGTCTGGATGGATTATCCAAGAAAAAGAACATTTCCTTGGATGTCAAGGACGTGTTGGTCCATTTGGTGGCTGCTCAAGCACCGTAATGGATCCCCCGTGGCGTCTTTGTTTGTTTTTTGTGATTCGGAGACGGGTGAGGGCGTTCATCCGGGGACTTTTGGGCCTTGATTGGCCATATACCCCCTTCACTCGATCTCCACACATATATATTTCATTGTGGTATATGTATTTAGGTCGACCGACGACGTTTCTCTATCTTTGATCCCCTTGGTCCATGTTGTAGATCAAGAAGAGACGGGATATGGCAGAGGGCACCGATTATGAGTGTCCTCACCCCTTCCTTGGGGCATGGGGGACGCTTACGCCGTATGCGGGGCCTCCATGTGTCCTTGGGACATGGGGGGGGGGTTGGAGCCCATTGGGGCCCTCCTGTCCTCTCTACACTGATTTCCGAGCGGATACAAAGCTCTGAGAAGGGGGGTGAAGCAGGTTCGGACCCTCGTGGCCATCTTCGGGTCACTTGGAGTGTGTATCTATGGGCCGGCAAGCCGCCATTGGCTGATATCATACTCTCCCATCCACCTAACCTAACCTGATGTGATAGTGTGATAGGCTTGGCCATTCCAGCTATGAGCGGCCATATTCAATACCGAGGCGCCGCCAGCTGAGATTTATATATCAGAATATCAGGAATCAACAGGGTTTTTTTATCATAATGTTTCCGTACCTTTTCAGCTATCCGTTCTGATTGTCAATGTATCGGCGACTGTCAGTTGGCTCGCGATTTTGCGGTAACCGATTGGTTAACTGTTATTTCCAGATATTTTAGCGGAAACCCCGATGAAGGGTTAAATTTCATCAGAAAAGGGTTCGTTGCTTCCGCAATTTTCATGTTATACACTCGCAAAATTAATCCGTTTTTTTCAGACATTCAGAATCAGATTTTTGATTTCGAGGTCACCGCACTTGATGTGATGAATTCCGAGTGGTCTTACATTTTTCGCCGATCACAAATCAACCTTCCCTTTGTTGTCTCCTTCATTTTTCTTGGAGATATAGGCGAAACAAAGTTGATTCGTGAGGCCACTTTGAAACATCATATCTCCGGCTCACAGCGAGGAGTCTCAATTCTGAGATATGGGCTGGAATTGCCTTGGTCTCAACTTAATTAGGAGAGCGTCAAACGCCTTTGATGTGTACACATGCCGGCCGTAGCAAGGATTAATGGTCAAGAGGGTAGAAAGTGATTTTAACTCTTGGACCATGCAACAAAATATTTTACTGCAACTTTCGAGTGTACCGCATGAGTGTTAGTGTTGCATAGAAACTTTCATTGGGTTCCTACCTATTTTTAACGTGAAGTTATGTCCATGGAGGGGCATGGCATACCATGGTGGGAGCCACTTTTAAGGGTATGTGTTATATGGATGGTATGTGCTTCACTATGCTCACGCCCATGTTATATATCTCAGTTTGTAGGAAGATATGTGGAGTCATACGTGGCAAGGGCTTTGTTCACGTCCCAATGGTGAGCTCCATAGTGCTAGACTAAGTGTACCGCACATATAGTGCACGTGGGAAGCCTTACAGAGCGACCCACAAGCGCCACTATCAATTTTCCCATTTTCATGGTGCATGTCGAGCGGAGGATTGAAGGTGTCTTCATGCGTTCATTTGGGGATCCAAGTGGGGAGATTGTTCACAATTGGTTCCAAGCAATAGTGTGTTGAACCATATGTTGATAGCACGGGTGATCGAAGTTATATACTATTGTGATTATCTTGAATTTAGCAACATTTGCATGTTTTTGACCTCATTTTATGCTCATTTTTGTATTTTATGTGCTCAACTGGTCGGCTAACAGTAAGGTGCCTAGAGATCCGTGAACTATGCTATGTTGCTCATATGTTGGCATATGCTTCGGTGTTGCACCTCACCATATGTTGGATCGGGTGGTCGCTTTGGCGTGGCAAACGAGGCCTCACAAAATTAGGTCTCAAATTCGTGAGTTGACTTGTGAAGCATGACATGTATATATCCGGAGGGGTTTGGGAGCCGATGTTGGGATATTATTGGGTATGGATTTTTGGTCTATAATACCCTTGTATATTACTTTCCGGTTTGACACAAGCATGGAGCATTTGAACATTTGCAGTATGCATTTTTGAGTATATATTTGAGTTTTGGGCACTATGGTGTGATTTGCCTAATTTTGCTATGTTGTGAGGTCATCTTCATGGGGCAATTCTCCAGGCCCAATGGACTCCAAGTCCAACCAAGTTCATGTCAGGGTAGGGCATGGTCCTGAGTGCCACTCTAGACCATGACACGCTACCTCCCCCATTGGGCTAGGATTTAGAGGCTTTGGAGTGAACACATTTTTGGGGTTTGTGTAGTGACTTTTGACAAATGGCCTTTAGCTATCTTATTTGACTTGGTTCAGGGCATCATGTTGGCAAGTCAGGGGAAGGTCTTGAGTCCAGGGAATAAGGGGTCTATGGCTGTGATTGTGTATGTTTCCATCTTTCCCCAATTTTGCTTGATTTGTGTTCATATGCCAATTTCAGGGCTTTCTTTTTCCATTATTCTATTGGTGCAATTCTATGTACATGCCCAACACCCGTGTATCCTCGTGCACCGTGAGACGACCGGCATGTTGAAAGGAGTTGTTGAGTGTCAACGCGGCACCTCAAACACCCTTGGAAGCTTTCGGTGTGGACAATTTGGATTGGAGATATTGTACTTCGGAGTTGGTTATTGCAAGGGATCAGGATTTGTGTGAAGGAGCCATATTTTACTATTTTTTGAGGGAATTTGTGCAGGATAGGGCAAGATCATGCAGAACCTGGTGAGAAGCAAGACCATAGGAGTGACAGGAAATGGTGGAAGGGGTAAAGCAGGGGCCGGTTCTGGTAGAGACCTTCTTTACGACAAGCCAGTAGCACGGGCCTGGCGGCGCCGGCGCCCCGGGCGACCACGCATTAGGGGGGCGACGCGGTGGGTAAGCGCCCGCAGCCACGGCTGCGAATTGATGCACTGACCGAGGAGTGGCGAAACGGCGAAGCCGGGAGGGACGGGGCTCCGAGCCCTGTGAACCCGGGGGACTCCGCCACCAGGCAGGAGGTGCGTCTTGGGGGGCCCCCCACTAGGACCCGGTGGGGAGGATATCACCTGGCCCGACCAGGTGGCCCCCTGGGGCCAAAAGGCGTCTAGTACCCGCAAAATCAAACTTCAAACCTCAAACCCACTGCACGGGCACACGACATGCGGACCACCGTACACCCCTGTGGACCTGCGGGTAGCCGCACACGCACACCAGCAACACCAGGGCCTAGTAGGAGCACCCCACCACCACCAGCAGCCCTCCCACCCACACCCCGTGCCAGCGAGCACCGTCCACCGGCAGCCGACGATCGCCTACGGACCACAGCCCCACCCGGACACCCATGCAGCCGCCTCCCAATCGCACCTTGACACCGCAACCAGCCAAGGACCGCAAGGACCGCATGGTGCGCACACGCAAGACCCACACGACCCACAAGGACGCCCAGACCCCCAGCCAGCGCAACACCCACCCCCGCCCCCCCGACCACCAGCAGTGTCACCCCCACACCACCCCCCCCCGCCCCCCCCCCAAAAGACCAGTCCACAGACGCAACACGCAGCAGCCTCCACCGGCCGATGGATGTCGATGCCCCCGCCGACGCACACCACCGCGAGTCCCCCCCCCCTGCCGCCACCGTAAGACACCTCATCACCGGACCCCACATGCGACAACGACGACCGCCCCCCCCAACCCACGCCACCCCCCCCATCACACCCCGCGCCACCAGCCGCCGCACCGGCCGAACCCTATGCCCTGCACAACCCCGCAGCGGTACGGCAGCACCTCCGGGAACTCGGGGACCAGGAGGTTCTACGCCTCCACACCTCCAGCACCACCCAGCGCATCCGGGCGATCACCCTGGTCCAGGCGGCCACCCTGGGAGAAGGCGTCCGAAATTCCTCTTTGACTCCTTCCTCCACGTCGCCCGACATGACCGCCCCCCACTCGCCACCCCAGACGGTGAGAGCCCGCCCCCCACGAGGGACCGGATCACGGTGCCCCCCATCGACTGGGGACAACACCTCCTCAGACACCCCGTGCCGGAGCGGGTGGACACCCAGGGCCGCAGCCGCTACCGCGAGCCCAACATTGCCCCTCCCCCGCCCAGCGCCACCCCCAGCGACACCAAAGAGTGGGAGCGGGAAACATGGGTAGCCCGGATGGCCTCCCTCAGCAACTTCAGGCATCACGTCCCGGGGGACATCCGCATCCCCGACGACCAGCAGCCAGCCCCCTCCACGTACATGACCCTCATGTACAATCTGCACTACACCCTCCCCACCACCCACTACCACGCACCAACTGACCACTGGGTGGTGCACGGCACCGACTCCCTCCTCCCCACCGACTACGCCCCCCCCCGCACAACCCAGGCCTAGACACGTACGCCAGGGAGGACAAGCCGGACGACCCCCACATCTGGGGCACGTGGGAACGCAAGTCCCTGGCCACGCTGCTCTCCATCCGCAGCGGCAACCAGGGCCTTGATAGGGCGATGTATTGCCTTGCCAACTGGACCCAACGGAACTGGGGGATCCCCGCAGACCGGAGGCTGTCGAAGGTCACGCTGCGCCCCCAGCAGAGGGAGGCCCCCCCCCACCGCAGGGGACCCGGACCCCCCGCGCCCAACCACCCTACTACTCTGCCCGTACATGGTGGCAGCCCGCCTCATGGCGCTGCTGTGGCCGGGCCCACACACGCTCACCCAGAACTACCCCCACCTCACGGAGGAGGACATGCCCGGCATCCAGCGATGCTTCTTTCGCACCCTTCACTACCTGCAGCAAACGCACCCACGCTTCCTGGAGCAGATATGGACACCCCCCGGGTAACCCACGTGCCCGCACAGCCCAGACAATGCCACCACAAAGCAACATACACCTGTGTCGGCACCAGCACGCACAGGTCACCAGGGAAAGCGCGCGCGCACGCCCGGTGCCCGAACCCGCAGCCTCGTTCTCACTACTCGCAGGACAAACATCCTACGCCCGCCCCCGCAGCCCAGGGCCGTCCGCCGTCCCCCCCGCCCTCTCCTCCGCCTCCGACTCCACAACCGTCACCACCACCACCACCTCATCCACCACCACCACCACGTCCTCATCCAGCACTCCGCCCCCCAAACAACGGGGGAAACCTCCCAAACGGGCCCCCAAACCCGTCCCCACCGCGAGCAACCCCGCCGTCACCAAGGCCCACGCCCCGACGAGGCCCGCGCCTGCAGCCCGGCCGAAACCCAAGACCGCCGCCAAGCAGCCGCCCAAACCCGTCGGCGCGCCGCGGCCGCAACCCGCAGCCAAACCCAAGCCCAAGCCCAAGCCTGGCGCCAAGGCAGCAGCGCGAGCCCGACCCCCCGAGGACGTGCTCTATGACATTCAGCCCCAGCCATCCCAGGCCCGGAGGCAGCAGCGCCCAACACAGCGCCCCCCCGCCGTCACCGACGCCACTGCCACAACCTTCATGGCAGAGCACCCCGCGGCTGAAGCGCGACGCACCCCATCCCGCCACCTCTCAAAGCCCGCAGCCCAGGCCCACGGACCGCCCCCGGCCGGACCAGAACGACACCAGGGTCCACTAGCAGCGCCCCCGCCCCCCTACCAACCCTCGATATCAGCCCACGTACAGCACATGCCCCACTGCCGCCGCCGCCGCAAGTCCCGACCCAACCCCGAGGCGGAGACCGTGCGCACATACCCGCGAGTCCGCATCCGCCCGCGCCCCCAGTCCCCGCGCACCCCGGCGGCATGGAATACCCCAGGACCGCCACCGCCACCAGTCCCCACGAATCTGTCACACCCACCCACGCCCACTCCTCCGCCCACGAGCGCGGCCCCGCCCAGGGACAGTGGTGGCAGCGCTGGACCCACACGCAGCTCTGGGAGCTGCGAAAGTGGGCCCGGGCAGAGCCCTCCCTCGAGGGCCTGGTCCACCGGCCCCGCAAGGGGTCGGTGGAGAACTGCCGCCTCCAGCCGGCGGGGGGTTGGATGCCGCAGGCCGCATAAGAAGCCATGCTGGACGATGCGCTCCACCCCCTGGGATTCCACCCCCGCAACCTCCCCGCACCCCAGGACCACCTGTATGTCCTCAGGCGCCTGCGGGAGACCCTCCAGGAGACACGGCGAGATGGCATCCGCCTGTGAGACATCACCCAAAGCCCAACCCCGCACACGCCCACCCCCTCGCCACCCCACAAGCGTCGGCGCACCGACACTGGCGGCACCCACAGCACCTCAGGAGCCCTGCGTCCCACACAACACGACGCGCCTGCCCCGCCAGCCAGCGGTGCCACCACCTAACCCCATTACCCAGCCAACCACCGCTGCGGGGCGCCACGCCAGGCCCCGCCTAGAAGACACCCAGTGATCCGGAAGCCGAAGGACGCCAACGTACACGCAAGCGGGCACCGCTACGCCCGAAGGCACCGAACCCAAGCCCGCAACCGTTAAAACCACCTACCCCGCCAAAGCCCCAACACGAATCAAACCTGAGCCACACCCCAAGACCACTAACCCCTGACCCCTAACCAGGCCCGCCGAGGGAGCAACGTTGCCACAGCCCACACTCACAGCCCACACAGCAACCTAACCAGCCAGCACCAGAAGCAAAGAGACACCTAACCAAACCCACCCTGACCCATATCCGTGTACATCAGGACACGCGAGCCGCACCCCTGGGGCGCAACCGCCGCCAAAGCACCAACAACACATGCCAGAGAACACAACACGATTGCACCGCTGCACCAGCTGCACCCGCTGCACCAGCTGTGCCTGCAGTGTACGCGCACCGCCACTTTTTTCCATTTTCAAAAAAAAGAACCAAGATTGGGGGGGAGGAAAGTGGGACACAACAGCCAACGGCACGGGCGCACCGCACACAGGGCGCACACCAGTGAACAGGCACCACCAGGGCCACGACACCGCACACGCCCGCGCACCGAGGGCCACAAAGGGACAGGACACCACAGCCGGCTGCACTGGTGAACAGGAGCCAGGAGGCCCAGGACACCGCACAAACAAAACAGCGCACCGAGAGGACACACCGGTGAACAGGAGCCAAGCGGCCCAGGATACCACACAAACAAAACAACGGACAGAGCAGGCACACCCGTGTACAGGAGCCAGGTGGCCCAGGACACCGCGCAAGCAAAGCAACACACCCAGCGGGCGCACCGGTGAACAGGAGCCAAGTGGCCCAGGACACCGCACACACAACACAACACACCCAGCGGGCACACCGGTGAACGGGAGCCAAGGGGCCCAGGACACCGCACACGCAACACAACACACCGAGCGGGCGCACCCGTGAACAAACCACGCAAGCACACCGGCGGACAGGAGCCAAGTGGCCCAAGACACCGCACAAACAAAACGAAAGACAGAGTAGGCGCACGGGTGAACAGGAGCCAAGTGGCGCAGGAGACCGCGCACGCAAAGCAACGCACCGAACAGGCGCACCAGTGAACAGGAGCGACGTGGCCCGGGACGCCGCACACGCAACACAACACACCCAGCGTGCACACCGGTGGGCGGGAGCCAAGAGACCCGGGACACCACACACACAACACACCACACCGAGCGGGCGTACGGGAGAACAGCAGCCAAGTGGCCCAGGACACCGCAGACATAGCACAACAAACCACGCGAGCACACCGGTGAACAGGAGCCAAGAGGCCCGGGACACCGCGCACACATAGGGCGGCCGAGGGACAGGAAAGAAGCGACACCCCATGGGTCGGACGCACTGGGGCGACCCGGCCAACCCACCGGGCCAGGGGCAGGAGCGGTACTCCAAGGCCACTGGTCCGACTCCGGCCAGGCTGCATCGGGGACCATGGCAAACGTCACCAGGAGCCATGGCAACAACCGTTGACAGGCGAGCCGGTACACAGTCCACGAGGGGGTTGCCTGCCAAGCAGAGTGGCCCCGCAACTTAAGCCACAGGGGTGAGGCGGTCGTACCGTAGAGAAGCGGGAGCAATACCCCTTGTGGTGAGAGATACTCCACACGGCTGGGCAGCCCCCAGAGCTGCCGCCCAAAGGAGGGGGCATGTGGCCCTACCCATGGACACATGTGGGGACACCCTCCCCCCTGGGACACATGGACCGAGTGGCGGCGATAATGCCTTCCCAAGCATATGCGGGAGTGGCTCAAGAGGCACCTGACATAGGGCAGTGGGAGGGACAGAACGTCCCCTTGGTAGGACCTTCTTCCTGCAGTGTCAAAAGAGGCATCCCGAGCTCCCGAAGATACCTACCTACCTACCTCAGCAAGAGGAGGCCCCGTAGTACGGTTTTGTTTACAAAACACAATCTCGTCAGGTGTATATCCTCAAGGACCTGTAGTCTCATGCCACGCTCGTACAACGGCGGGCAAAACATCTACCCAATTATTGCCTTTCTTCAAATTAAGGGCTTTAGCAACGGCATGCCTTAGCTGCTTACCAGTAATTCCGGCTTTGCCATTACCTTGGTGCCTACCCGCGAGACACATAGTCGAGCTGGCACCAATCTTAGAACAAAAGGTTTGGAAATATTGGCTCACAAATTGTGGCTCACGGTGAGAGCATATTTCACGAGGGGCTCCGAACCTATCCACCCAGCGCTCTATTACCAAATGGGCCGCTCTTTTCCCCGTTAGCCCTTCATCCTTGTCTACATGACGGGGTTTAGGAATGGTGATCGCGATGAGGTAGCCGGAAAGCCGACATACACATAGGAGCATTCGGTCATACACCTCTCCATCATGGGGGGTGGAAGGGTAGTGAAACACATCAAGCGCTATGGAGTCCATGGGCTCCATAGGTATAGGCATAGGGGTCATGTACCCTTGCTTGCGTTGGTGTCATGCCTGTGAATGGCATGTGAGGGACACGTTTGACATTGCAGTTCCACTGCTTTGCACAACCCCTCACCTTCCACGCCATGGTTCATTTCCTTCCAGTGTTTTTCCGCACTGGAGGTAGTGAAGTGAGGTGCATCATGGTATTCGGCCCAGACCGAAGCACTAGCGGCGTAGGAACACACCACCGTCCATTACGGACGAGCTTGTTATCCACCAACCTCGCTCCATCTTGGAAGCTCCCAGTCAAGGCATCTCGCCAGATTTTTTTGTAGCGTTGACAATTTGGGTAGCGTTTAGCCCAATTTATCTGAAAAACATTGGGAGCATCCTCCCAATTTATAGGAGTTGCTTTCTTGTGGGACTTCCAAGATTTTTTTATCTTGACAATTCGCTCGAGTCTCCGAAGCGTTCTCTTTTGCTTTGCCCCCCCCCCCAACTGGAGCGGAAGCCAGAGGGGGTGGATCACACGCGGGTGCCCCTTGAGCCCGAGGCGCCGCTTTAGACCCAGTAACAACGGGCGCCACAACCGCCCTAAATACAAGGGGGCAGGCCAGAAGTTCCTCCTTCTCGGCCGCCATCATGTCCCGCACATCCCCGGCCGCTTGAGCCGTCCCATGTATGGACACATCACCCAACGCCGGGTTAGCAGGGTAAGCCCAACGGGACAAGAAATCACCCACGGGGTTCACGGGCCCCTGAGTGTAAACCACATGGAGGTCGAATTTAGAGAACAACTCATGCCAACGTGCTTGGCGTGAAAAGGGACCCCCCATGGTTTTGAGGTCCTCTGTAGCTCAATTTTCAAGGCTACCGTGGTCTGTACGGACCTCCACGGCCTTGTTCCCCACCCAACCATGCCATTTTAAAAGCGCCGCCACTATGGCGTAGCGTTCTCTCTCCCGAGGGCTCCAATTCAATTGGCTGCCTGACAATTTACGGGAGAAAAAGGCGAGGGGGCGTATAGCACAACCGGGACCTTCCTGCAGTAGGGCCGCCCCCACTGCCCAATTACTAGCGTTTGGGGTGAGGCAAAAGTCCTTATCCCAATCGGCTAGTCTGAGGGGAACAATATCCGTAATAGCACGCTTGAGCTTCAAAAAAGCCTCGTTAGCCGAAGCATTCCATGTTAGGCCTATCTTTTTCCCATTCTTATGCTTAAGCAAATTCTTCAAGATCTCAATCAAAGGAGTAGCCATGGAGGCGTAGTTTTGCACATAGCCCGATTAATAGTTGGCGAGCCCCAAGAACCCCCGGAGCTCGCGAACATCATCCGGTTTTTCGCAACGTTCAAGCGCCAACATTTTCCCAGGCGCCGGCCGGCGTGTGCCATTTTCCAACACATGGCCACAAAACTCAACCGAACGAACAAAGAAATCGGTTTTGCTAACCAAAACAACCAACTCCTCTTTTCGTAGCCTATCCAACACGGCACGCACGTCACGGTCGTGGTTAGCCAATAGTTCTTCCTCCGTCGCACCGGAGGAACCAATAAAAATATCATCAATATATACGTCCACATAATCCAAACCCTGTAAAACATGGTCCATGACCCGTTGAAAAATAGCGGGCCCATTCTTGATACCCATAGGCATAACACGCCATTGGTATCTCTTACCCGCCAAATTCATGGCGGTCTTAGTCCGGGACTCAGGGTGAAGGGGAATTTGATGGAACCCTTTACTCAAGTCCACAAAAGTGAAAATTTTGTGTTTGGATTGATTTTTCAACATGTTTTCAATGAGTTGGAGGGGGTGTGCGCCGGGCAAGGTAGCCTCATTAAGTTGGCGATAGTCCACAACGAGGCGCCATTTCCCCTTCTCTTTCTTGGGCACAACAAAACCGTTGGACGCCCATTCGGAGGCAGGGCACGGCTCAATCCAGCCACGAGCCAAAAAGTCATCCACTATTTCTTGCTCCGCCGCGGCACGCTCCCCCACTAACCGTATAGGCTTCAGGGACTTGGGTTTGGCGCTCGGGTATAGGTCAAGTTTAGCAAACCCCAACCGCTCCGTACCACGGACCTTAGGGTGTTCCTGGCCCGCACGGAGACGAACCTCCCCGCTAAAAAAAAATCCCGGTCATAGTCCGCGAGGATGCGTTTCCTCATGAGCTCCACCTCCGGAGACACAATAGGCTCTTGGGTGGTGACGACGCCACCTACAGGAGAAGCGACCAACAATTGTGTGGCGCCTTTAGTTTTTCGGTAACGCTTAACGGTGATGGCCCTCCCACCCAATAACTCTGTTTCAATTTTGCAATGCGTGAACGCACGCATTCTTGCGCCTCCAACTCTTCGGGGGTAGGGTCAAGAGTAACGGGCGCGAGGAGTTTTTTATTGGTCGCCTGATACGTAAGGGTGCGCACCGAAACCAAATGGTTAGGCACCCTGTCATCTTCCGACTCTTCCTCCGAGGTCATGCCCGGCTCGCCATCCGTATTGGGGTTAGAGACGGCCGGCGCCAAAACGGAGGCCACATGACATTTAGTGGCCGCCGAATTTTCCTCCGCAATACCACCGTCCACGTATAGCGCCACCGTTGACCAACCCCGTTGAGGAAGGGGTGTGAGGTGGTCATTTTGATAGAGACAGGCTTTAGTCTCCGGCACAGGAAGGTGGTACCCTTGCACTGTAATTTCCATAAGGGGTTTCCACCACTGCATATGTGACGACTTCGGCCCTACAACGATGGCTCGTAGTTTTTCTTGCCGAATTTTCCGAACACAATCGGAAAAGCGATGGTAGGGAGGGCACATCCAATACAATTTGGAGGGGTCCGCGGGAGTGGAAAAGAAATCTTCAAGCGGCGAAAGCCAACGGATAGCCTGCACCATACCCCAGACCCTATTGAAGGCGTCCACATAAGCGTTTTTGCCAAATTGTTTTTTGACACGTGCGGCCTAGTATGGCGTGAGGCCATAGTCAGACTGAGTCCACATGGACCCATCACGCTGTGTGGGTGAAACATCACGGGCAAGCTTTTCGGGAGCAAATTCAACGAGCTCCAAAGCACAAGCCTGATCCTGTACGGAGGCCACGGAGGAAGCGGTCAAGGCATAGGATATGTGCTTCTCGGCCTCAACACGGTTAGGCGGTTCGCCAACAGGGGGCGTAACCACAATGGCCGGGGCCGGGTGCATAGGAGTGACCGCCCCAATGATTGGAATGGTTATGCTCCACACGGACTGACGTGATACCTTACAATGAATGGGTTTAACCAAAAATGGTGTGCCGGTTCGTGGAGCTTCACGGAAGTCCTCAATCCAAAAATGGGGGTGCACTGGATGGTGAGAGTACAAATAATTGAAACGGGCAAAATGGCTCACACAATGTTCGTAACCCCATGGGTGCCCCAAAACCTTATCCCAAGGTAAATTCGGGACAAGGTACAAGGACATGCCATATTGGGCAACACGAGGAAGTGAAACACTACCATCCACAACCCCCGTAAATGGAATTTTGAAGTCTATTTGCTCGTCCCCCCCCGGCATAGGCGTCTCATTATCGGCTTGCAGTAGGCGCCTCCGTTGGGGGGATTCATATTTTTCGGAGATTTGATCTCCAAAAACATTGGGGTTGGCCAAAGCGACCGCTTGGCACCCAAAATCCACCCAAACACAGAGGGCCTTGAATTCTCCATTGGGCAAAACAACCTGAACGGAAAGTTCGGTTTGAATCTCACTAGTCACTATATGCCCCTTAATGACTCTCGATGAAACGAGAGCCACGGTAGTGTCACAGGGGTGCCCGAAGGTTTCTTCTTTCGAAGGGGGCGCCTCTGAGCACTCCTACCAACGTCCGCGCCCGTTCGGCGCTCCTTTCCCTCCTTTGTCGCCCTTGCCGCCGCCACCCTTATGACCACCACCACCCTTATCACCAGCGCCACCCTTATCGCCACCCTTAGGCTTACCACCCTTAGACTTACCCGCAATGCTCCAATAAGTGTCATTGCATGGAGAATTGGGCTTACACGTCCAAAAGGTGGTATTGGTGGCACCCCAATCAATCCAAGACATGTCCATCTCCGTTTGTTTACGTGGTTTCCAATGTTTGGAACACGGAACCCAAAAGGTAGGTGGCAGTTTAGGCCCGGGCTCGACGGTTTTCTTCGCCGGAGGTTTAGGGTGACCCACAGCGTTGACGGAGGTGTTAGCGGGTTCGGAGGTGTTAGGGTCCGCCGTAGCATCCGCATTAACCGCATTCACCGCGGTTCTATTGTGAGAAGGGCGATGAGTGTACGTCACCGTCGTCTTGTGTCCCTTATTGAGGCGTTCGAGAGCTTCCCTCTCCGTTACGCTTTTGTGGGCAAGGGCGTAGATTTCCTCAGGCTTCAATCAAGGCCTACGTTGCTCCACTCTCATAGTGTTGTTGTGTTTCAAGATCCACTCCTGTAGAGCCGGGTCTTTGCAGTCCACTATCACCCCCAGCCCAGAATGGGACACAATCTCAGGAACCGTAGTGCAACCTTGAGCGCTATATTTGCTGAGTTCTTTTTTGAATGGAGCGCGACCCGGCGAAGGGTCAAGGCCACTAAAATCCACCACATAGCTGTCTGGGCTATTCTTAGCCTCTTGCTTGAGGACCTTCTCCTTGATCCACGGGAGCTTGCTTAGGAGCTGCTCCCGGATCACGTGGGGACGAGTCTCATTGCTCAGAGGCAACAAACGTTGCCAACGAGCATAGAAATCTTCAAATTCGATGACGGTCACTTGCCCTTTAACCACCCTGGGGGTGAAGGCTCGCCACCTTTCATAGGCCCTTGAGGGGTCAAACTCGTGGAAACGTTGTTCCAAAATGTCCCACAACTCTTTGAGGGTGGGGGCTGTGCGTGTGTGGTGGTGACCTCGGCAACCCGGGCGTTGAGGATCGCATTTAGCCATGGGGGCAATCATTTTTGCCTCGTTGGCCTTTCGGTACATAGGATCACACACCCCCAACCATTGTTGAGGCTTCTCCACCCCCTCGTTGTAGCTCTCTAGCTGCTCTTTAAATTGCGGTTTAGGCATATCACTATCCTCCACCGCTTTGTTGTAACTATTTTGCACCATTGGCATTTGGTACGGGTGGTAAGCAGGGGGAGCCATGGTTGGGGGTGCACCTCCACTTGCAGTTGGTGCAACTTTCACTGCAGAGACTGTACACGTGTCCGTAGGATGGGAGGGCGTGTACGAAGGTTTCCCAGGGGAAGTGAAAACATTTTTCCTGAGGGGTTAATGTTCCCCCACGAAGAGGTGTTCTCCTCCTCATTGGCCCACGGGGCCGTAGGCTCCGTGGGGTGTTCTTCGCCCTTAGGTGTCACCTCCCACTTGGGAATAGCAGGTTCCTTCTGCTTTTCGGCGATTCCCCTCCACGAAGTAGGTTCTTGGGGGTGGGGGTGTTCGTGGTGTTCTTCCCCCCCCCCCCTTGACCACCCCGAATCTGGACAAGCGTTCGGATGGTAGATGCAATCGTGGGATGGGTCGACGGAGAAAGGAAGGACACACCCACCACCGGATGAACCGGATGGCGCGCCCATGGGCGCCGTAGGCGCCGCCTGTTCAGGATGAGAAACGGGTGGAGGCGCCGATGTTGGGGACAGGACCACGGTAACAGGTTCCGCAGGCGTGGAGTACCAGTGGTCCCATGCATCGATCCCAGATGCAACGGCGGCGTAACGTGTAGCGAGCGACTCCACTGCGCTAAGGCACTTACCCGTGTTGCCGTTGGACATCTTAAGATGATCTACCACGCTAGCATCCATCACCTTAGAATCCTGTCGGTAGCCCTGAACCACCGCGTCAAACTGAGCCAATGTAGACAAGATTTGGGTCATCCGGTCCCTGTAGGACTGACTGATGCCCGCGGTAGAGGCTCCTGCCTGAGAAAGTTCCTGATGGGATCGCTGCAACTCTAGATTCTGAGTCCGCAGGTCCTTCACCTGTGCCATCAGAGATTGGATGCACGTTTCATAGTGCACCACACACCGGGGACAGCCACAGGTGTGCTGTAGGTCTTCCTCCCCCCGTGTAGGAGTGGGGCTCCCAGAATGTCGAAAAGATGGACTCCCCCCTCCATGAGGAGGAGATGACCCACCAACGCTCCCCCCAGCAGTGCCCCCTGCCACGGAGGGACCACAGGGCCCTCTGGCAGGGCGAGACGGGGGTGTGGGGCGCGCAGCAACAGGTGCTGGCGCCCCCCCCACTAGAAGAATGCCCCCCCCCCCGAAACCCCCACCACAAGATGGCCGAATCAGGTGCGGGATTCCTTGCACTTGCTCGATGTAAGCCACCTGACAGGGGCGGGGTGACGGCAGAGGGGGAACGTGACCAACAGTATTCCGCCGCGGCGGGGGCGGCGGGGACTCGTCCACTACAATATATTGTGATGACTAATGAACCACCATAGGTGATTGGGTTCTCGGATGGGAAGCAAAGACAGGCTCCGATCCCGTTGCAACCTCTGGATCCCCCCCCCCAATCGGGCAGTTGGGGGGCCTCCGTAGGAGATGTAGTTGTGGGGGGCCAGACCAAGAGTATTGGGAGGGTTGCTGACCCTCCCTCCACCAGATTCCCTCCCCTGCAGCACAGATTGTTGACCTTCGGCATTGCCAGAGAATCGTCCACTAGGGATGGGCGATCTTTCGTGCCACTCATAGACACTGGAGATGTAGTACTGGCCCGGTCCTCCGTAGGCTCCGGAGATTCCACGACAAGACACGGGCGGTTTTTGACACCGCTCATACGCACCAGGGACTCTTCCACAACAATGAAGTGAGGGGCCGGAGAGTCCTCCACCATGATGTAGTGGGGAGCCGGGGATTCTTCCACAAGCATGGGGCGATCCCTGGTCCCTAGCATAGGTTCAGGAGGTGCAGGCGACGAGGCAACAGAAATAGGGGAATGATGGAGTTCATGACGTTCCAGCACTCCAATATCCTCCTCCTCATCGTCGTTCCCCTGTTCCAACGCCAGGGGGAACCACTGGTCACACTCATCCTCCTCAATTTGCGTAGGGGATTCCTCGATGGTCGTAGGATTTAGCCTGGATCCGCTTCAGGGATTGGGATACGCTCCCAAGGTAGGAAATACCTCCACCAGGGAGGGAAACCGCCGCGATCCACTCATTGGAGTGGGCGACGATTCCACTATAGTGGGGTTCTGCCTAGTCCCCGACAGGGTTTGCTGGATCAGGGCCACGGCCTCTCGAGTCGGACCCAGATGGCCATGGGGATCAGGCGTGAGTGCGAGGACTCGACGGTTTTCAGCATCGAGTTGGTCAACAATAGGGCTGATCGGCCCTGCCGCAAACAGGTTTTTTCTGACCTGAGGCTCTGGCAACCCCCCTACCAACGGAAGAGTGCCAGAGTCAACCACGATGGGCCCCATTGGCGAAGCCATCGTACCCCAGTTAGCAGTGCGTGAAGGTGCAGGGTTCGTACGCTCGGTCAGCCCAGTAGATGAGTCGATTATTACCCAATTCTCGGCGCTAATAACGATTTCCGAGGCCGTAATAGGCTTTGGTGGTCCTCTTATCGCTCTCTGAGGGTGGCTGTCTATTTCCCCCCCAGGCATCACAGGTACACCAGCTGGATCTCCAGGATGCGGGACCCCGATGGGAACATTCGGGGATTTCGGAAACTTGGGATTTGTAGCCACTTGGGGCTTGGCCCGTTTTTGCGGGCCCTGCCCGGTCGATGGGGTCAGGGCCGAGGAGGTCCTGAGAGTGGGGACCCGGACACCCTCAGCTATTCCTCACGGGGAAGAGATTTTAATTTGAATTTGGTCCACGATGTCTTGGACCGATCGCTTTCCGCGATGCCAAACGCCCAACAGAGACGAAAGACTTTCGCCTCTGCTACCATGAAACCAGACCGAGTGGTCAGGAGCAGAGATCGCAGTGGCATGGGCAGCAACATTGCTTGGCACAGAAGACATAACGATGGTATTGATCGAAAAGTATCCTGCAAACAGATATGGTACACATAGCAAATGAAATACCTGATATACACAAATGAGAAATCCACCCCATCATCCACTTATTGATATAACTACTAAACATCCATGATTGCCTTATCTATCCCACATCCTATGTTCCCAACAAGGTAATGGAATATGATATACCCTATCCCATATATATCCCATATATAGGGCCATATAATGTTCCCTTAGGGGTAATATAGCAGGGTAGGGTTGTGACCTGCTTCAGCACAGCGCGTGGCCTACAGTTCTTTAATGCATCATGTGTATGCAGCGAAGGGAGACGAATAACAACAATCCTTTTTCCTAACTTTCACCACATTTGACCATACATCACGAAACTCAAGCATTAGGTGAGCTCCTCCTGGGCTTACTTACCTTACTCACCACGCATCATGTGAATGCCGAAGGACAGTCACTTTCTGAGTGTCTATTTCTTTTCGATGTCCTTAGATCAAAAATGAATTTCAGGTCCTGGGCATGACCCATCAAGAAAAACTGCACCCATTCGTTGGGGACGCAGTACAGCACGCCTAATCACAGAGTCAGGTGTGCAAGAGCGTGACTACCGCAGCAGTACCAGCAGCTAAACCCACAGACGACTTTGCGCGGCGCCACAGAGCCTTTCTGCGTATTCCAAGAGGGTTTCTTGTGTAAGGCGACAATACGGTGGTCAACTTGCAGTCTAACGCCTTTTTACCTGGGTTCTGAGTTGTACTGTGAAAGCTCTGAAGCTACAGATATGCGTCCGTCGCTACTGTGCAATAGAGCACTATTGGCACCGTCACCAACGTTTTGTTTCAGGCGTCCTCTCTGCCCGTATCTGGCTGTATCTGCCCCTATCTGCCCGTATCTCTGCCCGTATCTGGCCTCTGATCCTTGCATGTTCTCACACATCTTTTTCGAGAACTCTAACTACGCCGACAATTCAACTGCGTCCGCTGCAACTGAAATGGAACCCTTATTCCCCACTGCCTGTCCTACCGTTTTGCCGCATCAATATCAGTCATCAACGCCGGAGACCTTCTCTCCAGCACGTAATAAAAAATGAACCATCAATACTTGATCGCTGCACGTTCTCCCCCGTTCTCTTGCAGCACTCTTACCACGCCAGAAGTCCGAATTCGTTCGCCGCAACTGAAGTAGAGCCCTTCCTCCCCTCTGACAGTCCTGCTGCCTCGCTGCAACAATGTCTAGCAGAGCCAGAGACCACCACTTCCCAGAATGAGATCAGAAATGAACTGCCACTGCAAATTCAACTATATCCAGCGCGGCCACAGACACCAGCAATTTCAAGACCCAAGTACGACGCATAAAAATTACTCTACAGCAACATCTCCGCCAACGAAATGAATCACGTTCCAAACAGTGTATTGGATGATACTCCCGTGGTCACGAGAACGTCAAAAGTTACCGACTTCTTTCACACACGAGCAGTTTGTTACACGAGCAAACTGATGAGCCTGTCTATGAAAGTCAAAAGTCAAACGACTCAACCGCAAAGCTGGAAATACATGTCATCACCATCTGAAGGCCAGAAGCCGGAGCCACATTACAGACGTTGTCCAGATATTCATCATCAGAATACAATCTGGTCCCATCTTTCCGATGAGTGCTCCGGGGAAGGAGATGAAGCGTATAAACAAGACTACACCATAGAGTCGCCGAAAGCAAAGTGCAGCCACGCTCAGTCTAGCAAAAGTTCCAATGCTGACAAGAAAGATCCCTTCATGGAACTCTCAGTCCTCTCTGAATCCTGGGCCTTGCAGTTTGAGAATGAACTGCGGAAATCCACCGATCAGCACCTTGCAGCTATACGCACACTGTCGCACTGCTTTGCCAACGATATCCGACAGCTGCTGACCTCTCCGCTTGCTTCAGACTATTCACAACGCTTAGCAATCACTGTGCATGCTCACCAGAGAATCGACTCCAGGATAAACAAAGAGTGGCAACGGTACTGTGAAATACGAAACCCCGGCTTTGTGCCCAGGCGTGATACATCTTCCAGTCTTGAGCACTTTCTGATTCGACAACGCCTGATTCGCCACAATGGTGCCATTCACTCCAAGACAGGATTTGCTCTGTTACAGCCTGCATGGGAAACAAACCCACCAGCACCAAAGACCGATCCGGTCTTGAGTACAAATCAATCGCTGCATGGTGCAATAGCGCCTCCAGGAGCCTTACAGGTAAATGGAAGAACCGTGGTAAAGGAGATGCAACTACATCAGGCCGCGGTTTCGGATTCCCAGCACAAAAATCACCCTTCATCCCCAACCGACCCACAGGACCAAGAACGCCGCATCCCAAATTCTTCATTGGGCACTATTCAATTTCCGGGGATTTCTACAATTTCACCTACCTACCATCTTTGAAATGCCGACAGTAATGGTCCTGAATTAAGTGCGCTGACAAGGCCTTCCATGTTCACTGCTACGGCTTCGATGCACAACACAGAGACATACTCATTTGAGGTCATCATCAGCGAGATGTTTCAAAGTGGAAGATCCTTGCCCTCCACTTGCTAACTCACATGGAGCAGCCATGTGATTATATGAGTGTTCAGATTTTATATACAGTATCCGCCCAGTGCTGACTATCAGTAAATCTCTGTTCACTTTCAATGACTAAATACAGGCGCAGCCTGCTCTTGCATACACTTTGTGTTGCTCAGTCACTTTGAGATACACTGGTTATATAATGAATTCGATCTCATTTTATGCCAGCTTGCCTTGCGCTCTGTGTTTTTATTTGAAACCAAATGTAGGTTGTCTCCTAGGGGTGAAACTGCAGGAGGTTTTCAAAAACAGGGTTTAAGTGGCAGCAGATAAAGCGAACTCTAAATTTTCTACTCATATCTCTACAATGCAGAGTTTTCATCAACCGAATATCCATCGATTAAGCTCCTATCTACTTTGACCACTTGCCTTGATTTATTATTTCAAGCAAATTCAAATCAATCTCCTGTTCCTGCAGCACCTGTCCTGGGTCTACCCTGGTAGCTCAGTGGCCTCATGAAAGCCACCACATACTTATTACTCCACTCCAACATATATTTTTCTGTGCCATGGATACACTCCCACACACACCACAGGGCCACCGAAGCCCATTAACTACATTCAGGTTCCTTTAGGTACCTCTCTTACACCTTTGGTGCCCCGGCCAGCCCCTTCAGGATGGAAGGCTTGTAGATACCTCGGTGTTCTTGGTGCTCCAAACTCCTGAAATCGCGCTGATAAATTTGTGACGTCTTAAAAAAATGCCGAAGGACAGCAAACGCAAGAGCAGCCCTAAGCGTTTAAGCAACCCTACGGCGAGTTACAAACAACCTTAAGCGATAAATGCATCCTGTGTATCCTGCATGCACTTCTTACCTTGCTTCCTACAGGAAAAGGAGAGGGAATGGCGAGCCACTGCACAGTGCAAAATGTGGCTCAGCGTTTGGAAAACGCTATTTTAACGCAACGGCGAGGCATGCAGGAGCAAGCACTTTCCTTTTTGACCTGTGAGGAGAGGGGAAAGGTGGATCAATCAATAGGGAAAGCGCCACAACTCCTGGATGCCGAGATTAGGCACATGCATCGCAAGCAAAGCGCATACTCTAACCCTACGGGCGCTGCGTGCTCCATTCGTTTGACATACCGTTCACTTATGTTTTGCCCTGTGCAGAGCAAGGGAATTGAACCTCCCAACCCCCAACGAACGCAGCGGTGACAACCCTAGCGTTTGACCGAAACTAACAACACGAACGCAATGCATGCGTGTGACATGACATTAACATACCTGAGAGGTGGGTTGTCCACCTGCTCTGTTATGTGGGTGTCTGTTCAATACGTTTCCCTAAAGTTTATAACATTGTTGGTGCAAATGTGCAAAAATTTCCTTTAAAAGCCTGATACCTTCTTTTCTAGGAGCCGTTTACGCTTGCGCAACTCTTTTTCCGAGTGCGCTCCTGTTGCGCTTGTCTGCGACTCTAAGTTTTGGACTGTAAATGACGATTTTTAACGTCCTTCCGTCAAATTTTAGCGATTTGACTTGTAGAATCGCTACCCATTTCGCTTAACCACAGGACTTACTCCCTGTTGGTTTCATTTTCTATTTCCCTCCGCTCCTGGAGTTTTGTGCCCTCCATTGAAAGTATTGCTCCGCCCCGGGCCCTTGGTCAGGACGTTTACTAAAACGCCTTTTATATAGCGATCGCCTTCCGAATTAGAGCGTTCGACTGTACCCTAGTGGGCAAGCATGTGTGCTGCAGGGAGGGAGTCCTTGGTTCAAACGCCTCTACCCCCAAATTTTTACTAAAATCTTTCGCCGCACGCTGGCGACGTTAGAGGAATGCCCCATCGAAGGGACACCATTCACGGTACATTGCACTGTTTTTCAAGGGTACCTACGATGTGATAAGCTTCCATGAGCTGATGGCAGTGTCATGGGCTGGTTTAATGCATTTTCTGAGGTAAATCTGGGGAAACTTGCGCCTTTTTCCGTTGTCCCACTAGCTTGATCAACTAGTACCCAGGGGGGAGTAAGAAAACCTCACTACCATATCTTTTTGGGGGTACGTGATCCAGGCCAAGCCCCACCTAAAACTTGGGTTCATGTTAAGGCCAACACTTAATCATTGTTTCCCATTCTTTTGAAGCTTGAAGTACACTTTCTCAAAGTAACTCGGGTTATAACCCTAGCACCCCCATGAAATTCACGCCTACCAGTCAAGGGAGCTTCCATCATGCAGGCAATACCGAAATAAAGTAGGCACTTCCTGCCTTGGGCCTTGGAGGTTAAGCCTAGTGATTTCCCACCTCAGGACCCCTGTTCTCAATTTTTTCTATCTTTTATTACAGTTCTACTTTGTAACTGATTCTGAATTCAGTTGCTTGGCCGAGCTGGCCAAGCCATACCCTGTGTCTGACCAACCCTACTTGCCCCAGATTCCTAACCAACACCATTGCATTCCAAAGGGTGCACATGAAGTGCTTAAGACTATTACCTAGGCCAGACACATGTCAGTTTTCCATACAAGAATCATTTATTTTATCCATTTGTGATTGAATCTTTGTGCTTGAGCCTGCTTTGTCTATCTGCAGCCCTTCTGTGATACACTGGAGTTCAAAACTATTCATTGATTCGATCCATATCCTGTTCTTGCTCTACTTGCTGCTTTGGTGCTATTTTTCAACAACAAAACTTGCAGGATTTCATCAAAACTGTTAGGGCATAAATCAAGGATATCTTTCTATTTTTGGTGCAACTGTGCGAACCTTTCTTTCAGAAGCTGTAAAAAGCACGGCCCATAGCTTCTTATCTAAGAGCCGTTTACGCTTCTGCACCTCTTTGTTGGGGTGCGCTCCTGTTGCGCTTGTCTGCGACTTTAAGTTTTGGACCATAAATGATGATTTCTTACCTCTTTTCGTCAAATTTTAGCGATTTGACTTCTTAAATCGCTACCCCTTTCGCTAAACCACGGGATTCATTCCTTGTTGGTTCCATGTTCTATTTTCTTCAGCTCCTGGAGTTTTGTGCCCTCCATTGGGAGTATTTCTCCACCCTGGCCCTTGGTGAGGAGGTTTACTGAAACGCTGTTTATACAGCGGTAGCCGTCCGCATTAGAGCGTTTGACTGTACCCTAGCGAGCAAGCATGTATACTCTAGGGAGGAAGTCCTGGGTTCAAAAGCCACTACCACCACATTTTTAGCAAACGTTTTCGCCGCACGCTGGCGACTTTTGAGGAATGCTCCATCGAAGGCACATCATTCACGGAACATTACACTGTTTTTCAAGGGTACCTACAGTGTGATAAGCTTCTATGAGCTGATGGGAGTGTCATTGACTGGTTGAATGCATTTTCTGAGGTAATTTACGGGGACCTTGAGCCTTTGTCCTTGGTCCTACTAGCTTGATCAACTAGTACACCAGGGGGGAGTAGGAACAAGCCACTGTCATGTTTTTCCTGGGGTACGTGATCCAGGCCAAGCCCCTGCCCAACCTTGAGTTGATCTAAAGCAGGGTTCGTACAATACAGTACGTGTAATGTATTGTATCGTTCCGATACAGTACTGTAATGTAATGTATTGTATCTCAAATTCTTCTGGCAAAGTACTATTTGCTCACAGAAGTTATGTTCCTTTACTTTGCAGCTTTTCTCTTTTAGTTTACACCCTGCAATTGCTTGCGATAAGCATGACTTGTCTTTCCTAGAACAATCCCATTCCTCTCAAACAGACCACATCCATAGCCCAGGCTGCTTTTCCCAAAACTGCAAAGCAATTTTAGAACACTCCCCTCAAACAAGTTTGAAAAACCTGCAAAATGTCTCTTAACCTAGGGGAAAATTCTGCATTGATTTTAAAAACCTGCGGTGTGGCGTGCTTGTGCTTGTACTTGTGAATGAGTGGTGTGCTTGTGTGGAATGCAAGTGCACATGTAGTTAGTGAGGTGCAAAACTGGTGATTGAAGTTTCACCTCAAAACTCAAAACCAAATTTTCCCAATAAACAAATATACACAAACAACAACGCCTTATAGGGACAGGGTCAACCCTGGCAAACTTTGCACAAAGAAAACAGTTACACACTTGTATTTTCTGAAAACCAGTAAGTATCCGTGCCGGACCTCGCTCACCTCGGGCAAGTTCATCAACACCCCTTGCAGGGGTACAATTAACCTCTCAAATGGGAAACTAAAAGCAAGCTCGCACCTCAGCAGGTCAGTACAAAGCCCTGTTCAAATCTTCAGGGCTGGCTGAGGCACTGGCGTGAGAGCCAAAATTTCGGATTCAAACATTTACAGTGCATCTTGGTGAGCAGCACGCGCGAACACTCAAATGACACCAACAGAACGCAGCGACACTCAAATAACACCCACAGTACGCGCCAACACTCAAATGACACCCACAGTACGCGCAAACACTCAAGTGACACTCACAGCACGCGTCGACACTCACATGACACTCACAGCACGCGCGAACACTCAAGTGACACTCAGGGCACTCGCCGACACTCACATGACACTCACAGCACGCGCGAACACTCAAGTGACACTCACAGCACGCGCCCACACTCAAATGACACTGGCAGCAGGCGCCGACACTCAAATGACACTCAGAGCACGCGGGAACACTCAAATGACATACATAGCAAGCAGCAGCCGCAGCAGCAGCAAGCAGTAGCACCAGCAAGCAGCACCACCAGCGAGCAGTAGCAGCGCTTGCAGCAAGCAGCAGCAGATCCAGCAGCACGGCGGCAGCGACAGCTTCAGCAGCAGTAGCGGCACTCAAATGACACGCACAGCACGCGGGAACACTCAACGACACTCACAGCACGCGCGAACACTCAAGTGACACTGACAGCACCTTCTAACTCTTGTGCTCCTTCTTCATCTTCTTTGTCTTCACTCCTCAGTCTTCCTCTCTTCTGCAGCTTCTCGATCTTATTCTGTCTTCTTCTTAACGTCTCTTTGATCTCCTTCGCCTCTTCCGCTCCTTCTTCTGTTCTTTCTCTCTGCATATTCTTCCCTCCTGTTCTTCTTCTCCTTCTGCTTCACTTGCTTCTTGTGTCGCCCTGCACACACAGAAGAAGCAGAAAAATTCAACCACCAATCGTAATCAAACGAAATTCAAATCAAATTCATTGCAAATTCCATCAAATACCTTACATTTGCACCGTTAATCCTTGGCAACGTTTGTTCGCTCTGCGGTGGCACGCGCGTCTGGCGCCAGTCGGCGGCCACCCCAGAAGACACGTACTGTATTGTATTCTGGCGATACAGTACGCGTATATATATGTTACGCGTATATATACGCCGTCTTTTCCAACCCTGATGAAAAGACTAACACTTAATGATTTCTATCACTGTTTTAAAGCTTGAAGTACACTTTCTCAATATAACTAGGGTTATAACCCTAACCCTCCATGAAGTTCACCCCCACCACTCAAGTGAGCGGAGGTACCTTCCTTCATGCAGGTAATACCGAAATAAAGTAGGCACTTCTGGCCTAGGGCCTTGTAGGTTAAGCCTAGTGGTCTCCCACCTCAAGATCCCTATACTCAATTGTTTCTATCACTTATTTTGGTTCTACTATTTAACTTATTCTGAATTCAGTTGCTTCGCCATGCTGGCCAAGGCATATCCTGTGTCTGGCCAAACTCCTTTGCCCCACATTCCTAACCAACTCCATTGTGTCCAAAAGAGTGCGCATGAAGTGCTTGGTACTATCTTGGGCACCTGGGTCGTGTCAGTTTTCACTGAAAAAATCATCTATTTTGTCTATAAGCCATTGGAGCATTGTATTTAGATCTACGTTTGTTTATCTGCAGCGCCTCTTTGTTACACATGTTTTGATTGCGGAAGGACTTATCCTGATTTGATTCATCCCATGCCTGGACTTGCTCTACTTTATCTTTGTGTTGATTTCATTTTGACTTCGGGAAAGTCAGCAAGGTGTTTCTAAAACAAATACAAGGAACAAGCACAACTGTGAGGAAACCAGAAACCTTTTCTGGGAGCGCTACTCTGTAAAGGGAGGGCGCTAGAGGCTCTGTGAGGTCTTTTCCAGGAGCTCCACTCCGTCCTGCAGAGTCGTGGTGCTGGGATAGTGAAGGGAGTCTAATGAGTCAGGGCCATGTGCTTCTTGTGTGTCCCTTGGCCCTGACAAGAGAGGGCTGGGGCGAGCGACCATCAGGGCAGCCAACGGTAACAATCAGTAAGTAAGTAAGTAAGGGCGGCCGCGTTCGCGGCCTCATCTGACATGTCCTTGCTTGTTTTACATGGTGGCCGCCTCTGGCGGGAAGGAGAGGTCTCCACCATCAGTTCCCCTTGCGACCCCTGTCTCACCTCACGGCCGAGAACTTCAACCAGGTTCCCTTGGGGCATGACCGGCCGTAGGTTTCCTTCAGTCGCTGCCCTCACGGTCTCAGCACCTTCCAGTCACACATCGAAGGATCCTCCGGCCTTCCCCCCCTGGCACAGCCTTCTGGTTGTCTGCAGGCGGGTTTTGTGTGGATAGCCGTCGCCAACAGCGCAGCATTCCTCTCTCTCAACCACATTCCACCAATCTCCATCCCTCACGGGTTGGAGTACCCAGTCGGCTCCAGGATGCACTTGGGTGTCGTCCATCCGCGGCTGGAGGCCAGGGGGCGACCCTTTCCACATTCCCCTGAGGTCCCGCTCACGCGTGAACCTACGTGTACTTAGGCCATTGACCTGGGGATCTAAAGGTCATCCCTCACCCCTGCTGACACGTCACGGCTGTCCCGGAGTTCAGGGCATTTTCCCGACTTCCCGTGGCCAGGCTCCCCATGGTTGGCCCATGGTTCACCAATCCATGGCGACTGGTTTCCCGATCCCAGAGGGCTGTTGCTTGGCGCTTTCGGTCTCCCATCCCATCCCATGTCCCGTTCCCCTTTGCCACATCCCGTCCCCGACCCAGCCCCAGCGTCCCGTGGTTTCCCGATCCCACAGGGCTGTTGTGCGGCCCGTGCCACATCCCTATCTTAGCAACTGGCCCCATCCCATCCGTTCATCCCGTGTTTATACCCCACATGGCCGCCAGCAACCCAGTGGCGCGGGCCCACAGGATCCTCATCCATCCGGGGACCGTATCGTGCTCCTTGCACGGGTCGCTCCTATCCAATCCCCTTCTTCCGCGCAATCGGCGCGTTCTCCTCCGCATGTTCTGGTCCGAGGCGTCTGGCCACTTGTCCCTAGTCCTGACCCCATTGGCCTACCTGTGTATTGGCACGAGAACTAAGCGTCTCCTGGCGGCTGTGGGCCAGCAGGGACGCCACTACACGTACCCCCACTAGGGCTTGGAGGGGAGGTGTGTTCTGTGTTCTGTATGCTTGCACCTCATGTGGTCTTGCCGTACTTGACGTCGTCTTTGAGACCTCACATGGCTGGATTTCTTTCTGATGTTTGTCCCTCGCCACTCATGGCCGAGGGTCTTTCTTTCTGCTGTTCCCCCCCATACCTGGCTCGGGCATGCTGCTGTCTGTGTGATCCGCGCCCTGGGTCATCCAGGGTGGACAGCCCATGTGATTCACCTGTGTTTGCGCACAAGGGAACAGCGTGCCTTGTTTTTTTTTTTGTTTTTGTGGCTGTGGCCTAGCAGGGACGCCACTACACGTACCCCTCCTAGGGCTTCGAAGGATGGAGTGCTCTGTTGCCGTGCCCCGCGTGCGACGTGGTGTCCATGTTGAAGCCATCCTTGTTGTGTGTGTTTCTCCGCCTTTGGGTTAGCTGGGTGGGCGGCATTGGGTGCACCACTTCACCGTACGTGTTCCACCTGCGGTACGAGTGACTCATGCAGGGTGGGGGTGCGGAGAGGCGTAGCTACCATCACCCACGTCTGGCCTGCTATACCCGGATTACCGGGCCCACCTCTGCGCGGCCTGCCGGGCCCTGCGCTTGCACTGTCAGGCGGTCAGCCCCGGATGATCCAGTCCGGGGCGCCAGGCCGCCACTTGTCCCTGGATGATCCAGTCCGGGGGATGGCGGCTCCAGCTGCTTGTTCCGCTCCTGATGATCCAGTCCGGGGCGTCTGGTCCTATTTCACCGGTTAACGCTCGCGTTGTGCTACGGCCATTCCTTCTTGTTTTTCCCTGGATGATCCAGTCCATGGCACTTCATGGGCTCGTTTCCGCTTTGCTGCATTACCACGGCCTCGGACGGGTCTTCGCATCACTGCATCACCATGGGCTCCTCCTCTTGGCTGCCTCACGGTTTCTCCATGGCCTTGTCCTCTTGGCTGCTGGTCCCCATCACCTCAGCCTCGTCCTCTTGTTTACCTCTCTGCATCACCATGGCCTTGTCCTCCCCATGGTTGCACTACCTCTTCGCGGCCTCGTCTTCACCTCCGCCTCTTTGCTATACCACGGGCGTATCCTCACAGCTGCTTCTCTGAATCACCCCGGCCTTATCCATAGGTCTGTTTCTTTGCTTCACCACGGCCCCGTCCTCATCTTTGCCGCCCTGCGTCTCCTCAGCCTCGTCCACTTCTCTGCCTCTCTGCATTTCCGCAGCGTTGTCCTTTGCGTTGCTTCCGGGCTTGTCTCGTTGGCTGCACCACCTTGGTCTCGGCCTCCTGTTTCTTTCGCCTCTGGCCGCCACTTTCCCCTGGACGCTCCAGCCCGGGGGGTGGGGACCCCTTCTGGTTGATCCGCCGCGGGCAATCCTGCCCGGGGCGGCAGACCATCTTTCCCCGGCCCCGGGGGTTGTGGCCGCTCCTTCTTGCTCTGTGACGCTCGGTAACGCTCGGTAACGATCAGAGTGAGAGAACACAGAACAGTGAGGGAAGAGATTTCGTAAGAAAATCAAGTTTTCTAAGATTGTTCTGTGGGAGTTACTTATTCTTGAATAGGATTTGGTCTGAGCACTTACGGTGTCAATACTCTATTTCATCTCTAGGTGCATGTCTCTGTGGGGGGGTGGCAAAGTCCCTCTAGGGGCGCGAACTACGCCGCCCAGAACCGCTCAGCCACGCAATGCACCACAGAGAACACCGAGAAAGACACCAGAGTGAAGGACTTGTGCTCATGCCTGCATTGTGAGGGAGGAGGACCAATGAAGCAACTGGGCGTACTTTGATTTTGATAAACGTTTTGGCAGACCCAGATATCATAACCGTCGTAGAAGAAGCGAGTTCGGTTGTACGTGAGGTAGTACATATTTTGAGAAAGCACAGAAGAATCAACGGCATTGGCAGTCTGGGAGACAATGAAAATTATGAGCCCAAAGGGCTATGAAAACTCGTAGTCTATAACAATGTACATGGAGGTGCTGTTGTGGATGCGAAGGCCTATAAGGGCTGGTCGGGTGTGGTTTCCAGCTCCAAAGCCTACCACGGGCCTGCCCCATGAAGGGGGGACAGCTAGGCCATTGTTTTCTACAACGGGTGCAACACAGATTACCTCGCTGATTAATCTGTTGAAGAGTTATTGGCCAATGGCTTTGGTCCCTGGGGCCACTGGTGAGCGCTGTATACTACTAGTATACGGCCGTATACCTCCGAGTATACGGCCGTATACCTGTGAGTATACGGCCGTAAACTCGAAGTATACGGCGAACGATTACTGCTGAATCTTGCATGCTGTGCCTCTGTCGCATGCGCCCGTGCGCACGGTTTCATTGGGCAACTGGCCTGCCACATGTCTCTACAGCAATTATTGTAAGCGCTATGTTTGCCAATGCCCTTCCAAAGGAGAAGGGGCTCTGTTTGGAGAGCAGTCACGATTGTTGTGAGGGAGTCAAACGCCGGTAATTGACCCCCTATGCAGTATGTGATCTGCATCCACAAACGCCAACGCCACCACATTATTTTGCTTTACATCTTATGGCCCACCCTTTTTTTTACATTAGGGTTGCGGGGAAAGAGGGCAACGGCAAAGATGTTTGTGGATGCAATCCCCAGCATGAGCATTGCTTGGGGACGATGTACTTTTGGAACCCCATGCGCAAGGCCTCGTGATTATTTGAAAAGATGGTGAGGTGGATGCGGCCGACAAGGGGGCAATTAACCTACTCCGATGGGTGCGGCGGCACCAACTGTCCATCCGGGCATTGAATGGTTGCATGAGGACCACATGCACTTGGGACCATGTGATGGCAATGTGTAAGACCATCACACCTTACCTGTCCAAGGGGAGGATCTTGGAGGTGGCCACTAAAGGGGGTACCCAGACATGTGCAGTCGTAGAATTGCATGATATTGTCACCACCATGGTTGCATGTGCCCATGCTCCGGACAGCATTCGGATTTATGAGAAGAACAAATATGTGGCTGTTGTAATCTGTCCGGATGCCACTGTTTTTCATAATGCCAGTGCCACACGCTGTGACGTGTTTGTGGACCTATGGGAGGATAGGGGGGCACACCATGATGGTGAGGCATGGGCCTCATGGTAGGTGTTTGATGGGGAGGACGATATGGTCCATTTGCAAAGGATCGATACTGTGGCGAAATTAAATGACCAAGTCAAAAAACGTGAAGCTGAGGGCGGTATAGAAATTGGTGGAACTCCCAAAAGGTTATCCTGTTTTAAAAGTGGGGATGGGAAAGTCATGATGTCGGGTTCTCAGGTATGACCAATTGCAAGCCTATTTGTTTGCAATTGCAGATTTTCCAGTGCTTCGTTGCATTAGGTCCCTTATGAGTTGCCACCCTCCCCTCAGCAATGTTGGAGATGTGGCACATTGTTGTGCTAGAGTGCGGACAGGCATTGGGAAATGTCTCAAGGACAGAGCCAGCAAAATGGGGCTCACCAGGAGCCCTAAGGGCCGTGTCCCATTTCACTTCTAACCTCCGCAAAGAGGCGAAGCACATTCCTGTGGCTGAGAGAGTGATGCGTGCTTCCTCGAAAAAGAGGGAACATACTCCCGACATTAACGCCTCCCTCTATTTTTTCGAAACGCCTGAGTTGCAAGGCGAGTTGGTGCACATTGTTGCAATGTAGTGTACCCATGTTGTGAGGTGGGAGGGCAAGAGGTGGCTCAAAACCAGTGACATCCTGCACCTCATGTTGCACGCCTGTTACTATATGCAAAAGGTTTGGCGCCATGTGGGTTCTGTTCCCATGGATCAACGCCAACAGTATGCATGCATGGTTACACAATTTACCAAGGCATGGGGGGCATTGGGCTGGAGCGTTCCGGTTTGGGTGCATTGGGTGGTGTGTTACAGTGGGGCACACGTCGGAAGGTGGCGGAATTGTATTAAGGTTTCCTCCATTTCCACGGAATACAGGAACAAACGTTTTAATATAGACAACCGCCATTGTTTTCAAGCGTGGAAGCTGAGCAAGCCTTATGTCACCCGATGGGGACTGAGGCATGCTCTGCACCTGGCTGCCCTTGACTGGAGCATCCCGTTCTGTTTTTGGGAAGGGGGTTTGGGGAGAGAGGTGATCACGTTTGGCATGCAACGCATGCGGAAGAAGCATCGTGCACAAAAGCACATGTAGGTATATATCATGTGATATGATATGATGTGGAATATGCGTAAGTGTATATATTAGGTATATATAACATGCAGAAGTGGATCACATTTGACATTTCGGATGAGACATCAAAGATGGATGCTTCTTGTGGTCTTCTGCTTTGCTCATATGGTACTAAGTTGTGTGTACAATGTGTTTTGGGGGTTGGAGGGTCATGAGTACTTGCAAGGGGGGGGGGGGTAGTTGATGAGAATGGTGGCATGGGTGGGAGGTAGAAAATCCCCATATACTCCGAGTCTACGGCCGTACACTCCGAAGTATACGGCAAGAATACTTCTCCAATGCTTCCAGTATACTGCCGAATACCTCAAAAATTGTAGATTGCGACACACAGGTGTGGGTGTATTGAATTGGCTTTCTGGTTTTTTGCCTCCGCCCCGCATTTTCAGAGTGCTAAACTAATTTTTTAATATCCCATGGGCACTTGGAACGAGTAGGTACATGTGACAAACTGGCTGTTTTTGGGGGGTATTCTTGGTATGCCAGGTTATGCTCACCATACAGTGGCAGGCCTATCAATACAGCCACGCGGGACGATCCTTGGTCACCGCGCCTCGGAGGCTTTGTGACAGCCCAGTGTTTTTTGGATAAGGTTGGTGAAAAAGAGAATGCTGGGGCCGCAAAGCCATTACCGAAACAGAGAGCACGGCCTCTGAGACGGATTGACAGGTCTGCAGCAAAATGTCCTGCCAAACGAGGGCCACGCCCAGCCCAAAAACCCAGAGTTGAGAAACGCCGAAGGGTTGATGACTCAGCCCAAGAAGCAGCCCCCGGTCCCGACGAAGCCTAGTCTTCCTCCGACGAAGCGGATGGTGCAGGAGATCCGTGTGATTTGTATGTTAGCTACCAAAGTAGTTGTTAGTGTCTTTGGGTTGGCAAGCATTTGCAACGCGGACCACCGAAACAAAGTGATATAAAACCAACCCGGATCTGAGTGAAAAATGGTGCAACAACCGTGCAATGGCATTGCAATGAAAGAGATTGGTAGCACAAAGCAAAAGGTACTACCCTGTACAACGACAGTAGGGCTACGACAACTTTTGATGAAGAAAAAATTTCTTGCGCATGAAAAACGGGATTTATAGGCAGAAAAACACACTGATTGGCAAAGAAATATGGTTTCCCTTTGGGCATCGGACACAGATAGGTGATGCGAAGGTGTTGGCACTATGAATGCGCGTCACACCGGCCACGCGGACCTCATTTCTTAAAAACATGCGAATTTTGCCTGATTTCTTAGTGAGAGCAAAAGAAGGGAACATTATTTTGGAGGCCCCCTGGGAGCTTCCTTGACCCAAAGTTGTGTTAGACAATCAAATTCAGATGCAACCAAGCATACCCCAATGGTAAGCCACCCCTTAGCATTGCTAAGTCCTACAATAAGCACTACGTTTTCATGTCGAAAGTGTGAAAAACTTATGGTGGTAGAACAACTAGAACCTGGTACAAAAACTAGCTCTTTTACCTTAGAGTATGAATAGGATACGGATGGAATCAATGCATAGTTTTGAAATCCGATGTATCACAGAACAGCTGCAGGAATACAAAGTATGATTAAGTACAAAGATACAATCACAAATGGACAAAAAGGATGACGTTTATAATGAAAGCTGACACAGGTCTGGCCTCAGAGACAGTCCCATACACCTCATGGGCACCTTTTGACATGCAATGGAGTAGGGTAGGAATGTGGGGTTTGTAGGTTGGGCCAGACACAACATATGGCTTGGCCAGCATGACCAAGCAACTGAATTCAGAATCAGTTAAAAGGTAGGCCCACAATAAGTAAGTAAAACAATTGAGTATAGGGGTCCTGAGGTGGAAGACCACTAGGCTTAACAATCAAGGCCTAAGGTAAGGAGTGCCTATTTTATTTCGGCATTACCTCCAAGAAGGAGGTTTGAGGTTTGAGGTTCGGGGTTTCGGGTACTAGACGCCTTTCCGCCGGGGGGCCACTTGGTCGGGCCAGGTGATATCCTCTCCACCAGGACCTAGTGGGGGCCCCTTCATGACACACCTCCTGCCTGGTGGCAGAGTCCCCCGGGTTCACGGGGCTCGGAGCCCTGTCCCTCCCCGGCTTCCGCTTCTCGCCACTCCCCGGTCAGTGCATCAATTAGCAACCGTAGCTGCAGGCGCTTACCCGGCGCGTCGCCCCCCTAATGCGTGGTCGCCTGGGGTGCCGGCGCCGCCGGGCCCGTGCTACTGGCTTGTCGCCAGTGGGACCCCCTGGGGCTGGCGCAGAGGCTGCCTAGCCGCGGGGCTGGTGCGTGGCTCGGCGCGCCACTACTGTCTTGGCGGGTGCAGTGCCCTGTTCCTGTATGCGCGGCGCTCGCGGCAGGTCTGGGGGGGCGGGGCCGGCGCCGGGTTTCGTGTTTTCTCCGTTGCCCCTCTCCCGCCCCGCGTTCCCCGCGCTGCGTGTGGCGGGTCATCCTGTCCGGGTGTCCCTTACCCTCGCACGCCGGTACGCCATTCCATGAGGTGTGTGCGTTCCGCGGGCTTGGTCCGGTTGCCCTTGTGGTATTCCCCGCGTGCCCTTTGCGTGTGTGTGCGCTAACGCTCTCGCGGCGTCCGCGCCCTTCCTCCCTCCCCGGGTCTGTGTGGCGCGTGCACCCCGCGTCGTTCCGGTGTAGGGCGGCGGTGGGACCGTTCCATGCGGTCCGTGCCCCTCCGCGTTTCCTGCCGCAGTCCCGTGCGCTGTCTGGCTTGCTTGAAGGGGGGCTGGCCCGTTCCCGTTCCTCCCTTGCCTGGCATGGGGTTGTGTGCCCCCTTACGGGCCGGTCCGCGCGTCCAGGGCGTTCCGGCGCCGGGGGGGGCGGGGGGAGGGGGCCTGTGTGCCGTCCTCCCCGGAGGCGTGGCCGGGGGGCTGGAAGGGAGGGGGGGTCGCTCTACCTCCGTCCTTCCCTCTGCCTTCCCTGGGCGGGCACCAAAGCGGGTGTTGGTTGCGTGGCTCAGTTCATAGAGGGCGTGGCCTGCATACTGCTCCAAGTCGTGTTCGCGTGTTGATCCCGGGTGTGGTCCGTGTGGCGCCCTTGTGTGCTGGCGCGGGTCCGCCTGCCTGTCGTAGTCTCTGTGGGAGCAGGTGGGTGTGGGGTCGGGGGCGCGTGGCGTACTGGCTTAGCGGCGTTCCCCCCCCGGGCGCCGCGGTCCTTTCAAGGGGAGGGGCGACTTCCCCCTGGCCTTGGGAGGGGTAGAGGGCCGGCGCCTCCGTGGCCCGACTCCGGCATCCCGCGGGCGGGAGGGGGGGGAGTGGAGGGAGAGGGGGGGGGGGTCGCGCTGTGGTTCCTCGCCACCGTCCTCTGGAGGGTGGCCTGTGGTCCCCGGCCCTGGCCTCCCTTGATGGCCCGCGGCGTGGCGCCGCGCATCCGTCCCTGCTGCATGCTCGGCCAGGGCTGTTTGGCAGCCCCGGGCGCCGGGCGCGGTCTGGCCGGCCGCTGGTGGGTCATTCTGGCTGGAGGGGGGGGGGGTGGTCGGTGTGCCGCCCCCCCTCAGAAGCTCGGCCGGGGGCCCCGCGGGGCGGGGGGCGGGAAGGTTGCTCTGCTGCGGTCCTTCTCTCCGCCCTCCCCTGCCGGGCACCAAGGCGGGTCGCTTCGTCATCACCCCGCCATCCACACCGCACTGGTCCGCGTGCGGCCGTCCTGCCGCGGCCCACGGGATGCTATTGCGCGCCGGCACAGTGCTGCCGGCCTGCTGCGGGTACTGCGGGAGTGGGCGTGCGGCTGGCGGGAGGCATGCGGCGTACAGCAGCGCGTACCGCGGCAGTGGCACCCCTCCCTGGGTGTCGCGGGGATCTCGGCGGGGGTTTCCCCCCCCCTGGCCTGGCTGTCTGTGGCTCGGGGGGGGAGGAGGGGAGGGGGGGAAGGGGGGGGGGGCTCCCCGCTGTCCCTCTCTGGTCCCCTGGTGCTGCTCCCCGGTCGCTGTGGAGGGGCGGCCCGGTGGCCCCGGCTCCCAGGGGCCAGCCGTTGACGGGGGGAGGGGCGCACTTTCCTCCTGCTCCCCTCCATCTTCCGGGCGCTAGGCTGTCGTGCGGGCCCTCACCCTCGGGCCCCCCGCTCTTCTCGCTGCCATCCCCGCGCCGCGTGGTACCCTTTTGGGGGGGGGGGGGGGGGGTGCTGGGGGTGGCGGTCCGGGTCAGCGGTTAGTGTTGAGCGGTTTGCGGGGCAGTGGGGTCTCGGTCCATGCGCTCACGGCTCCCGCCGTCTCCCCTACTGGGGCCGGCGCGCGTCCCTCCTTTGCGCTAACGGCGGGGCGATGGGGGGAGCGCCCTGTGTCGGGGGGGCCCAACCTGCCGGGGGGGCGTCCCGCTCCGCTGGTCCTTCCCCATCCCCCTGTTCGCACCGCCCAGGACCATCGCCGTCCGGCGCGGCCGTCACCTGCGCCGCCGCTTGTGTGGGGGCTGGGGTTGCGGCGTCGGCGGGTTCCGCCGGCGGTAGCGCCAGTGGTTGAGGGCGGTGCGCAGGACCCGGGGGAGCCAGTTGTTGGCCTCCGCGTCTGTGACGCGGATCACCGCCCCCCCCTCCAGGAAAGCCGGCCACGTCGGCTCCCTGTTGGTCCACCCCGCCCGAATCACTGCCCAGAGGGCACTCTCGTTGTCCTCCTGGGCCACCCATCCCCCCGGCAGCACCTTTCGGTTCCCCTTGTCCCTCCGGAGGAGCAGGGCATCGAAGAGCCGGTACCTCATCCCCCTGGTGGTCCCCAAGGAGGCCCAGCCCAGCCACCCGTACACCTCCATCACCAGGGGGGGGTCTCGCCCCCCAGGGGGTCTGGGATCGCGTCCCAGTCCGAGGCCCAGTCCCGGGCCCCCTCTGCCCCCCGTGCCGGCTCCGCCTGCGGCCCCTGCGTCTGCGGCGCCGGCGCCGCGCCATGTTTCCTCGCCGCCGGGGCAGCAGCCATCCGCGCCGGCTCCGCCCTCGGCTCTGGTGCCACGGGGGCGGGGCCGCGCGGGACGCGGCTGTGCGGGTTGGGGGCTGGCTAATGTGGGGGTCAGGGGGTAACGGGGTCCCCCGCGTTGGGATTGATGTTGTAGAGGTGGGCGTGGTAGTGGCGGTGGTGGTGGGCGTGGTGCGCCAGCATTTGTTGGATACCGGGGGGGATGCGCCGCACCGCCTGGACGTCTGACTGCGGGGGCGCCCCGCTCCCCGTCCCTCTCCTCATACCCTGCCCGCCCCCCGTGGCCCCCGCGCCCCGCCCTGCCTGTCCCGGGGGGCCTACGTCGTCCTTCCCCGCCCTTGCCCTTGGGTCCCCTCGCGGCCCCTTTGCCCCGCACTCCTGCCTCTTTGCCCTCCGGCGCGGTCCGCGGTTCCCGTCCTCTGTCACCCGCGTCCTTGCCCACAGCGCCAACGCCGGTGCCCTTCCTGCGTCCTCGCCCATGTCCTTGGCTGTGTCCTCGTCCGCCCACCGCACCCCGCTCCGCCCCCTGCGATCTGTTGCCGCCCGCTTGGGCGCCCTGCTCACGTCCTTGCGCCCGTCCTCGGGCGCTGCCGCTCGCGCCCGTGTCCTTCCGGTGCCCTTGCCCTTTCCCTGCGCTGTGTCCCGTGTTGCGTTGTCCGCTGCTCGTGCTTTTCCCCCCCTCCGCTGCCGCTGGCCTTGGTGCCTTGCCCGTGCCCTTGCCCTCGCTCCCTGCCACGTGCGCTCTGGTCTGTCCCTTGCATTCGTCCTTGGGCGCTCCCCCTGTCGCCTCCTGTCCCCCGCTCCGCGCTCCCAGGGCCGGTACCCTGCCCGCCTGCGCGCCATCCCCCCCCTCCTTGATCACGCGCCGGCTGTCCTGCTTCCGGGGCAGCTGCGGCAGCGTGATGCCCGGCGGCGTACGCGTGGGCGCGGGTGGGCGGACCGGCCGCGGCCTCCCCTCGGGGGAGGCGGCCTTGGGCGGGTACGGCTTGGGGGGGCTGGTGTGTGTGTGGCTGGGGTTGGCGTGGGTGCGGTACTAGGCGCCCTCCCTGCCCTCTGCTGCCGCTGCGGCGGCCCCCGGCAGGGCGCTCAGGGCACGCGCTGGGCTCGCCCCACGCGCTGGCGGCGTGCCGGGGGCCGCAGCGTGGTCCGCCGGGGCCGTGGCGCGGGTTCCCGGGGCCGCGGTTCAAGCTCCCTGTGTACCCGGGGCCCCCTCCAGGGGCGGGGCGGCAGGGGCCGCGGCCTTAGCGGCGGGGGCGGTCTCCTTGGCCAGCGCGGGCTCCTGGGCCGGCGGCTCGGGGTCGGCAGGGGCTGCCCGGGGCTGCCCGGCGGGTGGCCCAACCGGCACCGCGGCCTCCGCCAGCCGCCGCTCCTCGCGCTCCGCAAGGGTCTCCCCCGCGCATTCCGGAGGACGGGGGAGCGGGAGCGGGACCAGCTGTGGTGGCAGTGGTCCCGCTCGGGGGAGCCATCAGAGTCCGAAATCACTGTTATCCTGGTAGGCATGCGCAGCGGCCGGCGTGTCCGTTCCACTACCTCCTAGTGCATCAGTGATGCGCCGTGGGCAGTGCCGTGTAGAGCTGCGCGGGGGGGGGGGGGAGGGCAGGGGGGGCTGGCGGTGGTGTTGGTCCCGAGTGGGCAGGGGCCGGTGGTCATCCATCCGCACTGGGGCGGGAGGCGGATGAGCCACAAGGTCTCAGTTGTTGAGTTGCCTACAGAAGCTCTCCACCTACGCGGGGACTGTACCTCACATGGACCCTGGAACCATCTAACTTTATAATGCGGTAAGGCCCAAAGAAAGGCTACTGCAAACAGTTGCGGGGCCACTTGGGCAATTCCGAGTGGTGTACCAGCACAAGGTCTCCTACCTTGAAACTGGCAAAACGTCTCCTGCGGTTACGCCTAGTGACCTCGCGTTCTCAAACGCGTTTCGGGTTAGCTCTACCCAGGTTAGCCACGTCCTGCCTGTGCTCCAGGCAGTCCCCTACGGGGCTCTTGTAGGCCTCCGGAAAAGGGGTTTTCAAACACCACGCAGGACTGCCGCCACGGAACAGTTCTTGGGGGGGAAAGCCAGTGGAGGAAGTCTCCTGAGACCTCATGGCTAGGACAGTCCAGGGTAAGAAGCGTACCAATCTTTAGTGCATCCTTGTTTAATCAGAATCCTCAGGTTCTGCTCCACAACATGGTTCTGTCTCTCGCACAGAGGGTTAGAAGTGTGGCTGCAGGGCACACCTGTAGTTACATGAACGTTCAGGGCGTCCAGTACTTGCTTGTACCATCCGCCGTCACTCCAGATACGTACATCTTCGTGAGACTGCACCTCCTTAGGTGCCCCGTAGTGTTCGAACCATTGTTCAACCAAAATATTCACAGTCTGTTCGCCTGTGGTCTTTTTGTTGCAGGGAAACGCACGAGTAAAATGGGTCAGGCTACAGGTGACAACCAAGCAACTGTCATAACCAGCAATCGTAGGGAGAACGTGGATGAAATCCACGTACGACAGGGAGTTGGGACCGTAGGGGATAGGCAGACTGGAGACCAGTCCTCGGTCACGTGAGTTGCTCTGTTTGCTGGCATGACAGCCACAGGACTCCACTATGGGCTGCATACGGGCGCGTAGTTCAACTATGGTTAGTCGGGAGTAGAAACGCTCCCTGAAAAAGTCAACACAGCGGTTGCACCCTGTGTGGCCTGAACTGAGATGGGCCCACTGTAGGCAACCCTTCAGTTGTGCCTCAGGCAGAACTATACGGTCTTCATAGTATACATATTGGTTATCTTTATATCAAAGGTTGCCGTCTATCAGCTGCCATCACTGAGGGAGTCGAGTACACATTGGTACTCTGACTGGTAGACGTTCAGACTCCAACCCTCAAGTGCACCTGCAGTGCGCATGGACAAGTCCAACTGGACATCCATACGGTGGAACGCCTCTTTGGCCAACACCTCTGAGCTCTCACCTAAGAGGGCGTCGAAGTTATTACGAGATATATAGTCACCCTCTTCTTTTTTTATACCCCGTATATGGTGGACAGTCAACCTGAACTGACTGAGATAGGGCCACCACTGTTTTAGCTTCGCTTTTTCAGGAGGGGGACCCTTCTGAAATGTTTTCACGGGCTCTCTGTCACAGAGCCACAGAAATAAACTTACTGCCAAGTAGGCCGGACTGAGAAGAGAGCACGAGCATCCCAGCCAGGAGTTCGTGGTTGTACGTACTGTAGTTGGATCATGCTTGATTTCACTTCCAGTTCCAGTGCCCTAAAGGCACTAGACGCCACTCATTTGCAGGGTAGTCATGTTTCAGGGTACCATCGCCGTTCAGACCTGAAGTGTGAAACTGGCAGTGAGACAGCTCAGGGGGTTAAGCTCCTGCCAATGGTATAGGGTACTCTACCCCCTACATCACAGGTATCAGTGACGAGGATTATCTTGTCCTTAGGGCGGGGTACCCCCAGGCAATTGGTAGAGGAGATTTTCTTCCTCAACTCCTCGAAAACAAACCTCATCCTTGTCGGTCCACCGCCAAGGGTTGTTCTTCTTTTCCAGGTCACCCAGGGAGGCTGATTAATATATACACTTGTGTATATGGCGCCGGTAAAAATTGCGAGCGCCAACAAAGCTCCGAACGTCCTGAAGACCTTTCTTAGGGTCATCACGTATCTGCATGTCTTGGTAGGGTTGCATCTTAGCTCCGGCTGGTTTCCACCAGCCATACCCAACGTTGAAACCTAGATACTCCATCTCCTCACGCATGAGCTCACATTTCTGAAGTTTAATGGGGAGATGGGCTTCCTGACAGACAGTGAAAAACTCTTGTAGGAGGAGGATGTGATCTTCCTGACTATTAGTACCCAGGCTCACGTCATCAATGTGTGCCTCCATCTCAGCCCTGCGGGAAACCAGCTCCTGTACAAGGGGTCTGCGCCTCAGAATGTATAGAGTTTTCTTAATCAGCTCCTGAAAGAGTGCAGGGGCATTCGTGACACCGAAGGGCATGACCTTCGAGCGGAGGACACGAGCCTTATGTGTTACAAAGGCGAGCAGTTCCTGGGCTGCTCCCGTTACGTCGACCTGCCAGAATCCACTGCGCTTGTCCATCTTGGTCTTGAATCGACACTTGGTGATTCTGTCTAGGGTGTTCTGCATGTTCGGGGATACTCCCTGAGTGGTTTTGGGACGTTTTGTTGACCTCACCATAGTCGAGGACCAAGCGCATTGCAGTCCAGCCACGTTTAGCCGCTAGGAGAGAAGGGCTACAATGGCGGGGATAACACCCGTGTTTATACTCCTCGACGAGGCCAGTATCTGTGCATTCCTTGATCTGGTGTTTGATCCCGTCGATTTGCACTTGTGGGGCGGGGTACGGACGCAGTCTCACCACAGACCCTTCAAACTCTGGCTTGAGTTTGAGGTCCATCCAGACCAGCTTTTTGCGAGACAGTGGTGGAGCAACGCTCAAAAAGACTCATGGTATTTCCGGATGAGCTTGCTGATACGAGATTCGAGGTTCATGCTCTGTAGGTTCTCAGGAAAATCCTCCTCAGGGTGGAGGTTGCTCTTCCCTTTTTCCTGCTTCTTCATACGCCCCATAACTTCAGGCAGCAACTCATCCTTCCAGTCCGGGCGACCCTGTTGGACTTAGTCAAGGGAGTATACCAGAGGTACCTCAGGTTCTGGGAGAGTCAACTGTTCATCATCCTCCTCGGACGATGCAGACGTCCGCCAGATCCTCTTGAGGGCGTCCAGGAGGGTCCGTCGCTCAATACCCTCAGCCTTAGCCCATAGAACTGCCTCGAGGTCCTGTACATCGTACCGTGAGAAATGCATGTTATTGGGTGAGGGTTTAGCGCCAGGTACCTGACCTGTAGGGCAATAAGTGGCGTGCCTTGAGAAAACAGCGTGGTCTTGACACCTGCTAGGGGTCGACTCACCGAGATCCACCACATCCATTAACAACTCCGCCAGGAAGGCGCTGTGCTTCAGTGTAAGCACCTCAAGGCTCACTGGTGGTATAGCACTGGCGATCTTGCTTAGGTGGACGTCAGCATCAGCCAAAGGAGTAGAGACTGCCCGGGTGTTCTGCTCATCGGAGCACTCACCACTCGTTGTGGTAAGCAAAGAGGACTTTTCTTAAGATCCCGGAGGGTAAGGTCTCGATTTTCGGCCATCAAGTCCTTGATTACTACCTCGTCAACGTCAATCACTGCTACAGGGGTGGAGAGAGCCCTCCACGATGGCCCAGATACTGCCCCAATCAGGGGCTTGAATAGTCTCCTGAGAGTCCTCAGGATCGTACATTCGGGCGTCAGGGAGCTCGATCCTTCCCACTGTCATATGGTTAAACAAGAACCTCTGATGGGCGTGTTCCACTGTGGTACCCCAGTCAGGGTTGCACAGTACCACTTGCGCTCCTCCCTGGGGAAATTTGGTCAACACCTTAGCAAGCTCGGAGAAATGGGGGGTTAGCATAGCACAACCAGATCGATCTCCAGTAGAAGGGATAGGCGTTATTCAGGTATCGGAAATGATAGAGCTCCATCAATTGCTGCTCCTTACTCGAAGTGAATTCCACTTGACCTTCATTCAGGTCTGCCTGCAGGGCGGCCAGTCCATTTTTGAAGACGGGCCGCACAAATTGATAGTTTTCAGTTCGATAAGACCCGTTCACGTCGCGCAAAACAGATTCTTTTCGTCCTGACAGCTCCGGGGGGACAGAGAAAAGGCCACTGCCGAAGTCACAGTGTGGGGCATAGGGGCGTGGCAAAGACAACAGTTTCACCTGGGGGTTACGGCGCAGAAAATCTGTGCCGATGACAATGTCAAAGGTGTCCGTGTCAAGCATTTTGCAGTGCTGAGTCACCTGTTTATCGCCCAGACAGATAGTCACAGGCTGGATCATCCGGGGCGGATTAAGCAGCAGAAGCCGCCGCCCTCCTGGATTGGATCATCCAGGGAGAAGAGGCGGCCTGGCGCCCTGGACTTGATCATCGGGGGCTGGCAACCTGTCTGCGCAGTAGCCGGGCCCGACAGGCTGCGCAGAGGCGGGCCCGGTAATCCGGGTATAGCAGGCCACACGTCGCGCCACAGCTCCCAGTCTGGGAGGGGGCTCAGGCCCTGGGCCCCCAGGGGTCGTCGGGTGACACGGGGGGGAGCCGCACTAGGTGGACCCCCGTAACGGCGGTGACCTCCTGTGTTCGCAGGAAGGCGTGCACCCCGTCCCGCGCCTCGGGCGCCGGGAGGGGGGGGGGGCACGGGCGCTGCCCCGTAGAGGTGGGTGGGGGTGATCCCCGGGACCCGCTCCGGGCCCCCGCGGGTCGTGACGACGGGGAGGAGCAGGGGGGTGCCCGGCGCTCTTGCCAGAGGACCTGCGCTCTGTGGTGGGCACCCCTGGACCTGGAGAGGGGGGGGGACAGGTGCGGACTGGCCCAGCCGCGGGGCGCGTGCGTGGCTGGTGGGAGGGCGGAACACCAAGTGGGCTCCCTGGGGAACGCCTAGCACACGACGGCGTGGGGGGGGGTCGGCTTGGTGCCATCGTACGCCAGGTTGGTTGGGCGGGGGCGGGTGGGCACCTCGCCCGTGCCTTCCACGAATACCGTGATTTCGCCCACTTCCAAGTCCTCGTCCGGTGGATGTAGAAGGTGGAGTGCCGCATCCAGTTCGGACACTGCTCCCGGGTACGTGGCCCGCGCCTGGTTCAGGTGCGGGGCCGTGTCCCCGGGGCAGCGCGTCGTCAGCGCATGCAGTAGGACTGGGGCCCCGCTGTGGGGAGACATGCCGGACCCTGCGCCCGTCAGCCGCCGGGTGTCCCCCATGGACACACCTATGATTTTCAATCTCATTTTGTCACATAACTCAGTATCTGGGCATTTTTGCAAACAGCATGGAAATCTCTACATGACTGCGAAGTCGATTTTTGAAAACTCGAATCTTTTGGAGAATGCATTTCTGATCTGGCATCGCACTCACTAAAGATTTCCCGTAATCGCAGATTCAGTCGCGATTTAGCGGCAGCGACGCGAGCATAAATAGTTTGTTTGGTGGATTTGTGGCGTACCTTCCACGGCACGCAGAAACTGAGCATATAGGGTTGCGTAACTAAGCATACCCGACATCCTGAGCACATTTCTGGTTCCCTGCTCTCCTCAGTTGTAATGTTATAGGCAATTTTTCATCCTTTTTCCCCCCTTTTGACACAAAAAAGGGCTACAAACGGCCTTTGTGCGCTCCATAGAACCACGGCACCCATACAAGGGCAATGCTCTATTGTTAGATGGCCTTTGAAGAGGCATTGCATCCAAATAAAAAGCCTGTATTGCTGTGCATTGCTGTGTTCTTCACATTTTGGACTCAGGGGGGCCAAAAACAGCGAGTATGGGGCCAAGAGGACATATGGCAGCAGTCATTTCAAGTAAAAGTTGCACGCAGGTACTTACTGCCACATCTGGTGAAATCTGGTAAAACGCCCCCCCCCCCCGGGGGTGATTTTTTGGGAAAAACGGGTAAATGAGCCTTTTAAAAATGTTTTCGTGAGGACCCCCCTTATTTTGGCCGCGCTGAATCCAAAACACATGCCTCAAGCGTCCAAAAAGTTGCTTTTTCTGATACATTTTGAGTAAAGTTGTATGCAGGTAGTTAGTGCCACATTTGGTGAAATCTGGTAAAACGCCCCCCCCCGTGGGGCCATTTTTTGGGAAAAAAAAAGGGTAAATGAGCCTTTTGAAAATGTTTCCGCGAGGACCCCCCCTATTTTGGGGAGGCTAAATTCAAAGAACATGCTTTTGGAGTCCGAAAAATTGCTTTTTGGGTACGTTTTGAGTAAAGTTGTATGCAGATAGTTAGTGCCACGTCTGGTGAAATCTGATAAAACGCCCCCCCCCCCCCCGGGGGGGGCCATCTTTTGGAACAAAACAGGTAAATGAGCCTTTTGAAAATGTTTTCATGAGGACCCCCCCAATTTTGGGGGCGCTGAATCGAAAAAAACATGCTCAGAGATTCCAAAAGATTGCTTTTTGGGTACGTTTTGAGTAACGTTGTATGCAGGTAGTTACTGCCACATCTGGTGAAATCTGGTAAAACAGCCCCCCCCCCCCCGGGGTCATTTTTTGGAAAAAACGCGGAAATGAGCCTTTTGAAAATGTCCTCATGAGGACCCCATCTATTTTGGGGGCGCTGAATCAAAAAGACATGCTGTCGCAGTCAAAAAAACTGCTTTTTCGGTACTTTTTGAGTAAAGTGACGTTTTCGCCCGTAAAATCATACCTGAGGGGCCGGCCTGACCGGTTGGACGTGCGCCACTCCATCCAGTGCCCGTAGAGTGCCGCCTCAGGGCCTTTGAGCCCCGGCCGGACAGCATTCACGATCCGGTGCATTGCCGGGAGTAGCGTAGGGGCCCCTGCCCCGTTCAGGGCACGGATGGCCGGAGGAGCGGCCTCGCGGAGGAAAGTCCTCGCGCTGCCCGCCGGGTCGTGTTGGGCGGCAGTGTGCGCCTCGCGTGCCTCTGTCACCGTGTCCACGGCCAGGCTCCGGGCGGTCGCCTCCTGCGCTCGGCGGCGGGCCCTGGGGTGCTCCGGCTCGTTCCCCCTTCGGCGGTGCTGTGGGCTCTGCAAAGCACGGCGGCGGGCGGGGGTCAGGGCGCGAACACGTGCGACAAGTTCGCGACGGACTTGGGGTCACGCAGGCGCACGTGGATCCACAGGAGGGCGGCACCCGCAGGGCCCGCGTGGCTGTGTGAGGGCCCATCATGACAGATTTGACCGCATCTGACGGGACCCTGTTTGATCCGAATTTGAATGGTTTGAACCACCGAAAAAATTCAAATGGGGCAGTTGAATCCATTTGAATTGATACATACGTCAAGCGCCGCCGCCGCCGCGTGCGCCGCCAGGGGCCTGTCGCATTCTGTTGCAAATTTCGCACTTTTTGCAAGTTTTGCAATTATTTAGGCGACCGCAGACGATTTGCACGCAATATTCACGTACACATGCAATCAGGACTGATTTAGTGAAATAGAACAGGACGAGGATGTCGACATTGCATTGAAATGAGACAGAATTAGCGACATCGGATCTGGGAATCATAGAATTCGCGGTCCGTCCGCAGCCCCGGTCCGTCTCTGTGACCAAGAACTTAGTGGTCGAGGCCCTGTCCTAAATTACCCTTCCCCTCCTAATTTACCCTTCCTCTCCAGGGGCTTACGGGCCGAGGTGGGCTGGCGTCTGGGCCAGGACCTTCTGCGGTCGAGGCCCCCGTCGCGGCGTCGTGGACGCGCCGCTGTGCCCGCTACCGCGCCGCTGCGCCCGTTGCTGTTGGGGGGGCTCGTTCGCCGCTTGTTGGCGCGCCGTTGCGCCTTTGCCGCTCGGACCTGTTGCTGCCGCCCGCTGGCGCGCCCCTGTACCGATGCCGCTGCTGGGTCCCTGTACACAACAGCAACATCTCAACCTCCACTCTTGAACTCCCACCTATAGCGAGAGGGAGAAAAATGCAAATCAAACACACAACACAAAACAGCGGGATGGGGATGAGGAGGGAAGGATGAGAGAGATGGAAGGAAGTGAGGGGTAGAGAGGGGTGGAGGAGGTTGTCTGGCCACTGGGATGGTAGCCAGGAATTCTGAAAAAATGTTGAACTTGATGTGATGTCAGGGTGGTGCCGAGACTGGGGTTGAGTCGTCAGGGCCGCAGCCGAGACAACGTGCTGAGATTTTACCAGGGATTGGTTGCGTAGGAAACAAAATCCGAAGCAAGATTCACCTAATGCATATGAAGGGGGGCATCGCTGTCAGGGAAAACTCCGAGACAGTGTGCTAAAACTTCACCAGGGATTTATTGGGAATCCGAGGCGAAAATTCAAACATTGCCTTCATATGAGGGGGGGTTGCCTTGCTATCAGGGCATAAGCCGAGACAACTTACTGGACATTCACCAGGGATGTTTCAAAATCATCCGGGGCTAAGCCAACTCAATGCCTATATGACAACCTCACCGCTCCTGAACCCTTGTAACCACAAAAAAAAAGGGGGGGGGGTAAGACCAGGGCCCTACTGAGCCGAAGTACTTTGTGAGAAAAGGAGTGGGGGGGGGGGGACTACCAGGGCCTTTCGAAGCCGAAACAATGGTTCTAGAACCATTTTTTCGAACGCGAGGAGACATCGGTGACGGGAAATTCGAGATAAATCACAAGGTGCAACTTCATGAGCCGTCGGCGGGTGATGATTTCATTCACTTTGAGCCATTATTGTATAAAATTGAGAAAGCAAAGGGCGTGGTCAAAGCTCGGGTCGCTCAAGTTGCTGCTAGTGGAAGCCAAATGGAAAGCGGGTCTGATCTACACACAAACCATGACACCGGGCAATCGGAAAGCGAGCAACCCGTGGGGGCCAAGGATGGCAACACTCCCAAAAGGTGCAAGCGCCGCCGACGAGAATCACTAGTGATATCAATGCCAATAGCCATTGGGAGCTCCGACATCGGTTCACAAGTAAACTCAACCTTGAAGAAGGCTATGTCGAAAATGGTACGCCGCCAACGAGCAAACCCATCACAACAAGCAAAGGAGTTCGAACAACGGATGACGCGGCTCGAGGAGGAGTCCAAGACGAGGCAGCTGTCCAAGGCTCATTTTGAATAGCGCATGAGGGCCATGGAAGCAGCCATGAGCCAACGAATTACAGAGCACTCGAGCCGAATGGCCCGGGAGCGAGAAACGGATCACAGCACACACAGGTGTGAATATTCACAACTCAAGGGTGAGTGTAAACAGCTCCATGAACACCACAAAACATTGAATTTACGCATTGATTCGGTTCGATCAGAAATTCAGGATTCCGAGAATAGAATCACACGGCTTGTGCAAAGTCAAATAGAGCAGGCCATGAGTAGGTCTCTCATGGAAGTTGCGAGTGTAAGAAGTGAAATTACGTCTTTGGACCAATCGTTAGGAAGCATCCGCACAGGAGTAACGGGTCTAGAGGGTGCGGAAAAGGAACTCCAACGACGGGTAACCGAGATGCGAGAAGAAATTGAGATGGTCTGAATTGGTTTTCCACGTAGTGAGGCTAATGTAGTTTCTCCGCTTGCTCACCATGGACAGGATGACATGTCAAAACGGATTGGCATGATCCAAAATTCCTTGACTGCGCAGGTGAAGGAATGCATGGACGTCAAGTTGGCGGTTGATGTACATTCGAAAAGGTTTACCTCCCTTGAGGAACGCTTGTGGGTAAACGAACAAATGTTTCAGGATTGCCCCCTCCAATTGCAGGCGTTGGAAGCGAGGTTGAGGGAACTGGAGACCAATCATGTTTTGCATGGAAATAGGCTTTGTTCATTTGATGAGCAGCTGACACAAAGTGTAGATGGTTTTAACGCCCGTCACTTTAGTGAAAACTTCCAAAAGTTTTTTTGATGCCCCGTCATTGAAATTACAACTTGAACGATTGGGCAAGCATGTAGTGGAGTTACAAGAAACACTTGCATTCCAAAAAACTGCTCATCAAGTGGACCCTATGCCCCCCCCTTCTGCCCCCTCTGCCACCCCAGCGAATATTTTTTTGTGAGAGGTCAATGTGCAACGTTTGCGCGGCCTTGAGTCTCGTTTTGAGACATGTGACGCCCGCATGGCTGAGTTTGCATTAAAAAAAGAGTTGACAGACATGGGTAAAGTAATGAGTGGCGTCATTGAAGAGGTCAAAGTGGAAATCATGAAAAAAATCACATGTGTTGATGCCAATTTGCACAATAGGCATGAAGTGTTAACAAGCACGGTGCATATGACCCAAGAACAAACTGAAGCAGCCACCTTGGACGCTGTCAAGACATCCGAGCAGGCCACGGAGCAGGCCAATCAATCATGGCAAAGTGCCGTGGACGCTAAACAGTGCCTTGCCACTTGTGCCAAAGCTGTCACAGACATTTCAGGGGGCATGCAATCGGCTCAGAATGCCGCAGAGCAGGCAAGCAACAGTGCCCAAAGTGCAGCTGAGCATGTGAGACAGGTTGATGCATATGCCAGTGCGGCACGTGAATTGGCACACCAAGCAGCCAAATCGGAGCGCGAGGCGCAGCATTGTGTGAGCGATACACGTAGACATAGGGACCAGGTGGACACAATGGTTTCCAAGGTTGAACGTCAGGTACCTCAACCAGTGCAGCCAGTCGGTGTGCCACATCCCTATTTGGCGAGTGTGGGTGGACATGAGCTTGGTGGAGGTGCCCAGTCCCACCCACCAGACCAACTGCCAACGGGGCAGTTTCAACAACACCCTTATTCTCCTTTTCCGTTCGGAGGATACAGGGGAGTTAAAACGCGACAAGTTCCTCCTCCTCCGGCGCATATGCTTGAAGCTCAGCCCCCCCCTGAGTCACAACGGTATTTAAAGGGACACAGAGAGTCGCCGTGGGACCCACCGATGGCAACACCTCCAGCTGCGCAGGAGCGTGATGTCCCTTCCTACCGTGAGGACGGCAGCCAACAACCATGGCCATACCAAGAGGACCCGGGTCAACCGCTACGCCCAACAATGCTGTATGATGTACGACGCCATGACACTCCCGAATTGAATGAGTGTATACCCCCCCCTGAGAACGAACAACCCACGTTCCCTCAACAGTGGGATCAAACCATCTTGGACGAAAAATCATGGTTACAAATAGCATGGTGTTTTGATGAAGATGGATATTTTTTGCCAAGGAAGGCACTCAACCCACCGGAAGATTTGGTAAAGCTGGTGCCCACAAGCTTGAGTCCGTCATGGGCGTTCACGGAGATACGCCCTCCAGAGGATGTGATGGAGCGTCCCCGGCAGGAGCGCAATCACACGTCATATCAGGGCAGGTATCCACCTTCTTGGGGCGCAATATACAGCACAAAAGGTCACCCGTTCTTGGATGAACAAACTTTGGAACGCGTCCGCAAGATGCGTGACGTGCCTAAATACAGCAAGGGTGACTCTTGGGATGCTTGGGAGGTCAACTCTGTAGACTGGTTTGATGATGTGGGTAAGCACATAAGTGATATCAAACAAGTGGAAGGGCTCATCTGTAGTCAACCTGCTGAAGATGAGGAAAAGTGGCGCAACGCGAAGCGTGATTTTCGCCTTGATTTTTTTGGATTGTTTCGCCATATATCAGTTGATGGCCGAAGAGGTGCCAATTTGAGTGAATATTATCAGAAATGGCGGAATATGTCTTTGCCCCCCCCAACGTATTTCCCCCCAAAAGTTTGTTGACTTTTATACCGAATGGCAAAAGGCGGGGAGAAAAGTGGTTGGCGGGGTGCTTTACTTTTGGGCACATGAGTACCTTATGGATGTTTTGAGGGAACAACGCGACACCAGGAAGACGCAGGTGTTCAAAGAGGCTATTAAGGAGATTTACCCCCGTCGGGCTAGGGCAGGTCGTCGGTATTCTCATATGGAATTATTTTTGGTTATTATGCCTTTTCTTTTGGGTGAAGAGGACCAAGAGTTTGGAGAGCAAGGATATGCCTCAGCCAACCTGCGCGCTGTGGCGGCTTACCGTGGTCGAAGTCATCACCGCTCACAAGAGCGATCTCGTTCGCGGAGCCAAGGTTGTGGCGACTCTGATAAGTATAAGCGTGACTAGTATGGTCGAGGTGCGGGGCCAGGACGCAGTCCTAGCCCGCGCAGGTCAGACAACGACCAAAACTACCGTAGTAGAGGATTTAGTAAAGGACAGGATGATCAAAGACGCTACAGTAACGGGCGCAACAATAATAAGGACAAGGAGTGTCGCTCGCGGTCACCACGTCCACATGATGACCGGCGCTCACGTGAGCGGTCCTACTCCCGAGATAGGGATAAGTGTAATGATCAAGGGCGTGACCGTAAGGAAAAAGAGCGCGGTTACAGTCAGGACAGTGAGCGGAGCCGGGACCGAGTTCCGACTCCCAGAAAAGGTGAGCGTGACAGGAGCGGAAGCCGAAGGCACGACGATCGCCACAATCGCCACAGGAGCTCGCAAGGTGAGCAGAGGCGGCGGAGTGGTAGCCGTGCAAATAGTGCAGGGCGGCCCCGCAGCAGTGACGGGCGCAAGTCCCCCGGCTCTGGTAGCCAAACACCTGATCTGTGCTCTCGTTGTGGTGGTACCAACCGACGTACATCTGAATGTTGTTTTGAGCATCCTGAGAAAGCCCCTAAAAGTTGGAAGCCTCGCCGGCGAAATGAGGACAAGAGGGAGGAAGGCGAAAATCATACTCCTTCTTCGAGGCGGAGCGGTTTGGTACCAAGGTCAGGTTCTCCGCATCCTTCCAGAAGGTTCTAGGGAGTTGCCAGGGGATTGCAGCATGTTGCAAATGCTGACACACCACCCCCCGATACCCCGAAGGCAAGCCCCGTCATCCCTGGAGTAATTTCTGCAATGGCGGGCAAATGGGCCAGCAATCCTGGTTTGATAGGGGAAAGCCTTCCTCGTACCCCTCTTGTTTTCTCGGCAGGACTGAAGGAACGGGTGAGGGAGCCCCATAAGTTTTGTAAAATCCGCCGCCCTCAAAAAGAGCTCCTCACTCCAGCCCAACTGCATTTTGAGAGTTCCAATACACCCCCTGTTACAGATGAATCCTTGATTGATAGTCGCAGCCAAATCCCAGCTGTTGCGGGACCTGAATTTTTTTTGTCAAAATCATATTGTTTATTTGCGGCCCCCAGCCATTACAGGTTACAGGGGTCGATAAAAGTTAGACTCTACCTGGAGGTAGAGAAGGTACGTGGGTAGATGTGTTGATGCCCATGTGGGGACGCCACGGTCCGGAGATTTTCCGATTCCAGCACATCCTTTTGTACAAAATGGACACCAGAGGACCCCGGATCATTTTTGGATACCCAATCTTGGACCTTTTTCAGCTTGTTTTGGTCCCTCGGGTGCCTTACTTGGTGCCATGAGAAGTGCTACGCCTTTCCCCCGCACATCTTAAGTCTATTACTCCACGGTATCACTCTACCTGTTCGATTTGCATGCCTCAACGATGTTTGGAATGTCGCTTGATGTATTTTTGTTCTTTGCATGGATCAACCGAAAAACCCTTGTCGTCGATCCTGAAAAAACAAGGGGAGGAACACAAGTGCGACATGTGTAACGATCCACAACATCTGAATCCTAAGGGATGTAAGGTTCGATTTAAAGTGCCTAAAGAACATGCCTGCAACGTAAATGCGGTTTTGAGTAAACCACAATCCACACCCTCCCTCCTCCCTTGCGATGCGACTGTGCATAACTCGCCAACGCCCCCGAGCAGATTCGGTACATATGACCCTTACTCGTTTGGGGATGGAGTCATGTTTGATATGTTGTTGCCTATGCCAGACCAAGGGTTGGATTTCAGGATGGATACGCGAGTCAACGATAGTGCGCGCATTCGATGCAGGCCAGCCCATCCGAAAGCGAAGTTGACTGAATCTTTGCCCTCTGTTATCAAAAGCCCGACACGAAAGGACCAAGGTTCATTTTCTCGCCCTCAGCTCAAGGTCAAACGTCTTTCTGAATACGCCAACCTCCCTTCCCGGGGAACGAATGGTTCGGTGGGAGCGGACCTTGTGGCTGCACACGACACGGTAATCCAAGCCGAGACTAGAGCAAAAGTCCCTACCGATTTAGCCGTCTTGGCTCCCGAAGGATACTATCCCAGATTAGCCCCCAGGTCAGGACTATCAAAACGGGGCATTGACCTGGGCGGAGGGGTAGTAGACTTGGATTACCGAGGAAATGTCGGTATCAGTCTGATAAATTCTGGAAACCAAGACTTCATAGCCAGGAGGGGTGACCGAATTGCTCAACTCATAGCAGAGGCCTGTTGTATACCAGACATAGTGGAGGTGGATTTCCTACCTACAACAGCGCGCGGCGCAAGTGGTTTCGGCAGCACAGGCCTCACAACGCGCCCCCCTCTACACATCAAGAGTGCAGGACATGATAGGCTGTGTTTCTTGGAGTCCAGGATGAGGCAGAAAATCAAACATTCCGACCACAGGGATCTTCAATCCATTCTTTTTTCCCTTCCCCAGTTTTTGTTGAAAAGAGTCTATCATATTCATCCCATCCCTATCAATTCAATCACACCCCATCCCCTATCCACACATATTCTTCGCACATTCCACCAACATTGTGCAACTGTATTTCGCTCTTATGAAAACAGTATTTACCAAATTTTACGGCCCGTACAAACATTCATCCCAATTTTTTCATGGAACGTTGCATGTGTTCTTCTGTATTTCTACTACTCATTCGCCAAGGTTTTTGAGCAGTTGCTGCTTGGAGCAGGTTCTGTGGCGTTATTCCGCATACCCCTCCCATTTGATCCCGCAGTGGGACCTGGTAGCGCTAGTTATCGGCAAGTCCCGCAGCAGAAATCGCCCTACTTAATCCCGGTAGAGGCGTCAGGAACTGTTTATCAGTTGTCTGTGCGTGCCAGGCTCATGGCAGACCGTTTGCTGGACAACAAGCTATATCCCGAGGTGGCCCGTCAGTCCCCAGTCGACAATCATCCATTTACACCTATGATTTTAGCAGCTGTTTTTTCCCAAAATTCAAGAAGTCGACAAAAAGCAGTTTTTCGCGAGAAATGACCTATTTTTTTGTTTTCTACGGCAACAAAATAGGGGGGGGGGGTCCTCCTACCCGAATTTTGTCCACACATATCAAAAGCCCTGAAATTTGGCCAATTTTCGGGTATTTTTGCCTGCTCTGGGCTGGTCCTGCAGAACAGTGCTGCACACCAGTGTACCTGCCTATAGAGGATTTTCGACAGAAATTCGAATTTTCTTTGGATTCTCCGGCCCCAAAATAGGGATGGGGGGGGTTTCTCCCAACCGAGCTTTTTCCCAAACCATGGGAAACCCTGGAATTCGGCCTATTTTGGAGTATTTTTGTCTGCTCTGGGGTGGTGCAGCAGAACAGTGCTGCACACCAGTGTACCTGTATAGTATAGTATAGGCACGAAAAAACCATGAATACACAGGAAATACACAGGAAATACCTCCCCTTGGCACACAAAGCACGCAACAATTACATGAAGGCAGTGAGACAATCTTCCTATATGATTATATGTTTTGTGGAACAACGTCAGGTATGACAAGAAATTTGCAATACTTGTTCACCGTGGATATGGACCACAAAAGGTGCAAAAATGGGCCGAAAACACCTCATATCTACATTGTTCAACCCACTCCTGTGCACATAGTATCATATTTCATTTATTACCTAGCATTCAAATACTTATAATACCATCTTATGCCCCAAACATGTGTGTGGACGGTGATAGGAGATCGAAACCCTACCTATGAACCATATGGATATGGAGCACAAATGGTGCAAAAACGGGCCAAAAACACCTCAAAACTACATTGGTCATCCCATGCTTGTGCCCGTAGTATCATATTTTATTTCTTACCAAGCATTCAAATGCTTACAATACCATCCTATGCCCAAAAAATGTGTGTGGACGGTGATAGGTGATCAAAACCCTACCTATGAACCATATGGATATAGAGCGCAAAAGGTGCAAAGACGGGCCAAAAACACCTCAAATCTACATCGTTCATCACATTCCTATTCCTGTAGTATCATAGTTTATGTAGTTCTTATCATTCAAATGCATACAATACCAACCCAAGCCCGGAACATGTGTGTGGACGGTGATAGGAGATCAAAACCCTACCTATGAACCATATGGCTATGGAGCACAAATGGTGCAAAAACGGGCCAAAAACACCTCAAAACTACATTGTTCATCCCATGCTTGTGCCCGCAGTATCATATAATCTTTCTTACCCAGCATTCAAATGCTTACAATACCATCCTATGCCCCAAACATGTGTGTGGACGGTGATAGGTGATCAAAACCCTACCTATGAACCATATGGATATGGAGCACAAATGGTGCAAAAACGGGCCAACAACACCTCAAATCTACATCCTTCATCCCATTCTTATGCCTGTAGTATCATAGTTTATGTAGTTCTTATCATTCAAATGCATACAATACCGACCCAAGCCCCAAACATGTGTGTGGACGGTGATAGGTGATCAAAACCCTACCTATGAACCATATGGATATTGGACCACAAACGGTGCAAAATAGGGCCAAAAACACCTCGAATCTTCATCGTTCATCCCATTCTTATGCACATACTATCATATTATATGTAGCAACTATCATACAAATGCTTACAATAACAACCTAAGCCCCAAACATGTGTGTGTACGGTGATAGGCACGCAAAAACCCACCTATGAACCATATAGAAATGGACTACAAAACGGTCCAAAATAGGGCCAAAAACACCTAAAATGTTCATCGTTCATCCCATTCTTATGCACATACTATCATATTTGATATAGTTATTATCATTCAAATGCATACGATACCAACCCAAGCCCCAAACATGTGTGTGGACGGTGATAGGTGATCAAAACCCTACCTATGAACCATATGGATATTCCACCACAAACGGTGCAAAATAGGGCCAAAAACACCTCAAATGTGCATCGTTCATCCCATTCTTATGCACATACTATCATATTATATGTAGCACCTATCATACAAATGCTTACAATATCAACCTAAGCCCCAAACATGTGTGTGTACGGAGATAGGCACGCAAAAGCCTACCTATGAACCATATGGAAATGGACTACAAACGGTGCAAAATAGGGCCAAAAACACCTCAAATGTTCATCGTTCATCCCATTCTTATGCACATAGTATCATATTCTATGTAGTTATTATCATTCAAATGCATACAATACCAACCCAAGCCCCAAACATGTGTGTGGACGGTGATAGGTGATCCAAACCCTACCTATGAACCATATGGATATTGGGCCCCATGGTGCAGGAGAAAGGAATGAATAGCCTAGAATAAAGGCAAAACATTGCTTGTCATGTAGGCTTCTACCAATGGTGATGAAAATTTGTTCATCTATCACCTCTCTACCACCTCTTCCAGCCCTGTAAGACCCTCTACATGGCCCCCATAGACCCTAAAACCATGAAAAAGAGTGGTTTTTGGCTAGAAAAGTGTGAATTTCTCAAAATCTGTGCCTGCCAATCTGGATTTCTTTAGGTCAGCAGCAAGGTATTGATCTCGGGGACATGCTCATGCCTTTACTTTGCTTCCAAGTGGCACGGCGGTCCGGAATCTGAAACTCGCGTACGTGGCAGTTGTTGACAGTTGATCTGCGGCTCCAGCTCCAGCCACAGCATAATTTTGTTAAAAATTTGAGAAAACACAAAAACAACAGTACTACTGTCTACAGTTTAAAATCGCTGTTCTGAAAATGCATGACTTTGAATTTTGGGAAAAAACAGCTGCTAAAATCATAGGTGCATTGGACAGTTCCTCAATATTTTGTCCACATTTACACATCATTCAGCACTATCATCCCCTGCGGAGCCTAGCCCACTTCCAGGGAACGGTAAGGGTGACGGAGGTTTGGTGAGATCCCTGTCATGGGATTCTGATTCAGAGGCCGCGTCAGAGGCAATTTCCTCTGAAGCTGATACCGAGGATGAGTCACCGTCACGGACAGTCCTAAGTCAGCATTCCCCCCCTTTTGCGCCAGACTATTTTATGGGAGAATGGGGATACAACCGTGAGGAGCATCAAGATATGTCTCCGAATGCCCCACCTCTGACCTCCGCTGAAATTGTTTTAGTTGCTTCAACGGGGTCTCAAAGGGTCACTGGAAATTTACGGAACCAAATTTTGACCCGTTTTGGATTTTGGGCGCAATTCTTGGTCGACATCAGGAATCTAGCCCGTTTGCTGACAGAATTCTGACACCCCCCCCCCCCCCCCGAAACATGTGTTTTTCACCTCTGGGACCGGCGAGGGTTATACCGGGGGCCACCCCCCCTATCCCGGGCATGCTGAATGAAATTTTGATATTTGTTTGGACCCACGGGGCACTGTATCCTCCCCTCCCCCCCGCCCACTGCAGATTCCGATTTCTGGTTGGCATCGGGCAAAAATTGATTTTTTTGGTAAAAAATTCCGTATTTGTCAGTTTTTAGCCCTACGGGGGTCCATTTGGTGACGACCCCGCCTATTTTGAGGGTCCCCGACGCACTGATGACCTATATTTGTCACCCAGATGACCTCTGGTGGCCTGCAGCAGGGTCCTGCAGGATGGGTTTTGGCAAAATTTGGCAAAAATCAGCCAACATTTCACCCTGAAATTGCTCTTTTTGGGACAATACGCCAGAAATGACGTCACACTCCCCCTCCCCTAATTCAGGTGTGCCAGATACAATGGTGACACTGCCTTCAGGTGGTTTGACAGTGTTGTCAGTCAGTTCTGCAGTGCAGGGCAGAACTTTTCAGGAATGAGGAAAATTTTTTCCAGCAAAAAGAAAAAAAATTTTTCTTTTGCATATCCCCTCCCCTATTTTGGGGATGCCGGACACACTGGCAATACTCATTTCCTGCAGTCTCACTCCTTTACCCTCTTATCTCTGATATTTTAATTGCTGCGCATATTTCAGGTTTTCAGGTTTTTTGTGCTTGAGCTTTGTGTTCTCACGCCAGTTTTTTCTGGATCAGTATGTTATTGAATCTCAGATGCATGTGTGTCCTGTTCTACTATTTTTATTCAGCCCATGACCCTGCCATGAGCTTGTGAGGGGAGTGAAATAGACCAGGACAAGGATGTCGACATTGCATTCAAATGAGACAGATTTTGCGACATCCGATTTGGGAATCACAGAATTAGCGTCGACATCTGTCGAGTCCATCGGAACATCGCAACATCGCGATCATGCATTTGAGAAGTCTGTTTTTGTTTGCTGTGTAATTTACCGAGTGTGTATTTATTTGATTTTGTTGCTTTGATGTACGTTATTGATTTGTTTGCAGAACAATGGTTCATACTTTACCATTGATGGATTGAGTCTTTGGAGTCAGTGCTTTTGCTCTCACTATCATTGCCGGTGTGTTCGCAAACAATCACGGGACATTCAAGAAACAACTTCAAGGATTTCCAAAACTGGTTTTGGTTTTATTTAGCACCAGTTTTGCCGGCATTCTCATTTTTTTGGTTTCCACATTCCTCTTCACCCTTTGACGTTGGCAACTTCACTTGTTGCAAATGCAGCGCCTTTTGGCCTGTCCCAAACGCTAAGGGACGCGTTAGAACCGGTCTACTGGCGCCGCCCATACTGGAACGAGAATTTGGAGGCCGATTTAATGACATTTTTTAAACACCCGTATGGCCGTGCCTTCTTACGCCGGGTGTCAACGAAAGTTGGTGTTTCCCGTCGGATGAGAAGGAGCATCGGACAAAAAATGGAGGAGGTGTTGACCCAAACGGAGGCTGTTTGGTTGATTTTAAAATTGCAAATGCCCATATCGAGTTGTGCATTTGAATCCGTGTTTGAATCGATGCAAGTGCTTTAAACGTGTACTTTGAACTTGTTTGAACACTTCAAGTGATTCAAACACGACTGTCACACCTCAGGTACAAAGACTTCCTAATTTGGGTCCACGAAAAGGCAGTGGCGGCCGAAGTGCCCGCGCTCAAAACGTGGTGCAAATGCTTTCCATCGTATGAAAGGATGGACGCTACGTGGGAACGTCTCGCCTCCGTTCAACAGCTGGAGGCCAAGATTCATGACCCTCCGGCAGGTCAAGATCCGGCGGCGGAAAGTTTTATAAGTGTGTTTTGGCCCTTTGAGGACTTTTTGGAGTATTTCTCCTCCCAACCGGATCTAATGGATCCGGTTGGTATGGAATTTCACTAGGCGGACTACCGCTATGTACTCATCGTCCGAGGGGATGAGCTTCCATGCGGTGCCTGCCCATGGTGTCAACTCACCGCGTCGTTTGCCGACCACGGGGAGCGTGCTCGGAGAATTAACTACACCTGGACCTTGGATTTGTCACTTTGCTCCGAGCACAATGTAGAGGGTCTTCGGGATTTGATGGCACACAACCCTGAGCGCATCCAACATGCTCTAGACAATGGTGACATTGTGTTGTGTGGTGATAGGGTTGATTGTGGATGCATCGTCGGGGGTGATTCACCTTGGCTTCGCCATGTCTTCGGGTTGAGTGTATGGTGGGGGGTGGGGTCTCTGTACACATATGCGAGGTGGAATGCGGCCAGCAACCAATGGGAACACACTACCACGGTCCGTTCCTGGAAGGGGCACAAGAAATTTCTCAAAATTTTTCAACGGAGTCGGCCGAAAGCTACCGTGTCCGATGTGTATGGGTGCATCCGCCTTCCACCTTTGAAGGTGCAGGACCGGTATTTTTCAATTGTCATGTGCATTTTGCACTGTTTAATTTCTGTGGGCAAGCGAACCACGATTTACGTGCGCCGCTACGCCAAGAAGGTGGCACCGGACGTGCGTGCTGAGGTCCAAAGAATTTTGACGGACGCGGATATGAAAATCCCAGTCCAGGGGAAGGCCAGCCCAAAGGGTGAGGAAACATGGCGTCTGTTGATTGTGTGGCCGGCGATCGCTCATTTGTTGCATGCGCCCCGCCGTGCACAAAAGGCCGTGAATGCGATGGGCAAGCTGTGCGCAGCTCTGTACTCTACATATCATAAGCCCTCCACACTTAAGTGTGCCAAAGTAGCGCGTAAGTTTCAGGAGGAAATTTGCCCGCGCCTTCGCTCGCCTTATCTGTTATGGCTTCGTCATGATGCACGCAGGGTACTGGATGCCATTCTCCCTTGGGAAGATGCGATGTTTTCGGGGGATGTTGTGGAGTCTCTGAATGCTTTTTTGAAGGACATTTTTTTGACTGCCACGTCTCGGGGAGGGGGGAAGGGCACACCGGAGGAGCAACTCATTGAGTTGCTCTTCCAAGCAATGAGCCGTGGTTTGTTGTACAAGGAAATGCCACGTTGGAGGGAGGTGGAGGGCCTGGGTGCTCTGCAAATCCAACATTGTGCGGACGTTGCTAGGGAGTACTTGGCAGAAATGTTCGAGAGTCGTTGTTGTATTCCCATGGGACCACGGGGGGGGGGGAAAGTTTGTCACTGCGCACATTATTTTGGTCGGTTTGAAACCGTTTGAATGAATTCAAGTGCTTCAAGTAGGACATTTGAATCACGTAGGGCTATTCAAGTGTCATTCAAGCGTCGTGTATTTTACGTGTTTTGACCCGTCCGCTGCGTCGTGGTGTTCCCGTTGGGCTTCCTCCGTCAATATTCCGGTGTACATTAAAGCGCCTGTTGTCATGGCGGGCCTGGATCAAGCGCTGTCGGGCTTGGCCTCGGGTCAGCTGTAGGCGATGGTGGCGGCAGCGCAATCCAAACTGCAAGCAGTTCCGACAACTGGCTCGACGTCCGCTTCAGCAGTCCTTGATGCCGCCGTTCATGACACCAAGATTCTCTTTGCACCCGTCTTTCCCATGTTGCCAGATATGTCGAACGGGCGCCTCCCCCACCCAGACTCCGCGCTCGCACGGGCCGAGCCCTGGTTTGGGTGGCTTGCCGACGTTACCGCGACATACCTGTTCAAACGAACACTCTACATCTGGAAACGGAAGCGGGCCGGTGCTACGTCAACCGGTCAGACCGTGTTTCCGTGGGAGACGACTCCACTGTCATTTTCCGACTGGCAGGGTTGGAAAGTTGCCAGCATCGGATTGGGCACCGATGGAAAAATGACGTTTGATGCACATCAAGTTCAGCGTCTCTTTGATATGTGGAGTCACCACGGACTGCAAAAACCGTGGCTCCTGGGGGGATCAATACCCACGGCCAATCATATGGGCGAAAGTTCTGGTTTGAAAACCAGGATGAGATCGACCCTGACTGGCATCCAGCAGAGGGGACGCGGCTCACACCGGCCCCGATGCGCAAGGTGGGGGGGACCATTTCGACTGGCGGGAACAAGAGGAGGCTGCAGGGGGTGATTGGTGAGCTCAAGGTAGACGAGAGCGAGCAGCCGGAGAAAAGGCAGCGGCGTACGATGGGCGCATCAGCATCCACATCAGCATCTGCCGCCGTTGCCAAGCCTTCCGCGCCCCCAGCCGAGTGCATGGGCATGGAGGCCGTGGTCGATGAGTCGCTGCACGTACTAGCCTCGGTGATCAAGCAGGAGTCGCAGGACGAGATGAAGGCCCCCACAGCCGGTCCGGCCGCTGCCGCCGGCGGTGTTCCGGTGTGTGATGCTCTGTAGGTTCAAACCTGTCTTGTGTGCTTCAAACGCAATTCAAATGCGTCCTGTGTGGTTCAAGCGTGATTCAAGCCCGGCATGTGAACTGCGTTTGAGCTATCGGTGTGACGTTTAAATCGAGGTTGAATTTCGTGTCACCGTCTGCAACAGGTGTTCAGAGCCTTGTTCGACCACGACGTGTTGGTGCTTGATGAGCGGGGCCCAGGCGTTCTTCTGGCGGGGAGCAGCATGGTCACCAGTATCAGCAGCTACATCCACCGGAGCAAGGATCCAGACGCGCTGGCGAGGCAGGTCCGACGATGGACGAGGTCGATGAATCAAGCCCGGTCGGATTTCGCTGACGCGACCCCGCCCGCAGGCCAGCCCAAACGGGGACAATTTTTGAAAAAGACTGGGGAGGACCGAAGTGACCCGCCTCTGAGACCAATGGCAACAATGCCCCAGCCACCGCTCCCCTCGTCCGGAACGTCAGCAACGTCTGCCGTCCCGTCTGCCGCCCCGTCCGCGGTCCCGTCTGAGAAGACAGCTGCGCCGAAGGACATCACGGCAAACCCTAGGCTGGCCAAAGTTATGCGACCTTTGCAACCGCAGCAACGAAGGCCCCCGCCAGACTGGAGCGCGGAGGATTCCTTGATCCGCCAAACAGAGGAGAGGCTGTTGCAGAAAGAAGCAGCGAAATCCGGGCCAAGGGGCAGCCTGAAGCGGGCCACGGTGGCGGCTGCCTTGGCGAACGTCAGGTTGCGCGAGCGACTGCGGGAGGCAGCAGCAGAGGCCTTCGCGGCCCACGACTCCTCGACCACAGCTTCAAGTAGCGACTTCGAACCATCGCTGGCTCACAAATCCCGCCTGCGGGTCAAGCCAAGTGGCCGTCGGGTGACTGGGAAGCAGCAACCCAGCGAGGTTGTGAAGGCGCACGCTGAAGCCAAGGGGTCAAGGAGTCATGGAAGTCAAGAAGGAGTCAAGCACCCAATGAGTCTCGGTTGGCTGAACAGACCAAGAAGGTGAAGGCTTCGGCGTTGGCGGAGGCCAAGAAAGTGGTGAGGCACGCGAAGGACGAATCCGCCAAGCCGCAGGCCGTCACGGAGCAAGCAGCCAAGGATCAGGTCACCAAGAGACAGACCGCTACGGCGCAAGCCGTCAAGCCGCAGGCCGCCACCGTCGAGGGTGGCAATAAACGGGATCTGACAGCAGGCTTCGTTGCTGATTTCGTTGCTGCCAAGAATGAGGCCACCAAACAGCAGGAGTCCAACGAGGACAAGCCCGAAGAGCAGCCTGAGGAGCCTGCGCAGGTGCGCCAAGTTGAAGTGCATTTGAATTACGGTGCACCTAATTCAATTACTTCAAACATCGAACTTGAACCACTTGAATGGCGTTTGAATTCCGTTTGAACCCAGCCCGACCCCCAGCACATTTGCCCTTTTCGTACTGCAGGAAGAGGACTTTGACAACACCAATGAACGGGCCAGGGAAGAGTATTGGCTCCCGGCGAAAGCTGCTCTGCGATGGGCGGTGTTTGAGGACCACGACAAGATCCGCGTCATGCCAGGAATCCGGGCCAAGTCCTCGGCGAAGAAAACCGACCACGTCAAGGTCCAGGAGATCAAACAGGTAGGCAGAGCCAAAAGTCACTGGACAGTGAAGGTGGACAAAAAGACAGCGAGCTTCACCAGCAAGCGGAAGGCCAAAGAGGCGGCTGCAGCTCTGCGCGCGGACCTTGCAGCGCGGCAGCCGGAGACCGCAAGCGCCGAGGACAGAGCTTTGGAGCCGGCACTGGTGGCGCAGGGTGCATCGGCACCAGACACAACGACTGGCGATCGGGAGGCGCAGGCTGCAGCACCGGACACATCGGCTGTGGCATCGGAGGCTGTGACACACGACGATGGTGATGAGATTGTGCAGGTGGGCGGTGGTGCTGGCGTGCAGGGTGTGGAGGGTGTGGAGAGTGCGGAAGGTGTGGCGGGAGCGCACGATGTAGTGGTGAAGCTGGAACCAGAGGACAACCTTGGGGACATCAAGATGAAGGTGGTGCGGGAGGACAACCCTGTGGCAGAGGACAGTTCGGCGGCACAGGGCAGTGCGGTGCCTGCGGACAGTGCGAAGACGCAGGACACGCAGGTGCTGTGGCAGAGTGTGGCGGACTAGGATGCGGCCGAGGTCCGCCGATGAGTCGCAAGAACAAAAGGTGTGCCCCTTCTGCGAGAGCTGCAGACTGCCCCCGGTTGGCGACTCGAGGTGAAGCACAATGCCAAACTGCGGTCGCTGTACTTGGGTGCCATGCGCTTGTGACCTGTGGTGACGGTCAGTGCGGTGATGTAAGCAAACGGCAGCCTGCCACCCGCCTGAACCGGTTTGGACGCGTCCTGTTTCCCACGTTCTCCTGGGCGGCGACAGGCGTATTCCGTTTTCCTCGAAGAAGGCCAACACATGCTGGTGCACGTGCACCCACGTGATAATGTGCCTCTCTCGTGCGACGTTTGGCTTGGCGCACACGTCGGTGGCGGACTCTGGACGAGCGGTTTGTTGGACGGCTATGGCGCCTGTTTGCGGCCGTCATGGGTGCAGTGGGACGGGGACCGGCTGTATGGAGTCAGCATCTCGCCGCTCGAAGGGGTCGCCTTCAATGCATACAGGCCGCACTGCCCGATGCGCTGGACGGGCGAGCGCTGCGTGGTGGCCTTTTTTTCGATTGTGGGGTGGACCAACACCACCCGACAGGTTGCCTGCCAGCTGGAGGCAACCGCATTCCCACGCTAACCAGTTCCAGATGACCGCAGATGACCCACATGAGTGAGGTAGGTAGGTAGGTAGGTGCACTCGGTCGTGGAGAGGCGCCCCATGGTTCCCCCTGGCGTCGCCCCTGTGACGAACAGGAAGAGGTTCCGCGCGTGAAGAGGGGAGGTGGCTTACTTCCCGCTAGACCTGACTGGTGGCCCCCAACAAAGCGACCCCAGGCAACACCGGGAGGGCTGATCGCCGCCAGCGTGACTGCTTGTCATGCCGGGAGGGTGGGCCCCCGTGCTTGCGCACGTCCCCTCCTTTGGGCTGAACCCTAGGGATTCACCGGACTTCCTGGCGTATCCCGTTCCCAAGGCATGCATGCATGTTCTTGGTACTGGGGTTCCGAGGTGCTTGGGTGTCGCACGCTCCGCCTCGAGTCCCAAGCAGCGCAGGCCTTAGGATGCAGCCTTACCCCCGGTCTCCGGATCTCGTTTGGCCGGGTCACCTGCATGGCAAGGGCTGAGTCAGTGCCCGGGCTATGGACACTGGGTTTCCTACTGTTGCGTGGCGCTTGTGTTTGGGTCTGGGTTGTGGTTGGGTTCGGGTTTTGGCTGCGCCCCGCCACTGTTTGCTGGGGTGTTGGGGTGTGTGTGCGCTTGTGTGTGCGCTCCGCTTGTACCGTGCCACTCCTGGCTGGGGTGTGCGGTGTGGGTGTGTGTGGTTGGGTTTGGCTTCCAGCTGCGCCCCGCCAATCCTGGCTGGGGTTTTGTGTCCGCCTGTGTGCGCGCTCCGCTTGCACCCCGCCACTCCTGGCTGGGGTGTGCGGCGAGGGTGTGTGTGCTTCGGCTCAGGTTTCGGCTGCCCCCCGCCACTCGTGGCTGGGGTCTTGGGGTGTGTGTGTGCTCGTGTGCGCGCTCTGCTTGCACCCAGCCACTCCTGGCACGGGTGCGCGGTTCTTGGTGTGTGTGTTTTGGCTCGGGTTTCGGCTGCGCCCCGCCACTCCTGGCTGGGGTGTGCGTTGTGGGTGTGTGTGCTCGGGCTCGGGTTTTGGCAGCGCCCGGCCACTCCTGGCTGGGGTGTTGGGCTGTGTGTGTGCTCGTGTGCGCGCTCCGCTTGCACCCCGCCACTCCTGGCTGGGGTGCGCGGTGTGGGTGTGTGTGTCTGGGCTCGGGTTTCGGCTGCGCCCCGCCACTCCTGGCTGGGGTGTTGGGCTGTGTGTGTGCTCGTGTGGGCGCTCCGCTTGCACCCAGCCACTCCTGGCACGGGTGCGCGGTGTGGGTGTGTGTGTTTGGGCTCGGGTTTCGGCTGCGCCCCGCCTCTCCTGGCTCGGGTGTTGGGGTGTGTGTGTGCTGGTGTGGGCGCTCCGCTTGCACCCCGCCAGTCCTGGCTGGGGTGCGCGCCGTGGGTGTGTGTGTTTCGGCTCGGGTTTCGGCTGCGCCCCGCCACTCCTGGCTGGGGTGTTGGGCTGTGTGTGTGCTGGTGTGGGCGCTCCGCCTGCACCCCGCCACTCCTGGCTGAGGTGCGCGCCGTGGGTGTGTGTGTTTGGGCTCGGGTTTTGGCTGCGCCCCGCCACTCCTGGCTGGGGTGTTGGGGTGTGTGTGTGCTGGTCTTGGCGCTCCGCTTGCACCCCGCCACTCCTGGCTGGGGTGCGCGCCGTGGGTGTGCGTGTTTGGGATCGGGTTTCGGCTGCGCCCCGCCACTCCTGGCTGGGGTGTTGGGGTGTGTGTGTGCTGGTGTGGGCGCTCCGCTTGCACCCTGCCACTCCTGGCAGGGGTGCGCGGTGTGGGTGTGTGTTTTTGGGCTCGGGTTTCGGCTGCGCCCCGCCACTCCTGGCTGGGGTGTTGGGGTGTGTGTGTGCTGGTGTGGGCGCTCCGCTTGCACCCCGCCACTCCTGGCTGGGGTGCGCGCTGTGGGTGTGTGTGTTTGGGCTCGGGTTTCGGCTGCACCCCGCCACTCCTGGCTGGGGTGTTGGGCTGTGTGTGTGCTGGTGTGGGCGCTGTGCTTGCACCCCGCCACTCCTGGCTGGGGTGCGCGCCGTGGGCATGTGTGTTTGGGCTCGGGTTTCGGCTGCCCCCCGCCAGACCTGGCTGGGGTGTTGGAGTGTGTGTGTGCTCCTGTGCGCGCTCCGCTTGCACCCAGCCACTCCTGGCACGGGTGCGCGGTGCGGGTGTGTGTGTTTGGGCTCGGGTTTCGGCTGCGCCCTGCCACTCCTGGCTGGGGTGTGCGTTGTGGTTGTGTGTGCTCGGGCTCGGGTTTCGGCTGCGCCCCGCCACTCCTGGCTGGGGTGTTGGGTTGTGTGTGTGCTCGTGTGCGCGCTCCGACTGCACCCAGCCACTCCTGGCACGGGTGCACGGTGTGGGTGTGTGTGTTTGGGCTTGGGTTTCAGCTGCGCCCCGCCACTCCTGGCTGGGGTGTTGGGGTGTGTGTGTGCTGGTGTGGGCGCTCCGCTTGCACCCCGCCACTCCTGGCTGGGGTGCGCGCCGTGGGTGTGTGTGTTTGGGCTCGGGTTTCCGCTGCGCCCTGGCACTTCTGGCTGGGGTGTTGGGCTGTGTGTGTGCTGGTGTGGGCGCTCCGCCTGCAGCCCGCCACTCCTGGCTGGGGTGCGCGCCGTGGGTGTGTGTGTTTGGACTCGGGTTTCGGCTGCACCCCGTCACTCCAGGCTGGGGTGTTGGGGTGTGTGTGTGCGGGTGTGGGCACTCCGCTTGCACCCCGCCACTCCTGGCTGGGGTGCGCGCCGTGGGTGTGTGTGTTTGTGGGGTCTGCTACCAAGTAATACAGAAGTGTTTTCCTTGCATATATGGTGTCTCTCTTAGTGCTTTTCACCAACAGTGATTGTTTCCCTGCTTAGCCTTTATCAAAGCCCTGCAGTTTGTATCATAAAACCTCTTAGTCTTTACTGTCAGACCTTGAATGGTTTCCTTTGATCTCCTGCTTGCTTCTCTGGCCCTTGATGGGCTTTTCTCTTACTTCTATTCACTCGTCTTGAGCATGCACAACCCTGACACAAGGGACCTTGCACTGCACGAATCAGACGCAGTCTGGATCTTCTGTGACGTTCTGCTGATCCCAGTGTCGGAGTATCTGGCCAAGGCTCCTCGTTTGCCTCAGCGATTGCCCCAGATGGGGTTGACGGGCTTGGCACCGTCCATGGCCTACGCACATGCCAGACGGTGATGCACTGCACAGACACTGTTATAAAAACAATGTTTTTACCACTGATTCTCACACCTGATCTCAGTTTACTCCACTGCACTTCATCTCACGCTGATCTGGCGCTTCGCGCGTGCGCCTTCTGGCGCTGTCCTGCAACGCTCAGTTCAGCGCTCTACATGCCCTCCCAAGACAGCGCCGCAGTGCCTCACCAACAGTGAGAGCAGGAGGCGCTGTCTGACAAAAAGAAAGAGTGCTGGACTGTGAAAACCCCAGCCCAGATGGCAGGGATGCAACACACACGGCAGGCAAAACTGCCCAGCCGGTGCAAAGACACAGTGGCTGACAAACAGACAGTGGATGACAAACAGACAGGTTGAGTGCCACAGTGCCACTGACAAAAGACACAGACAGGCGAAACACACTGCTTACCCATAGGATTCAACGTCGCCGGATCCGCCACCCAGGGGCTCATAGCTGGGCTGCACGCCACAAGCTGCCCACTGCCGCAACGCCGGCGATGGCCAGGCAACAGCGCTCCCGCTCGCGCGGATACAACGGCCGCAGCTGGGTCACGGGCTGGCCAGCTGGATACAACAGGCGCAGCAGGGTCTCGGGTCGGCCAGCCGACTCGGATCCAACGGCTCTCAGGCCGGCTCTCGGTCGCTGCCACCACAGATACATCTGTCTGCCCTGGCTCACAATCTGCCACCACAGATGCAGCAGCCTACGCCGGCTCACTACCCAGACAGGGCCTGCTGACCCAAAACACACACACAGCGCACAACAGAGGCCGCCAACGGCCGTGCTGACGTTCCAGCAGCAAGATCACAACGAGATCTGCTACCACCCCTTTACGACCCCTGGGGCATCAAGGCTACAGGCTTCGCAATCACAAGAAAGATCAACCACTATGCAGCGGTTACATGGTAGCAGAGGAAATCATGACTCTGCTTCTGGAATCTCCACGGACACTCTGAGATCATCGGACTTTAGCGGGGCTATCACTCGTAGAGAGTCACTGCGTGTTCCCCCTGAGGTTACCTTCGTGGCATCTCCCCAGCAAACCGAGGATCATCCTTCAGAGTGCCCTTACTGTGGCCATAGACATTGGCCTGGAGTTCATACTTGTGCTGGTTGTTGTGTGAACGCCCCACCCAACCTTAAACCCGGTCGAGAATCTCCCTCCTCGAGTGAATCTGGTTCCTCCTCTCACGCTTTGCCTGATGTTGAAGACAGCAGCAGCGAAGAAGAGCAGTCTGACACTGGAATTAGTGGTGATTACTGGGAAAACCACTTCCAGCAGATCTGGAATGAGGAATTCCTGCACCGCCGTAATTCGCTTCTGGCGGAGGCGAGCTACCGTGGCCGCCTGAGGGACTGGTTCAGGGCGTCGTGCCAGTTCATCAGGGACAGCGGCCGGTTGCGATTCGACGCCCAATTGCAGGAGCAAGAGGACTGGGAGGAGGTGATGTACCAGTTCGACCACCAGGCCGCCGTGATGGTGCAGATGGCGATCATCGCCGAGGAGAGACGCCAGAATGTGCGTCAGCACGCTGGTCCATCGGGCGCCTGGGGTCCGAACGACGGAGAGGTCAACAGGATGAGGTGTGATTCGACACATTCTCACCTCTCCAGGGAGCAACTGTCCAAACTCCCCAGCTCTGCCTCCAGTGTTGACACTTGGGTCGACGAGGTAAGAAGCAAGGGAAAAGGGACAAGATGCCCGTCCTGTGGTGAATGTGCCAAGGACTGCTCCTGTCGACGCCAGATTTCGTCGCTGAAAGACAGGGTGAAGGAGCTGAAGAAGGCCGCCAAGGAGAAAAAGAGGGATGACGACAGCAAGTGGAAGGAGATGGAGCAGAAGCTGGAGAAGCTGACCAATCTGGTACAAAATCTGAGCACTACTGGGCTCACTGGACCAGCGCCTACAATGGCAAGCCACCCAGCACCTACCTCCTCAGCTGCACCTGCATCCACGCCTTACGGCGTTCCACATTCTCCAGCACCCCTAGCTTTTACTGGCCACCATCCAGCTTTTACTGGAAATTCTGGTATCCCCCCTACTGGATTGGGAAGTCCTATTGGGTTGAATCTGGGTACCGAAGGAGGAGAATCTTCGTCGGAGAGGTCTATACTGTCTGTTGGTACTGTCGAAGATATTGATGGAGAAGCAAGGACCACCGTGAAGGAGAGATCAATGGCCTTGAAGAAGAAGGACAGGCGGCAGAAGGAAAACGAGGCCAAATTGAAGGAAAAGCAGAAGAAATTGAAGGAGATGAGGCTGCATCAAGCACAACCGACGCCGTTTCTGCAGCCTACTGTGGACCAGGCGTTGCTGGCGGCCGCCATTGCGCAGGCACAGGCAATGGGAGGCGCCGCTGTCAACCCGGTGTTCGTCAATCCGGTTGGCACATCCACAGGTTTCAACCTGAACCACCTGCTCAACCCGTTGCACATGAGGCTCCGAGGCTCCGTGATGAAGCAGCCCAACTTCTCAGGGCCCCCAAATTACTGGGCGTCCTTCGAGAGGCAGTTCATGGTGTGGCTGCAGACGGAGAAACTGGACAAGGAACTCTGGATCCTCGGGTTGATGGACTGTTTGACTGGCAAACTCAGAGAAAGTACATACAATCTCTATGTGGAAAGGCAAAATCAAGGAGATCCCCTGACTTATGAAGAGCTGTATCGAAGTCTCAAGAAGAAAGGCTCTCGACTTCCTGAAGATCATTACAGGAACCGTCTGGAGAACTTCAGGGCGATCAAGAAATTATTTCTGGAAGAGATCCAAATAGCAAGGTAAGATTGGGAGTTTTTAGTGCAAGAGGCGGAGAATTCGGGAGAAGGACTTTCTGAAGGCGAGATGAAGAAGATCCTCCTGAGCAAGCTCACGCCGGAGACCAAGCAGAAGATCGGGAACCCTCAGGCGGACCAAAAGGTCCTGGGCAACTGGGTTGAAGTCCGAAGATTGCCGGAAACTATTGGAAAAATGGCAGTTCGTGAGTTGCTACACTCTATCAGTGCTACTGGATTGAAAGACATCACTATTCGTGAGGGCAGATGGAGAGTTGGTTTCCATGATTCTGAACAGTCGGAGTTTTTCTGTAGCATGGTGGATGGAAAAGTGAAGTATGAGGGAGCAGTTTTGAGGGTCCGGCCGTGGATCTTCTCATATGGAGTCGAGCAGATCTGGGACCAACTTGAAAAGTATGCAAACCTAGAACGCCAGAAGTCACAGGATGCACAAGGCTTCAGAGGCAAGGTCAACGCCGTTGGTGAGAAGGGATGCTTCGTGTGCATTGCCCTTGGAAAGGAAGGTCGACCGGCCACTCACATGACCGCAGATCACAGGTGGACGCCCTCAGATCTCAAGACAATTCAGTCCAAAATGGATGGAAAGGGAAATTCTCCCAAAAATCCCCAGCAGGATGGAGCACGAGATGCTGACCAGCATGGAAGGGGAAAGGGTAAGGGGCAGTCCAAAGGAAAGAACAGAGACTGGACACCAAAAGATTACTCGCAGCAAGGCGGAGATCCAAGTGGCTCAAGATGGACCGATGCTGGTGGAAAATCTGGTGGAAAATCTGGTGAAAAGGGTGGCAAAGGCCAGGGAAAGTCCGGGAATCAAGATGATTCCAAGGTGAATGGCAACCCTCTGTATACAGAGACGCCAGCGAACAAGACTTTCGGCAACAACAAGGTTACTGCAAGTCGAGGAAAAGGCAAATCCGACCCCAATTCCAACACCTCCAACAACAAAGGCCAAGGAGGTAAGGAAGGTGGTGGTGGAAAGTCATTTGGTGGTCGTGGACGTGGAAAAGGAGTCAATGCCGTCGAAGCAGGAGAAGAATGGGTTGACGAAGGACAAGTACAGGACGTGCAGCCGAACGACGAAGAAGAATGGCAATAGGGAAGCCGACTTGACCAAAATCCCAACACTGGGGTTGAGTGGCAGGAAACAAAGCCCATCAGGGTAGTTGGGGCGGTGGATGGACGCTGCTGGGATCGGCTGGCGCACTCCTCCGGCCTCCTGTACCCTGCCTGGGTCCTCAGCGCTGTCCGGCAAGGCAAGCAGCGCCAGTTTGTCTGCTGGATCCAGGTCAGGACAACAGATGGTAAGGTTAAACTTGCCAAATGTCTGATTGACAATGGTTCGGAGGTCAATCTGGTAAGAAAAGGCTTTCTGCAGGAGGATGAGGCGAACATGTCCTCGACCCCTGTCCAGCTGGAGGGAGTCAGCGGACATCGCCTTGACGGTGGCGACAGAGAGGCAGAATTGGCGGTCAGATTGGTGAAACAATCTGTGTGGAGCGTGGAAGAGACGATCACGGAGGAATGGTTTGCTGGAAAATTCTATGAAGCCAGCATAAAGTATGATTTATTCTTGGGTCAACCATGGCTTCACCCTCGTCGTGTGTCGCCCATGGGACACAGGACATGCTTCCTCCAGGAGCCGTCAACCAGCGACCCGTCTGACTTGTATTATCTGCACCCATATACCAAGAGTATCAACCAATTCAAGGAGCGAAATAAGCTGCATATTCAGCAAGATGGGCAGGAATGGACAGGGAATCTAGAAGAATTCGACGAAGGAAAGGTGGAATCATTGGACTGCAAGAAGTGGAAGTCAGTTTGCTATCGTGTAGTCGACACATTGCGGGACATTCTGGTGGATTATTTCGAAAGGAACCACAATTTTCGTCCGCAATTTGATGCCTTTGCAAACAAAAAGAATAAAAGATTTCCGAAGTTCTACGACGATGCCTGGAGTGAGGACTGGTCTGAACCTCTATGGATCAATCCACCCTTCGACATTTTCCCACGTGTGGTGCAGAAGCTGAAGCAATCCGGCGCAAAGGCGATTTTAATTGTCCCCAACTGGCCAAGACAATCTTGGTTCAAGGACATTATGGACATTTCTATCGACATTGTCGAGCTACCTCACAAAGGAGTGAAGCTGTATTGCGAAGACAATGGCAAGCCTTTGCCACAGCGTTCGTGGAGCACGTTGGCGTGCTTAGTTGACGGGAATCTGGGAGATTATTGGCAAGATGGCAGTGAAATGGGAACAGAAGAGGTCATCTCCAATTCCTCAAGGATCGACGAATTTGAGGTGGATGAAGACGATCGAGAGCGGAATCCTGACGTATCGTCGCGGAAGGAGGGAAGGACAATCGGCGTCCCTCAAGAGAACGCCTCCATCCATTACAATTCGTCCCCATCAGACAAGAATCAAGCCAAAAATGTCAAGATTTCAAGCAAGAATGATGACAAATCTCCAAGAATCTCGCCTGATTTGACAGGAATGAAGCTGAATTCGTCCGACCATCCCTTCAAGACATTCGTGGACCCCCTTCATTGGTGGGATCCCACGGAGGAGCGAGCTCAGGTGAGCTTCATCCGCCAGCAATGCAACGAAGAAGTTTGGAATGAAGTGGCCAAGAATATGAGACCACGACCAACAATTCGCAAATTGGTGGACATAATGTCGGTGATTAAATGCGGGAATCAGGTCGACGGAGACAAGATATCTGCAAGAAGGGACGCAGTGTTCGAAGATTATCAAGATGACGTGCTGAGTGGGAAGTTGTGGAAAAACCCCCCAATTCGATGTGAAAATGGGGAAGCCAAGATTGACATAATCGAAGGCTCAAAGGTGCACAAACAACGTCCATTCTATCTCCACGGCACCAAAGCAGATTCCCTGCGAAAGATTATTGAGCGCAATCTCTATGAATTCGGTTGGTTGGAGGGCTGCATGAGTTCTGAGAGGTGTTCAGCACCATTTACTGTGCCAAAACCTCCACCTGCTGACCAATCCAGCATAGATGCTTGGCGTCTAGTGGTGGATTACAGAGCCCTGAATGCCGCCACAGTACCAGACGCGCATCCTCTTCCTTTAATCGAGAAGGAGATCGCCGCGAGAGCCAAAGGTAAGCTCTTTACTGTGTTGGATTTGCGCCATGGCTTTCATCAGATGCCCCTTCGAAAGGAGGATAGGCATTTGACAGCAATGTGCACGCCCTGTGGCACTGTCCAGTGGACTGTACTGCCGATGGGTCTGAAGAATGCGCCGTCGATGTTCCAGAAGATGATGGAGACTATTTTTTTTCAGAAGCACAAGTCTCTGGATTTACAAGAATTCTGCAGCATCTACATTGACGACCTTCTGATTGCCAAGCAGTTGGGAAAAAACTTCAATGAGTGCCTGAAGTTGCACGAAGAACAAGTCCGAAAAGTTCTCGAAGTCCTTCGACAAGAGAAGCTCGTGTGCCGACCCAAGAAGGGCAAGATGTTCCTCCAGAGTGTGGAATTTTGTGGCTCTGTCTTGGAAGATGGGACAAGAAGACCAGCCCCAGGAAAAATGGCTGCCCTGCAGCTATGGGAAAGGCCTAAAACCATCACGCAGCTTCGTGCCTTTTTAGGCTGCTGCAATTATTACCACGAGTTCCTTCCTCTCTACGCCAAGTTCTCTGGTCCATTGACAGAGTTACTCAACGTTGGCAAAATAGAAGGAAAGAAAGGATCTCAAGTCAAGCTCAAGTGGACGCCAGAATGTGAAGAAGCCTTTACTGGTCTCAAGGAAGCACTGGCAAATGTGGTTACATTAAAGACTCCGTGGTTGGAACGAAGACCTTTTTATATTCGTACAGACGCCAGTCATTACGCCATTGGTGCTACGAGCGAACAAGTCGATGACGAAGGTCATCATCATCCTCTGGCTTTCTGGTCTCGCAAGCTTACAACAAGACAGCGAAATTGGAGTCCAAGGGAACAAGAAGCCTACGCAATCCTTTGTGCCTTACGGCGTTATGAAGGTTGGATCTTGGGCCATCGCGTTGAGGTACTGACTGACCACAAGTCACTGGAGAGCTGGAGGACAGATCATCTGGATACCCCAGGTGGACCAGCTGGGAGAAGAGGCCGTTGGCATGAAACTCTCAGCAGATTTGACCTCCATGTGACTTACATTCCGGGTCGCTACAATACAGTGGCGGACGCCCTGAGTCGCTGGGCCTACCCAGCCTCAGAGGCTTACTCTGAAGTGAGTTTTCATGGGACAGCGACGGATAAAGCTGAAGTGATCGAGTTTGATAAGGAAGAACAAGCACTGATCAAGAAACATTGTCTCCAATGTTCGATTAAAAATCGGATGAAGGTGGAATTGGTCAGATGCAAGGAGATTACCAAGGCAGATCAGACTGCAGGAGTTAACTCTGACTCTGAGTCGGCGCTGCCACTCCTCAATGTGTTTCCAGTGACAAGATCCAAGGCGAAATCGACGCTCCCTCCACAACAAAAAGACAAGGAAACTTCTTTCCTCTGTGTGGATTGGACGAAGATGTACAAGGAGGACAGGTTCTTTGGGTCTGTATACCACAAGTTGAAAGGGGACAAGCCTTACAACTCTGAGGAGACGTCTGATTTCAAAATCCAAGGCGACAAGTTATTTTGGCAAGGACGGATTTGTGTTCCTGATTGTCTGATTGACCAATATGTCAAACATTGGCATCGGAATGAGACAGCCCACACACATTCTCGTGTTCTGGAGCAGGAGCTACGACACAGAGTGTACGCACGGAACCTCAAGAGTGCCTGTGAACGAGTTGCCAAAGGATGCAAGCAATGTCAGGCGACCATCCCCAAGAATCAAAAGGCAGAAGGATTACTGAAGGGATTACCAATTCCTGAGAGGCTGTTCGACAAGGTGACGGCGGATGTCTTCGAGTTGGGACAAATCCAAGAGGAATGTCTCTACACGAGGAAGCCTATCGATGGGGTTTTTGTTAATTCAAGACCGCCACAGTGGCTACATCCAGGTCCTCCCTTGCAACACGAAGCATCTCACCTCTGAAATGGCTGCCAAGTGGACTGCAAGTCAGTGGATGAGTAACTGGGATGTGCCCAGTGAAATTCTGACGGACAGTGGGAAGGAGTTCATTGGGACTTGGTGGGAGAACATGTGTGCTCTATTGGGAGTTCATCATCTTCGTGCCCGAGTCTACGACCATCGAGCCCTCCCTGCTGAACGCGCTGGAAGAATTCTTATCAGCATTCTGAGAACGTTCCTGGCGACTGAAAAAGACTACAATTGGTTGGAGACAATTTACTGTGTCTTGAGGAGATACCATCGTACCAAGAATTACACTGGATTAAGTCCGAATGAGCTTGTTTTCCGTCGTGAGAAGATGGGTCCAGGACCAGTGATGTATCATCCAAGGCAGTGTTACGACGCATCGCAATGGTTTGAGAGGATCAAGGATTTAGAGTCCAAGTGGATCCAAGCGAAAGTGGAGAGTCAAGCAGATTGGTTGAATTTCAAAAAATAAGTCAAGAACGCAAGGAAAACCCTTCGAGAAAGGCCAGCAAGTTTGGCTTCGTAAGTCAGACGAGACCCTGAAGGACGACAACAAATTGTTGCCTTTGTGGGATGGCCCATTCCAAGTCAGTGGTCAACTAAGTGAGACTACATTCAACATTGAAATTGAGCCAGGCAGGCATCCAGAATTACATCGTGACCGTTTGAAGGCCGAGGTACCCTGCCCCAAAGGAAGCTTCAAGCCTCTCTATTGGACTTCGAAGTACCTGAGCGACAGGAAGATGGTCACCAGCAGTTTCGAGTTGGAGAAGATCCTTGAATACAAGAAGAATGCTCGAAACAAGTGGTACTTTCTGTGCAGACGGAAAGGATTCGGTCCAGAAGAAGACAAATGGGAGCCAGCTTCAAGTTTTATCCATGGGTATACGGACACTTTCATCAAGTTCCTGAAGAAACACCCTGAGATTGACCGTGAGCTCTCGCTGATCAAGGATTGTGTCACCAAGGAGGACTTACAAGCTCAAGAAGAAGCTCCGATCATGGCAGAATCCATTCGAGACAAGATCTGATCGCCGAAACTCACCAAAGGGTTTACGGTTTACATATACCCTTGGCATGGGGACAAAACAGTCCTGACGCATCGTCTATGTGGTTCGATGAACAGATGATGGGACATTCTGGGGTCATCCTGGTCATTCCATCCATCATTCCCATCATGGTCATCATGTGAATCATGTGCTTCATTGTAGATGATTCCAATCCGAAGATCCGAAAGGCCATTATCCTCAACCACGACAACACTCTCGTGTTTAGCTGTCGACTGGACCCCTCTACTCGCCTTGGGAAGGACTCGTTCCAGTTCGTGCTCATTACAGAGATTCTGGCACATGACTGAGTCTGATCCATTTCACGTGTTTGACGGATCTGCTCAGAATGTCATTTCAATCAGCTCTTACATTGAGACTGTTGGTTTGTTCTTCAATCGACCACTGTCAAAGGGCTTATATAGACCAAGTGACAACGATGGTGTTCTTACTTGTGTGGACTCGCTGTTCATCTGTGGATTGTGTTGGAATCCCCCTCAGAATCAGCTCAATTTTGGCAAATTCCTGGTACCAAGCATTGGATGCTTATACATTCTGGTACTATAATGAGTCAATTACCACTTCTGGCTCATACTGGATTAAACATGAAGCCCTGGAGACGATACTGACAGTGTGATGTACACTCACTGGGTTTTCTTGGCTGTCATTACTCTTGGATGATTGGATTTCCATCATGGGATTCATCATCATCATGAGGATTTGACCTGGATTGGCTATGAATGAGAACTGGATTTCCGTTCAACACAACACACAGAGTCTATCGACAAGGAATTGGACCTGTATTGGCTTGTTGCAGATTTCGCCACCCTCAATCCGTGTGCAATTCACTGATTTTGGTCTCAATTCAGGCACATTTTGTACCATAATCTGGCATCTGGTCTCATGACTGCAAATGACACCAGCCAGTTTCACATATCTTGGACTCCATGAAGGGATACCCTATTTTTTTGACGCTCGACGACATGGCGACGCTGGTTTTCTGTTTTCTGGCAGTGGGATGTCAGATCCTGATTTCATCATGAATCATGGATCATGGATCATCATGTACATTCTTCACTCAGACTTTCAATTTTCGAATTTTCGAGCTTGAACAGAGCTTTCTCTGTGTGCCCTAAGGTACCTATGCGTTTCATTCAAGTCAATGGCCATCGCGAATCACAGATCTCAGCACAATTTTGCTCAATTCAGCTCAATTTCACACATTTTGTCATGGATTAGTCGGTTTTTGGTCACCTTCGCCGTTTTGTTCACTTCACTTGACCCAGCCTGACATAGTGGCGTATGTCTTCAGAGGGGGAGTGTAACGGCAGCAGTGACAGCACTCAGATTATACATCAATGTGATCAGAATTCCAATGATTCTCAGATGTACATTAGTGCAGTAAATTTTCCGCTTGTTTTAATGTTTTCCGTTCGCCGCCAGATGTCGCCTGTGAGCGCGCGTCGAGTCGCATTTGTCTTTCGTGATTTCCCAATCGGATTTATTTAAATTGTTTCGAATGATTTCACGTTGTGTCATTATGTGCGATGAATGCGCATTGAGATTCTATGTCTGCTGCATTTTTGTAGACCGGGTTTTCTGACTATTCATATTCCACCATGGAGTTCACTGGACTTACAAGTGCTTCGCATATGTCGCTCCCAGAGGCTGGATATGGGTCTGAAGAGGGTCATGTGGGTTCGGAGATATCAGGGGCAGTGTCGGGCGTTACGACCCCTGGGGCATCAAGGCTACAGGCTTCGCAATCACAAGAAAGATCAACCACTATGCAGCGGTTACAGCGGTACCCAGAACCTATGGCCCATGGTCCGGAGGCCTGTGAGCCGTCACACCCGTTATGGCCCATGGCCCGGTGGCCTGTGAGCCGTCACACCCGTGCGGAAGCCGTTGACACCGACTGTCAGCGGGATATCCCTGTTCTCTAACCCGCGAAATCTGGAATCCGATTTCTAACCATTAAGTCGATGTGGAATTACCATAATTTTACTGTCTTGGTCAATTTGCGCTTAGAAATCGGTGAAATACCCGATTTCTACCGCGATTTCTAATTGTCGTGAAATCGCCGCCTGACGTCGCCCGTTCCTTGCACTGCATTAGATGATTCTGTAAAACGATCTTTCTTGAAGTTGAGACTGGAACACTCTTCGAGTGATCTGCAATTTTTTCCTTGATAAGACGCATCGCGTCCCAGATTTTTCCCAGAAAATCTGGGCGGCCGAAGGCGCTTTGAACCCCCAAGCGAAATAACAAGGGTTACGAGCGTTCAAGCGCCCAAGGACGAATTAACGTGCCTCATAGGCACTGTGTATGAGGTTTTGCCCGCCATAGTCATAGGATGAGGCCAAAGGATCCCAACTCCATAGGCCCAAAGGGTTATTTATTTTGAGTGTTTTCCAAGAAATGGGCAATCTCACGTACTTGGCGTCCAAGTACTTGTAGAAGTATGTTGAGTTGGCGTTTTCTCCCTCTTTGCTTGCCTCTACATCCGGGGCATATCACTTGTCTTCCCCGGATAGTGCATATATGATCTCCATGTATATATTGGCAATATATTTTGCGTGCATGCTAAAATTCGGCTTTCCGAAAGGAGGTCGATTTTCGACCAAAGCCTTTGCATGCGTGTTAAGGGACCAAAGTTACTTTAGAATATAGGCACACTTTGATTCTAGGCCACTAGGTTCGGTGTAGAAGGCGAGTGTAGGGTTGTATGCCATATTTCATTTCATATCACGTGCCCATTTGGCGGATGCACCATTCCAAGACTAACCCGCCAATGGACCCCATATCGCACGAAGCCCTTCATTGTACTCCCAACCAACACTCGCAAGCCTAACCTTCGTGAAGGGACGCTTGTGGAGCGCTCCCGAAGCGATGCGTTGCGAGCAAGGTGTGTTTTTTGCAATATTCCATATTTGCATGTGCCCACTTGGGAGGCAGCGCGCGCGGCCTTCCAAAGCGCCCCAAGTGGAGCACATATGTGGAACCGAAGGTCATTGGTGTTGAGTCATTGCGTTTAGAAGGATTTGTCGATTACTCAATCCAAGCCGAAGATATTATAATATATTTGTGCATTTTTCAAGGCACTTTTGCGTGTTTTTTCGCTAACTTTGCTGTTTTTTGCCCGTCATGATGTCAAATGGCAACCGTGTCTCTCAAAGTTGCGCTCAATTGACATCATGACCCAAGTATGTTTTGAGGGTACATACTTCGATGCCCAACATATCTTGGCCCCGGCGAATAACTCCCCTTGGGCTTGGCATACTGTGGCCGCCATGTTGGCGATTTGGGACGATCCCAAATCATGGGCTCACTTGGCGACCCTGCCATTCCCAAAACCGGATGGGGTTTGGGCGACGCCCAAAAGATATGTTGGACGCATATGACTTGATACCAATCCTATGGCACACTCCGGTCCAAGTCGGGCATGTGCCTCAATTCCCAACCATGAGTGTGCGCATTTTCGGCCATTTTGAGCAATTTTCCACATTTTCTGCCCGCCGTGCACCATGTTCAGCCCCCTCGTGCACGCCGGACGCATGGACCAATGGACCATATATGACATGGGTGTTATGGATATTGGTCACTATGGTTAGCACACCACGTGGGCGAAGCGGAGCAACCTTCGTCGAGGTGCTAGCCCAAAGTGAGTGTTGACGATTTTGCCATTTTGGCAATTGTGGACCCAATTTGGATTGTCACCACGCCGAGTGGCATGGAGATCTTTGAGGGCCAAGTGCATGGGAGTCTCTGTTGGACTCCCGGTGGATCGCATATGGAATGGCGGATCCGATCTCCAAGCCGGTGTGGAGATATACCATTGGGGTCACCCCGGATTTTGGCTCATTTTGAGCAACCAAAATGACCCCCTTTTGGGACCCCAATTTCGGTGCCCCCGGGGTGGTCAATTGGCGGCCCCATATCTCTATGCCCACAGGAAGCCCGGACTTAAATCCAAGTTGTGCACTCAGATACAGGTCCTAGGTCCCGCCTCCTATCCTGTGAGTCATTGGCCTTGCCCTGGCCGGGCGAGCCACGCGTGGAAATGACGCCAATTTTGGTGATTTTGGCATCATGACCCCAGTTGATGAACCCGTGGTGCCCTGATGCCGGGACCTCAGAGGGAACCAGGCTGGGTGAGGGCTTCAGAAAGTTCGTAATTGAAGAGCATATGGTCTGTTGCCTCGTCCCTACCTCTGGCGGGTCCAGACGAGGGGTCAACTTTGGAGTTTTCGGAGCTAATATCAGTTTGGGCTGAAACAGCCCATTTTCAGCTACCAACTCCTAGGGGATATCGGCGGGGCTTTATCTCTGGCTCAGAGTCGAGTTGAGACCTGCTGTTGAGGGAGCATAGGGAGCCACTGTCAGTTGGCCTTGGAGCTGCTTGGTTCCCAGGAAGTCACCCATGGCTGGGCGGGACACCCTCCCCCATTGGCAGGGTTTCAGGGTCCGGACTGAGCAGGGCATGGGTTGTGTTTGAGCCCCCGCCCCTGCCAGCCACTGAGAGGGTCGGACCTGGGATTGGGACATGAGTTGGGACTGAGTGTCTATTGTCCTGTGATGCCCCTACCCCAGTCCAGCCTTTACCCCATGTGTACATATCCTGATGTGTGCTGTACATACTTTCGTTCCCTTGTTTCAGAGTGGCAAGGATCCTGAAACGCTTTGTCACATGACACGAGCGTAACGATGCCCCTGTGAGCGCAGTGCTTTGCCTGCCTGCTTGCTTGTGCGTGTCCACCGCAGCGTCCCGTGGCCAGGCCCCCCACGGGAACGCGTCAAAGGCATTTCACCGCCGCGGGGTTACCCATCCCTCGCGTGCCACTCGGGGCCACCTGAACCCCGAGTACCACGGGCTTCGCAGCGCCGCCCGGCAACAGCGCCGAGTCCGTGAAGGAGGTGTAGTGACCGGAACTCCGACATCAGCGAGTTCCTTCGGCCGACCAGCAAGGCCGCACTCCCAGCTACAGCAACCGCCTCAACAACCACCCCCAGGACCAGTCCATCGAGGGGAACGATGGTGAATTGGCAGGAGGCGGGCAAGACGTGGCCGCGGCCCCACCCCCATGCGGTGCGCCTACTGCGTGGGTTGGTGTGGGACCAGCACTACCGCCAAAGCCATCCCCAGTGCGAAGGCGGCATGCCTGGGAGCTTCGAGCTCCGCGAGGATATGGGCGCCGACCGCCTGCAGGCAGTGGAAGACTGGCTGCAGGTGGAAGGGTATGCCTACCGCTTGCGCACGAAGCGCTGGAGGGTCTGGACCCGGCCAGACAGGCCCGGCGAAGGGCTGCGCCCCCACGGGATTGAGGAGGACGAGAACCCCAACGAATACCCGTCGGGCGCCACGATCAACGTCTCCATGTGGGACATGATCGAGAAGGAGTTCCCGGAGCTGGGGAACGAGCGCACGCTGCAGGGCAGCAGCAGCAGCGCGTATCCTGGGAAGGAGAAGCGCTCCGCCGGGGACAGGAAGCGGGACAGGAAGTGGCGGGAGTACGAGGAATCCCTGGCCGCCAAAGCCGCCCAAGCCCCCAAGGGCGGAACCCCAGCCCCCAGGCCCCCAACGGGCCAGTGGCGGTCACCACCCCGGCCACACCACCCTTGGCGACTTCCTCGAAGTCACCAAGCAGGCCAAGTCCAAGCCCGGTCAGCTGCACCTGAGGAAGTCAGGCCCCAGCAGCGACGTGAAGTCGGCCCACCGCGGGAGGATGCCGGCCCACCAGGTCAGCTCCAGCAGCAGCATCGCTCCCGACCAAAGGGACGTGGCGCGCGCCTGCGAGCGCGCCTGTGGGGTGCCCTGCAACTTTCGGGTTGCCCAGCAACGGGCCTAGCAGCAGAACGCTGCCGTGGAGGGCGCCGTTGGCATCGCCCAGGAGGAGGCCACAGATTGGGGCAGAGGCATTGCCTTCCACGCCTCGACCGTCGCGGCCATCGCGGCCGGTCTCACGGCTGCAGCCGCCCATGACGCAGCGACTGCCCGGGTCAGGGGTGAGGTGGCGGCAGCCGCCCTGGAAACCCGCCTGGCCCAGGAGGCCATTGTCCGTAAGGAGGCCGAGGTGAAGGCGCTGGAAGAGGCGCTTACCCAAGAGAGGGCAAAGAAGGAGGCAGAAGAAAGGGCCCACGCCGAGGCAACGGACAAGGCCCAGGCGGACGCCGCCTGGAAGGACGCCATCGAGGCCCCGCGACGGAAGGTCGCTGAGGAGAGGGCCAAGACGGAGGCGGGGCTGGCGGCGTTGGAAGCGGGGAAGGCTCGGCTGCAGCAGGCCCGGGAAGCCCAGGCTGCTCGTGCCCGGGAGGAGGCCGAAGGGTGAGCTGCCGCAGCCACGGCCGCCGCAATGGAGGAGGCGGAGGCCAAGCTCCGCCGCGAGACTCCCCTGGGAGGATCCCGAGTGGAGACCCTTCGAAAGCTCTTCGAAGGGGACGCCTCCTCCAGGATGACGCTGGATCTGGGGGAGGTCGACACGGGCGGCAGCGGGAGCAGTGGCCCCACCGCCTACCGACGCAGGAAGGGTAAGGGGAAGACCCCCGAGAGGTCACGGAGGCCAGCGGGTGGACACCCCCACGACTCCAACCCCTTCTTCACCGCCAGCGACGGGGATGGACGAGGCCGCCGACATCGCCGAGGAGTGGCTGGCGGAGGAGGCGGAGACGTCTCCATGGAGCCGGAGGGTGAGGGTGAGGATCTCCCTCCTCCCTACCGGAGCTCGGAGTCTTCCGCGTGCGAGACCGAGGCGCCCAGGTGGGGCGACATGGACGAGGATGATGACATGGACTTCGACTACACGAAGAAGCCCCCATCCTCGGACCCACCAAGGCGACCCGGCAGAGACCCACCGGGACCCCCTGGCGGAGGCCCGTCAGGACGCCCTGGAGGACGCCCACCAAGTGGACCCCCCGGAGGCGGACCTCCGGGAGGGGAAGGACCCCCTGGACCGGGCGGACCCGGTGGAGGCCCTCTTGGAGGACCCCCCGGGGACCCCGACGACCCACCAGGGAACGGTGACCCGGATGCCACCTGGCTGTGGATTGTCCACCTCCGCAGGAGGGTACAGTCCCTCGAGCGCGAGGTAGACACGGGCAAGGGCGAGATGATCCGCATCACCAGGGTCGCCGCGGGCGCATAGAAGGAGCTGGACATCGCCAAGACGGAGATGGTCAAGATCGCCAAGGTCGCCACCGCCGCCCAGAGGGAGCTGGACATCGCCAGGGGCGAGACCAGGCTGCTGAACAAGGTCATCAACGGCCTGCAGCAGAGGTTGGACGAGCTGGAAGGCCGTGGGAGCGTCGGCAGCGACCACCCACCCCTGGAGTCTGGCTCGTCGGACGACGGCTGGGGATCTGGACCAGGTCCAGGCGGAGCCCACGCCCCCGGCGGAGCCCCCAGGAGTTGCCCCAGAGCCAGTGCCCCCTCTTTCAGCGCCCCCTCTCACCACAGCGTGGGCCGCCGTAACGAGCGCGTGCCGCCCGGCAGTGGCAGTGAGGAGTGGCGTGATGAGTGGCTCAGGGCGGAGTACGGAAACCCCTGTGCTCCACCGCGGACACCGGTACGCCCCCGACGCCCGGCACGAGCCCAGGAGCCAATTCCAATGGCTGGCGGGCGTTATGTTGGACTCAGGGATGAGGTCCCAGGAGGGGACGTGGAGTGGGATGTCGGCGGAGGCGAGGAAGACCTGGAGGAGTTCGGCATTACCCCGCCGCGTGGTGTACGACCAGAGGCCGCTGAAAGCAGCCGCCGGTGCCGTGATGAGGAGGCATACATGGAGGGAGTACGGCGTGAACATCTAGGTTCAGCGTACATGGAGGAACCACGGCGTAGCCACACGGATACCGTCGAGGAGATGGAAGTGGCGGCCGTGGGAATCCGTGGGGGACGCCGATGGGAACCTCGGTCGACCTCGCGGCCGGCGTTCATGGTCTCTACGGCCTCGGATGCCGCCGTGTGGGAAGACCTGAAGGACATCAAGCCCCCCACGTACGACGGCAACCCCCTCAACCTCGACCGCTTCTTGGAGAAGCTGGATGATTGGGGGATGACCGTCACTGAAGACATGGATCCCGCAGATGCGGAGAGATATGCCTTCAAACGGTTCAGGTACCGCCTGCCGGAGGTGCTCCAAGAGCTATACTTCATGGCGACCAAAGAGGGGAAGATCAAGACCCTCAAGGAAGCCAGGAAGTGGCTCAACGAGCAGGAGCGGGTGGACGCTCCGCAGGTGGCTGCTAAGCGGTGGAAGGCCATCAAGCTTCAGCATGATGGTCGGGAGATCCGCCTCCGGGATTGGCGTGACTTCCGGGGGCAATACACCGTCTTCCGCCGCAACGTGGAGGACTTGAATGAGGGTGACGAGCAGGCTCGCCTGGTCTCCATGCTGCCGGAAGCATGGATCAAGAGAGTCACCAAGGAGGAAGCCAAGAGGGCCAAGTCCAACCACACGGTCAAGATTATGCTCCCCAAGGAGTATCATACGAACGTGGTGGGTTGGACAAGGAAGAACGTGGCCCGGGATGTCAAACGGCACTCCCTGCGGAACGCCCTCCTCATCACCGTCACGGGCGATCGCGAGAAGACCGCGATGTGGCGCCTTGACGAGTGTGACGTGAGTGGCCAGACCATCCGTCTGCAGGCCATCCCGGCGCGGATGAGCTGCAACGAGATCCTGGAATGGGTTGGAGAGGAGGTACTCAAGGAGTACCGGAACCTCCACCACACCCGCAGGTTGAGGCCCGGCACCGTGACGTCAACTACGTTGGCGAGGGGCCTGGTGGTGAAGCTGCCATGGACCCAGCGGGAGCCGATGGCGATGTGGCTCTCCACGACGATGACGACGACAATGAGCCCGCCGAGATGGCCGTTTGTGCCTTCGTGGCCAGTAACCTGAACGCGGCGAGCAACCGGGGAAGCTGGAAGCCCCTGCAGAAGGGTTGGAAGAAGAAGGAGAGGAAGGACCCCCGCCGCATTGGCAACCCTGCGCTGTCCTTTTGGGAGTTCATACGAGCTCACCCTTCAGGGCTGTTTCGTGTGTTATGGGAGGAACAAAGGGTTCAACCATGACCACCGGACATGCCCCATCCACAAGGCCGACACGGAGGCCTACAAGAAGTTGCACGGGTCGAAGAAGCATGCACCCGCGGGTATCCGGGAGACGGAAGTGAAGGTCGACAAGGACGAGCTCTCCAAGCTGATGTCGGTGGGGACCTAGTTGGCCAAGGAGATCCAGGAGATCAAGAGGAACTGGGTCCCCAGGTCGGACAACAAGAACAAGGAGAACAAAGAGAACGACAAGAACAAGGACAGAGACAAGAAGGGTAGGAAAGGGGGAAAGAAGAAGGTTGTCAACGAGGTTGATGCGGAGGAGAGTACCCCTACTACCACAACCGACGCCCCTTAGCGGAGCCGCTGCAGCCAAGGGCCCCAGCTAGGGCGGTCGCAGGATGGTGTCGTGGGAAGCGCCACACCATCCCAGTCGGGAGACGATAAGCACAAAGGGACTGCCGCGGGCGGAAGGCCCGGTCCGGCACCCAAAGCGAAAGACAGTCGCGGTGGCAGGGTGAGGGCAAGTGAAGGCACGAACCCTTGCACCCGTCCGTCCTTCGCGACCAAGAATGTATTTAATGTGCTTCAAGATCTATCCGAGAGTATCGGAGGATCACCCGGACTGCAGCTGGATGCTGCAGATGGGGAGCCTGAGCCCATTGTCCACGACGTGCACCAGTCGCTTGTTGAGCTTCTGGAAAGGCCGGAGATCCTGAGCTTGCACGCCGTGCGCCGCGTTGGGCGTGAGCGGCAGTTGCACCTTAAGGTCCGTGCCTTATGCGGGGAAGTGGAGAAGGTCTTCGACGTGTTGGTCGACACGGGAGCTGAGGTCAGCTTGGTCAAGGCTGGCCTACTTTGGCCAGAGTGTTTGACCGACAGTCGGAAACCTGTCAGGCTGAAGGTGGCGAACGGCCAGTACATGGTGGGAGGCACGAAGGAAGCGGCCATTGGGCTGCAGTTCGTGAACCACCGTGAGCTGAGCCGCCCGGACCTCGGCAAGGAAATCCTCCTGCAAGGTCGCTTCTACGAGGCCGAGATGGACTGGGACATGATCGTTGGGTACGACTTCATGATGGAGACGGACTCCGGCGTTCTCCCGGCCCAGGCCTCCATGACCCTGTACCAGGATGACCAGCTCTCGTGGCTTTCGTCACCTGAGCACCATGTGGAATGCCAATAAATCCACCCGGAACGCAATCAGCTCGAAGTAGCCGCGCTGGGCACTGAGCCAACTGGGCCAGCAAACCAGGAGTACGGCGTAATGCCGCAAGTGGCGAGCCGAGTGGTCGCGGACCTGGGAGCTTCGAATCTGGCCCTGGATGTGTTCTCTTCAGGAACCTCCGCCCATCTTCGGGTTTGTGAGAAGTACTGGAGCGCCCAGGACTCCGCGTGGAAGAAGCACTGGGGTCTGCATCAGGGTTTGATGTGGATCCATTGGCCCCGATGGGACATTCCAAGGGCGGTAGCGAAGATTCGCAAGACCGCTCCAAGGCAGTGCTTGTTGTTCCTATGGGATGCACCGAGGAGGAAAGCACCCGAGATTGGGTGGTCTCATTGACCAACAAGACCTTAAACAAGGTCGTCCTACCGGCTGGAGAGAGTGTCCATCAGGACGCTAAGGGACAGCCCATGCCACCCCAGAGATGGCCAACGGAATTCCACTATGTGGATGGGGACCTTGAACAGGCCGACACTACGGACTTCGTGTGTGTCAACCGCATCATAGCGGAGCCATGGCGGCAATGCTTTGCGGTTTCCCCTGTTAACATCGGAGAATCGGAGGACCCCCTCACTGAAGAGGAGTTGGATCTGGTTCAGGGGTATATGGATCAGCCCTTTCACGACTGGGGAAGGCAGCATGAGGGCAAGGGCCAGGACAAAGCCTGGTGGGAAGTGGACTCGATCGTCTCTGGCTCCTATGATGGGAATACTTTCGTAAAGAAGGTGCTGGACCACATGTCCAGCCAGGACGAGCCGATCAGAGGCAACCCACCCACCTACGGCGACCAGTTCCCAGGCAAGACCAGAGATTGCCCTTTGGGCCACCTGGGAAGACCACCTGAGCCGAAACCGAGTGGGGTCGCTACCCCTCAAGTAAGCTCAGTGGTCCAGGTGCCCGGAAAAGCCAAGGCGGAGTCCGATGATTGCCCCAAGATCCAGGCATTGAGGGCCAGGCTGAAGCAGAAGTATGGCAATACCTTCTTCAGCGGAAAACCTGTGTTTCCCCCACCGGTGCGTGGACCGTATGGCCAGGCCAAGATACAACTCAAGCAGGACCCCCGTGTGTATCGACACCGGGAGTTTGCCCTGAGAGGCGAGAGGAAGGAGGCCATGGAGAAGATCCTCCGTGATTTCATCGAGAGAGGCTGGCTTGAGCCATGCCACTCCGAGTGAACCTCCCCGTGCTTCGTCGTTCCCAAGAAGGTGGCCGGAGAGTGGCGGCTCGTGGTCGACTACCGCGGCCTAAACGCCCAAGCGCAGCATGACAGCTATACGCTGCCCCTCATTGAGGACATGCTGCAAAAACACCACCGGCGGAGGATCTTCACGGTGATTGACCTGAAACATGGTTATCATCAGATGCCTCTCGCCGAGGAGTCCCGTGCCTGCACAGGCATGAGCACCCCACTTGGACCTCTCCAGTGGAAGGTGATGCCCATGGGTGTTACCAACGGCAATGCGGCCTTTTAGCGGATGCTGGAGAACCTGCTTGAGCCGGTGCGTGACTGTGCGGACCCCTTCGTGCACGACGTGATCATCGCGTCCGGGGACCCCAGTATGAGCTATGAGGAGCTCCTGGAGGCACATGAGAGGGACGTCAGCCGAGTGCTGGACCTTCTGGTTCAGCACAAACTCACGGGCAGCAGTGACAAGGCCACCATTGCGGTAAGCGAGGTCGTCTTCGCCGGCCACGTAGTTGGGAACGGGCAGCGGAAGCCCATACCTGGCAAGGTGGCTGCGATCGAGCACTGGAAAAAGCCCAAAATGGTCTCTGAGCTACGGGCGTACTTGGGGTTCTGCGACTACTACTCGGGGTATATCAAGATGTATGCCGAGTATGCAGCCCCCATGACGACCATGCTCAAGGGCAACCGAGAGGAGACCAAGAAGGGGTCCAAGAGGGCTCTGGTCTGGAATGCTGAGTCCAACCGTGCCTTTGAGGGGATGAAGCTGGCGCTGCTATCCGCAGTGGGTCTGCACCTCGTGGATCCTGACCGAGGGTTCGTCCTGCGCACCGACGCTTCCGACTACGCCGTTGGCGCTGTGTTGGAACAAGTGCTTGACGATGGGAGGCACGTGCCAGTGGCCTTCTGGAGCCGAGTCCTGGCGGAAGGCCAGATACGGACGTGGACGCCCCGAGAAAAGGAGGCGTATGCCATCGTCATGGCTCTCAGGAAATGGGCTGGGTACATAGCCCTCCATCCCGTCACCATCTGCACCGACCATCAGAGTCTGCAGTCGTGGCACAAGGAGCACGTGGACACCCCCTCTGGTCCCGCCTCCCGACGGGCAAGATGGCATGAGACCTTGGCCAAGTTCGACCTCACGGTTGTGTATGTTCCTGGCAAGGACAACACCGTGGCGGACTGTCTCAGTAGGTGGGCCTATCCCGCCAGCAAGGGCATGACGGATGTCTCTGCCCATGGCGATGAGGCTGAGACCGCTGAGGCCAAGAGGATCATAAAAATGGAGCGCCTGATGGAGGAGGAGGGTGTTAAATGCTTCGTCGTCATGGCTGCGGATGCCCCCCTCGGAACGAGGATGGGCAGAGCGGTGGGTGTACTCGCCCCTGATGAAGCTGAGTCCAACAAGCACCTGTTCCCTGAATCTTGCCTCCAGGACGACTGGACCGACGACTACGCTGAGTCCGAGGCCTTTGAGGCCGAATATAGGGCTGTGACCGACCCTGATGACGGGCAGAAGTGGCCAAAGGGGCTGACTGAGGAAGATGGCAAGCTCTACCGGAATGGTAAGCTGCTGGTCCCAGAGTCCCGAGTGCTCGAGCTATGTGAGGCTTGGCACACCACATGATGCATCCAGGGGTCAAGAAGCAAGCCCTGGACATGCAGTGCCGGTTGGAGATCGACCAGATCAGTCTCTACACCGCCATCAAGAAGGTCAGGAAGGGTTCCTCGGTCTGTCAGGCCTGCAATCCCGATAACCGGAACGTCAAGGGGGAAGCCCAATGGACTCCGGTGCCTGACCAGCCCATGGAGAGCGTGGCCATGGACGTCTTCTCCATGCCCGAAGTGCACATTGGCAAGGAGACCTTTGACTGTGTGGTCCTTTGTGTGGATCCCCACAGCGGCTACGTAGTAGCCGTTCCGGCACGCAAAAAGGGGTTGCTTGCCAAGGAAGTGGCTGTCATGATGATTCGTCATTGGCTGACCGTCTTTGACATCCCCCGCACCATTTGCAGTGACCGAGGGCCCCAGTTTACTGGTGGCTGGTTCAAGGCCATGTGTTCCCTCATGGCAATACGTCATGCCAAGAGCGTCGCCTATCTCAGCCGGTCCAATGGCCGGGCTGAAGTGGCTGGAAGGCAGCTGTTCGAGAAGCTGCGCAAGATTCACATCACCAATCCACGTCGGAACTGGTTTGAGGAGATGTGGCCCGCTCTGAAGGCCCATCATGACACCCCCACTCCGGGTGGTTTGTCCCCTCACCAGATTCTTTTCGGCAGGGACCGCCTTAGTTGGGGACTTCCCTTGTCTGGTGATGGTATGGCCATGGACGCCAAGGAATTCTTCGCGCGGCAAGAGGCCACGGCGCGGGACATGCGCCAGCAGCTCGAGAAGGAGCATGCTGAGCAGCAGAAGTCCGCCCCGAGCTCGACAGCGCCAAAGTTCAGGGTGGGAGACCCAGTGTGGGTGATCAGACCCCGCCCTATGGGCACCCACCGCACCAAAACCTGGTTCACACCCGGAGAGGTGGTCCGCAGTATTGGTGAGGACACCTACCGCATCAAGGTGGGTCACGGACAGTTCCGGGAGCGCCACGAGAGTCAACTCCGTGTGCGGGAACCCGACCTCCGTGGCCAACATGTGTCCCTGGACTATGCCGAACATGAGGCTGATTCGGACGACGACTGTGCTGAGCAGGACGACTATACCGTCGAGAAGATCCTGGCCCAGCGTCCGAACGCCTCGGCACCCGAAGGCCTGCAGTTCAAAGTTCGTTGGCGAGGCTATGGGCCGTCCCACGACACCTGGGAACCCATCTCCTCGTTCGTGCCGCGGATTAACACCCCCTTCATGGACTACATCCGCAAGCACAGGACCAAGATCCACGTCTCGGACTTGGCAGCACTCAACGGGCGATTGCAGCCAGGGGCGCCGGATCACCGCCCTGAGCTCTCCGCTGATGCATTTTGAGCGCTTGTTAGGTCGACGGATCGTCCCTCACTTGGTTGCTCTCTTCCATCTTCCGGTGACCTGCCATCAGAGTGGCCATATACCCCCCCCTGCTGAATCCAGGGGAGGATGGCCCCTCTCTTCCACTTCTATTCGTCACTCCCCGCCTGCTGAATCCTTGGGAAACCAGGCAGGGCAACTGACCTTGACATTTCCTGGGCTCTTAGGGCCTTGAAGCCCATACGACGTTGCGCAACGGATGCCGCTGTCATCGGCATTGCGATTTTCGGGTGTGTGGTCTGGTCCCCTGGCACTTGCGGGATCCAGACCAGTCTACGTGTGTCTGCGGACTATATATGGCCTGGACTCAGGCGTTTTCCTGTCCACCCTCCTGCATATGCCTTATCCTAACCCGGGCGTGGTTTGGCGCTCTGTCCGGAGTGTGTTTACACGCCTATTACCCCGCTTATTGCTTGTTTTTCTGTTCCCCAGGATATGTGCATCTGTATGTTAAGTGTTGTCAGTCCATCACCGAGATATGGACTGTTTTTTCCCCCCGAAGAGACAGGAATCGGAATACGAAGGCGCCCTGAGTTGCCACGTACATGCTCTTACATAAGGTCCAGCCTGGACCAGTACCTAAGTACAGATTCTTCTGTTTGAGTGCCCGTGATACCGTGTGCCCTAGTGGCTGTGATGTGTTGAGATCCTGATGGCGCCAGGCGGGAAGCCCAGTTGCCTGAATACACTCCCAGCGGTCCGCCACTGTCAGTCCCAGTGTGAGCCTGCCGACTCGCAGACGCACTTCCAGTCGGGTGGCGACCTCCGGTGTCCTGACCTCGGTCAGTCTGCCTGGGAAACTGGTGGTTTGAGGAGTCGACGCCTCCGCCCAGACTGCATGGGGACTCCCTCATGCATGGCCTTCGTGGTAATGGGGCGAGGTAAAAGACGGCCTTGATGCCCGATCCCTTATGAAGGAGCTCGTTCGGCTTTACCAGTCTCTACTCGCGTCGTGGATATGGACACGGTGCGCCCAAGGAAGGACCCGTGGGGACTCTCCCCCAGACTGCGGCCTTGGGAAGCCTGGGGTAGCCTGATGGATCTTTGTGGTCGCTTTCGACCTGTGGGACCACCTCGGTCGTCGTGTGACGCCTATGTTGGCCGTGTATGCCAGTGCCACTGTGGTAGTGACCGTCGCAGCCGGCACCCGGTGCGCCTGGTATGATTAACAGGTCTTTTGGATGCCGACAATCGCCGCCAGGACCCGGGACTTGATACTTGATACTATACTTGCAGTTACTAACAGCTACAGCACCGTGCCTGTCTTACTGTGGGATTGTACTGGGCAGCCTAACCCGCAAATCGACTTGAAGTGAGGATATGACAACCCCCCCCTTCAAGGGATGGTCCTGGGTACCCGCTGCCATGCTTGGGTGTTATCGAGCCCCCCCCGGGGGTTTGCTCTAAGGAGGGGGGTGAAGCGGTACCCAGAACCTATGGCCCATGGCCCGGAAGCCTGAGAGCCGTCACACCCGTTATGGCCCATGGCCCGGAGGCCTGTGAGCCGTCACACCCGTGCGGAAGCCGTTGACACCGACTGTCAGCGGGATATCCCTGTTCTCTAACCCGCGAAATCTGGAATCCGATTTCTAACCATTAAGTCGATGTGGAATTACCATAATTTTACTGTCTTGGTCGATTTGCGCTTAGAAATCGGTGAAATACCCGATTTCTACCGCGATTTCTAATTGTCGTGAAATCGCCGCCTGACGTCGCCCGTTCCGTGCACTGCATTAGATGATTCTGTAAAACGATCTTTCTTGAAGTTAAGACTGAAACACTCTTCGAGTGATCTGCAATTTTTTCCTTGATAAGACGCATCGCGTCCCAGATTTTTCCAAGAAAATCTGGGCGGCCGAAGGGGCTTTGAACCCCCAAGTGAAATAACAAGGGTTACGAGCGTTCAAGCGCCCAAGGACGAATTAACGTGCCTGATAGGCACTGTGTATGAGGTTTTGCTCCCCATAGTCATAGGATAAGGCCAAAGGATCCCAACTCCATAGGGCCAAAGGGTTATTTATTTTGAGTGTTTTCCAAGAAATGGGCAATCTCACGTACTTGGCGTCCAACTACTTGTAGAAGTATGTTGAGTTGGCGTTTTCTCCCTCTTTGCTTGCCTCTACATCCGGGGCATATCACTTGTCTTCCCCGGATAGTGCATATATGATCTCCATATATATATTGGCAATATATTTTGCGTGCTTGCTAAAATTCGGCTTTCCGAAAGGAGGTCGATTTTCGACCAAAGCACTTGCATGCGTGTTGAGGGACCAACGTTACTTTAGAATATAGGCACACTTTGATTCTAGGCCACTAGGTTGGGTGTAGAAGGCGAGGGTAGGGTTGTATGCCATATTTGGTGTCATATCACGTGCCCATTTGGCGGGTGCACCATTCCAAGACTAACCTGCCAATGGACCCCATATCGCACGAAGCCCTTCATTGTACTCCCAACCAACACTCGCAAGCCTAACCTTCGTGAAGGCACGCTTGTGGAGCGCTCCCGAAGCGATGCGTTGCGAGCAAGGTGTGTTTTTTGCAATATTCCATATTTGCATGTGCCCACTTGGGAGGCAGCGCGCGCGGCCTTCCAAAGCGCCCCAAGTGGAGCACATATGTGGAATCGAAGGTCATTGGTGTCGAGTCATTGTGTTTAGAAGGATCTGTCCATTACTCAATCCAAGCCGAAGATATTATAATATATTTGTTCATTTTTCAAGGCACTTTTGCGTGTTTTTTCGCTAACTTTGCTGTTTTTTGCCCGTCATGATGTCAAGTGGCGACCGTGTATCTCAACGTTGCGCTGAATTGACATCATGACCCAAGTATGTTATGAGGGTACATACTTCGATGCCCAACATATCTTGGCCCCGGCGAATAACTCCTCTTGGGCTTGGCATACTGTGGCCGCCATGTTGGCGATTTGGGACGATCCCAAATCGTGGGCTCACTTGGCGACCCTGCCATTCCCAAAACTGGAGAGGTTTGGGCGACGCCCAAAAGATATGTTGGACGCATATGACTTGATACCAATCCTATGGCACACTCCGGTCCAAGTCGGGCATGTGCCTCATTTGCCCCAACCATGAGTGTGCGCATTTTCGGCCATTTTGAGCAATTTTCCACATTTTCTGCCCGCCGTGCACCATGTTCAGCCCCCTCGTGCACGCCGGACGCATGGACCAATGGACCATATATGACATGGGTGTTATGGATATTGGTCACTATGGGTTGCACACCACGTGGGCGAAGCGGAGCAACCTTCGTCGAGGTGCTAGCCCAAAGTGAGTGTGGACGATTTTGCCATTTTGGCAATTGTGGACCCAATTTGGATTGTCACCACACCGAGTGGCATGGGGATCTTTGAGAGCCAAGTGCATGGGTGTCTCTGTTGGACTCCTGGTGGATCGCATATGGAATGGCGAATCCGATCTCCAAGCCGGCGTGGAGATATACCATCGGTGGTACCCCGGATTTTGGCTCATTTTTCAGCAGCCAAAATGACCCCCTTTTGGGACCGCAATTTCACCCCCCCCGTGTGGTCAATTGGCTGCCCCATATCTCTTTGCCCACATGAAGCCTGGACCTAATTCCAGGTTGTGCACTCAGATAGAGGTCCTAGGTCCTGCCTCCTATCCTGTGAACCATTGGCCTTGCCCTGGCCGGGCGAGCCACGCGTGGGAATGAGGCCAACTTTGGTGAATTTGGCATCATGACCCCTCTTGATGAACCCGTGGTGCCCTGATGCCGGAACCTCAGAGGGAACCAGGCTGGGTGAGGGCTCCAGAAAGTTCGTAATTGAAGAGCATATGGTCAGTTGCCTCGTCCCTACCTCTGGCGGGTCCGGACGAGGGGTCAACTTTGGAGTTTTCGGACCTAATATCAGTTTGGGCTGAAACAGCCCATTTTCAGCTACGAACTCCTAGGGGATAATGGCGGGGCTTTTTTTTTTTTGGGGCATGGCGGTTTCCCGCCCAAAGTGTAGCAACAAACTGAGTTCAGTGCTGGGTGGATGGCAGTGACATAGGGGTCTCCCATGCAAATCCGCCATTTCCCTAATTTACAGAGTAAATGAACACTGAAGTGCAGGATGAGGAGACTGAGTATCTGAAATCCTGCCCTGAAAAGTCGAAGGTGCAATGCACTGCCCTAATGGCACCAGAGGCTTGCAAAAATTCTAGGAGGCCACATGGTGGCTGGCTGCAGGGACCTGAAATCTCAGTCAGAAACAAAAATGCTGCTCAAAAGTGAAAATGATTGTGTCCTTGTAAGTTGTGTAAAGAATGTGGAGTTATGGTCACTGAAGTTGTTTCAGTGCTTATTGAGGTGATTGCTGTGTGTTCGAGTGATGTACACTGCTTGATTGATTGGGATTGGTTGCTCAGAGCTGTCTAAAAATAAAAATAAAAGGAAAAATGGCGTACGAAAATTCTGACCTCTAAACCCTGCAGCAAGCGAGGCACTGGACTTAGAACAGTGAAGTTGGTGAGTCCTTACTTTGGGAAAGTGAGGTTGAATCTTCGAAGTAGTAGGTCTGCATGTCTGGCTGAATACGGGATGGTTTCTTTCATCTGATCATTAGTATATTCGAAAGCACTTAAGAGAGTTGCTTTATGGGGGCTGCTCAATGTAGTTTGAAGTTTTTGACGGAGGCGAGGGTCTTTGAAGTGCCAATCGGGAATTGAAGGTTTGTCGCACTCGGTGGTGTCGCTGGAGTCCTCTTGCAATGAAGGAGGGGCGGAAGAATTGCTCGTTGTTTCATCTTGGACCTGTGACTCGTGCTCATCAAATGACGCCGACCTTGAGGTTTTGGCGGTAGACCTCGATGAGGAGGTTTCCCCTTTTTCTAGGTCATCAGCTTCGGTTTTAGGTGTATTGCTGCCAATAGAGCCTGAGCGTTGTGATTGGAGGTCGTCTTCCATATCTGGCGCATCCGTGGTGCTTGTTTCTGTGCGGTGCGAGGTAGATGTCTCTTGGTCACGGTTGTGAGGATCAACGGCCGACTTGGTGATGTTTGAGATTGCGTGGTGGGCGAGGGCAGTAGGGACTGTGGCCCATTTTTTCCCTGTTGGCGGGACGGACTGATAGAGAATGATTTTCGCCGGTGTTGATTTTATGTCCTTTTGAGCGGCTGCCTGTTTGCGTTTGAGTCTGCTCTGCAGTCCTCACAGCGAAGTGGTACGTGAAGGTCACGGGTAAGATACCAGTTCTTTGTTGCCTCTGTCAGTGCGAAACTCCTGCAGCAATCTTTGCAAGTAGAGTTCGGTTCTCCTTGGACGCTTGGACGGCGGGCTCGAAGCGAAAGGCGATGGCGTTGATTGTTAACTTAAGTCCAGCTTCGAGATTTGCGAGACGAACAGCTTGTTTCACTTGACGTGCTGTTTTCTTGCGAAGCGAATATTCCGGAAGTCGGTTTTTGAGTAGGTGAAGTGCAGATGACCTGGTCGTCGTCATTTGCTTCAGTGATCAGATTGGGAAGTGTTCTTGAGTTGTTCTCTGGCGAGTTTGCGCGGCTTGTTTTCTTGATTTGGGGCGCTGCGGAGGGAGTGAGTGGTGGTGGTGGTGAATAGTGGGAACGATATATACTTGGTCCAGGTGCTGTGCTTGCTGAAGGGAAGAGAGTACCTGTCTGGGATAAATCGTGCGCTGTGGTTTTGGTATCGCTGTTGCCTTGAAGCGTGAATTCACCGTTGCGCTGAACATTGTTCCTTAGAGAAAAGCGAGGTGACGGCGCATATGGGTTGTGAGTGTTTGGTGTTTGGCGTTTGCACCAGCAGTGTTTTTGAAAGCGGCAGTTGTTCTGGTAAAGACAGAGTCTGGTATGTGCGGTGTGTTTCGCTATGAGTTTGTTGATAAATAAAAGAACGTCAATTCTCCATTCCTGTGGGACGAGATTAAGGGATGCGGAAATGGTCGCGATTTCTGGGGCAGTTGCCTCGGAAATTAATGTACCCATTGAAATAATTAGAGAAATGCTTACATCCGCTCATCTTGTAATTGTTGCGAAGTGTCGTAAATTGCTGTGACCATTGTGATAGAGCGTGCGACCTTTTTTCATATAATGGCGGGGCCCTATGTCTTGCTCAGAGATAATTTGGGACCTGCTGTTAAGGGAGCATAGGGAGCCACTGTCGGTTGGCCTCCGAGCCCCTTGGTTCCCAGAAACTCACCTGTGGCTGGGCGGGACACCCTCCCTCATTGGCAGGGTTTCAGGGTCCGGACTGAGCAGGGCATGGGTTGTGTTTGAGCCCCCGCCCCTGCCAGCCACTGAGAGGGTCGGACCTGGGATTGGGACATGAGTTGGGACTGAGTGTCTATTGTTTTGTGATGTCCTTACCCCAGTCCAGTCTTCACCCCATGTGTACATATCCTGATGTGTTGCTATACATACTTTCGTTCCCTTGTTTCAGAGTGGCAAGGATCCTGAAACGCTTTGTCACATGACACGAGCGTAATGATGCCCCTGTGAGCGCAGTGCTTTGCCTGCCTGCTTGCTTGTGCGTGTCCACCGCAGCGTCCCGTGGCCAGGCCCCCCACGGGAACGCGTCATTTGGGCTCGGGTTTTGGCTGCGCCCCGCCACTCCTGGCTGGGTTGTTCGGGTGTGTGTGTGCTGGTGTGGGCGCTCCGCTTGCACCCCGCCACTCCTGGCTGGGGTGGGCGCCGTGGGTGTGTGTGTTTGGGCTCGGGATTCAGCTGCACCCCGCCACTCCTGGCTGGGGTGTTGGGCTGTGTGTGTGCTGGTGTGGGCGCTCTGCTTGCACCCCGCCACTCCTGGCTGGGGTGTGCGCCGTGGGTGCGTGTGTTTGGGCTCGGATTTCGGCTGCGCCCCGCCACTCCTGGCTGGGGTGTTGGGGTGTGTGTGTGCTCGTGTGCGCGCTCCGCTTGCACTCAGCCACTCCTGAAACGGGTGCGCAGTGTGGGTGTGTGTGTTTGGGCTCGGGTTTCGGCTGCGCCCCGCCACTCTTGGCTGGGGTGTTGGGCTGTGTGTGTGCTCGTGTGCGCGCTCCGCTTGCACCCAGCCACTCCTGGCACGGGTGCGCGGTGTGGGTGTGTGTGTTTGGGCTCGGGCTTCGGCTGCGCCCCGCCACTCCTGGCTGGGGTGTGCGTTGTGGGTGTGTGTGTTCGGGCTCGGGTTTTGGCTGCGCCCCGCCACTCCTGGCTGGGCTTTGTGGTGTTTGGGTTGGCTGTTGCCTGGCACCTGTTCGTGTGCCCTGGTTCTTTGCGTGTTGTGCGCGCTCTCCGGGTTTGTGGCACCCGGCGGCCGTCGCTGCTTGGCACCTGTCCGTGTGCCTTGGTTGTGGCCGGCGGCGTGCCTCTGTGGCGTGCCTCGTGGCCCCGCGTGGTGCGCCGCCCCTCGTCCGGTCCGGTCGCTCTCGGTGCTCCGGTCGGCTTTCCCGTCGCCGTGGTGCCTTTCCCCAACCCGGGGGCTTGCGCCCCCGGCTTTACTGGGCGGCTGCGCGGGGCACGCGGAGGCCGGCCGAGAACCGGGCTCTTTGTGCCTGCCGCTGGCCCCCGCCGAGGCGGGGGCGCTGGGCTCGCTCCGCGTCGTACCCGCTCGGGGTCCCGCGATGGGGTTGTCGCTGGTGGGTCCCTCCGGCGTTGGTCTTGGGCTGCGTGCGCTGCGGTGGTTGGCGTGTGTGGACCCGGTCACTGACGCGTCCGGTTTCCCGGACCGTCCGTCTTTCGACGGGGGACTCGGCCGGTGCACCAAGGCTGTTTCGTGTGGACTAGGGATGCAGATTCGCAGCGAATTCAATTCGAATTCGCCGAATTCGCTGCGAATTCGTTCGCAACGCGAATTCGCTGCGAATACGGCCTGAAATTCTTAGTACTGCGAATTCGGGGCGAATTCGCGCTGCGAATTCGCAGGCGACGGCAAAATGATCAAGCGTGCGCCGTCTTTTCTCCAGATGAAAAACTAACTTTGAACTTTGCAATGCAATAATTTTTTTGACTTGACAAAATGAAGACTATGATGATTCCGCTTCGATTGAGCCGTTGAATTTCTTGTGCGGTGTCTGCGTACCCGTTTTCGAAAACAAAATTTTCTTTTGAGTTTTGAACACACCGCTGTGTCCGCCTAGCTCCACCGAACACGGCGGTACCCTCCATTCTCCCCAGAGGTCCACCAGTTTGGAGAAAAACCCGTCCCGAACTTTTGATTTTCAACTTTTTTTTTCTAATTTATGACAGTCAAAACGTGTTGCCCCTTGGCAACCACGCACTGTCGGGCGTGTGTGGAAGGAGAAGCAGCCGAGAGCAGCCCGACGCAGCCGCAGTGAGGCCCTGGGCACCCACATCGACGTGCACGGAGCTAATGACGTGCACGGAGGTGCACCCAGCCAGCGCACCTGCTCCAACCTCCCTATAAGCTATGTACATAGCCCCTTGTAGCCCTTGCGTATCCTTGACAGCGGTACCCTCCTTACCTTTCCCGGTGCCGTGTATGCTCTCTCTTAGATTACTTCAACTCCAACGATTCAATTCAAGAATGCAATGAATGAAGGCCCAAAAAGGGCAACAAGTGGTTCACATGTGACGGTTTGTGTGTGGATTGGTGTTCTTGCATGCTTCGTTGCTCCTTCTTTTCCAAAAGGCATTTGAAAGAAGCAAGGATCTTTGGAATTCTTGGTTTTGATTTGCTTTATTTTTGTCAAATCGTCAAATCGTTTCAGCAAGGGAAATGCAAGCAACAACAAACAACAAAAATTGCAAGGTTACGGAAGCTTTTTGGGAAATCTTTTATGCGATATGGTACTGGGTAGTGGGATACCCATATGTAAACAGGTGAATTGCAACCTAGAAGGTAAATTGTAGGTGCCTATGGATTCAATCAAGCGAATCAGGGAGGATTCGAATTTGAAGTTGCGAATTCGAGTTCGGAGTGGTCCACGGACTCGTGCGAATTCGGGCCGAATTCGAATTCGAGCGAATTCGTGCGAATTTGAACCTGCATCCCTAGTGTGGACGCCGACACCGCCCCTTGCGGGTCGGAGGACGCCACGCCCGGGTCCCGCGCGTGTGAGGGTGTGCTTGTCCTTCTTGGCCGGGTCGGGCGGGCCGGCCTCCCGGGCGCGTTCTGGTGCGCCTCACCTTTTCCTTTGGCCGCTTTGGCTTTCTGCTGTGCTTGGCCGCTCCCACATGAGTGAGCTTGAGTGCGTCAATGAGAGTAAGGGGGTGGGATTCAGGCAATTTTCTGTTGAACCTGATCCACACCAGACATGCAATGATCGTTGGGTTGTACGCACGTTCTTAGCAGACCACCCACCCGAAAAAAACGACCGGCAACGGCAAAATACTCTGTGATTTCCGTGTTTTCCATCTCTTTTGGTGAAAAAACGGGTGTGGGTACATTTCAGCGCTTAAACTGATTCAACCGGGGGACGGGCAATTCAAACGGGGCATTTGAATCACCCGGTGGGCATTTGAATTGTGTATGAAGCGTGTCGGGTGTTTGTGAGATTCAGTGCGTTCTGGCTGTTTACACGCTCTCTGACCGCATCCGAGATACTGCAACCCAATCTCCAAGCCACCCAGCGGTCATGTTGTATATTCTGGGAATGTTCCGGGATGCGGGTGAGTAGGATGTGTGGCGTGCGTGGTGTTGACAGAGGGTAAGCTCTTGGGCCGGGCCTGAGGCACCACATGTACGGGACTGAATGCACAATGCACCTGGGCACGTCATTGCACCCCTTGTGCGCTGTGCCGATGCTTTGCTGTTGCGGGGAGGAAGCGTGGAGAGGGCCAAATGAAGTAGAAAACAGCACTGTAGTAGTAACGCGGGGACCAGGTCGATTCAAGTGATTCAAATACCACACTTGAATTGAGGTTCGAATCACGGAGGCTCCGCCGGCTATACCAACGGGCACAAGGGGGGGGGATCCTGGGTGCTACACCACAGCGAAGGTGAATGGTATCTAGTAAGCAGGTTGCACAATGGCTAGGCAGTTTTATCAGACGCCTACGGGCTGCAGAATGTTACGAAAGAACACTTCGCCACACAGCAGTGTTTGAATCACAACTTGAATCAGCGCCGGCGGCGACAGCACACCGAAACTGTTAAGTGTTTGTTGGAAGCCGTGCAGGTTGGTTTTGAAAGGCATTGTTTTTGATGAAACAAACAAACGGGGAGTCCAATAAGCCACAAAGGCAGCAGACCGGCCCACAAGAAGAATAAAAATCATGCCTTTGTCCATACCACCGCGCTCCTGATTCAAACATGATTCAAGCGTGGTTCAAGTCGATTCCAACACCGCCCCTGAATCACATTTGAATCAGTTTGAATCAGGGGGCTATGTCAAATGCGGTCACTTCTATCACCATGGGGGGGTTTGCGCGTCCCCGATGCGCCGGTGCAAAGCCTCCTCTTCCGTGCGCCTGCGCGGGCCCGCGGGTCGTTCGGGCCTGGGGCACGCGGCCACCGGGGAGCACTGCGCGCATCTGTTGGCGCCCATCAGCGCGGCGGAGGACACCGTGTCGCATTCCGCGCAGAGGTGGCAGGTGTGTGGGAGCTGGGAGGCCGGCAACCGGGGGCCGAGACGGCAGAGCCAGAGGTCGTCCCGGCGTTGGCAAAGGGGGGCCCGGAGCTCTAGTAGGCGCGGACACGGCGTTCGTAGTCCCTGCCGAGCGTCTTCTGCCGGACCTCACGTCACGTGTCGTCGGGGAGGATCCCGTGGTCGTGGAAGGCTGCCAAGAGGTCATCCCACGCCGGGCGGGGGTGCCCGCGGGGGTGGGGGGGTGTCGTCATATACGTGTGGTGCCCGGCGAGGTTGTGCACCAGAGCGCCCCACTGGCACGCATCCGCGACGTCCCGGTGGAGGAGGGCCAAGAGGCTGCCGTCCGCAATCGCCTCCCACCCTACCCTCAGTCCTTCGAAGCTGTCCTGCTCCCGGCGTGGCGCCGCTGCAAGGTCGGTGGCAAGCATGAAATGCAGGGGCCCGGGAATGTCGCCCAGCTGGGACAGGGCGTCGTCGTACGTAGGCCCCCCGTCTTTGAAATGGGCCACGGTGAGCCGGCTGGCCCCGTCTTCCGGGGGGAGGCACCGGACGGTCGCCGCGTCGCGTCCCGGTGCGTGTATTTCCGTGGCTGGGAGTACGTTGGCGGCGTGGAGTACGAGGCCGGGGAGGAGGGGTGCTCGGATGAGCGAGGACACGTCCCCATGCCACCCCACGTGTGGCTCCGGGGCCGCCTGTAGCCACCCCTCGTACGCTGCGTCCCACGGGTGGTCAGGGCCCGCCCCGCGGATCATGGTGGGCCGTGGCCGGGTGTGCGGCCTGCACCCCTCAGGCGGGACGGCGGCGTACCGCTGTGCGGGGGTCCCCGGCGCGCGTGTGGCGGCGCGCCGGCGGCCCCATTCGCGTGCCCAGTGCGCGCCCACAATAGGGGCCCCCCAAGCGGTCATGAAGCCGCGCCCGATGATCCACGGCGGGAAGAGGGTGTCCTGTAGGTGCTTCGAGAAACCCCCCGGCAGGTCTCTGTACGGGTGGGAGTACTCTCGCGGTGGACATTCCAGGGTGCCGTTCACGATGCAGAGGGAGGCAACGAAGCCCCTGCCAGGGCGCGGGGGGGGGGGGGGCAGTCGCCCTCCGTCGCGGTGAGCCATCGGTGCACGCCGGCCGCCGCGCTTAGGGGCTCGCGGAGGAGTTGCTCCAGCCAGTGATTGCGGAGCTCCCACACAAAGTCTCCCAGCCGGAGCATGTGGTGGAAGAAACCGTCCACAGAGATCCCTCCCGGCGGGTTGTAGCGGGCTACTGCGCGGAGCTGCGCTTCTGCCGCCTCGGGCACCAGCCCAGAGCAGAAGAGTTGTGTCCATGCGGCGCCTGCGGAGCGCCATGAGGCCACCCATAGAGCCTTGTCCCCGGGCGGGAGGTGGCGGGCCGCCTCTTGCACCGCCTGGCGGTAGTGGGGTCAGAGGAGCCGCGAGTGGGCGCACCCCACGTGCATGTGGACCGGGGTCTCCTCCGGGTCGCCGCAGAGGAGGCACGGCTGCGGGAGGATGGCGGCGCCGGAGAGCCGCTCCTTCCAGATGCGGAGCCTGCGCTGCACCGGCGTGTGGCCGTCTCTGGCCCGCAGCGCCCGGTGGTTGGTGGCCGCCGCGCTGCGGTTCGGGCGTGCACCTAGGCCGTGGTGTAGGCCGCTCCCAGGGTTGTGTGCCCCCGGTGGGTCAGCGCATGGCTCAGCTGTGCCTGCTGCCTGACCGCGCTGAGCGTCTGCATTGTGGGGGGCCGCAGGTCGACGTGGCCGTCGTGAACGGCGATTATGAGCCCGGCGTCGCTAGGACCCGCGGGCGTGTTCTGCAGGACGGTGTCCTTGGACGCCGCCCAGTCCGCCCTGTGTACTAAGGCGTTGCTGTGATGGGATTTGGCTCGGGCAAACCAAGACGGGTGCTCGGTGTGTTGCCCTCGCACGTGCAGGCCGTCCTGAAGCCATCGCAGGGGCCTCTGGTTGACCACCTTCGCCGCGCCCGCGGGGACTCCGGTGGCCCGCTCGCGATCCGCGTGAGGCACAAGGTGGAGGATGACTTCGGCGTCCACCGTATGGATCCACGGCCTATGGATGCCGTACTGCAGGGGGAGGGAGGTGGCCACTCCCTCCCCATCGGGCACCGTGCCAAAGATGGCCACTGCCCACGTGCAGGTGAGGTCGGCGGCAGGAGCGACACTGGTGGCGTGCCTGCAGGGCCCGCCCCTCGATGCGTCGGAGGAGGTGTGGCCTGAGGTGGAAGACCACTAGGCTTAACCATCAAGGCCCAAGGCAAGGAGTGCCTATTCTCTTTCGGCATTACCTCCATGAAGGAAGATATCTCCGCTCACTTGAGTGGTAGGGGTGAATTTCATGTGGGACCAGGGCTATAACCCTAGTTACTTTGAAAAATGTACTTAAAGCCTCAAAAATAGTGATAAAAATGATTAAGTGTTAGTCTTCACATCTTTTCAAAGATTGGGGGAGGCTTGGCCTGGATCAAGTACCCCATTAAAGACATGGCAGTGAATTTTTTTTATTCAGCTCGCAATCGTCACGCATTTTCCCTAGGCATTTTCTTCGATAGATAGTGAAGTCAGGCCGCAGTCCTAGGCGGTAGTCTTGCATATAGCCATTCCCAAAGTGAACTTCACTACTCTAGAAATAAAGTTAAACAGTATACTAATGGTTTCAAGAAAGGCCTTCCTCAATACAAATTACTTTATTTCTTTAATTCATCCAGAAGCATCTGAACTTCTCACTTGTTTTTGAATGCCTCCCATTGTCCCTTACTTAATGTGATTGACACATAAAAGCAGAAATACACGAGCACAACAAAACATGGTCCCATCTGATTGCTGAATCGATGTGCCGAAGAGTGCTAAGTGTACTTAACTGGGACCTTTGTCTGTTGCCCCCCTGTGCACTGGGGTGGCAAGTGCATTGTAGGACGGCACCAACAGCTTGTTGGTGGGAACATTTGCCTCTTCTTGATTCACCTGCTTCAACAAGTACAACATGGTACCAAATGTTTAATGATGCACTACGAAGCAGACCAGGAGAGTTTTGACAAAATTTCCACTCAGTCTCGTTCTGTGCCGCTGCGCCCAATGCAAGGGGGTGGACAAGTGTTGTGAGATCCTTGCGGCAGATTGCGCTTCGGCCCGCGGCCGCCTCCCACTTCTTGGAGGGTTTTTTACAGGTAGGAATGGTGATTAGGGGTGGAGTCCTACCTAATAGCCATGGACGGCTACGCGACAGCCGGCGATGCCCGCCGGCTGCTGCGAAAGGGGCAGTTTTAGTGGAAAATTGAATGTACACTCATAGTGCCGCATCACGATCCAAGTTTTTTTTTTGATAGGATGATAGGACTATTAATTCTATGACGATTCCGTGCTTTAAATCTTTGGATCCTGTTGCAACACTGCTAATGGCAAGAAAGTGGTGTTGGGTCCATGGCGACATGGTGGTTTCGACCCAATCTCGTTCGCCGCCGGCCGAACTACCATTGAAGCCAGCCCCTCCTCATTTGAGATATGGTAAGACACCACAATGGTGCTACATGGGTGATTTGAAGGCTAGGGGCAAGGCATTCTTGGGGAAAATCAAGCAAGAGAAGATTTTTCTTGAAGAAGAGAAGTTTTCCGTGTCATGTCAGAGCGGTGGGAGAAGTATAGTATTGCTTATAGAAATGGTGGTGCATTGGATCCTACATCTTCGACCCATTTATCTGCTTTAAAAGCAACGCCATGCACTTCCGTATTTGAGGAAAGTTTCTTTGGGGCTTTATCAGATCAATGGAAACTGATGGGTCCCATTGCTGCTCCTTGGCGTGTCACTGCTACGGCTATGAGCCGTGCAAATGCAAGTGTTAAGATGCCCCTCTTAGAGGAGGATGTCCCTCAAATTATTCACCGGCCTGCCCGTGTAGAGGAAATGCGTGGGAAGTGTGTAAAGAATTACCGTATTCAGCTCGCGAAACGTAAGCAGGATGACATCCTGCAGGCTCAGAGGCAGAAAGAGGAAGCCAAACGGGCTGAGGCGGTCTGGGTGCTTCACCCATACCCGCTGCCCAGCCTGTGGCGCTCTTCGCCAGGCTGGCTCAGGAATTTTCCTGGGCTGATTACGGCATCTCGATTTCCGTGGGATTTCTGTAAAATACCCTAGAAATCGTCATTTTTCGTCATTTTTGGGCTGGCGACGACAGTCGTCGCCTGCGCGACGCAGCTCCAGATCGAAGTTTTATTTCTCGATTTCTGGGGATTTTAATAAATTTTATTATTGATTTATCGTTTTGAGAAATAAAGAAATATAACGTGACCTTTTTCGCGGCGTTCCGCGAAGGTCAAATTTTGCGAACTCAGTCACGTTCACGAATTTTTCAAAAATCCTGAGGCGATCCCAGGAATCACCCAGGCGCCCATGGTGTGGCCCAACAGTCGGCCTCTTCATATATAGTTTGAATTGGGACAGAAACGCGTCGTGTCGGCTACGCGACGCGTTGGGGGGAGACACGCGAAATGAGTGTTTTTGTCTCAAAAATCACTATATTTCACTGTTTTTCGCCCAAAAACCACTGTTTGGCCCAGTTTGGGCAGGATCTCAGTGGAGATCCTGATGGCGACGACTCGTAGCCGTCAGATTCTCTGACGGCGGCGACGCCGCCGCCTTCATTTCGTCCTCTTTTTTATGCTATTTTATAGAATAGAAGTGTTACATATACATAATACTTGTCTACATGTTTATATTGTCTACATATACCTTCATCTCTTGCCCAGGACGCCAGATTGTGTCATGGCCGAGGCAAGGATCACAGAATTCTTTGGAGAAACCCAAATTTGAGAGGAAGTCTTGGATTTCATGGGATTGGGGTCGTGCATGCCAAGGGAAGCTTGGAGGTTGCCCTCCCCCCAAATGCTTCAAAAGAATGCTGCCGACGCCAAGGCCACCTAGGCGGTGTGACGGCCTGCGGACGGCGACGACGCCCAGACTGCAGGAGTACCGCTTCTTCGCTGGGAAACATCTGCAGGAGCTAAGGTCCAGGGCATCAACATGATGAAGGAGGAATTCCTTGACTCCTACGATGGGTATGACCTTGGCTTCTCCATGGACCCTATGGAGCCCCCAAGTCTATATTTGACCTCTGGGCGACGACCACAGCGACGACGACGCCAGGTACCGAACCGCACAAGCAGGCGCGTTAATTCGTCGCCTTGGGTTGATTGGCCCTCCGGAGGTCGCCACCCTAAATAGGCGCGGGTCGCCTTGGGTAGGAAATGACCTTAAATCCCCCAAATCAGGCGCGTTAATTCGTCGCCTTGGGTTGGGAATTGACCCTAAACAGGCACGAGGAATTCGTCGCCTTGGGCAGGAAATGGCCCTAAATTGAGGCGCGAGGAATTGGTTGCCTTGGGTTTGACCCTAAATAATTTTTTTGAATTTATTGAATTATGTGAGGTAAATGAGGTAAACCTGATTTGGGATGATTCACATCCATCATTTACCTCCACCACTTTTCTATTTCAATAATGGAGGTATTTGGGAGTTCAAATGGGGATTTATGATTTTATTTCAATAGATGGGTGATTCCTCCTTGCCGGTAGACCTACCCATTCCCCAACCAATTAGTAACTCCCTAACAAGTCACTCGCGAATCTGACTTTATGATGGTCAGCCCAGATTTACGATGTTTTAGCACTTTGCTGCTCCTCCAAGTATGTTTTGCACTGAAATTGTACATATTCTTCTTTGTTGCATAGGTCTTTGTGTATACTTTCAACATGAGCCCATTTGCCAATTGATTTCTTTGAATTGCGTGCCTGCAGACTTCAAACTGGTAAGCAGAGGGTGCCGATCGTGCCCCCCAATCTACAGTCGCTGGTGGTTCCGTTTCGCCGTTTGATGCTGTGCGCGCGTGTCCCCTCTCTCTGATTTTCAACCTTTCAGGACAGTAACAGGCACAACGGAGCGCCCAAATCATACAGAATTCTGGACAGTGTGTTTCTCCTTCCTCCTTTTTCTTGTTCCGTTGCGTCTTGCTTGCTGTCGTCGTCTTTGGTTGCTTCTAGGCCCCTTCCCCAGCTTCGTCCAGATTCCGCGAACCCCAGGCAACTACCAAGGTATTTGCCCTTCCTTTCCTTCGTCCTCCAGGCCCCGTAGGCCTGTTTTGAGGGGATTGTAAGGCTCTCCTTGAGCCTTCCCCTGAGCCTCCATTCGGTCATCTACGGCCGCATCAGGCTTGGTAAACTCTTAGCCGACAGTTGCCAACAGAGGTACCCCTCCCCTACCACCCCTTCCACACTTTGGAAACCCAGTTTGGCTCTTTTTTGGGCCCAAAACCCAAGGATCCGCCGGATCCCCAAAATCTCGAAATCCGACCCATCTCGCCTTCCTAAAGTGCGCTTTCGCTTTTGCGAGCGTGCTTGGCACTCATACACTCGCCTGCCCTAAGGTCTAGGCCTTGGTTTCGCTCCAAAAGTCCCCAACACCCCAGAATCTTGCAAGATCCAACAATCTGGAGATCCGCCAGATCCAGCTCCAGAACTCGAGTTTTCGCCCTTTTTAAACTCAACGGGCTCCACCCAGGTGTTCAGGGACAAGGGCTAGCTATTGTTTGCACCCACGTCGGCCCGAAAACTCTCCATCCTGACGGATCCTCAAAATCCTGAGATCCGCCCCATCTGTCTCAAAAAGGGGCCTTTTCCGCTTTTTTGTCTTTCAGGACACTTGTAACGTGTCCCAGGCCAACAGGTAGCTTTAGTTTGCTCCAAGTTTGGCAAGAAAACTTAAAATCCTGACGGATCCGTGAAATCCTGAGATCCGGCACATTGAAGCGCTGAAATCTACCTTTTGCGTTTTTGACTCTCAGAGGACGCTTTTAACGTGTCCTAAGCCAACTCGTAGCTTTAGTGCCCTCGAGTGTGGCGCCAAAAACTGACGGCTAAGCAAATCCCGCAGATCCGTCCCATCAAGCTTTCAAAGGAGACTTCCTGGGTCTTGACTTGCTGACTGCTTACAAGGCGTTCAGGAACCCCAGTCGGCTTTTGTTTGTACCATTTTAGGCCCGAACGTGATAAAATCTGACGGGTCTTCGTTTTCTCAGATCCTCTAGATCTAGCCTGAAAAACAGGCTCTCTTCATTAAGTTCTTGACTTCAGTTTTTCCCTTTTTCTTACTTGAGCCAAGTTGCCTAGAGGCTTCCGAAGGCTCTCGTATCTTCATACAAAGACCGAAAGAAAATGGATACTCAGAGCCAAAAGACTCCAACACCTCAGAGAACCCCACTCCCCCCCGAACACTCGCACGAGATTCCAACGGAGATAAGGGAAGAGGATCTTGGGGTGAATCCATCGCCTACACCACTCGCTTTAGAGACCCAAGAAGAAGAGTTGGGTTTCAGATCACCCCCTCGCCTCGCGGCAATTTCTTCTCTCTCTCCCATGCCAACTCCTGTTCTCCTGGAATCCATGGACTCGGGAAAGCACCCAACGGGTGTTAGAACAAGCGAGGAGTTGCCCTCTACTAGGGTGAAAAGGAGTCAGGAGGTGATGGATCCTCCAACTCAAGGTGAGTCAAGTTCTCTAGGCGAAGCTCAAGACATCTCCTTTATTAAGGAGTTTGTACATTCTTCTCAACGTGGTAAAGAGCCACTTACAGTGGAGAGAGTCTTAGAGACCTCCACTCGGGAGCAAGAAGAAAGAGTGGCACCTAGTGAAATTTGCGAACTGCAAGACCTTTCGCCACGACGTGTGCGGAAGTACGGGTTACCTTCTAGTGCTACTATGGGATCCCATGCTACTCCTACCGTGGTTACTGCGAGTGTCCCTGCAAAGGGGCATGTTCCCGCTCTACTTATGGCCCCAGGATCGTACGGGGGAGAGGGTCAGCAGGAACTACCTGTGGGATCCTTGGACGTGAAGGATGTTAGTGACCACCTCACAGAAGACTCTGGAGGAGTGGACCACCACATCCTAGGGGGGACGTTGCCCGTCCCTCCGCCAGACAACATGTCTGACACTTGTGGGTACGCTAGAAGAAATAGCACTTCCCCTACATTAGTTAGCCAAGGCGGGCATCGGGAGAGCTTAGCACTTCCCGTAACACTTGACTCGTCAGCTACCGAAGAACTTAGGGGCACCTCTGATACGTCTGGTTTGCCCGAAGAGGACCCCCAAGGGACTGGCTACGAAAGAAGCCATTCCCCTGGTGCTGACTTCTCCATGGCTGTAGAGGACAATGTTGACTCCCATGGTGATCCCAAGGAATTAGCACGACCCTTAGGCGGAAAGGTAAAGGTGAAGACTGTGGTAGACACTCTCAAGAAGCAGGCTGCCCAAATGAACCAATTGAGGCTTGAAATGCTCAACGAGAAGGAGGATGTACAAGCCACCCTCCAGAGATTGGCTTTGAGGCTAGAAGCCTTGGCCTCTCCAACCAAGACCGGAGCTCTTCAAGCTCAATTGCAGGGCCTCCTGGAACAGCAGCAAAAGCTAAGAAACAACCAGGAGACCACAAAGGCTCACCTAGAGTACCGCCTACAAGGGTTGTACAGTGACGTGCAGAGCATGGGGCACTTGCCAGAGGAATTGCCGGTGCTGTATGAGGATATGAAAAAGCTCATCAATACCAAGGCTGAGCAGTCCCTGTGTGCCCCTACTTAGGTTCAGGAACAGCTAGACTCCATGCAGCATGATCTGAAGACTCTGAAGGACCCCATGCGTGTCCTCAAGTTTACAGCTACGGGAATGGAGAACCCTGACAAGGGTACCCCGAGTCCCTATTTGTTACTAGAGCGTACCCCACCTGAGCTGGAAGAATTGAAGATGGTGGAAAAGGAGGCCATCATGTATTACAAAGATGCCTCAGAAGCCTCTGGTGAAAGCGGTCCAAGGGGTCCCTCCGCAAGAGTTCCCCTGCTACAAGAGCCTTGCTTTGATGGTTCCAATTTCCTTTCCTTTTGCCGGGGCTACAAGAGGTGGTTGATCTTGACTCACCAAGCAACCGCCAATTCCCTCAAGAAAAGCCAATGGCTCATTCAGTTCTGTTCGGCTAAGGTCCAGACAGCAGTCGAAAAGACCTTCAACCGTTTAAGCTCGGGTCCTAAGTTGTTTGATAGGTTCTTGGACGCCCTCCATACCAACTACCATAGTGTCGATACAGATGCTAGCTTAAGGGAGGAGCTACTGGCTTTACGACCTCTAGGGTCAATACCCACTACAGACCAAGTCCAGGAATTGATCACTGCTTGGGATGAGGTACGGTCTAAGATGTCCCAAGGATCCATGTCCCAACAAGAAGAGCTGATTTATTTCCAAAGCCGTGTGCCCAAAGAGCTTTTAAAGCGCCTACGGGATAATGACCAGAAGAAACATCTTACGGAAAGGCTGGATACCCTCCAAGCCTTGCTGCGTCACGAAGCCAAAGAGTTGACTAAAGAAGCCCACTTGGTTAGAGGCCCATGCTGACCGACTTCGCGACAGCATGCTAGAAAGGTTATGCAATACGCCTTTAGGCAAGAGCCCTCGGAACCCCTCTCCTCCTATCAAAACACGAAAGGAGGCCGCGGTGAATTCTTTCGTTGAATATGTGCCCTCCTATGGGACAGAGGGCTCCCATGGGGGAGAAGACTATAGTACCTTCAATTGGAGCCAGCAGCCGAACAGAGGAGAGGCCCTCTGGGTTCAAGAAACTCAGGCTATATTTACTGAAGAAGACATGATGGCCATAAACGCAAGCGTGAGTGGCAAAATGAGGACGGGGAAGAAGCCCACAGAAGAGGAGATGCTTGAGTATAATATGTTCAGAGCCCGCATCATGTGTGGCTACTGTGGCAAGAAAGGGCACTTCACTTCCTGCTGCTGGAAGAAGCAGAACGATGAACAAGGCAAAGGAAAAGCAAAAGGCAAAGGAAGAGGAAAAGGGGGTGAATCAGGTCAAGGGCGTGGCGGGCGAGGTCCTCAAAGAAAAGGGAAAGGTACCGCTCAAGAGTCTTCGACTACCCTTTCGGGTGAGGACATTCCTCCACCACCCCCCATGATGTCACCGCTGGAACACCCCGTGGGCCCTTTGAATGAAGTCCACCCTGGGTCAAAGGCGGCTGCTACTGCAGGGCCTAGTGCTCCTGCGAGTTCCTCAGGAACTGCATCTTCTATGACTGTTCACCCAGCAGCTTCCAATATGAGCATTGACCGTGAACCCAGAGGAGACACTACTAATGATGGCCCCGATAAGAAGCGGACCAGGTTCAACTTCCTCAAGGAGGAACTTGTGAACCTCCTAGGAGCCAACCTATTGATTCTGGACATAGTGGTTGGAGGACAGACGGTGGAAGCATTCTTGGACACGGGTGCCACTATTTGTGCCGTCGCCGCTTCAATAGTACCGCCTTGTCTGATTACGAGTGATTCCGTATCCTTGCTGCGCATGGGAGACGGACACCGAGTCATGACGCAAGGCATGGGTCGTTTTCATATTCCATTTGACAATGGAGAGATTGTAAGTCAAGACTTCACAATCTTTGATACCACGGCCTTCAAAGGTGTGGTGGGGCTCAATTTCCTCCTCAGAGATGACTTTCCGAGGTTCAAGGCTTTAGAACTGGATCCACCGGCTCTCATCTTTGAGAATGCCTCCAAGAAAGAGCTTAGGATTACCCTCACGGTTCCTACCACACCCCCGCCAACAGCTTTTGGCTTCCTCCACGCGTCAAGGTTCAAAACTGAAAACTACCGATTGGACCCTAGGGTTCAGAACGCCGCCCTCTCCGAGCTTGGAAAAGAAGTGTCGGTTGACTTGTTTGCCAATGCGCTCAATGATACCTCCCCTCTTTGGTGTGGAAAGAGCCATGGAGGCAAGTCGGCGTGACGGTACGACTGGGCTACTTTGACCGATGGACGCCCTCCCGTCAAGGTATGCCCGTGGGCCAATCCCCCTTTCTCTAAAATCCATCATGTACTTTGCAAGGTCATTTTGGATAAGGCCCACCTCCTCATATGCACTCCTGATTGGTCAGTGAGTGAGAGTGCCAGGAAATGGAGACCCATGTTGGATGCACTGACCATTCAGAGAGTTACCCTTCCGGACATACCTTTATGGATACCGGATGGTTCTTGTGAAGTCTTACCCAAACCCCCTTGGGTAACCATTATCTCTGTGCTTGAAGGCTCACGGATGTCAAGACAAGATGTTCCTTCAAGTGTTCGCAAGTGGGTCCTAGTTCGGCATATGCACAAGTCACCAGTGCAACTCTTAGATTTCTTTCCCGATGTCAGGTTACCCTGGCACCAAGAGTCTTGTTCTACACAAGACCTGCAACAAGCTCGCCCTACTGTTGAGGCAAGCACTGCCCGCCAGTACGGTAAGGATCTAGAACAAGATTCGGAGGGCGTAAGTGAATTGCCCCCCTCAACTGATGAAGTCGAGCATTTCGGAGGTTGCTTGGATGAACTTACTGATGCTATGTCTGTTCTGATTGAAAGTTTAATCGAAGAAGCCGACTTGGTCCATGAGTGGGGAATAACATCCCAATGTTCCCAATTGGATGAAGAAGTGCCGATGCATCTTCCAGATGAGCATACTTGGGCTAAGCCCAGTAAGTCTGAGCCTATGAGCTACCAAGACCTGTGTATTTTCAAGGCCGAGATTGCTCAGTTTGGGTTAGACGCACAACTCAATAGTCACCACCCACTCCCGGGTGACTATGAAGATATTGGCATCATGGCCCTTCTGGGGGAACCTAGTGATGAGGCTCACTTGTGTGAAGTACCTTTGCACGTCCAAGACCGCTGCCCAAGTACAAAGGTAGGGGGGGGTACAAACCTCACAAGTGACCTCGAGGCCACCAAGGAACACATTCTGGGTTCCAACCTACCTCTAGAGTTCCAAGGTATTCTTTTGAAGTATGTACAGGCCTTCGGGGATCTTCCTGAACCAGGTAGTGTGGAAAAACTTATTCAAATGGATTTGCGCCTGAAACCTGAATTTGCAAACAAAAAGCTCAAGTGCAGGCCATACCCTTGCAGTGAGGCACACATGAAGGAGATCCAGAAGCGAGTTGAAGAATGTGTGCGGCGCAATGTGGTTGAAGAATTGCAACATGGGGAAACCCCTACTCATTGCTCTCCGTACTTCTTAGTGCCGAAGCCCGGAAGTACCGCCTTACGTTTGGTGGTAGATTATGGGCGCCTGAACAAACTCACCTACTTGCATGCTGGGTCGTTACCTAATATGGAACGGACCTTAGAATGCATGGCCCGGTCCAAGTTCAAGTCCAAGATTGACATGCGGTCAGGCCTCTGGCAAGTGGAGCTAACACCTGAAGCTCAAAGGCTGACGGCCTTTATCACGCCTGAAGGAAGGATTTTTAGGTGGAAAGTGATGCCATTCGGGTTGGCTAATGCACCGGCCGTCTTTCAGGAGATTATGAACCAAGTAATGGTTCAGGTTAGGTCCCATTCCAAGCCACGAAGAGTGTTTACACGTGGAGGCGAATTAGAGTGTTACATTGATGATGTCATGTTGGGCACCCGTACATTTGGAGACCATCGGATCTTGTTGGAAGCCTTCCTCGAGGTGTGTCATAGGAACCACCTCAAGCTCCGATATGACAAGAGCCTGTTCCTCGTTCACAAGGTGGAATATTTGGGTTTTGAGAGTGGCTATGGATGGTGGAGACCTTCATCCTCCAAGGTGGCTCCTATATTGGAAGCTACCATTAAGGACGTGAAGGATGTGAGGCAATTCTTAGGGGCCTGTAACTTCTACTGGCGCCACATTAAGAATTTCACCTACGATGCCTCAATACTCTCAGACCTCACTCGCAAGAATGCCACCTTTGTCTGGACAAATGAGCATGAGTTTCATATGTCCCAACTCAAGAAGAAACTCGCTCAAGTTTCCTCACTTGGGGTCCCATTGTACGGCCCCCGAGGAGGAGAGTTTGTCCTCATTTCCGACGCCAGTGACGTCGGCGGAGGGGGAAGTTTGTACCAATGGCAAAAGCCTGAGCAGGGTCAGTTCGATGAAACCCCTGGTTGTACTACCGGGGCCAACAAGGAAGGAAAGCTACAACATACGTATGAGGAGGATTGGATTACTATTCCAATAGGATATTGGAACTGGAACTGGAACCCAGCTCGTAAGAACTACTCTACTTATGAGCAAGAGCTCCTATCAGGGGTTCTTCTGATGGCTTCCCAATACAGGATCCTATCTGGTCAGCGTCTAGTATGGATCTGTGACCAACAGCCCGCTGCCACTTTCTTGAATAACCCTCCTCCGGAGAATAAGCGTATGAGGCGCTGGTGGACCTTCCTAAGTCAGTTCAACTTGAATATTTATCACCTGCCAGGAGTCAAGAATGAACTATGTGACTATTTGTCTCGGAACAACTTTAACTCCCTCTATCAAGTGGACACGGAGGAACTTGCAAGGAAGGCATTTCAAAAGATGGACACCCAATTGGACTTAGGAATGGAAAAGGTTCTAGATCTTCCCACCAATTCTTGGAACTTGGATGACTACTCCTCGGATGACTACTACCATGGCATCATAGTAGCCTTGAGGTGAAACCGGACCGGGTGGTCAGGAGCAGAGGTCGCAGTGGCATGGGTAGCAACATTGCTTGGCACCGAAGACATAACGATAGTGTTGACTGAATAGTATCCTGCAAACAGATATGGTACACATAGCCAAAGAAATACCTGATATGCACATATGAGAAATACACCCTATCATCCACTAATTGATATAACTACTAAACATCCATGATTGCCCTATCTATCCCACATCCTATGTTACTAACAAGGAAATGGAATATGATATACCCTATCCCACATATATCCCATATATATGGCCAAATAATGCTCCCTTAGGGGTAAAATGCCAGGGTAGGGTTGTGACCTGCTTCACCCCCCCACTTAAAACGACTGCCACGGGCAGGAAGTACATGCCCAAGAGGAACGTAGCAGTCACAAACAGCAGCAAATCACAGGATAGCAGATTCCCTCCCACAGGGAATCGAACCTGCGCGCGCAATCTCGGAGCCGGCCGCACGGCCGCTGGAGTAGCTCTGATCGGTGGGAATCGAACCACCGCCATAATCAAGAAATTGACGAACGGGATCCCGCAGGTCCCGCAATAAGTAGTAGGCGAAATCGCGACCTGTTGCGCGTAGAGTCTGGTCCCTGCGTGTCGCATGAGGCATGTGGGGTCCAGCAGGTAAGGGCAGGTAGTTTTTCAAAGAAATAAAACTAAAGGCAAAGTGAAATCACACTTTTAAACAAACCTGAAGGTAATGGTACATGCGAAGCGGTGCGACGCGAAAGTGCAAAAATTTCACTTTTTGAAAAAACTGCCAGGAGAATTGACGGGAGTGTCAAACAGCAACGTAGGACTGTGCCTGCACAAGGGAGCACGAGGGATAGTAGAGATAGAGGCCAGGGAAAGGATCACAAGGTACACAACAAAATCTGATGGACCTCGGCCAGGGGACTGTTACCACGGGGGGCTAACGGTCCTGTCCTGCAGTGCAACGCGGGGCAACCGTGGTAACAGTCCTTACAGCCACCACAGCCCTTTTTTCACAACCTCGAACAGTGAACACTGTGATTGTGTCTTATTGTTGCCTTGCGATGCATTACTGTCTTGCGCCTGCCTCTGTCTTGTGCATGCTTAGGCCCACTAATAAACACGGCCACGATGGCCCCACAGTGCGCGCGGTAGCTCACTAAGTAGAGGAAAGAGGTCACGATGGCCTCAGGGTAAACGATCGACGATCATTTAGGCACAAACCAAAACACGGGTACGATGCCCACACCTTGCACCCACGTGCTTTAGATCGTTTATGAGGGCTTGATGTGCTTGATGTTCTTGATGCGCTTGCCCGTAACGCTTGTAGTAATGAGTGAGCTCTTGCTTGTAAGATGTAAACTTGCTTGATTACTTGCTTGTAAAAGGCCGAGACAAGGCCTAGCCAAAGGCCCACTTGTCAAACAGACCAGACACCAAAGAAAGATGATCGGCCAGGATGAATGAACCAGTCACGGTTGTGACTGTACGGTACGGGCACGGCTCAGCCAAGGGTCGTGTCCGTGCGGATGTCTAACTTAGCATGTGTGTCACACGTGATGCACCACATAGAGGGTAAAGGAGGAGGTACGGAGATGGGATGAGGGTGTGAGTAGACACACTTATATAGACAAACCTCATAACCATGTAATAACAACCTGACCTCACTGCTAACCCCTCACCTAGGAGCCATACTACGTATATATATCACATATACACATAATAGAGCGATGCACACCGACAAACACAAGACACACTTGTGTGCGCACACCCATTGGCAGGGCCCGGGGGCACACACTCGCCCGGAGGGCATCACAGAGTGTGGGTCTCGCGGTGGCGGCCTTGGGGCACGTGATGGGGGCACTCCACACATACGGCACGTGCAAGAGCTTCCACAAACTACTCACGTACACACAACAAACAGTAAGCATATCCACAATAGAACACGTGTATAGATACGCCACCTTGTTGCTTGGTGTTCGTGTGTGTCTTGGGGGCGTGCGTACAAACACTTAGGTTAGCTTGCGTGTTACCTTTGTCGGTGGGTGTGCCACCGGCGGGCCGTAGCGCAGGGGGTCACCTCCAGGTTGCAAATTGGGGAGGTCGCCCGTACGGTCCCGCTGGTGTATCAGCCCACCCTGCTCCCCGGGGGCACGATGACACGCCCCGAAGGAGTTTTACTCCCCCAACCCCTCTACACCGTGTATGACGGTTCATGTCTACACCTCCGTGTGTAAACTTGGGCCGGTGTACACGGCTACAAAACCCCAAAGGTAGGTGTCAACCTAGGTCTTGCTTGTTCGGGGGGCGGGTGATAACCAACGTAATAGGCAACCATATAATCCCATAACTAAATTAATGGCATGCGCACACACACGCTACCATTGGCCACGGGCACACCCGGTTTTGGTGTGTCTCGGACAGAGAGACTCGTGTGTGTTGTGGAAATCCAAGTCCACGCACGGGTCTCTATAAAGAAAAATGCCACGCCCATATCCCAACCCGTTTGGTTGGGTGTTGGGATAGAGGACCCCTCGGCTGTTGTGGAAATCCAAGTCCACTCGTGGGGAACTCTAGAGAAAACATTAATATACATATTCTCTCATAAACATATGCATGTGCACACTCGCCCTTTTCATCATATTGTTTGTTCCCTCTCGTTGCAGGCAGGAATTCCCCCGCGAAATTCATCGAGGACATGAAGAGCACACCCAGCCAGCATGCGGCCCCATGCAATGGCAATGGAGGGTACCCACTCCCAACCCGGGCACGCATAGCGACCGGGGACAAGTACCCAGGCGGCGGAGACGGCCCAAATCCGCAACGCCACTCTTTGCCTTTGAAGACCCCACCCACTCATAGAGTGACGGGGCAAAGGCACCCATTGCAATTCATATTAGAATACTTGTATTGTAGAGGACGACCCCTCCCTCTAGGCTTAAGTCCTCGGCGTATGTAGTGGCAATTTTGCACGCCACGAAATTTTTTCCACGTAATGTGAGCCACACGAGTACTTCGTACCTTGTATACCTACCCTCGTGTGGACAAGGGCGAATCGGTGGAAAACCATCACGCCCAACACAAAAGGGAAAATGGGTTGTACCCGCCAACCCAACGAAGTTTTCAAGCCTTCGCCATTTTGAGCAAATGATTTAGCTCGTTGGCTTGGGTCACGGGTCAGGGACGGTCGTGGGGTCGTGGTTTCGGTACGGGGCGGCACTCCGAAACCTTGCAAACACCACCATGCGCACAACCCGGCAGAGTCTTTGGGAAGTGCTTGCCACGTTGTTAGCACCCTTGACAGGGGGCGTCATCGTGGGCAGGACTGACGGCAGTAGTCCTGGTGGTGGTAGGAGTGCTCCAGTAAGACGCAAGGATAGGGGTTTGAATGGCATTAAGACCCCCGAAAGAACACGTCCCACTTCCGCCCCAGGCTATATGCTACGCCACCCCACCCCAAGGACTCTCAAGCCTTTAGCGGTGAGAGAGGTAGACGGTGGGGTAAACCTGCGGTACCCACCGCCCTGCTCCGGTGGGGATTTTTGTAACCGAGGAGCGCGCCGTGCATGCACATCTTCTTTCCTGTCTCCCACCGCTTCTCGCTCTCTCCTTCCTTCCCCAAACAATAATATATCCATATTGGTTAGGGTTTTCTTTTCGTGGCACACTCATGAGAGCGGTCCACCAAGGTGGGCAAGGATGTCAACGGTTTGGGTGAGATTCTGTTTCTGCAAGTAATCTCTCCAAACTTTGTTATAGGATGGTAAGAAGGTTTCAACGGGTTCCTCGGTATCCCAATCTTTGGTATAACCCTCCCACCGCACCTTGAAGAGAAGTCTCTTGCGGTAAGTACGGTGACTCAATATTTTCTTGACATTATAGGTGTCCTCCTCAAACTGGGAGGGCACTCTAGCAACCTCCTCCGTGTAATTTAGAGGCACGGGGGAGCGAGGGGAGTTGACCGTTTTCATTAAACAATCAACGTGGACGTCAACTAACCTCCGTTGGTCCACTTGAATAACATAGAGGTCGTGCGCCTTCTTGGCCACAACCTCATAGGGCCCATCCCAATAGGGACAAGTCTTATCGCCAAGATTTTTGCGTTGGCGACGGACCCATACGCGGTCCCCTTTTGAGAAATTGGGGGACATCCTCCTACTCTTATTATACTTACGAGCCATTGTCTCTTGCACTTGAATCATAGCCCTCCGTGCAAGAGCAATAAGCTCCTCACGCCGTTGAAAGTAGTGAGCGGCGTCTTAGGCCACCCCCTTAGGCTCAGCAAGAGGAGGCCCCTTAGTACGGTTGTGTTTACCAAACACAATCTCGTTAGGTGTATAACCTGAAGGACCTGTAGTCTCATGCCACGCTCGTACAACGGCGGGCAAAACCTCTACCCAATTAGTTTTCTTTTTTTTCAAGGTAATGGCTTTAGCAACGGCACGCCTTAGCTGCTTGCCAGTATTTTCGGCCTTGCCATTACCTTGGTGCCTACCCGCGAGACACATAGTCGAGCGGGCACCAATCTTAGAACAAAGGGTTTGGAAATATTGGCTCACAAATTGTGGCCCACGGTCGGAGCATATTTCACGAGGGGCTCCGAACCTATCCACCCAGCGCTCCATTACCAAATGGGCCGCTCTTCTCCCCGCTAGCCCTTCATCCTTGTCTCCATGACGGGGTTTAGGAATAGGGATCGCGATTAGGTAGCCGGAAAGCCGGCATACACATAGGAGCATTCGGTCATACACCTCTCCATCGTGGGAGGTGGAAGGGTAGTGAAACACATCAAGCGCTATGGAGTTCATGGGCTCCATAGGTATAGGCATAGGGGTCATGTACCCTTGCTTGCGCTTGGTGTCATGCGTGTGAATGGCACATGAGGGACACGTTTGACATTGCAGTTCCACTGCTTTGTACAACCCCTCACCTTCCACGCCATGGTTAAGTTCCTTCCAGTGTTTTTCCACACTGGAGGTAGTTAAGTGAAATGCATCATGGTATTCGGCTACCAAACGATGCACTAGCGGCGTAGGAACACACCACCGTCCATTACGGACGAGCTTGTTATCCACCAACCTCACTCCATCTTGGAAGCTCCCATTCAAGGCATCTTGCCACATTTGTTTGTAGCGTTGACAATTTGGGTAGTGTTTAGCCCAATTTATCTCAAAAACATTGGGAGCATCCTCCCCATGTATAGGAGTTGCTTTCTTGTGGGACTTCCAAGATTTTTTTATCTTGACAATTCGCTCCAGTCTCCGAAGCTTTCTCTTTTGCTTCGTCCCCCCCCCCACTGGAGGCGAAGCCAGAGGGGGTGGATCACACGCGGGTGCCCCTTGAGCCCGAGGTGCCGCTTTAGACCTAGTAACAACGGGCGCCACAACCGCCCTAAATACAAGGGGGCGGGCGAGAAGTTCCTCCTTCTCGGCCGCCATCATGTCCCGCACATCCCCGGCCGCTTGGGCCGTCCCATGTATGGACACATCACCCAACGCCGGGTTAGCAGGGTAAGCCCAACGGGACAAGAAATCACCCACGGGTTTCACTGGCCCCGGAGTGTAAACCACATGGAGGTCGAATTTAGAGAACAATTCATGCCAACGTGCTTGGCGTGGAGAGGGACCCCCCACGGTTTTGAGGTCCTCCGTAGCCCAATTTTCAAGGCTACGGTGGTCTGTACGGACCTCCACGCGCTTGTTCCCCGCCCAAATATGCCATTTTAAAAGCGCCGCTACTATGGCGTAGCATTCTTTCTCCCGAGGGCTCCAATTCAATCGGCTGCCTGACAATTTGCGGGAGAAAAAGGCAAGGGGGCGTAGGGCACCATCGGGACCTTCCTGCTGTAGGGCCGCCCCCACCGCCCAATTACTAGCGTCCGGGGTGAGGACAAAGTCCTTATCCCAATCGGCTAGTTGGAGGGGAACAATATCCGTAATAGCACGTTTGAGCTTCAAAAAGGCCTCGTTAGCCGAAGCATTCCATGTTAGGCCTATCTTTTTGCCATTCTTATGCTTAGGCAAATCCTTCAACATATTAATCAAAGGGGTAGCTATGGAGGCGTAGTTTTGGACATAGCCCGAATAATAGTTGGCGAGCCCCAAGAACCCCCGGAGCTCCCGAACATTATCCGGTTTGTCCCAACGCTCAAGTGCCAACATTTTCCCTGGCGCCGGCCGACGTGTGCCATCTTCCAACACATGGCCACAAAACTCAACCGAACGAACAAAGAAATCGGTTTTGCTAACCGAAGCAACCAACTCCTCTTTTCGTAGCCTATCCAACACGGCACGCACGTCGCGGTCGTGGTTAGCCAATAGCTCCTCCTCCGTCGCACCGGAGGAACCAATAATAATATCATCAATATATACGTCCGCACAATCCAAACCCTGCAAAACATGGTCCATGACCCGTTGAAAAATAGCGGGCCCATTCTTGATACCCATAGGCATAACACGCCATTGGTATCGCTTACCCGCCAAATTCATGGCGGTCTTAGCCCGGGATTCAGGGTGAAGGGGAATTTGATGAAACCCTTTACTCAAGTCCACAATAGTGAAAATCTTGTGTTTGGATTGATTTTCCAACATGTTTTCTATGAGGGGGAGGGGGTGTGCGTCGGGCAAGGTAGCCTCATTTAGTTGGCGGTAGTCCACCACAAGGCGCCATTTTCCTTTCTCTTTCTTGGGCACAACGAAACCGTTGGACGCCCATTCGGAGGCAGGGCACGGCTCAATCCAGCCACGAGCCAAAAAGTCCTCCACTATTTCTTGCTCCGCCGCAGCACGCTCCCCCACCAACCGTATAGGCTTCACGGACTTGGGTTTGGCGTTCGGGTATAGGTCAAGTTTAGCAAACCCCAACCGCTCCGTACCACGGACCTTAGGGTGTTTCTGGTCCGGACGGAGACGAACCTCCCCACTAAAAACATCCCGCTCATAGTCCGCGAGGATGCGTTTCCTCATGAGCTCCACCTCCGGAGACACAATAGGCTCTTGGGTGGTGACAACGCCACCCACACGAGAAGCCGCCAACAATCTCGTGAGAAAAGTTTATAGTGTTTTCAGCACTGTGTTTTTGCTTCTCCTGCTGCTTGTTGTTGCTGTAGGGTGTCCTGCTGCTGGTTTTGGATGATGAAAAGCTTTTGTTTGTTGAAATACAGTAAAGCCAACTCAATCCAGGATAGCCCAAGCCAACAGTATGCAAAGAGAAGGTAATTCAGGATCAAAGCATGAAGGGCTGCAGTGTAAATAGTGAAAGATGATTAGATATTCACAGAAACTGCAACTCAGGATACAAATGAATGCATATTCACAGAGATAGCTGAAATGTTTTGGGAAAAGAGTTAGAAAACTGCCTCAGGATCACTCTCTCTCCATAGTGCCATCTTAGGAGATGTGCACTCTTTGTTTTGGGTCCCATATGTGCTGAGGTGGCATGGTATGTGGCGATGAGGTCACTGCCATGTCACATGGGATCTTCCTACTTAGTTAGGCTGACCAGGAATTGAACCCAGGACCTCTCAAAAAGAGGTGCCTAACCCCCTATGGTGCATACCACTAGGGCAGATAACTATTCATGGAAAAACATAGATAAATTCATAGGCTCTACCTTAGGTATGTCAGTGCTCAGTCAACTCAGGAAAAGATGTTTTACTTCTGATTGAAAGGGGATTAAGGGGTCCACTCAATATCCTGATTGGGTGTTTGGTTCCATAGGTCAAAATGTGTTATCACCACTTTTGGCTGGACCAATACTAAGACAAAAATGCATGGATGCTCAGTGCATCTCTAATACAACTAGAGTATGTCCTTAAGCAATGGAAAAGCACTTTTTCTTACTCCCCCCCTGTGCTGTGGTGGCCACCACTGTCGCATTTTAGGAAAAAGGGAATTTTTCTTGGCCTTTCCTTGGTTTCCACATCTACTTTAAAATACCTACAGTCTCCCTCACACTGAAAAATGGGCGCTCACCATGGCTGGCGTCCTTTTGCTGCTCTGATTGTACAGTTTCCTACAGAAGACTCAGCGCTCTTGGCGCTGCCGGGGCTCCTGTGGCTTGGTTGGGTTAGATTGGGAGCATGCCAAACATGTGCATATGCATCCCTCCCTCCAAGACGCAGCGTCGACACAACCCAAACGCAAGACACATTATACACACTCGCATGGGTTCTCGTAAACCTGCTGGCGACCTGTGACCTGTCTTAGGGCGTAGGGAGTCGAAAAAGAAATTAATTTGCCCCTTGGTGGGGTCTTGGTTCTGCTCAGTCTCTCCAGGCACCTGCGTTTCAGCCCGAACACGGCCTACTCAGCGAGGCTGCGCGTGGGTATCTGCAGAGGCAGGAATGGGAGAATTATGGACGAATCCACGCAAAAACGAAGCGACGACACTAAAATCCGTCAAATGACGGCGTAGAATTTTTCTGAAACGACACACCTGAGTAGAATCCAATTGTGCATCAAAGGCACATTTTTATAGAAATTATAGTCATCTCTGGATTTTTTAGGTCCAGAAATTCATACGCATAAAATGGCGGCGCGCAGGAGCGGCTCCTAGCGAAGCCCCGGAAAATGGAAAAATAATGGAATTATAAACGTATGTATCACGTAGTCTTGAAAATGACGAGACACACATTAATAAACAAACATACAGATTCCACCCACACTAATAGAAGCTTCAAAAATTCAAGAATTCGAAAATCAATTGAAAAGACTTCAATGAATCAGGTATAAACTACAGGTATGCTCGTCTTGCATGCCGCATACACATTGCTCGTCTCGTGTCTCCGTGAACGAGTCGTGTAGCAGCGTTAACAACGATAACCACGATAGGGCGCGGTAGAGGGATTGATTACAAAGATTGCAGATGATTAGCGGTCAGATCAGGGTGATTAGTCATACACACAAGTGCATAGCAACGTTCTTCGCGTGCGCCCCTTTTGTTTTCTCTCCTTGCTTCACTTCCCAGCGGTAGGTAAGGTAGGTACGCCCAGGCGGGGCCACCCCCTGGTGGAGTCAAGATTGTTGTGGAGATGGGCAGGTTTGCCCAACGTGATTGTGCATAGTCGTGCATGCACACACGCATTAAAGGGTAGGCCACGCGAAGTGCGCACGGTAAACCTTGTTTAGGCTACCCAGGGGCTCCTCGGTACGTTCTTTAAGAGAACCTGAGGAGTCCCTTAACGCTTGCTTGCTTGATAAGGGTAGCTGCTCCATGCAGCGTGTTTGCGGACAGCGTATTATAGGGCACACTGAGAAGGGTATAATACCTGGAGTGTGCCTTGGTTCCTCTGCCGCAAACGCCCTTTCATTTGCCTTTGTTTTACAGGTGGGCAGGTAGGGTGAGTGGTGCAGCAGCATTTTTTTATGCCCTGCTAAACAGGGGCGCAGATCACACAAACAAGTAACTCCGCTCCGCCTGTGGCAGAGCAGGGAGTCCGACTTCATCGACATCTGCGCCTTGCACACGAGAGCACTCCTTCCCTCCAAGCCCTTGCAGGGGAAACGCGTTGTGGCGTCCCCTGTGAGGCCACAGTTGCTTAGCAGCGCTGTGTTCTCTTGTCATTTCACAGGTGGGTCGCTAGGACCCTCGAGAACTTCCTCTTCGCAACGCCAAGTAGAGTGTGCGTGTAGGAGTGGTAGTCCTGCGTGGGGGCTAGAGCCAGTTGCCCAGTGCTCGCCCACCAGGATGGTGCCACTGTAGGGTGTGTAGGACCTGTAGGGGGCGTGTCACTGTCCCACCCTTTTCCTGCAATTTTAGCTGGGTTGGTGGGCTGTGACAGTGGGTTAGGTTAGTGTTTTGGCCACATAGCAAACAGGCGTTTTGCATGCCTTCATAGCTTTTGGCCACCCCTCCCTTTAGTAGACAGGTAGGTAGGGAAAACAATACCTGGATTAACACTCTGGGTATTCCCCCAAGGTTTTGCGCCAGCACAGAAATTGGGCGCATAGGGGAGGGGAGACCCGGGGCGTACCCCGTGGCATCAATAAGCCAACCCTCCAGGTTTAGCAAGGGCGCAGACTTGGGTATAATTAGGACACCACTTCTGCGGCTTGCTCTCAGGACCTTAGGACTAGCACACTCACACATACGCTTTGGCAGGTAAGGGTAAGGTTCAGTCCCTAGCTTTAGTCTTGGAGGCAAGCGCCTCAGCGAGCCTCAGTAACTCACCAAGGTTGTTCTGGGACAAGTAGTCAACCAGAACTGAGTTTAGGCGTCCCTCAGGTAGAACAAATGCAGAGAAGGGCTCCCAGGTGGCCTCTTCGACTCCAAACCCTTCCCAGAGGGTGAGGAAGCGCCAACCCTGGCGATAGCGGTGGCGTAGGACAGACTTCACCAGGTAGAAGCCCTCCTTAGCCATCTCCTCGGCGTTCATGTCGGGGAGTTCACCTTCAACTTCCATAGGGCTGGCAGCCCCTTGTAGGTCCAGAGCGGCGATTTCCTCGTCGTTCAGCTCCCACTCCTCCCCACAGAGGTCTTCAGGATCATGGTAGCGCTTCAGGTGTTGAGCGGCGCACACCAGGGTCCCCCCTAGACGGGGAGAACACCGCACCGTGATACGGTGACCATCCACAGATAGAATCTTGTACGGCCCGAAGTATGGGTCATCGCTGGTAGAGCGAGGCCAGGCGGGTAGTCGACTGTGGTGCACCAGCACCCAGTCCCCCTCTTGGTAGGTGGCCGGTACTCGGTGCTTGTTCTTTTTGTTCCACTGACGCTCCCTCACTCTCTGGAGCATAGCCTTGGCCTTGTCCACCTTCGCTTGTTGCTCTTGGACCCACTCACCCACAGAAGAATGGGTGTCCTCTGGATAGGGGGCATGTAGGAACCACGCCGGGCGCCCCATGAATAGCTCATGTGGCGAGTAGCCAGTAGCTGAACTCTCTTGGGAGTTCATCATCAAGGATATGACGGGGAGTAGTCTCACCCAGTCTCTGGTGCGTTCAGTTTTGCACCATATCCTGACGTTCTCCTTCAGGACACGAATCTGTCGCTCACATAGGGGGTTGCTCGTGTGAGAGTAGGGAATCCCCGTAGACACCTGGACATTGAGGGACCTCAGGACCCTCTTGTACCAGCCAGTATCTGAGCGTACTCGTACGTCCTCATCGGAGTTGATCTCCTTGGGCGCCCCATAGACACAAAATCACTCCTCCAGGAGTATCTTGATAGTCTCCTCTCCGGTAATGTGCTTGGTACATGGGAACACCCTGGTAAACCTGGTCAACCCACAGGTTACCACGAGGGCGAAGTCATAGCCCCCGAACTTCGGCATCTCCGTGTAGTCCACGTATAGAACACTGTTAGCACAGTGAGGGATGGGCAGGGTCGAGTAGAGACCTCTGTCCCTGATATCCCCTGGTTTACAGGACCTGCACGGGCACTTGTCCACGATAGGCAGGAGCGTCTTCCGCAGCTGGTCGTCAGTCCACGTAGTGTGGAACCACTGCTTGAACAGCCTCAGGGTACGGTCAGCACCCACATGACCACTGGACTCATGGGTCCACTTCAGCAGCGCTGGGACTCGGTCACTAGGCACCACGATGCGGTCCTCGTGTCAGAGGTAGCTCTTGTCCCGCTTCCACTGGTCTTGGTTGACCAGGAGGGGTTCAAGGCGTTTCTCCAGGCGCCGGTAGATATCCCCAAACTCCTGTAGGTACTCCGATTGTTGGAGTCCATCCAGGGGGCGTATCATGGTCATGTTCAGGTCCAGGTGTACGTCCATACGGCTGAACGCCTCCTTAGCCAGCGCTTCAGACCGGGCACCAATCAGGGCGTCGAAGTTGTTGCGGCTGATGTAGTCGGCACACTCGTTCTTCACTCCCTGGATATGGTGTACCGTCAGCCGTAGTTGACTGAGGTAGGTCCACCAGCGACGTAGCTTGGCCTTCTCAGGTGGGGGGCCCTTCTGGAAACTGCGGACCGGTTCTTGGTCGCATAGCCAGACCACAGGGTTACTCCCCAACAGTCGTGCTTGTGAGGATAGCACCAGCATACCCGCGAGCAGTTACTGCTCATAGGTGGAGTAATTCCCCCTGGCCTGGTTCCACTTCCAGTTCCAGTGGCCCAGAGGTACTAGGACCCACTTGTCGTCAGGGTAACTGTGCTTGAGGGTTCCATCTCGGTTGAGACCTTCCGTCTTCCATTGGGAAATGGCCGAGTCGAACTCCTCCTTCTCTAGTGCTTGCCACTGGAACAACGTTCCACCACCGCCCACATTGCTGGCGTCGGTCACCAGGATAATCTCCCCTTGTGCCCTAGGCACGCCCAAGCACTTAGCGTTGGCTACCTTGTCTTTGAGCTCGTCAAACGCTTGTTGCTCTTGTGGGCCCCAGCGCCAAGTAGTACTCTTCTTGATCAAGTCAGTCAGTACCGCGCTGGTGTAGGTGAAGTTTTTGATGTGGCGGCGATAGAAGTTGCACGCCCCAATGAAACTGCGTACATCATGAAGTCCTTTCTTGGGGTCTTCGTGTCGTACCTTGGCATCCATCAGGGGTTTGGCCTTAGAGGCCGCTGGGGTCCACCACCCATAGCCAACGTCAAACCCCAGGTACTGCATGGTCTCCTGCATGAACTCACACTTCTCCAGCTTGAGTCGTGTGTGGTTCTCCTGGCAGACCGCAAAGAACTCACCCGAGAGGATTAGGTGATCCTCCTGGGTATTGGTCCCGAGGCATACATCGTCGATGTGAGCCTCCATCTGGGCCCCACGGGATATGAGCTCCTGCACCTTAGGTCTCCTTCGTAGGATGGACAAGATCTTGTTCATCAGCTCTTGGAACAGAGCGGGGGCGTTAGCCACGCCGAATGGCATGACCTTCCACTTGAATACCCTCCCCTGAGGGGTGATGAAGGCCAGTAGTTCCTGTGCGTTGGGCGTCAGGTCCACTTGCCAGAATCCACTTCGCTTGTCCATCTTGGTCTTGTAGCGACAGGAGGCTATCTTCTCCAGGGTAGACTCCATATTGGGAATGGACCCTGAGTGGTTCAGCGTCTTCTTGTTCAGCTCTCCATAGTCCACTACCAGCCGTTTGGCTGTAGACCCAGGTTTAGCCACCAGGAAACAGGGGCTGCAGTGTAGGGGGTAGTCCCCATCCTTGTACTCCAGGACTAGGCCAGCGTCGATACATTCTTGTATCTGTCGCTCAATCTCGTCGGCCTGCTCTTTAGGAGCTGGATAGGGTCTCCTCCGGATCTTGTGACCCACGAACTCGGGTTTCAGCTTGAGGTCCATCTGTACCAGCTTGTCGCATGAGGCTGGAGGGGGTAGTTCTCCGAACACCTCCAGATAGGTCCTTATCAGCTTTTGTACCCGCGGGTCCAGTACCTTGATCTTGTCCTCCATGTCCTCGTCGGAGTGTAAGTTGCTTGCCCCTTGAATAGAAGTCGGGAGGTGGTCCTCCACCGACTCTTCGCCCGCGGTAGCATCCTTCAGCCCTTGGTAGGCATACAGAAGGTCTTGCTCAACCATCTCCGGTGGACGATGGCAACATAGGCACGCTTTAGGGGGTTCACATACACATTCCTCCGAGAGGTCCTCCTCATCTGGGGTCCTCACATGGGCACCCCATACGTTCTTCATGAGCTTGAGATCTACCTCCCTTTGCCAGGTGGTGATCTTCTGTTCGAGGTCCTCCTTCAGTTGGGATAGGTCTCCCATACGTCCTTGCTTCAGTGGCCACGAGCTGCGGGTAGGCTTCGCGTAGCATAGCTTTTTCGCCACCAACTTCCTCTTGGAATCCACATACTCCCTGAGCCTGGATCGAGGGTCCAGCTCTTCATCCACGGGGTCTTCCACCCTCATGGAGAGTAGGGGTTTTAGTGGGGCGACGTACTCGGCGTTCTCCACTTCTTCCACCGCAGTCTGCACGAAGAAGGCGTCGTGCTCAGTTTCGTCGTCTGAGTGGATAGAGCTAGGTAGCTCAGATAGTCCACACTCAGAGACTCCATCAGGAACAGGTACATGACAGGGAGAGTTGGGGGCGTTGGTGTCAGTCACGACGTACTCATCTCCTCCGGGTGTAGTTTCAACAGCATCTTGAGGTCGTAGACGATCCTTCAAGTCACCCAAGGCGAGTCCATCGCTTTCTCGTTGTATAGCCTGGACCAGAGTAGGGTCCAGGTCTTCCCAGGGAATGGTGGTAAGACTTCCGTCCACCACGCTGAGCATACTCCCCCATCCGGGCTTCCCAATGGGCGTCTTGCGTCCCAGAGGCACGTAGATGGCCTCATCAGGTAACCGCACAGAGCTGATAGTCAGCTTGTCAAGGAGGGTTCGCCAGTACTCGTTACCCCCATGGGCTCCCCAATCGGGGGAACACAGGACCATACGGGAACGTTCCAAGGCCACCTTGGTCAGCACCTTCCCCAGTGCACTGAATCTGGAGTTCCCGTAGGCCATCCCGAAAGAGGGCCAGTACAATTTGTAGCTGCAGTTCTTCCCCTTGCTGCAGTATAGGTCCAGTACATGCTGCTTGTCGCTGGCGAACAGCTCCACACTTAGGTCTTCTCGAGAGTAACCCAACTCCTTCAGACCTTGGTCTAGGACTTCCCCCAATAGTTGATAGTCCTCAGTTTTGGAGGCCGCCATCATGTTCGAGGGCTCCTCCTTCGATAGTCTCAGGTAACTCGAGGTATGTTCCGACTGCTCCAGTGGCACAGACTCTCTGCCACTGCCGTGGTCCACGTACAGGAGGTAGGGCGCTTGCAGCGTCAGGGATTGTATCTGGGAGTGCTGCACGAAGAAGTCAGTACCCAGTACAAAGTCGAAGGCATCTGTGTCCATCACATAGAACCGATGGGCGATAGTCCTGGAGCCCATAGGTACCTCCACTTCGCAGTCCCCGCAGCTGTGCACCACATGTCCATCCCCCATCCGTATAGCGGCGGTGGTCATGGTGTTCTTCAGGCTCCCACAAGGTAAAATTTTCTTGGCCACTATCGATATTGTGGCTCCAGTATCCAGTACCCCCAGGTATTCACGTCCCCCTAGTCGGATACGTACCCAAAACACCAGGTCTTGGGTGCCACCAGAGCGTCCCCGTCAGAATTCCGCGGGACAGGTCACCTCGAACCCCTTGTTCCGCAATTTGCGGGCCATCCTCATGAAACGGCTTCTCTTCTTGGCGTTGCCGTCGTCACCACCTTCATGCTCACGCTTGGCTCCTTGTTCTTGCTGGGCCTGCGTCTGCGAGCGTGTGGTAGGTCCAGACTGCCCTCCAGAGGGCTCGGAGTTCCCCCCTGGATTAGGGTTGGGGTTACCTCCGTTCTTGTCCTTGTTCTTGTTGTCGTTCTGGCGATTAGCGCCTCCTCCTCGTCCGCCTTGACCCTTGTCTTGACCACCTTGACCACGTCCTTTCGACTTGCCCTTGCCGGAGTCGTTGCCTTTGGCCTTGCCTCCACCTTTGCCTGAGCTTTTGCCAGGATCTTCCCCCTTAAGCTTCGCCGATAGGCGTTGCTTATGGTAGCACTCGTCCTCATAGCGCTTCCGCTTACCGCAGAATGCACACGTGATGGTGCAGCGGTAATGATCCGGCATCTTCACCTTGGCGCCGGTGATCTTTTCCTGCTGCTTCCCCTGGACAACAAAGCAGTCTCGCTGCTCGCAGTCGGAGGCATGCTGCAGGTGGCCCTGTTCATCTCTTGCATCACACCAGAATAGCTCCTTCACGTTCTCCATTAGGCGGGCGTGGGCGTGTTTGGGGGTAGTCCCCTGCCCAGGTCGGGACCCTTGGTACCCTTTGCCTCCAGAACCTCCACCACCAGGACGGTAGTGGTTGAGGTGTTGGTCGCTCTCCTTCTCCAGCGCCATCTCCAGGAGCAGCACGCATAGATCCTCGTAGCGGAGGGATCTAGCCTTGCGCTCAGCCGTCAGACGGCACTCGTCCCATAGCTCACGGGGGAGCTTGAAGCACAACCAAAACAGCAGGTCGTCGCTGCTGTAGGAACCGGGCGTCAGTCGTCCAGCCCAGTGGTCCAGGTCCGCCAACAGCTCGGAGACCCTGCCGGGTTTGGGGTTGTTGGGCAGGACGGGCAGGTTCTGGATCTCGGCCCTGATGGAGAGGTCGGTCTCGTAGGTTGGGTACTGCCTCTCCAGGGCAACCAACACGTCGGCAAAGGTGGCGGAGTTGGTGACGATCTGCCTGACCTGCTTCTCCAGGTACTTCGTCTTGCAGCACTGCAGGAGCATGTCGCACTTCACTCGCCCACTCGCGTGGGTTTGGCCGGTCAGTCGTAGGAACCGGCCAAAGTTCTCAGCGAACTCGCTGAGGTCCTTGCCTGTGAATTCAGGCAGGTTCACCACTATCTTGGAGGTGGCAATAGCCTTCGCCTCCTGAGCTCGGCGTCCTTCAGGGCGTCGGGTCTTCTTCTTCTTCTTCTTCTTCTTTTTACCCTTGGGGTCCTCGGGGTCCTCAGGGTCTTCGTCATCCGATGGCGAAGAAGAAGTCATCGAAGGCGGCCCATCATCGGAGGGGTCTCCGCCTAGATCACTGGAGCCATAAGGCTCCACGTCCACCATAGCCCTTAGGGCTGTCAGCCCCAGCTGGTCCAGCTCGGCCCTCGTCGAGTTCGTCACGTGACTGTAGGGCGGCTGGGCTGTCCTCGGGACGAATGGGCTTCTTGGTACTGCTGCAGGAGTCGGCATCGGTCGGCTCCTCAGGCTCCCCAGGGTATTCGTCAACCCTGCCGCCAGGTGGTTAGCCTGTACTCGGTGGGGTGACATTCCCACTGTCGTAGGTGACGCATGGGACGGGATCATCAGGGGCTGCAGTTTCTCCCTGATCTCTTGCGTGAGGTCGCTCACGATTTGCGAAGTGGCTCCTCGGAGCACCTCATTGATCTCCGACCGCGTCAGGGACCTGTTGGAGGATCTTCCCGATCCTCTACTCCTGCCTCCCGGAGACTCTGGTCCTCTCCTCAACCCACTCAGGGGTGCATACCCAGGTGCACACCCAGGAGCATACCCAGGAACTTCCATGTAGGTTCCAGTGGCGTGGAGTGGATGGGGATGGTCAGCCGCATACCAACGCGGCGCAGAGCTGGAAGCCACCGGCTCACTGGCAGTAGTTGCCTCAAGGAGCGCAGTGGTAGGTGGGCCCATGCCATAGGCGGGGTAGTGAGGCATGCCAGTAAAGCCTGTGCCCTCTGCCAAAGGCTGGTTGGTTGTGGAAGTGGATGTAGCGGCGGCTGGGAGTGTGGTGGTTATGGGAGAGGGTGATGCATGGAGGCCAGAAGCGCTTGGTGCGCCTTCGAAGGTAGGGACATCCGTCGGGTCTTGCCCTTGCTCCTCTCCTTCGTCTGCTCCTTCTCCAGCATCCTTCTCGCTCTCGTTTCCTCTCTTCCTCTTCACAGGCTGAGGCTGAGAGACCATTTCCTTCACCGACAGGGCCCCAAAGACCGTCTGGAGGCCATCCAAGGAGTCCTCCGCGGTATCCATTGGCCCATGTAAGGGCTCCACCGAAGGTACAGCGTCAGGCGCCGGCCTTGCCGGTGCTTCTGGCGCTGGCGCTGTGTTCACCTCGGCGTCCACTCTTCCTTGATCCATCTTAATCCGCCCTTCTGCTTGTATTTGCCTGCTCGGAGCACTGGTTGTACGGCGCGGGGTCGCTGCCGGTGCACAGAGACAGGCTGCCTCTTGCTACCAGAAAAGTTTATAGTGTTTTCAGCACTGTGTTTTTGCTTCTCCTGCTGCTTGTTGTTGCTGTAGGGTGTCCTGCTGCTGGTTTTGGATGATGAAAAGCTTTTGTTTGTTGAAATACAGTAAAGCCAACTCAATCCAGGATAGCCCAAGCCAACAGTATGCAAAGAGAAGGTAATTCAGGATCAAAGCATGAAGGGCTGCAGTGTAAATAGTGAAAGATGATTAGATATTCACAGAAACTGCAACTCAGGATACAAATGAATGCATATTCACAGAGATAGCTGAAGTGTTTTGGGAAAAGAGTTAGAAAACTGCCTCAGGATCACTCTCTCTCCATAGTGCCATCTTAGGAGATGTGCACTCTTTGTTTTGGGTCCCATATGTGCTGAGGTGGCATGGTATGTGGCGATGAGGTCACTGCCATGTCACATGGGATCTTCCTACTTAGTTAGGCTGACCAGGAATTGAACCCAGGACCTCTCAAAAAGAGGTGCCTAACCCCCTATGGTGCATACCACTAGGGCAGATAAGTATTCATGGAAAAACATAGATAAATTCATAGGCTCTACCTTAGGTATGTCAGTGCTCAGTCAACTCAGGAAAAGATGTTTTACTTCTGATTGAAAGGGGATTAAGGGGTCCACTCAATATCCTGATTGGGTGTTTGGTTCCATAGGTCAAAATGTGTTATCACCACTTTTGGCTGGACCAATACTAAGACAAAAATGCATGGATGCTCAGTGCATCTCTAATACAACTAGAGTATGTCCTTAAGCAATGGAAAAGCACTTTTTCTTACTTCGTGGCGCCTTTACGTTTTCGGTAACGCTTAACGGTAGTGGCCCTCCCACCCAATAACTCTCGTTCAATTTTCGCAATGCGTGAACGCACGCATTCTTGTGCCTCCAAATCTTCGGGGGTAGGATCAAGAGTAACGGGTGCGAGGAGTTTTTTATGGGTCGCCTGATACGTGAGGGTGCGCACCGAAGCCAAATGGTTAGGCACCCTTTCATCCTCCGACTCTTCCTCCGAGGTCATGCCCGGCTCGCCATCCGTGTTGGGGTTAGAGACGGCCGGTGCCAAAACGGAGGCCACATGACATTTAGTGGCCGCCAAATTTTCCTCCGCAATACCACCGTCCACGTATAGCGCCACCGTTGACCAACCCCGTTGAGGAAGGGGCGTGAGGTGGTCATTCTGATAGAGACAGGCTTTAGTCTCTGGCCCAGGAAGGTGGTACCCTTGCAAAGTAATTTCCATAAGGGGTTTCCACCACTCCCTATGTGTCCACTTCGGCCCTACGACGATGGCTCGTAGTTTTTCTTGCCGAATTTTCCGAACACAATCGGAAAACCGATGATAGGGAGGGCACATCCAATACAATTTGGAGGGGTCCGCGGGAGTGGAAAAGAAATCTTCAAGCGGCGAAACCCAACAAGTAGCCTGGGCCATACCCGGGACCCTATTGAAGGCGTCCACGTCGGGGTTTTTGCCAAATTGTTTTTTGACACGTGCGGCCCAATATGGCGTGAGGCCATAGTCAGACTGGGTCCACATGGACCCATCACGCCGCGTAGGTAGAACATCACGGGCAAGGGCTTCGGGAGCAAATTCAACGAGCTCCAAAGCACAAGCCCGGTCCTGTACAGGGGCCACGGAGGAAGCGGTCAAGGCATAGGATATGTGTTTCTCGGCCTCAACACGGTTAGGCGGTTCGCCACCAGGGGGCGTAACCACAATGGCCGGGGCAGGGTGCGTAGGAGTGACCGCTCCAATGACTGGAACGGTTAGGCCCCACACGGACTGACGTGACACCTTACCATGAATGGGTTTCACCAAAAATGGTTTGCCGGTTCTTGGAGCCTCACGGAAGTCCTCAATCCAAAAACGGGGGTGCACTGGATGGTGAGAGTACAAACAATTGAAACGGGCAAAATGGCTCACACAATGTTTGTAACCCCATGGGTGCCCCAAAACCATATCCCAAGGTAAATTCGGGACAAGGTACGGGGACACGCCATACTGGGCAACACGAGGAAGTGAAACACTACCATCCACAACCCCCGTAAATTGAATTTTGACGTCTATTTGCTCGTCCCCCCCCGGCAAAGGCGTCTCATTATCGGCTTGGAGTAGGCGCCTCCGTTGGGGGGATTCAGATTTTTCGGAGAGTTGGTCTCCAAAAACATTGGGGTTGGCCAAAGCAACCGCTTGGCACCCAAAATCCACCATAACACGGAGGGCCTTGCGTTCTCCATTAGGCAAAACAACCTGAACGGAAAGCTCGGTTTGAATCTCACTAGTCACTATATGTCCCTTCATGACTCTCGATGGAACGAGAGCCACGGTAGTGTCACAGGGGTGCCCGAGGTTTTCTTCTTTCGAATGGGGGCGCCTCTGGGCACTCCTACCAACGTCCGCGCCCGTTCGGCGCTCCCTTGCCTCCTTTATCGCCCTTGCCGCCGCCACCCTTATAACCACCACCACCCTTATCACCACCGCCACCCTTATTGCCACCCTTAGGCTTACCACCTTTAGACTTACCCGCAATGTTCCAATGAGTGTCATTGCACGGAGAATTAGGCTTACACGTCCAAAGGGTGGTATTGGTGGCACCCCAATCAATCCAAGACATGTCCATCTCCGTTTGTTTACGTGTTTTCCAATGTTTGGAACACGGAACCCAAAAGGTAGGTGGCGGTTTAGCCCCGGGGTCGACGGGTACTTCGCCAGAGGTTTAGAGTGACCCACGGCGTTGACGGAGGTGTCAGCGGGTTCGGAGGTGTCAGGGTCCGCCGTAGCCTCCGCATTAACCGCATTCACTGCGGTTTTATTGTGAGAAGGGCGATGAGTGTACGTCACCGTCGTCTTGTCTCCTTTATTGAGGCGTTCGAGAGCTTCCCTCTCCGACACGCTTTTATGGGCAAGGGCGTAGATTTCCGCAGGCTTCAAACGAGGCCTACGTTGCTCCACTTTCATAGTGTAGCCGCGTGTGTGAGGTGTGTTGTTGAGTTTCAACATCCACTCCTGGAGAGCCGGGTCTTTGCAGTCAACTATCACCCCCGGCCGCGAATAGGAAACAATCTCAGGAACCGTAGTGCAAGCTTGAGCGCTATATTTCCTGAGTTCTTTTTCGAATGGGGCGCGACCCGGCGAAGGGTCAAGGCCACTAAAATCCACCACATAGCTGTCTGGGCTATTCTTAGCCTCTTGCTTGACGATCCTCTCCTTGATCCACGGGAGCTTGCTTAGGAGCTGCTCCCGGATCACGTGGGGACGAGTCTCATTGCTCAGAGGCAACAAACGTTGCCAACGAGCATAGAAATGCTGGCTCAGCTAGCACTACACAATCCCCATATATGTGTCTTGTGTAGTGCTATTGCTTCGCCATCTCTTCTTTCCTCCTCACCTATTCGGGTAAATCCGACTTCAAGGTCGATGAGGGTCACTTGCCCTTTAACCACCCTGGGGGTGAGGGCTCGCCACCTTTCATCAGCCCTTGAGGGGTCATACTCGTGGAAACGTTGTTCCAAAAAGTCCCACAACTCTTTGAGGGTGGGGGCCGTGCGTGTGTGGTGGGTGGCCTCGGCAACCCGGGCGTTGATGATCGCCTTTAGCCATGGGGGCAAGGTACTCAAAATCATTTTTGCCTCGTTGGCCTTTCGGTACATGGGATCACACCCCCCCAACCATTGTTGAAGCTTCTCCACCCACTCGTCGTAGCACTCTAGTTGCCCATTAAATTGCGGTTTAGGCATATCACTATCCTCCACCGCTTTGGTGTAACTATTTTGCACCATAGGCATTTGATACGGGTGGTAAGCAGGGGGAGCCATGGTTGGGGGTGCACCTCCACTTGCACTTGGTGCAACCTTCACTGGAGAGACTGTACACGTATCCGTAGGATGAGAGGGCGTGTACGAAGGTTTCCCAGGGGAAGTGAAAACATTTTTCGTGAGGGGATTAATGTTCCCCAACGAAGAGGTGTTCTCCTCTTCATTGGCCCACGGGGCCGTAGGCTCCGTGGGGTGTTCTTCGCCCTTAGGCGTCGCCCTCCACTCGGGAACAGCACGTTCCTTCTGCTTTCCGGCGATTCCCCTCCACGATGTAGGTTCTTGGGGGTGGGGGTGTTCGTGGTGTTCTTCCCCCCCCCTCGGCCACCCCAAATCCGGACAAGCGTTCGGATGGTAGATGCAATCGTGGGATGGGTGGACGGAGAAAGGAAGGACACACCCACCACCGGATGAACCGGATGGCGCGCCCATGGGCGCCGTAGGCGCCGCCGGTGTAGGATCAGGAACGGGCGGAGGCGCCGATGGCGGGGGTAGGACCACCGTAACGGGTTCCGCAGGCGTGGAGTACCAGTGGTCCCACGCATCGATCCTAGATGCAACGGCGGCGTAACGTGTAGCGAGCGACTCCACTGCGCTAAAGCACTTAGCCGTGTTGCCGTTGGACATCTTAAGATGATCTGCCACGCTAGCCTCCACCACCTTAGAATCCTGGCGGTAGCCCTGAACCGCCGCGTCAAACTTAGCCAATGTAGACAAGATTTGGGTCATCCGGTCCCCGTAGGACTGATTGATGCCCACGGTAGAGGCTACTGCCTGAGAAAGTTCCTGATGGGATCGCTGCAACTCCAGATTCTGATTTCGCAGGTCCCTCACCTGTGCCATCAGAGATTGGATGCACGTTTCGTAGTGCACCACACACCGGGGACAGCCACAGGTGTGCTGTAGGTCTTCCTCCCCCCATGTAGGAGTGGGGCCCCCAGAATGTCGAAAAGATGGACCCCCCCCTCCACGAGGAGGAGATGACCCACCACCGCCCCCCCCAGCAGCCCCCCCTGCCACGGAGGGACCAGAGGGCCCCCCCGCAGGGCGAGACGGGGGTGCGGGGCGCGCAGCAACAGGTGCTGGCGCCCCCCCACTAGAGGGATGCCCCCCCCCCGAACCCCCACCACTAGATGGCCGAACCAGGTGCGGGATTCCTTGCACGTGCTCGATGTAAGCCACCTGGCGGTGGCGGGGTGACGGCGGAGGGGGAACATGACCAACAGTACTCGGTCGCGGCGGTGGCAGTGGGGAATCGTCCACCACAATATACTGTGGTGACTCATGAACCACCATAGGTGATCGAGTTCTCGGATGGGAAGCAAAAACAGGCTCCGATCCCGTTGCAACCTCTGGATCCCCCCCCCAATTGGGCAGTTGGGGGTCCTCCGTAGGAGATGTATTTGTGGGGGGAGAGACCAAATTTTTTGGGAGGGTTGCTGAACCTCCCTCCACCGGATTCCCTCCCCCCCAGCACAGATTGTTGACCTTCGGCATTGCCGGAGAATCATCCACTAGGGATGGACGATCTTTCGTGCCACTCATAGGCACTGGAGATGTAGTACCGGCCCGGTCCTCCGTAGGCTCCGGAGATTCCACGACAAGACACTGGCGGTTTTTGACGCCGCTCATAGGCACCGGAGACTCTTCCACTGCAATGAACTGAGGGGCCGGAGAGTCCTCCACCGTGATGTAGTGGGGGGCCGGAGATTCTTCCACCAGCATGGGGCGATCCCTGGTCCCTGACATAGGTTCAGGAGGTGCAGGCGACAGGACAACGGAAATAGGGGAATGATGGAGTTCATGACGTTCCACGAGGAGGAGATGACCCACCACCGCCCCCCCCAGCAGCCCCCCCTGCCACGGAGGGACCAGAGGGCCCCCCCGCAGGGCGAGACGGGGGTGCGGGGCGCGCAGCAACAGGTGCTGGCGCCCCCCCACTAGAGGGATGTCCCCCCCCCGAACCCCCACCACTAGATGGCCGAACCAGGTGCGGGATTCCTTGCACGTGCTCGATGTAAGCCACCTGGCGGTGGCGGGGTGACGGCGGAGGGGGAACATGACCAACAGTATTCGGTCGCGGCGGTGGCAGTGGGGAATCGTCCACCACAATATACTGTGGTGACTCATGAACCACCATAGGTGATCGAGTTCTCGGATGGGAAGCAAAAACAGGCTCCGATCCCGTTGCAACCTCTGGATCCCCCCCCCAATTGGGCAGTTGGGGGTCCTCCGTAGGAGATGTATTTGTGGGGGGAGAGACCAAATTTTTTGGGAGGGTTGCTGAACCTCCCTCCACCGGATTCCCTCCCCCCCAGCACAGATTGTTGACCTTCGGCATTGCCGGAGAATCATCCACTAGGGATGGACGATCTTTCGTGCCACTCATAGGCACTGGAGATGTAGTACCGGCCCGGTCCTCCGTAGGCTCCGGAGATTCCACGACAAGACACTGGCGGTTTTCGACGCCGCTCATAGGCACCGGAGACTCTTCCACTGCAATGAACTGAGGGGCCGGAGAGTCCTCCACCGTGATGTAGTGGGGGGCCGGGGATTCTTCCACCAGCATGGGGCGATCCCTGGTCCCTGACATAGGTTCAGGAGGTGCAGGCGACGAGGCAACGGAAATAGGGGAATGATGGAGTTCATGACGTTCCAACACTCCAATCTCCTCCTCCTCATCGTCGTTCCACTGCTCCAGCGCCAGGGGGAACCCCTGATCACACTCATCCTCCTCGATTTGCGTGGGGGATTCCTCGATGATCGTAGGATTTAGCCTGGATCCGCTCGGGGCATTGGGATACGCTCCCAAGGCAGGAGATTCCTCCACCAGGGAGGGAAACCACCGCGACCCACTCATTGGAGTGGGCGACGATTCCACCACAGTGGGGTTCTGCCTAGTCCCCGACAGGGCTTGCTGGATCAGGGCCACGGCCTCTCGAGCCAGACCCAGATGGCCATGGGGATCAGGCGTGAGCGCGAGGACTTGACGGTTTTCAGCGTCGAGTTGGTCAACAATGGGGCTGATGGGCCCTGCCGCAAACAGGTTTTTTCTGACCTGAGGCTCTGGCAACCCCCCTAGCGACGGAGGAGTGCCAGAGTCGACCACGATAGGCCCCATTGGCGAAGCCATCGTACCCCAGTCGGCAGCGCGTGAGGGCGCAGCGTTCGTACGCTCGATCACCCCAGTAGATAGGTCGATTACTGCCCGATTCTCGGCGCTAGTAACGGTTGCCGAGCCCATAATAGGCGATTGTGGTCCTCTTATCGCTCCCTGAGGGTGGCCGTCTATTTTCCCCCCAACCATCCCAGGTACACCAGCTGGATTTCGAGGATGGGGGGCCCCGATGGGAACATTCGGGGATTTCGGAAACTTAGGATTCGTAGCCACTTGGGGCTTGGCCCGTTTTTGCGGCCCCTGCACGGTCGATGGGGTCAGGGCCGAGGAGGTCCTGAGAGTGGGGACCTGGACACCCTCAGCTATCCCTCCCGGGGAAGAGATTTTAACTTGAATTTGGTCCATGATGTCTTGGACCGATCGCTTTCCGCGATGCCAAACGCCCAACAGAGACGAAAAATTTTCGCCTCTGCTACCATGAAACCGGACCGGGTGGTCAGGAGCAGAGGTCGCAGTGGCATGGGCAGCAACATTGCTTGGCACCGAAGACATAACGATAGTGTTGACTGAATAGTATCCTGCAAACGGATATGGTACACATAGCCAAAGGAATACCTGATATGCACATATGAGAAATCAACCCTATCATCCACTAATTGATATAACTACTAAACATCCATGATTGCCCTATCTATCCCACATCCTATGTTCCTAACAAGGAAATGGAATATGATATACCCTATCCCACATATATCCCATATATAGGGCCAAAAAATGCTCCCTTAGGGGTAAAATGCCAGGGTAGGGTTGTGACCTGCTTCAGAGGAACAAGCCCGTCCTTTTTCAAGACCGATCAATGTGGGTGATCAAAGCCAACAAGCTCCATAGGGAAAGGCAAGTGGTCGTTCCTAACCACTGTCTTCGTACTGTCCTAGTATGGTGTCATACGACGGCACAACAGCATGCGGGTGGGGCCCGATGTCTGTGGTTCTTTCAACCGTTGTTCTTCACCCGCGTTTCTAAGACAAAGATCTGCAAATTGATCCAAGAAATTACCGAATCTTGCCGCATCTGCATTGAATGCAAGCAGAATACATGTGCTGATCGTGGACTTGTAGGAGCCCTTCCTATCCCAGAGTTGGGAAACCAAATCTTGTATGTGGATTTTGTTGAAGTCCCCAAATTTGGAGGATTTAACTACATCCTTATGGTTTGCTGTGCCTTGACCCGCTTCTGTAGGGTGTATCCCTGCACTAAGAGGATTGACGGTGAGCAAGCCTTTGAGATTCTTTTCAAAGAATGGATCCAGGTCTACGGTCGTCCGGTTGAGGTCTACTCGGATAATGACGTCCGATTTACTTCCGAAAAGGGGTATTGGCGTGGTCTGCTATCCCGTATGGGTGTGCGAGTCCACTTTAGTATCCCTTACAAGCCTTCAAGTAATGGACTGTGCGAAAGGCTCAATAAGTCCTTTATCAACATTATGCGGGTTCTAAGGAGACAACAAAGGGGCAAGGATTGGCTAAGACTACTGCCCTACGCCAACTGGATTTTGAATTCACAACAGTCCACGAGGACTGGCTACTCACCCCATGAACTCTTCCTTGTGAGACCCCAATGGAATTTGGACTTTCCGGTGCCTTCGGAGCTTAGTGTCCCTGTAGAGGACTGGCTGGAGGAAGAGCAGCGCTTATGTGATTTGGCCAAGGACACTCTGAGGGCTTTCAGAGAGAAGTCCCTTTCCCGGACAAGTTGGAAGAGAGTGCCCGCTAACTATCAAGTGGGGGACCATGTGCTCGTTCACAAGAACCGATTCCCCCAACTTCAAGTTGGCAAGTTTCATGCTCCTCACTTGGGTCCGTACAAGATTACCCAAGTGGGCCCCGGTAGTGTCCTGGTCCGGCTGAGCCCTACCCTTGGAGGAGAAATCAGAGTGGCCCACTCTTTTCTAAGGAAGTTTCCACTGGAGCTCGAAGATGACGAAGAATGGTTTCCGCTTGATGCTGAGAAGGAGAGTGAGGTAGAAATAGCGGAAAGAGATGAAGAAGAAGGGGGAGAGGAGGATATCTTGGATGTATCCGAACCCGAAGAGCGAGAAGCTCCTATGACGAGGTCAAGAGCCAAGGCCCGGTCCGACCCTCCAAGCAAGATTTCGGGCCCTGACGTGTTGCCGGATATGAATGCAGAAGAGATGGCACATAGGGGGTACTATGTGGTCCATTATGTACTCAAGCATGAGTATCTTCAAGGTTGGAAGTTTCTTGTTAAGTGGAAAGGCTTCAATCTTACAGAAGCCACATGGGAACCTGTACGTGCCTTCATACTGGGGAAGTATAGGGTTAATGGCGAATTTGTGAAATATTGTCAAAAGCACGACTTACAATCAGCTCTCCGGGAAGCCAAGAGGCTAGCAGCCCGAAGAAAAGACTAATCACGTCACTCCTTCATCTCCCGCTCCCCCCCCCTCTCTTGGCTTTCCCCCTCTTTCTACCAATACCCCCCACCCTTCTCACTTTTTTTGTCGTAGATGTAGGGCACCCCCCCCATAGTCCTCCCGATACACTGCAGCTTCTAATTCCGTCATGGCATTTCTCTCGTCAACCATGGAACTTGAGCAGGCCTGGGACTGGCCTTCCCAGGAGGAGGAATCCTTGAACCTGGCCTGGCTCACCATCCAGGATGCCAGCACGGAGCCCACTGGAGCCTTCCCCATGGAGGCCACGTCGGGCCCCTCTTCAGCAGCGGGCCCCCAGGAGCCCTCTTCCTCGTCGTCTAGCCGAAAAAGCAAGATCGACGAGGTGGAGGAGACCCCGGAGGAGCGCCAGAGGAGGGAACGGCGCGAACAGAACCAGGGGTATAAGCAGGCCTCCCGAGAACGCCAGCGGAACCCCGTACACTATCTCCCAACCAATGAAGACGAACAAATGGCGTGTCTGCGGAGCCGGATATTCCAGCTGGAGCTCCAGCTGGGGTTCCGGAGTCAGGAGGTGCAGCGGCTCAAGACCGTGGTCGAGGGCCTCCTCCCCTACGTGCCTCCAGCGGTACGCCAACTCGCCATCCTCCCGGCTCAGATCGCCTAAAAGGTAGCCCCTCTCTATTTAGGATGTTGGACCCAAGGTTAGTGCCTAGCCCTAGTGTAGCCCTCCGGCACGCTCACCTGAGCCCTTCCGTCTCTCGGCACGAACACACACACGCACTCGCACACACACACACACACACACACACACACACACACCGACTCACATACCCCCAACGTCTAGTCATAGTACCTTACTCCTTAGGATCAAACCACCAACGCTTTGCCTTCTCCAAAATGGACGAAAGGACTCGCCGGTTTTTGGAGGACAATGGATGGACTTTTCTTTTGCCACAATTTTTATGGCATGAAATTGATTGGGTAGCCCTTCGGGAGTTGACCCAATCTTGTCCCCAATACCTCCTAGAATTGCATGGCATGAGTCCGGGGCTAGCCAAGTTGTTGGTTATTGCCTTTAGTTTGGACGAAGCAAGTAGGGGTGGGGGTGGCTAGTTTCTTGTCATTGGTTGTCGTTCTTCTTGAGCTTGTCTCTTGTTGTTTGCTTCTCCCTAAGGATGCCCGTTGTTGATGTGAGAGAGAGTATTTCTTATCGTGCCTTTGCTCTTTTACCTGATGAATTTTTCCTAAAAGCCACTCCTTTCCCAGGAGTTGTGCATTCGGGTACTTCCCGTTCTTCCCTCCAGGTGTATATATTAGGGAATAATGAGTGGGTGGCCGTTTTGAAGGAGGACGAGTCCTCTCTCCTAACCGGGGTGCACGAGCTTAAGTTGGCCCAGGAGTTGGTTTCCCAATCTCCAGGGGGACCCCCCCATCGCAAGGTATGGCAATTGGGGAACCAATATGACCTTGTTACTCATCAAGTAGTCCTAGCAACACCAAAGAGTCCCCCACCCCCTAAAACACTTCAAGACTTTATGTTGTCCTTTCTTTCCAAATTGCCATTCCGAACCATTTGGGCCAACACAATTTTTAACCAATTCCAAGGGTCTCGTGAAGATGGCCACTTCCTTAACCCTCATGTAGACCATGCGTCTTTGTGGTTCATACCGGTCAAATTGTCCCTCGGGTTGTGGTGTAGGGTTGTCATCCTTCGTAATATCAAAGGGTTTGGGTGGATTTCTTTTTGGGATGGTAAAAAGGCCATAGGCGGGATATTACTAACCCTGGGGTGTGTTGTCATCTCCCCCTATTCCCTCCGTCACTCCACACATGCCTTGACCAAAGCTCATATCCATCGCCCCCCTCCCATTCCGGTAGGACCCTTAGGAGATCCAGATGATATGGGGTTTGACGGTGCCATAAGGACCGAGGATGGGGATGATGCCCGTGAGGAGCTTCATGCTTCAAATGAGTCAAGGGAAACCGAGACTCTAAGGCCCTTTCACCCCGACTATGCTCCGCCCGTAGAAACTCACGTAACGGAGCCCGAAATTTTAAGGGAGGTTCTTCATAGGACTAAAGTATGGCTGAAAATTCGAGGCCAGAATAAACCCGAAACTTGGAATGAATTATTGGGTCCCGAACCCAAAATTCGGCCTATTAATTTCGGAGCTCTTTACGTGTATCACCAACTTCGTGTGAGGCTTTCTTTGCCCTTTGAACTTGAGGGCGAGATCACTAAGTATAATGCCATTTACCTAAGGAATGCCCTCACCCTTGATTTGGGTCTTAAGGGCTCCACTCCTCGCGACTCCGAGAGGCCCGCTAAGCGTCTATGCACCAACCATCCGATGGAATAGGGAGCATTACCTCCATCTACGCCCCCCCCCCCCCTTGAGTTCCCCGAGAACCCCCCCCCTTTTTTTTCTCCAAGGGATATGGATACTTAGCTTTAGTCTAGTGCCCGGGGAGGCTTGGCCTTATACTAGTCCTCCCGAATATCCCTTCTCTCCCTTTTCTCCAAGGGATATGGATACTTAGCTATAGTCTAGTGCCCGGGGAGACTTGGCTTTAGACTGGTCCTCCCGAATATCCCTACTTTTCCATTTTCTCCAAGGGATATGGATACTTAGCTTTAGTCTAGTTCCCGGGGAGGCTTGGCTTTATACTAGTCCTCCCGAATATCCCTTCTCTCCCTTTTCCCAAGGGATGTGGATACTTAGCTTTAGTCTAGTGCCCGGAGAGGCTTGGCTTTAGACTAGTCCTCCCGAATATCCCTACTTTTCCATTTTCTCCAAGGGATATGGATACTTAGCTTTAGTCTAGTGCCCGGGGAGACTTGGCTTTAGACTAGTCCTTCCGAATATCCCTACTCTCCCTTTCTCCAAGGGATATGGATACTTAGCTTTAGTCTAGTGACCGGGGGGACTTGGCTTTAGACTAGTCCTCTCAAAGATACCGGTTTACTCCTTCTCCCATGAGATTGAGGGCTTGAGTCGCTTGTGGTCGTCGTCCGTTTTTGTTTTGTTTCTTTTGAATATTGTGCTAACCATAACTCCATTTACCCCCATAATTCCTTCATGGGTTTATCTCCGGACCAAGTGTCAATACGGGCAAAGGATGACTTTGATCTCATCCTAAATAGTCCAAGCGAGGAAGCCTACAAGGAGGTGGTGCTTCGGCACTATCAATCCGGCTCCAATGCTTTATTTGCACTCTTTCCGGATAGATTCACCCCGGAATTCATGACGTGCGTGTATGCCCTTCAATATGAAGCAATGTATTGGCCTCCCCAAAGATCCTCCTCGCACGTACCTATTAACCCCTCGCACTTACCCACTTGAACTCAAAAACTTTTTGTTTTCTTGTCTTGTGGTGTATTTGGGTTGTCTTCTTTGCGCACATTCCCTTTTTTTTTTGTCGTTGATTTCACGTTTGTTTAGTTTGGTTGATGATGACCGCAACTCCAACCTCCATGTCAAATTTTGTTACACGGGGGGACATTAGGGCTAGGGTAAGATGGATGAAGGAAGCACTCGGGGAGTTGGAAGATGGGTTGGATAGGGTGGAGGAACTCATCGATGAACTGAGTGGGGGAGAGAGAGAGGAGAGCGGTATGGAGCCCCTCATGTATGGGGAGGATTTGGGGGGATTTTTCATTCTCAAGGGGGCGGAGGGGCATATGAGGAGGGTTGAAAAGGGGGCCGATGGGTTGAAAGTTGCGGCGGGGATTTTGAGGGCCCAAGCCCTCACGTATTTGAGAGGGAAGCATGGTCCAAGGGACCTCGAGGAACAAGGGGGTACCCAAGCCTTTGAGCGGGGCTCCTCCTTCCTTGACTCCAACACTTCCACCTACACCTACATGGATTCCGACACCAACTCTAGCCCAACTCACTCACCCCAACTCACACCCACAACCCCCAACTCTCCCGCCTCCTCCTATTTTATGCTTCCTCCCAACGAGGAGGCGGCGGACCATTGCTCCGCCGCCTTTGCCTACGCCGCTCCCCCTTGCCCATAGAGGGAAAGGGGGGGGAGTCCAAATTTTGTTTGAGGTTCCATGGGGGTGGCCCCGATTTCAGTCTTGGGGGGAACATTTGTCGTTCATGGGGGACGAATTTTCGTTCAAGGGGGTCCAATTTTCGATTAAGTGAGTCCAATTTTCGTCGATGGGGGTCACATCTCTTCCATGTGGGGGTCCAATTTCAGTCTTGGGCTAACACTTGTCGTTCATGGGGGAGTAATTTTCGTTCATGGGGGTCCAATTTGCGATTACGAGGGTCTCAATTTCATTTGTGGGGGGTTCAATTTTCGTCCATGGGGGGTCACAATTCGCCCATGGGGGACCCCAATTTCATTCTTGGGGGGCAACCTTCGTTCATGGGGGACCAATTTTCGTTTTTGGAAGGCCAATTTTCGATCAATGGGCCACATTTTCGTTCTTGGGGGTTGAAATTTTCGTTCACATGGGTCAATTTTCGTCCTTGGGGGTGAAGGGGAGGGGTATCTTTCCCCCGGGAGGTCACATTGAGCCACACCGGGGAGTGCTCCTTGTTTTGATGTGCCAATGGTGCTATATCCTACATTCTCAGGTGTTGGGCCCACAGCCGATTGTCCTGCAAGGTGAGCATGGATCGGGCAGTTATCCACGTACCATTTCCCCCCTGTACTGCATTCTGAGCCGATGTTTCAGAGAAGATTCTTCAATTCCATCAGTGTTGGCTGCACATTGATGCAGGGTGAATTGGGGCCTAAATTCAGGGACCAATCCTTGTGCAAACCCGCTGTCCTATGCCCTGTCTCTGCGCGTGGTCTTCTGCCCTGTTGAATCAGATTGGCCGGTCTGCGGCCGTGGCCAAACCTGTGCTACCCATTTGGTGTATATTGCTGAGGTTCTCTCAAGTGCTTCATAGGGGGGTTCCTGATACCCCAAGCAATTCAGGATCAGGGGCCTGATACCTCGAAGCAAATCACTGGTCTGAAGCATGGAGGGTGTCAATGAATGTTTGTGAACGCTGCAGGCAGTATTCAACCTTTTTTTTTCTTCTGTGAGGTTGCTCCATGCTCCCCATATATTCAAGCAGCTGTAAAGCACACCACAGAATGTACACAATTTCAATTGCTGTGCGTTATGAGGGACAGGGGTTTGAATTTAAAAACCATACATTCAACTGGAAGGCTCTGACTCCCTAAGGAACTACGCCCTTCATTCTTTTTCAGCACTATGTGGCCTTGTGTCCTTGTGGCCCTGTTGTTTTGCTGGGCAATTGTTATCCTGCCTCTGTTTGCTATTTGACATATCTTACTAAGGGGCAGGATTGCCCTCAGCCCATTGGCCTTTGAAAGGTCTTTAAACTGAAGCCTGCCGCTCTTTTCTTTGAATGCAGGTTACTGTTGAAACATGTCTCTTGCTGGTTTCAGGTTGCTGTGACACACCCAGCTGTCCTGTGCAGTGACTATGGCGCCTGCTTATGCTTGGTAGGCATGTATCATCCAACAATTATCCAATCTCGTCAGCATATTGTTTTTGGCTGCAGACTCCTGTTCAAGGCGGACGACACCTCAGGGGAACACATTGCCACTGTGCAAGTTTGTGAGACGTCAGACCCTTACAGAATGTCTGGCAGGAAAGCCTGTGTCAGGGGAGTTGACCCTCAACCCTGGCTTCATTGGAGTGATGGACCAGCTCTGTAACTGGTTGAATTCATCCCTCTCTTTCAAGCTTGGTTTCAAACAGGGCTGTTCTTGTTCCCCAGTTGACTTTCACTTTGTTTGCTCTTTGCACCTGAAGTTCCCTTGGCACACAAAGATGGTCGTCATTTCTGCTTGGACAGCATGCCCCCAGCACTCAATATCTTAAGAAGTGCAAAGTTTGCAGCATGCAGTGGACAACCCAGAGACCATTGACCCAGGAATTGCTGAATATTCCTCGCATGTGGCGTAGACACAACACTTGGGCTGTGCTTACCTGAGAAGTGGCACAGTCATGGAGCAACTCTGATACTGCAGATTTTCTCAGATGTCACTCTGTGCTCGATTATCATAGGTCCCAGATAGAGCAACTGGCGTAGACCTTTCGTCAACAGCGCATTTATCCTGCAGGGGACTTGGATTGCTCTGTATGGATTGTCTGGACTTGAGTGAGGTCAGAAACTCTCTCCGTTTGCGGGCTCGGACCTGCATCTTGCAGGCACCACTCACAAATTTCTGCATTTGATGCTGAGGCACAGAAGCATTTCATCGCTGCTTGCAGTGATATGTCTCTGTTGTTTGGAATATTCGAGGCAGGAGTGTGCAGCTCTCAGCACCTATGGTCTGTCAAAGCAAACACCGTAATCCTGTCTGCGGACTTGCGGTCGTTAAAGTCATATTGCCAAATGGGTTTCCCATTGAGCAGTTGTCCGCATTGGGTGTGCCTGAAGTTTGTCCGTCGGAACGAGCCAATCGCCCTTTTGACCTTAGCCACCTTTGGCTTTAGTCCCAGGGTAGCTTTAGTCTTAGGGCAGATTGGCATTTGAAGGCAGGTTGAATTTTCAGCAGAGCATGGGAGGGGGGGTTTGCCCTGTCGGTAAATTCAAGAGAGGGGCGGGAACCTGTCTTCAAATTCTCTACACGTCGGGTGTGTCCTTGCTGTAGAATCAGGGCACAGTTTCAGGTTAATCGTTTCATATTTTGCGTGGTACAAACAATGTGGATGTGGTCTGGTGAGTACATGCCAGCCATATGCCTTTGGCAGTGCCACAGCACCCCATGATCTTAGCCAGATAATCAGTAGGAGTGCAGCGCCCCCCCCCCCTTGCGCCTTCGGCGTTTCGGATTGAGGGTAGGCCTATAGCATTTTTGGCTTGCCGAGTAGGGGAACTTAGGGTTGCATTCCCCGAACATGGCAAGCCAAGATGAGTCCTCGGAGTAGGGTGTGGACTTTGGGGGGGAGGGGGAATTGCCCCCCCCCCCCAAGCTCTCTCTGGTTCACAGAGAAGTCACAAAAACACACCCGAATGAGGGTGACACGCCGCTCCTCTCAAACCAGAAACCACGGGGGGGTGGGTGAAAAGGGGGCTGCTCGGCGTAGGCATGGTATGTGCCGTGACTCAGTGAGGTAACACAGTACCCTTGCAGATACTCCTCCAAATACTGAGCTGGCCCTTTGTCCTACTCCTGCGCCAACTTGGGCGCTATCTAAAAATACAAGTGTGCACTGATCTGTGCTGGCCCCCTGCCCTACACCTGCGCTAGCTGGGGCGCCATCCAAAAGATCCAGTGTGCTTTGTAGTTGTTTCGAATTCTGGAGGGGGGGGTAGTCCAGACCTTTTTTGTCCAGATTTCGAAAGTTCTACTCAGTGCGTGCGACGCAGTGCGTTTCATGTGGCACCGTTCCTCCTGTAGCTGAAGCAGTGAGTGTGAAGGGAGTTGCTGCTCTTCGTCTCCCGCAAGACAAGGGGGCTGCATTCACTTTGGAGGAGCGGAAGGCACACTGTGAAGACCAGCAAGTGGAACGCTGCTATGGTGCCTACAGCCAAATTCCGACCAATATCGAGAAAATACCAGTACCGCCGCCACCTTCAGGAGCGCAATGAGCACTTGTACTACGCTGGCGGAGGTGAGGCCGGTTATCTACACTCCGACCGTGGGAGAGGCCTGCAGGAAGTACAGCTGCATGTTCCAACTTCCCCCGTGGTCTTTCCTTCTCTGTGGACAACATCAGCAATGCTGACCAGGTGTTGGGCGGGATACTTCTGCCATTCTGGGGATTGGTGACCAGGGTTACTCCCATTGGCAAGCTCGCCTTATACACCGCTGTTGGAGGCGTGAGCCCCTTCCAGACGTGCCCCATTGCACTTGATGCGGGTACCGGCCGTGAGGATTTGCTGAGTTCATTGTTCAATAAGTACGCGCTGATGGATGATGACGTGTCCAATCCTGTGATCTACTCTAAGGTCATGCTTGCTGAGTTCATTGGAGCGGACACAGTCACAATTGCTGGTGTCAATGCGGCTTGCAAGAAGACTAACCAGAAGCTATCCGACCAAATGCTCCGGCGCTGGTGCGGGTGGTGCAGGTGTTGCCCCGGTGTTCCGTGAAGGTCCGACCCCCGAGCAGGCACGTGCACACGTCATGACGCTGGACTCTACTGGTCTTTTGTGCGAAGGACGCCATAAGATGGAGGCTTACAAAAACGACAGTGTCCAGACCGCGGAACTGGCCCAGTCATTTGCTCCCGATGTTGGTGTTCCTGACCTGCTGCCGACAATTAAGGGCTCTAAAGCCACATGCCTCATCGGCTTGGGCGGTATTCCAGGGCAGTTCACTGAGGGAATTGTTATGGCAGTTGCTACAAACTGCAAAATTCCTCTGTCCAACCCCAACACCAATATGGAGGCTTTCCCTAAAGACATCGTCAAGTGGATGGACAACAGGGCCCTGATTGCCTGTGGCAGCCCCTTTGACGGCGTTCCATTGCCAGATGACGGCGCAGCTCCCATTGGTCAGGGGGACAACGCATTCGTCTTCCCTGTTTTGGGTGCTGGGGCTGTCTGTGCCGGGGGCTACAAAGATCACGGACAACATGGTCATGGAGGGTGGTTACACAGTGGCTGAGTAGTGCTGTGAGCACTGGCCTGAGTTGAAGCGCCGGTACCCCCCTGTGAATGAGATGCGGATTGTTGGCAAGGAAGTCGCCAAGCGTGTGGCGCTCCAGGCTATCATCAAGGATGGAGTGGCCGCTATTTCTGACCAGAGTGTGGGTATGGGTCCGCAGGTGGTATAGCTCCTTGGGCCATTGGATCAACGCTCACCTTCTGTATCCTCGTGGATGGACCTCTGACTGGTGCTGCCCTGAATCCAGCCCGTACCCTGGGTCCCAATCTGTATGCCAACGCGTTTTGGAGCACTCCCAATACCATGAGCCACGGTTCCCACATCTCCGTCGATGAGGACGTTACCGGCAGCGGGACCAATGAGACGGTCGCTAGCGCCACTACTTCTTTACCAGGGGTATCAGCCCCCTGATGACGGGGCCCTGAGCGATCGAGGGGCTGCACCTCTTCAGGTGCAGGGCATGCGCGTCGGCTGCCCCCTGTGTGTTCTTGCTGCAAAGCAGTGCTGATCAAGTTGCTGGCACTGTTGCTGGTGTCCACAGGCAGTGCAACCAGTGTCCAAGTCCAGTGCTGCACCATTCCCCCTTTTCTTGTTTTTGTATATTAGGGTAGTCAGTCAGGCACAGCCATGGCCAGAGCCCTGGACAGTGCTCCCCGAGTATATTTGAGGGCTTTCTGCCATGCCCTGCTGGGGACCACTTTTTCCCTTGTGCCCTTCAGGCTCTCTCACACCTACCGACCCACTTTGTGAATTCAGGATTCCCAGTTGCAGGCAAAAAGGGGGGGGGGGGGTCACAGTGAGTGCAAGTGGCCCAATGCTGGGTTCACAGCGATAGGTCTGACAGTAACTGATGGCTTAGCAGTGGGAAAATTGGCTTGGAGAAACAGCCAACTTATAGCCTAAGTCTCGCTGCTCTCTGTCTATGCTGTCTCTCTTGGCCTTCAGTCTGGGTGCATCAAGAGCACGCTGGGATGCCGACGGATGTGGCAGTTTCCCACTGAATATCCTGCTTTCAGATTCATTTTATTCTCACTGCGTGTCTATCAGTGTTAAGCGGACTGCATGGCCGCTCCGCCACACACACATGTTCGTTTTTCAATTGGATGGGGGGGAGCCCCAGCACAATGCGCGGACAGTGCAACTAATTGTGTGTCAGAGCGGCGGAGCAGCCATTGTCTCAGTCAGTGGTGGGGCATAGCTCTAATGTGTTTGCCAACTGCCATTCAAGGGATGGCTGAGGTATGGAACCTCTAAACTGTTGCCCTTCTTGTGTTACAGGCAGTTGACCAATATCAAGACAAGCGTTCTGGTTGATCCTGCCATATGCTACTCTCAAGGACCAAGCTATGCAAGCGTCAGAATACCTGGGATTGAGAGTGAATCTGTGAATGGCTCGTTACACCGGCGACAGTCTGATAACTGTGCACTGATTGCTTGGGGCTCTCATGGTCCCCTGAGGTATCGGTCCGGATACTCACCTCCATTGGGTGGCTAAGGCATGGAAGCTCTGAGCTGTGGCACCTTCCTGCGGCACTGGCAGTTGGCCTATTTCAAGACTAGGATCCGCCCAGGGCTGTGTGCGTAAGTGATTCTGACCGTCGTCCTACGGTGATTGTATATAGGGTATTCAGCCATAACCAGACATGGCCAGAGCCCGATGAACGCTTTTGCTTGAGTGTGAATGCATCTGAGTACGGGGGGGGGGGGCTGGTTGGTAAACACCTGGGTGCCAGGGATTCCCACCATTTCACCATACCCCCCCCCCATGTCCGACCTCCCCTTGTTTCCTTTTCCCTGGGGAGAGGGGGGGGGGGGTCACTGATTCGTCGTTGCCTCAGTGAGTCGTCGTTGCTTGTGCACCTCCTTTGTACATATCCCTTGCCCTCCTCAGACCTCTAACATTGCTTCCTCAATGCAAGAGAAGTTTTTCGCAATTTCAGCCATGAATATTGATCTGATTGACTTGAGGGATCGTCCCCTCACGTTCCCATGGGCCCTCGGACGCCCCCCACTTGCTCCCACGTGTCTGAGGGTGTTCCCGAGTGTTCCCACATGCCCCCGCGGGTTCCCAAGCACCCACCATGCATCCGCGCCTGTCTCCAAGCGTCTTCATGTGTTCACAGGGTGTGGGCGAGTGTATTGGCATTGACAAATGATGAACAAGGTATGTAGGGGCCCAAAGGCGCCTTGTAGGACACTCTCAAGACTGTCTCAGGACAGCCTCAATTTGGCCTTCAAACATGCTGCCCAGGGGGCATGCTGCCCAGCCTGCAGCCGGAGAGCCCGTTCCTATGCCACGCTTCCGAGTCAAGTGCTCCCATCAGGTAGAGCAGGACTGAAGGTATTCCTCACTCAATTTCTTGATTCATATACCATTGTGTGTCCGGCGTGTCCTGTGCATACTCATGGGGGGGGGGGGGGCTGCAGATATCTGGATATGTCTGTGGGGGGGGGGGGGCAGAGTTTCTCAGACTTTTTTGCCACTTCTGGGACCCCAGATGGGAAATCTGTCATTCTGGCGGCCCCCAGATGACAGTTTCTGGGTGGTTTACCCCCCCCCATTGGGAAATATGTCATTCTGGCGTCCCCCAGATGACAGTTTCAGGGTGTTTTAGCCCCCCCCCAGATGGGAAATCTGTCATTCTGGCGGCCCCCAGATGACAGTTTCCGGGTGGTTTACCCCCCCCAATGGGAAATCTGTCATTCTGGCGTCCCCCAGATGACAGTTTCAGGGTGTTTTACCCCCCCCAAGATGGGAAATCTGTCATTCTGGGATCCCCAGATGACAGTTTCTGGGTGGTTTACCCCCCCCAATGGGAAATCTGTCATTCTGGCGTCCCCCAGATGACAGTTTCAGGGTGTTTTACCCCCCCCCCCCCCAAGATGGGAAATCTGTCATTCTGGGATCCCCCAGATGACAGTTTCTGGGTGTTTTACCCCCCCCCAAGATGGGAAATCTGTCATTCTGGGATCCCCAGATGACAGTTTCAGGGTGTTTTACCCCCCCCCTGATGGGAAATCTGTCATTCTGGCGGCCCCCAGATGACAGTTTCTGGGTGGTTTACCCCCCCCCCAATGGGAAATCTGTCATTCTGGCGTCCCCCAGATGACAGTTTCAGGGTGTTTTACCCCCCCCAAGATGGGAAATCTGTCATTCTGGGATCCCCAGATGACAGTTTCTGGGTGGTTTACCCCCCCCAATGGGAAATCTGTCATTCTGGCGTCCCCCAGATGACAGTTTCAGGGTGTTTTACCCCCCCCCCCCCCCCCAAGATGGGAAATCTGTCATTCTGGGATCCCCAGATGACAGTTTCAGGGTGTTTTACCCCCCCCCTGATGGGAAATCTGTCATTCTGGGATCCCCAGATGACAGTTTCTGGGTGTTTCACCCCCCCCCTGATGGGAAATCTGTCATTCTGGGATCCCCAGATGACAGTTTCTGGGTGTTTTACCCCCCCCCCCCCCCTGATGGGAAATCTGTCATTCTGGGATCCCCAGATGACAGTTTCTGGATGTTTTACCCCCCCCCAGATGGGATTTCTGTCATTCTGACGTCCCCCAGATGACAGTTTCAGGGTGTTTTACCCCCCCCCCAAGATGGGAAATCTGTCATTCTGGGATCCCCAGATGACAGTTTCAGGGTGTTTTACCCCCCTCTGATGGGAAATCTGTCATTCTGGGATCCCCAGATGACAGTTTCTGGGTGTTTTACCCCCCCCCTGATGGGAAATCTGTCATTCTGGGATCCCCAGATGACAGTTTCTGGGTGATATACCCCCCTTATGGGAAATCTGCCATTGCAGTCTTAAGATGATTGTATCCAGGGCAACTTCTTCACTCCAGGGCCAGGCAAGGTTTCTCAGTGTTGCAGCACCGGTCGCCCTGAGGCCAATGCCAACATGGGCCACGTGCTTTGTAAAAATAGCCAGTCTGTATGATTGCTTTGAATTTTGATGTATGCTATATATATATATTCCCTTTCCTCCTCTTACCTTTTGGCTTTAGTCCAAAGATTTTTGTTAGGTAAGCAACAGTTCCCTCAACTCCCGGTTTTGATGAACACATCCATAAGTTTCCCGTAGGTAGTTTAGTTTGTGCCCCCCTGACAACATTTGTTCCTCCTTTTTGTTGTCTTGTTGTCTATATACATATGTCTATATATATGCCCATGTGTCCACATTTGTTTTTTTTTGTTGTTTTGTCTCTGATTTTAATTCGAGACTGATTCCATTGCTTTCAGTGTTTCTCAGAATTTGGTTTTTGCACTGCTGTTCCTAGGCTTTAGTCCAGGAGGTATGTGCAAGGGCAGGAAAAGGGGGTGGTATATGGGTGGCACAACTCCAAAGACCTAGGTTTAGTAGGAATTTAGATGAGTACGTAAGACTTTTCACCATGTGTTTCCATTCTTTTTCAGAGTAGCTGAAATTTTTTTTGTTGTTGTTCTTAGTGACCATAAAGGAAATGTTGGTTTTGTTTTGCTTCAGCACCGAGCCCAGGGGTGATATTAACCTGGCTAGTTTTGCGCTTTGGTTTTTTTTTGTGGAGGAATTAGCCAGGATTTAAAGGCCTTGAATTTGCGGGAATCCCCCCTGGTTGGATGGTGATTGAATTTCGGTGTTCTAAGTTTTCAAAACCTTTTGGTTTTAAGTCGTTTAGTAGTTTGCAACAAGTAGCAATATGGCTTTCACTTACATACCACGTCACGTTCCCGTGGGTCTTTGAAATCAATTGTTTCGATGAGGTAGAGTTTAAGATCCACAGGGTCTTTAAATGAGTTACCTTTTTCTTTTCAATTGATGTATAGTGAAAGATTCCTAGGGAATAAGGGACACTTTGTGCATCGTCCTGGTTCATGAACATACCTTTCCTTGAGACCCTTTGGGCCTAAGGGGAAGACTCAGGAATACTTTGTTCCTTGTGACTTTGGTTTGCTTCTTAGTTCCTTCCCCCCCAATCAGTTTCATTTTGAACGCCACTTTTAGCCCTTTAGATGGCTACCGAAAAGTGGTGAGATTTAGACCCTTCATGCAGGGTCTACGGGGGGTGTGAGGTAAATGAGGTAAACCTGATTTGGGATGATTCACATCCATCATTTACCTCCACCCCTTTTATATTTCAATAATGGAGGTATTTGGGAGTTCAAATGGGGATTTATGATTTTATTTCAATAGATGGGTGATTCCTCCTTGCCGGTAGACCTACCCATTCCCCAACCAATTAGTAACTCCCTAACAAGTCACTCGCGAATCTGACTTTATGATGGTCAGCCCAGATTTACCATGTTTTAGCACTTTGCTGCTCCTCCAAGTATGTTTTGCACTGAAATTGTACATATTCTTCTTTGTTGCATAGGTCTTTGTGTATACTTTCAACATGAGCCCATTTGCCAATTGATTTCTTTGAATTGCGTGCCTGCAGACTTCAAAAATTATTATGTTTCCATGCCCATGGAGAAAAAGGGCCAATATGTGCGCCTCAGCGCCATCAGTCAGGTCGGAAGGACCTGCAGCGCCCCTGGTTTGGTCACCAGAGGCTAAAGGAAGTGCCAGGGACCAGTGTGGTCGCCTGGGGGGCAATTGCCCTATGAATATATCAAGAAAAAAAAAAAAAAAAAGGGGGGGGGACCTACATGGGAGCATGTAGACTCCTTACGAAGCCCCCCCCCCCCACTGTCCTGCTGAATCAGTTTTGAAACCAGGGCAGTGCAGGGGTCAGAGCGCCTCCTTGGCCTTGCCTTCCTTTGGATATAGGCAAGGCTTCTAAGGAGGGGGGTGAAGCGGTATGGGGTGCCTCGACCATACCCGCTGCCCAGCCTGTGGCGCTCTTCGCCAGGCTGGCTCAGGAATTTTCCTGGGCTGATTACGGCATCTCGATTTCTGTGGGATTTCTGTAAAATACCCCAGAAATCGTCATTTTTCGTCATTTTTGGGCTGGCGGCGACAGGCGTCGCCTGCGCGACGCAGCTCCAGATCGAAGTTTTATTTCTCGATTTCTGGAGATTTTAATCAATTTATTATTGATTTATCGTTTTTAGAAATAAAGAAATATAACGTGACCTTTTTCGCGGCGTTCCGCGAAGGTCAAATTTTGCGAACTCAGTCACGTTCACGAATTTTTCAAAAAATCCTGAGGCGATCCCAGAAATCACCCAGGCGCCCATGGTGTGGCCCAACAGTCGGCCTCTTCATATATAGTTTGAATTGGGACAGAAACGCGTCGTGTCGGCTACGCGACGCGTTGGGGGGAGACACGCGAAATGAGTGTTTTTGGCTCAAAAATCAATATATTTCACTGTTTTTCGCCCAAAAACCACTGTTTGGCCCAGTTTGGGCAGGATCTCAGTGGGATCCTGATGGCGACGACTCGTAGCCGTCAGATTTTCTGATGGCGGCGACGCCGCCGCCTTCATTTCGTCCTCTTTTTTATGCTATTTTATAGTATAGAAGTGTTACATATACATAATACTTGTCTACATGTTTATATTGTCTACATATACCTTCATCTCTTGCCCAGGACGCCAGATTGTGTCATGGCCGAGGCAAGGATCACAGAATTCTTTGGAGAAACCCAAATTCGAGAGGAAGTCTTGGATTTCATGGGATTGGGGTCGTGCATGCCAAGGGAAGCTTGGAGGTTGCCCTCCCCCCAAATGGTTCAGGGCCAGACAGCAACCACAAGCACAGGCAGCACAGGCGAGGGAAGAGAGAGCCAAAGCAAAGCAACCACGACCACCACCCAAGAAAAGGGATAGGGCACCGGACACGCACACAGCTCACGAGGCATGGCGTAGGGTGGTTGCTCCCGAAGCACAGGCTATCGTGAACATGTCTGCTCAGCGCAGTCGCTCAGGTCGGGCCCGCGCCGGCTCCTTGATTGATGCTTTGTGCCCATACGGACCAGCGTAAGTAAATCCTATATTTTGTTGCTTAACATTTTGAATGGTGAAGCTGCACCAATGACTTATTGCTTGCCTTTGTGTAGTGCTATTCTGTGGCCTTGCCCCAACCCTAACCCTAGCAGTGGCAGACAGGGCTGACTGAGAACTACGAACCGGCCGTAGGCTAGAAACGACACGTCCAAGGGCGGGCCACGGAAAGAAACCATTGAAGTGTGTTTACTATATCCATATGTGCCCCAATGACCCCCCCCCTCCCCCCCAAGTAGGTGTTTAAATGTTTCTAACAAGCCTTGTCAACCCCTACCATTGCCAATGGCGCCGTTCGGTCGCTGTTACTGAATTACGATTACTGAGAGGATACTGAGGTTTTAATGGCCTCAGATGCCCATTACTTAGGTTAGTTTACTGGATTTGAATGATGTCAGGGCGGTTCCGACTTATTGTTACTGATTCAACTTTATTTCTACAGTACATGGTTTCCATTTTCAACATTGTTGTCTTGTTGTGTTGCACTGCTGCCATTGCTTACTTTGTTTGAAACATTTCAAATCATGTTATTTCTTGTGAGACTTCATTTGTTCCTTGGTGTGAGTTTGTTACACCAGTTAGATATTCTTCCTTAACCTGTGTTTCAGCTTTGTGCATGATTGCACCCAAGCGTGGCACTCAAAAAGAATGCACACTTCAAGCCAAGGGCTAGGCAAGCGCGAGTGGTCACTCCCACTCCGGTTGATGGTAACGTGGCTGGTTTGGATGGTGATGATGACGTGGTGGCATTTTCTGACGAGGCGAGGCGTGCAGCACCGCACACACTTGCTAACTTTGCCCGGTCGAATTTGATATTGACTCAAGATGATCTTGCTGCGCTACCAAAAGTACGTAATGGGTTGCTGGAAGCATGGGAAGCTGCTATAAGGATGGTGGAGGTTGATGAATGGGATAATAAGGTTGAAGAAGTAGGCAATCCAAAACCTCAGGCAACCAAAAGAGTAACCGTTGAGGCAGACTACTTTGTCAGAGGTCCGCCACCAAGGGGGGGGGGGGGTTCAGCCAGCTGGCCGGCCCGCGTCAACCAGCCAGCCAGCCACCTAACCAGCCACCTAGCCAACCACCATTGCTCTGTACATGCATGTTTACCTTAAGATGATGTCACCGATCCATGGAGTGTGTGGTAAAATTGTGTTTCAGATTGAGGACAATTGTGTACTTTGAGGTTTACATCGGTAACAACAACATTTGCAGTTGAACATACCTCTAATGCGGTGATTCTACGTTTTGTGTTTTTGGTCTTTGTGGGAGGTTCCGAAGGCAAGGCAACTTGGAGTATGAGGTAAGGGTGTTCTTGAAAGGGGGGCGACCCCCCCCAACCCTTGCAAGCCTATCCCCATAGCCATACCATGCGTGACAAGAGGCGGTACAATGGCTACGTATTTTGGCTGTTTTCAGGGGGCGCACCAGCCAGCCAGCCAACCAGCCAGGGGGGGGGCGGGGTTCCAAAGCCCCCCAGCCACCCAGCCGCGGCTAGGCGCAGCTCCGTTGTGGTTTGCAACATGATGGGGCTTGATGTGCCACAGGAGATAGAGGCCCGCCCCTTGACACGCTTGCCTGGTGCAAAGTGTAAAAGCCACATATTGGGTGGATTTCGGCTGACAAGTGTTTGCTTTTCCCAAATGACATTGGCTTTAACTACATGTCTCAACAACTGCATACGAGCCTGCACTTCATTCAAGAGGCACACTACCGGTCAATGGTTGATTGGACACATAGCTGCTGCAATGTCATGGTACATCTGGTGCATATGTTGCGATTTGATCCGCTTGCATGGGGATGGTTTGGTAGCCATGGGGTTAGCTGTTGTAGGCACAAAACTGAATTCCGAGTCCAAAGAAGTACGCGTACTGGAAAAAAACCGGATTTACCGCGCGGTAAAAATAATTTTGCCGTACAGCAAAAGTATTTTTACCGTGCCCCAAAAAACAATTGGTACAGTAAAAATGTTTTTGCCGTACGGCAGAATCCATTTTGCCGTGCGGTAAGCCCGGCAAATACGGCAAATTTTGTTTTCCCACATTACAAAGCGTGGGGGGGTTTTTGGAGCCATAAGTACATGCAAAGAAGGTCCCTACCAGGACCGGCCCCCGCTGTGCCCCTTCCGCCAGTAACCCCTGCTGACTTGCTCCTGATCAACGATTGCATTTATCAAAATCCAAGGTTCCAAATCCAAAAATATAGAAAATGTAATCCTCCTTCAACCCTGAACAGCAACCAGATCCCACAAGTATAGCAATAACCCAATTCACAATCCAAATCAGGCTGCGGGCTTTCGTTCAGCACACCGGTATTCCCACGGTGGCGGGCATGTACAAGAATTGCACCAAGGAAGAAAGCCCTGAAATGGGCATATGAACACAAATAAAGCAAAGTTGGGGAGAGATGGAAACTTGCACAATCACAGCCATAGACCCATCATTCCCTGGACTCAAGACCTTCCCTTGACTCACCAACATGATGCCCTGAACCCAGTCCAATAAGATGGTTAAATGCCATATATCAAAAGTCACTACATAAACCCCAAAAATGTGTTCACTCCCAAGCCTCTAAATCCTAGCCCAATAGGGAAGGTGGCGTGTCATGGCCTAGAGTGGCACTCAGGACCATGCCCTACCCTGACATAACCTTGGTTGGACTTGGAGTCGAATGGGCTTAGAGAAATGACCTATGAGTTTGAACTCATAACATGCCAAAAAACTGCCAATTCACACCATATTGGCCATATATCACATATATGCTCAAAATTGAAGTTACTACTTATCCGGAAGCTCCAAGCATGCATGGAATCGAAGTCTACTATTCATGGAGGATAGAGACCAAAGGCCAATGCCCATGTACATCCCCATTTTACCCTCGAAACCCTTTCGGATATGGGCGCCATGCACTGCCCAAGTCAGCCCATGATCTTGAGACCAATTCTTGAAATCCTTCGTGCGCCAAGCCAAATGGAGTACACGATCCGGCATATGGTGGTGTTCAACTCCAAAGCATATGCCAACATATGAACAACATACCATGGTTCGACTCTCCATAGGCTTCTTGCTGTTAGCTGACCAGGTGAGTACACAAAACGCAAAAATGAGCAAAAATTGAGGTCAAAAACATGAAAATATGACCAAATACAAAGTTGTCATGATAGTATATCTCTATGCTCACCCATGATATCCGCTCATGGTTCAATACACAAATGATTGGAACCATTTGTGAACAATTTCCCCACTTGGATCCCCAATCGGGCGCATGGAGATACCTTTGCCACTAATATCTACATGCCCCATGAAAATGGGAGTGCACCCATGGATCTCTTTATCAAACATACCATGAGCAATACATACGCGGTAGACTTGGTCTAGCGCTTTGAATTCCACAATTGGGACATGGGCAAAGCCCTTGTCACGTATGGCTCCCCATCTCTTCGGCCACACGAAGATATATAACATGTGCGTGAGCATATCAAACATATACCATGCATATAACAAATACCCTCAAAATGTGGCTCCCACCATGATATGCCATGTCCCTCCATTGACATAACTTCACGTTAAAAATGCGTAGGAACCCAAGGAAAGTTGCTATGCAACCCCAACACTCATGCGACACACTCGAAAGTCGCATTAAAATATTCGGTTGCACGGTCCAAAAGTTATATATCACTTTATACCCTCTTGACCCTTTTCCCTTGCTACACCGGGCATGTGTGCGCACCAAAGGCGTTTGATGCTTCCTAAATTAAGTTGAGACCAAGGCAGTTCCAACCCAACCTTTCTTATTCTCTTTCCTCACACTCGCTCGTAGATATGGCTCTTCAAAGTGATCCCACGATTCGCTTTTGTTTCCCTTATATCTCCAAGTCAAATGGGTGGCAAGTATAAGGGAAACCTGATTCGGGCATAGGGAAAGGAGTATGACCCATCGAAGAAGTCCAAATCAAGTGCGGCGATGTCGAAGTCGAAAATCCGATTTCGACATCGCGAAAAATTCTGATAAAAATTTCGAGTGCTTATTTAGAGAAGTGCGGAAGCAACGAAGCCTTTGCTGATGAAATCTGACCCTTCAACGGAATATCCGCCAAAATATCTGGAAATAACAGTTAACCGATCGGTTAACGCAAAATCGCGAGCCAACTGACAGTCGCCGATACATTGACCGTCAGAACGAAAGGCTGAAAAATTACGTAAACATTATGATAATAAAACCCTGTTGATTCCTGATATTCCGATATATAAATCTCCGCTGGCGGTGCCTCGGTTCTGAATATGGCCGCTCATAGCCGGAATGGCCAAACCTATCACACTATCACATCGGGTTAGATCAGGTGGATAGGAGAGTATGATATCAGCCAATGGCGGCTTGCCGGCACATAGATACACACCCCAAGTGACCCCAAGATGACCACGGGGGTCCGAACCGGCTTCACCCCCCTTCTCAGAGCGTTGTATCCGCTCGGAAACCAATGAAGAGAGGACGGGAGGACCCCAATGGGCTCCAACCCCCCCCTCCATGTCCCAAGGACACATGGAGGCCCCACACACGTCGTAGGCGTCCCCCATGCCCCAAGGGAGGGGTGAGGACACTGATAATCAGCGCCCTACGCCATATCCGGTCTCCTCTTGATCTACAACATGGACCAAGGGGATCAAAGATAGAAAAACGTCGTCGGTCGACCTAAATAAGTATACCACAATGCAATATATATGTGGAGATCGAGTGAAGGGGGTATATGGCCGATCAAGGCCGAAAAATCCCCGGATGAACGCCCTCACTTGTCTCCCCATTCACAGAAACAAACAAAATGCCAAGGGGGATCCATTATGGTGCTACAGCAGCTACCAAGTGGACCAATACGTCCTTGACATCCAAAGGCATACCCTTTTTCTTTAGGTAGTCCATCCAGACCGTGGTGTACCTCGGCACGAAACTGCTCGGAGGTTCCCACGAGTCCCTGGATGCGGCGAATCCCTTCCAACGGACTTTGTAAAGCCTACCCCCAGGCGTCCCCGGGTCCGGCCTGTCCGCCAGGATCTTCTCAGCGGTGAAGTCGTCGTCCTCACCCTCGTCGTCCGAGTCCACATCGCCGGCCGTGAACTCGAAGGTGACGGGACGTCCGCTGGGGTCTGGTGCTCGGGGACGAAGCTGGGTATGGTCGCGGTCCAGGATCTTGTTATCCCCCACACGAACCGCATACACATCCTGCCCGACCTTCCGCACGATTACCCCCGGCACATACCAAGATGCCTGCCGATGCCTGGACAGGACATCCTTGTGGTGCCGCTCCACCCACACGGTGTCTTGGAGAGCATACTTCTGGACTTTTCCCTGCTTGAAGTACTTGGCCCGCTTGTCATGCTCGTCCTGAAGTGCCTTGCACACCTTGGCCGCCGTGTCGTCCGCCTCAGCCATCATGGTGTTCGCATCCCGGGCCACTTTGCCATGGTTCATCCACGGGAGAGTGCGTGACACTCGATCCCGTAGGAACAGGATGCGATGGGGCGACAGTCCAGTGGGCCCCGGAAGGTCGTGATACGCTTGGAGCACTCTCCACAGCGAGTTATACCAGTTCCGGCCCGGTTCGTCAATGTGCAGCTGGCGGAACTTCTCGAACATCTGACGCCCGGCCACCTCAGCACGGCCATTCGACCGGCTGTGGTATGCCACGGTCTTGGCATGCCGAATCCCAATATGCTTGCACATCGTTTTGAACCACGTCCCCACGAATTGACTGCCCCGATCGCTGCAGATGACAGCTGGGATATCGAAAATCGTCAGCCAATGCCTGATCATGGCATTAGCGACGGTCTTGGCCTGCAGCCCCACTCCATGCTTGTCCTTCTTGTCCTTCTTCTTGGACTTCTTGCCCGGGACTGCCACGATATACCCGCTGTGCCTGTCCACCGCCAGGATGACACAGTCGTATGTCTCTCCTTCCACGGTGACCTCCGGCATGGCGAACACATCCATGGCCACGGACCGCATAGGGGCTTCCGGTATAGCCGTATACACCGGGTTGCCCGCTGTGGAGTGGTTGGGGCTCTTCGTTGCCCGACACACGGCACAGTCGCTGCAGTACCTATCCAGGATGGCGTAGTACCCCGGAGGGAACTTGAAACGCCACTCCAGGTCCTGCTGCATCTTGTCTCGGCCAGGGTGCATGAGCTGGGCGTTGTGCCAATGGTCAATGAGCTCCTCCACTCGGTTCTCGGGCACCAGCAGCTTGTCCTTGAGGAACAACTTGTCGCCATCCTCGGTCAAGCCCTCGGGCCATTCGTCGTCCGACGGGGCGCTCACGGCATTCCAGTACTTGCTCCAGTGCTCGGATGCCGCATAGTCATCCGACCAGTCCTCTGTGAGCACCGACCTGACTAGCTCTACAGGGGCCACCATCCATTGCTCGAGGTTTTCCTCTCGAATAGCTTGGACGCGGGCACCCCGGAACTTGGCCAGGTCCGTACGGTTCGCCATCACCACAAAACACTTGACCCCCTCTTGCTCCATGACCTTCTCCATCTCGATGATGCGCTTGGCCTCCTCGGTTTCCTCGGCATCCCCATGGCTGGATATGTCCATCCAAGCCTTGCCCGCGGGGTAGGCCCATCGACTGAGGCAATCCGCCACAGTATTGTCCTTCCCCGGGACGTATACGACGCTGAGGTCGAACTTGGCGAACGTCTGGTGCCACCGGGCCCTCCTTGCCGCCGGTCCCGAGGGGGTGTCGACGTGCTCCTTGTGCCAGCTCTGCAAGGACTGATGGTCTGTACAAACCACCACCGGTTGCAATCCGATGTGGCCAGACCACTTCCTGAGCGCACAAACAATGGCGTACGTCTCTTTCTCCCTCGCGGTCCATGTGCGGCGTTGGCCCTCGGCCAGGATCCGACTCCAAAACGCTACGGGTACGTGTGACCCGTCATCCCGGACTTGCTCGAGGACTGCCCCCACGGCATAGTCCGAGGCGTCCGTCCGTAGCACGAATCCCTTGTCCGGGTCCACCAGGAATAGCCCCCACTGCCCCAGGAGTCGCTCCTTCAGGCGGTTGAGCGCATCCTCAGCCTCAGGGGTCCAGGCAAGCTTCTTCTTGCTCCCCTTCCGGCCATCGAACTTGCCCACTTGCAGCATCTTGTGCAGCGGCCCCGACAGTTCTGCATACATCCGGACATAGCCCGAATAGTAGTTGCAGAACCCCATGAAGGACCGGAGTTCGCTGATGGTCTGGGGCTTCTCCCAGTGGTGCAGGGACGCCAGCTTCCCAGGCATGGGACGGCGTTGCCCGTGACCAACCACGTGACCCGCGAACTCCACTTCCTTCACGAAGAGTGAGGCTTTGGTGGGCTTGCACACCATGTTGTGCTTGTCCAACTCGCTGAGCACTCGGCGCAGATCCTTCTCATGCGCGTCGATTAGCTCGTCCTCAGTCATGTTCTCCGTGCCGGACCCGATGATGATGTCATCCACGAAGGGATCGGCACAGTCCCGGACAGGACCGAGTAGGTCCTCCATCATGCGCTGGAAAGCGGCGTTGCCATTCTTGGCACCCATAGGCACCACTTTCCACTGCATGGGCCCCAGCGGCGTCGACATCGCTGTGCAGGGCCTGGAGTCCGGGTGTAGCGGCATCTGGTGGTAACCGTGTTTCAGGTCCAACACCGTGAAAATCCGCTTCTTCTGTTGCTTTTGGAGGATGGAGTCGATCAGGGGAAGCGAGTACGAGTCGTGCTCGGTCTGCTCGTTCAAACCTCTGTAATCAACCACCAACCTTCACTCGCCCTTCTCCTTCTTGGGCACGATGAAGGCTGGACTGGCCCACTCACTGTCGGAGGGTTCGATCCATCCCCGCTCAATGAACTCGGCCAACAGCTTCTTCATGGCCTCGGCTCGATCGCCCTGAAGTTGGTACTCCCGATGACGATAGATCTTGGGGTTCGGCTTCAGCTTGATCTTCGCTGTGCCAAACTTCCCACGATCTGGAGGGTTCTTGTTGGCGACGCCACTGAATAGCCGCGGATAGGCCTTGATCAGCCTCTCCTTCAGCTCGGCGACCTTCGGGTTCTCCTGGGCTTCGTCAGTCGCTTGCTTCGGTATCGATACAACCGACCGCACTGCGGTATAGGCCTCTTCTGGGTCCGAGTCCGACTTCTCCTCGTCCGATATGCCGTCTTCATCGTCGTGGGGTGCACTTCCCACCGATAATCTTCGAAAATTTGCGGCCTCGGGCTGGTGAATGTCGCTATCGACACCCATTCTTGGAAAATCCCATGTTGGTGGGTCCGACCCAACCGGACCATCGTATTGGTCCGCGATGTGATCCATGACCCTCGCCACGAACTCATCCTTCTCGTACTTGCCGGTGACCAACATCTTGTCATCCCACCAATGCGGAGATGTGACCATGGCCCGCCCCTTCTTGGCTGCCACACGGTCGTGCATCCCCATTCGCATGTAGTTGACGACGTCGTCGATCTCGGAGTGGGACAGGATGTCAATGCCATCCACTGGCTGATCCGTCCCCTCCTTGGGCTCAAACATGACCTTCATGGGCACCGCCTCCACCCTACGGATGAGTGCTTCATCACCCGTGGGCTGGGCTTGCGCCCCATCCACCAGGAAAGCCTTGGTACCCCACGCTTGACCCGGGAAGGGCATTGATACACCCTTGGCGTCGATGAACAACTCCTCCTCTGGCCCGAATGACATCTCGTTCAGGGTGATGGAGTCCAGCGTCGACTTGAGACCCTCCAGCGGACATGGGGTGGATCCTATGCCGGTTATGACCAGGATCCCCTTCGCCCTATCCGCGATGATCTTCTCCACCGTACGTCTGGTATTGTCCAGGGATCCATGCCAATACATGGGTCCCCACTCCTTCAAACCCCAATGCCTGTGCCAGGCTGAGTCTCCTCGATGCCAATGCCTCCTACACTTCCGCAGAAGTGGGGCATCCCGGGAAGCGAAGACGTCCGTCTCGGGCACTTCAGCTCCCAGCGTCTGAATCATCCTGGTGTACACTTGTGGCGCCATTCCATACTCCGTGAGCTGAACTCCACGGTCTCCTCTGGACTTGGCACCCACAGCTTGCACCGCTCGGACGATCCGATCCTCTTCCTCAGCATTCCATTGGGATGACCCGCACGCATAATCCGTGGACAGCCATGTGAGGCATTCGTCGTCCTCCCGGACCAGCGTTGCGCGATGGGGAAGGGCTCCAATGGCGTTGGCCACCATGAAGTCATACCCCATGATCATATCCCAATCAGTAATGTCGGCCACGTAGAAGTTCCCGGATAGAGTGCTTCTCTTCGCCTGATCAGGGCGGTTCAAGCGCTCATGTTCCCAGAATTCCATACTGATAGTGGCCTCATGGGTGCCACCACCCATGATCTCTCCATTGGCGACCTTCAGGCGGACCGGTCTCCGGCTGGGCTGCAGGAATTCCTCCTTGAACAACCCTCTCCGGACCAGACTCACCTGGGCACCCGTATCCACCAACACATCCACCACCTTCTCCTCTCGTCCGCACCGTACTCGCACTTTCAAGTGCAACTGCCGCTCGTCGCCATGAGGTGTATGGACGACTCTCACGGCATGCAACTCTAGCACGTCCGGGTGCATCAGGACTTCAAGGGTATGGTCACGGAAGGTGTAGATCTTGGGTTGGTCCTGCCCGTCCACGGGGCTCTCCGTGGTCGCTCCTTCCTTCTTGCCATGTCCCGTTCCCACATGTACTTCCCTTGGCAGGGCGCTCCAGGGGTTGGGAGTGGCGAAACTCAGTGGTTTTGGCTCTTCCGGAGCCTTCTTCGGCACCCGATGTGCCTTCGCCTCCTCAGGGATTCCACTGATTTTCGGAGGAGAGACCTCCGAGGTCCCACTCCCGTGGGGGCTCCTCTAGACTTGGCTTCCCGCAGCCCCTTCCGGCTGCGATCCGCCAGGACTTTGTCCTCCACTTTGCTGGGCTTTGAGTTCCGCCAACGTCCTCAACATGTCCTCAGCAACTTCCTCGATCGACCTCACTCGTCGGTCTCCACCAGGTCCACCACCATAGCCTCTTCCTCCGCCTTTTCCTTGGCCTTTGCCTTGGCCTTTTCCCCCGTCTCCGCCCTTCGCTTTCCAATCGGAAATCCGCTGCTCCTTGGGCTTCTTCTCGGGATGAGCGGCGAAGTAGGCCTTCTTGTCCGCCTCATACACCTTGCACTGACGGTGGTCGTGTGCATGGTTGTTTCCCTTGCCATAACAGACCCAGCACCCGTCGTGCTGAGACCTGTACTCCCGGAACGAGAGCGGTGGGTTCCCGATCCTCCTTGGCTCTTTGCCCTTCTTGGGTCCCATCTGGCTCCATCTGGACCGATCCTGTCCATGGTTCTTCACGTTATGCGCCACAAACGCGAAGAAATGGGCCTCCTCGTGATCCTCCCGGGACCAGTGGTCTTGGCCACTTCCACTACCATCCTCCGCGGAGTTGGCCGTGCCCTCCTGGATCTCCCGATGATGGCGGTCTTCTCGGTGTCCTCGTTGTCCATGACCAAGCCGATCCTGCACGTGGGCCTCGTTCTTCGCATTGAGCTTCAACTCCACCGTGATGTACTTCACGATCTCGTCCAGGCTCATGCGAGCAAAGATGACTTGCATCTTCAGCGGCTCCCCGCGCCTCCACTCCACGTTGTTGAGGCGCAGCAACCTTTGCCCCATGGAGTCCCCGAATACCTCCACGTACACGGCGTTCTTCAGGCCCAACATCCGGTCGGGTTCGCCCAGGTTCCTCCTGAAGAACTCCATGATACCCGCATGGGTATCCTCCGCCGCCATAATCCTCACCGCCACCCGTCGCTTGGCGCGCTTCTTCTCCTCGTCCTCCACTCTCCTCTTCCAGCTGCCGGGGAGGACGTCCTTCAGCAAGTGGCGGATCTCACTGGCCTCGTTCCAGTCTTCCACCAACTTGAGGCATCTGCGGTACTTCCGCAGATACCGGTTCCACCCCCGGACCCGCAACTCACCGCGGTCCAGCGGCAGTGGAATGGACCACAGGTCCTCCAGCTTCTGGTTAGGAGCGTCCACCCGCTCCTCATCCTCCAGCCACTGGAGGCAGGCCTGCTCCGTGCGGATCAATCCTTCCCGGATCTGATCCCGCAGCTCCTCCTTGAGGTCCTGCGCCAGCCGGTGTGGGAATGTCCGGCATACCCACTTGTCCCGCGGCGCTCCCCGCATCTCGCCGACGACCTCCTCGGCGAAGTCCTCCCAGTCCAGGATGAAGTCATCCAGGTTGGACGGGTTCCCGTCGTAATAGGGGATTTTGATTCCCCTGAGGTCGTCGATCCTGATGGCGTCTCCGACGTCTCCAGCCACCACTCCATCGAGACGGATACCACCTGTGGCCGGGGGGTTTGAGTACACTCCCCGTACATCCCTCTCCTCCATGGAGTGCGGTCCAGTTGGGCCTGAACCCATGGGGTTTGGAATGCGGGAAGGACTTGCTCCATCGACCATCCATATTCCCGTATTGGGGTCCTTCGCCCACATGTTTCCGCTTGGATGGCCTCGACCATGTCCGTCGGCGCTTCCCATGGTTCGCCCCTGCATGGTCTGGTTCTGGATCTCGATCTTCTCTTCCGCATAGACTGCCATATTCGTCGTGAGCGGTACATCCTGGGCGGCGTGGGACATCTGCACTGTCAGGCTCCTCGGGTCCGTGGCTACGTGCCCTTCCCGCCTGGACCCAGCCGGTGCCGTGTGTTCCCCGAGCATTGTTGACTCGCTGAACAGGGGAACATACGGCAGCGCACCCGGGTCAACACGCGGAGGCGCGTAGGGTGCCTCTGCAGGGCCGCCCATGGGTTTCTCCATGGCGCTCCTGAGGGTCTTAACCCGCTCCACAAGCTCCACCGCGGCCGGCTTTGCCGGGAGCTCCGGACCCGAGGCGAGGGGCTGTCGCTCCTCTAGCCTTCTCAGGCGTCCCGACATGTCCTCCACTAAGTGGAGGAGGCTGTCCCCCACTTGCTGCTGCTTCTGCAGGGCCAGCTCCAGATTCTCCCGGTACCGGGCCTGATCCGCTCGCAGCTCCTCCATGTGGTTCTCCGCAGCCGACTGGTCGTCCAGGATCCCCGCGACGTCCTCCTCTAGAGCATCCTTGGCGTTGTCCAGGCGGTCAAGATGATTCACGATGGCGTCCATCCCCATCTTCGGGTACTTGCCCATGAGGAAGGACACGTGCTCGCAGTGGCACGCAGCGTGCTTTCCGCCGGATTCAGCACATCCCGCGTTTCCCGGCACCTCAGACTCGTCGCCCATGGGCGTATCGCCGATGGCGTCCGTCTCTGGTCCCGTGTGCCGGGGCACAGGTGCCGTCCGGGCCCTGACTGGCCTCTCCAAGCCCTCGGCGTCGTGCTGCAGGGCGGGCTCGGGGGCCGTATGCGCCCTGGCGATCGGCGCGGACATCTCTGGCTCCGAAGGTGGCTCGTGGGCTGTCCGATAGCCCTCGGAGTGCCCCTCGGATTCCCACAGCCTGACCGGGCTGGGGTCCGTGTCCATAGCCCCGGCGTCCCTTGCCGCGGACTTGGGTGACCCGCGCTTCCGGTAGCGCCGGGCCCGTCCTCCACTGCTGCCTGAATGGCAAGCCTCATCAGAGTCCCCCGCGGCGGAGCGGAGGTTGCATGCCTTTCGGCAGCGACGCTCACACATGGAGACCAGGTCCTCCATGTCAGGTCCTCCTCTTCCCGAGTGTCGTTCTTCTCTTCGGGCTTCAAATTCCGGAGTTCGCCATGCTCTTGAACGTCTCGGTCCTTCTATGGCTCTAATCTCCGGCGTGGTCTCCACCGAGTCCACAATACGCACCCGGGGCGTACTTGGGCAGGGCTCATGAGGGCCCAAGTCCCCGGGTCGGCGGTTGATAGGGGCAGCAGGTAAGCCTCTGCTACCATAAAGAAGGTCCCTACCAGGACCGGCCCCCGCTGTGCCCCTTCCGCCAGTAACCCCTGCTGACTTGCTCCTGATAAACGATTGCATTTATCAAAATCCAAGGTTCCAAATCCAAAAATATAGAAAATGTAATCCTCCTTCAACCCTGAACAGCAACCAGATCCCACAAGTATAGCAATAACCCAATTCACAATCCAAATCAGGCTGCGGGCTTTCGTTCAGCACACCGGTATTCCCACGGTGGCGGGCTGTAAGTGCGGCTAGCCCCATCTGCTCAGATTTTCAGACATTCTGCCCAGATTGGCTACATTTTGGTCATTTTCTTTGCTTCGGCGGATTCGCCGCCTCGCAGCTCAGTCACAGGATATTTCCTATATATTTCTGATATGCCGGATTTGATTCCGCGGTCCATTTCCCGTAAATCCGCCGCATTCCGCTATTTTAGCTGGAATCGCCATTTGCCGCTGACGCGCGCTCGCGGGCCAGATCGGCCAGACAATTTTCATAAATGGATTATTTAAATTCTTTCAGACAGTTTTGGACACTCAGATGTATTTAGAATAATTCCCCTCAATTTTCTTCATAGACTGGGATTTTCTGCCGGACCACAATCAGCATGGACCTTGCTTCTGTTGTCGCTGCTCTCGCCTCCGTTGGTGTCCGGGTCTCTGGTTCTACCCCCAATAACAACATCCAGGAAGACTCCTCGCGTGCCTGCCCCACTGGTCTTGCCGGCCCCGAGCCCTCCGGCACCCACAACGACCCAGGGCAGCACTTTCATGGTAGCAGAGGCTACCTGAATGTTGTTCCTTTGGTGTCCCAACCACAGCTAGCCCCTCAGTACGGCCCCGTAGACCCCGCCACCTCCGGAGACGTAACGATCACGCTCCCGTGGTGCTGTGCGAACGAGGCCTTGAGAGGAATGCCTTGCGCAAGCCCAAATTGCCCAAGAAGGACACAAATCAGCAGCTGTGGAGGCCCAGATTACAATCAAGATCCCAGTCGAAATTGGCCATCAAGCAGGTGGAATCTCCCAGCCTACGCTAATGGCAACGCTCCGGTGGAGCTTACGGACCTGGCAGGTACTAATACTCCGTACCAATGTTCACATTTTGTGACCATCGATGCCGACATTGACGACATTGAGATGGGTGGTCCAGGTGAGGTACCTACCTATAATCGACCAGCCTCATGGGCACAATGGGACAACCATTTGTCTTCGGAAGTGGCCCGTAACCTTGAGGCGCTTGAGGCCCTGTGTCTATTAGCCACGTCTAAGCTGATAGGACAAGAAAGAATCGCCTCTGATTTTTTATTTGAATATTTTTTCCTTCTTCAAGAAGAAATTAATACCAGGATGTGGTGGTGTTCTCAAGAAGATGAATCTTTTGCCATTTTTGTGCAGATTTGGGAGGCAAGTCCCTTCCCGAAGGAGAAGACCAAGGCACCTGTTGCCGGGCCCTCCGCCCCTCATCCCTCTGTTTCCATCCGCGACGATCTAGCCGCCGCGGTTGAGGAAGGAATTTTAGAGGCAGCTAGGCACGCAAGCCTGGAAATTAGGACTGAAGGAGCTCCCCAAGTGGACTCCTGGCTGCGAACCACTGAGATTAGCGGTCCGACAGCCTGCTCAGGCCCTTCAGGACACGGTATGTACTGTCCTGCCGACTGCTCTTGCAGATCTCAGCGAGACTCTGAGCTCCAATTGCTCAAAGATCAAATGCAACTCATCATTCAGACGCTGGGAATTAAAGATCTTTTTAAGACCCACATGAGGTCTGAGGGCGCATCATCGGTGGATCAGACAACAGAACCGTCGGAGGAGGCGACAGAAATTTTTTCGATTGCTCCTTCGGTGGACTCTAAGACCACCGATGCACGGATCAGCAGGACTAAGCTAAAGGAAAGGGTTACAATCTCTCGATCACAGAGTAGATCGGCGAAGGCTAGGACTGAGGTTCAAAATGCCAAAAGAACTGCCTCCCGTACTACCCTTCCTGCTGTTGATTCCAGTGCAATTGCCCAGATGTTGCTCGCCCAGACCCTCGCCGGAGCTGGTGTGGCTAATGATGCCGCCAAGGTGTCTGCCATTACGGCCGGTGTTGGGCTGGATTCACTCCTAAATCCCACTTCATTGCGACTTCGTCAGGTTGCCAAGCAACCGAAGTATAATGGAAACCCCAGACGTTGGCCTCAGTTCCAACGGGAATTTAAACTGTGGGTTAAGACTCAAAAGCTCCAGGATGATCAGTTCCTGATGGCCCTCCTGGACTGCCTTGAGGGAGCGCCGGCCAATACTTGGCTCAGAACCTGGAGTGATCGTGAAGATTCAAGTTCCCCCCTTACCTTTGATGAGGTGTGGGAACAGTTGGAGGTACGTGGATCCCGGCTGCCTGAGGACCATTACCACCAGATGTTGAAGAATTTTCCTTCATTCTCTCGATTAATCTTGCACGAGGTGCAGGACAAGAGACAGCGCTTCTGGAATCTCGTAGAAGAATCTGAACATTCAGGCGAAAAATTTTCTAGTGCCGAGCTGAAAAATCTGATTTTTGACAAGATCCCCTCAGAAACCGCCGCCACCCTTCGGAATCGACAGTCCGAAGAAAAGGTCAAGACCTGGTGGGCGGAGATCGATGGCTTTGACGCCTCGGCCAACCGGTTTACAGTCAGGGAGGCACTTCAAAAGTGCTCCCCCACGTCGTTTACCAAGGTGAAATTCACTGAAAACACGTGGAAAATCAAGTTTAATGAACACGAGGATCGGGACTTGTTTGTCCAAGTCCTCAACAGAAGAGTAAGTTTCCATGGCAATCGCCTGAAGGCCAGGAACTGGGTGTTTTCGTTCACCCCGCAGGAACTGTGGGAAGAGGTTGAGCGGCTCGCTGACGCCGCCAATCAAAATTTTCATGAGGGTCTTGGGGGAAACAAGAACACCCAGCAAAACACCCAAAATGGGGCCCAAAAGGGCAACAAAAAGGTGAATGACACCCGGAATGTTCAGGATCATTGTAGCATCTGCCTTCTTTTAGGTTCTACGAACCGAGCTAAGACGCATTCTACTGCTAATCACCGATGGTCTGCTTACGATCACAAGGTGATTGGTGAAAATGTCAGTAATTCGCAGAATTCAGACAGGAAGGACAGACAGGTGCATGGTGCCAAGGGGGGAAAGGGTAATTCGACCCCCTCCGGTGGAAACAAAACTACCGGAGGCCCTGGCGGGTTCCAAGGCAAAGGAAATCGGACTCCATCCGGCTCCGGTGGGCAGCCAAACGGCCAGACAAGTCCCAATGTCAACGCCGGAGGCGGAAATCGAAATCCAGGCCAAACCCCTCAATCCGGTACAAACAAAGGAAATGCTCCAGGATCACAGGGTAAAGGTAAGGGAAATCCTTCGGGAACCCCCTTCTCTGGTAAGGGCAGAGGGCGTGGCGACGGTGGTGGCCCATCATCCGGCGGCCGTGGCCGTGGACGAGGAAAGGGTAACCATCGTGTGGATCAGGTCTCAGGTGCAGACCAGGTGTCTGATGCGGATCCAGATTACGTCGAAAATGCTCTGAATCCAGCGGATGATCCGTTCCAAGATGAATGGATCGACGAAACAGGCTGTGTTCACAATGTTAATGCAGCCGCTGGAGGTCAGAACGCCTAGGGGAGCCACGAAAATCGCCCCTCCCCAGGCGATTTCAGGCATGATCCCCAAATTCCTGATCGACCATTACTTGATGTAGGGTCGCTTGTCTCCTCTCCCCTGGATCCGGCAGCGGATCCTTCTGTTGTAGTGGACGAGGTTGGTGTACAGTCCAAGCACAGGGCTCGTCAGTTTGTCACAAAGCTGTGGGTCTCTGATTGCAAGGGAAATTTCCACCTCGCCACTTGTTTGTGTGACAATGGATCAGAGGTAAATCTCCAATCCAATTCCTTCTTACCCGACGACTGCGTGTTTGAATCGCCTCATCCTGTTACCCTCGAGGGAGTTTCTGGACATTCTCTCGCAGGTGGGCAACGCGGTTGTTATATATCTACCCATTTGGTCGCTCAAGACCTTTGGGAAGAGCAGAATGTGGAAGAAGTTGTCCTTAAGGATGACTACTTCTACCGTGCTGACATAAAGTATGACCTTTATTTGGGCCATCCTTGGCTTCGCAAGAACAGGGTAGCGCCCGTAGGTCATCGTCGTTGTTTTTTGCTGGAGTCAGGTCCCTTGGAGCGTCCTGAATTTCGTTTTTTGCACGCAGGGTTTAAAAGTGCAGAAGAATTTTTGAAGCAAAAAGTGACACCAAAATTTGGTGAAGATGTCACCATTGCTGAGGTGAATGGGAGTGCCGATTACTCCCAAGAGTTAGAATGTCTTCGAAGGGACTCCCAGCCACGACGCCCTTCGCGCTGGCACTCTTCATCCTACAGAGTTGTCGACAAATGGCGCGATGCAATTTGTGAATACTTTCATGAACATCATTCCTTTTGGCCACAGTATGATGCCTTTGCTAACCGTACGAACAAGCGTTTTGATAAGCACTTCAGCGACGCTTGGACCCACAAATGGGACAAGAAGTTGTGGATTAATCCTCCGTTTCACTTAATCCAGCAGGTCATCCATAAAATCAAGCAAGATAAAACCCAGGCAATTTTAGTTGTGCCCTTGTGGGACGACAAGCCTTGGTTTCAGGAATTACAAGACATTTGTGTTGATTACATCGAACTTCCCAGGAAGATTAAGCTGTATGCCAGGGACGACACAGGTCCCCTGCCACAGCGGTCCTGGAGTTCGCTTGCATTCCTGGTGGATGGAAAGCTTTCTGACTCTAATTCTGCCGATTCTAGTACAGATTCCTGTGTTGGGTCTGAATCTGAGGTTGAGCGTGGTACTGATGATGAATCTATTTTTTCTGATTTTTGTCCGTCAGATACCCAAGGTGATTCAACGTCCAATGGATCCGCCTCGTCTCCCTCTTCCCCAATACGGTCGACATCGAAAAGAATCTTCAGTGCACGGGCGAGGAAAAATCTCCAATCGCGCCGCAAATTCAGAGTTTTTTATGAAAAACCCCCTGTGGAAGCTTTCATGGATCCTTTCGAGGAGCTGGATCGCGAAGAAAATCTCTGGGATTTCGACACAAGACCCACCTATCTTCAAGAGGCGGTTGATACGGACCTGTTTAGGGACATCCGTAAGAAGATTCTTCCTGCCAAAGCCGAAGAAGTCGCCAAAGTTTTTTCGACAGTAATTCCTGGCGATCAGGTGGACACTGAATTGTGTTCCAAGTCAAGAGAAAAGATTTTTGAGGAACGGAAGGACACAACCCTTTCAGGGAAGTTGATCAAAGATCCCCCTGTCCGTGGACAGTTCGGTGAAGCCTTCATCGAGCTTCGTGAAGGGTACAAGGCAAAAAAACAGCGCCCTTATGAAAATCATGGACACAAACATGAGATTCTCAGAAAAATCATCGAAAGAAATCTCAGGGAATTTGGTTGGCTTGAGGGTTGTATGACCAGCGAATGGTGCTGTTCACCCTTCACAGTCCCGAAGCCACCGCCTGCAGACCAGAACACCATTGATGGTTGGCGAATGGTTGTTGATTTTCGCAATCTCAACGCCGAAACAAAGGCGGATTCACACCCCCTGCCCCTCATTGAGGAGGAAATCGCCAAGAGGGCAAGAGGTCGTTTGTTCTCTGTGCTGGATCTCCGTCACGGCTTTCACCAAATGCCGTTGAGGAAGGACAGCAGACCTCTCACCTGTATGTGCACGCCATGTGGCCCAGTCCAATGGACCGTCATGCCCATGGGGCTGAAGAACGCCCCCTCATTTTTTCAAAGAATGATGGAGGATGTGCTGTTCACAACCCATCCTGAGCTTCGTGCCTTCGTGAGTGTGTACATAGATGACATAATCATCGCGACGGAGGGGGAGGGACTGACCGAAGCCGAGCTGGTGGCCCTACATGAGAAGCAGCTGAACCAAGTTTTGGATATTCTTGATGCCAATCAGCTGATTTGTGGGCCAAAGAAGGGAAAATTATTTTTAAAATCAGTCGAATTTTGTGGTTCTCTCCTAGAGAATGGCACTCGACGACCCAGTCCAGGGAAGCTCGTCGCTATTCAGAAGTGGAAGCGCCCTGAGACGATCACGGAGTTGAGAGGATTCCTGGGTTGTTGCAATTTTTACCACACTTTTGTGCCGAATTATGCCAAATTTGCTGCCCCCCTCACTGAATTATTGAAGGTAGGGAGAGATGCGGGCAAGGCAGGTTCAAAGGTTCGTGTCAAGTGGACTGACGAGTGCGAGGAGGCCTTCCATCACTTGAAGGCAGCCCTCTGCGAAGTCGCCACGTTGCATGTGCCCCAATTTGACCGACCCTTCTACATTAGAACCGACGCATCTAGGTACGCGATCGGAGCTGTCCTTGAACAGGTTGATGAAGCCACCGGCGATCATTACCCTCTTGCATTTTGGTCACGGAAGCTAGCCCCACGCCAAATGCAATGGTCGCCGCGTGAGCAAGAGACTTACGCCATCATCTGTGCTTTAAAAAAGTACCAATCGTGGGTTGGCACCAATCGAGTCGAGGTCCTGACGGATCATCGATCTCTGGAGTATTGGGCCACCGAACACATTGATACTGTCGCGAGCCCAGCTGGTCGACGGGCCAGATGGCACGAATTTCTCTCTCTGTTTGACCTCCATGTGTCGTATTTGCCTGGAAAACACAACACGGTAGCGGATGCTCTGAGCCGATGGGCTTACCCCGCCTCAGAGGGGCTGCAAAGTACCAACATCCATGGTACGGAGCAGGACCGCCATGTAATCATCGAATGGGATCAGGAAGAAAAGAAACTCATTCGACGTGCATGCATGCAGTGCGCTGTTAAACAGCACGCATTGCCGTGTCACGACATCACGGCCATCCGGCGCATGCTCACGAGATTTGCACCAAAACGCTGAAAGTCGTGGAAAGGGTCACCGATCCCTCCTCAGGGAGTGTGAAACGGTTTGACTATACCCGACGAGTAAGTAGATTTCGGTTGATCGAGGGCATTAAGCGTCGAGATCCGGCCAAAACTCCACCCCTGCCTAAGGATTCCCTGATCATCCGTGACTGGACGTCCGATTACCTGCAGGATCCCATGTTTAAAGAGGTCTTTGGAAATCTCAAATCCAAAGATGCTCACAGGGATGGGATTTTTGCAGAGTACTCGTTGGATGGGGGGAAGCTGTGGATGGAGGGTAAATTGTGTGTGCCAGACGCCCTAGCCCCCCGAGTGTTAAACTGGTGGCACAAATGGGAGTCCCCCCACGCACATGGCCGTCGACTGTGGTCGATGATTAAGCATAGGTTGTTTGGATCGAGGCTCTACACTCATTGCATGAAAGTAGCCGCCGGATGTGCCCAATGTGCTGTCTCGACGCCTCCCAGCGCGAAGAAGCACGGCCATCTGAGGCCTCATCCTATTCCGGAGCGTCTCTTTAACAGAGTCACCAGTGATTTTTTTTATCTCGGTGAACTCGATGACGAAGAGTGCCATTGGACTAACAAAAAAGTCAATGGTGTGCTCCTTATTCAGTGCCGTCATTCCGGCTACATTCAAGTGTTGCCTTGCAACATTGAGTCGATGACTGGCAAGGCTGCCGCCAAGTGGTGCGCGCAGACCTGGATGGGAGGCTGGGACGTTCCATCCGAGGTGGTCACGGATTCAGGCAAAGAGTACACCTCCAAATGGTGGAGAGAATTGTGTGCTCGCCTTGGAATCCACCACCTCCGATGTGAAATCCACTCGCATCGAGCGCTGCCTGGCGAAAGAGCCGGCCGCTCAATAATTAATATGCTTCGTAAGGAGCTCGCGAGTGAAAAGGATTTCCATTGGATGGAAGTTCTCTTCGCATTGCTTCGCCGTTACCACAACACGCCTTTGTATCATGGCCTTTCTCCAAATGAAATTGTCTTTGGACGAAAGAAGTGTTGGTGGAACATGCCGTTGAATAATCCTCGCCCCTGTAAAGATGCTTCGCTGTTTTTGGACGAAGTCCAACGAGCAGATAAATCTGTGTCGAAATTAATCGAGAAGCATCAGGCTGACTGGCTTTGGGTTCAAAATCAAGGTCGAAAAAACCCCCACAATTTTGAAGTCGATGATCGAGTTTGGCTTCGAAAATCCGAAACCACCCTGGACGGAGATGACAAGCTTCTTCCCTTGTGGGAGGGGCCATTCGCTGTCACAGCGCGTCTTGGTGAGAACAGGTGGAGGATTCGTGTGGATGTCAGCAGGGAAATTGACGTTTCGGGCGATCGCCTCAAGAGAGAGATCCCCTCCCCCAAGGATCGAGTTAAACCCCTTTTTTGGACTGCGAAACACTTGTCCGATCGGGTCATCGAAGGGGGAAAGTACGAACTCAAGAGGATTGTTGAAGCAAGACGTGACGCCAAGGGCGAATGGGAATTTCTGTGTGAGTGGAGGGGCTTTGATTCCAGTCACAACAACTGGGAACCAGCCCAATCTTTTGTCCATGGATACACCAAGGGGTTCATTGACTTCTTGAAGAAGCACCCCGAAATTGGCGTACTCCTGACAGATTGTTTGTCGAAACCAGACAGACAAGTGGAGAGCGACGGAAAACGACCTGTGGTGAATCGAGATCCAGCCTTTTACGGCCCTCAGCAGCCACATTCCAGGGCTGATCCGTCGATCCCCCCTCCTGCGGTCAGGCCAGCCCAGGAACCAAATGAGGACCAAGCTTCAAGTTCGGCCGCTGATCTGCAGCGCCCAAGCCGTACGAAGGCCAGGCCAGACAGGTTGGTGGTCACATGCATTCGTGCTTGGCCGAATTGAGGAAGCCATCCTACCACATTCTGCTCAATCCACTGTTCATTCTTTCTGTTTAAGTCATGATGTGGAGAACTGCGAATGTTTGATAATTTGACGTCAATTAACTTTTCTTTGGTCTCCGTTCGGCAGACAAGGCGTAGATACGCTGACGGAGTGTGCTGCCGTGTTCAGAAAAAACCAAACTCAGGCTTAATTCAGGCAGATTCGGGGTAATCTTGTCTCTGTTGGTCTGTGCATCTTTGGAATTTGGCTACTCGTGCAGATGGAAGCAACTGTACATAATCAAAACGCTGGCCAGCGACATTCACCCCTACAGGCAACCCCTGTAGTACTGGCTGCCCTAGAGGCGACGCCAGGAACTTAGATCTCACCTTCATTTGCTGTGATGCTAACGCCAAAGTCCAGATTCAGATCCAGGATCCTCAAATTTACCTTGAATTTCTCAGGTTTGTCCATCATTCTGCCACTGTTGTACGAAACCCAGACGTCAATTGTTCAGACAATCTTCATCTAGGAGCTCTAGGGACTTCGAACAGCAGCCTCTGAAGTCCGTAAGCTTCGTTGTATTTTTGGCACACGCCAATGTGAGCTAAATTCGACCAGAAACTGTCGAGAATGGTGAATCCAAGTGTCTTGTGGGACTCCATCGTAAGATTGGCCTTGTCCAAGTCGATTGACACCACCGCCACTGTAAATTCGGTGTCTCTCAGTTATATACTGTCAGTAAAGCGCCTTCAGTGAACCTTCGGCGCGTTACATGCCAAGGATCCAGGGCCAGCATGTCCCATCATGATGCATCATCACATGATCCACATTTTGATAGAATCTGTTAGATGCTCGCGAACCAACGTGTCGGAAAGCACAATTGAGCTGAATAAACGACAATATATATTAACTTTAGTCTAAACGAAGGTGTTGGTAGTTTCAGTTGTACACATTCCGCTTCATTTCACCTTCATCTCAGGGAATTTACTCATGTTAGGACAATTTAGATTGATTTCCTTGTCATCTCCCATCATTCCTCGAAGATCCGTTTAGATCTAAGTGAACGGAAGAACATCTCTACCTTCGGTGGTTCACTTAGGATCTGTAGACTACATGTGTATTTGTTTAACCTCTCTGTGATTGCTTAATCTCCTCAATCTCTGCTCAAATTCTTTCTCATTTTTGCTGAATCTTGTGATCATCCACCAGATGCGCCTAATCTGAGCCACATGCTGTACTTTTCAGAACGAGAAAAGCGGGATAACACGATGTAGAGTTCGGCGAGGACACCGTAGCGTGCCCGCGACAGCGAAACTGTGCCAGAGCGCTGAGATGTCACTTCAATTCTTGATCCCCCCACTCAATCCACCAATAATCTACCTCATTCTCAACCAATGCATGGTTTGGTATCGATTCTCGATACGTTTACATGCTTTCTAGCCCTTGACCTAATGTTTTACAGCACGGAGGACTGTTCGTCACTTCTCATTCTGTCTCATTTCAGGTTCATCCAGCCTGATTCAGTGCCAATTTAGCCCAAATCAGGTCAGATCAAGCAGATTTCGCCCCATCAGGGCTACATTTCTATGTTTTTCTGGGACTTACCCGCACTACGTTCTTCGTTGACGTAGCGACACACCCCAGTGTGTTTTTGGAGGGGGAGTGTAAGTGCGGCTAGCCCCATCTGCTCAGATTTTCAGACATTCTGCCCAGATTGGCTACATTTTGGTCATTTTCTTTGCTTCGGCAGATTCGCCGCCTCGCAGCTCAGTCACAGGATATTTCCTATATATTTCTGATATGCCGGATTTGATTCCGCGGTCCATTTCCCGTAAATCCGCCGCATTCCGCTATTTTAGCTGGAATCGCCATTTGCCGCTGACGCGCGCTCGCGGGCCAGATCGGCCAGACAATTTTCATAAATGGATTATTTAAATTCTTTCAGACAGTTTTGGACACTCAGATGTATTTAGAATAATTCCCCTCAATTTTCTTCATAGACTGGGATTTTCTGCCGGACCACAATCAGCATGGACCTTGCTTCTGTTGTCGCTGCTCTCGCCTCCGTTGGTGTCCGGGTCTCTGGTTCTACCCCCAATAACAACATCCAGGAAGACTCCTCGCGTGCCTGCCCCACTGGTCTTGCCGGCCCCGAGCCCTCCGGCACCCACAACGACCCAGGGCAGCACTTTCACGGGCATGTACAAGAATTGCACCAAGGAAGAAAGCCCTGAAATGGGCATATGAACACAAATAAAGCAAAGTTGGGCAGAGATGGAAACTTGCACAATCACAGCCATAGACCCATCATTCCCTGGACTCAAGACCTTCCCTTGACTCACCAACATGATGCCCTGAACCCAGTCCAATAAGATGGTTAAATGCCATATATCAAAAGTCACTACATAAACCCCAAAAATGTGTTCACTCCCAAGCCTCTAAATCCTAGCCCAATAGGGAAGGTGGCGTGTCATGGCCTAGAGTGGCACTCGGGACCATGCCCTACCCTGACATAACCTTGGTTGGACTTGGAGTCGAGGGGGCTTAGAGAAATGACCTATGAGTTTGAACTCATAACATGCCAAAAAAATGCCAATTCACACCATATTGGCCATATATCACATATATGCTCAAAATTGAAGTTACTACTTATCCGGAAGCTCCAAGCATGCATGGAATCGAAGTCTACTTTTCATGGAGGATAGAGACCAAAGGCCAATGCCCATGTACATCCCCATTTTACCCTCGAAACCCTTTCGGATATGGGCGCCATGCACTGCCCAAGTCAGCCCATGATCTTGAGACCAATTCTTGAAATCCTTCGTGCGCCAAGCCAAATGGAGTACACGATCCGGCATATGGTGGTGTTCAACTCCAAAGCATATACCAACATATGAACAACATACCATGGTTCGACTCTCCATAGGCTTCTTGCTGTTAGCTGACCAGGTGAGTACACAAAACGCAAAAATGAGCAAAAATTGAGGTCAAAAACATGAAAATATGACCAAATACAAAGTTGTCATGATAGTATATCTCTATGCTCACCCATGATATCCGCTCATGGTTCAATACACAAATGATTGGAACCATTTGCGAACAATTCCCCCACTTGGATCCCCAATCGGGCGCATGGAGATACCTTTGCCACTAATATCTACATGCCCCATGAAAATGGGAGTGCACCCATGGATCTCTTTATCAAACATACCATGAGCAATACATACGCGGTAGACTTGGTCTAGCGCTTTGAATTCCACAATTGGGACATGGGCAAAGCCCTTGTCACGTATGGCTCCCCATCTCTTCGGCCACACGAAGATATATAACATGTGCGTGAGCATATCAAACATATACCATGCATATAACAAATACCCTCAAAATGTGGCTCCCACCATGATATGCCATGTCCCTCCATTGACATAACTTCACGTTAAAAATGCGTAGGAACCCAAGGAAAGTTGCTATGCAACCCCAACACTCATGCGGCACACTCGAAGGTCGCATTAAAATATTCGGTTGCACGGTCCAAGAGTTATATATCACTTTATACCCTCTTGACCCTTTTCCCTTGCTACACCGGGCATGTGTGCGCACCAAAGGCGTTTGATGCTTCCTAAATTAAGTTGAGACCAAGGCAGTTCCAACCCAACCTTCCTTATTCTCTTTCCTCACACTCGCTCGTAGATATGGCTCTTCAAAGTGATCCCACGATTCGCTTTTGTTTCCCTTATATCTCCAAGTCAAATGGGTGGCAAGTATAAGGGAAACCTGATTCGGGCATAGGGAAAGGAGTATGACCAATCGAAGAAGTCCAAATCAAGTGCGGCGATGTCGAAGTCGAAAATCCGATTTCGACCTCGCGAAAAATTCTGATAAAAATTTCGAGTGCTTATTTAGAGAAGTGCGGAAGCAACGAAGCCTTTGCTGATGAAATCTGACCCTTCAACGGAATATCCGCCAAAATATCTGGAAATAACAGTTAACCAATCGGTTAACGCAAAATCGCGAGCCAACTGACAGTCGCCGATACATTGACCATCAGAACGAAAGGCTGAAAAATTACGTAAACATTATGATAATAAAACCCTGTTGATTCCTGATATTCCGATATATAAATCTCCGCTGGCGGTGCCTCGGTTCTGAATATGGCCGCTCATAGCCGGAATGGCCAAACCTATCACACTATCACATCGGGTTAGATCAGGTGGATGGGAGAGTATGATATCAGCCAATGGCGGCTTGCCGGCACATAGATACACTCCCCAAGTGACCCCAAGATGACCACGGGGGTCCGAACCGGCTTCACATGTTAGGGGTAGTATTAGTGCATGCTAGTTGCTTTTAGGGAGTTAAATGCTTGTTTGGGACCTATTTGTCTCCTCGAAACTAGGTCTACCTCCCTCATGCACTTAGGTTGATGAATTTCCGAAGTTTCAGACATTTTGCACTTTTGCCGAATTTGTCGCATTTTTGCCGGTATCACCAAGCCGTAGTATAAGACACACAACTTTAGCCCCGTCGAATGGGGTTTTGTGGGCACAATTGCCTTAACCGAACGCTTTTCTTGCCCTTATGTGGCACTATTGTTTCATCACCACGCATTGCTGCTCCTTGCCTCCTTGCGCGGGCCAATTGACGATTGCACTGCAGCAGCAACTCACAGTTGTCCAAATTGAGCAATTATAATCTGTGAACAAAAGATGCAACCGCAAGATGCAACCGGTTGCATGATTTTGCAACCCACACAGTTTTACGACACAAAACGTCCCACCGCTAGATGCAAGCGGTTGCAAAAACATGCAACCGCCGTACTTTTGCTACTTACTTGTGTAAAACATACTACTCCCGCCTTGTGATGATCTTTGCCAAGTAGGGGCAAGATCCCAGTCCCCCTTGTGGATCTCGGATATCGTCTACCCTGCAGGGATGTGTAATTGAGGGGCCCATTCGAAATACTATGTAGGCCTTCAACTTAGGGATAAAATCTCCCCACCCCGCCCGGAGCAATGCTTGCCATTGCATGTTGAGGATGGGGGCAAACATGTAATTAATGACCCCCTGGGTTGTCCCCATTGGCAATTTGGAATGGCCCGACCTAGGATCCCCCTTCATGGTGGACTTCACCTCTGAGGTGCGGAGTCGAATCCTACAATTCTACGGCGTGCGAGTTCTCTGCAAACCTTGTTAAACTATGAAGCAAAATAGGAGCACAAAATGCAAAATGTTCCGGAACAATGCAAACGCATTCATTGCAGTGTGATTGGTTGCAGTGTGACACATGAGCGAAAATTCCATTGGCTAAGTCTCGGCGTATCGACAATTAATCAGAAACATACCCACCATCGTGTGTTCCTTGCCGGAGACGCACGCTTGCGGAGACGGACGTGAAGCAAGGGGCCTGTGGGGCGCAATATACTCCACTGCGTGGGGAAATAGAAGCCAAGCCGTGTGCGCCGCAGGCACAGGCGACGGTCTCACAACAACACCCCCGAGACAGGGGACTGCTTACGGTGCATAGCTGCACCGAAACTGCCTCACATTGGCTGCGGTCTTTGGGGCGGGCCCACAACTCCGGGGACAAGTCCTCAGAGTCAAAGCCCCCTGCTGCTCCCCATGCTATGACGTCGTCCCGTCACAAATGCAATCCTTCTGGTTGCTCGTCCAAGGCACACTGCAAACAAAACAAGAAAAAACAATTCAAGGTTGCAAATCGTGGTGAGGTTGCATGAGGCGGTTGCACAAAGGATTGCATGCGGTTGCAAAATGCAATGAGGTTGCATGAGGCGGTGCACGACAAATTGCGTGCAATTGCAAAACGACGTGAGGTTGCATCTGGCGGCTGCACAGTTTTGACTCCGGCGGTGGCAAAATTCAGCAAGGCTGCATGCTGAGGTTGCGCAAAAATACCTGTGCAAGAGTTTCGGGAATCAAAATCTGCGTGCCGTCTCCAACATCTCCTAGTGCAGGATCATCTTCTGCCGCTTCTACTGCGGCCTCGTCCTCTTCCTGGGGGCCGTTTGGGGCTTCCACCGACGGGGGCTTGGAGACGAGGAGAGGGCCGGATCCGTGGGGAGGCGCGGGTGCAGGGACTGGGTTGGTGGGGGCTGGGTTGGTGAGGGATGGGTTCGTGGGGGCTTAGTCCGTGGCGGGGGCCTCAATCCGGGGGATGTTGGGGCGGCCCTCATTCTACGGAGGAGCGTCCGACTCCGATCGGGCCCGCTGGTTTTTTTTCTTCAGCTTGGGGGCAGCCGAGGGGACCACTTGGCAGGGCGTCTGGACAGGACAGGCCCGCTGCAGGAGCTCAAATGTCTTTTGGATCTGTGGCAATGGCATCCCACACTGGAACATGATTTCCATAGCCGGTGTCCCGGCCCGCCTCGCGGTCTTCTCGAAGTTCTTGAAGGTGTCCACTTGCATTTGGCTGGAGTCGCCCCCCCAGCGCGACGAGACCTGCTTGGCCGAAACGTGGGCGGGCTGGGGCCAAGAACCTTGGCCAAGTTTGCGGTGTGAGGTCTGCGGGCTTGATGGGCTTGGGCATCAAGACAGCGCCGCCGGACTCCACCTATATAGACAAGGCGGCGTGCCCATGCGAGCCGCAAACGTCTGGCGGAATTTGCGATTTCGATTTGTGCCACAAGAAATAGATCTCAATGCACAGTTGTGTGGAGATTTGTAAAGAGCAATACAACCGTGAAATTGTCATGCGCTAAACAGCGCGACTTACAGATTTGCGGTACGTATCAACAATTCTGGTGAGCTGGCTGCAAAATGATGTTTGGATGCCAAAATTGTGCACAAAGTCCAAAAATACGTTGATTTTACTTTTAAATGAAATTTAATTTAATTTAATTTAATATGCAAGCTTAGAGCTTAGCCCGCGTAACATGACAGCTTAGCATCCCCATTGTAGCTTAGTTGGGCATACCCATGGTAGCTTAACTACATGGCTAAAGCATTGAATCCACTACCTTTCGAAGTTGTTTTGCCCCAAAATGACTTGCAAAACATCAATGTTGCCCCTCATGGCGTCCGTTTGCCATGTTGGGAGCACACACGTTGAAAAGTGAAGCTTTACACCACTTCACACCTCCGCCAAGATGTCATACTCTGCACAATATCCTGGCCTAGCAATGTTGTAGACAAGAAGCGCCAAAGGTTGGGAGCAAGGGGGCCGAAGGACCCCTTGCAAAAAAGGCGGGGCATCATAGATGATGAAATGTGCCTTGCCGGGTACATTGGAACACATGTGTAACTATTAGTTTGCGGATCTTGATTTCCAAATATTTTCTTAGACAACGGACACAATGGAGGTCTATGTGTGCATATTGTTTGGAAAACTATTGTGTGCACATAGGTACGCATAGGTACGCACAATTTGAGCACAGGTACGCATCTTTTGGGCATAATGAATCAAACGTGTTTAACTGTCATGGGTACATTGGGCCGTTTATGCAACTATCAGTTTGCGGATTTCTTTTTCAAATTTTCTTTAACAACCCGTTAGATGTTCTCAGTTCCACGCACCAAAAGCCGTTTGATTACCGAGAACTAACGTAAGTAGAGGCTCTATCCTAAGACATTTTGTGAGCGGGTGCAGACAGTCATTTTTTGATATAGATAGGGAGGCGCGCGCATGCGCGCAGGCTTTGCGATTTCGATTCTTGCCATCTCCATGCATGGCTGTATATGTTGTCAAGAGCAATATGGGATGCGCTTCTCTAGGGTGTGGTGCAGAACTCCCTGCCCATTTTAGCCCATGGCTAGGTTAGGGCATACAACCGGTCTCCGGTCCACTAACCCCATGTACGGCGTGTTCCGTGCCGTAAAGCCCCGCATCGGCAACCGATGCACCGCCAGCGGAGATTTGGGTATCAGAATATCAGGAATCAACAGGGTTTTATTTTCATATTGTTTCCGTCAATTTTTACGCTTCCGTTCTGATACTCACTGTTTTGACGGCTTGCGGTTGGATCGCGACTTTACCGTAACCGCCAGTTTAACTGTTTATAATGGAAATTTTAACGCAATCCGTCACGAAGGCTCCAAAGTCGTCAGGAACTGCATGGATGCTTCCGCAATTTTCATATCTTACACTCGCAACCTTAATCCGAATTTTTACAGGGTGTCGAAATCGGATTTTCGACTTCGACATCCCCGCACTTGATTTGACCTCTTTCGAGTGGACCTACGTGCTTCCCTATGCACGAATCAACTTTCCTTTTATCTTGCCCTGCATTTGTCTTAGAGATACGGGCAAAACAAAGTTGATTCGTGAGGCCACTTGTAAGGGTCATATCTCGTGCCGCTTGCGAGGAATGACAATAAGGAAACGTGGGATGTATTCACAATACTCCCGACGTAATTTAGGAAGCTTTATATGCCTTGCGTTTCCACACGTGCGCGCTAGTGTGATGGATCATGGTCAAGAGGGTAGAGTTTGCGTTATAACTCTTTGGCCATGACATTGCGTGCGTTAAGATAACTTTCGAGTGTAGCGCGCAAGTGTTGGTGTTGCATAGGAACTCTCCTTGAGTTCCTATGAGCGATTGACACAAAGTTATGCCCTTGGAGGGGCATGACATATCGTGGTGGGAGCCACCTTTTTGGGCAATATGTGGTATGTGCCATGTGTTGTGTCGCGTGCCCATTTGGCGGGTCCATTGCTCCAAACCGAACCCGCCAATGGACCTCATATTGTGCAAGCCCCTTCTCCATACTCCCTACGGTCAATTGCAAGCCTAACCTTCGTGAAGGGAAGCTTGTGTGGTGAACCCGAAGCGATGCGTTGGGAGCAAGGTGTGTATTTTGCAATTTTCCATATTTTCATGTGCCCACTTGGGAAGTAGCGCTCGTAACCTTTCAAGGCGCCCCAAGTGGAGCACATATGTGGGATCAAAGGTCATTGGTGTCAAGTCATTGTGTTTAGAAGGATTAAGTGATTGCACGATCCAAGCCGAAGATATTATAATATAATTATGCACCTTTCAAGGCACTTTTGTGTGTGCTTGTGCCAATTTTGCCATTTTTGGCCCGTCATGATGTCAAGTGGCGACCGTGTATCTCAACGTTGCGCTCAATTGACATCATGACCCAAGTATGATATGAGGGTACATACTTCGGTGCCCAACATATCTTGAACCCGGCGAATAACTCCTCTTAGGCTTGGCATACCGTGGCCGCCATGTTGGCGATTTGGGACTATCCCAAATCATGGGCTCACTTGGCGACCCTGCCATTCCCAATATCGGAGGAGTTGGGCGACGCCCAAAAGATATGTTGGACCAATATGACTTGATACCAATCCTATGGCACACCCCGGTCCGAGTCGGGCATGTGCCTCGATTGCCCCAACCATGAGTGTGCGCATTTTTGGCCATTTTGAGCAATTTTCCATTTTTGCTGCCCGCCGTGCACTATGTTCTAACCCTCGTGCACGCCGGACGCATGGACCAATGGACCATGTATGGCATGGGTGTTATGGGTAATGGTCCCCATGGTCCACACACCACGTGGGCGAAGCGGAGCCACCTTCGTTAAGGCGCTAGCCCAAAGTGAGTGTGGGCAATTTTGCAATTTTGACATTTGTGGACCCAATTGGGATCGTCACCACGCCGAGTGGCATGAAGATTTTTGAGAGCCAAGGGCATGGGAGTCTCCATTGGACTCCCGGTGGATCGCGTATGGGATGGCGGATCCGATCTCCAAGCCGGCGTGGAGATATACTATTGGGAGCACACCGAATTTTGGCTCATTTCAAGCAGCCAAAATGACCCCATTTTGGGACCCCAATTTCCCCCTTCCATGTGGTCAATTGGCGGCCCCATTTCTCTAAGCCCATAGGGAGCCCGGACCTAATTTCAAGTTGTACACTCAGATGTAAGTCCTAGGTCCTGCCTCCTACCCTGTGAGCCATTGGCCTTACCTTGGCCAGGCGAGCCACGCGTGGGAATGACGCCAATTTTGGTGATTTTGGCATCATGACCCCACTTGACTCATCCGTGTTGCCCTGATGCCGGGACCTCAGAGGGAACCAGGTTGGGTGAGGGCTCCAGGGAGTTCGTACTCGAAGGGCATAGGGTCAATTGCCTCGTCCCTACCTCTGGTGGGTCCGGACGAGGGGTCAATTTTGGGGATTTTTGAGTTAATTTCAGTTTGGGCTGAAACAGCCCATTTTCAGCTACCAACTCCTGGGTGATAATGGCGGGGCCATATCTCTGTCTCAGAGAGGAGTTGGGACCTGCCGCTAAGGGAGCATAGGCAGCCACTGTCGGTTGTCCTTGAAGCCCCTTGGTTCCCAGGAACTCGCCTGTGGCTAGGCGGGACACCTCTCCCATTGGCAGGATTTCAGGGTCCGGACTGAGCAGGGCATGGGTTGTGTTTGAGCCCCCGCCCCCACCAGCCACTGAGAGGGTCGGACCTGGGATTGGGATACAAGTTAGGATAGAGTGTCTATTGTCCTGTGATGCCCTTACCCCAGTCCAGTCTCAACCCCATGTGTACATATCCTGATGTGTTGCTGTACATACTTTCGTTCCCTCTTTGCAGAGTGGTAAGGATTCTGAAACGCTTTGTCACATGACATGAGCGCATTGATGCCCCTGTGAGCGTAGTGCTTTGCCTGCCTGCTCACTTGCGCGTGTCCCGCAGCGTCCCGTGGCCGGCCCCCCACGGGAACGCGTCAAAAGCGTTTCACCGCCGCGGGGTTACCCAACCCTCGCGTGCCACTCGGGGCCACCAACCCCGAGCAGCGCGTCGCAGCAGCGCGGCGCAGCTCGCAGCTCGCAGCGCAGCGCAGCAACTCGCAGCGCAGCGCAACAGCTCGTAGCGCCGCCCAGCGACAGCGCCGAGTTCGTCACGGAGCCAGCAGCGCCGTCCAGAGCATTGCCCTGACCGCGCAGCAACCGTGAAAGAGGTGCACAGACCAGGACTCCTGCATCAGCCCCATCGGCCGACCCGGAGTCCCATCGGCCGACCAGCAAGGCCGCGTCAACCACCTCCACAACCACCGGCTGACCAGCACCAGCCGCACTTCCAATCCAGTGCTGCAGCACCCTCCTCAACAACCACAACCAGTTCGTTGAGTTGAACGAGTGCACATCAAGGACCTCAAGACCAACTACGCCCCCGCTGCCATGGTGAATTGGCAAGAAGCGGGTAGGAGGTGGCCGCAGCCCCACCCCCATGTGGCGCGCCTGCTGCGCGGATTGCTGTGGGACCAGCAGTACCGCTACAGCAATCCCCAGTGCGAAGGCGGCATGCCCGGGAGCTTCGAGCTCCGCGAGGACATGGGGGAGGACCGCCTGCGGGCAGTGGAGGAGTGGCTGCGAGCGGAAGGGTACGAGTACCGCTTCCGCCGCAAGCGCTGGAGGACGTGGACCCGGCCGGACAGGCCCGGCGAAGGGCTGCGCCCCGACGGGATTGAGGAGGACGAGGACCCCAACGCCTACCCGTCGGGCGCCTCGATCAACGTCTCCCTGTGGGACGTGATCGAGAAGAACTTCCCGGAACCGGGGAGCGAGCGCAGGCTGCAGGGCAGCAGCAGCGCGTCTCCGGTGACGGAGAAGCGGTCCGCCGGGGACAGGAGGCGGGACCGGAGGTGGCGGGAGTACCAGGAGTCCCTGGCCGCCGAAGCCGCCCAAGGCGCCAAGGGCGGAACCCCAGCCCCCAGTCCCCAACGGGCCAATGGTGGTCATCACCCCGGCTCCACCACCCTTGGCGACTACATCAAAGTCGCCAGGCAGACCAGGGCCAAGCCCCTTCCGCTGCTCCTGAAGCCGCAGCAGGCCTCAGCAGGCCCCAGCAGCGACGTGGAGTCGGCCCACCGCGGGAGGATGCCGGCCGACCAGGCCAGCTCCAGCAGCAGCGCCGCTCCCGCCCAAAGGGACCTGGCGCGCGCCTGTGAGCGCGTCTGTGGGGCGCCCTGCAACCTTCGGGTTGCCCGGCAACGGGCCACGCAGCAGAACGCTGCCTCGGAGGGCGCCGTCGCCATCGCCCGTGAGGAGGCCAGCGAGTGGGGCAGAGGCATGGACTACCACGCCTCGAAAGTGGCAGCCATCGCGGCCGGTCTCACGGCTGCGGCCGCCCATGAGGGAGTGGCTGCCCAGATCAGGGCAACCGACGAGGAAGCCCGCCGGACGCAGGAGGCCATTGCCTGCAAGGAGGCCGAGGTGAAGGCGCTGGAAGAGGCGCTGGCCCAAGAGAGGGCAAAGAAGGAGGCGGAGGAAAGGGCCCACGCCGAAGCGGCGGCTAAGGCCCAGGAGGACGCCGCCAAGAAGGAAGCCATCGAGGCCGCGCGACGGAAGGTCGCTGAGGAGAAGGCCAAGACGGAGGCGGAGCTGGCGGCGTTGGAGGCGCAGAAGGCGCGGCTGCAGCAGGCCCGGGAAGCCGAGGCGGCTCGTGCTCGGGAAGAAGCCGAAGTGCGGGCTGCCGCAGCCAGCGCCGCCGCAATGGAGGAGGCAGAGGCCAAACTCCGCCGCGAGACTCCCCCGGGAGGATCACGAGTGGAGACCCTTCGAAAGCTTTTCGAAGGGGACGCCTCCTCCAGGATGACGCTGGATGAGGCGGACACGGGCAGCAGTGGGAGCAGTGGCACCACCGCCCATCGACGGAGGAAGGGCAAGGGGAAGACCCCCGAGAGGCCGCGGAGGCCAGCGGGTGGACACCCCCACGACAGTGACCCCTTCTTCACCGCCAGTGACGGGGATGAACGAGGCCGCCGACATCGCCAAGTGGTGGCTTGGACTGGCGGAGGAGGCGGAGACGTCCCCATGGAAGGTGAGGATGAGGATCCCCCTCCTCCCTACCGGAGCTCGGAGTCTTCCGAGACCGAGACGCCCAGGTGGGGCAACATGGACGAGGATGACGACATGGACTTTGGCATCACGCGCCCATCCTCGGACCCACCGAGGCGACCCGGCGGAGACCCACCGGGACCCCCTGACGGAGGACCATCAGGACCCCCTGGAGGACGCCCGCCGAGTGGACCCCCTGGAGGCGGACCACCGGGCGGGGGAGGACCCCCTGGACCGGGCGGACCCGGCGGAGGCCCTCCTGGAGGACCCCATGGGGACCCCGACGACCCACCAGGGAACAGCGACCCGGATACCACCTGGCGGTGGATTGTCTACCTCCGCAGGAGGGTCTTTTCCCTCGAGTGCGAGGTAGACACGGGCAAGGTCGAGATGGCTCGCATCTCCGGGGTCGCCGCGCGCGCGCAGAAGGAGCTGGACATCGCCAGGGCCGAGACCAGGTCGCTGACCAACGTCGTCAGCGGCCTGCAGGAGAGGCTGGATGCGCTGGAAGCCCGTGGGAGCGTCGGCAGCGACCACCCAGCCCTGGAGTCTGGCTCGTCGGACGACGGCTGGGGACCCGGACCAGGTCCAGGCAGACCCCACGCCCCCGGCGGAGCCCCCAGGAGTCGCCCCAGCGCCAGTGCCCCCTCTCTCACCGCCCCCTCTCACCAGAGCGCGGGCCGCCGCAACGAGCGCGTGCCGCCCGGCAGTGGCAGTGAGGAATGGCGCGATGAGTGGCTCAGCGCGGACTACCACAACCGCCGTGCTCCACCGCGGACGCCTGTACGCCCCCGACGCCCGGCACCAGCCCCGGTGCCAATCCCCAGGGCTGGAGGACGTTATGGTGGACTCAGGGATGAGGTCCCCGGAGGAGACGTGGAGTGGGATGTCGGCGAAGGTGAGGACCTGGACCTGGACCTGGAGGAGTTCGACATCAGCCCGCCGCGTGGTGTACGACGGGAGGCCGCTGAACGCAGCCGCCGGCGCCGTGATGAGGATGCGTACATGGATGCAGTACGGCGTGAACATTTTGGTTCAGCGTACGTGGAGGAACCGCGGCGTAGCCACAGGGGTTCCATGGAGGAGATGGACGTGGCGGCCGTGGGAGTCCGTGGGCGAGGCCGATGGGAACCTCGGTCGACCTCGCGGCCGGCGTTCATGGTCTCTAAGGCCGCGGATGCCGCCGTGTGGGAAGACTTGAAGGACATCAAGCCCCCCATGTACGACGGCAACCCCCTCAACCTCGACCGCTTCTTGGAGAAGCTGGACGATTGGGGGCTGACCGTCACTGAAGACCTGCCTCCCGCTGATGCGGAGAAGTATGTCTTCAAACGGTTCAGGTACCGCCTGCCGGAAGTGCTCGGAGAGCTATACTTCATGGCGACCAAGGAGGGGAAAATCAAGACCCTCAAGGAAGCCAAGAAGTGGCTCAACGAGCAGGAGCGGGTGGACGCTCCGCAGGTGGCGGCCAAGCGCTGGAAGTCCATCAAGCTTGAGCATGATGGACGGGAGATCCGCCTACGAGAGTGGCGAGACTTCCGAGGGAAATACACCCTCTTCCGCCGCAACGTGGAGGATTGGAACGAGGGTGACGAGCAGGCTCGCCTGCTCTCCATGCTGCCGGAAGCATGGATCAGGAGGGTCACCAAGGAGGAATCCAAGAGGGCCAAGTCCAACCACACGGTCAAGATGATGCTCCCCAAGGAGTATCATACGAACGTGGTGGCTTGGGCGAAGAAGAACGTGGCCCGGGATGTCAAACGGCACTCCCTGCGGAACGCTCTTCTCATCACCGTCTCGGGCGATCGCGGGAAGACCGCGATGTGGCGCCTTGACGATTGTGAGTTGAGCGGCCAGACCATCCGTCTGCAGCCCATCCCGGCGCGGATGAGCTGCGACGAGATCCTGGAGTGGGTTGGCGAGGAAGTACTCAAGGAGTACCGAAACCTCCACCACACCCGCGGGTTGAGGCCCGGCGACCGCGACGTCAACTACGTTGGCGAGGGACCTGGCGGGGAAGATGCCATGGACCCAGCGGGAGCCGGCGGCGATGAGACTCTCGTCGACGATGACGACGACGATGAGCCCGCCGAGGTGGCCGTTTGTGCCTTCGTAGCCAGGAACCTGAGCGCGGGGAGCAAGCCGGGAAACTGGAAGCCCCTGCAGCAGGGTTGGAGGAAGCAGGAGAAGAGGGACCCTCGCCGCATTGGCGACCCTCCGCTGTCCTTTGGGGAGTTCATACGAGCTCACCCGCAGGGCTGTTTCGTGTGTTATGGGAGGCAGAAAGGCTTCAACCATGACCACCGAACATGCCCCGTCCACAAGGCCGACACGGAGGCTTACAAGAAGGCGCACGGGTCGAAGAAGCGTGCGCCCGCGGGTATCCGGGAAGCCAAGATGGAGGTGGACAAGGACGAGCTGGCCAAGCTGATGTCGTCGGTGGGGACCGAATTGGCCAAGGAGATCCAGGAGATCAAGCGGAACTGGGTCCCCAGATCGGACAACAAGAACAAGGAGAACAACCAGAATGACCACAACAAGGACAAGGACAAGAACAAGGGTAAGAAAGGGGGAAGGAAGAAGGGCATCAACGACGTTGAGGCCGAGGAGAACACCCCCTCTTCCACAACCGACGCCCCCTAGCGGAGCCCCTGCAGCCAAGGGCCCCAGCTAGGGCGGTCGCAGGATGGTGACGTGGGAAGCGCCGAACCATCCCAGTCGGGAGTCGATAAGCACAAGGGGACTGCCGCGGGCGGAAGGCCCGGTCCGGCGCCCAGTCGCGGAGGCGGGGTGAGGGCAAGTGAGGGCACGAACCCTTGCACCCGTCCGTCCTTCGCGACCAAGAATGTGTTTGATGTACTACAGGATCTATCCGAGAGTATCGGAGGATCACCCGGACCGCAGCTGGATGCTGCAGATGGGCAGCCTGAGCCCATTGTCCACGACCTGCACCAATCGCTTGTGGAGCTTCTGGAACGGCCTGAGATCCTGAGTTTGCACGCCGTGCGCCGTGTCGGTCGCGAGCGGCAGTTGCATCTTAAGGTCCGTGCCCTATGCGGGGAAGTGGAAAAGGTTTTCGACGTGTTGGTCGACACGGGAGCTCAAGTCAGCTTGGTCAAGGCTGGCCTACTTCCACCAGAGTGTCTGACCGACAGTCGGAAGCCTGTCAGGCTGAAGGTGGCGAACGGTCAGTACATGGTGGGAGGCACGAAGGAAGCGGCCATCGGGCTGCAGTTCGTGAACCATCGTGAGCTGAGCCGCCCAGACCTCGGCAAGGAAATCCTCCTGCACGGTCGCTTCTACGAGGCCGAGATGGACTGGGACATGATCGTCGGGTACGACTTCATGATGGAGACGGACTCCGGCGTTCTCCCGGCCCAGGCCTCCATGACCCTGTACCAGGACGACCAACTCTCGTGGCTTTCGTCACCTGAGCACCATGTGGAATGCCAATGGATCCACCCCGAACGCAATCAGCTCGAAGTGGCCGCGCTGGACACTGAGCCCACTGGGCCAGCAAACCAGGAGTACGGCGTAAGGCCGGAAGTGGCGAACCGAGTGGTCGCGGACCTGGGAGCGTCGGATCTGGCCCTGGATGCGTTCTCTTCTGGAACCTCCGCCCATCTGCGGGTGTGTGAGAAGTACTGGAGCGCCCAGGACTCCGCGTGGAAGAAACACTGGGGTCCGCATCAGGGACTGATGTGGATCCATTGCCCCCGTTGGGACATTCCAAGAGCGATAGCGAAGATTCGCAAGGACCGCTCCAAGGCAGTGCTGGTTGTTCCTATGGGATGCACCGAGGAGGAAAGTACCCGACATTGGGTAGCCTCGTTGACCAACATGACCTTGAACAAGGTCGTCCTACCGGCTGGAGAGAGTGTCTATCAGGACGCTAAGGGACAGCCCATGCCACCCCAGAGATGGCCAACAGAATTCCACTATGTGGATGGGGGCCTTGATCAGGCCGACACCACGGACTTCGTGTGTGTCAACCGTATCATAGCAGAGCCTTGGAGGCAATGCTTTGCGGTTCCCCCTGTTGACATCGAAGAATCGGACTCCGAAGACCCCCTCACTGAAGAGGAGTGGGATCTGGTTCAGGGGTATCTGGATCAGCCCTTTCACGACTGGAGGAACCAGCGTGAGGGCAAAGGCCAGGACAAAGCCTGGTGGGAAGTGGACTCAATCGTCTCCGGTTCCTATGACGGGAATACCTTCGTACAGAGGGTGCTGGATCACATGTCCAGCCAAGACGAGCCGCCTGGCGGTAACCCACCCACCTACGGCGATCTGTTCCGAGGCAAGACCAGGGATGGCCCTTTGGGCCACCTCGGAAGACCACCTGAGCCGAAAGCGAGCGGGGTCGCTACCCCTCAAGTAAGCTCCGTGGTTCAAGTGCCCGGAAAAGCCAAGGCGGAGTCCGATGACTGCCCCAAGATCCAGGCATTGAGGGCCAGGCTGAAGCAGAAGTATGGTGACACCTTCTTCAGCGGTAAGCCTGTGTTTCCCCCACCGGTGCGTGGACCGTATGGCGAGGCCAAGATACGACTGAAGCAGGACCCCCGTGTGTATCGCCACCGGGAGTTTGCCCTGAGGGGCGAGAGGAAAGAGGCCATGGAGAAGATCCTCCGTGACTTCATCCAGAGAGGCTGGCTTGAGCCGTGCCACTCCGAGTGGGCCTCTCCCTGCTTCGTCGTCCCCAAGAAGGTTGCCGGTGAGTGGCGGCTCGTGGTCGACTACCGCGGCCTGAACGCCCAAACGCAGCACGACAGCTATACGCTGCCCCTCATTGAGGACATGCTGCAAAAGCAACACCGGCGGAGGATCTTCACGGTGATTGACCTGAAACATGGTTATCATCAGATGCCTCTCGCCGAAGAGTCCCGTGCCTGCACAGCCATGAGCACTCCACTTGGACCTCTCCAGTGGAAGGTGATGCCCATGGGCGTTACCAACGGCAATGCGGCTTTTCAGCGGATGCTGGAGAACCTGCTTGAGCCGGTGCGCGACTGTGCGGACCCCTTCGTGGACGACGTGATCATCGCGTCCGGGGACCCCAGTATGAGCTACGAGGAGCTCCTGGAGGCACACGAGAGGGACGTCACTCGAGTGCTGGAGGTCCTGGTTCGGCACAAACTCACTGGCAGCAGTGACAAGGCCACCATTGCGGTAAGCGAGGTGGTCTTCGCTGGCCACGTAGTTGGGAACGGGCAGCGAAAGCCCATACCTGGCAAGGTGGCTGCGATTGAGCACTGGGAAAAGCCCAAGACGGTCTCTGAGCTACGGGCGTATCTGGGGTTCTGCAATTACTACTCGGGGTATATCAAAATGTATGCCGAGTATGCAGCCCCCATGACGACCATGCTCAAGGGCAACCGAGAGGAGACCAAGAAGGGGTCCAAGAAGGCTCTGGTCTGGACACCTGAGTCCGACCGTGCCTTTGAGGGGATGAAGCAGGCGCTGCTATCCGCAGTGGGTCTGCACCTCGTGGATCCCGACCGAGGGTTCGTCCTGCGCACCGACGCTTCCGACTACGCCCTTGGCGCTGTGTTGGAGCAAGTGCTTGACGACGGGAGGCACTTGCCCGTGGCCTTCTGGAGCCGAGTCCTGGCGGAAGGCCAGAGACGGACGTGGACGCCCCGTGAAAAGGAGGCGTATGCCATCGTCATGGCTCTCAGGAAATGGGCTGGGTACATAGCCCTCCATCCCGTCACCGTCTGCACCGACCATCAGAGTCTGCAGTCGTGGCACAAGGAGCACGTGGACACCCCCTCAGGTCCCGCCTCCCGACGGGCAAGATGGCATGAGACCTTGGCCAAGTTCGACCTTACGGTTGTTTATATTCCTGGAAAGGATAACACCGTGGCGGACTGTCTCAGTAGGTGGGCCTATCCCGCCAGCAAGGGCATGCAGGATATCTCTGCCCATGGCGATGAGGCTGAGACCGCTGAAGCCAAGAGGATCATTGAAATGGAGCGCCTGATGGAGGAGGAGGGGGCTAAATGCTTCGTCGTCATGGCTGCGGATGTCCCCCTTGCAACGAGGGTGAGCAGAGCGGTCAGAGTACTCGCCCCTGAGGGGTCTGAGTCCGACAAGCACCTCTTCCCGGAGTCTTGCCTCCAGGACGACTGGACCGACGACTACGCCAAGTCTGAGGCCTTTGCGGCCGAGTATGGGGCTGTGACCGACCCTGATGACGGGCAGAAGTGGCCAAAGGGGCTCCCTGAGGAAGATGGCAAGCTCTACCGGAATGGTAAGCTGCTAGTACCAGAGTCCCGGGTGCTCGAGCTGTGTGAAGCTTGGCACCACCACATGCTGCACCCAGGGGTCAAGAAGCAAGCTCTTGACATGCAGCGTCGGTTCGAGATCGACCATATCGTTCTCTACACCGCCATCAAGAAGGTCAGGAAGGGTTGCTCGGTCTGTCAGGCCTGCAATCCCGACAACCGGAACGTCAAGGGGGAACCCCAATGGACCCCGGTTCCTGACCAGCCCATGGAGAGCGTGGCCATGGACGTCTTCTCCATGCCCGAAGTGCGCATTGGCAAGGAGACCTTTGACTGTGTGGTTCTCTGTGTGGACCGCCACAGCGGCTACGTTGTAGCCGTTCCGGCACGCAAAAAGGGGTTGCTTGCCAAGGAAGTGGCAGTCATGATGATTCGTCATTGGCTGACCGTCTTTGACATCCCCCGCACCATTTGCAGTGACCGAGGGCCCCAGTTTACTGGTGGCTGGTTCAAGGCTATGTGTTCCCTCATGGGGATACGTCATGCCAAGAGCGTCGCCTATCTCAGCCGGTCTAACGGCCGTGCTGAAGTGGCTGGACGGCAGCTGTTCGAGAAGCTGCGCAAGATCCACATCACCAATCCACGGCGGAACTGGTTTGAGGAGATGTGGCCTGCTCTGAAGGCCCATCATGACACCCCCACTCCGGGCGGTTTGTCCCCTCACCAGATTCTGTTCGGCAGGGACCCCCTGGGTAGGGGACTTCCCTTGTCCGGTGATGGCATGGCTATGGATGCCAAGGAATTCTTCGCGCGGCAAGAGCAAACGGCGCGGGACATCCGCCAGCAGCTCGAGAAGGAGCATGCTGAGCGTCAGAAGTCCGCCCCGAGCTCGACAGCGCAGAAGTTCAGGGTGGGAGACCCGGTGTGGGTGATCAGACCCCGCCCCATGGGCACCCACCGCACCAAGACCTGGTTCACGCCCGGCGAGGTGGTCCGCAGGATTGGTGAGGACACCTACCGCATCAAGGTGGGTCACGGACAGTTCCGGGAGCGCCACGAGAGTCAACTCCGTGTGCGGGAACCCGACCTCCGTGGCCAGCACGTGTCCCTGAGCTACGCCGCACATCAGGCCGATTCGGACGACGACTATGCTGAGCAGGATGACTATACAGTCGAGAAGATCCTTGCTCAGCGTCCGAAAGCCTCGGCACCAGGAGGTCTGGAGTTCAAGGTTCGTTGGCGAGGCTATGGGCCGTCCCACGACACCTGGGAACCCGTCTCCTCGTTCGTGCCGCGGGTCAATACTCCCTTCATGGAGTACATCCGCAAGCACAAGACCAAGATCCACGTTTCGGACTTGGCAGCACTCACCCGGGCGATTGCAGCCAGGGGTGCCTGATCAGCGCCCTGAGCTCTCCCCTGATGCGTTTTGAGCGCTTGTGAGGCCGACGAATCGTCCCTTACTTGCTTGCTCTCTCCCATCTTTCGGTGACAGAGTGGCCACCCCCCCCCCTGCTGAATCCAGAGGAGGATGGCCCCTCTCTTCAATTCTATTCGTCACTCCCCCCCCTGCTGAATCCTTGGGAAACCAGGTAGGGCGACTGACCTTCATATTTTTGAGCTCTTAGGGCCTTGAAGCCCATACGTCGTTGCGCAACGGATGCCGCTGTCATCGGCATTGCGAATTTTTGGTGTGTGGTCTGGTTCCATGGCACTTGCGGAATCCAGACCAGTCGACGTGTGTCAGCTGACTATATATGGCCTGAACTCAGGCGTTTTCCCGTCCACCCTCCTGCATTGCCTTATCCTGACCGTGGCGTGGTTTGGCGCTCTGTCCAGAGCGTGTTTACACGCCTATTTACCCAGATTGTTGCTTGTTTTTCTGCCCTCCAGGATATGTGCATCTGTATGTTAAGTGTCATCAGACCATCGCTGAGGGATGGACTGTTTTTCACCACGAATCGGGATACAGAGGCACCTTGAGTCGCCGTGTACATGTTCTTACAGCCTGGTCCAGCCTGGACCAGTACCTGATTACATATTCTACTGTTTGAGTGCCCGTGATACCGTGTTGCCCTATTCGCTGTGATGTGTGGAGATCCTGATGGCGCCAAGCGGGAAGCCCAGTTGCCTGACTACACTCCCAGCGGTCCGCCACTGTCAGTCCCAGTGTGAGCCTACCGATTCGCAGACGCACTTGCATTCGGATGGCGGCCTCCGGTGCTCCTGACCTCGGTCAGTCTGCCTGGGAAACTGGTGGTTTGAGGAGTCGACGCCTCCGCCCACACTGCATGAGGACTCCCTCATGTATGGCCTTCGTGGCAGTAGGGCGAGGGAAAAGACGGCCTTGATGCCCGATCTCTTCAGGAGGAGTTCCCTTAAGATTTGGGGTTCTTAAGGAGTTCGACTATGGCACTCTGGACTCGCGTCGTATGGATATGGACATGGTGCGCCCGAGGAAGGACCCGTGGGGACTCTCCCCAGTCGGCGGGCCTTGGGAAGCTTGGGGTAGCCTAATGGATCTTTGTGGTCGCTCTCGACCTGTGGGACCACCTCGGTCGTCGTGTGTCGCCTATGTTGGCCGTGTATGCCACTGCCACTGTGGTGGTGACCGTAGCAGCCGGCACCCGGTGCGCCTGGTATGGGTTAACGGGTCCTTTGGATGCCGAACAATCGCCGCCAGGACCCGGGACTTGATACTTGATACTTAATACTATACATGTGCTACGAGCTTATACAACATCATACCTATCTTACTGTGACTTACTGAAGTGAGGATGTGACACCCCCCCCCCTTCAGGATATGGTCCTGGGTACCCGCTGCCATGCTTGGGTGTTATCGAGCCCCCCCAGGGTTTGCTCTAAGGAGGGGGGTGAAGCGGTACCCAGAACCCCATGGCTAGGTTAGGGCATACAACCGGTCTCCGGTCCACTAACCCCATGTACGGCGTGTTCCGTGCCGTAAAGCCCCGCATCGGCAACCGATGCACCGCCAGCGGAGATTTGGGTATCAGAATATCAGGAATCAACAGGGTTTTAGTTTCATATTGTTTCCGTCAATTTTTACGCTTCCGTTCTGATACTCACTGTTTTGACGGCTGGCGGTTGGATCGCGACTTTACCGTAACCGCCAGTTTAACTGTTTATAATGGAAATTTTAACGCAATCCGTCACGAAGGCTCCAAAGTCGTCAGGAGCTGCATGGATGCTTCCGCAATTTTCATATCCTACACTCGCAACCTTAATCCGAATTTTTCAGGATGTCGAAATCGGATTTTCGACTTCGACATCCCCGCACTTGATTTGACCTCTTTCGAGTGGACCTACGTGCTTCCCTATGCACGAATCAACTTTCCTTTTATCTTGCCCTCCATTTGTCTTAGAGATACGGGCAAAACAAAGTTGATTCGTGAGGCCACTTGTAAGGGTCATATCTCGTGCCACTTGCGAGGAATGACAATAAGGAAACGTGGGATGTATTCACAATACTCCCGACGTAATTTAGGAAGCTTTATATGCCTTGCGTTTCCACACGTGCGCGCTAGTGTGATGGATCATGGTCAAGAGGGTAGAGTTTGCGTTATAACTCTTTGGCCATGACATTGCGTGCGTTAAGATAACTTTCGAGTGTAGCGCGCAAGTGTTGGTGTTGCATAGGAACTCTCCTTGAGTTCCTATGAGCCATTGACACAAAGTTATGCCCTTGGAGGAGCATGACATATCGTGGTGGGAGCCACCTTTTTGGGCAATATGTGGTATGTGCCATGTGTTGTGTCGCGTGCCCATTTGGCGGGTCCATTGCTCCAAACCGAACCCGCCAATGGACCTCATATTGTGCAAGCCCCTTCTCCATACTCCCTACGGTCAATTGCAAGCCTAACCTTCGTGAAGGGAAGCTTGTGTGGTGAACCCGAAGCGATGCGTTGGGAGCAAGGTGTGTATTTTGCAATTTTCCATATTTTCATGTGCCCACTTGGGAAGTAGCGCTCGTAACCTTTCAAGGCGCCCCAAGTGGAGCACATATGTGGGATCAAAGGTCATTGGTGTCAAGTCATTGTGTTTAGAAGGATTAAGTGATTGCACGATCCAAGCCGAATATATTATAATATAATTATGCACCTTTCAAGGCACTTTTGTGTGTGCTTGTGCCAATTTTGCCATTTTTGGCCCGTCATGATGTCAAGTGGCGACCGTGTATCTCAACGTTGCGCTCAATTGACATCATGACCCAAGTATGATATGAGGGTACATACTTCGGTGCCCAACATATCTTGGACCCGGCGAATAACTCCTCTTAGGCTTGGCATACCGTGGCCGCCATGTTGGCGATTTGGGACTATCCCAAATCATGGGCTCACTTGGCGACCCTGACATTCCCAATATCGGAGGAGTTGGGCGACGCCCAAAAGATATGTTGGACCAATATGACTTGATACCAATCCTATGGCACACCCCGGTCCGAGTCGGGCATGTGCCTCATTTGCCCCAACCATGAGTGTGCGCATTTTTGGCCATTTTGAGCAATTTTCCACTTTTGCTGCCCGCCGTGCACTATGTTCTAACCCTCGTGCACGCCGGACGCATGGACCAATGGACCATGTATGGCATGGGTGTTATGGGTAATGGTCCCCATGGTCCACACACCACGTGGGCGAAGCAGAGCCACCTTCGTTAAGGCGCTAGCCCAAAGTGAGTGTGGGCAATTTTGCAATTTTGACATTTGTGGACCCAATTGGGATCGTCACCACGCCGAGTGGCATGAAGATTTTTGAGAGCCAAGGGCATGGGAGTCTCCATTGGACTCCCGGTGGATCGCGTATGGGATGGCGGATCCGATCTCCAAGCCGGCGTGGAGATATACTATTGGGAGCACACCGAATTTTGGCTCATTTCAAGCAGCCAAAATGACCCCATTTTGGGACCCCAATTTCCCCCTTCCGTGTGGTTAATTGGCGGCCCCATTTCTCTAAGCCCATAGGGAGCCCGGACCTAATTTCAAGTTGTACACTCAGATGTAAGTCCTAGGTCCTGCCTCCTACCCTGTGAGCCATTGGCCTTACCTTGGCCAGGCGAGCCACGCGTGGGAATGACGCCAATTTTGGTGATTTTGGCATCATGACCCCACTTGACTCATCCGTGTTGCCCTGATGCCGGGACCTCAGAGGGAACCAGGTTGAGTGAGGGCTCCAGGGAGTTCGTACTCAAAGGGCATAGGATCAGTTGCCTCGTCCCTACCTCTGGCGGGTCCGGACGAGGGGTCAATTTTGGGGATTTTTGAGTTAATTTCAGTTTGGGCTGAAACAGCCCATTTTCAGCTACCAACTCCTGGGTGATAATGGCGGGGCAATAAGTAAGAAAAATTGCCTTTCCTGAGGGATGCCTTCTGTTCTGTTGAATGTACATAACACTGCATCGCTGCAGTGTCTGGTGTTGCCGCTGTGCGTGTTAATTCCGCAACCTGAGTCGCGGCGACATTTCCTGTCGACGATGATATTTTCTCTTCATGAAGAACTGATCAGAAATCGACTGTAGACTTCATAGAAATTTACTATGTGTGATTCGAGAATTTTCTGTGGATTTGAAAATAGTGTTAGAGAACAAACACTGTTAATTCGCTCCGCAATCTGTACTGATGTCCATTCCCGATTGCATCGCTCATTGAGTTGTTATGTTCACTATGCATTGCATGCCATTATTGAATCTCTGAGACTTGTCATACATACGCCGTGCTTATTCTTTAGCCATGGTGTGACATGTATGGATCAGTGCATGGGGATATCTTGGGATGTACAAGTGGAACGATACTCGTGGAGTATCTTGCAAGACGATGTTGGATTTGTACGAAGAGTGTGCATACCAATGGTTGGAAAACAAGGAGTTGACGGACGTTGCGGTCCTATGGTGATCATGGCCATCTTATCTTGTTGTCTTTGTCTTGCTTCGCTTTGTTGTTGTTGTTGTTGATTTAATGTAGGAACATACTCTTTGGGAAAACATGTTCATCAATTCTTTTCACCTTTTTTAGTTAATATCCAAGCATTCTTTATGATATGGAGTTATCAAATATTTTGTTAACAATTCTTTTGGGAAATGCATCCTCATATAGATAGCCTTTCATTTTTGTGGCAATCGAATCTTTTATCAAGGAGCCGTGAGGGTGCTTTTTCTTTGTGGTAGCAGAGGCTTAGGTGAGTGGAGACCCACACCCATCACCTCATATGGTTTCGAATTTTGTGAGTTTTCCTCACCTCATGATCGTGTAGAGGCTCCATCAAGGGGTAGCGCCAAGGACCGAAAACATGCCTTTTTCTGGGCACCCAAAGATGTTCCTACGATATAAATTTTCCCCTGTTGATTACCTTGTTCCTTGAATTGTTTCGATATCTTGTGGTTGATTGCCATCTCCGTTGGGATATTCTACGAAGATTTGATTTACGAACAAGGATTACGGTACAAAGTCCCCATGCACTGAATCCAATGGGTGCCCCCTTTTCTCCTCAACTCAATATGGGATCAAACTATCTAAAATCCTTCAAGACCGATACGACAATGATGAGGCGGCGCCACGGACAAATGCGTAGACACACCTATCATTGGTCCTTTGAGCGTTTTCGGGAACGCATAACATTAAGGAAGCCTTGGGGTCGCTGCACTTTTGATTTCCGAGTTGTTCATTTGGTGCTCGATACCATGTCCTCTTTCCTCGTTTCTCTCAAGGGATTTGGCTTCATCAAATTGGGAGAAGAATTATTTGCGGGGCTCCGTGGAGGACCATGGTTGTTCGACACTACATGGGAATTGACTTCGGTGGTCACATGCACGATGATACCAATAACAAGTTTGTGCTCGAGCATCCTTGCGAAAATGGAGATTGTGAATTTCGAAGACATGTACGAAGGATGATAAAATGAGTGGTATTTATCACGAATCTTGGATCCCCGATGAGTTCTAAGACTTTGCAACAAGAGGTGCTCGTCGGTCGGCGGTGGGGTGTCAGCCAAAACGGTGTTGATTCGTTGGTCAAAGTGTTTGAATTGGTCCCAACCACCGATGAGAGTAGGAACACTGGTAACCGATGGTGGCACTCGCGAACGTGGACACTACCTATGACGGCCCTTTGTTGCTTTGTATGGACGATCATCGTTTGAAGCACGTGACGGCTTCTTGCTTTCATTTTGTTGGGATATCCCGAAGCGCGTGTGAAGCGCGGACTTCGAAGTACTGCATATTTCGGGGAAAGGGAGTTCGTTACATTCATACGACGAATTATTTTGCAATTGACGAAATTGACGAATCAAGATTGTGGATTTGTTATGTCGTTATTTGTGCTCGTCCCTACCTTCGAGGCATGGCATTACCGTACCTACTTATGACAGGGTGGTTGTGTAGGCAAGGATTCGTGTGCCGTCGCTTGGTTTCATCTCTTGGCACGAGCATCGCCTTTGCATGGGCTTGGGGCCGTGACAATCCTCTTTCCCAATATATCCACACTCGAAGTGATGGATCCGGTTGCAATCGCGAAGCAAGGACCGTGGTTACCCTAGAGATTTTTGCCTTGCCTACCATCGGTGTCGTACGGACGGAGTGCGTTGCATTTGTCACGTTGAATTGAAACGCTGTCCCGTTGTCCACGTACCGCATACCATTGATTACAACGCTGGCAGGAATGACGGCGCTTCTGGTGTGGTGCATTGAGATGGTATTCATTCTAGGAGTGACCGACAGACCCTACATGTGCCTCCAATGCCAAAGCGGCACTCGGTATGGCGGGCAGTGCCTAGCACCTTTTGGATGCTGTACTGGTCCCTGGGTATTACCTGGCAGCGTCTTTTAACTCACTGTTCCCACTGCGCAGTGCAGAGCAGACTAATGACTATTTGGACCCAGGGGCAGAGCCCGAGCGATCACCTTCTACACCATGCAATGGTGGTTTCGAGATGTGGCTATTTTCTGTTGCCCTGCCGACTCCATTTGCCTAAGCTTTCGTTCATCTGTGCGCGGGCGTTCGTCACTTACAGGCGGTACAATTTATGCCTTCTGGCGGAGTGCTACGCAGGATGGGTACTGCTGGAAAGGATCCATGAATAGCAAACTTCCGTTCCTCTCGAGTGATCAGTGGTCCAGTGAGCTCTGCAAACTGACTGCATGCTCTTTCCGTTGACAGGAATTTCTGTCCCTACCTCAATGCCACAAGAGGTCGCAATGGAGAAGGGTTGGCTACATTTGCTATGTCGATGGCGCCGCATTCATTGGCGCTGTGGACCAACTTCGATTCTGAGGTGTCCCGTATCATGAAGGAGACTCAAAGGAAGGCTTTCACGAGGTATCTGTGCGAGGTCATATTTCATGCTGACACTCCAACTGCGACCTGCCGCAATTGTGCCATTGGGCCTGTCTGGAGATTTTCGCTCCGTGGTGTCAAAACAAAAACCCCTTAGCAACTTCTGGGTCTGAGATTTCAGCAATGTTTGTCAAGAATCCTCTCTAACCGAGCCGTCCAAAATGGAGTACTTGTACAGTGAGTGATCAATAACGCTTGCATTATGCGTTGGACACGGTGGTATCCAGTTGGGTATGAGACCACGTTCATTGATTTTCACAAAGTCCTGAGATGGAACTGGGTACACGTATGAGGTCAACTGTGACTGTTTATCTTTCTTTTGGTCACGACTACATGCTGCACTTCGCCACCATCAGCGAGACCACCTCGAAGTTCTTGCAGAATTTGTGCCGCTGGCGTCTGCAGAGCCCCTTCTCTGGTTTGATTGCCAGTAGCCAGTTAAGCCCACGACTTGGCTGGAGGATGGGAGAATTTTGTGTGGTGGTGTCATTCAGACTATCAGGCCTGGTGTATTCAAAATTTCAAAGTTACAAGTGGACCAGTTCAACTTGCAGAAGGCAAATACCGGTACCCACGTGGTCTGTTTTAATTCGGTGTGATTAATCTGTACATCCGACCCATTGGTGCGTGGATGTCTGACCAGGCGCCAGCCCGACACTACCTACTTGGACGCTTGCGAGTATGCATGAATGGTGAGACCCGTGGCTGTAGCCAGGTGATACACTGCAACTGCGTTTGAGTGCTGTGGTCGTCCAACGCTTCTCAATATATTCTCCTGCTACGTGGAGACCTTTGAGGATGGTACTTATGGCCTTGTTCCCTTTTGCTGACTCAATACACCGGTATCATATCTGGCTCGGTTACCATTGGATCGCCAAGACTTCCGTACTCCCGGTGAACTCAGAGTACATGTTCTATTACGTTTGGCAAGCTCATGGCGTATTATAATGACCACCTTCCCACCTGTCGGGTCAGCGACTTGGCTGGTTTTGGACTTGCCACCTCGACTGAAATTCCAGCTCGACTATTGCGCCTACTACCTGTTTACTGTCTGGAACAGACTCCTGCGAGGGGACAGGACTGGGTGTGCTCGTACTCACGTTTGCGCTTCCAGTGATGTACTATCCCTTGAGCAAGCTGCTGCAAATGTGAGGTCCCACGCTTTCCTCGGCTGTATATCCGTCAGGATGATTTTGAAGGAGATTTGCCTGTGTCCAGCTATCATTTGCAGACGTCCTGGAACTGAGCAACTATTCAGTGGGCCAGTTTCAGAACCCTGTACCACAGTACCAGTGTACAGTCAATGGCTTATCCCCTGACTGAACCACAGTGGGGAGCATGTCTGAGCAATTGTTGGAAATGCTGACGCCACACCACGGGCTGGATAATGCGTGTGTGTGACAACTGGACCAGCATCCGAAAACCCGATTCCTTACGTCCCTGTGGAGGAAACGCTCCGAGCGGCCCAAAGGGTCCGTATCCACTGAATGCACACCCCGTCAGTGACTTCAGACAGGGAAGCCCTAGGGCGGAGGAGGGCCGGCAGCAAATGCCCTGGCCCCTGCCCCATGCGGTACGGTGCTGTGGAGATCACAGTGACACGGACAGTGAAGCCCTAGGGCGGAGGAAGGCCGGCAGCAAGTGCCCTGGCCCCTGCCCCACGCGGTACACTGCTCGGGAGATCACCGTGACGGGTCAGTACGAATCGACCCTAAGGAGGGGAAGCAATTTGAGAGGTCATCATTTCACTGGTCAGCGCAACGTCGTTAGCAGGAGTTATGTCTGCAGCACTATTCTTCTGGTGCACTTTGAAGGAGAAGAGATGCTTGAGAAGGAGCGCTGCAGTTGTGAGGCTATTGGTATATTTGTGCGTTATGGCAGCCTTAGGCTCTCCTTCATGGCGCTTCTTTGTAAGGTGGACTCCAAGACACGGCCAGTGAGCCATACTGAATTCCATGACAAAACACCAGAGATGGTCGTAAATCTCACCCGGAGTGATACGCAGGAGGAGGCTTTGAAGGATGGTTTCTGAGATCAGTGGACCCCGAAAAGTTACACAAGTTCAGGGGTTTTCTACATGAGAGCCTAGTTTATGTTCAACTGGTTTCAAGCTGTACTGTTGTGTCTCCGGCCTTTCCCAAGGTTTATCATGATGCATCCCATGCAATGGACAACCTGGCTGCTTGCTATGTAGTGTGGAATGTCAATGCCATGCCTAAGGAAAAGACTGAAGCCTTTATTTGAAATCTGACGATTGGAGGCTATGCGGGCTGTATTTGACCAAGACAAGGATGTCATATGATTAAGTCCAGAGACGAGAATAATGATTGACTGTGCTACGCCCTTGCAGAGCGTTGGACACGGGACTGAATCTTCAGTATCCTTGGGAGGCAGACATGGTTGTCTGCTCAACATTCACCTGGCTTCGACCTAATGTTGTCCGGGCGCGACAAGTATTCCAGCAGGTGTGCCGCATGCAGGCTATCTTCTGGGTGTCTATGTCACCTTAATGGAAATGCAGCTGGACCCGTTGGACTGGCGTTTCGGCGCCTAGGAACCTGAGGTTGAACTTCACCGCGAAGCTGGGACCTCCTCCTTGACACTGCCCAGCGAACCAGTGCGTCGACATGAACTCGGAGCGGGAAACTAGTCTACTCTGGGTGCCTTTGGAGAGAGCGCCTTCAACAGCGACTCCATGGTCAGTACGCCACAAACAGAGACCAAGCCAGTGCCTGCAACGGGACTATGAGGTTCTGGAGATCGTACAGACGCTCATAATTGTTCTGGGAGCTGGAACTGGACTTCGTCGACAATGCCAGCCAAATTGGGTGCGGATTCTTCCTCCCCAGGATGCAATCCCTTGCTTGCTCAGGAGTTTGCTTGTTTGCTTGTTGGTTTCCTTGCAAAAAAACCTGTTGGTGCTACAACAATTTTTCGTGTAGTCTCCACTGACCTGAACCAGTCTGAACTTTCGTTCATTGAAGCCTACTGTTTATGTGTAGGTGTGTGTATGTGTCAGTGTCACCCAGTGTCCCACAGGAATACTGAGATTGTCTCTCAGGCCTTCGTGGCTGGTGATGGGGCAGGACGGGTATGGGCACTGACACGGCACCAACAAAAGACAGCCTACTTAGTGGGAGGATGTGCGCGTCCTCTGATCCCCTTCACCCAGTGTGTGTGTGTGTGTGCGAAGTTTGAATGCTTACTTCCCCTATAAAACAGGGTGCCAGTCCCCTATGTTTGCTGCTGCCGAGGTCTGCCAAGGCCAGGTTCAGGTGTTTAACTGGACAGCCGTTGGCGGTTGATGATCTCAGGTCTGGTGTACAAAGGGCATACGAGGTATTCTTGTCTGGACCTTTTTTCAGATGTGTGCACTTGCGAATATTCCTTACGCTTCATGTGTCTAGAGCACACGGGGACGCTGTTACCCCCAACATTCGTTGTTATCACAGTCTAAGGTTTGATGCAGCGTGAAGTACCAGGATACAATACAGGGTTCCCACCTTTTTTTTGCTGAGATTTTAGAAAGGCAGGTAACTCAGGAGAAAGCACGCGGCTTGGGGAACGATGCAAAGTACGCAAGCCGAGACTACCCTGGGTGACCCCCCTCTCACAACAAGGGGGGGGCGTCCACATGAAGACACAGTCTCTACTCCGTTCTGGGCCCCTCATGCTGTGCTTTCCGCTGTCTGTCTTTGACCCTGCGGTGTTGCGACACTGGGAAGCTTACGGGCATGGCCGTTTCGCAATCTGGTATTTGACTCAGCTAATCCGCACCACGTGTCAGACCGGCCACCACAGTCATTTTTGGGATCATGGTAGAACTGGACAGCTCTTCACTTGGATCTGGACAGTCATACACGACCTTCAGTTGGCACCTGTTGCTGTAAGGTATGATGGTCCCCGCTTCCTGTGTACACAAGGGTGTCCAGCATGCATGACACGCCTGAGGCCAGTGAACAGCAACATGTGTTTACACCATGTGCAGGCCAGCGTCAAACTGTTCCGCTTCTGTGGAGATAGCCAAGAAGGAACCTGCAGTTAATGTTGTGTTTAGATACTGAGTTTAGCCTGACATTTTGCTCCCCACCTCCTTTCTTCCTTTGTTTGGCCGAAAATGACACCCAGGGCCGTGACCGTCCGGCCCTTGCTGCTGAGGGTAGGAGCAACGACAAGCACTCTCCCGGTTGTAGGTACTACTGATCGGACCCCTTGTCTCTTCTCAAGCGCTAGCTGGAGCGCTATCCAACAAATCTAGTGTGTCCTGACTTGACCCCCTGTTCCTACTCTGGCGCTAGCTGGGGCGCTATCCAGAAAAACCAGCGTGCAATTCACTGCTATGGAAACCTGTACCTGGGATGCGCTGAGAATACACCCAGTGGTAAAGCAATGCTGCTACATGGGACGGAAAGAGTGCAGTCGATCAGTACGACAAACCTACTGTAGGTGAAGGGCCGCATGATTACGATGCTCCTCTCGAGCTGTGCTATCCCTTTGTCAGTTTCAGTCTCCTTTGTTCGCTGGCTCTTGAGTGGATGTAAGTTTACCAGCACGCCTGAAGGTGGACTGGGGTTTGTCTATTCTCACCTGCAGGTAATGGTATGATACCCCCCTATTTTATAACTGGTGGAGGTCGCCTGGGGCGTATTGCTTTATTTTGCAGGAACGCCTGGTGGGGTATTCTTCGTTGTGCGTGCGGTTTTCAACCAGCTCTCCAGGCTACAACCAGTGCTAGGCAGAAAAGCCAGAAGAGTACTCAGGCTTCGATTTTATACAGGCGAGTGCAGACGTTTCCTACGATGCAGGTCTGCATGGCATGCAGCTTAAATCATAAATGAGAGTTGATTCTGACCAGACATACTATGCACCACCCAGAGGAGTCATGTCCAATGGTAGGATGCGCAGCCCGTTTTCGTGTGCGATGTACCTTTGCTGTGTGTGGTGTGGAAAAGTTTGCGGGTGATCCTGAAAGTGAAAGATGTCACACGGACTGACGCAGATTTGATTTGAAAGTCTACTCGCAACCAATCATCTCACGCTCGTGGTCCCTGGAGGACCATTGAAAGCGCACCCGAAGGCCGTGAGCCGGTGCGTTGTAGAGAGTACGGTGTACAGTACTTGCTCTCTACCGCGGTTATTCGTGCATGACAATGTCATGAAAGCCATCAATGACTGAGATGGTGCGTGACTCGCTCTGCCAATGTATTATAGGGTTCCATGTTACAGCCATGGCGTGCACCACTGAGTTCCCCTACGTCATCTGTATTCCTTCAGTTTGCCTATAAGTACCCTCACCGAAGGCGAAGCCGGGCTCGCTGTTCAGGATAAACAATGATACCCCTTATCTGTTCGGGTTAAACAGTTACCTAGTCACAGGCCTTCAACACTGTAAGATACCTCAGACACTGTTGGCTTGTAGACTCATACCTTCATCCTGCAGGCAAGGGTACACCGAGCACACCCCAAGTTCAAGCTTACACCTCTGGGGTGGTACCCGGAATCTATGGCAGGATGTGGTATGGAGTGATGTGGGAGATAAATGCTGTGTGACACAGAAGCACCCCTTGCAGGGAGTAACCTCTGGAGGCTGGTTCAGGTATCAAACCCTGTCTGCCGGTAACAGTTTTGCCCTGGCACCAGACCGGGGAGTCCCTGGGACTGTTCGAAATGGCCCGCAGGGTTTCCGGGACGAGACATGTGTTCTTGCGTCGATCAAACTGTCAAAAGGTTGTGAACGCCTGAGCCTCAGCCGCAAGTTTGCCTCACACAGTACCCCCAATATCACACTCCACCTGAAGGATATGCGGGCCGTGTATGCCCGTAATATTGATCTCAGAAGTTACCTTTTTTCAGGTGTACCTGAGACGCACTGAGGGAACATTCTCCCTTAGGAATCCACAGTGGATTCCCCACAGCGTGAAGAAAAGCAAGGAGGAATTAGGATAATGTAAGCGAATGAAGCAAGCCCACTGATATCCACTAGGAGAAAAATATTCCTTTACCCGCAATGTGAAGAGCTCCACAAGGGGGAATAAGCCTGTGCGTGTATCCATACGGTGGTGGGGTGGGCAGCACATTTCTCCTGGTTAACTTGTTTTGATGATTGACAGTTTGATTTGCCTGCAGCCAGTCCAGTTGAATTATGTGCTTCTTCTGTTGTGCTTTTTCACTGTACACAACACCGTGCAGTGGACATGATCCTCATTTCATTACGGTGACACTACTTTCAGTATGAAAAACGTGGTCGCGCTTTTCTGACAATTTATTGCGGAAACCTGGGATTGGTTAGACCAAACTGTCAGTGGTCTGGACATTCAGTGGTCTGGACAGTCAGTGGTCTGGACATTCAGTGGTCTGGACAGTCAGTGGTCTGGACATTCAGTGGTCTGGACAGTCAGTGGTCTGGACAGTCAGTGGTCTGGGCAGTCAGTGGTGTAAATATGTCAGTGTCAGTGTCAGAAACACAGCTCTCCGTTGTTACACCCAATCTCTGTTTTTGTACGGAACATACCCTGCTGACCTCAGTGTACCTTTGAAGGAAGGGTTATCACAGGTTCCGCAGGATACAACTTCAGTTCTGTCTCTTTAACAATTAAAATTGCCCTGAATGGGGGGGGGGTCCCCTAACGTGAACCACCCCTGAGGGGATAAATGACACTTTGTTTTTTTTTGTGGTCCTGGCGAAGCTACCCCTGAAATAAGATTATTTCTTTTTTTTGAGCCCATTTAGCTGTCACTGTGCTGAGAGATCACCAGATTTCTCTGGCTTATCAAATTTTGCAAATGTTAGGTTTAGCTTCTGTTTTGTTGTGCTTATCCAGGGTTTAAAAGACACAGTCTTCTGGTAAGTATTTGAATGTTTTGTTGTGTTGTGGCAAAATGAATCACCTTCTTCTGATGTACCAACCCAAATGTGTATGTGGGATGGTAGTACACGTGCATTGCATTTGGACTGAGCCTTGGTGTTCGGATTGAGAAGTGGTAGGTGTGATGATTACAGAAGTCACCCCCTGAAGACATGCCAGGTGAGTCATGTCTGGGGGGGAGTAAGAAAATTGCCTTTCCTGAGGGATGCCTTCTGTTCTGTTGAATGTACATAACACTGCATCGCTGCAGTGTCTGGTGTTGCCGCTGTGCGTGTTAATTCCGCAACCTGAGTCGCGGCGACATTTCCTGTCGACGATGATATTTTCTCTTCATGAAGAACTGATCAGAAATCGACTGTAGACTTCATAGAAATTTACTATGTGTGATTCGAGAATTTTCTGTGGATTTGAAAATAGTGTTAGAGAACAAACACTGTTAATTCGCTCCGCAATCTGTACTGATGTCCATTCTCGATTGCATCGCTCATTGAGTTGTTATGTTCACTATGCATTGCATGCCATTATTGAATCTCTGAGACTTGTCATACATACGCCGTGCTTATTCTTTAGCCATGGTGTGACATGTATGGATCAGTGCATGGGGATATCTTGGGATGTACAAGTGGAACGATACTCGTGGAGTATCTTGCAAGACGATGTTGGATTTGTACGAAGAGTGTGCATACCAATGGTTGGAAAACAAGGAGTTGACGGACGTTGCGGTCCTATGGTGATCATGGCCATCTTATCTTGTTGTCTTTGTCTTGCTTCGCTTTGTTGTTGTTGTTGTTGGTTTAATGTAGGAACATACTCTTGGGGAAAACATGTTCATCAATTCTTTTCACCTTTTTTAGTTAATATCCAAGCATTCTTTATGATATGGAGTTATCAAATATTTTGTTAACAATTCTTTTGGGAAATGCATCCTCATATAGATAGCCTTTCATTTTTGTGGCAATCGAATCTTTTATCAAGGAGCCGTGAGGGTGCTTTTTCTTTGTCCATATCTCTGGCTCAGAGAGGAGTTGGGACTTGCCGCTAAGGGAGCATAGGGAGCCACTGTCGGTTGTCCTTGGAGCCCCTTGGTTCCCAGGAACTCGCCCGTGGCTAGGCGGGACACCTCTCCCATTGGCAGGGTTTCAGGGTCCGGACTGAGCAGGGCATGGGTTGTGTTTGAGCCCCCGCCCCAACCAGCCACTGAGAGGGTCGGACCAGGGATTGGGATACAAGTTAGGATAGAGTGTCTATTGTCCTGTGATGCCCTTACCCCAGTCCAGTCTTAACCCCATGTGTACATATCCTGATGTGTTGCTGTACATACTTTCGTTCCCTCTTTGCAGAGTGGTAAGGATTCTGAAACGCTTTGTCACATGACATGAGCGCATTGATGCCCCTGTGAGCGTAGTGCTTTGCCTGCCTGCTCACTTGCGCGTGTCCCGCAGCGTCCCGTGGCCGGCCCCCCACGGGAACGCGTCATGAAGCGGTATGGGGTGCTTCACCCATACCCGCTGCCCAGCCTGTGGCGCTCTTCGCCAGGCCAGATCAGGAATTTTCCTGCTGATGCTACGGCATCTTGATTTCTGTGGGATTTCTGTAAAATACCCCAAAAATCGTGATTTTACGTCTTTTCTGGACTGGCGACGACAGTCGTCGCCTGCGCGACGCAGCTCCAGATCGAGAATTTAACTCTCGATTTCTAAAGATTTTAGGCAATTTTATTATTGTTTTATCGTTTTTAGGAATAAAAGATTATAGCGTGACCTTTTGCGCGGCGTTCCGCGAAGGTCCATTTTTGCGAAAAGTGGCGCATTCACGCATTTTTCAAAAAATGCTGAGGCGATTCCAGGAATCGCCCAGACGCCTATGGCGTAGCCCAACAGTGGGCCTTTTCATATGTAGGTTGAATTGGTACAGAAACGCGTCGTGTCGACTGCGCGACGCGTTGGGGGGAGACGCGTGAAATGAGTGTTTTTGGCTCAAAAATCATTTTATTTTGTTGTTTTTCGCCCAGAAACCACTGGTTGGCCCAGTTTGGGCAGGATCTCAGTGGAGATCCTGATGGCGACGCCTCGTAGCCGTCAGATTTTCAGATGGCGGCGACGCCGTCGCCTTCATTTCGTCCCTTTTTCTAAGCTATTTTATAGTTTAGAGGTGATACATATACATTGTACATGTCAACGCATTTATTTTGCATAATTATTTTACATATACCATCTCTTTGTTCATAGACGCCAGATTGTGTCCGCGGACGCTCCCCGTGGGGTGAGCAAGGATTCCAAGACCATTTACGCAACTCCAATGGAATCGAAGTTTGGAATAGACTTCATGTAGTACTTGGAGAGGTTGGGGTGATGGGTTGAAGGATTTTCAATTTTTCCAATTTTTCTGTGGACGCACGGACATCAGCCCCGCCGAAAATGCTTCATTCAATATGGCTAGAATCCGGACTTTCAAGTGTTACATGGGTGCACTATGATGCAACAATGTGCGTCGCATGTCTCGTTTGCTTGGTATCCCACGTTTTGCACCTTTTGCGATTTGGTCTTTTTGTGCTCTCACTAGTTAGAACGGGGTGAGAGCACTAGGTCTCGCATGGGTTATGGCGCGATAACCTAGTTGTCGCGCAAGTTATCTGCTAATTATGGCGCGAAAACTTCGTTTGGTCTTGTTCCATGTTTCGCCCTCTTCGCCTTAGCTCAAAAACTATTTACTATGGCCCTTGCTACTACCGACGCGTGGTGCGAGCACCATCAAAAGCTCGTTGGGATTCGTCGCCTTGGCGGACCTCAGGGGTTTACGATGGGTGACACCTAAGTGAGGCGCCCTGTGGCGAGTCCTTTTGGGAAGGGTGTGGAATTCGGACTCATCATCCACTGTTCCCCCTTCATGGTGGACAACAAGGACCCCTGGTTCTCATCAACTGCATCTTGGAGGTGCTAAAGGTAAATCTAGGGGTTACTATATTTTTGATCCAGCTTCATCTAGGGGAAATAGAGGCGGTGCAGGAGTCCGTCATGGCCCATGCCAAGATGGGTACGTGCGGGGACGAAGACGACCCTCTATGTGGGTTAGGAGGAAGAGGATGTGGAAGAGGAAGGGGAAGAGGTGGAGGAGTGGGGGGGTAGGAAGGGGAAGGACAAGCCCCACCATCCCCTCATGATTAGTGTCCAGAAGGTAAGGATCAGACCTGGTAAGGGGGAGGGGAAGACAGATGGTTGGTTTCACCAACCCCTTACCTACAACACCCGCCGTGTTTCCACTGAGGACCCTGAAACCAACCTCCCCATGCACTCCCTTTGCCCCATAAGTGAGTGGGAGCGTGAGTGGTATGGGGTCACCACTCCCAACATTGTTTCGCGGCAGGGGGTGCTTCTTTTTTCTTTTGGTGCAACACCTCCCCTTATTGGGGAGGCTGAGAAAGTGGTGCAGGCAGAGCCCATGGGGTTCTTTAATAGGAATCCAATGGATCTTGTGGTCACCACTGGGGCAAGTTGGTGGTGAACCACTTGCTTGAGCACAATTTTTTGAGTCCTGTGCAGCTCGAGAGTCTTTCGGAAGACCTTGGGAGGGTACCTCTCTCAGACAAGGCACCCATATTCAATGAGGACCCCCCCATTGTTGGCAGGCCCCAAGATTCACGGGCCCGCCGCACAGTGTACGGCAACTATGGGGGCCGCAACCAGCACAAGCACAACCCCAACAAGATCCATGATCTGCCGGTCATCAAAAGAATCACAGATTGTGTGCTTGAGACCGCAATGTTCCCATCCGTATTAATTCTTGCCGAAGTACCTCGGAATCATACACTTGAACTGTCATTTTCGGCGCATTTTCCGAAAACTCCGGGTGTTTTTTTGGCGTTGATTGTTACAGTTGAGCTGTTTCTGTTTGCGTGCGCGAGTAGGACTGCATGCGCACAAATACACTCACATGCATGCACATCACAAGGGAAGGGCACATCGCAACTACTCTAATGCATTGCGGTCCTTGGTTTGTTGTCGAACATATTTCACAAATTCATCCCACATTGCAGAGCCATATGTCTTAGGAACATGGAATGATCCCCCCACAAGAGGCACTTGTAGTTTGAGCAGAGACCAAGTTGCAATACTATATTGGATGACCGTCTCAAAGCCACACTTGGCCCCCTTCCATGGCCCATGAGTAGATAGTTTAATCTCAGCCTTCAAGTCTCGCCAACAGCCTTCAAAGCCATGGCAAAGGAAAGGCTCCAGGGTACCCCATCTGTGCAAAAACTGTGGCACATGGCACGTCCACACATGCATCAATGGAGTGCCTGGCGCATCAAATGCATGCAACACCTTTTGCAATGAAGTAGCCGTGTCACATGCACCAGAAATGTCCTCAGCACTCGGCTTAGGCTTATATGCAACACAAAGCATACGGTCTGTCAAAGTGAACATTGAAATGACAAGGTCCGCGGTTTCAAAATCGCGGTTATCAATGCGAGTTACTGTTTTGCAATGTTGACAAAGCGAATCAACAATGGGACTACATAGATGCTTTTCATAGAATTTCAGAACATTGCTGATAGACCGAGGTAGAGCAGCCCCATCATTCACCTTCCCCAATCACGCGCGACTACTGAAATAGTGCGGGCGGCGATCACGTTTTCTCTGTTGAAATAGTTTTTTATATACAGTGCGATAATTGCTATGAAGTTTGGACATTATATTCCTGAAGGGTTCAAAATGATGATTCTGTGATACTTTTGCCGGCGTCATTCAAAACTAGGTCGATGTTACTTATTGGGCAACCATAGTGCATTCCAAAGGCAGTAGGAGCTTTGTTGTAGCTTCGTTTTGGATGGAACTTCCACATACTTTGGCCGCGCATTCAATGAGTTTCACATCTCCGGTAAGACGGAGACTGAGCTAATTGGGCTATTGGATTGTGTAGGTAAAACCGCTCTTGACATGCTGAACCAATTCATTCTTGTTCGGGCAAAGGTTAATGATGTTGAAGCGGGATTCTCCCTTCCCCGCACCCCTCTTTATACCATCACCTTCCTTACCGCTGACACAACGACGGCAATGAGTGGGGAGTTTGGGGGATTTCAAGCCTTGTTTGAACGGGCTCGTTTGGGGGCATGGAGGCAAGATGGGAGCATAGGAAACTACAAGCCATATGAACAAATTAACGGTAGAGGTGTTAAAAGAAGCAATTATGAAGATCAAATCATCCTCAACATGGCAGTATGCAGCACTGCGGGTGGGGGGGGAACCTGAGGCCCAGGATTGGTCATTTGTATACAAGCCATGAGGTTGATCATATGCAGAGATGTCCCATGATTTGGTGTTGCCTTGTACATTGCTACGTTGGTGTAGGGTAGGGTTACGCACCTGTCTGAGGTAGCAGCAGCAGACTAGGAGAAAGAGGGGGAGGAGCGCCGGGGGGGCCAAAATTGAACCGTTGATTTCCCCGGCACCGAGCGGACACAACAATTCTATGGCCATGGGGACCCCGCACGTGAAGCGGTGGCGGGGAAATATTCGTCTAGCTCTTTTTATGAGGAGTCACATTCTAGCAGCCCGGGGGCAGAGGTTGGGGAAGGTGACCCATCATCATCACCACTGGTTAATGCGACAATGTCCACGTCAATCCCCGCTTAGACTATGAACCGCTGTACTGCTCCTTTGGAAAGGCCTGCATCTTCAAGAATCTTTGCAACTAGTGCAATCTGCACCGTGAAGAGGACATTGACAATGCGATGTGAACAGTCAATGGCGTATTGATCAATCGGTATGGTGGGAAACATTGCTGTGCCAAACGCCGCCATTGCAGGGCAAGGGATAATGTAGGAAGCCACGTCATCCGATGACGCATCGCAACATGGGCAGGGTCTGCGTTCCGGGCGCGTGCATGATGGAGGGTCACGGCCTGCAATCTTGTACATCAGCATGTGGTCACCGCATAGGAAGACGCGGACGGTGTATTGTTTACCCTAAATGAAAACTGTGGATCCGTCTAGTTTTTGCACATCCTCAACCACTTTACAATGTCGTAACATCTCAGCCACCACCTCTTTCGATTCGGTGCCGCGCAATAGACAAAAAACGAAGTGCCGATGGGGGCTTTGCATGGGTAGGGACCGTAGGTGTGCGCACGGTGCCACAGTGCAAGCCGCAACATGTGCTTTCCATAGAGGTACCCCATCCAGCCCAACCCTGATCCACCTTTCCCCCCGCTTGTTGAGGATCAGGTTGAATCCACTCACTACCAGCGGACACTGCATCACACATCAATGTGAAGGCAGCCAATAGCGAACACCATGCAACTGGAAGGGAATGTTGAATAAGTGCACTGAAGGTGGCAACTGTTGTTGTCAACCAGAACCACACAGGCTTCACGCAATCCCATCGTACGCGACGGTCAACATTGTCGCGGATATGCTCTGCACTAGTCTTCAAAGCTAGCCGTAGGCGACAAAGATTAATGCATTCATCCCAAATCACCTCTCTTTGCATCGTGTCTGTTTTTGGTACCTTGTTGTGCAGCTCGATGTTCTCCTCATCCCACTGCGTCACACTCCAGTCTCCACCCCATGCTTTGATGGACACATGTGCCCAATGTATGCATAAGCCCACATGACACACACATGGAAACAGCACGGAAAGGCAGGGACAAGGAACCATATGTGTCACACTCGGTAGTGCAAGCATCCTTTGTCACATCTCTCATTACAGCAAGCCGACGGCTAGTGGCATTTGTGTGATTTTTGCTTCTTTCGTGTGCTGAGTTGCCTACGTCTCCATTTGCCCTGCCACCTGGCAAGAGAGAGATCCATCGTTAGATAAATTGAAAAGATTTCAACCCCTGCGATACATCAAGTACGCGGCGTATCTACGACTCGAAAAAGAACCACAACATACGAATAAACAACATTGTTGTTTGTGGTCATAACCATGCATTATCATCATCATCACCATCACCATCACCACCACCATCATCATCACCACGGCGGTTCAAGTATACCACCACCCCAAGGTCAACCCCAAAAGTTCTGTAACACATGTGGATGGAATGCGTACCATGATACGGCCGGACACCAACCGGGCATCACTGGGTATATCTCGAAATGGCCGTGCAAGAATTGTGGTGGCTTCGGGCATGACCACAACGACTGCCCACACCCCAAAGATTCGGACCGCATCATACGGGCGCTGGAGATCCAACGGGAAAAACAGGACGCACGCCTTCGTGGAGCTATGGAGTTGAACGCGCAACTTCGACGTCAAGGGAAATCTCATTTACTCCCAAATTTCATGCAAAGGCAACTATCACAGGCAGGAGTGCTGAATGGTGCGCCGTCACCACCGGCCGGCAGTGGTCCAGGAGCTATGCCGTCGTCGTATACACCACCAACGGGAAACATGGGATCACCATCACATGCGCCGGGGCCGAACGCCGATGCAAGGCCAGCGGAGATGACACCGTGGGCGTTCACGTGGGGAAATTTCCGCGATGACGAAACGATGAACGTGTTCAGCGAACGGCTCAAGGCAATCGTGGGGTTCAAGGAGTGGCACAAGAAGGGTGATGAGAAAATTGAGGTTGTGTTCGAAAGCAAGGTTTCATCGCAATTGGGCACTACACTTCTAAGCTCCATACCATTGCTCAAACGTGACGGCGAAGGCTACACCCCAGGGGTGATTTCAGCTGTGTACGAATATAAACCAGCACCCCCGGTCATTGTGATTGACAAGGAGATGGACGTGGATGTACCAGCGGAAGCAGGAGACGAGCCGGCACACAAGAAGGCGAGAAGGGCGAAGGACGAATCCCGCTTCCAAGGACAGCAACTTGCGGCGCTCAACAACAAGATCGAAGAGAATAAGAAGGCCGTGGACGGAGTCCGTGAGCAAGTGACCACCCTTGCCGAACGACAACACGTAGCCACGATGCAGTCTGGTGCCAACTGGCACAACTTGGGCGTCCTGGACAAAAAAGCACGACAAGTCCTCAAAGGCTATATGAAGAAGCGCGATGTGGGGACCCACAGTCTTGTGGTGTATGCCGACGAAGAGACGGAGCGGTATGTCACGACAGAATGCGTGATTACCGAAGTGGACGGCCCAGACATCACGTGGGAGTCGGAGCCCATCGCGGGTGAGGACCCGGAGGAGGGGACGTGTACGAAGGAGTGGTTCTTCCAGGAGGCAGGAGCCGCCAGCGAGAGGGCGGGGGCGTTAAACAACGTCCTGGAGCACCAAGAGAAGCTGATCGAGAAGGCCGGGGGCGCATGTCTGGCAATGCTGGATGTCACGTTGAACTATGTCATGGCAGATTTCTCGCACCACCCCCTGTACAAGCGACTGATGGCAGTGCTGCAACATGCGAAGAAATGCGCGCATGCATGTGGGGACGTGCGCAGCCACATCCCCTACGGTGTGCCGGATGCGGAGCCGGATAACAGCAACTCTATAAAAATAAAATGCCATCTCATGGGAACACCGCTGGATGCAGAACATGTGCCAGACTCACCTATTGTGGATGCGCTGCGTGTGGGGATTACCGTCCTAGAAAGCCTGGAGGAGGAACAAAACGCTTACCTGGCCGAATTCGCCGGGATGCAGCGAGCCCGATTGCACTGGAAACAAAATGCTGGTTCACATGCTGAAATGGACTGGTTTGATATCCTGGAACCGCCATCACTGTGGTTTCGGGAAAATACAGCGGTGGTTTGCCTGTGGAGATCCCTACAACACAACACATTCATGCAATCTTGCTGGAAGTCTTGGATGTCATCGCAGCGGAAGCTGTCTTGGACAGATGTACGCGATGAGGATGTACTGCAATTTTTGAACTCCCTCCCCACTATGGCCATACACACGTGCTCACAGAGACGCTACGCATTAGGTGTTTCGATGGAAGCGTGGGAAACAACACGCAGAACGTTCGGGGTTTCGCAAATCTGGAACGGGGATGTTTGGAGTGGACTGCACCACGTGAGGGGAATAGGGGCTGGTGACACACATCCATGGATCCTGCCACCGAGTGTGGCTTCTTTGTTCGTTGAAAAAACCTCTCCATCGGCATGCATTTTGCCCAGCGTGCAATTACACACAACACACACCACTCTGGAACACGACACTGCAGAGGCGGTATTGCACAGATTATTGCAGGGGGAAGCGACAAACAATGATGTTTTAATATTCACCCAAGAAGAGACCCCTGCGCATGAGCTTGCCACACTTTTAAGTTTTACGGACCGTATCTATCAAGTTGCCTCACATGTGAAGATACGTAGAGCATACCAGTTCGTTCCCAAGACAATGTTAGGCAGTAAATGTGGCTCGATCCTGGTGGTTCATCCCTGTTTCTTACCGGCCATTCCTGCCCCACACATTGAACATGACGTGGGGACCACTCCTCCGTAAACACGGCGCGCACGTCCACACACCAGGCTGGACCGACCGCCAGCATGTGTATGATACGGTCGCCGGCCAGAAGAACTACTTTGATGAAATATGGTTACTGGAATGTCAGGTGAGAGGGGAAACCTAAGGGCGAAGTGGAACACAAAACTGCGCCGGGTAAACATGTAACTACGAAGCCAACCCCAGATACTGTACATTCGCCAACTCCTGGTCAACTCCATGTCGAGAGCATTCAACTTGCTTGTACTTGTGCACTGTGTTGTTGCTACGCCTTGTGCATGAAACGTGAGGAACTATTGATATTTTACAGCTTTTGGTTGCGTTGCTTTGTTGTTATGATGCAATATGTGGGTTTTTTGGGTCGAAGCCAACTTTTTGGAAGCCAAGTCAAAGTTGGCGCGCCAACTTGGCAGTTGGCGCGCGCCAACTCCGGTTTTGGCGCGCGCCAAGTGCCCCATTCTTCCTCTTCTTTTGCACCCTTTATGCATTCCCTTTCCCTTCTAGGCATTTCACGTTATCATGCCTCCAAAGCAACCCAAGAAGGGCAAGGGGAAGAAGGTGACAGTCACCGACCCCACGTCTGCCCCAGCCCCAGCCCCCGCTGCACCACCTAACCGCGAGGTGCAGCCGGTGGTCGATGCCCACATCGCCAACGTGGGCTCCGAGCACTTCCCCGGGGGCTATTTTCCCATCCCCTACACCCTCACCTCCCCGGACGCCGAATCCTTCCCCCAGCTCCCCCCCCTCCGCAAACCCCTGGAGGCCGCCCTCTTCGGCAAGTGGGACCAGCCGGGCAATCCCCACTTGGTCTGGCGAATTGACGCCACCCGTGTTAACTTCGCCCTGACCAGGGGGGTTCTTAGCAGGTTCTGCTGTGCCGTGATGGGCCGGTACCCCACGACGCTCGCGGTCGAGTTGAAGCTTTCTCAAGTCACCCTTGAGGCCTTCAACAACACCCTGAAGCTGTGCACTGCTGCAGCGTCAAAAGAGTTCGTGAACGTTCTCGACCTGCAGGAGATGCCGCCTCAGGGTCTCGACCCCGAGGAGCAGTGGCTGTGGGTGGATCCAGTCAAAAAAAGTGGCTGGACGCACCGCACGGCCACTGACGCCGTCGTGCGGTACCAGACGCTGAAGGTGCAGGCGTGGGATGCAGTAGCTCCCACGGAGTTCTCCACCAACCGTCGCCTGCGCACCCACATCCCCGACATCACCCACCCCACCCTCTACAGCACCGACGCCCCCTTCACCATGCTTGGCATGGGTTGCCCCCACCCCTCCTTCCACAACTCCTACCCCGTCGCCAACCACGACATCCCCAACCCCCCCATCGTCACGGAGGAGGGTTTTGCCGCGGCGGGCTACCGCCAGTATGACCGCATCATCCCCGAGGATCTGTGGGCCAGACTGGCGGAGCTCGCCACGGTGGAACTCAACCCGTCGATGCTCGAGGAGGTGGACCTCCAGGCCCCCGGGGAAGGTGGGGGGCGCTATCAGACGACGGTCTCCAGCGTCCCCCACTGGCTCCCGGACGACCTCTGGCAGGCTGTTCTGGCCCTGCTGGGGTTCTCCCTCCCACCGCTGCAGGGACTTGAGGCCTTGTGCCCCAAGATCATCGAGCGGTGGGAGGCAGAACCCTGGAAGGGTTTCCAGATCCCCCACCGCGATTTTGCACTGTCTGTGAAACAGTCAGTGCAGTGCATGGTCGTGTTCATCCCCCTCACCACCTCTCCCCCGTCCAAGTCCCTCCAGGTGTGCCCGGGCACGCAGGGGGGCTATCACGCTGCGCATCGGTGGGATATTGTTATCCAACCGCTTCGCAGCGTGACGCTCCTCCGCGGGAGGGTGATCCACCGCGGTGCGGGCGGGCCTGGCCGGGCACTGTTCATCCCGTTTGCACCCGTCGGCTACCGGTCGGTTCCAGGCGCAGGTGATTCGGCGGGGTTCGGGACAGAATAGGGTGGTGGAGTGCCCGTTCTGGGCAGTGGTGCAGGGGAAGGGGGGGGTGCAACCATGGGTTGTCTCCGTTGTGCCCTTTGTGCAGGTGCGCCCCCCCTCCACGCACAACCGGCTCCTCTTCTGCAGCATTGACGCTCTGGGACAGCTGCAGAGGTGGAAGCAGTGTGAGTGGAGCGACGTGTGGGCCATTGCCCCGCCCCCCACTTGAAGGAGGCAACGCAGGCGTTTCTGCTCCGCTTCCAGAAGCAGCTCGTGGGGAAAGGGCCGAAGGGGGCGAAGGGGGGCAGGGCCGCATCTGACGTGTCTGGGGACCCCTCCCTGCAGAGCAAGGGCCGCACGGAGCAGCAAGCTAGGGGCTCCAGGCGCCCTCGCCCCACGACCACCCCCCGGGAGGCAGCACAGGCAGCGCAGGCAGCGGGAGACGGGGGGGGGGGCACGGGAGAAGGCGGAGATTCTCCGCCTGGAGGCGGAGAACAAGCTGCTGCGCGAGCAGCTGAAGGCGGCGGAGGCCGCCCGCAAGACGGCACAGGACGCGCTCACCGGTGAGCGCGCCTTGTGGGAGCGGCGGGAGAAGGGGTGGGAAAAGCAGAGGGGGGAGTTGCAGCAGCAGGTGACCGCCACGGCGCAGGTGCGTGCAGTTGGGGGGGGGGGCAGAGGGTAGTGCCGACCCCGACCATGGGCAGCATGTGCTGTACCTGCAGGCGGCGGCGGTGGAGTTGCACTCTGCACTCAGCGCCCAACGCCATGTGGCCATCAACATGGGGGTCAAAGAGGCCACCCTCACGGAGCTGAAGGGCCTGCTGGACAAGCACCCGGTTGCGCACCTGCTTGACCCCAAGCGCAGGCGGGCGGAAGAGAGCGAGGGGAGTCAGAGTCAGGGCAGCAAGCGGTCGAAGAAATGAGCAGGCACTGGCTGGGCATGGTTTTGGCGCGCGCCAAGTGGTAAGTTGGCGCGCCAAATCCTGATTTGGCGTGCGCCAACAGGGGAGTTGGCGCGCGCCAAATGGGAAGTGGGCGCGCCAACTTGCCACTTGGCGCGCGCCAACTCAGGACTTGGCGCGCGCCAACTGACGAGTTGGCGCGCGCAAATCCTGAATTGGCGCGCGCCAACTGCCTGCCAACTGTGTGCCATTTGTGTGCGAACGTGCAACAACGTTCCGTTGCATGATCCAACCCGCCTGCCACGTCCTCACGTGCCGCAGGTCTTTGTTTGTGCACCATGCAGTTTTGCAAAATGTATCGCTAACAGTTTGATGCGTGGGAAGGTCGCATGTGGGACGCGGTTCATGAAGCCAAAGGACGGGCCGTGTCCACCACCACCAGGAGCAGTGTGGTGTCATTTCTCCGGGAATTTCTGGTGGGCACGGTGTGACCACATTAATACACTCGATCCCCCTTGGCACAATGGGTTTATTGATGAAGAGGGCTGGCACAATGGGCTTGTTGATGAAGAGGGCTGGTGGGGGGATATGCGCCCGTGGGGTCGCTATTTTGCAGAATGGTGGGTGTTGAATGACGTACAACCCGCTCATATGCAACCAGGCACACTTTTTGGAGGCTTCTGGAGTGCATTGTGCCACCCAGCTGCCCCTGCTTTGCTGCAGCATTTGACAGCCATAGTGATCAACTTCTGGGAGCTTTGCAACGCAGATTGTGTGTGGTCAGTACATGGAAGAAGAATGACAGTGATCCCCACTGTTTGCCTGTCCACACAAGCAGTGTGTCGTGGTTGCTGAGTGGGGACCTCTTTTCAGACGCAGAGTGATTCAGCCAGGCTTTTTCTGCTCATTTCTTCTGCACTGCAAAGTGCCACCCACCTTCCTGTACATTGCTGCAGTGTCCAACAGCCATAGTCATCAACTCCTGGGACATTTGCATCCCAACACATCCGTTCGTGCATTGTATGCCCACTTTCTGGAGCTTTGGCAGTCTGCCCAGTCAGTCCTCAGTTCCAGATTCCTTGGTCAGATTTTGTTTACAGGGAGGTTTTTTCACAGTTTTTTTTTGCGCATTTCTTCTGCAGTGCATTGTGCCACCCACGTGCCTGTGCTGCAGTGTCTGCCAGCCATAGTGATCAACTCCTGAGAACCCCGCATTCAACACATCCGTTCCTGCATTATATGCTCATTTTTTGCAGCCTTTGTTGTCTGCCCAGTCAGTCCCAACGTTCAGATTGCTTGCTCAAACTTTGTTTAGAGGCATTATTCGGCGCACAAAGCCGAGGGGCATTGCCTCATAGAGCTTGTTTTCAACCACTACTCAGTGGGTGCACCATTTTGCCCATAATTTCATGCTCAAGTTTTGCTCGTTTCAAATATCTTGAGGTGCACACAGGGAGGGATGTTGCTTCTGTATTTGTTTGGCATTTCCAAAAATCCACGGCATTTTAGCCCTTCTCCACAAGGAAGGCGTCTTGTGCATTAGTTGCACAGTGGCATGTCCCGACGCCATCAAGTGGGTTACATCATCTTCACGTAATGTACTGTTTCGGTTTGGGAGTCGTCGTGGACGAAGCAAAGGGGGTACATAGAGAATAAGGGGGTCTTCGTCCAGGCTGAACAAGGCATGTGACCTCTATGTATGATTTATATGATTGATTTGACAGCTTCTTGCACATTCGCAGTCTTTTGCACATTAATCAAAAAAAGATGGAACAATGCTTTCTTCGTGCCAAGTGTGCAAGGGCAGGTGAGGGACGGAATTTCCAGTGACCTGGCATGCAAGTCGATGGTTTGATCGGTGGGGGGACATTTGGCGCGCGCCAAGTCGCAAGTTGGCGCGCCAAGTCCGGACTTGGCGCGCGCCAACTTCCCAGTTGGCGCGCGCCAAGTCCGGACTTGGCGCGCCAACTTGTGAATTTGCGCGAGCCCAGGCCCGGGAAGCCAACTTTGGGACTTTTGTACCGTGTAGGAGTGTTTTGAGCACGAGAGGGGCATGAAACCCGGGTTTTTTCAGGGTAAGAAGTTTCCATTTACACCAAAAAGGAGGAAAAAATCCCTAGGTAGCCAGTGTAACAACATAATAGACACCCGCCATGATTTGGCTGCATTCCGAAGCAAGTTGGCGAATGTCTCTTGGCTTCGTAGTTACACACACAATTTAAATGGGAGCATGTCCCGCAATCACTGGACCGCGTGAACCAGGTATTGGAGTTTGCTACAGAAGCCACACCCGGAAAAATTGCGGCGCTGAGACGGACACGGGCCACTGTAACGATGCCTGGTACCTGGGTGTATGTGATGTGGAGCTGGAAGTCCAGTAAGGTCTATATCGGCCAGACCGGGGGGAAGGGATGCGTGCGTACTGTTTTTGAACGTTTCAGAGATCACATCCTGGACCTATTAGGCCGTGACTGGGCGTTATTGGACAAATGGTCCAGAACTTTTTCAGTGCCTTTGTATGAATGGGTCCGCACATTGGTACTGGAGAATGTGTGTATAACCCCCCTGGAATTCTGTTCTGCAGCGAACGTGGATGCCAGGGAGAGGTACTGGATGCGAGTATTTGGTACAAGCAGCCTGCTGAACCGAAGGATGCCGTCGGTAAACCACGACAAGTGGCGATGGCTGTATAAAATCAAAAACGCAGTACGCATGGCGAAATCGCAGTGTGACACAGGGAAAGAGTCACTGAGAGTGCAGGCGGAAAAATTCCTGAGCGACCGTAGATCTATGATGAGCCTGGATGACCAATTCAGCCTGATGGTCCACGGGAAAAGATTTTTGCCCGAATATCTCTGTCCCCCTGGTGAAGAAACTGCGTGATAGAATACACCTTGAAACAGGATTGGAAATGTTGTCAAGCTTTGTTGTGCGAACCCCCTTCCCTTGCGCGGACACACGACGGGCACTCAAAGAGTACATCGGCCAAAAGCTGATGTCACTGGATGGACTGCCGTCTGCGTATGGAGCATATCTGGGTGATATATGTCGGGTCGTCCCTACCCAGCTGCGGAGAGTGCAGCAACTATTTAAGTCCTTTCAACTGAGGGGCACGACTGACTATTTTTTCCGTAAATATGTGCTCACTGAACCGCACTGCCAGTGTTCAGAAATTGCCGAACGGACAGGCGTACAGCTGGTGGACGGTCACATCCTGACACGGGAGTTTGACTGGATCACTAAATGGGAAGCACGACTTGACCCGTCTGTTTTTCGACAGTGTCTGAAAAATACGCTTATCCGCCCGTGGGCACAGGTGGAGAAACTGCTGTGGTCATCACTACACGGTATGCTCCAAAAATTAACCACAGTCCCCAAGCATGCGAAAGATGTGTTCCTTGCACACTACATGCAGATTTCCAGATGAATGTACGATGCCTACGCAAAGTGTTACCCTGTGACAGCTAGGGAGACATACGTGAATTAAGTCCCAGAGGGCATTAATGCCCCCCTCCCTTGTCGCGGGATGGTTTGACAAAGGCCCGACTGCATTGTGGTATGCATGCCCTAACCTATTTGTGTCGAAAATGTGGGCAACTTTATTCCATAGCTCAGGCAGGTTTCAGGAGGTATGCAGGGCCAGTACCCCAAACGTGGCGTCCACAGAGGTGACACGAGCGCTGCTGTACCCCATGACACAGGTATTTGGACTCCGGCTTGGCGGGGTTCAACCGCATTCGAGGGGCATGCAACAATTTGTCACTTCAGGATTGAAACAGTTTGGATCACTGTCGAAAAGGAAACTGAAAGTCACTGACTCCATGAAGCGGCTGCTTCAGGCGGCGGCGGGGACTGCGAAGCGGAAATTGATCCTATTTGAGGCGCGTAGGGACAGGCAACTGCAGGCAACTGTGCCAGCGAAAAAACGAAACCGATCAACACTGAGTTTGGGACTACCGAAGCGCAGAAAAAGACCCCAGGGCAGGGTGGCAACCGGAGGGACGCCCGCCCATAATCCAGCCAGTGTGCCTGTGTATACCCCATGTATGTGCCCCATGCCCCGGTCATCTGGAGTGTACCGATGTACACAAACAACCCCCCCATATGTTGTCTGTGAGCCATGTCACGTGCGCGCCCTGCCTGTAGAAGTATGGAGAGAAATGCTGCATTACCTCCATACGGCATCTCAGGTACAATTTTTCTGTACACACCCTGTGTATATCCAGCTACAGCGCAATATACTTTCAGCGGGCAAACTCAGGTTTGAGTGGGCAGATCGGGTCCAGTGGTGGTGCCGAAAATTAAAGCGTGTCTTGGGGCTGGGAAGGCACATGCGCCTGATCTGTGACAAGGTGGTAGAACAGTGTACACCACCTTACCCGTACACACCACAGGAGGTGACCAGGTATGAATGGCTGCGCCCCCCAACGATACCCGACATGTGGGACATATTCCTGCACATTGGGGCGTTCCTGATGCCCTACCACCAATGGCGCTGGGTGTCCACATCCAAAAGAGGCCTCCTAAGCGTGCACATGTGTTTGTCAGCGCATACAGCGCGCCCCAGGGAGTGGCAGGTCACATATTATGCTGTCAGACATTTCACGTCAGCCTTGTTAGAGACGACACAACACACAGGGGTTGGGGTGACAAAGCTGGAGCTCCTACCTGCCCTACACGGCAGGATGACTCACCTGGTGGAGACCCAGCGACCGCCCCCCCAGTGTGACCACTGCATGTGCTTGACTTATGAAAAACCGGTGATGGAGGATGCGGTGTTGAATACATGTCCATCACCAGGATTCCAATATTTATATAAGTTCAAAAGCGTGGAGCAACTAAGGCCCAACGTGCCCAGAAAGACGAAATTTAGGGAGGTCATCACCTACTCCCTCCATCCCTACCCAAGGGTGGGGAAACTGATCGGCAGGTGCCTAACACAGTTCTGGAAACTGGTGGTACAGCACCTGCAGCCACGTGAACTACTGAAAATGACGGACCTCCTGGGCTTCGTGCGCCAGCTTGTACAAAGCCAGGGGAGGGGCAGGCGACACGAGCATTGTGTTTGGGTCGAACTCGACTTAGTTGAGATGTTCCCGAATATACCCAGGGAGGAGGTGGAGACAGCGCTGGTATATCTGCACAGAGAATTGCTGAAAAAAATGGGTAGGTCATCAGAGTTAACATTTTTCATTGCGAAGGGAGGTTTCAGGCGCCTGGATAACTGTGTGCGTGGTGACCGGGGGTCTTTTCTATTTTTTACTTTCAGCGATGTATTGGCCTACACGATTTTTGATATGCAATTCAATACTCTTTTTGTTGCATACAGCTCAGTCTTCACGCAGACCACGGGGACCCCGATTGGGGGTTCCCTATCAGCGCAGATTGCATCCCTGGTCCTGATCGCACGTGAACTCCAGGCCCCAGAGTCAGAAAAGCAGAGACTTGCGGCCAGGGAGTGGACGAGGTACAGGGATAACTTCATTATACTGCTGTTCATGCATGCAAGAACACCGCAGCAGCTGGAGCTGGCAGTCCAGCGTGAAACCAAACAGATAATGGCAAATTTCAGTCAGGTATTTGGGATGGAGTTACAGGTTGAACAGTGGGGACATGAGCTAGACTTCCTGAATGCCACGCTAGGCGATGTACGAGGTACAGTGCCGATTCGCAAGAAGGGCCCTACGTGGAGTTCCCCCCCCGGGGGCGGCACACCCGTCCTCAGTGCAACGCATGATAAACCCCCAGGCCCCCAATGCCAGGCAGATGGTTGAGTCATATGTACCAAACGAAGTGAGGTCCTATGCGCACTACAGACTCACGACAGCGGCAGCGCTACGGAATGTGTCCGAGGTGGAGCAATTATTGTCTACTGTGGGGTATCCACCGGCATGGTGGAAGCCCTTGGTGCGAAAACATGTGCAGAAGTGGGGGCTGTGATGAACCCCACCCGTCCGGGTGGGGTTTTGATGGACACATGTGCCCAATGTATGCATAAGCCCACATGACACACGCATGGAAACAGCACGGAAAGGCAGGGACAAGGAACCATATGTGTCACACTCGGTAGTGCAAGCATCCTTTGTCACATCTCTCATTACAGCAAGCCGACGGCTAGTGGCATTTGTGTGATTTTTGCTTCTTTCATGTGCTGACTTGCCTACGTCTCCATTTGCCCTGCCACCTGACGAGAGAGAGATCCATCGTTAGATAAATTGAAAAGACTTCCTCTGCTATATCTCTCAAAGCACGCTTTTGGCTGCGCTCAGTGCTGGGCAGTGTGGGTGGTCTTAGCGAAAGAGGGATGACGGCAAGACCCGGCAGGCCTGTGGAGTGAATGGTGTCCCGTGGGCCAAAAAAGCTTTAAAAAAAAGCGTCGAAAAAAGCGTAAAAATAACCGTAAAAAAAGCGGCAAAAAAAGCGTCAAAAGAAGCGGCCAAAGAAATGTTACATACAAGGTTGACTGATGCCACCATGAAACCGGCTGGCCTCTCATTAACACAAGACAATGCACACAACAGAGGTGAATTACAAACCAGCATTTCGGGCTCCACCTTGTTCTCCAGATGCGGCACTGTGGACCGCTTTCTTCACATTTTTTGGTATGGTGGAACGCGTTGTTGGCTATTGCATTCACGCAGCACAGTGCTGTGACATCATGGTTTAGCGTAGGGCAGTTCCTAGGGAACTGAACCGCCGTGTATTTGAGTTTTCGAACGGTTTTTGTGGCACTTCTTTGGACGCTTTTTTGACGCTTTTTTTGACGCTTTTTTGACGCTTTTTTTAGCGCTTTTTTTTAACACTGTTTCGTGTTGTCCATTGCAATCCTGTGGCGTTGTGCCTTTCCTACTCCTTTTGCTCCATCTCTCGCAGAAGAGTCACAACCAACACCAGCAATGATAGCGGAGCCCGCGGATGCGAACACTGTTCCAGAGGACGTCGAACAAGCGGAAGCAGCTGGGGATGCGGATCCAGACCTTGACCATGAGGACTCCGATTGCTACCGGGCTCCACAGGCAACACAGCCGGGTACTACGCATCCTATTCCTACCGTTCCTCGTTTGCCCGCTGGCACCAGCTCGGACTTGTGCAAGTTCACCACCGGTGAGTTGAAAGATGCTCTGAACATTGTTTTTGATGCTTTTTTTGACGCCTTTTTGACGCTTTTTTTGACGCTTTTTTTGACGCTATTTTTGACAGTGTTTAGGCACCTTTTTCAACCGTCATGGGCATGGCACCTCCCCCCCTCCCCGGGCTGAGGTAAGAGGGAAGTCAGATGAACCGGGGCGAGTGGCCTGTGACCCGTGGCCCCTGTGGTGTGTTCTCAGGCAAGCGGAAGGCGCAGAGTGCGGGGAGTGGCTATATGTCGGAGGACAGCCTGGCCAGTTCAGTGCCCTCTTCAGCCAGTACTGCAACCCTGCATGCTCAGTTGAAGGCAATGAAGGCCCGTCTTGATGGATTTGAAGCGGCGGGCCCCCAACCAGTCTTTCCCCCACAGTCAAACGAGAATTCTATGAAGTCGGACGACACGCTCCTCGCGGAGTTAAAGCAAGTTTGCGACGAGCTTGAGGAAGAGCGCACGCAGCGCGGCCGCGCAGAACCTATCGTTGGGTTGTTGGGTGTGCTGCTCATAGTTGTGGGATTGGTGGGTGATCTTAAGAAGGATGCATGTGTGTTGCCTCGGTGAAGGTGCAAGAGCAGTGGCGGATCTCTTTTGGTAGTGAGATGTCCACAGAGGATTGGACCTCTTGGGAGCGGTTGTTGCCGCATTGCTTGAGGTCCAAGCAGAAGGACGTGCATGTCTCCTTGACGGGGCGCACCACCCGTTGCAGCACCTAGTGTCACCAGCGGTGCACCCCTTCTTGAGGGTGTGCATGTCCGTGTCGATCGGGCCAAGTACTGCAGGCGCTGGTGACGGTGTTTTTTTGCCTGCTGTGCCCGGTGGTTTGAGATTAACTCAATACCACGGCAAGATGTTGGAAGGTCACGTGCGTGAGTTGTTTCCAGCAGGCCACACATCAGGTTATGTTTTGCAGATTTGTGCTGATCGAGGCCTTGGTCGACTATATGTGGATGGGGGACACTCGTCCCATTGGTCCGCCAAGGTGCAGCACGGCAGGACAGGCGCGGGCCGCCTCAGGCTATATGCTTAGGCGTCACAAGTTGCCCACCCTCTAGGACCCCGTATACGCGCGATTTGACAATATTCTACATTTCTACTTTGAGTATGTTATTTGACGTATGTGACCAAAGTTGTTGGCAGAGCTGTGTGACACCCGTTGAAATACGTGTTGATGTGTTAGCCTTGTGTATCCCCGTCTTCTAGTGTGTTGTATTTGACGTTTTTCTGAAGCTGGCCGAAATTTCGGCCAGGTTTTGGGTAACATTGCAAACAACTATGTGTATATGCAGTTTTTGACCCTTCTGGCCGAAATTTCGGCCAGCTTTTTGGTTTCTTGATGAATAGGCATGATTATTTTCATTTTTCTTAGGGCTGGCCGAAATTTCGGCCAGCTTTTTGGTCTGTTCACTATTCAAGCACTTATATTCTGGTTTTTGGGTGGGCTGGCCGAAATTTCGGCCAGCTTTTCCTATTTTTGAACATGTAAGCAATTATTTCCCCTTTGAACACACCTGGCCGAAATTTCGGCCAGCTTGCAATTGTCGTTGTTCATGAGTATTACACCATACACTCCTACATAACTGTTTTCTTGTCTCAGCATTAATGTCTTCTGCTATTACTGTCAATGTTGTACATGCTGCAGTTACTGGTGCTTTTGCTACTACAGCCAAAGGGCTGTTGCGAAATGCATTACGTGGTGGGACTCTGCAAAAGCTTTTGCAATTCTGCCTCTTGTTGCGGAAGAATCGCAGGAGCCGGCACTCCCTGACACAGTTGAAGGCCGCCGCCACCGAGAAGAAGCCCCCACGATGGTACATGACATTTTTGTCACAGTTCCATGCCCTATACTGCCTGCTGCGCCGTATGGCCCTCCCATACTCTAACTGTGGGTCTGGTTACAACTGGGGTATTATGTCCTGCCGCCAACGCCGTAAGGTAGGAGTCCTTGGTCAGTGTAACACTAAGCAGGAGTCCATTCACCATCGTGCTGGACTAGCAGCACACAACTTGTGGAACACCATGCACCGTAGGCAAGTTTGTATATGGTTTGATAACCTGAGGCGTTACAGGTCGGGAGCTGATCCCCATTCACCGGACTTAACCCTAAACTGTACAGCTGTTGCTGTTTTGCACACCACTGCCCTACCTGCATACCGGGGTCTACCGGAGCTGGCCGAAATTGAGGCCAAGGTACCAAAGGTTGCTAATGACATCTTTCGCTCACATAGAGCATTGTTTGATCGTATTGATGTTGCCAACCAAGGTATTCAGAGAGTTTGGGTTCGTGCTCCTTTGGATATTGCCAGAAAAGATGTTCGTTCCCTCAACTGGAGACCCTTTTTCCTGTCTGAGCTCCGCTCCGGCACACACAAAGAGCTTTTGCAACTCGTGGTTGATTTGTCATGTGTGGAACACCGCACCAGACACTGTGTTCCGCTGCTTGTGGACATGAAAATACACTTTGCCCTACTTAAGTTGTGTTATGGTGCTGCTTATGCTCCCTGGAATGTACCACAATTACTGTTGGGTTTTCCTTTGGTGTACGGAGTATGGCATAGCTATAAGTATTGCGTTGAATTGATCTACGGGGCGTTCCTGCCGTTCATTAAGTTTTTGGAGCAGGGGAACAGCCTTCAGGTTGGGTCTATCCTCCGTCGCAAGGTCAAGGTCATCCATATGGAGAAGACGTTGCTTGGACTCATGCTAGCCACATCGTCCAATAGAGGCAGACTAGATGAGCGCGTCACTTCCCTGCTCAATAGCCAGCGGGACTTGACACCCATTGAGCGCAAGGGTTTGCGTATGTTATTAGCCCTTAAGGCTTTGCTGTACACATACTGTCCAGCTGCTTTCAGCATTGGGACTTTGGTTCGTGAGTGCAACTGGGAGGGACGGGGGGCAGGTTCCGGTATTGTAGCTAAGCAGGCACTTGAGATGTCCCTACTGCTCATGCTGAACATCCTAAAGCCCGAGGAACAGTTAACCACGGAGTATGTGAAAACCACCGCTGTTGCTCTTTTGTTTTGGAGTCGGTGGCATTCCGCCTCCCTAGGGTGTATCCACTCTGAGGAGCTGGGTGAGGCACTTCTGAGTCGGTTCTCAGCCCACTGTCGCCGCAACACTGCCTGTACTAGTGTCCAACGGTCGTCTGATTTATTTCTGACACTTCTCCCTGTCCAACCCGGAGAGAAAGTTTTGCGTGGTGTGCTGACTGAGAGATCCGTGGCAATGTTCTCTGCCAATCTTAAACAATTCATCTTGACAGCCCATACACAGAGCCTGCCTATTTGTGTTCCCGTTCCGGACTATAAAGTTGAGGTGAGAAGACTGGATGCAGTTGAGGATTTGACGTTCCCCGGTACCATGTCTAGGACACGAATCACCACATACCGTTTAAAAGTGGTTCTGTTGCATGCAATGCAAAATCTGGTTGCGCGTACCAAGGTTCCTGAGGGTGTTGAGGATTTTTTACAGACAAATGCACCTGCCCGCACTGCTGCCGAGCAAGGGGTGTTGCGTACTGCACATGCTTCTATTCGCGCTGCCAACCGTGCACCGCCTGCTGCTGCTGCTGCTGCTCCTGGTAGAATTGCCTTGCCCCCAAAGCCACCCCCGAAGCCCCGAGCCAGAGGCCCCCCAGTACCCCCCCCGGACCCCCCCCGCCCAGTACCCCCCCCCCCGCCCTTGATGATTCCATTGCTGTCGACTCTTGTGATAGTGACCAGGATATTGATTGTGATGCAGACAGCGTTGCCTCCTTTGAAGCCCTAGATGAGGCGGAACACATCGGTGTGGATACCCAGGATTGGGACTGATTTCTGTTTGCAGCTGTGTTTGTCACTGTGGTATGGGTTCTGCCACGCATTGCCAGTGATTTTGGTGTGTCTATTTGCTGTTTCATGTTTTTCTGGCCGAAATTTCGGCGAGACTTGTTGTTTTGTCATATTGCTACCCCCAGAACACAAATGACTTAAGGTTCTGGCCGAAATTTCGGCCAGCCTCTCAGAATGGTATTTGTACACAGTGGTTTGACATGTAGAGCAGTGCTGGCCGAAATTTCGGCCAGGTTATCGGAATTTCCTGTCAAGCAGTCCGTTTTGGTCCTTTTTCGGTTGATCTGTGCTTGTTATTTGCTATCTGGGAACTCTCCCCTTTCATGAAATGTTGCCTTGTGGCCCTTTATTTTATGACTGAGCCTGGAGGGGTATCGCAGGACATGGCTGTTTCGCCAGATGGTGAGCCTGCAGCAGACAATGGGCAATCTCAAGTGCAATCCCAGTCTCAAGAGGACCAGGCGAGCACAGAGGGACTTCAAAAGAAGCCTAAGGCCGCACCAAAGAAAAATTCATCATCCTCCATCAAGTTATCCGACTGGGTTACGTCAACGACGAAAATAAAGGTTCGGTGGGATCAGATTATTATCGACCACGACCGAAAATTTGGGCAGGTCCGTAGGATTTCGGATGATCGCGTGCAACGCCGCTACGACGATCTGAAGGCAGCCCCGCCTGTGGATTACATCCAGGATCTTCTTTTTTATAAGGTCACTCGTATGTGTGTTGTGGTATCCTTCTCGATAGTACCGTTTTCGCGTCTGAATTTTCGACCCTGCTGTTACAAATATTCCTGTTGCACAGCCACTCGCTGGGTTCTGTTGGGGGGTCAGCATGTTTACACTGCTGCCCAAAAACACAAGACCGAATTTGAGATGAAAAATATGGAGACTCCGGATTGGACCCTGGTATTTGGTGGTTATGAAGTCAAACAGGACTGCCCCCTGCCGACTAGGCGTCGCTTGCAGGCTTACATCAAATCCAGACCACTGCTGGCTCAGCATCCACCACATCGGAGCGAATGTTCCTACTCCTGGATAGGCTTGAGGATGAGGATGCCAATGAGTACACCCTGTACCATCACATTACTGTTATGCTTGAAGAGTGTGGTGTTAATGCCGAGGAAGGCACTGTGGTGTGTTTCATTTATTAATTCGGTTTTGTCGATCGACCTGGCCGAAATTTCGGCCAGCTTCTGTGTTCCACATGTTCTCCTGTGCAAAGTGCTGTTGCCAAACGGTGGGGTGGCGTTGGGCGTTTGGTGAAATTTGTGGGTCTTCCTTCAGTAGACGCCATGGCAGCCATGGAAAAGCGTGGACTACATCCCGCACTGGGTACGTTCAAGGAAGTGGAAGGCATCACGCCTGACCGACTTCGCGAGATCGTAGGTTACATGGATGGGACAAAAAGTACCCTACCTGGTCTCAAAAAAATTATAAAAGATGTTAAAAAGGCCCAGATGTGGTCCTGGCACATTCTTCATCCCGAGGCGGCTACCAATGGGCTTGTGAACAACACCAGAGGTATGTTTTGGTCAAACAAGGGTTTGTATTCGAATAAATCGACCGACCTGGCCGAAATTTCGGCTAGCTTGTGTGTCGTTCAATTAATGCACAATAGGAGCCCACCCTGTGTTACCACCTGTCTGCAGCTACACTTGGTACTATCGAGATGGCCAAAAGGCAGTGCGCTATTGCATCACACCTGAAGGTAGCCTATGGCAGTTGGACCTGGACTGAAGAAAACCCCTGGCCCCCGTGGTCAGCTGTAATTAAGGCCCCTCTTTGGAAGGAACCCAAATATGAGGGGTTGCGGGGATTGTTGCAGAAGCCTGTTGCTAGGCCTGTTTGTGAAAAATCTGATACTGGTCTGGTCAGTATCCAGTGTGCTAGGGAGTCCCTCGTTGAGTCAAGCACAGGCAAACTCATTGCAGAGTCAGGCCGTGTGGAACTGATGGCAATGCGTTGTGGAGTCCCTGTTCCCAATATCATTAGTTCACTGCCCTTTGCTGCTTGTGTCATTGAGGTGCCCCGCCTCTATACAGCTGGTTTGCATAACATGGTTGCGCGGCTGCTTTTGTCCGGTGTGCCTGTGTTCATTGCGGGTGAGTCTGCTGATGTGAAAGCCACTGTTGCTGCTTTGAAGGCCACTGTGGCTGAGGATATGTATCAGTGTGATGTTGCACTTTACAATTTGTCAAGCAAGACCCCGCTGTACACTTCTACGTCCCATCTGGTTTCCATTTGTTCCGCCACTGCCTTTGATAACAGGCTTCCCCGTTAGGTGGCTTTTACTGAAGGACCCATGTCGTCTGTGATGCCTGTTGAAATATTCTCATTTCTTTTGAGCCTGGTTCCGGTCCCATAACGGGCAGGCAACTGGTTTTTGCTGGGGACTCTGTCTGTCTATTTTGCAAGCATGATGTCTACCGGGTTTTCCAAGGACTGTAATGTTGTGTGTGCCCTTTTGGGTGAGGAGACTGTTGTGCCCGATGACTTTGTTCAGCTCATCAGAGCAGGTATCACCAACGCCGACACGTGCCCCCCCCAAGTCATGGGAGGATGTGTACCACGACTTGGGGGCAGGTTTTCCTATGGATTGTTCTGGGGTTAGGTATGTAGATGAGGATCCTGAGGAGCAAGATGGGGAGGCAGAGTCGCAACCAGAGACACAGACTCCAAAGAAGAAACCCAAAACTGCCCCTGCCCCCTCACCCAGTGGCACGCATGCGCTCAGGCCACCCCAGCTTCCTCCTCAGGCACTGTTGCCCCTACTGGCAAAGGTATGAATACTTTTGTGAATCATTTTTCACCATCCCAGGGTGGAAACACACAGTCACAGAACTCTGCCACTGCCAAGTCTGGTGCAGCAGCCCCTGCCAAGCAGCCTGCTAACACAGGTGCTAAGAAGCCCCGTGCATCTGGTCTGCGCAAGCGCTAATGCCAGTCCTGCTGCTTATAATGCCTGTCAGCATGAAGTCTGGCCGAAATTTCGGCCAGCATGCAGTCCTCAGCCTCTTCAGCCTTTTATTATTGTGTTTCCCCATAGGCACTGCAAACGTCTGCTTTGATTCGTCAGGTGGCAAGTATTTGCTTGTAATTGAGTATATTATGTTGCACACCCTGTTCAAATGTCACTGCTCCTGTGTTCCTTGCTCATGTCTACTGTCTTAGGTACCCATTTCAGTGATCATATTCGGAGTTTCGATGGACCTGGCCGAAATTTCGGCCAGCTTAGGCCTGTCTGTCAAATAGGACCATGTGTTTGGACTTTTTCGAAGAGCTGGCCGAAATTTCGGCCAGGTTGGTTAAAATAGGAAATACAAGTACATGCTTTGGGATAGTTTTTTGTGTGCTTCAATGAAAGGTATGTTTGGGGTTCCCTCATTTGTGGTGTATAGGGGGGTTCTGTGATCAACCTCGAACAAAGGGGAGAGAAAAATAGGCAGCCCCCCCCCCCCCACACACACTGGAATGCAGTGGTCTAAATGTAAAACAACACTATATTTTGGTGATTGAATGTCTTTATTTTGAAAATCTGTGTGCTTCCAGAAATGCAAATTATGGCATATATTTGAAATACACACCTTGTTTTTGCATGTTGCCACCAGGGGGGTTTGGGTACCCAAAAAATAACATTCCTTTTCACATACTTTCCCCCTCATTACAACATGGACTTCCGTGGGCCATAGCGCCAGGTGGGGGGTGGGCAACTTGTGACGCCTAAGATATGTGCACCTAGGTGCCGGATGGCTACGCACTCTGGGACAAGCAATCCCAGCTGGCTCCGAATTGACGACGGACTACGGGTCCGAGTTCTGGATTGGTCCCTTCAGGGGGTTGTTGGTCGACGTTGACAAATGGGAATTTGCTTTGCCATTGCATGTGCATGGTGACCAAAAGGGATGTGTGCAACCCACATGCATATGCACACACACACACACACACGCACGCACGCTGACTTGCTGATTTGCTGACTTGCCAAGACGTAAAATGTTTCCGAACTAAAGCACCGTCGGCGTTCCAGCTGCTGAAGTGGAAATCACAGGAAAGACACAATCAACTACTATTCAGACCTGTCATTTCGCATTCCAAACATTTCTTGAAGAAATTCTCCAGGCTAATTGGTCGTTCACTGTCCTTGCTGTTCAGAGAACTGCATATCTCCTACCCTGTCTGGGGAACACCAAGCCTCCTGGGTGTCGGAGATTTTGTGGGCTCAGTCGCCAGATGGTTTCAGGGCAAAACAGTGTTGGCGGAAAGGGACATTGATAACGCCTATTGGGAGCTCCCAAAAGAAGGTGTGTACGATTCAGTCAAGCAGGCTTCACAGCTGGTGCGTGCCCACAGAGGCATGAGGGGCAATTTCTTTTTGAGCATTGCAAAGGGAGGTGAGAGGTCGCTGGACCGCATTGGGAAAGCTGCAGGCAGGGGTTTCAGGGCCGTCCCTCTTGAGGATGTCTTGAAGTTTGTCAGGTGGGACTTGGACCACAACACGTTATTCGAGATGGATGGTTGGGTATTAAACCAAAACATCAAAGGAGTGCCGATTGGCGGCTTCTTGAGAGCGCAACTGATGTGTATGTGGGCCCTTGTACAGGAAATCACCTTTATGCAAAATCAGGTACCAATTTTTCGCGAAGTCCGCAAACAATGGGACAACGAGGTATGGCCGAAGATGACCTTAACCCCAGGCCAGCAAGTGGCCTGTCCCGAGATGGCCTAGGTACCCAAGGATGTCAGTTTTTTCAATTCACATGGTATGGACGGTTGGTTTGAGGAAACCTATAAGCTGGTGGGCACCCTGACGCTTGATGGTTACCCCATCGCTTTGCGCGCCATGATGCTGTGGGATTCCCACCCAGAGGGCCGCCTGGGCCATATCATTCAGTCAGCACCCAAAACCCAGCATTATTTTTTGCGGAACTATTTTTTGAATATTTCACCCTTGAACTGTATAATATGATTGCGGAGACGGGCGCTGCCGTAGCGGTTGACGATGTCTCTTCAGCTGTGTTGTTCACCAGGTATATGGACAACACTTACCTGGGATTCTGCAATGTCCCGGAATCCCTCTTGCCGGCTGTGCGGCACTTTGTAGAGATTTTTCAACACATACTTTACGAGGTGCCCTTTAAGTGGGAGCCTGAGAGCCAGCTCTTGAACTGGGGCGAATGTTCTGTGATGTGCACCGACACCCTGTCTCTAACCATGAAGGGGGTACCACCAATGGAGCCCTTTTTCAACCCGGAAATGTGGGACAGGTGGCCGGACCGTTGGTCGCCAAACTGCCCCCTCGTTTTGCAGTCAATGATCCCGGCCCTTGTACATAAGGCCTTGCAGTTGTGCAACAGCACGCAGTGCCGCGGCCATAACATCAGGGGTCTAGTGCTGGGTTTCGGGTACAAACACTACAAATGAGACTGGTGGTATATGCCACTAACGTGCCGGTTACGGGCGCTGCATTTAGAGTCGCTATGCGACTACCACAGTTTGAAAGATTGGGCCCTGGAGGGAGCCTGGTTCGCTGTGAGTTTGGGCACGGGAGGTGGGTGCACGCACACACAGGAGTCTTCACAATATTAGTGCCTTCTGTCTGCTAAGAGTTTCAGTGAAAATCTCTTGGTGTGGGTGACAGAACCCCTTCGCTGTTTGTCCGTTCCCGACTCAGCTTATGTCTTTTTGACACTGTGGAGCTTTTGCTCGTGCCTTTGGCATTGCGTTTTGCATACGCACACGCACCTGTGCACACACACACACACGCTTTTTCGCACAAGCAAGTGTGTTGTTTACGCACATAAAAGTGCACACGTATGTGTAAAAAAAGCGGCAAAAAGAACAGCTCAAGTGTATGTTTTGAAGTCACTCGGGCACAAAAACGGTACAATACGGGTGGGAACAGAAGAAGGGTGTCGTAGGGGTTGTTGGGTGGGGCTGCACCATTCTCAACATGGCGTAAATGTACCCTTCGTGAACCGGCCGTTTGAATCCGAGATTCACGGTACCGTGAATTTCACCCAATTTTGCTGTGTTTTGCTGGAAACTTGGTGCTATCGTGTCCTTTTGTCGTGCTACCTTCGCCCAAAGTAAGATCCAACAAATAGGTGCAATTTAGAGGTTTAATATCCCCGCATGGTTTAACACATTTGGTGAGATTCGTGTGAATGTGAAATCCACGCACCTAAATTCACGCAGAAATTCACGCTAGATTCACAGATTCACGAGAATGTGAAATTCGCACAAATTTGGTACGAATTCGTACGAAATTCGTACGAATTTCGTACGAATTTACCCTCCTTTCCACTCTTTCGCTTTGTTACAGCTCTCAAAGCCCTCGCGTTCTTCTCTTTTAACAATGTCCCAGCAGACCATGTCTCAACTCGCAAGCCTGGCCTCGCGCCCCGACCCCGCAGCCGACACCCTCGCCCACTACCAAGCCCTCCCCGTTGCCCACCATCAATTGGAGGAGGCAACGTACGAGTCGGAGGCACTGGGGGTGGATGACATCGTGGGCTGGGCAGCCTCCCTCGACCCCTCCCCCGATGTCATCCACATCGACATGCGCAGCCCCACCCGCAACAGCTACCTCGGGGGGAGGGGATGGGCCACAACCCTGTGGAGGGAACTGCGCCGCCAACTCCCCACCCTCAAATTTCTCCATCTAACCCCTCTCCCCTCCAGTGTTGACCAGCTCCTCAACTCGATGAGGAATAACCCTGTGGGGGAGCCTAAGGACGCCCACGTCCAGGTGTACCCCACCACTAACCTGGTCCACACCCCCCCCCCACTGCGATATGGTGTGCCTGCAGGATCCTGCTGCAGGTGCACCAGCAGCCCACTCTTTTTTCCCCTTTTCTTGGCATCTTGCCAACCCCCGGTGGTGGGATGATTGGGGCATCGCCCCTTTCCATCCCACCATCCCCCCCCAGGTGCACGTCCCCGACGTCACCCACCCCACCTTCTATAGCACAACTTCTTTGCAATGGTACCGTGGTGCCTCATGCGCCCCCCCCTTCATTTCAAGTGAACCCCCCCTCCGCACCGAACCCCTTCCCGACCCTCCTCATGGGGTGACGGGCAGCCCTGACCCCGCCCCCGACAGGGTTGGCCCCTCTCAGCCGCCCCTCAACTTTGTTGATGGGAACGGCTACATTGTGCTTCGGGGGCTTGTGGAGGCACGGGATTGTGAGGTGGGGTGGAACAAGGTGATGAAGGCATGGGGCAGCGGCGACGAAAAAGTCGTCGCAAAGAATTTTGAGCTCCTTTTCAACGCCGCGCGGAGTGAGGAGCAGGCCAAGGATCCTACGCTCCCCCGCCGGTGGCAAAGCAAGAGCACCTTGGGGTCGGGGGTGGGGAGGCCTCTCTTCAAGAAGTTCCACCCCCACCTCACCGAAAGTGTCCCAGAGGTTGGGGACCTCCACCCAATGACGCCAGGCAGCGTCATTGTGGCCAGCGTGGGGAGTGGGCCGCAGCTCCCCCACACCGACGTGGCCACCCATCCCGAGGTCCTCCCCCCCCACGACAGGAAGGTGGGGGCCTGCCACCTGAGTAGCTTCCTCTGATTGTCAGAGGACTACCAGGTGGCAGTGCAGGCGGGGACGGCCCTAGGGGAGGCGGGGGAGGCGCGCTGGGACACCGTTGAGCTCCATCGGGGGGACATGCTGCTGATGGTGGCCACCAGCCGCCATCATGGATTGCCTGCCCTCCCCGACGCCAAGGATGGGCTACAGGGGGCTCTTTTTAACTTGTGGACCCCTGACCCCCGACACAAACACCACCAGCCCAACACCACACACTTGGACGCCACCCCCCCCAAGGAGGCCCTGGACGTTGCTGGGGATTTGTCCAGCTGGGACCTCCCCAGCGTGGACCAGGTGTTGTGGGTGGGGAAAGGGACGGTTGGGAGGGTGGGGTTATGGGAGGGGGAGGCTGCCCAGGCCCCCTTCGCCGACGCCCCCCCCAGACGCTCCCGGCAGGCCCCCCCACCTGCCCCTTCCACCCCACCTTCATCTCCCAGTCGGCCCCGGCCTCCGACCTCGCCGTCATCGAGGTCGGCCCCCAGTGCATGCTGTTCTTCGTGGGCAGCGTGCATCACCTGGAGGTCTGCAAGGGGGGCGATGTCGACGCGGAGTCGGAGATCCACTTTGCCATGACCGGCATTGCCCCCCCGGTGCGGCCGACCACGTTCCTGCACCTGGTGAACACGGTCCCAGCGTGGCGGTCGCCCAAGTGCGCGAGGACCGGGGCATGGAGCATCACCTGCCCATGCGACGGCAAGGTGTGCTTGCTTGTGTGTTTGCTTTGTGTATTGGCAAATTGGACGAAATTCACGTGAAATCCGTACGAATTTCGTACGAATGTCACGTGAATAAATTTGTTTGAATTTTCTCGAAATGTGAAATTCGCACGAATTTCGTACGAATTTTTGTGAATTTCGTCCAATTCGCTCTTTTTGCTCTTGCATTGCCTCGTGTCCACTCCCCCTTTCTCAATTTGTGCCTGGCACACCTCCCCACATCTGCATGCAGGTCCCGTTCATTGCTTGGTCGCCGGATATTGGGCACCACACCAAGCGCAAGTACAAGCCCCGGCCCCGATTGCCCGAGGAGCACGCCGAGCCCGCCGAAGGCCCCGGTGGCGACCAGCCCGCAGGCACCGGCGGTGGACGGGCACCAAGCGAGGCTGCAGTGTGCGCAGTGAGGGGTCGCAGCGCTCTCGACGTTCGGGAGGCAGCGAGGCCAGCACTGCGACGGGGCATGTGGCACGCTTGGTGGTGGTGCCCCAGCCGTCCCGCGACGAGTTGGGCGACGTCCACAACGACCCCCCCCTGGACCGGGTCACCCTGGCCGCCAGGCAGCCGGATCCGGCCTGGACCCAGCAGGTGCCGCCGGGGCCGGATGGGCGGCAGCGGCATCTGAGTGCCGTCTGGGACATGGTGTTGGAGTCGCGGGGGGTGCAGGGCACCCTTCGCATCTCCTTCCCCTGCCCCATTGTGGTCCGGGGGGGGGGGGCAACCTGCCTGCGGGGCAGGAGCTGGTGGGCATGTTTGCCTACCGACTTGTGAGTGGGCACTGGCGGGTGCAGACGGGGGTGGCGCGGATCGGGGAGGCGGGGACGGTGCCGACGGCTGGGGTTTTTGGGCTAAATGTGCTCACGGGTTGGGAGCAGCGGAGGCCGGAGTGGCCGGACGTGGCATGGCTTGCCATGCGCGTCCATGTGGGGAGGCAGCGGAAGATGGGGGTGGGGCTTGACGTCATTGACGTCGAGGAGGACGAACCCCCCCCCCCCACACGCAAGCGCAAAGGGCGCCCCGAAGGGGACACGCCCCCCCCCCCAAAGCCCTGCTTACGGCCACCCCGGCGGAGCGGGCAGTGCGGGCAGAGCAGGCGGAGGCGGTGGGGGGGCGGGGGCAGAGGGGGGTGGTGCAGGAGTGGCTGGACCAGCAGCGGGCGGGGGCGTGGGAGGCACGCGCCATCAGTGCGGAGGCCGCCAACCGCGACCTCGAGGCCCGTCTGTCCAGGGCCAACGAGGACAGGCGGTACGCCGAGTCGCGGTTGGCGGACGTCAACAAGGAGCGTGATAGGCTGGGCTCCAAGGTGAAGACTCTTGAGCGCGACGTGGCGACGTTGCGCAAGGCAAAGCCAGCGGCATAGCCAGCAGAGGCAGTGGAGAGGGCTGAGGGTGCCGAGGCCCCCGCCCCCCCCGGCTGACAGGGGGGGGGCCAGTGCTGCCGGTGTCCGGTACCTCCCGGCCGGCGCACAGGCCTGGCATGCCCAGGCCGAGGCATGCGCCGGCCAGATGTCCGCAGTGTCCACGGGCCTGCGGATGGCCATGATGGCCAGTGGCCAGCAGGTCGATGTGGACAGCGTGGCCCCCGACGCCCCCAAGGTGACTGCCGCAATGGAGGACGTGCGCCGGCAGTACCCCCCCCACCGCCTCACGTCGGCGGCCATGGACCCCTCCTTTGTGGAGGCGGGTGGGGAGGAGAGCTCCCAGGGCTCCGCTAGCCAGAGCTCTGCTCCAGGGGGGGGGGGGTGCGTAGCTGACCCTTTACCCTCCGGACCACGTGTCCTTTCTAACCACGACGAATGTTATCCTGCCCCCCCCCCCCAAGCATGGGCAGTTTGACCGATATGTCGGGTACTCCCCCCCCACTGTGCGAAATTTTCTGCAGCACTGTTTGTACACTAAATGCGGTACGGTGTGCCCCCTGACCTGTTTGCGATATTTTCTGCGGAACTGTTTGTATTTTATTTGGGGTATGCTATGCCCCCTGACGTGTTACACTGCTGGCTGAGTGACAGCCGGAATGACAGCCACTGGACTGGGTGGGTGATAACCCATGAGCACCATCCTGAGCTTGCTTTGTGAGGGTCAACGAGGGCGGAAAGAATGAGGCTTTGGCAAAAATTATGTGACAGTCATGTGAAATTCGCACGAAATTCGTACGAATTTCACATTTTCAGAATATTCACACATTTCTATTCACGTGAAATTCGCACGAAATTCGTACGAATTTCGTACGAATTTTGTACGAATTTCGTGCGAATTTATGTGAATTTCTTCAAATTGCATGCCAATCACAGTTGAGAGAGTTGTCAGCGGGAGGGGGATGGTAGAAACTTTGCGATGACTGCCTGCCCATTCAACAGGTCTTGTATCTCACACCATGCCACGGCCCAATGAGCCATTCCATCTGCTAGCGGATCGTACACGTCGGCGGCGCCTACAAGAGCTCTAGGAGGTTGTTACCAAGGAGCTTGCAGCACCCTACACCGTCAAGTACCTGCCCGACACGGGGCAAATAGTGCTTACCCCCGAAACAAGAATTGTAGCCACCGTCCAGCCCGAGCCCACCCAGGAGGAGAGGTTGATTATGGCCGTCTGGCGGATCCGGTCATTGCACCTCTCTAGGACGGAGTCCCAGTACCTAGTGGGGAGCATGACGTACGGTGTGGTATGGGACCAGGTGTACGGCATGCTTCGGCAGCTAGCGTTGCCGGAGTCCCGGGCGTTCACTGCCTATACGGGTGACGACACGGCCATCAATGGTGCGGCCTGCTACCTACCTGACTGCATCGCCCACCTATTCAAGTGTCGACCACCCCCACCCTCGGCCATCATGCAGCCCGGGGACCGACGGCTGCATTGGTTGCCTATTGCGGTGGACGGTACATCGAGGCATGAGGCCTCGTACGTCCATTGCACGCTTGGTGGCACCGCCAGCCCCAACCAACTATCTAGTTGGTGGCTACTAGGGGGTAGTGAAAAGTGGGAGACCCTCTACGCGGCCTCCCAGGAAATTGATTTTGATGATGAGTTGCGCAAGGCCGCAACCGTAAGTTTTAAGGATACGGCAGGGAACGATAGGCAGTCCCTTTTTTTTCTGTGTGCAGATGGTAAGGCACAGGTGCTCATGGCGGGCTGCCAAAACTCGAAGGCAGAATCCCCTGGTGCCACTGTGTGTTGGGTCTGCATGCGTAACCGTGCTCTGTGCCTTGCTACCTTTGGCACAGCAAGTGCGATAGACAGCAACTGGGAACAAGCCGTTGCCATAAATGCTATATATAGGACCATTACGAGTGATAGGCGAGTGCTTGATTATGGCCTCCATGGGGTCCTTCGTGTCCTGTTGTGTGCAGTCAACGGGACACGGGACCTAGTTGTACAATTGTCAGGGAAGGCACCGGCCACTGTGGCACGCACCATGCTGCAACCGGTTCTAGATGAGGCACGGCTTGCTGCACGAACTTGCACCCGTGCCTCATTAAATAATGACAAGGCAAACAGCAAGGGGAAGGTGAGAATGGAGTGTGCTGCTGCCATCCATTTCATGCGCAATAGGGGTTGGGAGAAGATAATAGATGCTTGCCTAGAGCAGCCTAGTGTGAGGCAGCATCAAGTAGGGGGAACAAGTTGGGAGTCGGTGTGCAAAACGTGGTGGGAGAATTTTGCAAGCATGTGTGTCTACGCGTGGCGTTCCGCATGGTTCTCCGGGGCCCACTTGGGGCGGCTCCGGAACCATAGCATAGCCATGGGCGCTGCCCACAATGAGCTCCAGTGGGGCAAACTTCTGTGGACGCATCTTTGGATCGACCACATGTATTATTTTGCAAAGAAGTGGAGAATCTTGTCAAAGTTCTCCTGCTTTGCCATGGAGGGAAGTCACCGGAGGCTGAAGCGCATGTTGCGCAACAGCGGGGGCCTAAGCCTCCTCCGGGGGAGACTAGGGGTACAAGTGGTTGTGGACAACCACACCATTGACGATAGCCTTTGGTTGCATGGGTGGGATGCGACCAAAAGGGCTCAACATGGGCAAGGGCCCATAAGTGTACAAACGTATGCAAGCCGCACAACAAGACGGCTTCTAAGCGACATGCAGCACCTTCAAACTCTACAGCGGCGGTTCCGGTGCCGCAAGAGACGGACATGAGAACACCTTACGAACCCAGACCATTGTTGCCTGTGACCGCGGTGCATGCTGGGGGGCTTACTAGGGGTGTGAGGACAAATCAGGGGGTGCACACGAGTAAGATTTGTATAAAATCACGTGAATTCACGTGAAATTCGTACGAAATTCGTACAAAATTCGTGTGGATTTCGTACGAATTCACGTGAATTCACGGCTGTGAATCGGCTACAGGCTTGCCGGGTTCCGGCACCTCTCGTTTTGGGCACGGTTCGGACATTATGGATGCTTTTGGGGCGGGACTTTCATTGGATGATGCGCCACAAAGCTAGGGGAGGAATTTTGGCCCCTCAAAGCCCTTGGAATGAACCAAGAATGTGGCATTTTTCCCCAAAAACCTCAAAATTTGGGTAACTTCACGCAATTATTCAAACGGCCACTTAACGCCCGTTCACGAAGGGTACAAATTTCCTCCTTTTACCACACCCCGCAGCACCTCCATCGCGATGCCTCCCCTTACACCAATACATTGTGCCCGACGGCACATTGATTCTTAAGTGTTTGATGATGGTTACGCATAATCATGAGGACGAGGATGGTTCGCATTTTCTTTTTGTCCCGTCCAGCAGTTCCGGGGTCCCTAATCCTTGGGTGGAGAAGGGTGTGCCATTCAAGAGGGGCACTGCCATTTTTTTAATGCCCTTGATGTCCAGTGGGGGTCGGGCATTCCAAAGGCCGCGCCCACTGGTGTGACCGATCCTTGCCTCATGGCATTATTTGCAATTGAGCTAAACCAGGACCCTGACTTGCGGTTCCCCAACCTGCATGTCACCGAAGCCATTAAGCGGCCTCAGCTGGGGTCGCCTGGTGGCCGGAATGCCAAGATAGCGCCATGTGACGGGGGGGTTAGGTGTAGGGGGAAGGCTGTTGCCAAGTGCTACGGCTGCAAGCGGGCGGGCTTGTGCACGGCACACAAAGATAGGCTTTGTGGGCCATGCTAGGAGGGGGAGGAGCCGAGGGGGGGGGGGGGAGGAGGGCCCCAATGGGGTCTGCATTGAGCAATGTGCTCAATGCTTGCTCCCGGTGGGAACAACCACCAGGGATTTTTTTTGTTCAGGGGTTGGGGGGGCGGAGGGAGGTGGTTGCCCCCCTCACCACTGCGGAGGTGGGGGGGGGTGGCAGGCCGCCACGACCAGTGCCCCTAGGCCAAGGTGTGCCATGGGGAGGCAATGCCGTGGCCCACCTTGCAAGGGCATGTTGGGATTCAGAGGCCCGCGGGCACCATTTTGGTGGTGCGGAAGGGAATGTATGGACGAGTGGCGAGGGTCCCTCCGGAGCTCGAGAGGGTGGCACAGGTGGTCGAGTGGAGGCAAGTTCAGGAGTATGCAGCCCTCACGGACTGCATGTGGCTGCGGAGGATGAACCTGGTGCTTCGGGACCCCAAGAAGGAGGCGGGCAAAGGCATGTGCCCATGTCACCCGGTGTGAAGGGTGCACGCTACACCGTGCTCTAACCTCTGCTCCAAATAGCCATCTGTACCCTTCGTGAACCGGCCGTTTGAATGGCAGATTCACGGTACGGTGAATTTCACAACTCTTTGCTGTGTTTTGCGCGTAACTTGGTGCCATCGCGTGCGTTTTTCGTGCTATCTTCGCCCCAAGTGAGATCCAACAAATGTGTGCAAAGTAGAGTTTTTAAGTAGCCACATGGTTCAACATATTCGGTGAGATTCGGTCGAATCTGAAATTCGAGCACCCAAATTCACACAAAAATTCACGCTAGGTTCACAGATTCACGAGACTGTGAAATTCACACGCAATTCGTACGAAATTCGTACGAATTTCGTACGAATTTGCCCGAATTTCCACTGTTTCGCTTTCTCACGGCTCGTAAAGCCTTTCTTTGCCTATTCTTCTGACAATGTCCCAGCAAACATTGTTGCAGCTCGCCTCCTTGCAGTCCGTCCCCGATCTTGCTGCCGACACCTTGGCGGAGTACCAAGCCCTCCCCGTCGCCCACCACCAATTGGAGGAGGCGACCTACCTGGCTGGGACACTAGTGGTGGACGATGTTGCGGGCAGGGCAGCATCCCTCGACCGCTCCCCCGAGGTCGTTCACATCGACCTGCGCAGCCCCACCCGCAATTCCTATCTTGGGGGGAAGGCCTGGTCCACAACTTTGTCGAGAGAACTCCGCTCCCAACTCCCCTCTCTTAAGTTTTTGCGTCTGACCCCTCAACCCACCACCATTGATCAATTGCTCAATTCCATGCGTACTAACCCGGTGGGGAAGCCCAAGGGCGCCCACGTCCAGGTGTACCCCACCACTAACCTTGTGTATACCACCCCCCCCCATTGCGACATGGTGTGGCTGCACGATCTTGCTGCAGGGGCACCATGCGACCACTCCTTTTTCCCCTTCCCCTGGCACCTTGCCGGCCCCCGGTGGTGGGAGGATTTGGGCATCGCCCTTTTCCATCCCACCATCCCCCCACAGGTGCACATCCCCGACATCACCCACCCCACCTTCTACAGTACAAGTTCTTTGCAATGGTACCGTGGTGCCTCATGCGCCTCCCCCTCCCTTCATTTTGAGCGAACCCCCCCATCGCACCGAACCCCTTCCCGAACCCCCTCATGGGGTGATGGGCAACCCCGACCCCGCCCCGGACAGGGTCGGCCCCTCCCAGCCGCCCCTCAACTTTGTTGATGGGAACGGCTACATTGTGCTTCGGGGGCTTGTGGAACCACAGGATTGTGAGGTGGGGTGGAACAAGGTGATGAAGGCGTGGGGCAGCGGCGACGAAAAAGTCGTTGCAAAAAATTTCAACGCCGTGCGGAGTGAAGATAAGGCAAGGGACCCGGATCTCCCGCGGCGTTGGCAAAGCAAAAGCTCCCTGGGGTCGGGGGTCAGGGGGCCTCTTTTCAAGAAGTTCCGCCCCCCCCCCCCCCTCTCACCGCAAGTGTCCCTCAGGTTGGGGACCTCCACCCAGTGACGCCGGGCATGGGATGCAGCGTTCTAGGGCGTGGTGCGGAACCCCCCCAATTTTGGGTGTTGTTAATATGGTTGGAACCCGGAATTTCACATGTTACATGGGTGCACTATGATGCAACAATGTGCCTTGCTTGTTTCGTTTGCTCGAGATTGCCCGTTTTGCACTTTTTGCGATTTGATCTTTGTGTGCTCTAACTAGTTAGAACGGGGTTAGAACGGGGTTCGAGCACTAGTTATCGCGTGGGTTATCGCGCGATAACCTAGTTATCGCGGGGGTTATCGCGGGGGTTATCGCGCGAGTTATCGCGTAGGTTATCATGCTTCATTTTATGTTTCCCCTTTTTGCTTTAGCTCTCAAAGCTTTCATATTCTTTGTAATGGCCCTTGCTTTTGCCCACGCTTGGTGCGAGCACCATCAAAAGCTCCTCGGGGTCCGTCGCCTTGGCGGTCCCGAGGGGTTTACGATGGTCGACGCAAACCTGAGGCGCCCTGCGGCGACTCGCTTTGAACATGGTGTGGACTTTGGACTTCTTGTCCATAAGTCCCCCTTCATGGCCGACAAGAGAGACCCCCTGGTTCTCGGCAACTACATCTTCGAGTTGCTAGAGGTAAATCTAGGGGTTGCTGGATTTTTGATCTAGCTGCATCCCGAGGATGTGGACGCGGTGTTGGAGTCCGTCACCGCCCATGCCGAGAAGGGTGCGGGGACGAAGACGACCCTTTATGTGGGTCAGGAGGAAGCGGAGGAAGTGGAGGAGGAAGTGGAGGAGGTGGAGGAGGTGGGGGCTGGGAAGGGGAAGGAGAAGCCCCACAACCCCCTCATGATTAGTGTGCAGAAGGTAAGGATCCGACCAGGTAAGGGGAAGGGGAAGTCGGATGGTTGGTTCCCCCAACCCCTCACCCACAACACCCGCCGGGTATGCACTGACGACCTCGAAAACAAGCTCCCCATGTTCTCCCTTTGCCCCACAAGGGAGTGGGAGCGTGAGTGGTATGGGGTCACCACTCCCAACATTATTTCGGGGCAGGGGGTGATTCTTTTTTCTTTTGGGGCAACACCCCCCCCTTATTGGGGAGGCAGAGGAGGTGGTTGCCGCCGAGCCCTTGGGGGCCTTTAATAGGGACCCCAATGACCTTGTGCTCACTGTGGGGGGAAGGCTCCTGGTCAAACACCTCCTAGAGCCCGATGTTTTGAGTGATGTGCAGCTGCAAAGTCTTTTGGATGATCTGGATAGGGTGCCTCTCTCAGAGCAGGCACCCATTTTCAATGAGAACCCCCCCATTGTCGGCAGGCCCCAAGATTCTGGGACCCGCCGCACATTGTATGGCAACTATGGGGGTGCCAACCACCACAAGCACAACCCCCACAAGCTCCATGATCTGCCAGTCCTCAAAAGGGTGGCAGATCGTGTGCCGGAGACGGCGAAGAAGACTGTTGTGGGGGGTGTCGGATGGAGCTGCACCATCCTTGACATGGCCGAAATTTCGAGCTATGACCACACCCCCCAGCACCTCCATCGTGACGCCTCCCCCTACACCATTCCTGAAGGCACATTGATTGTCAATTGCCTTATTATGCTAACCCATAATCATGAGGAGGAGGATATGTCACATTTTCTTTTTGTGCCCTCTAGTAGTCCGGGGTTCCCTGACCCTTGGGTGGAGAGGGCTGTGGCATTCAAGAGGGGCACTGCCTTTTTTCTAATGCCCTTGATGTCCACCGGGGGTCGGGCATTCCAAAGGCCTCCCCCACGGGGGTGACCCACCCCCGCCTCATGGCATTTTTCGCCATTGAGCTAACCCAAGGGGGGAAGCTTCGATTCCCCAACCTGCACGTGACCCAGTCCATCAAGCGGCCCCACCTGGGGGCACCTGGTGGCCGGGTGGCCAAGACAGTCCAGTGTGAGGGGGCGGTTAGGTGTAGGGGGAAGGTCGTAGCCAACTGCTACGGCTGCAACCGGGCGGTTTTGTGCGCCGCCCACAAAGATGGCCTTGGTGTGCCATACCAGGAGGGGGAGGAGGTAGAGGAGGGGGAGGAGGAGGTGGTGGTGGAGGACCCCAATGGGGTCAGCATTGAGCCATCTGCTCAGTGCTTGCTCCCGGTGGGAACAACCACCGGGCATTTTTTGTTGTCAGTGGGGGAATGGGAGGGAGGTGATTGCCCCCCTCACTAATGAGGAGGTGGGGGGGGGTCGCAGGCCACCCCGATCAGTGCCCGTTGGCCAAGGTGTGCCATGGGGAGGCACCGCCCTGGCCCTCCCTGCAAGGGCATGTTGGGATTAGGGTGCCGCCAGGGTGCATTTTGGTTGTGAGGAGGGGATTGTATGGAGGAGTGGCAAGGGTGGCCCCTGAGGTGGAGGGGGTTGGCCCAGGTGGTGGAGTGGAGGCAAGTGGGGGAGTATGCCGCCGTCACGGACTTCGCCTGGCTGCGGAGGATGAACCTGGTGCTGGACGACGCCAAGAAGGAGGGCCAAGGCATGTGCCCATGTCACCAGGTGTGAAAACTTCCCACGACACCCTGCACTAACCCGTGCTCTAACTAGTTATCGCGCTAGGCTATCGCGTTCTAACTAGGTGCTCTAACTAGTTATCGCGCTAGGTTATCGCGTTCTAACTAGTTATCGCGTGGTTATCGCGGGGGGTTATCACGGCGGTTATCGAGTTCTAACTAGGTTATCGCGCGAGTTATCGCGGTAGTTATCGCGTGATTTTTTTTGTTTCTTTTGTTTTTCTCAAGCCACCATCCTGCAGCTACCTCGTATCTTCGTCGAGGGAGCAGCAGGAGGAGCAGCAAAAGCAGCAAGGGCACGGCCCGCCAAGCCGGTGGCGGCCCGTGTGGAGGTGGAGGGGGAGAAGAGGCTGCCGCAGGGGGCGTCCTGGCGGTGGGGGGAGGCTAGGGATGAGGCTTGCCAAATGGGGGGGACGGGATGGTACCGGCAGGTCACCATCACGGAAAAGGAGGGGGGGGGGTGGAGAGGAAGTCCAACCTCACCCTCCCCTCTTATGTGTGGGTTGGGGGGGAAACGGCCAAATGGCCGAATGCCGCTGAGGGGGGAAACGGTTGCGGCTTTTTTGTGTTTGTTTGGGATGAGTGACCCCCCCCCAAAGGAAAAATTATTTTTTGTTGAGGGTGTGTTCTTTGTCGGAGGGGGAGTACATTGGGAGGGAAGTGTGGCAGAAGCTGCATAGGGGGGGGGGCATCCTCCAGGTTTGGGGGGTATGACCCCCCCCCCCCCATCTGTGTTGGATGCCACTGCCGAATGGGTTCGGCAGTATGCACCCAAGGGGGGAAGGCCGGGAAAGCAGACAAAGCGGGGGCCTGAGGTGGTGTTTGTTCAGGCGGATGCCCCCCCCCCCCCATAGGGGTAAGGGCCCCACCCCCTCCCCCAAGCCCTCCCCCAAGCCGTCGAAGGTGGCGAAGGTGGCGGCCTAGCCCCCCCGTGAGGCCCTGGATGTGGAGGCCTTGGGGGCCAGTGTGGCCACCCTCGTGACGGACGCTTGCCAGGTTTTGGTGGAGCAAGCGGCCGCCACAGGGGTTGAGGCCGCCCTGGCCAAGGGTCGGTCGGCCGACCACAAGTCGGCCTTGGCGAAGGGCAAAAAAGGTCCAGGGCAACACCCAGCGTGCCCTGGACCAGGCCCTCCACCTGGCCGCCAAGAGGGGGGAGGAGGTGGATGCGATGAGGGGGGCCCTGAGGGAGGCCGAGGATGGGAGGCGGAAGGCGGACGTGGAGGCGGCTGAGCTGAGGGTGGAGATGGAGGCGCAGCGGAGGAGGGGGGATGAGCTCCAGTAGCGCCTGGGGGTGGCTGAGGCGTAGGTGCGCAGCCTCACCTCCACCCTCAGTGCCACCTTCACTGCCAGCAGGGGCTGGGGACGCCAGGGGTGCAGAGTCAGGGTAGCGGGAGTAGGAGTGGGAGTCAATGACTCCTGGGTTTGCTAAGGGGGTTGCCTAAGGGCATTTTTCGTGGGGAGCAACGATATGGGGCCCAAGTGGACATGTGCCACTTCGGCCTAGTGGGCAGCGGAAACCCCGACCCCTCTAATTTTAGGGCGACCCACATGGCTGCTGCTACCCTGAGGCCTGCCCTCACCCCCTTGGTTGTAGACGTGAATGAGTATTGCACCTCCAGTGCTCCAGCATGGTTCACATGGTGTAGCATCCAAGTTGTTCGCCCCCAAGGGACGGACACCATGGGCCTTCACGCCCATTTGCGGGATGGGGCGCCCATGGCGCTTATTGTGTGTGTGGGGTCTTTCACGGGGGGTGATTTTTTGGTGGAGAGTGGTGGCCTGCTGAATCCCTCCCTGAGGGAAAAAAAGCGGCACACCCGTGTGTGCAAGGGTAGGGCGGTGGGGGGTTGGGCATGCACGGCCACCCCCCAAGCCCCGGTGTTGTTCAACACCGGGGCACTACACGCTCCATTGCCATGGGAGGGCGAGCGATGGAGCGTGATTTTTTACAGTGCGGGGGGGGGTGCTGCACTGCACGCCTCTGTGGCGGCAGCAGCTGGTGGCCATGGGTTTTAGGGTGCCCAATGCTTGCTCTAACCCCTCCAGTTAGTGCGCACTAACCTCTTCTCTAACTACTCATCGCGATAGTTATCGCGCTCTAACTGGGTGCTCTAACTAGTTATCGCGGGGGGTTATCGCGTTCTAACTAGTTGTCGCGGGGGGATATCGTGGGGGTTATCGCGCGATAACCTAGTTATCGCGTGGGTTGTCGCGTGGGTCATCGCGTGTGTTTTTTGGGCCCTTGCTTGAAAACCCTCCCTCATTTCGTGCCCGGGCCCTCTTATTCTTCTTGGATAATGCTGTCAATGAGGCCCTGAGGGCTCTGAACACAGCTAACCTCCGGCGGTACACCGATGTGCAGTGCCCCAAGGCCCGGCGGCGGCGGTTGAAGGCGGTTTAGCGGCTGGTGCGAGTCCTATTGGGTGATCCGAACGTTGTGTGTGGCACCAACACCAAAAGAGAAGTTTGCTTAAGTGGTGGGGCGTGCACCGCCCTGTGTGGCCCACTTCGTGGCCATCTTGCATTCACAGCTGAGGAGCATGAGGCCCTGAGCATGCTACGCATGGCATGCAGCATGCATCTTTCCCAGCGGGCCCTTTTGCGAATGCCCCGCCGTTGCACACAACGGGACCTAAGGACCGTTCGGCAACGGATCATGCCCTACTTTCCCCAAGCAACCATTGTAAAGTCTACCACAGGCCGCAATAGGGCAGCTGCCCATGTGCCTTTGCAGTCAATTGTGCAAAATGCAATATCTATGGCCCGAGTTATTGGGAAACCCCCCCTAGTGGCGTTCCCATTGTTGTCATTTCAGTTGCTGCGATTTCCTTGTTGAAGGCATCCTCTACCCGTGCGGATGTATGGGTTAATGTATGGGGGGGGGGGGCAAAGTATGCTTCGAAGGCGAAGCTATGGGCCTCATGGTTTTCCATGGATGGCGGGGATGAACAAGCTTTTTTGAGAAGCCTGGACATCTCCGCCAACCTCAACCAAGAGGTGAGGGATGTGGAGGAGGACGTTGTCCTCTTTCAAAACCAATTTTTGACTTGCAGTGTCATTTTGACAGGGGATGGGAAGGGGATGCAAGCAATGGGGGGGGCTGGGTCTAAGTGTTGGTTGTGCAAAGACCCCAATGGTATTGTTGAGCAAAGGGGGGTGGAGTCCACCTCAAGATGGGGGGCATTCTTGAGAAGTGTGACCCCTGATAGGCGGCCGGGGGACTACCAACATGCAGCATGCCGCATTCTAAACGGCATTGCAAAGCGCACTCAGACCACCCTTCAGGCCCTCCCCCCAAGTACCCCTCATAAGGCCCAAGCTCTTGCAGCTTTGCAGGCCTTCAAACAAGCCCTCAAGGATGAGACCTCAGGCATCCCTCTGAGGGAACGTCTCCCCTCGGCCTCAAGGGCTGCAGTAAAAAGATTTCGATCTTACAAGCACCAAAGTTTTCCTAACCTCCCCCCCCCTTCCAAAGGCAATTTGTGGATTGCCTCAAAGAGCATGTCCCCACAGTGAGGACCCCTGCTGGATCCCAACGGAGTATCGGCATGGGCCTTACAAGTGGAGGCCCAAAAATTGTTTTAAGGGTTGGTCCTTGGTGAGGCCAAGTATGTCCCTCCGCCACATGCACCATTGCATGTCCATGAACGCCCTGGAGCAAGGGCTTTTGGGACTGGAGGCAGCCAAGGCCTCAGACATTGATGACTTTGTATGAAAAATGACCGTACATGCTTTGTGCCAAGTGTTTTGTGTTGTTTGTCCTAGGAAGGGATGGAGGAGGGGTGCGCGATAACTACCCGCGATAACTACGCGATAACTGCGTTATCGCGCGATAACTAGTGCTCTAACTAGTTAGAGCAAGGTGCTCTACCTGTGTTCTAACTGTGTTCTAACTGTGCTCTAACTCTTTGCCCCCCCCCCCCCGCAAAAACCACCTCCATGATGCGGGTTATGTGGGGAAAGAAAGGGGATGGGGGGTTTTTGAGGGTGCTGAATCCATTTTTTTAGGTGGTTTGCCCCAAAATTGAGGCTAGGTGGGTGTTCCGGAAATTGCGTTCTAACTAGGGGTTCCGCACCACGCCCTAGAACGCTCCATCCCACAGCGTCATCGTGGCGAGTGTGGGGAGTGGGGCCTAGCTCCCCCACACCGATGTCGCCACCCACCCCGAGGTGCTGCCCCCCCCGACAGCAGGGACATTTCGGGGTGCCACTAGTAGCTTCCTCTACCTGTCCGAGGACTACCACGTGGCGGTGCAGGCGGGGACAGCCCTGGGGGATGGGGCGGAGGCGCGATGGGACACCATTCAGCTGCAGAGGGGGGACATGCTGCTGGTGGTTCCCACCAGCCGCCATCATGGATTGCCTGCCCTCCCCGATTCCAAGGATGGGCTGCAGGGGGCTTTTTTGAACTTGTGGACCCCCAACCCCCAACACCGCCACCACCAGCCCAACATCATCAACTGGGGGGGGCGGCCGGGATCGCCTCGGGGGCGTCGGCGAAGAGGGCCTGGGCAGCACCCCGCTCGCACAACCCCACCCTCCCAACTACCCCCTTCCCCACCCACAACACCTGGTCCACGCTAGGGAAGTCCCAGCTGGACAAATCCCCAGCAACGGCCAGGGCCTCTTGGGGGCCCCTTCCACCCCACCTTCCTCTCCCGCCCCGAGCTCCGATCTCGCCGTCGTGGAGATCGCCGAGCATAGCATCCTCTTCTTCGTGGGGAGCGTGCACCAGATCGAGATGTGCAAGGGGGACAACGTCGATGTGCAGTCGGAGATCCACTTGGCCATGTCTGGCGTTGCCACCCCGGTGCAGCCTACCACGCCGTGCCATCTCCTCAACACAGCCCTAGTGTGGCGGCGCCCAAATGTACAAAGCCTGGGGCATGGTCAGTCACATGTCCATGTGATTGTAAGGTGTGCTTGCTTGTGTGTTTCCCTCCTGCATTGCCAAACTGGACGAAATTCACGTGAAATTTGTACGAATTTCGTACGAATTTCACGTGAATGACTCGATGTGAATACAGAAGCTTATGTGAAATTCGCATGACATTTCTGTGAATTTCGTCCAATTTGTTCGGTTTATTGTTGCATTGGTCCATCTTTGCTCCCCCTTCCTCCATTGGTGCCTTGCACACTTCTCCCTGTTTGTTGGTACCGTTTCAAGCCTGGTCGCCGGACGTTCGCCACCAGACGTGGAGCCGATTCGCGCCCCCGCCCCGTGTGCAGGCGCCCGAGCAGGAGAGCGAGGCGGCCCGCGGCACCGGTCGTGGACGGGCCCCGAGCGAGGCCGGCAGTGAGCGCAGTGAGGCCTCGTGCACTTGGTACACACTAGAATACCCAATCTCGTTCTAGCCTAGAACCGGCTAGAGCGGCTAGAACGAAAAAAAGTAGTGGCTGCCCCGACCCATGGGTATAGGGGGGCGGGGGTATGAAGGGTGCAAATTGGACCCCTATTACCATACTACGGGGTCCATACCTTGTTTTTTAGAAAAACACATTTTTGACCTTAAATTCAACAAGTACAAAAAACCGTTCTAGCAACGTTCTAGCGGTGCTCTAGCGCCGCCCCGCTAGAACGGCGCTAGAACGTTCCTAGAACGCTTCGCTAGAACGACGCTAGAACAAAAACATGCACACACACATTTGGCAAATAAGAGACACCAATGTGGGAAGGGGGGGGGTTCCATGACACCTAGACACATAGAAACCATCACATTTGGTACATGTCTAGACATATTTGCGCGCGCGCACACACACACACAAACACACACACACACATGCACGCACGCACACATTTTGTCGTAGGCACGGGCATTGTGGGGCTGCCCTCCCTTCAAGCGTTGGTTGGGGGGGGGTGTTGTTGCTTTTGTCACACATTTTTCAGGGGGGTCTTGAGAACTACCTTGGGCGGCGGGGGGGGGTTGAACTCAAGGGTGTGGGAGGCTGTTCCTCTCTCTGTTTCACAGGCGTTTTTTATTGGATTTTGTGGGTTTGACCTGCCAAACTGCAATTTCAAGTTGCAGGTATGCCATGCAATGCTGTGCAGTGTTGTGGTGTGTTGTGGTCTCGTTAGGTGTAATGTGGTGTCATAGAGTGTGGTGTGCTGTGGTGTGCTGCGGTCCGTTGTAGTGTGTGATCTGCTGTGGTGTGCTGTACTGTGGGGGGGAGGGGGGGGGTAGTGTGTTGTGGTCACATGACGTGCCCTGTGGTGTGCTGTATTGTCATATGGTGCGGTCGGGTGTCATGTGATGTGGTCTGGTGTGGTGTGGTGTGGTGTGGTGTGGTGTGGTGTGGTGGGGTATCGTGTGATAGGGTTGCCTGTGTAGTTTGTTGAATGGTGTGTTGGTTGCTTGGAAGGTTGGGTTGTTTGGCAGGTTGGGTTTTTTGTTGGTTGTTTGGCTCGTTGGGGCATGCTATGTGGTGTCTGTACCCTGTGGTGTGTGGTGTTGTATGCTGTTGTATGCTGTGTGATGTCATGTGTGTGGGTACCCATGTAATTACTGCCAGTGCAAGGGAGGGGGGGGGCTGGTAAGCAGTTATTTTTTTTGTTCTAGCGGCGTTCTAGGGAACTGTTCTGGCGGCGTTCTAGCGGCGCTCTAGAACGCCGCTAGAACAGTTCCGGCAAACGCCGCTAGAACAAAAAAAGTAGCTGCATATCAGCCCCCCCCCCCCTCCCTTGGACTGGCAGTAATTACATGGGTACCCACACACATGACATCACACAGCATACAATAGCATACAACACCACACACCACATGGTACAGACACCACACAACATGCCCCAACCAGCCAAACACCCAACGAATAACCCAAGCTGCCAAACAACCCACCCTGCCAAGCAACCAACACACCATTCAACAAACTAGACAGGCAACCCTATCGCGCGATACCCCACCGCACCACACCACACCACACCACATGACACTATGTTGTAGTCTGTTGTGGTGTGTGATATGCTTTGGTTTGTAAGCTTGGGTTATTTGATGGGTGTATAGCCCTTTGGGGCATGTTGTGGGGTGTCTGCACCTTGTGGTGTGTGCTGTGGTATGCTGTTGTATGCTCTGTGATGTCATGTGTGTGGGTACACATGTATTTGCTGCCATCCCAAGGGAGGGGGGGGGGGGGCTGGTAAGCAGTTACTTTCTTTGTTAGGGGCGTTCGGAGGAACTGTTCTAGCGGCGTTCTAGCGGCGCTCTAGGTGATGATGGCGTGGGGCAGCGGCGACAAAAAAGTCGTCGCAAAAAATTTTGAGCTCCTTTTCAACGCCGCGCGGAGTGAAGATCAGGCCAAGGATCCTGAGCTCCCCCGGCGTTGACGAAAGCAAGAGCAACTTGGGGTCGGGGGTGGGGGGGGGGTTCTCTTCAAGAAGTTCCACCCCCACCTCACCGAAAGTGTCCCTTGGGTTGGGGACCTCCACCCCATGACGCCCGGCAGCGTCATCGTGGCGAGTGTGGGGAGTGGGCCGCAGCTCCCCCACACCGATGTCGCCACCCATCCCGAGGTGCTCCCCCCCAACCGCAGGGACATCTCGGGGTGCCACCTGAGTAGCTTCCTCTGCTTGTCAGGGGACTACCCGGTGGCGGTGCAGGCGGGGACGGCCCTGGGGGAGGCGGGGGAGGCGCGCTGGGACACCGTTGAGCTGCAGCGGGGGGACATGCTGCTGATGGTGGCCACCAGCCGCCACCATGGGTTGCCTGCCCTCCCCAACTCCAAGGATGGGTTGCAGGGGGCTCTTTTGAACTTGTGGACCCCCGACCGCGCACACAAACACCACCAGCCCAACACCACACACCTGGACCCCACCCCCCCCAAGGAGGCCCTGGAGGTTGCTGGGGATTTGTCCAGCTGGGACTTCCCCTGCGTGGACCAGGTGTTGTGGGTGGGGAAGGGGGCAGGTGGGAGGGTGGGGTTGTGGGCGGGGGATGCTGCCCAGGCCCTCTTCGCCGACCCCCCCCAGACGGTCCCGGCAGGCCCCCCCACCTGCCCCTTCCACCCCACCTTCCTCTCCCGGCCGGCCCCGGCCTCCGACCTCGCCATCATCGAGGTTGGCGAGCAGTGCATGCTGTTCTTCGTGGGCAGCGTGCACCAGCTGGAGGGGTGCAAGGGGGACAATGCCGATGCGGAGTCGGAGATCCACTTCGCCACGACCGGCATTGCCCCCCCGGAGCGGCCGACCACGCTGTGGCATCTGGCGAACACGGCCCCAGCGGGGCGGTCGCCCAAGTGCGCGAAGACCGGGGCATGGTCCATCACATGCCCATGTGAGTGCAAGGTGTTCTTGCTTGTGTGTTTGCTTTGTTTATTGGCAAATTGGACGAAATTCACGTGAAATTCGTACGAATTTCGTACGAATTTCGTACGAATTTCGTACGAATTTCGGGTGAATAAATTTGTGTGAATGTTCTGGAAATGTGAAATCCGCACGAAATTCGTACGAATTTCTGTGAATTTTGTCCAATTTGTTCCTTTTGTTGTTGCATTGCCTCATGTCCACTCCCCCTTTCTCAATTTGTGCCTTGCACACTTCCCCACATCTGCAGGTCCCTTTCTTCGCGTGGTCGCCAGATATTCGGCACCACACAAAGCGCAAGTACAAGCCCCGGCCCCGATTGCCCGAGGAGCACGGCGAGCCGCCCGCAGGCACCGGTGGCGACCGGCCCGCAGGCACCGGTGGTGGACGGCCCCCGAGCGCCTGGCGGCCAGGGTGACCCGGTCCAGGGGGGCGTCGGTGTGGGCCTCGCCCAAGTCGTCGCGGGACGGCATGGGCACCACCAGCTCGCGCGCCACATGCCCCGCGGCGGTGCTAGCCTCGCTGCCGGTGCCTGCCGAACGTCCAGAGCGCCGCGAGCCCTCAGTCGCCCGGGTCCGATGGGCCGCATCGGCATCTCACTACCGTGTGGGACATGGTCTTGGAGTCCCGAGGGGTGCAGGGCACCTTCCGCATCTCTTTCCCTTGCCCCATTGTGGTCACGGGGGGGGGGGGGGCAACGTGCCCGCGGGGCAGGAACTGGTGGGCCTGTTTGCCTACAGGCTTGTGAGTGGGCACTGGCGGGTGCAGACCGGGGTGTCGCGGATTGGGGAGGAGGGGACGGTGACCATGGCTGGGGTCTTTGGGCTGAATGTGCTCACGAGTTGGAACCAGCGGAGGCCGGAGTGGGCGGACGTGGCATGGCTTGCCATGCGCGTCCATGTGGGGAGGCAGCGGAAGATGGCGGTGGCTGACGTCATTGACGTCAAGGAGCAGGACGAACCCCCCACCCGCAAGCGGAAAGGCCGCCCCCAAGGGGACACGGAGCCCCCCCCCCCCCCCCAAAGCCCCGCGTACGGCCACCCTGGCGGAGCGGGCAGTGCGGGCGGAGCAGGCGGAGGCGGTGGCGGGGCGTGGGCAGAGGGGGGTGGTGCAGGAGTGGGTGGAGCAGCAGCGGGCGGGGGCGTGGGAGGCACGCGCGATCAGCGCGGAGGCCACCAACCGCGACCTCGAGGCCCATCTTTCCAGGGCCAACGAGGACAAGCGGGACTCCGAGTCGCGTTTGGCGGACGTCACCAAGGAGCGTGACCGGCTGGCCGCCAAGGTGAAAACTCTGGAGCGCGACCTGGCGACGTCGCGCAAGGCATAGCCAGCGGCACAGGCAGCGCAGGCAGGGGAGAGGCGTGAGGGTGCCGATGCCCCCCCGGGTGACAGGGGGGAGGGGGGGGGGGGGGGGGCAGTGCCGCCGGTTTGCGGTACCTCCTGGCCGGCGCACAGGCGTGGCATGCCCAGGCCGAGGCGTGCGCCGGCCAGATGTTGGCAGTGTCCACCGGCCTGCGGAGGGCCATGATGGCCAGTGGCAAGCAGCCCGATGTGGACAACGTGGCCCCCGACGCCCCCAAGGTGAGTGCCGCAATGGAGGAAGTGCGCCGGCAGTACCCCCCCCCCCCCCGCCGCCTCACGTCGGCGGCAATGGACCCCTCCTTTGTGGAGGCGGTGGGGGAGCAGATTTCCCAGGGCTCCGCTAGCCGGAGCTGTGCTCCAGGGGGGGGGGGGGGTGCGTAGCTCACCCTTTAACCCCGGGACCACCTGTCCCTTCTAACCTCCACGAATGTTATCCTGCCCCCCCCCCCCCAGGCATGGGCAGTTTGACCGACGTGTCGGGCACTCCCCCCCCACTTTGCGAAATTTTCTGCAGCACTGTTTGTATTTTATTCGGGGTATGCTATGCCCCCTGACCTGGTCGCGAATTCTTGTGCAGCACTGTTTGTTTTTGATTTGGGGTATGCTATGCCCCCTGACCTGTTACACTGCTGACTGAGTGTCAGCCGGAATGACAACCACTGGACTGGGTGTGTGGTAACCCATGAACACCATCCTGTGCTTGCTTTGTGAGGGTCAACGAGGGCAAAAGGATGAGGCATCGACAGAAATTCTGTGACCGTCACGTGAAATTCGCACTAAATTCGGACGAATTTCGTACGAATTTCACATTTCCAGAATATTCACACATATTTATTCACATGAAATTCGCACGAAATTCGTACGAATTTCGTACGAATTTCGTACGAATTTATGTGAATTTCCTCAAATTGCATGCGAATCACGGTAGAGACCCACAAAAATTAGTTGTCCCGGCAGGGGGATGGTAGAAACCTTGCGATGAATGCCTCCCCCATTCCACGGGTGTTGTATCTTACACTATGCCGCGGCCCAAGGAGCCATTCCATTCGCTAGCGGGTTGTACACAACGGAGGCGCCTACAAGAGCCTCAGCAAGTTGTTACCAAGGAGCTTGCAGCACCCTACACCGTCAAGTACCTGCCCGACACGGGGCAAATAGTGCTTACCCCCGAAAGAAGAGTTGTAGCCACCGTCCAGCCTGAGCCCACCATGGAGGAGAGGTTGATTATGGACGTCTGGCGGATCCGGTCATTGCACCTCTCTAGGACGGAGTCGCGGTACCTAGTGGGGAGCATGCCGTACGGTGTGGTATGGGACCAGGTGTACGGCATGCTTCGGCAGCTATCGTTGCCGGAGTCCCAGGCGTTCACTGCCTATACGGGAGACGACACGGCAATCAATGGTGCGGCGTGCTACCTACCTGACCGCATCGCCCACCTATTCAAGTGTCGACCACCCCCACCCTCGGACATCATGCAGCCCGGCGACCGACGGCTGCATTGGTTGCCTATTGCGGTGGACGGTACATCGAGGCATGAGGCCTCGTATGTCCATTGCACGCTTGGTGGCACCGCCAGCCCCAACCAACTATCTAGTTGGTGGCTACTAGGGGGCAGTGAAAAGTGGGAGACCCTCTACGCGGCCTCCCAAGAAATTGATTTTGATGATGAGTTGCGCAAGGCCGCAACCGTAAGTTTTAAGGATACGGCAGGGAACGATAGGCAGTCCCTTTTTTTTTTTTCTGTCTGCAGATGGTAAAGCACAGGTGCTCATGGCGGGCTGCCAAAACTGGAAGGCAGAATCCCCTGGTGCCACTGTGTGTTGGGTCTGCATGCGTAACCGTGCTCTGTGCCTTGCTACCTTTGGCACAGCAAGTGCGATAGACGGCAACTGGGAAGCGGCTGTTGCCATAAATGCTATATATAGGACCATTGCGAGTGATAGGCGAGTGCCTGATTATGGCCTCCATGGGGTCCTTCGTGTCCTGTTGTGTGCAGTCAACGGGACACGGGACCTAGTTGTACAATTGACAGGGAAGGCACCGGCCAATGTGGCACGCACTATGCTGCAACCGGTTGTAGATGAGGCACGGCTTGCTGCACGAACTTGCACCCGTGCCTCATTAAATAATGACAAGGCAAACAGCAAGGGGAAGGTGAGAATGGAGTGTGCTGCTACCATCCATTTCATGCGGAATAGGGGTTGGGAGGAGATAATAGATGCTTGCCTAGAGGAGCCTAGTGTGAGGCAGCATCAAGTAGGGGGAAAAGGTTGGGAGTCGGTGTGCAAAACGTGGTGGGAGAATTTTGCATGGTTCTCCGGGGCCCACTTGGAGCGGCCCCGGAACCATAGCATAGCCATGGGCGCTGCCCACAATGAGCTCCAGTGGGGCAAACTTCTGTGGACGAATTTTTGGATCGACCACATGTATTATTTTGCAAAGAAGTGGAGAATCTTGTCAAAGTTCTCCTGCTTTGCCATGGAGGGAAGTCACCGGAGGCTGAAGCGCATGTTGCGCAACAGCGGGGGCCTAAGCCTCCTCCGGGGGAGACTAGGGGTGCAAGTGGTTGTGGACAACCACACCATTGACGATAGCCTTTGGTTGCATGGGTGGGATGCGACCAAAAGGGCACAACATGGGCAAGGGCCCATAAGTGTACAAACGTATGCAAGCCGTACAAGAAGACGGCTTCTAACCGACGTGCAGCACCTTCAGACTCTACAGCGGCGGTTCCGGTGCCGCAAGAGACGGACATGAGAACACCTTACGAACCCAGACCATTGTTGCCTGTGACCGCGGTGCATGCTGGGGGGCCTACTAGGGGTGTGAGGACAAATCAGGGGGTGCACACGAGTAAGATCTGTGTAAAATCACGTGAATTCACGTGAAATTGGTACGAAATTCGTGCGAATTTCGTACGACTTCACGTGAATTCACGCTTGTGAATGGGCTACAGGCTTGCCGGGTTTCGGCACCTCTCGTTTTGGGCACGGTTCGGACATGATGGATGCTTTTGGGGCGGGACTTTCATTGGATGATGTGTAACAAAGCTGGTGGAGGAATTTTGGCCCCTCAAAGCCCTCGGAATGAACCAAGAATATGGCATTTTCCCCCAAAAACCTCAAAATTTGGGTAAATTCACGTGAAATTCACGCAATTATTCAAACGGCCACTTAACGGCCGTTCACGAAGGGTACACCCCCCCCCCCAACCAACGCTTGAAGGGAGGGCAGCCCCACAGTGCCCGTGCCTCCGACAAAATGTGTGCGTGCATGTGTGTGTGTGTGTTTGTGTGTGTGTGTATGTGATAATTTGTTTTTTGTGTTCTACCTAGGCTATTAGATCGTTCTAGAGTTGATCTAATCTAGGCTAGAACGTTCTAGCTAGAGTGTTCTAGGCTAGAACAAGATTGGGTGTTCTAGCGTGTACCAAGGGTGGCGCTCTGGACGCACTGCAGGGGGCCACAGCGAGGCCAGCCCCGCTGCGGGGATGCCGTGCGGGAGGTGGTCGTCCCCATGCCGTCCCGCGAGGACTTGGGCACTGCCCGCCTCGATCCCCCCCGTGGCCCGGGTCACCCTCGCCCCCTGGCAGCCGGATCCGGCCCGGACACAGAGGGTGGCGCCCGGGCCCGACGGGCGGCCACGGCATGTCCGTGCGCGTGGGACTTGGCCTTGGAGGCCCGGGGGGTGCAAGCCGCCCTCCGCATCTCCTTCCCCTGCCCCATTGTGGTCATGGGGGGTTCCAACCTGCCCGAGGGGCAGGAGCTGGTGGGCATGTTTGCCTACCGGCTAGTGAGCGGGCACAGGCGGGTGCAGACGGGGTTGGCGCGGACTGGGAAGGAGGGGACGGTGACCACGGCTGGGGTCCTTGGGCTGAATGTGATCACGGGGTGGCAGTAGCAGAAGCCGGAGGGGGTGGAAATTCGCACGGAATTCGGGCGAATCTCGTATGATTTCACGTGAATACACGCCTATGAATCGGCTACAGGCTTGCCGCGTTTTGGCACCTCTCGTTTGTGGCGCGGTTTGGGCATGGTGGATGCTTTTGGGGCGGGACCTTCACCGGATGATGCGTAATGAAGCCGGGGGAAGAATTTTACCCCCTGAAATCCCTCAGAAGGAACCAAAAATATGGCGTTTTCCCCCGAAAACCTCAAAATTTGGGTCGAATCGCGTGATTATTCACGCCCCATTCAAACGGCCACTTATCCCCCGTTCACGGAGGGCGCATCGCAGTAGTTATCCCGCTTAAACTGGTTGCTCTAACCAGTTATCGGGCTAGGTTACCGTGTTCTAACTAGTTATTGCAGGGGTTATCGCGGGGGGCTATCGCGCTCTAATTGAGGTATCGCGTGATTTAGCGCGGTAGTTATCGCTTGTCTTTTTTGTTTTTTCGTCCTTCCCAGTCCACACTCTTGCAGCTGCCGCGTCTGTTCACCAAGGAGGTGGCCGAGGCACCCGTAGCAGGAGGAGGAGAAGCAGCAAGAGCACGGGCCGCCAAGCTGGTGGCGGCCCGTGCGGGGCTAGAGGGGGACGAGATCAAGAAGCTGGCCTAGGGAGCAGCCTGGTGGTGGGGGTAGCCAGCAGATGAAGCCTGCGGGCAGGGGCGGGCGGGATGGTACCGCTAGGTAACTATCGTCGAAAAGGAGGGGGGGCTGGAGAAGAAGACCAACCTCACCCTCCCCTCCTACGTTTGGGGCGGGGGGGGGGGGTTTGGCCACTTGGCCAAATGTGCGCGATGGGGAAGCGGTTGCTGCGTTTTTGTGTTTGTTTGGGATGAGCGAACCCCCCCCCCCAAGCGCAAAAGCTATTTCTTCCTCGGGCTCTGCTTCGTTGATGAAGCAACGAGGTTTGGCACAAGCTGGGGAGGGGGTCAGACATCCCCCGGGTGGGGGGGGGTACGACCCCCCCCCAAAGTGTGTGTGATGCTACCGCTTTGTGGACACATGATTATGCGCCCAAGGGGGGGAGGCCCACAAAGCGACCGCAGGAAGTGGTGGTGGTGGTGGAGGAGGAGGGTCAGCCCCGCCCCCCTCGGGGTAAAGCCCCCACCCCCTCCCTCAAGCCTTCGAAGGTGGCCAAGGTGCAGGCCCCGGCCCCCCCCGCCGCCGCCCTTGATGTGGGGGCCTTGGCCACCGTGGTCACGCACGTGACCGACACTTGCAAGACTTTGGTGGAGCAAGCGGCCGTCACGGGAGTGGAGGCCGCATTGTCCAAGGGAAGGGCGCGGAGAGCAAGTGGGCCTTGTCGAGGGCAGAGAAGGTCCAGGGCAACACTCAGCGTGCCCTGGACTATGCCCTCGACATGGCCGACAAGAGGGGGGAGGAGCTGGAGGCGACGAGGGGGGAGCTGAAGAAGGCGAACGAGTCTAAGGCGAAGCAGAAGGCTGAGGTGGAGGCGGCACAACTGCAGGTGGAGGTGCAGGGTTTGCGGAGGACGAGGGATGACCTCCGGCAGCGCCTGGGGGTCGCTGAGGCGTAGGTGCGCAACCTCACCTCCACCCTCAGTGCCACCTTCGCCGCCTAGTAGGGGGTTGGCCTGACGGGAGTGCAGAGTCAGCGTAGCGGTAGGAGTTGGAGTCAATGACTCCTGGCTATGGTGAGGGGCTTGCCCAAGGGCATTTTTCGGGGGGAGGAGCAATATGGGGCCCAAGTGGAGATGTGCCACTTCAGCCTCGTGGGAAGCGGAAACCCCAACCCCTCTAATTTTCGGACGACTAGGGTGGCTGCTGCTACCCTGAGGCCTCCCCTAGCTCCCCCCCTTGGTTGCAGGGCTCAATGAGTATTGCAATCCGCATGCACCACCATGGTTCACATGGTGTAGCATCCAAATCGTACGCGCCCAAGGGACTGAGACCATGGGCCTTCACGCCCATTTGCGTGATGGGGCGCCCATGGCGCTGATTGTGAGTGTGGGGTCTTTCAAGGGAGGAGATCTCGGTGGAGAGTGTTGGCCTGCTGAATCCCTCCCTGAGGGACAAAAGGCGGCACACCTATGTGCTTCTTTTGCCACGTTGGCCCCTTGCTCCCCATGCTGTGGTGCTGCATCATTACAAAATGCCTACAATGGCTTAAGAAGCAAGAATTTTGGAGGGGGGATCAATATCATAATATAGTAGTTGGGTTCTCGCCCTGCACCTGCGCCCAAACGGTACATCAGGCACCTGGTGCGCAGATTTTGTGGTTCTCCAAGTCCATGGCAACGATGAGCATCGGTGTGCCACGCCTGCGGGGCCTCTTAATTTGTGTGTGAGAGCCAACAGTCATACCGGTCTCCGGTCCGGCCTTCCCCTAAGGAACAGTGGTTCGGCTAGGGGCATGCTATGCGGTGGGTTTCGCTAGCGGAGGCGGCTTTTCTGCGGATTTTCATTGAAACACGATTTTGATAGGTACCAGTTGATCTACACCCCCCCCCCTCCCCCCTGCTTGTCGGGGCTCATAGTCAAGGGGGAGTATTGGTTCTGGCTAGTGATGCCAACAGGCGAGCTTTGAGAACCAAAGCTACCGTTTAAGTCCGGGTTATAGACCCTCTTGCGAAGTTTGTCTTAATTCCGGAGGTACTAGAAGATGACAAGGAGAAGCAACATGCAATTGTTGAGCACCGCGACAGAATTAGGCCCAAAGGGATGCAGCAGCGGAAGTTGCAGGCACAGTTTTTGACAACGGTGATGAACGCCCTTGTTGCACTTTTAAGCCATTCTAGCACAGGCCACCCTATGGTGATATCTTGTAAGACACAGTTTCCTAAATATAACGAATTTTTGCAAGGTTGCATTGATCGTAACAAGGTTGTTCAAGCCGTTTCTGAGGCAGGCAAGGAGGATATTGACATTTTGCAAGATGAAGAGGTGTTGAAAATATATCATGCCACCAATTTTGCAAATACGTTTGAAACTCAGAAGTTCAATATTCTTATCATTGCACACCGCACTGGGTTACAGGCCGATACATTATCCAAATTGAGGCGAGATTCATTCAAGGCAGGGGTTTTGAGCGACGGTCAAAAGTTCATGGAACCCATCATAGGCACCATGAAAAATCTTCCAGCCACCGTGGATAATGTTACAAAGGCCCTCTTCCGCAAGTTATTGAGTGCATTGATCCTCGCGTGTGTGCAATTGCATCATTTGAGCGGCAATGCAAGCTTCTTGATTTGGTACCCTCATGTGACAAGAATCCGTTGTTTCGGACAGCACGATATACTGTGCCCACCCTTGGTATGAAGGGGACAGGTGATGATACCTACGGTGGAGTTTACACATGGGTGAGTAGAATCATCTCCTGACCGGTAACATTCAAAAATATTGCCAGACGGGTGGTGATGACGAAATTGGCTAATGACGCTGCGATCAGCAATGCGGATGCTGCCAAGTACCTAGGAGTCAAAGTGGATTGTCCACAACCTCATGCGGAGCCAGCCCCCAAACCGAGCAATGAGAAAGAGGATGCCAAGGCGGAACAAATGAAGGCCAATCATGTGAAAATGGAGGAAATGGGTGAACCTAAGGTGGAACAAGGAACGCAGTTGGAGCGGGAAATCTCGGTCATCTCTGAGGACTTGTTGAATGTATCTACTGATGTTCTTGAGGTTCTTGATAGCTCCGAAGAGGATGATTGGCCGTTGACCGAGAGAGCTCCTAGCCATCGTACGCCCGAGGGTAAGGAAAAGAAAAGCAAGGTGCGTGACTCTCTGTCCATGCAGGAGCAATTGACATATGATCGTGAGGTATATAAGGAGCGAGCGTGAGGTATATAAGGAGCGAGCATATGCAGCCCCCAGCATGCCCGGTGGTGTTGAAGCAACGCCACATCTGAGATTTGTCCCTTCTCCTTTCAAGGCAGCCGAATGGAAGGGAAGTGGTGCCAAGGACAAGGCACCTCAAAAAAAGTGCATCCCAAATGTTTCCGTTGCGATCATGAAGTGCGGGCAAAGGATGCAAGTCGTACTCGGCGGCCGGTGAAATGTGATGGTTGCTCCGCCATCTTCCACTTGGGATGTGCTGGTCTGACTCATCCACCACGGTTTGGGTCGTGGGCATGTGATGGATGCAAGAAGGCCATGTAGGCCCAATCTGTTGTAACATTCTTTGGCGATTGCCGGGATTCTTCGCTATTTTTTCGATTCCGACTGAAAGAGACCGGTACCATACTTTGTTTGCAAGTGTAAAAGAGAGTGGCACCCAAGCATGGAACGTACCTTACTACCAGTGGCACATGATTTGCTGTTGTTGCGTTGCTATTGCACATGGGCGCGATCCAAAGGCCCATCCCGAGGGTGTCAGGGTGGAGACAACAAGGGATGGGCAAGGGAGCAAGAATCGGAAACAATAGCAAGCTCTCCGTGGATACATAACCCGGACTCTTGGGTCTGAGTTCCTGGGTATCCATAACCCGGACTTAGAAACCGAGTGTTATAACCCGGAACTCGGTCCGAGTTCCGGGTTATACACCCAGTTGATATATAGAGTCTTGGCGTCCACTGGCTTTCGTCAAATCAGGTACCACACCCATCAATGTGGTCCCACTGCTCCTTAAGTTCCAGCGATAATAACGCAGCGGATTCCCTGAGTAGGATATACGTCTGACAAATCAGAGGTGTTGTAGGACGCAAATGAGCAGTTTCTCTGTTGGAGAGTAATGCTTTGTCGAGGCGGGCGAGGCACAGATTAAACTTGTGTTGATGAACTGGAGTGCAAGAAAATAACAATTTGACATTCTGACTGACTGAATTTTGCTTTCTGACTGTCGGAATGTCAGGTTTGTTTTGTCTATATTCTGCACCGACAGTTGCATCTGTGTTTTTGCATGGGGGGCTTGGTGCCAACCCTCCCGTCTGGGACAATTTCAGTGTGTGTGCGGAGGGTCCTGAATGGTCTGGCATGAAGAATTTCAAGTCTGGGACTGGCTGCAGGAGTGGTATTGTGGATTAGACGATTTGATGCTTTCTCAGGGCACGGTGCAGAGGTTCTGTCTCTGGATCACTATCACCTGTTTTACTTTGTGCAGCTTGTTTTTGCGGATGTCTAGTTATGACATTCTGGCAAACCTTCCCTCATTTTGGGATATCGTGTATTACAAGATGGCAGGTCCAGCAATGCAATGGAAGATACCACTGTGTTGGAGGCTGCTGCAGCAAGCAGAACCCAAAATCAAGTTTGTTTTGCTGGAGATCGATTGTGCTGTGCCGTAACAGCACGTTATGCGATGAGGCTGTCAGTGAGGGACAGAAGTTGTGTGCTGTACCTCTGTTTCCCGAACTTCTGAACTGTGGCAGGCATCAATTCGTCCACACAAAAGACAGAAAACAAGATATGAGCCATAGGCCATCGTGCATGGTTCATGCGTTGTCCCTCCTTCTACCACCAAATGCTATTCTTCTTGCTATCTTCTGGCACAACAGCAGACTCAGGTGGGGGGGCGGGGGGATGCAGCCCACTCAAAAACTGGGGGCAGCATCTGTGAAGGAGTTCAATTGGCACAGTCAACAAGCAGTTGATATAAACCCCAGCACCTCTTTTTGCTGAGGAAGTTTCACAGCAGCCCTATTTCAAGGGCCAAGAATTTTCTTGCAGCTTGCATACTTATAGTGCTTGTTTCTTTTTCCTTCTGGAAACCCATTCACTGATGTTGCTGCTGCTTTCAAGGGCTGGTTCGCCAGGGAAACATGCATTGTCAATTCCACACTAGAGTACAGTGGAGGAGGTTCAGATTAGGGGAAAGGCTCAATAGGAGCACCTTGCCTTGGTGATTGAAACGAGGCGGAGGAGGAGACAGTAGAGCACATTTTCATGCGTCCAAATATTCTACCAGGATGCACCATCAGTTGTCTGATGCCTTAGCAATTGATTCGCTGCATTACACCATCACCAGATGTTGCAGGGCACGCCGCACAAAACCCCGTCGAAAAGAACCGAGGCTGCGGGCCTTTTAAACACAAAGAGCCACCAGTAGGGACCCCAGCCCTCATGGGTCGGCGTTCGTCAATGGAGCTCCTTTTGAGGGGGCAGGGGAAGAGCTAGGGATGTTGGTAAGTTGCAGTTCAGACAGTAATTACATTCACAGTTTTGAGTCCCCCCTCAAGTGGAAGGTCTGCCCTAACGAAGATGTGGCCAAAATCGATTTTCCCATCGATCTGAAGCTGAACCATGAACAATGAAATGCTGTTGCGCTTTGACAGATCTAACATACAGGACCACTGTCTGCGCTGCACCCTCTCTGCTGCACAGCATGCCTCCCGCATCACGATGAGGAATTTGACACTCGGAAGGAGCATGTGGGGCACAACCTCGAAAAATACATTTTGCAGCCAGTCTGGGGTGAGCTGCCGCCAATGTGCAGCACAGTATGTTCGCCTCATGCCCATCTGCTGTGTGTACAACCGCCTTGGGCTGCAGCCCATGTGTTGGGGAAACTCATGTGTTGCGTCATGTTACGGTGCCAGGCGTGCACTGGGCATCTTTTTTTAGACCTCCATCCCCAACCAATGCTATCCTAGCTGCTGCTCAATACTTCCTGCTTGAGGACCCCAACATGGCAGGCATTATGCCATGTGAGTCCTCCCACCTTTGGGGAGTGCAGCTATGCTGCCATTTCTGTCCTCTTCGCTTTAGTGCAAACAAGGGTTGGGTGCATGTCATTGTGCCTTTTATTGCGTTAGCCCCCTAATGGACCATGGGAACATGTTGACTGCTACTGCTGCCCATGAGGCTGCCACGCAAGATGATTGTGGGGATGAGGCTGATAGAAGCACAGCACATTTTGTGGTGAATGTAATGAGTTGTGTAGAGTGTATTGACCCACACTTTTGTGGGGTTAAACCTTTTTTCTAAGTATAATCAATCAATAATTAATTGTAGGCCTAGCGCGGGCTACATGAAAATAAATGATGTTTAGGCAATTATGTTTGACACATGGCAACCACTATTTCACGGGGTTTATTGGGCTTTTATTGGTATTTATTGATATTTGTGCTTTATTTGATGCATTTTGGGCCAAATTGTATTAGCATTTGGGGGTGCCTTAAGCGCGATGAACGCGCACTGCGCGTGCAGTGCGGGCGCACCCATACTTTGTGATACTAGGGGCATCATTGTTGCTCCTAGCGTAGGTTTTGATGCTTCTTCCACATTGGGGATATGGCATTTTTAGCTTTTCACCCACTTTACCCATTTCCACCCCTTTTCACACTTTTTTGCTCATCTCCACCATGGACTCCCACACTTTGGTGTGGGCCCTTGAGTTGGGGTGACGGACTCCCCGGTTTTTGCCTAACCACAGTCGAATGCCCTATGCGAGGCTGCATCACTGCTGATAAGGATGTGTGGTTGTACCACAAGTGGAAACCGGAGGTTGACGTGGATTCCCTCCTGCAAGCCACTTTGCCCCCTGGTCCAGTTGAGGATGAGGTGGACACATACGAAGCTTTGGCACTAGCTAGTCGGGTGAGTGAGCTTTCAAATGCGCCCTCTCCGGAGCATTCTGATTTTGTACTTAGTTGACAAAGATGATATCTGTGTGCCTTTCCGCATTTTGCATGATGTCTCATGTGAGGGGAAGGTAGCTTGCATTTGTCTTTAGCTAGGGTAGTTTGGGTGACCTAAATTTAGGGGCATTTGGAAGGGTTGTGCCTGGGGGTTCTTTAGGGAGGACCTAGTCTAAAAGTAGCGCGCAGTGCAAGGATTCCCCCTTTGTGTGCTTTTTGATTTCTCAAAAAAAAAAAAAAAGAAAAGAACACCTAAATAAAGAATCAATAGGCCATAGCCCAAATCCCTCATGGCCTTCATTCATTCATTTTTTGAGCACGATAAATGCCACATTTGTTGTGCGATTGGAATTGACAGATTTGGTGTTACATTGTGTGCTCTGCAGGGATGGTTTTGGGACTGATTTGGCTGGTAGGGTGGCAGTTTTCTGGTCTGCTTTGGGAATGGTAAATATGCGGCTAATGTTTAATGTGCACAAAAGTACTGCCCCGGGCAAATACTTCCCCTGTCTCAGGATGTCTCCCAGGAGAATCCAGAATCTCTCTTTCATTTAAATGGCAAGCTGCAAGATTGCACATGTCCCTCCTTGCACAGTTAAGGGCAGTGGTGTAGTTTATTCATGTAAGTAATACAGATCTGTGTAAGGCTGCATAAGGCTGTAAATGTGCAGTGTATTTCAGGAGGCCCCACCGAGAGAGCTGGGAGCCACGGAGCAAAAAAAACAAACTGTTTTTTGTGCATGAGTGCAAGTTGGGTGTCCATGTATATTTTTAGGGCGTTTGGCATAGGAGTGAATCTCCCAGTCCTGGGTAAGCACACCAGAGGGTGACCATCATTGTCAGTATTATGGCCGCTGTAAGGTGTGTCCAACGTACATTGGGCATACACACCGCACCGTGGACAAGTTGGGACCCAATTTTGATTGGGTTCAAAACGAAACTGAAGGACTGGTGGGTAGCATTTCCATGTTGGCACATCAAGCTTTGTTTATAAGGAATTAATACGAAAGGGGGGGGGGGGGTCTGGGTGGGTCTTACAAAGGGCCGCTGATTCAAACTTACTTTTCCCTCAGCCAAAATTTGGGTCAAGATTTTCTCTTGGTGGGTGGGTCTCAGGGCCAAAAGACCCTGCTCCAAGTGGAGATATCAGTGTGGTGCTCTTTCGTTGATAAGTTGAAAAAGGACCTTGACAACCGATTCCAAGGTTGTAGACCTCAAACAAATATGTCTTTGGGTGTCAGCAAGTTGTTTTTACCGTCATTTTGCGCTCGTGAATACTGGAATTGACCATTTCCTTTCGCCTAAAATCCCACCACTTTAGCAACAAAGTTGCCTTACACGGGCTCTACATCCTCTATGCAAGCTGGAAGGGAACCCCTGGAAGGACAATATCCCATGATCATATGATGTTGTTGCGAGAATCAGACAATCCGACAAATCTTCCATGCATTCCGTGCATTGTTTTGAGTGCCTTTTGCTCGTATTCGCACAACATGGTTGTACATGGCTCTTGTGTGTGCTGTGCTGCACGTGGAGCTATCAGAGTGGTGTTTTGTGGTCGATAAATAGAAAAAGGAGCTTGACAACCTATTTCAAGAGGTTAAGCCTCAAACAAATGTGTCTTTATGGGTCAACAAAGTGTTTATAGAGTGTGTGTTTGGGAATACTGAGATTGATCATTTCCTCTCGCCTAAAATCCCACCCCTTTTATCACCAAACTTGCCTTATGTGGGCTCGACGCGCTCCGTGCAAGCCAGGAACCAATGTCAGGGTAAATTTCCATGATTACATGTTATTGTTGTGAGAATGGAAAAGACAGACAGGGCTACCTACTTTCCATTACGCAAAAACATCGACTAGCCCATGTTCTATGCCTGAAATGGGCCAAAACAGGGCCAAAAACCAACAAACAGGCAAAAGGAGGCATTTCTTGTCCAATGGTTCTGTAGTACATGAGCGATGTGATACCCACTGCACTCCGATACTTACAATATTGATCATACGCCAAATGATGATTATCATTAGCTTTGATTGCAGTGGGGTATCAACTACCCCAAGTTCTATGCCTTAAAGAGGCCAAAAAGGGGCCAAACCCCCAATCAGGAAAAGGGGGCATTTCCTGGCCCAATGTGGCGTGCGTAGTACATCAGCTATGTGATACCCCAGCGCAAGCCGACACTGAAAATGCTGATGCTCGGCCAAATTATTTACAATTAACTTGGAATGTGGTGGGGTTCCAACTAGCCCATGTTCTTTGCCTCAAATGGTCCAAAAAGGGCCAAACCCCCGGCAGTCGGTAAGAGGGGCATTTTCCCTCCAATTATGGTGTCGCACATGAGCTATGTGATACCCCACCCCAATGCCACACTTACAATGTCGATTGTATGCGAAATGATGAGTATGACGAACTTGGATCCCGCTGGGGTATCAACTGACCCATCTTCTATGCCAAAAAAAAGGCGCCCAGAAAGAGCCAAAAAGCCAAAGATGGAGATAAGGGGGCATTTTCGGGCCAATGGTCCCCCCCCCCCCAGCCAAACAAAGCCTGTGGTACATCTCCACAGCTCGTAAAACCCAACCTGTGGGCAAGTGACAACCAGAAATCATTGATAGTGCATCCTGTGTGCTATAAGATTGGCCTCCAACTTCAAATCCAAACTCCCCCCTCCCGCTAACCACTGCCCCTCAAGTTTTTAGCACATACCTGGGGCACTGTAGGACCATTTCCAACCTCCCCCTGGGGCGGTGCCCTGGTTGGAAGGCTGCCAACTTTTTGCTGAACCTTGTGCAATCATATGACAGTCAAACGTCTTCGTACAGATCTGTTGGCGGGAACAATAACAGTGAACCTGCCGCATTATGGCTGAGATGCAGTGGGTGTGTGGGTCATATTGGTTTGGTCAGTTGCTGGCCGTTTTGTGTTTTGCATCTACCTCTAAAGCATTATGGGAGACCCACTTTCGCGATGAGCAGTACATATTAGCGGATTTGTGCGTCACCATCAAAAGTGAATAATGGTGGTCAGAAATTATGGCATTTTGTTCAAGGAACATCAAACCTGACGAATGCCAACAAACAGTGGCTGCACTTCTTCAGGGGCCTTTCTTTGACAATGCACGTGACCCCATCTACTCGGTCCCATCCCTCAAAACCCCGGTCGATATGCGGAAATGGGAATCTTTTGGAGACCTTGAGGCGTTCTATCATGAGAACAAGCTCAAACTGCCGCCTTTGGCCAAGATTTGGATGGAAGACTCGGAGTTCGGCAGGTTTTTGGCATGATGCCTTGTGGCCCCGGCCTGGTACAGGAGAGGAAGCCCTGCACCTGGTGGCACAGGCAGCTCATTGTCACGGGACGCCTGCAGCCTGGAGCCAGGCAGCCCTTGTATTGTGCCAGCCAATGCATCAAGGCTGTGTGGGGGGGGGGGGGGGGGCAGTCATTTGTAATTTCATAATATAGAAGGGGGCTGGGGCAGGGTCTTGCTTTGATTTTTATTCTAGCATGGGGGCAGGGCTCCCCCCTGGACCCCTCCCCCACCTCCACCCTCAGCTCCAAATAAGCTGAAAACCTGATTTTTGCGAAGTTTTTTTCAGAGACTCGAAAAAATCACCTGGCAGAGGTTGTTAGATCAAAGCCAGGTGGCCCCGCATGTACGGGAACACACCACATAGCCCTTTTTTTGGCCTATTCGCGTACCGTATCTCAAGGGGTTGAATTGTTTGTTTAACACCCTTGTGAACACATTATTTTGTCCAATCACCGCATCCCCCAATCAGTTTTTGGTCCGAAGCCCCCCAAGACCCCCCCCCCCCCGACCGCCTACTTGAAACCCAGTTTTTGCTTTTTTCGGGGGGGGTGTCAAAAATATCGAAAAATTGACCCTCGGTTTTTCAATCAAAATCATGAATCTTTTGGTTTTTTTTTGTTTTGAGCCGAAAAAGTGTTTATGCGTCCCGACTCCACAGGGTTTGTGTGGTGTGGAGTGGGACAGGCGCAAATGCGGTTTATGTGGTTTTTAGTCGTTTTTTGCTATGTCGGTGTTCTTGGCGACCTTAGTGACTTTGTTGTACCGGCTCTAAGGGGTGCAAGTGGGGATGTTGTGACAACATATGCCTCCTGGGATTCAAAACCACTTTTTTTGTAGTCTCTAGCCTTGCCTAGGGCCGGTCAAGGCGTGTGTGAAAGATGCGAAAGCATTGTTTCCACCAATAATGGCTTACATGTGTGCATGGGCTGGTACACAGTTTTTCACCCTGGGAAACTCAAAAATTGAAGTTTCCAAATTTTTTTTTGCAATGGCTTGATTGCTTACATTTACCATCCAAGCTATGCAAAGCATGTCTTAGCTCGTATTTATGTGTTTAGTACCCTATTCGGGTACTGGGTGTGTCGGGGGGGGGGGGGTCTCCCAAGGGTTTCGTACACAACTTGCGTATGGAGTTGTTCACGTTGGCCCGCTCAAAAATTGAAGTTTCCGTGACCGCTCACAATGACCATTCAAGCTATTAAAAGCTTTTTTTAGGGAGTATTTATGTGTTGTTTTTAACCCTATTTGGGTATTTTGTGTCGACGGCGGGGGGGGGGTCTCCCAAGGGATTGGGATACAACCAGCTTATGCAGCTTTACGCTAGGCAACTGTACAATCGAGGTTTCCGAGTCTTGTTTTTTTAATATCTTAGCCACTCACACTCTCCATCCAGGGCCTGTAAAGCATGTGTTAGGCAGCATTTATGTGTTTTTCACCCAATGTGGGTGTTGAAGATGGGGAGAGGGGGTCCCCCAAGTGGTTGGTACACACCGTGCTTCTGCCTTTTTCCCCACTCGGCAGCTGAAACATCGAGGTCACCCTGCACAAGTTATTAGATCAAAGCCATGCGCGCCCGCACATGGGGGAAAACGCCACATACGCCGATATTTGGGCCTGTTCGCGTACTGTACCTGAAGGGGTTGAATTATTTGCTTTACTCCTTTGTGGATTATTTTGTCCAATCAACGCATCGCCCAATGAGTTCTGTCCGGAGCCTCCTCAGACCCCCCCCCCCCAGCTTGAAACCCTCTTTTTGCTTTTTTTAGGGGGTGTGGAGGGGGGGGGTCAAAAGTGTAAGGAATCAACCCCTTTATTCCATGAAAAATCATGAACCTTTTGGTTTTTTCTTGTTTTGAGCTAAAAAAGTGTTTTCGGCCCCAGACTCTGGGTGGGTGTGAAATGGACTATGACAAGCCTTGATGCGGCTTAGTAGTTTGTAGTCGTGGTACCGGCTCTAAGGGGTGCAAGTGGGGATTTGGTCACAGCACGTGCCTCCTAGGATTCAAAACCACGCTTTTTGTAGTCTCTAGCCTTGCCTAGGGCCGGTCAAGGCATGTGTGAAAGATGGAAAAACATTGTTTCCACCAATAATGACTTACATGTGTGCATGGGTTGGTATACAACCTACCTATGCAGTTTTTCACCCTGCGCAACTCAGACATTGAAGTTTCTGAAAATGTTTCCTTGATATTGTGACCACTCACAATGATCATTCAAGCTATGTAAAGCCTGCTTTAGCCCCCTGTTATTTGTTTTTGTCCTGTATGGGCATTGGGTCTCGCGCATGGGGGGGGGGGGGGGGGCACGTGCAATAGCACAAGCTACCTCCCGGAGTTCAAGGGGAATTGGTACACAACCGGCTGTGTTTCACCCTGTGCACCTCAAAAGTCCATGTTTCCGTTTTTTGTTCAATATCATGACCGTTTGCAATCAGCAGCCAGGCTATGCAAAGCAGGTCTCAGCCCGTATTTATGTGGTTTGTAATGTATTCGGGCATTTGTTGTGCCGGGGGTGTGACACCCAAGGGATTTGTACACCACTTGCTTATGCAATTTCTCACCCCGGCGGCTCAAAGATTGAAGTTTCCCAATCCTATTTTTTCGACATCATCAGTGCTCAACATGACCATGCCGGCCATTAAAAGCACTTTTTCAGGCAGGATGATGTGTTTTGTACCCTATTTGGGTATTTTGTGTGGGGGGCGGGGGGAGGTGTCCCCGAAGGGATTGGTACACAACCGGGTTGTGCAGTTTTTCACGCTAGGCAACTCAAAAATCGAAGCATTTGAAACTTTTTTTTTGAATATCTTAGCCACTCATATTGACCATCTAGGCTATATAAAGCATCTCTTAGGCAATTTTTTTGTGTTTTTCATCCAATTTGGGTGTTGAACGTGGGGAGAGGGGGTCCCCCAAGGGATTGTTACACAACCTGCTTCTGCATTTGGCATGCTAGGCAACTCCAAAATTGATGTCACCAAGCAGAGGCTGTTAGATTAAAGCCAGGGAGGCCCGCATATAGGGGAAAAAAACACGTACCCCCACTTTTGGGCCTCTTTACGTGACCGTATCTCAAGGCGTGGAATTGTTTGGTTAACCCAGTTGTAGGCAGAATATTTTGTCCAATCAAAGCGTTGCGCAGTGAGGTTTTGGTCCGCAGCCCCCACAGACCCCCACACCCGCAATAGAACCCCGTTTTTTGCGTTTTTAAAGGGGGCTTGGGGAGGGATCATAAACACTTTGTCTACCCAAAACAAGAAACCCCAAAAGATTCATGTTTTTTGAACGCAAAAAAGCGGGTACCGGCTCTAAGGAGTGCAAGTGGGGATGTTGTCACACCATATGCCTACTAGGATTCAAAACCGCTGTTTTGCAAGCTATAGCAGTGTTTAGGGCCGGTCAAGGCATGCGTGAAACATGCAAAAAAATTGTTTCCACCAAGAATGGCCTACATGTGTGCATGGGTTGGTACACCCTTGGTACACACTAGAAGACCCAATTTCGTTGTAGCCTAGAACTTCTACTTAGATGTTCTATCCTAGACTAGATCAATACTAGAACGATGCTGCGATGCAATGCCATTTGCTTCATTGTTCTGCCGTGCATGCTTGCTACTGCCCACGGTGCATTGTGCCATGGTCCCTTCTCTCACGCTTAGATATTTCGCATTTCTTTACAATCAAACGCCCCTCCACTTCCCCCCTTGCTCCCTCCTCAGCCGGGGAGGACACTTCCCTATTGTCTAAGGTACTACAGGACTTGAGTGGGGCTTCTAGCCTCGAGGATGAGCGGATGGGCCATTACTTGGCCACGTGGGCACTATCATGCCCCCTAGCAGGGCAGCAATTCAACAACGCCGTCCAATATGTGAACACCGCCACTTCCACCCAAACCACGGGTGAGGCATGCAAGGCCGCCGTTGAGGCATGCGCCGCCTCCCTACTCCCCCCCACCACCATGTGTGAACTTGTGCTCAACATAAGGGCCCCCAAGTCCTCTTGGAGCTATACACGCTCCGTAAGTTGGAGTACCACCGCACCATCCCCGATGCCCCCCAATTCCGTCAAATTTGCACCGAGTGGGACTTCCAAGCCCATTGGAAGGAGTTGGCCGCCCCTGTGGAATTGGATCCCCTCGTTGGCACGGTGTTGGGCAAAGCCACCCGGATCTCATGGCCTCATGGGTCAAGTACATCCTCCCCTGGCCGGGCTTTGTGCGGCCAATCAAGCGCTCCTTCCCGTAGACATTCATTGTCCGGGGGGATGCCTAGCCCGTGGCCGGGGGCAATTGGACCCAACTCACCATCTCCTTGGCCAACTTCGACCGCTTGGCCTGCTCCCTGGCGGGCCTTTGGGTGTTCTCCATGGCCAATTGCGATGACACGGTCATGGACACAGTTGGGACGTTGTGGAAGAGCAATGGGCGGGCACTCCTCTTACCTAGTGCCTTTCACTCGTTCTAGTTTTGTTCTACTCAGCCCCGGACACCGCTCGCAAGAAGCTAGGCTAGACTAGACTAGAACGAAATGAACCACCCCCAATATCTCGTGTTCGGGTGATTCAAGAGATCATCGACACGGGGCTCATCTAGTAGGGGGCCTCCAAGGAGGAGGTGAAGGTGATCCTCGGGGGGGATCAACCGTGGACACGGAAGGTGATGGGGGTGTCCACATGCCCCCAAGTGGGCTCCATGTTCAGCGAGGGAATAAGGAACACCCAAACGAAGACTTGGGAGGGTAGTGCTATCCTGCGGACCATGGAGGGTGATGGGGTCCACTACACGGCCTTCCTCCTTGGGACGCCTTCTTTACAAGCCGCTGGTTGCAGTATGCAGCGGATTTTGAAGTTGCCACGTGCCTAGGTCGTCTTGTGCATTTCGCACTTGACCATAGCCATGGGCCGCTTGTTGGGGGATTTTGTCAACTACGTGGCTAGGGTTGTCACTCCTTCGCTCCGTCAACCCTTAGTACACGCTAGAATACCCAATCTCGGTCTAGCCTAGAACCGGCTAGAGTGGCTAGAACGAGAAAAAGAGGGGGATACCCCCCCCCGTAGGGGGGCAGGGGGGGGGATGAGGTGTCTAACCTGGACCCCCCTATCCATACTCGGGGGCCCATACTTTTTTTCCTTCACAATTTCACTGTTTTCACCTGATTTTGGAGTCCAAACGTCACTAGAACATTCGAGCCTAGAACACAACCAGAACAAAATCATTCATGCATGTGTCGCATCTAAGGGACACCAAAGTGGGGGTGGGGTGGAGGGGTAACACACTTGACGCATGCATAGTCATATGTGCCCCCCCCCCCCACACTTTGGCATAGGCATATGCACAACACAACACACAGCACAAGATGTCACGGGGGGGAGGGTGGGCCAAGAGGTGGAACGCAAGCACCGCACAAACACCCCCTCAGTGTCAAGCTATCAGCCCCCCCCCTCTTTCCATGTTGTGGTCTGGGTTGTGGGGCCCCTGCTTGTTTTGCCTAAGGTTAGGGAGGGTATCCATTTCCTCTTTGCAGGTGTGCTGGACTTTTTCATTGCAATGTGGATGTCAAGAAGTGGGTACACAGTGACACCAAGAGTTAGGTGTGCTACTCCTTCCCTCCTCCCTGCCATGTACACGTGTGTGACCGTGTGTTTGTGGTATGGGGTTGCCTAATGCATTGCTGTAGCGTTAGGAGCTGTGCTGTGAGGGTTAGTGGTATGCTTTGTCCCCCCTCCTTTGAGTCTATGCAACCCCCCCCCCCCCCCCCTGTGTGCACTGGTGCTTGGCTTGTTGGTTGGTTGGTTGGTTGTTGGTTGGTTGGTTGGTTGGTTGGTTGGTTGTTGGCTAGTTGCTGGGGTATATGTGTGTATGGGCGTTCTCGCGGCGCCGCTTCGCTCCCTAGAACGCCGCTAGAACACCTCGCTAGAACGCTGCTAGAACACCAAAATGAAATGTGCACAACCCCGCCCCCCCCGGGACCTTTGCAATCGCTGCACATACAGGCTTACCCACAGACACACTGTGCAGCAGCACCACACAGCATGTGTACAGACAATACACACACATACACCCCAGCAACTAGCCAACAACCAACCAACCAACCAACCAACCAACCAACCAACCAACCAACCAGCCAAACTCAGCTGTGCCAGAACCAATCAACCAACAACCAACCAACCAACGCAACAATCAACCAAGCAACCCGAAAACCAACAGCCAACCAACCAACAAGCCAAGCCCCAGTGCACACAGGGGGGGGGGGGGTTGCAGAACCTAGGAGGAGGGGGGGCAAAGCATACCACCGACAGAGCAGCACAGTGCATAACCCAACTTGGGGGGGGGGTCAAGGGAGGAGGGATGGTGGGAAGGGGGAACTTGTACACTAGACAACCCCACACCACAGACACACATGGCAGGGAGGAGGGAAGGAGTAACACACCTACCTCTTGATGTCACTGCGTACCCACTTGTTGACATCCACATTGGAATAAAAAAAAACCAGCACACCTGCAAAGAGGAAATGGATACCCTCCCTAACCTTAAGCACAACAAGCAGGGGCCCCACAACCCAGACCACAACATGCAAAGAGGGGGGGGGGGGCTAATAGCTTGACCGTGAGGGGGTGTTTGTGCGGTGCTGAATTAATTGATTGTTTTTGGCCTCTTACCCACCCTCCCCACCCTTGACATTGTATGTTGTGTGTTGTGTTGTGCATATGCTTTTGCAAAACTGTGTGTATGTTAGGGGGGGGGGGCATATGTGTATGCATGTGTCAAGTGTATTGGTTGCTATGAGTGTGTGTGTCATGCACCCCCCAACCCACTGTGATAATTTGTTTTTTTATGTTCTACCTATTCGACCACTCCAGGCTAGAACGATCAGTGTTCTAGGCTGCATCCATTCTAGGCTAGAACATCTAGGCTAGAGTGTTCTAGGCTAGAACAAGATTGGGTCTTCTAGCGGGTGCCACGGGAGGACCTGCAAGTCCTATTGTCGCAGAGGCTTGTAGGTTGGAGCGTTTAACGGTCAGCTTACCCGGACAAGTAAGAAACAGCCAATTTTTTTTAGGCATGGCTGGATATAGCTACTTGCCTTGGCATCAAGCAGACCTCAGCCAAATACAGCGCCATTGCGAACCTGTGGGACCTGCCGCAAGCGCACTATTGTGCATATCAAGGCGCTAACCCGTTGAGTTGTGCCGCAGTAGCGAAGGATTCCCGCCGGCACTGTGCTGTTGGTACAACATCATGGTTTCTAATGAGCCTTGAGCATAATGTAGATGCCATGTTGCGAAACATTTGGCCATTTGGATTGGCCATGTTTTGCGGTGACATTTCAGAAAGTATCAACCGCTTTCTGCAACATGGCCATAACAAGCACAGCGATCGGCGGGGGGGGGGGGGGGCTCTCTGGTGGAGGGTGTAGATGAGGTGTCAGTGCGTAAATGGTCAGCCATTCACAAGGAGGCCGGTGTGCAAGCACAATGTATGAGGTGGCTATTTGCATACTTCGATGTGTCCTGGGGTGTGCACGGGGGGCGACGGCGCAAGTTCCATGCTTTGGCAGGGATACCATGGAGGTGAGGAGGGGCCAGGGCCACATACAGGCTTCCCTTGGTTATACTCTTGATCATCATGTCCGCCGATCCGCAGCAGGAATGGATCAACCAGATCACGGAATAGGGTTTTTGCCGTGTATTCTCGCGATGATCTCGACAAGTGTTCTAGCGTTGATCTAGGCAGCGCGATCCGTCGCTAGAACGTCCCTAGAACGCCGCTAGAACAGTTGCCTGGTACGTCGCTAGAACACTGCTCCGCTTTTTGTTTAGCGACGGCAAACTGCCGAATTGCTGGCCTACCTTGTACGCCTACGCCGATCCCAGCCCCGGCCCAAACCCAAAGCCAAACCCCAAGCCCAACTTCCTCCTCCTCCATTGCCACCCACTCACCCCTGCACTGCCAGGAAATCGGCGGCGATGGCGGTCAAGCCGCAGGAGGTGGTGGAAGAGCTGGGGGAGGCCGACGAGGACAACAAATTGTAGAGCATGCGGGCACACCTCCGAAAGCTCTCTACTTCGCTGGGGGCATAGCAGGCGGCGAGGGCAAGCGCGGATGCAAAGGCGGCGGTGTGGCACGCCAAGGTGGAGGAGTTGCGGGCCGGGGGGGGAGGGGAAGCGTGAGGGTTGGGCCACTGCCAACCTCGAGAAGGCGCGGTAGAAGGTGCGGGACAAGCAGGACAACTTGCAACAGTTGGAGAGGTTAGTGCGGCGGTAGGAGATCATGGGGATCGGGCGCTTGGACCCGTCGGGCGCCAACTGGGGCCCGTATGCCAGAATGGTACACGGCATCGCCTCCGGACCCAAGTCCCAACCCAAGACCCTCGCAGCCGCATCCTCCCAACCCCCGGGACGCCTTCGCCACCGCCCTAGGGGCAATCTGCCCCACCCTCAACATGCAAGGCAGGATATGCTTAGTGCGTTCTAGCATCAATGTAGGCAAGCGTTCGAGCGTTTATCTGGCCAAACCGCCGCCGCCGCCGCCGCCAGATCGTCGCTAGACTCAGTGACCCCAACGAGGTGCCCCCCCCCCCCCCAATTGCTCCAATCCACCCGCACCCCGCGGGCGTGGGCTCCACGCGGGTGTAAGTTGAGGACCTGTGGGAAGAGAAACAAGACGCGGGTGTGTTGTAGCGACGTTATAGACAAGTGTTTCAACTTGGCCCTCTCGGTGCTGTACTGATTGGGTAGGTGGGAGGCGGGAAGGAGCGGGGGGGGGGTCATGGACCTACATGCAGGGTTTGGGTCAGGGTGGGGGAGGAGGGGGGGGAGAGCAGCCGGCGGAGCAGCAACAGCACCACCACCACCACCACCACCACCACCCAGCAGTGGGGCAAGGACACACCCCCCACAAGCCCCCAAGCCTCCCCCCCCAAGGCCCCGAAGAAACTTAGGCAGCCCCGCCACTTCCAAAGTAGCGCAACCCCACCCCCCCTCTGCCCGGGTGCAGTATTTTCAAGACACCAGGGGTATTGTGGATAGCAAAAGATGGCCGGGGTCTAAGAGACCCAGTCCAGACCCCGCCCCTTCCCCTCTCCCACATCCCCAAGCCCACCCAAAAAAGACACAGACACAACAACAATAGATGGCAGAAGAGAAATGCTACATAGACAGTACCATTACGCTATAAACGATTGTGAGACCAACAGAATAGAACAGCAAAAACAAAAGGTCATACGGTAACACAGAGGATGGTGCCGCTCCACCATGTCTGTGTTAAAAGCCAGGGATTTGCCCTCTACCCTCAGATATCCATGAAAAAACAACCAAGTTGTCTTATCATGTGTCCTATAGGACCAAAGATAGACAAAAGATGGATGCTGCATAAGCAGTCGTTATAACAAAGAGACGCGCAGATGACAAAGTGTTGCATGTTTTTTCGAGGTTCAAGTATTTCGCATATGAGAACATCATTTCGCGTATTGAAGAGCAACACAGCAAAGACATGCAAGCAAAGAAAGCCAAACAAGAAAGATGACTACTCGCAGTGGCACAACTTCAGGGACATTGATACACATTTCTTTGCTTTTCGAGTTAAGGCCGAGCCCTTTGGGCAGGCATGGGCCTAGGTTCACAGGCATTTGGTAGATCTTTGTCTCTCACACCGCACAGCAGAAGTCATATTTGAAACAGAGTTTCTCAAATCTCTATACGCATTGGAGGACGCTCGTCACAAAGACCTCTTCATGCGACTCCACGACGAACTTCTCCTCGGTGTCATTAATGAAGCCCAGGTGGCCATCCCTTCGGTCTTTGACAACGACACTAAGTACGTGTGCGATGCCTTGAGGTGGTTTTCGATGAAGGGAAGAGTGGTGCATGTTGCGGGTATTTCGAAAATATTGTCTCCATATGGCTTGCTTCTCACTGCATCTTCGGACTTTCAAACGGATGACACAAAAACAAAAAAAATCAACAGTGGATCATGTTCCTCTGTCGATCATCAAATCCCCAGCTCTCCTGCACAACCTACAGTACCAACTCTCTTAGATACAGCAATTGGTACAGATGGAGGACCCTGCATTCAAACCTATCGTGAACAAGGAGGTGCAGAACTTTATACATAAATTACTCAAGATCCCAGAAGGTAACTTATCAAAAGTCACATCAACCATGGCAAAAGAAACCCTCTTCGACCAAATACGAGACTGCCTCCCAGAAGCACAAAAAAAGGCATGAGCAGAGTGGCCAAAGCACGGGCACACACAGATCTTGGAACATATCACATGTTTGCCAAAGGTCGTGCCAGTAAAGTCCACATCAGCATTCACGTATGAAGATCACCACGAGCTGTGCCCATATCTTAGGCGTCACAAGTTGCCCACCCTCTAGGACCCCGTATACGCGCGATTTGACAATATTCTACATTTCTACTTTGAGTATGTTATTTGACGTAGGTGACCAAAGTTGTTGGCAGAGCTGTGTGACACCCGTTGAAATACGTGTTGATGTGTTAGCCTTGTGTATCCCCGTCTTCTAGTGTGTTGTATTTTACGTTTTTCTGAAGCTGGCCGAAATTTCGGCCAGGTTTTGGGTAACATTGCAAACAACTATGTGTATATGCAGTTTTTGACCCTTCTGGCCGAAATTTCGGCCAGCTTTTTGGTTTCTTGGTGAATAGGCATGATTATTTTCATTTTTCTTAGGGCTGGCCGAAATTTCGGCCAGCTTTTTGGTCTGTTCACTATTCAAGCACTTATATTCTGGTTTTTGGGTGGGCTGGCCGAAATTTCGGCCAGCTTTTCCTATTTTTGAACATGTAAGCAATTATTTCCCCTTTGAACACACCTGGGCGAAATTTCGGCCAGCTTGCAATTGTCGTTGTTCATGAGTATTACACCATACACTCCTACATAACTGTTTTCCTGTCTCAGCATTAATGTCTTCTGCTATTACTGTCAATGTTGTACATGCTGCAGTTACTGGTGCTTTTGCTACTACAGCCAAAGGGCTGTTGCGAAATGCATTACGTGGTGGGACTCTGCAAAAGCTTTTGCAATTCTGCCTCTTGTTGCGGAAGAATCGCAGGAGCCGGCACTCCCTGACACAGTTGAAGGCCGCCGCCACCGAGAAGAAGCCCCCACGATGGTACATGACATTTTTGTCATAGTTCCATGCCCTATACTGCCTGCTGCGCCGTATGGCCCTCCCATACTCTAACTGTGGGTCTGGTTACAACTGGGGTATTATGTCCTGCCGCCAACGCCGTAAGGTAGGAGTCCTTGGTCAGTGTAACACTAAGCAGGAGTCCATTCACCATCGTGCTGGACTAGCAGCACACAACTTGTGGAACACCATGCACCGTAGGCAAGTTTGTATATGGTTTGATAACCTGAGGCGTTACAGGTCGGGAGCTGATCCCCATTCACCCGACTTAACCCTAAACTGTACAGCTGTTGCTGTTTTGCACACTACTGCCCTACCTGCATACCGGGGTCTGCCGGAGCTGGCCGAAATTGAGGCCAGGGTACCAAAGGTTGCTGATGACATCTTTCGCTCACATAGAGCATTGTTTGATCGTATTGATGTTGCCAACCAAGGTATTCAGAGAGTTTGGGTTCGTGCTCCTTTGGATATTGCCAGAAAAGATGTTCGTTCCCTCAACTGGAGACCCTTTTTCCTGTCTGAGCTCCGCTCCGGCACACACAAAGAGCTTTTGCAACTCGTGGTTGATTTGTCATGTGTGGAACACCGCACCAGACACTGTGTTCCGCTGCTTGTGGACATGAAAATACACTTTGCCCTACTTAAGTTGTGTTATGGTGCTGCTTATGCTCCCTGGAATGTACCACAATTACTGTTGGGTTTTCCTTTGGTGTACGGAGTATGGCATAGCTATAAGTATTGCGTTGAATTGATCTACAGGGCGTTCCTGCCGTTCATTAAGTTTTTGGAGCAGGGGAACAACCTTCAGGTTGGGTCTATCCTCCCTCGCAAGGTCAAGGTCATCCATATGGAGAAGACGTTGCTTGGACTCATGCTAGCCACATCGTCCAATAGAGGCAGACTAGATGAGCGCGTCACTTCCCTGCTCAATAGCCAGCGGGACTTGACACCCATTCAGCGCAAGGGTTTGCGTATGTTATTAGCCCTTAAGGCTTTGCTGTACACATACTGTCCAGCTGCTTTCAGCATTGGGACTTTGGTTCGTGAGTGCAACTGGGAGGGACGGGGGGCAGGTTTCGGTATTGTAGCTAAGCAGGCACTTGAGATGTCCCTACTGCTCATGCTAAACATCCTAAAGCCCGAGGAACAGCTAACCACGGAGTATGTGAAAACCACCGCTGTTGCTCTTTTGTTTTGGAGTCAGTGGCATTCCGCCTCCCTAGGGTGTATCCACTCTGAGGAGCTGGGTGAGGCACTTCTGAGTCGGTTCTCAGCCCACTGTCGCCGCAACACTGCCTGTACTAGTGTCCAACAGTCGTCTGATTTTTTTCTGACACTTCCCCCTGTCCAACCCGGAGAGAAAGTTTTGCGTGGTGTGCTGACTGAGAGATCCGTGGCAATGTTCTCTGCCAATCTTAAACAATTCATCTTGAAAGCCCATACACAGAGCCTGCCCATTGGTGTTCCCGTTCCGGACTATAAAGTTGAGGTGAGAAGACTGGATGCAGTTGAGGATTTGACGTTCCCCGGTACCATGTCTAGGACACGAATCACCACAGACCGTTTGAAAGTGGTTCTGTTGCATGCAATGCAAAATCTGGTTGCGCGTACCAGGGTTCCTGAGGGTGTTGAGGATTTTTTACAGACAAATGCACCTGCCCGCACTGCTGCCAAGCAAGGGGTGTTGCGTACTGCACATGCTTCTATTCGCGCTGCCAACCGTGCACCGCCTGCTGCTGCTGCTGCTGCTCCTGGTGGAATTGCCTTGCCCCCAAAGCCACCCCCGAAGCCCCGAGCCAGAGGCCCCCCAGTACCCCCCCCGGACCCCCCCCGCCCAGTACCCCCCCCCCCCGCCCTTGATGATTCCATTGCTGTCGACTTTTGTGATAGTGACCAGGATATTGATTGTGATGCAGACATCGTTGCCTCCTTTGAAGCCCTAGATGAGGCGGAACACATCGGTGTGGATACCCAGGATTGGGACTGATTTCTGTTTGCAGCTGTGTTTGTCACTGTGGTATGGGTTCTGCCACGCATTGCCAGTGATTTTGGTGTGTCTATTTGCTGTTTCATGTTTTTCTGGCCGAAATTTCGGCCAGACTTGTTGTTTTGTCATATGGCTACCCCCAGAACACAAATGACTTAAGGTTCTGGCCGAAATTTCGGCCAGCCTCTCAGAATGGTATTTGTACACAGTGGTTTGACATGCAGAGCAGTGCTGGCCGAAATTTCGGCCAGGTTATCCGAATTTCCTGTCAAGCAGTCCGTTTTGGTCCGTTTTTGGTTGATCTGTGCTTGTTATTTGCTATCTGGGAACTCTCCCCTTCATGAAATGTTGCCTTGTAGCCCTTTATTTTATGACTGAGCCTGGAGGGGTATCGCAGGACATGGCTGTGTCGCCAGATGGTGAGCCTGCAGCAGACAATGGGCAATCTCAAGTGCAATCCCAGTCTCAAGAGGACCAGGCGAGCAAAGAGGGACTTCAAAAGAAGCCTAAGGCCGCACCAAAGAAAAATTCATCATCCTCCATCAAGTTATCCGACTGGGTTACGTCAACGACGAAAATAAAGGTTCGGTGGGATCAGATTATTATCCACCACGACCGAAAATTTGAGCAGGTCCGTAGGATTTCGGATGATCGCGTGCAACGCCGCTACGACGATCTGAAGGCAGCCCCGCCTGTGGATTACATCCAGGATCTTCTTTTTTATAAAGTCACTCGTGTGTGTGTTGTGGTATCCTTCTCGATAGTACCGTTTTCGCGTCTGAATTTTCGACCCTGCTGTTACAAATATTCCTGTTGCACAGCCACTCGCTGGGTTCTGTTGGGGGCTCAGCATGTTTACACTGCTGCCCAAAAACACAAGACCGAATTTGAGATGAAAAATATGGAGACTCCGGATTGGACCCTGGTATTTGGTGGTTATGAAGTCAAACAGGACTGCCCCCTGCGGACTAGGCGCCGGCTTGCAGGCTTACATCAAATCCAGACCACTGCTGGCTCAGCATGCACCACATCGGAGCGAATGTTCCTACTCCTGGATAGGCTTGAGGATGAGGATGCCAATGAGTACACCCTGTACCATCACATTACTGTTATGCTTGAAGAGTGTGGTTTTAATGCCGAGGAAGGCACTGTGGTGTGTTTCATTTATTAATTCGGTTTTGTCGATCGACCTGGCCGAAATTTCGGCCAGCTTCTGTGTTCCACATGTTCTCCTGTGCAGAGTGCTGTTGCCAAACGGTGGGGTTGCGTTGGGCGTTTGGTGAAATTTGTGGGTCTGCCTTCAGTAGACGCCATGGCAGCCATGGAAAAGCGTGGACTACATCCCGCACTGGGTACGTTCAAGGAAGTGGAAGGCATCACGCCTGACCGACTTCGCGAGATCGTAGGTTACATGGATGGGACAAAAAGTACCCTACCTGGTCTCAAAAAAATTATAAAACATGTTAAAAAGGCCCAGATGTGGTCCTGGCACATTCTTCATCCGGAGGCGGCTACCAATGGGCTTGTGAACAACACCAGAGGTATGTTTTGGTCAAACAGGGGTTTGTATTCGAATAAATCGACCGACCTGGCCGAAATTTCGGCCAGCTTGTGTGTCGTTCAATTAATGCACAATAGGAGCCCACCCTGTGCTACCACCTGTCTGCAGCTACACTTGGTACTATCGAGATGGCCAAAAGGCAGTGCGCTATTGCATCACACCTGAAGGTAGCCTATGGCAGTTGGACCTGGACTGAAGAAAACCCCTGGCCCCCGTGGTCAGCAGTAATTAAGGCCCCTCTTTTGAAGGAACCCAAATATGAGGGGTTGCGGGGATTGTTGCAGAAGCCTGTTGCTAAGCCTGTTTGTGAAAAATCTGATACTGGTCTGGTCAGTATCCAGTGTGCTAGGGAGTCCCTCGTTGAGTCAAGCACAGGCAAACTCATTGCAGAGTCAGGCCGTGTGGAACTGATGGCAATGCGTTGTGGAGTCCCTGTTCCCAGTATCATTAGTTCACTGCCATTTGCTGCTTGTGTCATTGAGGTGCCCCGCCTCTATACAGCTGGTTTGCATAACCTGGTTGCGCGGCTGCTTTTGTCCGGTGTGCCTGTGTTCATTGCGGGTGAGTCTGCTAATGTGAAAGCCACTGTTGCTGCTTTGAAGGCCACTGTGGCTGAGGATATGTATCAGTGTGATGTTGCACTTTACAATTTGTCAAGCAAGACCCCGCTGTACACTTCTACGTCCCATCTGGTTTCCATTTGTTCTGCCACTGCCTTTGACAACAGGCTTCCCCGTTACGTGGCTTTTACTGAAGGACCCATGTCGTCTGTGATGCCTGTTGAAATATTCTCATTTCTTTGGAGCCTGGTTCCGGTCCCAGAACGGGCAGGCAACTGGTTTTTGCTGGGGACTCTGTCTGTGTATTTTGCAAGCATGATGTCTACCAGGTTTTCCAAGGACTGTAATGTTGTGTGTGCCCTTTTGGGTGAGGAGACTGTTGTGCCCGATGACTTTGTTCAGCTCATGAGAGCAGGTATCACCAACGCCGACACGTGCCCCCCCAAGTCATGGGAGGATGTGTACCACGACTTGGGGGCAGGTTTTCCTGTGGATTGTTCTGGGGTTAGGTATGTAGATGAGGATCCTGAGGAGCAAGATGGGGAGGCAGAGTCGCAACCAGAGACACAGACTCCAAAGAAGAAACCCAAAACTGCCCCTGCCCCCTCACCCAGTGGCATGCAGTGCGCTCAGGCCACCCCAACTTCCTCCTCAGGCACTGTTGCCCCTACTGGCAAAGGTATGAATACTTTTGTGAATCACTTTTCACCATCCCAGGGTGGAAACACACAGTCACAGAACTCTGCCACTGCCAAGTCTGGTGCTGCAGCCCCTGCCAAGCAACCTGCTAACACAGGTGCTAAGAAGCCCCGTGCATCTGGTCTGCGCAAGCGCTAATGCCAGTCCTGCTGCTTATATTGCCTGTCAGCATGAAGTCTGGCCGAAATTTCGGCCAGCATGCAGTCCTCAGCCTCTTCAGCCTTTTATTATTGTGTTTCCCCATAGGCACTGCAAAAGTCTGCTTTGATTCGTCAGGTGGCAAGTATTTGCTTGTAATTGAGTATATTATGTTGCACACCCTGTTCAAATGTCACTGCTCCTGTGTTCCTTGCTCATGTCTACTGTCTTAGGTACCCATTTCAGTGATCATATTCGGAGTTTCGATGGACCTGGCCGAAATTTCGGCAGTTTAGGCCTGTCTGTCAAATAGGACCATGTGTTTGGACTTTTTCGAAGAGCTGGCCGAAATTTCGGCCAGGTTGGTTAAAATAGGAAATACAAGTACATGCTTTGGGATAGTTTTTTGTGTGCTTCAATGAAAGGTATGTTTGGGGTTCCCTCATCTGTGGTGTATAGGGGGGTTCTGTGATCAACCTCGAACAAAGGGGAGAGAAAAATAGGCAGCCCCCCCCCCCCCACACACTGGAATGCAGTGGTCTAAATGTAAAACAACACTATATTTTGGTGATTGAATGTCTTTATTTTGAAAATCTGTGTGTTTCCAGAAATGCAAATAATGGCATATATTTGAAATACACACCTTGTTTTTGCACGTTGCCGTCAGGGGGGTTTGGGTACCCAAAAAATAACATTCCTTTTCACATACTTTCCCCCTCATTACAACATGGACTTCCGTGGGCCATAGCGCCAGGTGGGGGGTGGGCAACTTGTGACGCCTAAGCATATATCTTGGTTCGGGTGGCAGATCATATGGCACTCCCTCATCATCGCACACTACAGAAATCCAAAGGCATGGTTCCGCAGATCACAGTCAACAATGCTCAAGATGTGCTTCTGAATTCGACCATCTTCTTTGACACCGTGCAAGATCTTGATAGAAACCATGGACACGGAATAATCTCTAGGATTACGACTCCCACATATGCATTGCTCGTTGCTGATCAAGCAACGCCGATGACTTTAATCCACCAGAGCCCTCTTTCTTGACATCAAGCACCATAGAGCTGCATAGGCAGGGAAGTGATCGAGAAGCTCTCAATTCGGACATGTTTGCATCTCAATCGGCACCAGTGAACATTGGAATTTCTCGAATGGAACATCCTCGAGTTTGTGCGGATTTAGATCAAAGCCGAGAAAAGATCCAGGAATACCGACATCGAATAGAGGAACTCACACAAGAGTCCCACAGGTGGAAGAATTAGGCTCAACTCGGTCTCTTCCAAAGCCAGATCAATCAACAACAAACTTTGCAGCTGCCATGCCACAGTTAAATGCCCTCATGAAGAAAGGTTGCGAACGGAAGGGCCCACCACCAGAAGCAGTCCCTGCATTTGTAGATAGACACCTTGCCAGTCACATCACACCTGTACCCGCTTGCACAAACACGATGTGGATATGTTTCTCCTCATGTCAGCTTTTTTGGCAATCAGAGGACGGGTGAAAGATTTCGCATCGCTTACAACTGCTTTGAACAAGGAAGAACCCAGGCGCGACACTGGTGTCAATTTACTAAATTTTATGCCAAACTCCCCCCCCCCAAAGGCAAACAAATCACATCCAATCCAAGAGACTACGGCGGTCTCAATAACCCTGGTGCCAACAAACCGACGCCCGTCGCATCCATGGATATGATGCAGAAATTTCTTGTGTGGATCAACAGTCAGGCAGGTGAGCATGCAACACAACAAGCCAAAGCAGTATACATGCATTTGTATACTCAGGGTTTTCATATACTAGGGTTTCCACATTCAGAGTTGCACGCACAGTGGAGTAAATTGGAGTCGATAGAGCTGACCAACACAGTAAAGGCTGCTTTGCAACAATTCTTGGAACAACCCTCAGTAATAAAGCGAGATACAGGAAGGATACCGGTAACACGTAACACCGCACCGTCAATGCTGCCCCCTCGACACAACGTGTGTTTGCCGTGCATCCGGCAAAATTTCCCATAAGTATTTTGGTGGGATGGAGGACATATGACGATCCGCGGAAAACTTCCATGACAGCCCGAATTTTGGTCACCGCCCACCGTCCAGTTTTTGGACAACACTTATGCTCCATTGGAGACAATATGGTCAAGGCACCTAAGTCGTTCACTTTCTTGGGAGTGACACAGGAAGAAAAAAAAACGAACAGAAGTGCCTAATTCGGTAAACCTATCACAGTGGAGGGTAAACTAGAAAAAGGCGAACACACAACCGTGAGCACGGGCAGTGATATATAGCCCGTCCACCCCAACTGTGGAAACACGTGATGATGGTTCAAAAAAGGAACACCGGTCACACAAGCGATCTCAATCTAGGCATGTCACGTAAGGCACTTCAGATTCCTCTTCCGGACAAGAGAAGCGAAAGGCGGGGGAAAGGTGAAAGGACAAAAAAGAGGAAACACGGCGGAGACACTCTAGATCAAAATCCCGATCCCATACATGAACAATGCACAATGCAGAGAGGACCAAAACACCCCGACCCTTCACATATGCACCAACGGCACAACCCGTGCCCCGAACCTCCCACCCACCCTAGCCCCCACCACAAAGACAACATATGCCGCAGTATGCTCTCCAGGCCTGGCAGCCTAGTCGTGACGGACAAAACTGGCGAGGGAACACCCAATGGGGACGGTGAACGGACATCGGAAGTCATTGAACCCATAGAGATTCTCACAGAAGCCCCATTGAAGCCAGCACAAAATTTTTTGGCTACAATCAAAAAAACCAAGCAAGGCACACAATGGGGTCTGATTTTTGATGAACCAAATTGATAGGATGCACAGAACCTTCTTTAGAGCTTGAGGCTATGGCAATGGTCACCCCTTCTCTCATGCATGTTCATGACATCACTTCACATGCACACCTCTCCTCTCGAGCTACTCAATGGGCAAAAACGATTTTTCTGTGCCAAATATGTGGACATGCGTCAATCATTGCAGCTTTTAAACACAAGATTCTTGGTCCTATTGTGATCCCAGAAGAGCACACTCTTTTATTGCCCAAGAGCTTCTTTACTCGGCATCACGTTTGGGCTGACACCAACTCCTCAGACATTCGGACTCCGTTATATGCTAACGTTGAAAAGAAAATCGTCAAAAATTTTGCAAGTAGAGCCATCTCTATACCAGTGCGCATTCGCGACGTCATACATCGATTCACGACCCCTGTCTCTACCCCTGATCCATCACTACCATCAAAAATTGCAGATGTTTAGACAGGTATGCTCGTCCTGTGTTTTAATGTGCATCAATCATACCGAAACTTAGGCTCTACGAGCCCTAATAAGAAAGTCAAACTACGATGTGGTAGTGATGCTACAAGAAGTGAGTAGACTGCTTGACGCTTTTGTCTTTCACCCCTTGTTTGCCAGTTAAGATGATTCCCCTCAAAAAAAGTGGATAGGAACATGTATCCTGGTGCGAAGAATGCAGGAAGCGAATGTTCTCGAGCTTTTTTTGGAACCAAATCATCGAGCTATCCTGATTCGTGGAAACATCAAGGGCATTGAAATCCAAATTCTAAACGTATATATACCCGAAAGCAGATGGAGAATTCCATGAATTGCGTGTCACTTTGGTATGGACCATGCCTTACCTCCGTGATACATCATTTTGTACAATACACAGAGGAGATTTTCAAGCCCATCCTTGCTGGCGTGGCTCATACCCGGTTGCGTTTGCTGCAATCACTAATGCCATTTTGGATCCTTCCACAGAAACCCCTTTGCAGATGGTTAGAAAAGAAAAGGGTATGCCAACTTGGGTATCCCCACAGGATTTTTTTGGACCATTCAACCATTTTTTGATCACGACCTCATCAATGCACCGTGCTCTGGTACGAGTAATGCCAGCTACATCTTTTTCGTCACATCGTACCCCAATCTTGCTGTCCCTACCTGCTATGGAGACCCTGGAAGTACCCACACACGTGACCAATATGGGTTGCATACGCACCCCAGCACAACCCTCAAACTCGATGTTGGACAGATATCGGTCCTTCTCTCAGATTTATTTGTCCCACACCGTAATCAAAGCTTGGAATTGGAATATCATGGCTTCTCGCAATCAGTCATTCACGCAGCCAAGGAAATTTTTGGCCCTCCGACTGATACCTCCGCGCTTCCTGCAATCGTAGAGATGGCTACAGAAAACATCGAACACTTTGTTTCACACCATTCACAATGATTAATATCCATGGAGCACACGATACAATATCATAGGTTACGGTGTCAGCTTCGCAAAGCATGGGATGTGCTATGTTTAGAGCGCAAATTACCAGTAGCCACTGTCACACACCACGCTTCCAAACAACTCATGGCGCTTTTGAGATAGGCATACTGACACAATTGCATACATCAACATCGAAGCTACTAATAGTAGTAGCCCATCGCCAAGGGTCGCACGTAATTTTTCAGACTCCAGATGTACTAGCAGGAGGATGTAGAGAACCCATAGCAAACGGAAACACATATAAACGGTTATTAGGCAAGCATGCCATGCCACACATCTTTCACTGCAATGATTTGATAAGAATCATCGCAGCATCACACAGAATCTTAGCTCAGCCGTGCCTGAGCTTTGGTTTTGCTCGTCGGGTGGTGTGTGTGTGCGCATGCGTGTGTGCAGTGAGCCTCTGTACTTGTAGAGCATTTTTGCTTGTTGCCAGCAGACCATAGGTGGTCACACGTAGAGCCTGCTCCGTGACACTTTGGAACGACCCGGTCTGTGAATATGTCAGTTGACGATTTTGCCGTCTTCGCGAAGGGAACAATTTGTTCCCAGTTCATTGATAGCGTTCCCATGCTGGAGATAGCCAGGGCTGCCTCGCAGGTGGAGATGAAGCTGTCGGTGCTGCTGGAACGCAGGTCAGAGTGGGAGGCTAGTTTCGTCGCCAGGTACGGAATAGAGTTGGGGGAGGTGGGGCTGGTGAAGATGATCGCCTCGTATTGCGTCATGGCCCAGTGCGACCTGGATGTGGCGTCGCTGGGCTTTGTCAAGGTGGAGGTACCGCCCCAGCAGCCGCAGACGGTGTCGCCAGAGCTTCAGGAGCTCAAGCAGTTGGTTCAGGGACAGGCCCTTGTGATGGAGGGCCTGCGCAAGCAGTTGGAGGCGGTCAGTGCCAAGGCCGAGGCGGAGTCCAAGAGGAAAATGGCGAAGGTCCCGCCGCTGTGTAAAGCGGAAATCGTGAAGGTGAGGGAGTTGGATTCTAAGCCCCAGTGGATCTTCGCCAGCCTTCTCGCGCTGTCCACCTTGTTGTGGCGCAGGGAGGTGCCCCAACACGAATACGTCTCCAAGTACAAGGACAAGGAAAAGTTCACGGACGCCATCCTGGACGAGCTGGCGCCGGTGGTGGACGCGGACTCCGCGGACACGGAAGTGTGGCAGCTGGAGTCCATGGATGATGACGAACTTACGCGCCTTCGGAGTTTTGTCCAGGCGGTCTGGACGTTCACGGTGACTAGCCTGTCGGCATACAGGGGCAAGAAGGGCTTGGACCCCGGACCGGTCGGCGAGGGGTCGGACGCGGCCGAGGATGCGTCCGATGTGCCTGTGCTGTCCGCTGGTTGTACGGGAGCGGCGGAGGAGGAGGTGGTGGGGCGGCGGCTGCAAGCCATGAAGGGTAAGTTCCGCGTTGAGGGGGGCCGCCGCCTGTACACCGCCAAGCCGGGTGCCGAGCCGATGGACGTCACCAATGCCCCGGTGACAGCGTGTCGGGCATGCAAGAACGCTGGGAGGGGAGTGAAACGGCATTGGTTTCACGAGTGCCCCGGCTTTGACTGATGGGGAAGCTGCCCCATCCGGCCCATCCCTCCCGAGCCCCGGGGGGCCTTGGTGGTTCTCGGACCGTCGGACTTCCGGGATGGCGAGGACGTGGTCTGGCGCCTGGTGTGGGCAGCGTGGAGACGGATATGGAAGGAGGATGAGATCGCCTCCGTGGACGCCCTGCAGGCATCCTCCTGGGCAAAAAGCACCATGGGTACGTATTGTACCCACTTCCGCAAGATGGCCCTATGGGTGGGCTACACGCCCACATCCGAGCTTGAACGAGCGGCGTGCCGCTACATTTTCCAGTTATGGGGACTGGGGTACTCGGGAAGCTCCCTCAAGGTCGCAGTGTCGGCGTTCCGGGCGCTGGAGGACATGGGATGGCTGCCCGCGTTCATCAGTCGCCGGGTCTGGCGCTGTGCCAAGTGGGCGCCCACGGAGCCGGCCCTACGGCCCTACGCAGGTTTGGACGACCTCCGCAACTTCGCGCTGGCTTGCACGGAGCGACCGCAGTGGACCGTCTATGGGATGGCAGTCCTGGCGTTCACCTGCCTTCTGCGGGTGGGTGAGGCCGCGCCCCTCCGTCGGGGGGGATCCCGGTGTCGGGGATTGGCGTTCCGCACGGTCAAGGTGGCGCCGCGCATCGTGCGCAGGCGACTCGGGAAGTATGCCCGAGAGTGGCTGGGCTGGCTCGATGCCACGGGGGCCACGTCTGCTGTCGTCGGAGCGCAATTCTGTCCGCAGGGACCAGCTTTCATGCAGTCGGTCATGGCTGCCGCGTTGGGGGGCAGCGACAACCCCCACGCCAGGTGGCACGCATGGAGGCGAGGGGGCTCCGCGGCCCTGCGATGGTTGGGGCTGCCCATCAAGTGGCTGGCTTGGTGGGGGCGGTGGCTTTCGGAGACGGTGGCAGTCCACTACGCCGACGCGCCCGACGACTTCGTCGTCACGACCGAGGCTGTCCTCCCCTGGCCCCCTGACAACCATGCAGGAGAGTTCGTTTGGCGCGCCGTGTCCCTCCGGGACGTTTTCCCGAAGGAGCTCCTGGAGCTCTGTGCCCTTGATGCCGATGAGCCCCCACAATGGGGAGGTGACGGGGATGGGTCGGCAGGAGGTCGGGGTGGATCGTGCCCTGGGGAGTCCGCAAGTCCTGCCGCTGCGGGAGCTGCTGGGAGGGAGGACCGGGCTGGCGCACGTGACCCGGGGGCCCCTCCGGCCCTTACGGCTGTTGAGGGGTCCTCAGGACGCGGGCGCCGGCCGCGGGGAGACGGGGGGGGGGAAGTCATTGATGTGGATGCAGACCCCCCACCTGCCTCCGCAGCAGGCTCCTCCATCAGGCGGCTGCGCATCGCGGCCCGCAGGACGGGTGAGGTCGCGTCCGTCTTGGGCAAGCGGAAGGCCGCGGGCCCGGCCAGGATTGTGGGTGCGGCTGCCCGAACGGCAATTTCCCGTCGCGTCGGAGCTGGGTCAGTGGGTGCGGGAGCGCCTTCGGACCGGTGAGTGGGACGCCTGGTTGTGCTCCCTGCGGGCTTGTCTGCCCCGCGCACCGCCTGGTTTACTGGAGCGTCGCCTGTTGCAGTTTCTGGAGTGGGGCAGTGAGGCTGCCCGTGATCTCAGACAGCCGGAGTTTCTGCGAGTCTTGGCTGTGGCTTTGTCCTCATTTAGCCCTGAGGTTTGGGAGTCGCTCTTGCATGATTCGACGTCGCCCAAATTGCTTATGCAGCGTATCAGGGAGGAGGTATTGGCGCGGGGTTTGGGGCCGGTGGGGCGTGTGGATATCCCCCGCGAGGTCTGGGATAGTTGTGTGCCGGACGGCTTCGCAGAATTGGTAGGCAGGCAGTTTTCTGGGATAATTCCCCCGTCGGATGAGGCGGTGGTCATGATGAGGGCATTGCGGGACCAGGGTTTGCTTTTCCCCCTGCCGCCGGGGTCACCTGGGCCCAATGGGGGTGTTTTTGCGATACCCAAGACGGAGGAGAAGTGCAGTTTGATTGTCAATCTGGTGCCCCTTAATGAGGAGATGCGGTCTCGGCCGGAGAAGTTCTCCCTCCCCTCTGTGGAGGTGTTGGCCCTTTTGGCGCAGGTGGCACAGCAAGGGTCCTCCTTTTTCCTCCCCTCTTTTTATGCCCGAGCGCGTTGCATGAGGCCGGTGTGGGATATTCTGTCCCTGCCGGGGGGGGGGGGGGGAAGAGCTGTGCATGTGCCACATCGACCTGAGTAATTGCTTTTGGTCACTACAGCTGCCGCGCGAGTTCTGGGGTGCCTTTCGCGTCTCGGATGGAGAGGGGGGGGTGTTGGCTTTCCGGTGCTTGCCCTTTGGGTGGAAGTACAGCCCCCTCTTGTGCCAGCGAGTGTTAGAGGGTCTGGTGGCCGGCGCGGGGCTGTTAGGGGTGCTGGTTTTAATTTACTTGGATGATGTCCTGGTTGTGGGGCGCGGCCGCGCGCGTGTGCGAGAGCAGACGGCAAGGGCGGCGGAGGCGTTGCGCCGTGCAGGTGCTGTAGTCAGCCCAAAGAGTACGTTGGAGCCTGTGCAGCGGCTGGTGTGGCTGGGGAAGGATATTGATTTGCGGGGGGGGGAGGTGCGGACTGCTGGCAACGCGTGGGAAGCTCTGTTTGCGCATTGGTTGAGGTTGTCTGTGGGACCCTGTAGGGTAAAACGGCTGCAGCAGTTCTTGGGGCGGGCACAGTGGATATGTCGCCCGGGTTCTGGGCACAGTCCGCACCTGTCTGGTGTGTGGGCTCATGTGCTCTGGGCGCCCCCCCGGCTGCCGTTTACCCCAGTGCGTTTGCTTAAGTCTATGTGCGTGGCGTGCGTGCTTGCCAGGAGGCAATGGTCAGTGGTGTCCCTCCCCAGGGTGGTGAAGCGATCGCCGTTGGTTGTTTACGTCGACGCGGCGCTGGACGCGGGTGAATACCGGCTGGGCCTGTTTTCGATGGATGTGGGTTCTCGATCGGTTGTGCCCGCGGAGCAACCGCCCAACCAGCAGTGTGCGGAGGCTGCCGCGCTGCTCTGGGGCTTGAAGCTCATCCTCAATGTAGGCGTTCGGGAGGCCCATTTGTTTGGGGATAATGCGGCGGCGCTAGTGCAGTTCCTTCGGTGTAAAGCCAAGGTGGGGCGTAAATTCCAGCAGTCCATTCTGAAGCGTTTCCGCTACCTGTGGGCGTCGTGCCCAGGCTTCACGGTATATATGCACTGGGTGCGTGGTTCACATAATCCCGCTGATCCTATCAGTAGGTTGAGTGACAACTTCAATGGAGATCTGGGTTTGGCGCGCGAGGTGGCGGCGCGCAGGGTTGGGGATCTCTGGGCCTTTCCCGATAGGCGCACGGTTTTTTTGTGGACCCTGGGGGTGCCTATGGGGCCCTTTGTTCTGCCGCATTCGTGGAGAGCGGGCCTGTGGTCCCCGGGGGGTGGTGAAGGGGGGGCGGAGTTCCACGAGGTTTTTTTGCAGTACCGCTTGGAGGAGTCAGTGGGTGCAATGACTTGATGTCGTGTAGTGCCGTCGCCTGCTTGTAGCACTCGTTTATCTTGGTGCATGTGATCATGACCCGGCGCCGCCGTAGCCGCCATGCGCGCAGCGGCAAGCGGAGGCGGGGCAAGAGCCGCTCGCGCAAGCGCTCGGAGGAGGCCGCTCAGCGGCGCGCGGCGCGGCGCCGCGCCGCGCTGCGGGAGAAGTTGGGAGCCTTGGTGGGCCGCAGGGCCTGTCACCGGGTGCTCCTCCGGAATGGGGTGCGGCTGTACGTCGCGTATGGCGTACCAGAAGATCCCGGGGAGAGGGACGACTTCCTGGGTGCCGCGGCCATGGACATCGCCAAGCGGGTTCGGGGGCAGGCGACGCGGCGCACCACCGCGGTTGGGGACCCCGGGGTGAAGCCAGGGGGCAGGCACACTTGCGGGGGGATGTGGGATGTGGTGACGGGGTCGAGGGGAGGTCAGAGGGTGGTGGTGTCGCTGACGGACTGGAACGGGGGTCGTCGTACCCCCGTCCCGTATCTATGGGTGCAGGGGTCTTATCCCTTGGTGGTGAGCATAGCTGGCCACTTCAGGCCGTTGGTGTAGTCTGTTTTTTGGGTGGTCAGCCGGTCTCCGAGGGGCTGGGATGGGAGTGTGCGCTCACCCTTTGCTTTGCGTTCTGTGTCAGGTCTCTGAGTGCCACCCTGGGATGGCCGGGCTGCTTTGCGCCCGGGCATTGCTCGCGCATTTGTGGGCGTTTTTGGCTTCCATGGCTGAGCCAATGTTCTGGTTGTTGTGTGTGGCTCGTATTCTATCTGCGTTTTGGCAGGTCCAGTGTGCGCAGGCGGGAGCCCTCCGGGCGATTGTCTGTAGAGGCGGCCCTGCCCTGCGTGGGTGTCGCGGGCTGATTTTGTGGTTATATACCGGGCGTTGGTCCTTTGGCCTGCACCGCTGCCACTTTGTTGTGGGTCCGGGGTCCATGCTTTCTTAGGGTTGGAGCTGGGTTGGGCGCTGGCCCGCCATTTTGAGATCTGCTGCGGATCTCAGGGGTGCTGCCCTGGGCTGACCGGGCAGCTCTGCGACAGGGCGGCAGTGCCTGACGGTCGCTGTACATTTACCGCTTCCTCATTGGCGGCGGCAGGGGTCGTCCACGCTCTCTTGGGCTTGGTCTGCGGACGCCTGAAGCCTGGCGGGTGGCGCCGGTGTGTGCGGGGCGCCTTTGGCGATTTATGTTTGGGACGGCCGTATACTTCGAGGGTGTGGCGTGCGTTGCGCATGGGAGCCGCTGGGTCTCAGACTTGCGCCGGGGGGGGGGGGGGGGGGGTTATGCGGCAGTTTGGCATGAACGAGACCCACGAGGAGGCGGCACACTGACGAGATGTGCCACAGGAGACGTGCGTGTTTTGCCTCGTGTTTGCGTGTTTGCTTGTGGTTTTAGCAAAATCTTAGCTCAGCCGTGCCTGAGCTTTGGTTTTGCTCGTCGGGTGGTGTGTGTGTGCGCATGCGTGTGTGCAGTGAGCCTCTGTACTTGTAGAGCATTTTTGCTTGTTGCCAGCAGCCCACCCGTCCCGCCCAATGACGCTATTTGCGACTTCTATTGCCCATACCGGGCTTTTGTGACTGCCCACGAGGAGGCGGCACACTGACGAGATGTGCCACAGGAGACGTGCGTGTTTTGCCTCGTGTTTGCGTGTTTGCTTGTGGTTTTAGCAAAACTAGTACAGTCCTAAGGTGCACACACAACCATTGGAGGGGGTCCTAATGCCACCTAGCCATCGCCGAGTCCCTGCCGCGGATGCATTATACATCGAAATTGGGTAATTGGATGGGAGGCGTGTGTCTAGCAGACACACGAGCAGCGTCCGCTATACGCGCCGTCGCTGACTAGGGAGATGTATCATCCGCGACATTCTTCCAACCATTGGAGTCAGGGCGGTTGGGTATACATCCATCATCAGTGATTATGCTGCACCCATTCGTGCTTCAATATATCAACCAGCTTAGACATGCCAATCCAATACTACGCACCTCAATCATTCCCACCAGGTGGCGTACATATCAACATCTTAGTGAGCACATGGCGTGCACCCAAGAGCCCTTCCCACACATATGTCCAGTGCACAACATGGATTACTCCCGCTTTTTATCATTGCTCTACCATAAAGACATCACACCACATTTCCCAAGATAAGTTTCAGCAAAAGACGACAACATGCCTACATATAGAGCACAAAACTCCACTCAAGCGAACCAAATACTTGCCCGGTTATCAGAGGGACACCAAACACTACACAAAGCACAGACAAGAGGGTGGCCAATACCATATTGTCAGTTTCAACTACCTCACCCAAAAACACCCACAGGCAAGGCTTTAGGTGCCTCCTTGCCTGCAGTATCGTCTCTTCCCCTCCACCCTCTTTTCGTGACACATGCGTCGTGGTACCCACATGGCAAATATGCGGTGGGTGTATAGCCATTGTGTGCACCCAGACCTACGTAGACACTCTATATCCAGTGAACATCCCACTCAGCCTAGACCACTCATATGCAGTTGAGGTGTATGTAGCATCGATACTCCTAAGGATATGCGTGCGTTTATAGTCCAGAACAGATGGCTCGTAGCTTTTTGGAGGACATACCTACAGAGATTCCATGTCTTCCCTTGGTACCTGTATGAAAGGTAGGTTTGTTCATCATAAATGGTTTTATGAAATATGAACGCATTTTGCTTTTGCTAGGGTACCCATGGGCAATTTTTGTTCAAAACTTCAGGGGCTGGGTCAATACCCTCGAGGTGTTTTTTTTTGTGGACGGGTGTTTTGGTTGTAAAAATTGCCATTTATGCCTGCTTATGCAAATCATGAAAACATCTTCCCCTGTTCACAATTCCATTCATACTTCCATTCATACTTCAATACTCCTTTTATGAACGCGCGCATCGTTTTATGAATGTGTTTTATGAACGTTTTTTTTGAATCGATGCATAGGCACACAAACATTGCTCATTTTTCAATCTATCCTATGCACTTCATTGATTTTCTTTGTTTCTTGTCCTTGCTTGTTCTTGCCGCTCTAAACCTCACGGCTGTGGCCTGTTGGGTCCTCGCAAAGGGGGGCCGTGGCCTGGAATCCCCCCCCATCCAGGGCCTTGGCACGGGTTTGAGCAGGGGGTTGGGCTACGGGTTTGACAGAGGGGTGCGCTGGGGCATTCACCTCCATGGGGGCGCCCTCGGGGGGAGGTTTGGGCTGGGGCTGAGGGGCCTGCTTAGCCTCAGGCTTGGGTTCAGGCTTAGCTGGTTTGGGGGCGGGCTCAGCCGGCGGGTTAGCGTCCGGTTTGGGCTTAGGCTTCTTTTTGGCCTTGGCGGCATTCTTACCTACAGCTGCAGCCTTCTGATGCTCCCAATGGGTCACTGCTGCAGCATGAGAGGCATACAACAAATGCCTCTCAACTCGAAGCATCTCCTTTTCCCCTCGGTGTTCCACCCACACTCCCCCCCCCCCCCCCCCGCCCCCCCCACAACTGAGGTTACTACCCCCAGCTAGACACCATCGGTGTAGGTCACAAAAACTTGTTCACCAAGCAAGGGGTCAGGTGACTCATCCCCCTCCAAAGAGTGGGGTTTCTCGCGCCCCTTTTGTTGCTGCGGCTGCTTCCCCTTCACCTCCTTCCCGTTTCCATGTGGGCGTGCTTGGTCCGACGATGAGCTGTTGCTCGTTTCAAAGGACTTGCGCTTGTGCGTCGGGGGCCTTTTGGATTGGGTGGGTTTGAGGGGGGGCAGGGGGGGGGGTTGGGTTTTTGGGCGAAGGGGGGGGGGGCTTTGCTTAGGACGCCTTGGGGGGGTCGGGGGGGTTCAACCCGCAACTGGACAGCAGGATATCCTGGTCAGCTCAGCCCTCCCAGCCGAACTTACCTAGGCTTGCCCGGCACGGCGTATTCGCCGCCCAAGTGTCCGTTGGGTGGCGGGACCGTTCCCACTCCCGCAACCCGCACAGGATAGACCACCCCCGTTGCGGGTTGAGGAGCAGCAACGGTACAGGGCGGACAGGGCGATGCCGAACTTGGCGGTGCCCACGCGGTAGCGGATGCGAACCCCCGCGGCATCCACTTGGTTTCCACGTCCATGACTTGTGACAGTGCCGTTCATAAAAGCGTTCATAAAACAAGTTCATAAAACGCGTTCATGGTTCATAAACGGGTGATGCATGGATGATTGAATTATGAACGCCGAATTATGAACAAATTATGAGCGCATTATGAACGCGCATACCTCGAAATCCGGCTCTCGTCCGACGGTGCCCATGGCGCGCAGGGCGGTCCGGAAATGCGAAGCTGCGCTAGAAGGGGTGCCCTGGGCGGCGCCTGTCGGGGCCGTGGTGTTGATGGTGGCCGGGGCGGCCCGGCCAAGGGGCTTGATGGGGCGGGAGATGGTGAGGTCCTGAACGGCCCCCTCGTACGAGGCCTCCAGCCCCGGGTCATACACCCCCCCCAAAATGGATTGCCACTGGGGGATGCACTCCAACTTGCGCCCGGAGCGCTGCAGCTTCACCCATCCCCTTTTCTTCCAGTGGAGGAAGCTCAATTCCCAATGGGACCCCCGCATCAAGGCCCCACGCGGGCCCGCAAAACCTTTGGCTTGCGTCAAATCCCCGGCACCAATTGTTTTGGGGATGGGGGACAGGGGCTTTCCTGGCAGGGGTTTCCATGCCCATGCCCCCTGTGTGCCACCCCACCCCCCCTGCACCCTTGTTGCGCATGCGGTGCCGCAAAAGGCGGCGAGATGCCCAGCGCAGGGTGATGTATGTCACTTCGGGGCTCGAAAAAAGTGGGGTTTTGGGGGAGTACCCAGTGTCCAGCGCTGCCTGCAACCAGGGGAGGGTCAGCACATTGCGCTGGTTGGCGTGGCTGAGGCCCCATGCATGGCCGGCCTCCCCCCTCAACCGCGGGGCCACAAGCAAACCTCCTGCCCCCCTCCACCCCCTGCGTCCCCTTCCACTGCCACGTCCTCCATCTCGGCCTTCACCTCCTCGATGTCAGTCGCGGCCTCCTCCTCCTTCACACCCCCCACGCTCCTTCCTTCTATCCTCTTTCCTTCTCCTCCTTCTTCTCTTCTTCCTCTTCCTCCTTCTCTCCTTCTCATCCTCTCCTCTCCTGCTCCGACGACTCCGACGACTCCTCACTCAAGGAGTCACCGGCGGGTTTGGAGGCGGGGTGAGCGGTTGGGGTTCGCCCAGAGGAGTGGGCTTGAGAGGAGGAAGGAGCTTGAGGTGGAGGTGGGGGTGGAGCTTGAGCTTGAGCGGGAGCTTCGGCTGCCAGCCGCTGCTCTTCTTGACGTAGGGGAAGCTGTTCATACGTTGTTCATAAAACCGGTTCATAATTCATCAGTTCATAAATCTGTTCGTAATTCATTTATGACGGCAGTTTCGGTTTTGGGAAGGCCGAATTATGAACGCAATACGAACGCCAACAACACCAGACAAGCAGCAAACCACCAGAGCGAGGGTCCCCTTCTGATTCTCCTCTAACAGCTGCCTTAGCTTGGCGGCGTCCACGGATGGGCGAAGAGTTATGAAGCTGGGTCGCAGAGGGCGCTTGGGTGGAGAGTGCTTGGGGGGTGGTGCTTAGAAGTGAAGCGGCGGTGCACGCCGCGGTGTGTGGGGTGTTATAGTGCAACAACGGCACATCAAAGATTAGAGGCCACCATTTCCAAACCCGCTGGACGACCATTGCTTCCCATTCCACTGCACTCTTACCCGCACCCCCACCCTTGGACCTATGCCCATGGTACCCCTTGTTCAAAATGTAACTGGGCTCTCCCCAACGTCCCCCGACACGGCAACCAATCCCACCCCGCATGCATCCGCACTCTCAAGCATTGTATCACAAGCTTCGAGGAACAGTAAATATTGCGACCCCCACTCCCCACAGCAGTGTTCCCGAAACGCAGCAGCAACAGGTCGGCACGAAGGGCACAACACAACCGGATTTGGCGAGTACAAGCTGCGTAGCAATGTTCGCAGCCCCACAACGGCTTGCCACGCGGGGTCCTCATCGACGTATGCAAGCAGGGCCGCAATTTGCTTCCAGGCCCAGAACAGGTTCCGGACCCCTTTCCCGTCCGGTGCGTTGTGCGCCCCCAACCGCACGCCAAACCGGTGGTAGAGACTTTTTTGTACCTGCCCTGCAACCTTTGGGGGATGATTTCCCACCTAAGCCTCCATGATGGCCACCAAAAGCCTCCCGAACCCCATGCAACAGTGCAAAATGCACAAAAATACCCGGTTTCCGGCTATGACCAGCAGCCGCTCGCCGGTGCATCTTGCCGCATCCAAACTTTTGCGGGTCACCTGATGCCGACGATGATGGGTAGCATCCGACCGCATTGTCCTCCGAGTAGCGACGCCCTTCCAACGCTTGGACGTGTTGTCCGGCACGCCCTCATTGAAAACGCTCCCCTATTCGGGAACCACGCTGATGCCCAGCAGCTACCAGATCCACGGCCGGTCTCCACCAAGGAGGACCGCTGCCGGCACCTAGGTGTCGCACCAATAAATTTTTTTGCAGTCAATAATGGACTGCAGGACCTGTGTTCATAAAAGTTGTTCATAATTCGTGTTCATAAAACGTGTTGATGATTCATAAATCGGCACCACGGCGTTTTATGACCGCAGCACTCGAATTATGAATGCGCGAATCATGAACAAAAGATGAACACGAAAATACAAACCACAAATCTGCAGCACCTGAGCCCAAATGTGGCCCAAGGCAACCATCTCCTTCTCCCCTGTGACGGCCATGCGGATGACCCATAGTAAGGCGGGTGTTCACGCCTTTACCCCATGGTTCACTAGCCCCACCGATGGCTGCGACCAACTGCAACCTCGCAAGGATACCCGTCACCGCGCACCACAAAGGTCAAGGGTCGCGTCCAATCTATAGACTGGCACAAGGCTGGCTGGGATCGCACGTATTGTGCCCACGACCGTAGGGGCCAGCAGCGTCCTGACAACGGGCGTCAGCACATTCCACCCGGGGGGATAATGCAAGCGGGGCGACAATGACTTCCACGTTGCGTCAAATTGGTCCCGTGTGGGGATGGGCCGTGGGAAGGGTAGCCTGGTGCAGGCGGTGTAGGCATTGCCCCGGCGGGCGAGGTACTCAGACAACACGCAGAAGCCGGACCGGCCTGCACCCAACTCGAAAAGGCGCCCTATCAGGTAGGGTGCGGGAAAGAGGGCCTCCGCATACATACGGATGCCCTGCACCTTGGTTTTGTGGACCCCCGGGAGGGGAGTGTGGTCCATTGCCTCCGTGAAACGGTCCCGGATGAGGGGGGACAATGACATCCATAGGGCCAAGAGGTCGGAACACTTCCTGTCTCGAAGACTGGTGGCACCACTCAGCCAAACAACCATCATGTTCACCTCCGTGAAGACAGAGTAAGGGTAAGACATAACAAAATTTGTGGACAAAGAAGCGTTCATAAAAGCTGTTCATAATTGATGGTTCATATATGAATCGTTCATATATGAAAAATGAATTATGAACAATACTACCCCCATCAAGACTTCACTTCACCTGTGTTAAACAAACTGTCAACAACATGCAGAGGTATCGCTGCACATTTCGTTGCTCCGAAGCACATACATTCCCACAGAACAGGTACCGTGCTGAACAGGATACTAGACGGTGTAGATCACACGGACAAACAAACAGCTCTACAGCAACAACCACAGGCCGGATGGTTATTGACATTGTATGTTGTGTGTTTGTACCCTTCGTGAACTTGCCGTTTGAATCCGAGATTCACGGTACCGTGAATTTCACCCAATTTTGATGTGTTTTGCTCGTAACTTGGTGCTATCTTGTGCTTTTGTCGTGCTACCTTCGCCCAAAGTAAGATCCAACAAATAGGTGCAATTTAGAGGTTTAAAGTCCCCGCATGGTTTGACACATTTGGTGAGATTCGCGTGAATGTGAAATTCACGCACCCAGATTCACGCAGATATTCACGGTAGATTCACAGATTCACGAGAATGTGAAATTTGCACGAATTTCGTACGAATTTCGCACGAATTTACCCTCCTTTCCACTTTTTCGCTTTGTTACAGCTCTCAAAGCATTCGCATTCTTCTCTTGGAATCATGTCCCAGCAGACCATGTCTCAACTCGCAAGCCTGGCCTCGCGCCCCGACCCCGCAGCCGACACCCTCGCCCACTACCAAGCCCTCCCCGTCGCCCACCATCAGTTGGAGGAGGCGACGTATGAGTCGGGGGCACTGGGGGTGGATGACATCGTGGGCTGGGCAGCCTTCCTCAACCCCTCCCCCGATGTCATCCACATCAACATGCGCAGCCCCACCCGCAACAGCTACCTCGGGGGGAGGGGATGGGCCACAACCTTGTGGAGGGAACTGCGCCGCCAACTCCCCTCCCTTAAATTTCTGCATCCAACCCCTCTCCCCTCCAGTGTTGACCAGCTCCTCAACTCGATGAGGACTAACCCTGTGGGGAAGCCTAAGGACGTCCACGTCCAGGTGTACCCCACCACTAACCTCGTCCACACCCCCCCCCACTGCGATATGGTGTGCCGGCAGGATCTTGCTGCAGGTGCACCGGCAGACCACTCTTTTTTCCCCTTTTCTTGGCACCTTGCCAACCCCCGGTGGTGGGATGATTTGGGCATCGCCCCTTTCCATCCCACCATCCCCCCCCAGGTGCACGTCCCCGACGTCACCCACCCTACCTTCTATAGCACAACTTCTTTGCAATGGTACCGTGGTGCCTCATGCGCCCCCCCCTTCATTTCAATTGAACCCCCCCTCCGCACCGAACCCCTTCCTGACCCCCCTCATGGGGTGATGGGCAGCCCTGACCCCACCCTTGACAGGGTTGGCCCTTCTCAGTCGCCCCTCAATTTTGTTGATGGGAACGGCTACATTGTGCTTCGGGGGCTTGTGGAGGCACGGGATTGTGAGTTGGGGTGGAACAAGGTGATGAAGGCGTGGGGCAGCGGCGACGAAAAGTCGTCGCAAAAATTTTTGAGCTCCTTTTCAACGCCGCGCGGAGTGAGGAGCAGGCGAAGGATCCCGGGCTCCCCCGGCGTTGGCAAAGCAAGAGCACCTTGGGGTCGGGGGTGGGGGGGCCTCTCTTCAAGAAATTCCACGCCCACCTCACCGAAAGTGTCCCTGGGGTTGGGGACCTCCACCCAATAACGCCGGGCAGCGTCATTGTGGCGAGTGTCGGGAGTGGGCCGCAGCTCCCCCACACCGACGTCGCCACCAACCCCGAGGTCCTCCCCCCCCACGACAGGGAGGTGGGGGCCTGCCACCTGAGTAGCTTCCTCTGCTTGTCAGAGGACTACCAGGTGGCGGTGCAGGCGGGGACGGCCCTGGGGGAGGCGGGGGAGGCGCGCTGGGACACCGTTGAGCTGCATCGGGGGGACATGCTGCTGATGGTGGCCACCAGCCGCCATCATGGATTGCCTGCCCTCCCCGACTCCAAGGATGGGCTGCAGGGGGCTCTTTTTAACTTGTGGACCCTTGACCCCCGACACAAACACCACCAGGCCAACACCACACACTTGGACGCCACCCCCCCCAAGGAGGCCCTGGACGTTGCTGGGGATTTGTCCAGCTGGGACTGCCCCAGCGTGGACCAGGTGTTGTGGGTGGGGAAGGGGGCGGTTGGGAGGGTGGGGTTATGGGAGGAGGAGGCTGCCCAGGCCCTCTTCGCCGACCCCCCCCAGACGGTCCCGGCAGGCCCCCCCACCTGCCCCTTCCACCCCATCTTCATCTCCCGGTCGGCCCCGGCCTCCGACCTCGCCGTCATCGAGGTCGGCGAGCAGTGCATGATGTTCTTCGTGGGCAGTGTGCACCAGCTGGAGGTCTGCAAGGGGGACAATGTCGATGCGGAGTCGGAGATCCACTTTGCCATGACCGGCATTGCCCCCCCGGTGCGGCCGATCACGCATTGCCACCTGGTGAACACGGTCCCACCGTGGCGGTCGCCCAAGTGCGCGAAGACCGGGGCATGGAGCAGCACCTGCCCATGCGAGTGCAAGGTGTGCTTGCTTGTGTGTTTGCTTTGTTTATTGGCAAATTGGACGAAATTCACGTGAAATTCGTACGAAATTCGTACGAATTTCACGTGAATAAATTTGTGTGAATATTTTAGAAATGTGAAATTCGTACGAAATTTGCACAAATTTCGTACGAATTTCTGTGAATTTCGTCCAATTTGCTCCTTTTGCTCTTGCATTGCCTCGTGTGTACTCCCCCTTTCTCAATTTGTGCCTTGCACACCTCCCCACATCTGCAGGTCCCGTTCACCGCTTGGTCGCTGGATATTCGGCACCACACCAAGCGCAAGTACAAGCTCCGGCCCCGATTGCCCGAGGAGCATGCCTAGCCCCCCGAAGGCCCCTGGTGGCGACCAGCGCGCAGGCTCCGGTGGTGGACGGCCGCCGAGCGAGCCCGGCAGTGTGCGCAGTGAGGGGTCGCGGCGCTTTGGACGTTCGGGAGGCAGCGAGGCCAGCACCGCGACGGGGCATGTGGCACGCCAGGTGGTGGTGCCCATGCCGTCTCGCGACGAGTTGGGCGACGCCCACACCGACCCCCCGTTGGACCGGGTCACCCTGGCTGCCAGGCAGCTGGATCCGGCCTGGACCCAGCAGGTGCCGCCCGGGCCCGATCGGCGGTAGCGGCCTCTCAGTGCCGTGTGGGACATGGTGTTGGAGTCCCGGCGGGTGAAGGGCACCTTCCGCACCTCCTTCCCCTGCCCCATTGTGGTCCGGGGGGGGGGGCGACCTGCCTGCGGGGCAGGAGCTGGTGGGCATGTTTGCCTACCGGCTTGTGAGTCGGCATTGGCGGGTGCAGACCGGGGTGTCGCGGATCGGGGAGGAGGGGACGGTGACCACGGCTGGGGTTTTTGGGCTGAATGTGCTCACGGGTTGGGAGCAGCGGAGGCCGGAGTGGGCGGACGTGGCATGGCTTGCCATGCGCGTCCATGTGGGGAGGCAGCGGAAGATGGGGGTGGCTGACGTCATTGACGTCGAGGAGGACGAACCCCCCACACGCAAGCGGAAAGGGCGCCCCGAAGGGCACACGCCCCCCCCTCCCCAAGCCCCGCGTACGGCCACCCCCACGGAGCGGGCAGTGCGGGCGGAGCAGGCGGAGCTGGTGGGGGGGCGGGGGCAGAGGGGGGTGGTGCAGGAGTGGGTGGACCAGCAGCGGGCGGGGGCGTGGGACGCACGCGCGATCAGCGCGGAGGCCGCCAACCGCGACCTCGAGGCCCGTCTGTCCAGGGCCAACGAGGACAGGCGGGACTCGGAGTCGCGTTTGGCGGACGTCACCAAGGGGCGTGACCGGCTGGCCGCCAAGGTGAAAACTCTTGAGCGCGACGTGGCGACGTTGCGCAAGGCAAAGCCAGCGGCATAGCCAGCAGAGGCAGTGGAGAGGGCTGAGGGTGCCGAGGCCCCCCCGGGTGACAAGGGGGGGGCCAGTGCCGCCGGTGTCCGGTACCTCCTAGCCGGCACACAGGCGTGGCATGCCCAGGCCGAGGCGTGCGCCGGCCAGATGTCGGCAGTGTCCACCGGCCTGCGGATGGCCATTTTGGGCAGTGGCCAGCAGGTTGATGTGGACAGCGTGGCCCCCGACGCCCCCAAGGTGACTGCCGCAATGGAGGAAGTTCGCCGGCAGTACCCCCCCCACCGCCTCACGTCGGCGGCCATGGACCCCTCCTTTGTGGAGGCGGTGGGGGAGCAGAGCTCCCAGGGCTCCGCTAGCCGGAGCTTTGCTCCAGGGGGGGGGGGTTGCGTAGCTCACCATTTACCCTATCCTTTCTAACCACCACGAAAGTTATCCTGCCCCCCCCCCCCAAGCATGGGCAGTTTGACCGACATGTGGGGCACTCCCCCCCCACTGTGCGAAATTTTCTGAAGCACTCTTTGTACATTATTTGGGGTACACTATGCCCCCTGACCTGTTTGCGATATTTTCTGCGGAACTGCTTGTATTTTATTTGGGGTATGCTATGCCCCCTGACCTGTTACACTGCTGGTTGAGTGTCAGCCGGAATGACAACCACAGGACTGGGTGTGTGATAACCCATGAGCACCATCCTGAGCTTGCTTTGTGAGGGTCAACGAGGGCAGAAGGATGAGGCTTCGGCAAAAATTCTGTGACAGTCATGTGAAATTCGCACTAAATTCGTACGAAATTCGTGCAAATTTCGTACGAATTTCGTGCGAATTTCGTGCGAATTTCACATTTTCAGAATATTCACACAATTCTATTAACGTGAAATTCGCACGAAATTGGCACGAATTTCGTACGAATTTCGTACGAATTTATGTGAATTTCCTCAAATTGCATGCGAATCATAGCAGAGAGAGTTGTGTGCGGGAGGGGGATGGTAGAAACTTTGCGATGATTGCCTCCCCATTCAACAGGTCTTGTATCTCACACCATGCCGCGGACCAAGGAGCCATTTCATCTGCCAGCGGATGGTACACGACGGCGGCGCCTACAAGAGCTCCAGGAGGTTGTCACCAAGGAGCTTGCAGCACCCTACACCGTCAAGTACCTGCCCGACACGGGGCAAATAGTGCTTACCCCCGAAAGAAGAGTTGTAGCCACCGTCCAGCCTGAGCCCACCCAAGAGGAGAGGTTGATTATGGCCGTCTGGAGGATCCGGTCATTGCACCTCTCTAGAACGGAGTCCCAAACCTAGTGGGGACCATGACGTACGGTGTGGTATGGGACCAGGTGTACGGCACGCTTCGGCAGCTAGCGTTGCCGGAGTCCCGGGCGTTCACCGCCTATACGGGAGACGACACGGCCATCAATGGTGCGGTGTGCTACCTACCTGACCGCATCGGCCACCTATTCAAGTGTCGACCACCCCCACCCTCGGACATCATGCAGCCCGGGGACCGACGGCTGCATTGGTTGCCTATTGCGGTGGACGGTACATCGAGGCATGAGGCCTCGTACGTCCATGGCACGCTTGGTGGCAGCGCCAGCCCCAACCAACTATCTAGTTGGTGGCTACTAGGGGGCAGTGAAAAGTGGGAGACCCTCTACGCGGCCTCCCACGAAATTGATTTTGATGATGAGTTGCGCAAGGCCGCAACCGTAAGTTTTAAGGATACGACAGGGAACGATAGGCAGTCCCTTTTTTTTTTTTTTCTGTCTGCAGATGGTAAAGCACAGGTGCTCATGGCGGGCTGCCAAAAGTGGAAGGCAGAATTCCCTGGTGCCACTGTGTGTTGGGTCTGCATGCGTAACCGTGCTCTGTGCCTTGCTACTTTTGGCACAGCAAGTGCGATAGACGGCAAATGGGGAGCGGCTGTTGCCATAAATGCTATATATAGGACCATTATGAGTGATAGGCGAGTGCCTGATTATGGCCTCCATGGGGTCCTTCGTGTCCTGCTGTGTGCAGTCAACGGGACACGGGACCTAGTTGTACAATTGAAAGGGAAGGCACCGGCCACTGTGGTACGCACCATGCTGCAACCGGTTCTAGATGAGGCACGGCTTGCTGCACGAACTTGCACCCGTGCCTCATTAAATAATGACAAGGCAAACAGCAAGGGGAAGGTGAGGATGGAGTGTGCTGTTGCCATCCATTTCATGCGGAATAGGGGTTGGGAGAAGATAATAGATGCTTGCCTAGAGCAGCCTAGTGTGAGGCAGCATCAAGTAGGGGGAAAAAGTTGGGAGTCGGTGTGCAAAACGTGGTGGGAGAATTTTGCAAGCATGTGTGTATACGCGTGGCGTTCCGCATGGTTCTCCGGGGCCGACTTGGGGCGGCTCCGGAACCATAGCAGAGCCATGGGCGCTGCCCACAATGAGCTCCAGTGGGGCAAACTTCTGTGGCCACATCTTTGGATCGACCACATGTATCATTTTGCAAAGAAGTGTAGAATCTTGTCAAAGTTCTCCTGCTTTGCCATGGAGGGAAGTCACCGGAGGCTGAAGCGCATGTTGCGCAACAGCGGGGGCCTAAGCCTCCTCCGGCTTAGGTGGCTCTATACGCACGTAGACTTCGTTGCTAAAAGGCACGATTCATGGCGATTTCAACATCCGTTTTTTGCCCCCAAAAAAAGCATATCATTTTTTCGGCCAACCCCACGTGGATTTTCATCGTGGGATACAACAATCTCGCCTTTTGTTGCTTCCAAAGGTGTACGTATACACCCCCTATTCCGGGCTCAAAATTGTATCATTTAAAATTTTTGGGCACTGCAGTGCCCAAAAATTTGAAATGGCTTTTTTCAGTGGGTTATCCAGTACACCTCTGTAGTCATCTCCACAGGTGATGTCATACTGCAGCAACATGCATCAAAACTTGGCATACCCGTTATCCATGGGTCATCGCACCGCGGTGTTATACTCGGAAAGCCACGTACAATGTACCTTGCCCAATCACTTCCATTCCTGTCCAAATGTGCACTTGAAAATGGACTTCCAGTACTTTTGGGCACTGCAGTGTCCAAAAAATTGAAAACTCTGTATTTCACTCCTATTGGTTTCCATTGCGTAACACGTGACAAAGGACGTATGAATCATCGGACGTTGGTACTCATCCTCTGCTCATTGGAAATATCTTGCCGGTTGTCTGACTGCCACCTTGGAGTGTACGCAGGCTTTGGAACGTTCCACGTCCATTGGGGGATACATTGTTTGGATCTTCGCTAGCTGCTTTTGGTCTATGCCGCATCAGGTTTGTTTTGTGATAGTGTCTCTGTTTTCTTTGTCCCCTTACCTTTGCTGCCTGCGAACAGGACTTTTGTCCATGGATGCGGCTCCCTTCCGGCAATTCCTTAGTTCGAAGGTATATGCTTCAAAGGAGGATCTGTCTGAGGCTGTGGGTGTGGATAAGGGTGCCAATGCGTTTTGTACGTGGGTGTTAGATCTCCGGTTGGAGTGGAGAAGTAGGCGGTCTGTTGGTGAATACATCCAACAAAGGGACAGGCGCACCGTTAATTGTCTGCCAGACCAATGGTTCCGTGTTGCTGAGCAAGAGATTTTTAATATATGGTCTGTTCTACACAAGAGGTGTCGTCCACGTGCCAAGAGGGCTGTAGGTGTTCAACCCAAGAGTCGTGTGCAAGGTAGCTGTTTGGCTCACATGGGTCAATGTTCTTACAATGTACCCTCCTTTGCAGTTCAAGGAGCAACTGCGTGCACCAGTCTTTGGCAGACCTTGGAAGGTAAACCCGCTGTTCTGTGGTTTGATAATTTTTATAGACGTAACTTCCGGCCTGTGCCTGGTAATGAGAACCGGTCCCTTAATTGTACAGCTGGTGCTATCATACTCTTGAAACGACCTGTTGACGTTATGCCGTCTTTTCCTAGCCTCTCGGTCTTGCGGCAGAGGATTGGGTACACTGCAGACTTGTTGGTGCAGAGCCATAAAAACTTCATTGATGGCTTGCAAGGGTTGATGGACGACCCCATCCGCCTTCAACATGTTCGTTGTCCCTTGGACATACGACGGGCTAATGTTACCAGCCCAGCTTGGACCCCTTTTTTTCTCACAGACCTAACTGTGTCCGCTACCCCCGACCTTGTCTCCATTATTCACGGGCTCCAGGAGGTGCAGCCGCACACAGAGCACCGTCTTCCATTGTTGGTCGACGAAGATATCCACTACCGTGTCCTTAAGCTCGTTTACAGCATCAGCTATGCTCGGTACAACGTGCCCGTGTTCATTACACGTACCCCGGTAGTGTATGGCACATGGCACCCATATAAATATTGTGTAACCCTATGCTACAGAAAATTCTTCCCTTTATTTACCTATTTTTCCTATCGTTCACTCAATTTGGGCACTGCAGTGCCCAACTTTCCGAAACTCATCTATATGGAGCGTATGATTCTGGTTCTCTTGCACTTGGCCCACAAGTGGCGCCAACCTTTGGAACAGAAGTTACAGACTCTAAGGGGTTTGCACCGACCGGGTAACGCTAATCATAGCACACTTCTTACACAGGTGCAAGGGTTGGTAACACTGCTGTATGGTTACATTCCAGCCTTGTTTATTATTGGGTCGCAAGTGAGGGATTGTCATAGGTCTGCACAGGGAGAGCAGCACGCTGCAGGGCCATTGTTGAGCCGTTGTCTACACGTCCTTCTGAGGCTCACCCTAGGTTATGAGGACAAGGTTGAATATGTGCGCACCATTGTTGTTGCTAGGCTGTTGTGGTCCCAGTGGTTTGCCCGCTTACCTGGTGTGGCACATAGTGAGGAACCGTGTGAGGCCCTGTTAAGCCGTGTTGTGCACTTAATGGCACAACACCCTGGGAACTGTACGTTGCAACAGGTGCATGACCTGTTTATACTCACTCTCGTTGCAGACCAAACCCCAAAGGACCTGCAGTACGTTAATGTTCCCAAGGGACTGCCACAACTGGTTGATCGTCGTTTCACCAGATTGATGGCGCGATTTGATGTTGGTGTTATAACCCCACCTGGTCTGGTCCAGTCAGAAGTCGAGTATCATGCAAGACAGGTGGGATCCTGCCAAGATGTATTTTCCTTGCGCACTAGATACGGTGCTCACTGCAGAGCATTACCGAGATCTATGTGCCAAGACATTGCAGACACTTGTTAAACCTGTTAAAGTTGATGCTGACGTGATGACAGAGCTCGGTAGACACGTGCCACAACGTCCTCCAGGTGATATGGACACAACAGTAGCACAGGCACAGGACATGTTACGCGCATGTAATACACTAGACCGGTACAAGCGACGCCGGCCAGCACGCGCTTTTGCGCAAAGGGACCCCGCCCGGATACCCGCCCCCCCGAATGCTGATGGCGACAGTGACAGTGATGAGGACCCCCCCCCCCCCGCTGGTGGGGCAGCCAGAGATCCAGACCTGAGGGCTGTTGATTTTGTGGGTGATGATGGATGGGACCCGGACCCCCCCCCTCCAGAAGCAGTGTCTGTTCACAGTGATGATTCCGACGCCCCCGTGGCTGTCCTTTCGGAGCTGAATGAGTTTGACCCTCGATTTTTACCAAGTGCATCCGACTGTGATGCTATTTCTGCCATCTGTGTTCAATCGTTGAGCGCTGCCAGTAGTCATCAACAATAGAAGCCTATAAATCAACAATTTGCAGCCCTGTGGCCTTTGGTAGTGTGTCGTGTGACACTTTGTTAGCCCCTTTGCTAAGCTATGCCTTCGGATACCGAACTGCCGGAAGGGGATGAGCAACAGACAACATCGCAAGCCGTTCACACAGCAGAGAAGACACGGGCGCACTCGGGGCAGGCTCCAATGAAGCAGACGGGGACAGACCGGGCAACGGAAACATTCCGGACAACGTGGATCAAAAAGGAGCTGGTCAAGATACAGCTGACCAAGATAAAGTTTTACACCGACCTCACGCGTGGGTAGACCAGAGAGAGGGACGAGGACTCAGTACTATCGCGGATCGCAAGCCTGGGGACAAATCCACCCTGCCGGCCTATCTCAAACATTCTCATATGGCGAAACGAAGGTACACTACCATCCTGTCACACACGCGTCGTAATTTTCACACAGTCTGGTCGTTTGGGCACTGCAGTGCCCATCTCGCTGATATCTCCCATCTCCCATCTCCCTGTGGTGCATTTTTCTATCAGCTGAAATTCGCTACTGCTTGGGCGGGGCTCATATCCTGACGGCACTCCAAAGACTTCACGGAGAATACTGTGAGAAGTCACGGGCACTGCCGGACTGGTTACAACACGTCTACTGCGAGGAGATCAGACACGACTGTCCTGTTGACATCAGAGAGATTATTGGAGGCGATCACAATGCGGTACAACACTCAGTGAGCAAGCTGAGTATGGGACAAGTGGCTGCTCGAATTTGGACTGAAGTGCAGAAGGGCAAAGCGAAAGAGATGCTGCTGGTGGCTCTGCGGAAGTGTGGCCGGCTGGGTGAGAAAACATCTGTGGTATGAGAGATGCACGATGAGACCACCGTTGTCAGTCCTTTGCGTACCTGTGGCCTGTCCAAAATTGTATCCCCGCCAGGACTCAATCTGGAAAAGTTGGAGACCGCTGGTTTCATTACTGCAGATATCTGGTGGCCACGTGGCTGAGTTCATTGGCACCTTTGAGAAGACTGCCGGTGAGGTATTATGTCCTATGAGCACCCGTTTTCGTCGTCTTTCGGTGTTCATGGGAACTGCAGTGCCCAAATTCGATGCGACCCTAATTTTTGCACTGCAGTGCTCAACCCCTACACTCTGCGGCCGTTGACGGGGGTTGCATGGTGACCAGATGGATGAAATACTGCTGTACATGGCTCGAGATGGGGCCAAGATCGCAGGACTACATGCCAAGGCCAGACTGTTGAAGCGGGACCGCCTGTGGGAGATGCTGTACCTTCACCCGGACAACACGCTCATGCATCCTTCTCGACGTATGTTTATGGGGCGGCAGGGTCTGGCGCGATCGCTGTTGACCCCCCCCCTCGGACCCACGACGTAAGGCTGTTTCGATCCCAGTGGTACCAGTGGTCTTCTGTTCTAACAGTGAACGTGCATGAAATGCAAAGAGTCCGCAAACTGCTTGCAAAGTCGCCGAGGGCCGCCAAATTGTCACTGGGGAAATGGACCTGGAGTGCCTAAAATCCCTTACCAAGCTGGGACACCATCCAGAAAGCACCGCTGTGGCAGGATGAGGAATGGGCTGACCTGAGGATTGCGCTAGCGAGGCCTGTCAAGGAAACTGCAGTGACAACGACTGATGGGGAGAAATCAACAACTATCTGGCTCAACAAGCCGCAGGATGGGACTGACGCAACCGGAGCTCGGGCAAAGGCAATTGCGTTGTTTCCCGGCAAGGCTATCCCGTATACGATTGCATTGAGGGAGTGCAAAGCGGTATGCAACCATTAGGCATAAGAATGGGATCGATTTCGCATTTCTGGTCACTTTAGGCACTGCAGTGCCCATCTGTAATGAAATGTGCTTTTGACAACAAGTCTTCATTGAGTGTACGAAGGAACAAATGGACGATATCCATCCGCTGGTGCTGAAGGTTGCTGCGAAGTTGGTACTTGTGGCTATTGGTGGAATGGCGGCCGACGTTAAGTTCCTGGTTAATCAATTGCGCGACTCTGAGCAGTCTCGAGGCTGGCAGTATATTATTACCTCTTTTTTTGATCAGGCAGCCGGTCACCCGACCTATCGGTTCGAGGAGAGGACTATTTGGTTCTGTGTGCCCGACAAGATTAGGGTGAAGGTCCCGAATATTTTCATTTGCGATCAGGGTGCATACGGCAGCACCATTGGTCTGGCAGCGGCTGGTTGGCTCCTGCGTTTGCTTGGTATTGTTCCCGGACGCGACAGACAGTCCGAGGATGAAGTCTGGCTCCTGCCTTTGACAGCATCGGCTGTATTGCCAGCACAGCTCCTGTCCTGCCTTCCTGAGTCCCCCTGTCTGGCATCTTGCTTCACTGGGCGCTACGGTTTGTTTAACGAGTTCTGTGAACAGCTAGCGGCGTATGTGCAGGAGATGGACTGTGTCTACTTGGTTAACTGGGACGCTTGGATGCCAAGGATTAGGGACTGTATGCCAGTTGTGGTGCAGCGGCCTGGGGAAGGGGAAGATGAGGAGGGGGGGGACGATGTGGAGGAAGAGGAGGATGACGAGATCGTGCTGGTCGGAGGTGGTGACAGCAAGAAGAGGAGCACCTCCAGCAAGAAGAAGCCGTCCTCCGACGACAGTGGGGATGAGGTTGATGATCCCCCCAAAAGGCCAGCCAAAAAGGCCAAGGACAGCACTCCCCTCAATATGTTTCACGCCAAAGTAGGTCAGGCCAAGGGTAAGAAGGCTCCACCAAAGAAGAAGTAGACTGCGTTGTGCGGTTGGCACTGCCTGTGTCCATGTCAGTAGTTTTTTCGCCTTGATTTGCACACTGTCGTGCGTCGTGTTCTGTGCAGGTGTGAGACTGGTGTCCTTTTTCATGTTTTGGTAGTTTTGGGCGCTGCAGTGCCCAAATTCAGCGACTCGCCATTTTTTTACCCCTGCTGCGCCACTTCTTTTGCAGGCATTGTTGCCGTCATTTATTATTGCATTGGCTGCACTGGCGGGGCCTCCGTTGTTTGTCGGCACCACTGGTGGTGCATTATTTGTCACGCTTCGCATACAATCACAGTGACTGGGTCAGCAGACGCGGTAACAAAAAGCAAACCAGACTTTTGCATGTGTTTGCCTGTCGTCGTCGTTGCTTCATTTTTCAGGTTGCATTTTACGGCATGGTTTGAAATGCAGCAGCGGATGATTTAGAAGAATTGGATTTTTCTTTGGAGGGACACTGCAGTGCCCAAATTTGAAGGGGATACATGACTTTTGACTGGCACATGTTGTACCACCTACACAGGGTCATTTTGGATAATTCACAGGTTTTCGGGGGTGTTCCCTGCAAGGCACAATTGTGCAATTTTTCAAAGTGGTTTTTCAGCCCCCGTTTTGGGGTGGTACCCATTTGGGACCCGTGGCAATTTTGCTACGTGCGTATAAAGCCGCCTAAGTCCGGGGGAGACTAGGGGTGCAAGTGGTTGTGGACAAACACACCATTGACGATAGCCTTTGGTTGCATGGGTGGGATGCGACCAAAAGGGCACAACATGGGCAAGGGCCCATAAGTGTACAAATGTATGCAAGCCGCATAAGAAGACGGCTTCTAACCGACATGCAGCACCTTCAGACTCTACAGTGGCGGTTCCGGTGCCGCAAGAGACGGACATGAGATCACCTTACGAACCCAGACCATTGTTGCCTGTAAGCGGGGTGCATGCCGGGGGGCCTACTAGGGGTGTGAGGACAAATCAGGGGATGCACACCGGTAACATTTGTGTAAAATCACTTGAATTCACGTGAAATTCGTACGAAATTCGTACGAAAATCTTGCGAAATTCGTGCGAATTTCGTACGAATTCACGTGAATTCACGGCTGTGAATTGGCTACAGGCTTGCCGGGTTCCGGCACCTCTCGTTTTGGGCACGGTTCAGACATGACGGATGCTTTTGGGGCGGGACGTTCATTGGATGATGCGTAACAAAGCTAGGGGAGGAATTTTGGCCCCTCAAAGCCCTTGGAATGAACCAAGAATATGGCATTTTCCCCCAAAAACCTCAAATTTTGGGTACATTCACGTGAAATTCACGCAATTATTCAAACGGCCACTTAACGGCTGTTCACGAAGGGTACATTGTGTCTATGCCAAACTGCATGTGTGTGTGGGGGGGGGGGGGGGCAGCACATATGCATATACATGCACCCGCTGTGTTCATTTCCATGTGTGTGCGTGTGTGTGTGTGTGTGTGTGTCATGGAACCCCTCCCACACACACATTGGTGTCCTTCGCTTGCCAAAACTTTTGCATTTTTTTGTTCTAGTCCCGTTCTAGGCTAGGTGTTCCAGCGCCGTTCTACGGAGCGGCGCTAGAACGTCGCTAGAATGTCGCTAGAACAAAAAGTTTTTCCATTCCAATTTGAGGTCAAAACGCTAGAAGTGTGAAAAACAAGCCCTAGGCCCCCAAGTACTGATAGGGGGGTCCGAGTTGGATCCTTCGTGTCACCCACCCTTCACCCCCGCGAGTGGGGGTAAGCCCCTCTTTTTTCGTTCTAGCCTTCTAGCGCCATCTGGGCTAAAACGAAATGGGGTCTTTTAGCGTGTACCTAGGGATGGTTGGATGGCGCATTTTTTGACACATCCGGAAAAATTACCAACCACATGGAAGTCATACGGGGACTGCGTGCTGTGGCCGTCACCCCGTTTGCTGTATCAGTAGCATAACAGCTTAAGATTACAGTCGGCATCCCTCACTTTCCAGTATCATTGCGTGATCTCTCCGCTTCGCTGTACTAGTATGTTCCTAGCAACCCGGGTAATGGCTAAACACCTCCGTGGGAGTCCCTCAGTTCTTCTACTAGACACAACCATGTCAATGCGCCTATGCGGTCTGTTCAAGGGGACACGCCTCTGGGAATTCCAATATGGATACCCCGGACATCGGCGATACTTACCATGCATGCAAAAGGAGACCGTGCGCACGTTTGTCACGCAAGCACATGTCATGCTGAATGTCTTTCGGACTTTGTTTGGGGCTGTGGCCATACCCAATCATTTGGTGTATCAGGGTTATCGCATCCTAATGAGAAAACTCACGGAGAACTAATGGACCGTAAACTGGAATGTCTAACATCTGCGCATGGCCCCATGCATGTTTGCAGTGTTGTGCTTTGCTCATCGGGTGTCAGGTAGCCCTACAAGATTCGATGTTTGGGGATCGAGAGACAAACCTAACACAATTCAACATCATTTAGCATCAAGTTACCTCGGAGAATCTCTTACTCTAATGAGAGGATCGGGGGAATCACCATGGTTTGCAGTGCGGAGACGTGCCTGTGGACGAACACTACATGGTACTCCGCTAGGCCTCATGTTAGGGCGCCCGGGGACACGCTTCATGGGGCAAGCTTTGTCGAACGGTCCCTTGAGGAGCATGTATTTCGCCCATGAAAGCATCAAAGTATGCGAGGTTGGAACGTAGAGGATGAGTCGGTGGTCCGTCCCTTAGACCAGCCATGGACGTTGTGAGCGGCCGATTGTTGCCCACACGTCCTCGTCCTCCTCCTCCACAACACCCCACCCGAAGCCCGAGGCCAATGCCCAGCCCAAGGCCAAGGCCAAGGCCCCCCCCAACCCTAGGCCTCCCCCTTGGAGTATAGGGGGCGGGACCCCTATGGGAATGTGCCGGGTCTGGGGGACGCCCGGTATGTCCCTTGGGCGTTGGGGGGGCAACGGGGGGACCGTCGGCCAAGTGACGGTGTTGGGGGATTGGGATGACGAGGTGGACCCAGGGGACTGTTGGGTGATTTCCCAGGGGTCCAATGGGGAGGGAGGGAGAAGGGAAAGAAGGGGACGAAGAAGAAGTGGGAGAAAGAGGGGGGCACTTTAGGGGTGCCGTGGGAGCTCCTTTTCCCCACCCGGAAGGAGGCACAAGCCCACCTCCGGGCAACCTTGGAGGAGCGGGACAACGGGGACAACGGGGATGACGGGAATGACGAGGGGGACCGGGGTGCAACAAGGGGAGGGGGGTTGACAAGGGGGAAGAGAAGGAATGGGGCACATAGGGTGAAAAGGGGGGTGGCGGGAGCAAGGCTGCTTCCCGGCAACCCCCCACCGGGTAAGAGGGGTAGCTTACGTATTGCGACCCGCAAAAGGGGGCCTAGGTGGCAGGGCGGCTGATTAGGCTAATCGGGCTAATCAGGCTAACCCACCACCAAGTGACACGGCGCCAGCCCGCCAATTGGCCTTCCAAGTGCCCTATGGGGTGTGGTGGGGGGGCTAACCGGGCTAACCGGGGGTTGAGGGGCACGGGTGCTCGGCGCTCCGTGATTCAGGTTGAGCATTGCGACCCTCCAATATGGTAATGGAACTCCACTATGGATACCCCGAACATCGGCGATACTTCACATGCATGCGAAAGGACACAGAGCGCACGTTCGTCACGCAAGCACGTGTCATGCTAAATGTTTTTCGCACTTTGTTTGGAGCTCTGGCCATACCCAATCATTTGGTGTATCAGGATTATCGCATCCCAATGCGAAAACTCACAAAGAACTAGTGGACCATAAACTGGAATGTCTAACATCTGCGAATGGCCCCATGCATGTTTGCAGTGCCGTGCTTTGCTCATCAGGTCTCAGGTAGCCCTACAAGGTTCAACGTTTGTGGATCGAGGGACAAACCTAACACAATTCAACATCATTTAGCATCAAGTTACCTGGTTAGAATCGCTTACTCTAATGAGAGGATCGGGGGAATCACCATGGTTTGCAGTGCGGACATGGCGTGTGGACGAACGCTACATGGTACTCCGCTAGGCCTCCTGTTAGGGCGCCCAGGGACACGCTTCATGGGGCAAGCTTTGTCGAACGGTCTCTTGAGGAGCATGTATTTCGCCCATGAAAGCATCGAAGTATGCGAGGTTGGAACGTAGAGGACGAGTCGGTGGTCCGTCCCTTAGACCAGCCATGGACGTCGTCAGCGGTCGATTGTTGCCCACACGTCCCCCTCCTCCTCCTCCCCGGCACGCCACCCGAAGCCCGAGGCCAAGCCCAAGCCCAAGGCCAAGGCCAAGGCTTCCCCACACCCCAGGCCCCCCCTTGGAGTATAGAGGGCGGGACCCCTATGGGAATGTGCCGGGTGTGGGGGACACCCGGTATGTCCCTTGGGCGGAGGGGGGCAAGGGGGGGACCGTCGGCCAAGTGGCGGTGTTGGGGGATTGGGATGACGAGCTAGACCGAGGGGACTATTGGGTGATTTCCCAGGGGTCCAATGGGGAGGGGGGGCAGTAGGGAAAGAAGGGGACGAAGAAGAAGTGGGAGAAAGAGGGGGGCACCTTCCGGGTGGTGTGGGAGCTCCTCTTCCGCACCCGGAAAGAGGCACAAGCCCACCTCTGGGCAGCCTTGGAGGAGCGCGACAACGGGGACGACGGGGATGACGGGAATGACGAGGGGGACCGCGGTGCAACAAGGGGAAGGGGGCTGACAAGGGGAAAGAGGAGGAATGGGGCACACAGGGGGAGAGGGGGGGGTGGCGGGAGGAAGGCTGCTTCCCGGCGACCTCCCACCGGGTAAGAGGGGTAGCTTACGTATTGCGACCTGCGAAAGGGGGCCTAGGGGGTAGGGCAGCCGATGGGGCTACCCGGGGTAATTGGGCTAACCCACCACCAAGTGACACGGCGCCAGCCCGCCAATTGACCTTCCAAGTGCTGTATGGGGTGGGGTGAGGGGGCTCACCGGGGTAACCGGGGCGGGGGGGGGGGGGGGCGAACCGGACGCTCCGTGAGTCGGGTCGAGCATCGCGACCTTTTCATTGGCAATTGCTGGCTGGCTATGGTAGCCGGGGCAGCTTGTCTTTGAGAAGTTGTGGAGCACTAAAATATGTCATTGTAGCGACGTTCTAGCGAACTGTTCTAGGGACGTTGTAGCGAGTTCTAGCGGCGCTCGCTACAACGTCGCTACAAATCCGCTACAACGAAAAAAATTTGATTCTAAATTCAGGTCAAAACAGAGAAGTTGTAAAAAAAAAAAAGCTGTGGGCCCCCAACTGCGATAGGGGGTTCCAGGTTGCAATCCTCAAGTACTCACCACGTAACCGTTTTTTCCGTTTTAGCCTTCTAGCGCGATCTAGGCTAAGACGAGATTGCGTCTTCTAGCCTATACCAAGGGACATAGTACACATCCCAACTTTTTGCTCAAGGCAACTGAACAATGAAAACATCTCATGTGTTTTCTTGATATTTTCACCACCCACAATGACCCTCCAAGCTATATAAAGCATGTTTTGGCCCCCCTTTTATTTGTTTTTTCCCCTAAGTGCGTATAGCTTGGGGTGCCAAGCGTGCAGCGTCAAATCCGTAAACGTGGTGCACAGAACACAAAAAATGCAGACCAAACAGGGTGATAGCACTTTGTCAAAAGCCCATCAATATAGGGGCCCAGAACCTAGAAACTCAATTTAGTGGAGCGGTGTACGGCGCCGTCGCCGTAAATTTTTTACGGCCCCGGCGCCGTAAATCTCCATGTGCTTCACAGAACAGAAAGGGTTTAGTGAGGTCGGGGGGAACAAGAGGATAGTTGCTACCCCGCCCTCCCCATTTGCATATTCTTTCCCACAGGAATTACAGAAATGTCAGAAGGAGTTCACCAAAAAAACAGGACAAGAGGCTTGCCTTAGGCAGGCGAGGTGCAAGGGTGCTAGGGTAGCTATGGGGTAGGCACATGAGAGGCAAGCAAGTGGGGGGTTTCAAAAGGGGGAGACCTGATTCCATGGCTTCACATCAATTGGGTTGAGAAGGAGGTCAAGGGGGTTTGATTTGGGATTGCGGAGGACCACCGGCCCCTCCACCCCCCCACCCCCCGCCAACGCCCCCGGGCAGCCGCAGCCGGGGACAGGGCCACAACCCACCGCTACGGTGCTCACTGCGCCGCGGTAATGGCACCTACCCCGTGCTGCCCTGCCCCCCCCCTCCCCCCCCAGCCTGCCCCCCCATTGTCCTCAACTGGACTGAAAGGTCCATTTGTCGGTTTGCAGTGTGCCCCAATGCAGATAACGGGGCTAGTTTGTACTTCTGTTGCATTGTGGGCCCCACCGCAAGCATGTACCACTGTGCTCGAGCTTTGGAAGTGTGCCCGAATGCGCATAAAGGGGCTAGGTTGTCTTTTTTCGCTTCTGATGGCCGTGATTTGGGACCGTGGGTCAATACTTGATGGGGTACTGGCCGGTTTGGCTCCCGCCACCCTAGGAGAACTTGAACTAGCCCCTGGGCTTTTCCTGAGCGGCTTTGTCAATCATGGTCCGGCCACCCGGCTTGCGAGGATCGCAAAAGCTCTCCCCCAGCAGACAACAGTGGGATTTTCCCGCTGGATGCCTCCATTACTCCCCGCTTTCCGGGTTTGGAGAGTGGGGCATGGTTCGTGTCGTGCGGGGCCTACCACGGAAATCAAAGAACCAAGGCACGTAAGGGGTGCCCATATGCCCCGCTAACAGGCGGTAGAGGAGCAAGGAGGCGGGGTAACAGGAATTACCAACAGGTTGTATGACCTCTAATGTATTTTGACACAGAATGTGGGTCTTGGGCTCTGCACGGAGTGTGGCTCTGCTCCTAACTACAAGAAGCTGCCTATCTACTTACTACTAGGATGAGGATGATGATGATGCTGATAAGACTAAGGAAACACTATTTTGGGATTTTGGCGCTACGGTTTGCGGCGGTAGCGCCGTAAAATTTCCAATGATGCGCGCTTTGGGATTTTGTCGAAACAATATTCGTTGGATTTTTCCTATCGCCCATCACTACTCCACTACTGTATTGAGCTCCATTATTTTTGTGGGCCACGTGCATTATGCATAGCCTCCTTGTTGCACGAGGTCGCTTGGGAATAGGAGCATCAGGAGGGTCTTTTGCCCTCTGCTTAGCCGGTGGTGCAGAGTGTGCGGGCACAGCGTTCTGTATAGCCGCCGTGGGTTTAAATTCTGGTACCCTTTGTGGACCAGGCTTGGGTTTGGGTTTCGGGGCTGGCTTTGGCTTTTTGCATGTCAGCTGGGTTAGCTTGGTATCAATCCGGTTCGGCAATCGTTGCATGTTGTCTCTCATGCGGTTTGCGTCTCCGGAGGGTTTCTTGCCAAACACTTCTTGGCTGTCCTATGTTACCTCTACATCAGGGGTGCCATCTTTGATCAAAATACGTAAAAAGGTTTCAGACCATTTTTACTCTGAGTATCTTTACCTGTGTGTCATCGGGGTTATTCCACGGTCTTTGTGGGAAAACATAGTCCGCTGGCCACTCAGCTAGTACTCCCTTCGTGGTAGTTGCACCTGTAGGTAAAGGCATGAACGGGAGCGTGCCATTTTTTATAGCAGTGATCAATCTCTGTGCCCGGAGGACAACCTGGGCCGCGGAGGTCCTCGGTACGCGTGAGTCTGTAAGGTCGTTCGGGTCATTAGGCGGCCTGTTAAGGAAATGGTATTGTTTTTGATGATCCTAAATCGTGACAATCGTGGGATCACCTTCCTTAGCTTGCTAGAGTCGACTCAGCGTTGCTTTCAGTTTCTCCGCACTGAAAGCTGCTCCAGGAATGGCATCCATGTAGGGATCCCACTGCTGCAACGCCAACAATATTGCATCCATGTGTTGCTGTCGACCACCTCTTGGCCGCAGTGCATAAAGGAGAACGGTGCAGAATGGTACCACTTCATAGGCCTCTTTTCCTGACCATGGTGCGTGTCTCCTCCAGTGCAGGGTCCGCACCCGGTCGCCAATGTAGAAGAGTGCAGGAGCATAGTCTCCGAATAGTGTAATGAGGGCACTTAGTTGTTGCAACTTCACGGCGCCACCGCCGTAAATTTCTCTTAGACGGCCCAAGTTGCCCACCCCGGTAAATCGGCCCAAAACACCCAAAAAGGGCCATTTCGGCCGGTGGGAAATTTCATAGCCTGTTTTTTAGTCATTCTGACGCGTACCTGAATTTGACTGCTTGACAGCTTTTGTGGTTCTCATATCCACGCACACAAACCCAGGTGACTGCGCATGGTCAATTTTTACGCTTCAGTGAACTAGTTTTGCTTTGTGTTGTGTTGTCTTTGTCCATCTATCTACCCTTCTCTTGGACTTTCGAAAAGTGTCTAGAACCACACACTCTTTGAAATTCCAACCTTGTCAAACTCGGTTTTTGAGGTCGCAGTGTCCGGTTCTAGACAAACAAAATAATTTACACCCTTTCAAGGGGTGTTTGTTCAGTGTCAAACGCCCTGTGTACACCCCCATAATATGGAGAATGCGTCTCGTTCGATACATTTTCGTGAAATTCCGGGATTAAGATCCACATTTTATTGAACGGTGTCTGGTTCCAAACACTCTCCACCAGTTGTCTGGTCACTTAGCAGGTTTGTTTCGTTGTTGATCACCGTTTTGTTTAGTGTGGTTCTGTTCCACTGCTGATGAGCCAAGTGATCACTGGTGCAACACATCCCTTTGTTCTCCTGCGTGACCTCTTACGCGGAGCCAAGTATGGTACACCGCTAGAGCCTATGGATGCCGCTTTACGCGATGAGGAACCAGGTGCAGCCCTGCTTGTGGAGTTCTGCGCACAGATGAGGGTCAAGCGGCGAACGAGACGAAGTATGGCAACGTTGACTAAAGCTCATGGTCAATCACCGTGGCCAAGGTGGTATCGAGTGTTTGCACGACAGGTGTACACGATGATGCAACTGTGTAGGAAGATGGCTCTGCCAGAGGAAAAGGCTGTTGGCTCACTGATAAGTGCATCTAGGGGGATGCGGAGACAATTGTCACATGTAGGTCTTGCTACGGGCCGGTTACCGCCTTTGGGGCAACAGGCTTAGGCGGCCCTTTACGCACGTAGACTTCGTTGCTAAGAGGCACGATTCATGGCGATTTCAACATCCGTTTTTTGCCCCCCAAAAAAGCATATCATTTTTTCGGCCAACCCCACGTGGATTTTCATCGTGGGATACAACACCCTTGCCTTTTGTTGCTTCCAGAGGTGTACGTATACACCCCCTATTCCGGGCTGAAAATTGTATCATTTCAAATTTTTGGGCACTGCAGTGCCCAAAAATTTGAAATGGCTTTTTTCAGTGGGTTATCCAGTACACCTCTGTAGTCATCTCCACAGGTGATGTCATACTGCAGCAGCATGCATCAAAACTTGGCATACCCGTTATCCATGGGTCATTGCACCGCGGTGTTATACTAGGAAGGCCACGTACAATGTACCTTGCCCAATCACTTCCATTCCTGTCCAAATGTGCCCTTGAAAATGGACTTCCAGTACTTTTGGGCACTGCAGTGTCCAAAAAATTAAAAACCCCGTATTTCACTCCTATTGGTTCCCATGGCGTAACACGTGACAAAGGACGTATGAATCATCTAACGTTGGTACTCATCCTCTGCTCATTGGAAATATCTTGCCGGTTGTCTGACTGCCACCTTGGAGTGTACCCAGGCTTTGGAACGTTCCACGTCCATTGGGAGATACAATGTGTGGATCTTCGCTAGCTGCTTTTGGTCTATGCCGCATCAGGTTTGTTTTGTGATAGTGTCTCTGTTTTCTTTGTCTCCTTACCTTTGCTGCCTGCGAACAGGACTTTTGTCCATGGATGCGGCTCCCTTCCGGCAGTTCCTTAGTTCGAAGGTATATGCTTCAAAGGAGGATCTGTCTGAGGCTGTGGGTGTGGATAAGGGTGCCGATGCGTTTTGTACGTGGGTGTTAGATCTCCGGTTGGAGTGGAGAAGTAGGCGGTCTGTTGGTGAATACATCCAACAAAGGGACAGGCGGACCGTTAATTGTCTGCCGGACCAATGGTTCCGTGTTGCTAAGCAAGAGATTTTTAATATATGGTCTGTTCTACACAGGAGGTGTCGTCCACGTGCCAAGAGGGCTGTAGGTGTTCAACCCAAGAGTCATGTGCAACGTAGGTGTTTGGCTCACATGGGTCAATGTTGTTACAATGTACCCTCCTTTGCAGTTCAAGGAGCAACTGCGTGCACCAGTCTTTGGCAGACCTTGGAAGGTAAAACCGCTGTTCTGTGGTTTGATAATTTTTATAGACGTAACTTCCGGCCTGTGCCTGGTAATGAGAACCGGTCCCTTAATTGTACAGCTGGTGCTATCATACTCTTGAAACGACCTGTCGACATGATGCCGTCTTTTCCTAGCCTCTCGGTCTTGCGGCAGAGGATTGGGTACACTGCAGACTTGTTGGTGCAGAGCTATAAAAACTTCATTGATGGCTTGCAAGGGTTGATGGACGACCCCATCCGCCTTCAACATGTTCGTTGTCCCTTGGACATACGACGGGATAATGTTAGCAGCCCAGCTTGGACCCCCTTTTTTCTCACAGACCTAACTGTGTCCGCTACCCCCGACCTTTTCTCCATTATTCACGGGCTCCAGGAGGTGCAGCAGCACACACAGCACCGTCTTCCATTGTTGGTCGACGAAAATATTCACTACCGTGTTCTTAAGCTCGTTTACAGCATTAGCTATGCTCGGTACAACGTGCCCCTGTTCATTACACGTACCCCGGTAGTGTACGGCACATGGCACCCATATAAATATTGTGTAACCCTGTGCTACAGAAAATTCGTCCCTTTATTTACCTATTTTTCCTATCGTTCACTCAATTTGGGCACTGCAGTGCCCAACTTTCCGAAACTCATCTATATGGAGCGTATTATTCTGGTGCTCTTGCACTTGGCCCATAAGTGGCGCCAACCTTTGGAACAGAAGTTACAGACTCTAAGGGGTTTGCACCGACCGGGTAACGCTAATCACAACACACTTCTTACACAGGTGCAAGGGTTGGTAACATTGCTGTATGGTTACATTCCAGCCTTGTTTATTATTGGGTCGCAAGCGAGGGATTGTCACTGGTCTGCACAGGGAGAGCAGCACGCTGCAGGGCCATTGTTGAGCCGTTGTCTACACGTCCTTCTGAGGCTCACCCTAGGTTATGAGGACAAGGTTGAATATGTGCGCACCATTGTTGTTGCTAGGCTGTTGTGGTCCCAGTGGTTTGCCCGCTTACCTGGGGTGGCACACAGTGAGGAACCGTGTGAGGCCCTGTTAAGCCGTGTTGTGCACTTAATGGCACAACACCCTGGGAACTGTACGTTGCAACAGGTGCATGACCTGTTTATACTCACTCCTGTTGCAGACCAGACCCCAAAGGACCTGCAGTACGTTAATGTTCCCAAGGGACTGCCACAACTGGTTGATCGTCGTTTCACCAGATTGATGGCGCGATTCGATGTTGGTGTTATACCCCCCCTGGTCTGGTCCAGTCAAAAGTCGAGCATCGTGCAAGACAGGTGGGATCCTGCCAAGATGGATTTTCCTTGCGCACTAGATACGGTGCTCACTGCAGAGCGTTACCGAGATCTATGTGCCAAGACATTGCAGACACTTGTTAAACCTGTTACAGTTGATGCTCATGTGATGACAGAGCTGGGTAGACACGTGCCACAGCGTCCTCCAGGTGATATGGACACAACAGTAGCACAGGCACAGGACATGTTACGCGCATGTAATACACTAGACCGGTACAAGCGACGCCGGCCAGCACGCGCTTTTGCGCAAAGGGACCCCGCCCGAATACCCGCCCCCCCAATGCTGATGGCGACAGCGACAGTGATGAGGACCCCCCCCCCCTGCTGGTGGGGCAGCCGGAGATCCAGACCTGAGGGCTGCTGATTTTGTGGGTGATGATGGATGGGACCCGGACCCCCCCCCCTCCAGAAGCAGTGTCTGTTCACAGTGATGATTCCGACGCCCCCGTGGCTGTCCTTTCGGAGCTGAATGAGTTTGACCCTTGATTTTTACCAGGTGCATCCGACTGTGATGCTATTTCTGCCATCTGTGTTCAATCGTTGAGCGCTGCCAGTAGTCATCAACAATAGAAGCCTGTAAATCAACAATTTGCAGCCCTGTGGCCTTTTGTAGTGTGTCGTGTGACCCTTTGTTAGCCCCTTTGCTAAGCTATGCCTTCGGATACCGAACTCCCGGAAGGGGATGAGCAGCAGACCGCATCGCAAGCCGTTCACACAGCAGAGAAGACACGGGCGCAGTCGGGGCAGGCTCCAGTGAAGCGGACGGGGACAGACCGGGCAACGGAAACATTCCGGACAACGTGGATCAAAAAGGAGCTGGTCAAGATACAGCTGACCAAGATAAAGTTTGACACCGACCTCACGCGGGGGCAGACCAGAGAGAGGGACGAGGACTCAGTACTATCGCGGATCGCAAGCCCGAGGACAAATCCACCCTGCCGGCCTATCTCAAACATTCTCATATGGCGAAACGAAGGTACACTACCATCCTGTCACACACGCGTCGTAATTTTCACACAGTCTGGTCGTTTGGGCACTGCAATGCCCATCTCGCTGATATCCCCCATCTACCATCTCCCTGTGGTGCATTTTTCTATCAGCTGAAATTCCCTACTGCTTGGGCGGGGCTCATATCCTGACGGCACTCCAAAGACTTCACCGAGAATACTGTGAGAAGTCACGGGCACTGCCGGACTGGTTACAACACGTCTACTGCGAGGAGATCAGACACGACTGTCGTGTTGACATCAGAGAGATTATTGGAGGCGATCACAATGCGGTACAACACTCAGTGAGCAAGCTGAGTATGGGACAAGTGGCTGCTCGAATTTGGACTGAAGTGCAGAAGGGCAAAGCGAAAGAGATGCTGGTGGTGGCTCTACGGAAGTGTGGCCGGCTGGGCGAGAAAACATCTGTGGTATGAGGGATGCACGATGAGACCACCGTTGTCAGTCCTTTGCGTACCTGTGGCGTGTCCAACACTGTATCCCTGCCAGGACTCAATCTGGAAAAATTGGAGACCGCTGGTCTCATTACTGCACATATCTGGTGGCCGCGTGGCTGAGTTTATTGACACCTTTGAGAAGACTGCCGGTGAAGGTATTATGTCCTTTGAGCACCTGTTTTCGTCGTCTTTTGGTGTTCATGGGAACTACAGTGCCCAAATTCGATGCGACCCTAATTTTTGCACTGCAGTGCTCAACCCATACACTCTGCGGCCGTTGACGGGACTGCATGGCGACCAGATGGATGAAATACTGCTGTACATGGCTGGAGATGGGGCCAAGATCGCAGGACTACATGCCAAGGCCAGATTGTTGAAGCGGGACCGCCTGTGGGAGATGCTGTACTTTCACCCGGACAACACGCTCATCCATCCTACTCGACGTATTTTTATGGGGCGGCTGGGTCCGGCGCGATCGCTGTTGACCCCCCCCCCCCCCGAACCCACGACGTAAGGCTGTTTCGATCCCAGTGGTACCAGTGGTCTCCTGTTCTAACAGTGAACGTGCATGAAATGCAAAGAGTCCGCAAACTGCTTGCAAAGTCGCCGAGGGCCGCCAAATTGTCACTGGGGAAATGGACCTGGAGTGCCGAAAATCCCTTACCAAGCTGGGACACCATCCAGAAAGCACCGCTGTGGCAGGATGAGGAATGGGCTGACCTGAGGATTGCGTTGGCGAGGCCTGTCAAGGAAACTGCAGTGACAACGACTGATGGGGAGAAATCAACAACTACGGCTCAACAAGCCGCAGGATGGGACTGAAGCAACCGGAGCTCGGGCAGAGGCAATTGCGTTGGTTCCTAGCAAGGCCATCCCGTATACGATTGCATTGAGGGAGTACAAAGCGGTATGCAACCATTAGGCATAAGAAACGGATCGATTTCGCATTGCTGGTCACTTTAGGCACTGCAGTGCCCATCTGTAATGAACTGTGCTTTTGACAACTGGTCTTCATTGAGTGTACGAAAGAACAAATGGACGATATCCATCCCCTGGTGCTGAAGGTTGCTGTGAAGTTGGTACCTGTGGCTATTGGTGGAATGGCGGCCGATGTTAAGTTCCTGGTTAATCAATTGCGCGACTCTGAGGAGTGTGGAGGCTGGCAGTATATTATGACCTCTTTTTTTGATCAGGCAGCCGGTCACCCGACCTATCGGTTCGAGGAAAGGACTATTTGCTTCTGTGTCCCCGACAAGTTTAGGGTGAAGGTCCCGAATATTTTCATTTGCGATCAGGGTGCATACGGCAGCACCATTGGTCTGGCAGCGGCTGGTTGGCTCCTGCGTGTGCTCGGTATTGTTCCCCGACGCGACAGACAGTCGGAGGATGAAGTCTGGCTCCTGCTTTTGACAGCATCGGCTGTATTGCAAGCACAGCTCCTGTCCTGCCTTCCTGAGTCCCCCTGTCTGGCAGCTTGCTTCACTGGGCGCCAGGGTTTGTTTAACGCATTCTGTGAACAGCTAGCGGCGTATGTGCAGGAGATGGACTGTGTCTACTTGTTTAACTGGGACGCTTGGATGCCAAGGATTAGGGACTGTATGCCAGTTGTGGTGCAGCAGCCTGGGGAAGGGGAAGATGAGGAGGGGGGGGACGATGTGGAGGAAGAGGAGGAGGAGGAGATCATGCTGGTCGGAGGTGGTGACAGCAAGAAGAGGAGCACCCCCAGCAAGAAGAAGCCGTCCTCTGACGACAGTGGGGATGAGGTTGATGATCCCCCCAAAAGGCCAGCCAAAAAGGCCAAGGACAGTACCCCCCTCAATATGTTTCACGCCAAAGTAGGTCAGGCCAAGGGTAAGAAGGCTCCACCAAAAAAGAAGCAGACTGCGTTGTGCGGTTGGCACTGCCTGTGACCATGTCAGTAGTTTTTTCGCCTCGATTTGCACACCGTCGCGCGTCCTGTTCTATGCAGGTGTGAGACTGGTGCCCTTTTTCATGTTTTGGTAATTTTGGGCGCTGCAGTGCCCAAACTCAGCGACTCGCCCTTTTTTTACCCCTGCTGGGCCATTTCTTTTGCAGGCATTGTTGTTGTCATTTATTATTGGATTGCCTGCAGTGGCGGCGCCTCCGTTGTTGGTTTCACCACTGGTGGTGCATCATTCTTGACGATTCGCGTACAATCACAGTGACTGGGTCAGCAGACGCGGTGACAAAAAGCAAACCAGACTTTTGCATGTGTTTGCCTGTCGTCCTCCTTGCTTCATTTTTTAGGTTGCATTTTACGGCATGGTTTGAAATGCAGCAGCGGATGATTTAGAAGAATTGGATTTTTCTTTGGATGGACACTGCAGTGCCCAAATTTGAAGGGGATACATGACTTTTGACTGGCACATGTTGTACCCCCTAGACACAGTCATTTTGCACAATTCACAGGTTTTTGGGGGTGTTCTCTGCAAAGCACAATTGTGCAATTTTTCAAAGTGGTTTTTCAGCCCCCGTTTTGGGGTGGTACCCATTTGGGAACTGTGGCAATTTTGCTACGTGCGTATAGGGCCGACTAAGACAGGCACATGCCAGAACAAACGCCATCTGGAGATCAATGGCAGGGAAGCAGGTGGGGATGCAGTTTGACAACTGCTATCGCACACGGTATTGCAGTGACCCGGTACGACGTGATTGTTGTCTGAACGTCACTGCAATGTCATTGTTGCAACAACTGCGATTGCTATGTAACCGGGTTTCTCTACACTTGACGATCCTCTCCAAAGCATCCCGCAAACAGCACAAACCATAGTAGCCAGTTTTTGTGAGTTCCCACGAGTGGTGGACGCTTTGAGGCGAGATCCACTAGAGGCCCAATACTTACGGGTTCCACTAGATGTGCACCGAGACAGCATTCGTTCACTGTAATGGTACCCCCTGACGCTAGCTGACCTGGTCTCCAGCTCCAATGAGGACTTGCTGCACATCATGGAACAATGCCTAGCCATTCAGGTTCAGACACGCCATGTCATGCCCCTCCTGATGGATGAAAATATATTCTACAGACTCGCCAAGTTCATGTACAGTCGGACATACAACTCCTTTAAGTTGGCGGAGCACCATGCCACTGTCCCAATGCTGTACGGCTGCTGGCACCCTTATAAGTATGTGTGTACCATGATCCACCGTAAGTTCTTCCCCATATTGGGGTACCTTGGCCAGCAAGTGCCCGCGGTAGATGACCAGATAATGTGCCACCCGAAGCTGTTGCACATTGAGAAGCAATTTTGTGCCCTACTGTTGGCCACACACAACGTTGAGGACCGCATCGTATACAAGGAGACTTCAATTATGCAATTTCCAGAGGCAGCCCGCAAGCTACCGCTCGTATGGTTGAGTCGACTGAAGAACCTCCTGCACTTCTACAATCCGGCCGCGTTCCTCTTTCGAAACTTAGTTCGTGACCTCAACTGGGATGGTTGACCAGCAGGGACAAGCCGTACGGCCCGCAAAGTATTGGAGTCGAGTTTGGTATTGATTGTAGCCTTGACAATGGACACTGACCACAACGTCCCCTACGTACGCACCCTATGTGTTGCCCTTGTGTTGTGGTTACCCTGGAATGACGCCGTCCCGGGCTGTTGTTATGCTGAGGAGCCGCTGGACGCCATGTTGAGTCGTCTCGGATCTAGCTGCCGCACATATCCCCAGATGAATACTTTTGACCAGACGTTGGACCTGTTTTTGAGCATGGCACCACCAAAGCGAGGGGAAAAGAAGACTCGGGGGCAGATTCGCAGTGGACTGGTTGCTATTATGTCGTCACGGCTACGCAGATTCCTGTTGGCCATTACAACGAACCGCATGGGCCATGTTGAGTGGAATAGTGGAAACAAGGCAGCATTTACCGATGTCCCTGAGGACTTGAAATTCCCATCGCAACAAGTGGACAACCGCGATGAGGCCCTATGCCAAAGGCTGTTGACTAGATCCCTCTCCACATTGACCCGTGCAGCGCGTTCGCCCACGGACGAGGTTGTATGGCCGTTGAGAACCATTGTTCCAGGCAGAGACCCCCGCGATCATGCACGCTGAGATGCACAGGCTCAGCGGGTGCGGGATGCAGCAATTGCAGTGGCAGATGATGACGATGAGGCCACGGAAGCTGCAATTGTCTCAGATTCAAGTTCACACCGGTCCGTGGGGGACTTGATAGTGGACGTTGACGCAGAGGACGATGAACCACCACCTGTTGTCCTACTGCAAGAAATGGAGGAGTTTGAGGTTGTGAGTCTGGAGGATGATCCGATGGACTGCTGACACCCCACCCATGTGGCTAGGATGCGTCAAAGGTGTGTGTCACGCACCAGACACTGGGCTGGAGTTGGTTACTACAGCACCGAGGTACCTGAGCAGAGGCCACTATTGACAATCAACGCAGCGTTGGACTGATGAGATGCCCGTGTACGTGCACCGTTGCATTGCTGCACATCTCTGTTTCTCCGCAAAACCACAGCATGCAACCTTGACCAACCGAATACCCAGTTCAGGAAGCCGGCAGAATAAACACTGCATGCATATGTGTTTGGAATTATTGTCCCTGTGCAGCAGGTTTTGGTAAGATCTGTCTGTTTCCAGACAAACTTCAGTATTTCACTGTCTGCAGAACAAAATTTGAGTAACATGGTACGCGTCGACGAGTAGTGCCTCTGCTAGTGTAGTGATATTGACGCGTGCATAGACACACATGCATTCCGTGGGGTTCCACCTCGGAATTTGGCTAATTTTCCCATATTTCACAGGGCGCAACCACCGGATGGTGTTGCGCGCAAAGTGCCAAAAAAGTATATGGGGGTAGTCAAAAACGAGGGGAAACAGACGTGCGCGGCTTGTTGCTGAAATTTCACCCTGTAGAACGCGTTTTTGATGACCGTCATTTGGTGACATTTTTGTCGGGGGTCCCTTTGGGGGGGGGGGGGACTTGGGCCGTCTAAATTTCTGTTCGGTGCTGGATTTTCAACGGGCCATCCCATAGCAGGGGTAGCACTCTGCCAGCTGCTAGAAATGCTGCAAGCACCATTTGCTGCATCATGGAGAGATTGAAGTTTGTCACAATCTGCACCGTTCCAGGTGCCTCAAGAAAGTCCTTGTATTCCAATGCTGCCCAAAGGGGCAGAAATCGCCGACAACATTCGGTGACACAGTGTTTGTATGAATGCCACACACCAAATAGCAGTGGCATGTGTGCCAAAAAGCTATTTGTAGCCACGACACATACGTTACATTGTATTGCAATTTTAGCATTCTGTAGTACAAGTCAACGTCACATAGAACCGAACTGGTGCTCTTGCCCGTCTTGGTTCTCCATTCATCCACCTTGGAGCAGACCTCCAACAGTCCGTCATGGGAGGATATGTTGATGGGCAGGACATAACATGTCCACCATGGCGCCATAGTCACATTGTATCGCCGAATATGCGGCGGCGCACGTTCTGAGTCTAATCGCAGGTGCTAGGGCCGTACTTCGTCAACCTTCCCACGGAAGGAACGAACTGCCTGCGGCAGCACAGTAGAGAGTTGCCCAATGGTAGACAGTAACTCAGGCACTGTCCGAACCCCCCTGAACCGTGGTACTCCATTGGAGGGGGCGACAGGTAGCTTGGCGACACATGTGGCATTAATGGAAATGTTGTGTTGCCGAGCAGCGTTCCTACTGCACCGCCACTTATCGTAGTTGTCTATCCAAGTTACCATGGTGGTATCTTTGGCTAGCTCTACAATCTTCTGGGCGTACAACAAGGACTGCTCTCCAATATTCCGTTTTCGACTGTTTACAACCCCTGTTCCCGCAAGTAGGGATGCTTGCTCCCTAGATAGACTCTCCAAGCGGGCATCCACATGCTGACCTCTAGCACCAATGCACCATTTCTTGAGAGACAAGAAACAGGTCCACATGCTTTGGGCAAAAATCGCTGTCCAGCGTGGTCACTTTCTTGTCCCTCTTCGGGGCTAGTCGCTCCGTAGGTCCTACATTCCCTTTGTGGATCTGGAATATGCCACCCTCAAGTTGAGGAACCACTACACAAATTGCATAGCTGCTCTGTACCCACTGCGAACGGACCTTTTGAATGAGTACGCTCACTTTGTTTATTTTTTGCTCCTTTTGCCCGTGGTGCCATGTCTTCGTACCCGTTTGCGGTGTTTACTTCACATAAAAAAGATAAAAATTCAAACGACGTGAATTGTACCTTGAATCGGTCATAATGTAGCTTAAATTCACACAAAAAAACCGAATTCGCGTTCAGATTCGCAACCTCGTGCACAATCGTATTCGCATCCGTATCCGCATTCACATTCGTGCGAATTTCGCGTGAATATGGTTTGATTTCTGCATGAGCATGCCGTTCTTGTCACATGTCTTTTGTTCAAACCTCACCTTCGCTTTCTTTGTGAAAATGTCCACTCAACAGTCGCATCCTCTTTCCTAGATTGGGTCACTCTCACTCACCGAGCCGTCTGCTGCCACCCTGGGCCACTACTAGGGCATCCCCCTTCGCCCCGGCACATTGGAGGAAGCCCCGGACACGGGGGGCCTGGCACTGGAGGAGGTGGTAGGGTGGGCGAAGGGATTGGCCACTCCACCCCCAGTTGATTCATGTTGCCATGCGAACACCCGAAAGGGCGGGATGGTTTGGGAAAAAAGGTTGGGCCACTCACCTTTTTCGGGAGTTACAGGTGGCCCTCCCGGGGTTGCGGGGCCGTCTGGCTCATTTTCACTGGTTCAACCGTGAACAGCCCTTTGTCAATCATGGCCACGCACCCCGTGGGCAAACCCATCCAGGCCATCCTGCACCATGTCTTCCACAGTTTGCAGGTTTGACATATCTCTCAATCCTTGTAGGTACTCCACAGACAGAGGCCGCACTGTACTGTCAATGGGACTTGCACGCCGTCCCTTGGGTTTTTTCATTCGTTGCATCGCCGTTTACGGCGCCGGTGCCGTAAATAAATTTACGACTCTGGCGGCGTAAACCGCTACAAGTCGATTCTCATACCGAAAAAGCACCCTATAGCTTGTAGTACACCCACTTGTCAATGGATATTTGAGCGAACATAATGCAAAAAAGGGCACGTGAGAACAAATGACGCTTATGAGTTTTTGGGTCCACACATTTTGGAGGGGATTTACCACCCTTTTAGGCTGGTACCCATTGTTTGTTGTGTTCACCTGGCAGTTATTGACGGTTAACTGCTTTGTACGGCGATATGCCAGAATCTCGGATGCAGGGTACCATGCCTGTTGGTTTTTGTTTTTTGGTTAACTAGTCTTTTGGTTTTTTTTACCTTGCTCCATACGGAAATACCACCGTGGCACCGTGTGTTTTTTTTGTGCAATCCCGCAATCCTAAGCAGCCTGGATTTGGGTCCCGTTGTGTGCTCAGCTGGGAACTGGTTTGATCTCCCCTGTGGATAGCACAAGGGTATGTCTTGGGGTGCCATTTTGGGATGCATACAAGGGGGGCCAGATGGGGGCGTCAAGTGCAGCGAACATCTGCTGCCACAAGGCTTGCTCGGGGTCTTTTCTGTCTCATAGGACACAAAATGTCAACCCTTCCCGGAAAACGGTGCCCTGCAGCCGTCGTTGCAGAATCGCGGCAACCAGAGGACCAACCAGATGTTGTACACCCCCCCCCCCCCCTTGTGGGTGACAAGGAAACTGGCTCTGCACACGACGACTATGACGGGTCCAATAGTGGCGGAGATGAGCGAATCAACTTAGCTTAGGACAATGACACTGGCCTGGACCAACAGTCTGCAAGGCAGCATGCAGACATCGGAAATTACATACCACAATACTCGGGGCTCCAACTGGGGGAGGATACTCAGAACGGGGACGACGACAATGAGGGCGACGTCGACATGACGGGAATGATGGGACCACAGGCGCACCGGTGCGGGAGACAGCTGCTTTGCAGTATGGTATCCCGTCTCAAAAAGAGTGTGAACCTCTTTTAGAGGCTAGTGGCAAAAAAGGCAAAGGGCCCACCAGTAGTGTGGATCCAAAAATCCGGGTGAACGAGGCCTTCGGAACGGAATTCAACCGGTGGATTTCGAAGGCACCAGTTCAGGTCAGCGTGGACTACGTTGCGTGGGACATCAAGTTTGAACACGGCCACCGCCGTACACAGGACAATGGGCTGTTGGACAAATATGTGCATAGCGTGGCACATGGGGATCCTATGCAGAGGATCCAAGTGATTTTGAAAGACATGGCAGGTATGACAGCCTGAATGAACCGTTTTTGCGTTGTTTACGGCGCCACCGCCGTAAATTTTTACGGCGGCGGCACCCTCAATTTTTCTAGCTTTGTCGCCCTAAAGTACCCATATTTTCCGTTTAGGTGACCTTCCCTTTGTAAGTGGAGCACAGCATATTGCAACCGCCTCAAAGATACGGAAGAATTTTTCCTTGGATAGTGCGCTACAATTCCACCATGTTTCAGCACATGTAAAGTACGGATCGGCAACAATATTTGCATCCAATACATTATTCGAAATTCTTGAAGAAGCTGCAAAGAGGCATCTGAGGTAGCAACACGGGATTTCGGAGCCCACTACAGCTGATATGGCATTGTTCCTATACCGCCGGGTTGTACGACACGCTGCCACTACCTGCATTCTTCACTTGGATGGGGACACGTTGTTGGCGGCCATTTTGGCCACTTCAGTAAAAATAATTGACCTCGTTACCAGTTTTGAGGTCAAAAAAAGAACTGCTGTTCAACAGAAAGAAATGTTGAGTATACAAGTACGTTGTTTCGCACTTTACACGACGTTTGTGTCCTAGCTATATATTTAGCCACTATTCTTGTTACATACATAAGGGATGCTGTCAGGCGATACAATGGTATTGCATTTGTCGTAGCCGCTTCGAGCCGCGATGGTACATTCGTGGATGCTGTGCAGAGCATCAATATCCGCTACGAGCCTGGGTAAGAGCCTATCGGGGCTTCCTCTTTCGGAGACTACAGTGCTGGTCTAACCACTGCCGACGTTCAGGAACCGACGCAGTGGTTAGTAGATCGGCCTCTGTCTCTCACAGGTTCCAAACTTAACAACTACTTGAAGTTCCTCAAGTGCCGCAGGAAGGTCATTTGGTAATTCTGTCACCCAAAAAAATGACCATGTAGCAGCTGAGAACAGCATGTTACCTGTTATTTTTTGCGTTTGTACTGGTACTCAATGCAGGCCATGGCCTTCATTCTGTATTTGTCCGCGTTCTTAGAGACCCTGGTTCTTTGCCATAATTTGGCAAACCATACATTATATACCGTATATGAGAAGCATGCAGACAAATTCATCCTTAGGGGTGGCCTTGGAGGGAGGGCATACGCTGAGTTGCGCACTGGCAAGGCTGATTTGCCAGAGTGGGGCTCCCTACTTAAGAGCCCCCTGGTTTGACATGGCCTTTGCCACCTTGCGCCAGCGGTTGCTCAACCCTCAGAGTGGGATCAGTAGCAGCAACAAAACCCAGTAATGGCTCCAAGGACATCTTCACCTTCCAAGCAGAGTTTGGGGGCTGGCGGAAGATGGTGATTGGGGGAGCTGATTTGGGTACTGTTGCAGCCGGCAGAAACACCTACTGTGTACTGGTGGAGTGTGAAAAGGATGTTGCTTTTAGTGAGGAACTGCTCCGCATTGCCAACAGAGGAACTCCCGTCATCTTAGTCAGCAAGGCCGCTGTAGTTCAGGACTGGGTGGACCAAAACACTGGTGATGGGGCCTCCCAGATGTGTAATTTCAGCACCAACAATACAGTGTACCCGGGGTCAGAGGAAGAAAGACAGCTGTTTCCGCCTAACCCCAAGGCCACTGGACTAGGAGGTATGCTCAGTCTTACACTCATGAGCCCTAAGGCTGCATCGCTGCCTCCATACATTGGCAGCAAGCTGGGGCTTCGCCCTAGCATTATTGCATTGCTGATGCTCCGGGTTGGGCTTAAGCGTGACGTGGAGATAGGCAATTTTTTTTGCTTTGGATGGGGTTGCATCCAAAGCGCAACTCCGGCTTGCAATTTGTAGCTCCAGTTGCCACCGCTTTTCCCATGTGGCAGGTCTCTGTGGTTGTTTCATTTGATTTTCTCCGGCATTTCTTCAAAGACATGGAGATTGCTAGGAATGCCGATGCAGCCACGGATTATCATGAGCTCAGCCGTGAAATCGTCCTCCTGTGCAAGGGCACTGGTATTGGCAGCACCAAGGTCTACCGTCTGATTGTATCGGACTTAGAAAAAGGCGTGGACACGCTGCTGCCCTTGTCAATAAGCATAGGGAGACCGAAAGGGAGAGGAAGAAGAAGACCAAGGAGGAAGCAAAGGTAGCTGCAAAACCTGCTGCCGAAGCACCCAAGACTGCAACCGCTGCCCATCAGCCAGCCATGGCGCTCTGGATGTCCTGGTCGTCTTGCTCGGCATTCTGTCGAGCCTGCTCGCCGTTTCCTTTTTTACCTTGGGTGCTGGCAACAGGTGCAAGGATGCACTTGCCTTGTGCCCCAGTGGAAGGTTGGCTTGCAGCCCCCTCCTGATGCTTGCCCAGGGCATCTGCGTGCGCCTGCTGCGAACGCTGGGGCCACCTCAGGCAACACCGGGAACAGTACTCCGGCTGGCAGCCCTGGCAAAAGGAAGCAAACCCTTCAGGTTGGGCTGAGGGCCAAACGGGCTAAACCCGGTGCTGCAGCTTCCGACCTGCAGCCCCCCGCTGATGACGGTGAGGTGATGGGGGAGACTGAGCCGGAGTCCCTTTTTGGACTAGCCCAGGATAAGTTCTAGGTGACAGCCTAGAGATGAATGTTGTACTACATGTGCCTATCTAACAACATAACATTGTAGACAACCCATACAATTTGTACATTACAGGTGTGGACTACAGACTTGTATGTTGTTTTGGTATTCACGGCGCTGCTGCCGTAAAATTTACGGCTATGGCACCTGAACTGCAGATTTGGTATCAAATGAAATAAGATACCATATATTCCGTCCTATAGTGCCCAATGGCCAAGCAAATCCATGGCTTTTTTTTTTGCTTCACCATATGTTTGCCCGATGACATAGAGGTTTCTTTTTTTTATGCTATGCTCTAACGCACATCAATGGACGCTTCGTTTGGTTGGAGTGAGAGAACCTGATGTGCTGAATGATTGTTATATTGCATTCTGTGCTTGTTTTGCAACGTCATCTATGCTATGTGATTATGCTGCTGCTTGTGGCTGCTGTCTGTGTAATACACCGCGTAGGCCATCTTGGAACAGGGGTCTGGGTGTGGGGGGGCGTGGGGAGGAACTTAGGGTCTGCTCATCCTGTCTAGTCCCTACCCCCCGGTGCAATCGAAGCATCTTTTTGCAGCCCCGCCCACCCTTTACAACCATTACTCCATTTTTGTTAATGGCGCTGGCGCCGTAAAAATTAAGGGTGCCCCCCCCCCTGAAAGCAGTGGTCTTGTGGGGGCCGATTTCCCCCCAAGGAACAGGTGTATCGTTTTTATTCCTGCCAAGTAGGATCATGTTGTGTCCCATGTCTTTTCCAAGTGTACCAACCAGCGTACATAAGCTGCCTCCAATCCATCACTCAAAATCTGGCAACGGTTAACACAGTGTAGAATTGAGGTGATGATTACTTCGCCAATTTGTCACTGACGGCAAGAATGCAGCCACACAAGGTGTCTCCATTAATGATGTCTCTTTTTTTGTTGAGTATCGGCTTCGACGAAAGGTGAAAAGGCAGACATTGTGCCCAATTTTCTACGGCGCCCGCACCGTAAATCTTCCGATTCATTGGTTTGATTTCTGGGGTTATTGATTGCCCAATACTGTTTTTTTGGAAAGCAGTCATTTTTTACGGCGCCCCTTGTTTTTGGGTTTACGGCTGTGCATGTACGCGTAGTGCACCCAAAGTATAGGGTGTGGGTCAAAGGAGGGGAGGAGATCTCGCATGGGATTCACACATAGCTTGGTCACACAGCTTTTCACCACGCGCAGCTCAAAAGTTGACGCTTTTCAATCTTATTTTGGAATCTTGTTTGGTTTTTATATGGTGACTGCTCACAATGACCATCCAAGCTATTGAAGTCATTTTCAGGCAATATTTATGTTTTTTTTTTACCCTATTTGGGCATTTTGTGGGGGGGGCTTTCTCCCAAGGAATGGGTGCAAAACCAACAGTTTTTCACACGCGGCTGCTCACAAATCTAGGTCACACAGCGAAGCTTATTAGATCAAACCAAGCGGGCCCGCATGTTGGGGAAAACACCACATGCCCGCGCACCGTACCTCAAGGCGCTGGATTGCTTGTTTCACCCGATTGTAAACACAATATGTTGTCCAATCAACGCATCCCCATATGACGTTCTTGTCCGGAAGCCCCTAGACCACTCCACCCATCCAGCCACCCACTTAAGACCCATGTTTTTTTTTTTAGGGGCTGGGGGCGCATGTGAGAGGTGTCCAACTTCCAAAAATTGACCCCCTTTGTGTTCAGTGATAAATCATGACTCCTGTGCTCTTTTTCTTTGCCAAAACAGTGCTTTCGCGCTTGGACTCCATGGGGTCGGTGTGGAGGTAACGTCCTACGCCACATAGGATTCCAAACCACGTCTTCTTGTGATTTGTAACCTTTCTTAGGGCCCAGCACGTCATGTGTGAAATATGCAAAACCATCGATTCCGGTAACAATGCCTTACATGTGTGCATGGGTTGGTACACATAGTAAACATCGCAGCTTTTTACCTAGGGCAACTCCAAAATCAAAGTTCTTAAATTTGTTTTCTTGATATTGTGACCACTCACAATGGCCATTCAATGTATGTAACGCATATTTTAGTCCCTTTTATTTTTTTTTTGCCCCATATGTGCATTGGGTATGTTGTACTGGGCGGGTTGGGTTCAAGAGGAATTGATACACAAATGTCTGCTTTCCACCCTGTGCACCTCAAAAATTCATGTTTCTGAATCTTTGTCTTTTCAATATCATAATTGTTTAGAATGAGCATCCAAGCTATGCAAAGCACGTCTCACCCCGTATTTATGTGTTTGGTAATCTATTTGGGCATTTGTTGTGCCGCGGGGTGACACCCAAGGGATTCGTTCACCACTTGCTTAAGCAATTGCTCACGCTAGCAGCTCCAAGATTAAAGTTTGTCATTGTTATTTTTTCGACATCGTGAGTGCTCACCATGACCATCACGGCCGTTACAAGCAATTTTTCAGCTTGCATTTATGTGTTTTTTACCCTATTTGGGTATCTTGTGTGGGGGGCGGGGGGGGGGGGGTTCCCCGCTTACATTTGTGCATGGGTTGGTACACATAGTACACATTACAGCTTTTTCCCTACGGCAACTCCAAAACCAAAGGTTATGAATTTGTTTTGTTGATATTGTGACCACTCACAATGATCATTCAAGCTGTGTCACACATGTTTTAGCCCCCCCCCCCCTGCTTTTTGCCCTATATGCGCATTGGCTCTGGCACAAGGGGGGGGGGGTTCAAGAGGAATTGGTGCACAAACGGCAATTTTCCACTTTGTGAATCTCCAAAATCCATGTTTCCGAACGTTTGTTTTTTCGATATCATGAATGTTTACAATCACCAGGCACGCTACGCAAACCACCTCTTAGCCCGTATTTATGTTTTTTGTAACCTATTTGGGCATTTGTTGTGCCAGGGTGTGACACCCAAGCCATTTGTACACAAGTTGCTTATGCCATTTGTAACCTTGGCAGCTCAAAGAGTTAGATTTCCCAATCTTTTTTTTTCGACATCGTCAGTGCTCATCATGACCATCGTGGTTGTTGAAAGGAATTTTTCGAGCAGGATTTGTGTGTTTTGTACCCCATTTGGGTATTTTGTGTAGGGGTCGGGGGGGGGCGGGGGGCGAAGGGATTGGTACACAACCGGCTTATGCAGTTTTTTACGCAAGGCAACTGAAAAACCCAAGCATGTGAATTTTTTTTGAATATTTTAGACACTCATAATCATGACCATGTCGGCTATATAAATCATCTCTTAGGCCTTTTTGTTGTGTTTTTCACGCAATTTGGGTGTTGAATGTGGGGGGAAGGGGTCCCCGAAGGGATTGGTACACAATGTGCTTGTTGCATTTGGCACGCTCGGCAGCTCAAAAATGGATGTCACCAAGCAAGGGTTGTTAGATCTCAGCCAGGGAGGCCGGCATATAGACGAAAAAAACAGATACCCCCACTTTTGGGCCTCTTTATGTGACCGTATCTCAAGGCGTAGAATTGTTTGGTTAACCCCGTTGTAGGCAAAATATTTTGTCCAATCAAAGCATCGCGCAATGAGGTTTTGGTCCGCAGCCCCCACAGACCCCCACACCCGCAATACAACCCCGTTTTTTTTTGCGCTTTTAACGGGGGCTTGGGGAGGGATCCAGAACACTTTGTCTGCCCAAACCAAGAAACCCCAAAAGATTCATGTTGTTTCGACCCAAAAAAGCGGGTACCAGCACTAAGGGGTGCAAGTGAGGACGTTGTCACAACATATGCCTACTAAGATTCAAAACCGTTTTTTTTTTCAAGCTATAGCGGTGCCTAGGGCCTGTCAAGGCGTGTGCGAGAGATGCAAAAAATTGTTTCCACCAAGACTGGCATACATGTGTGCATGGGTTGGTATACATAGCACACATCGCCGCTTTTTGCCTGGGGCAACTCAAAAATCAAAGTTTCTAACTTGTTTTCTTAATATTGTGACCACTCACAATAGCCGTCCAAGCTATGTATAGCATATTTGAGCCCCCTTTTTATTCGGTTTACTGTGCCCTAAATGTGTATCGCGTGTGGTTCACAGTTTTCCACCAAGGGTGGCTGCAAAATTAAAGTTTTTACTTACTTTGGAAAGTTTTTTAATATGGTGACTGCTCACAATTACCATCCAAGCTATGGAAGTCAATTTTTTTAGGCAACATTTATCTATTTTCTTCTGTTCTTTTTACCCTATTGGGGTATTTTGTGTTTTTGGGGGGGTTCTCCCAAGGAATGGGTACCAAACCGGCAGCTTTTCACTCTCGGCAGCTCAAAAATCAAGGTCACGTAGCCGAGGTTATTCGATCAAAGCCATGCGGGCCCGTGTATAGGGGAAAACACCACATGCCCGCGCCCCGTACCTCAAGGGGTTTAATTGTTTGTTTCACCCCCTTGTAAACACATTATTTTGTCCAATGAACACATCCCCATATGAGTTTTTCTTTTGGAAGCCCCTGGGCCACCCCGCCCACCCACCCACACACTTCAAACTCATTTTTTTCCTTTTTTTGAGGCGATGGGGGCGGTGGGGAGAGGCCGCCAATTTCGAAAAATGACTTCCTGCGTTCCGTGAAAAATGATGAATCTTCTGGTGTTTTTTGGCCGAAAGAGCGTTTTTAGGCTTGGACTCCATGGGGTTGGTGTGGAGGTAACATCATAAGCCTGCTGGGACTCAAAACCACGTCATCTTGTGGTCCGTAGCCTTGCTCAAGGCCAACCACGTCATGTTTGCAAGATGTGAAAACATTGATTGCACCAATAATGGTTTACACGTGTGCATGGGTTGGTACACATAGTACCCCTCGCAGCTTTTGACCTAGGGCAATTCAAAAATCAGCGGTTCTCATTTTGTTTTCTTGATATTGCGACCACTCACAATGATCATTCAATCTATGTAACACATATATTAGCACCCTTTTATGTTCTTGCCCTATATGCGCATCGGGTTCCGCAAAGGTGGGGGGGGATTCAAGAGGAATTGGTAAACAATTGGCAAGTATCTCACCCTGTGCACCTCAAAAATTCATGTTTCCAAATGCTTGTTTCTTTCAATATCATGACCGTTTACAATCGGCATGCAAGCTATGCAAAGCATGTCTCAGCTGTATTTATGTGGTTTGTAATCTATTTGGCATTTGTTGTGCCGGGGGTTTGACACCCTAGGGATTCATACACATTTTGCTTATGCCATTTCTCACCGTGGCAGCTCAAAGAGTTAAGTTTCCCAATCTTATTTGTTCAACATCGTCAGTGCTCACCAGGACCATCCCGGCTATTAAAAGAAGTTTCGCCGGCAAGATTTTTGTGTTTTGTACCCTATTTTGGTATTTTGTGTGGGGGGCGGGGGGCAGGTGTCCCCGAAGGGATTGGTACACAACCCGCTTATGCAGCTTTTCACGCTAGGAAACTCAAAAATCCAAGTATTTGAAGCTTGTTTTTCAAACACCTTACCCACTGATAATGATCATCGAGCCTATGTAAAGCATCTCTGAGGCAATTTTTTCTTCTTTTTCTCCGAATTTGGGTGTTCAGTGTGCGGAGAGGGGGTCCCCCAAGGGATTGGTAAACAACCTGCTTGTTGCATTTGGCACGCTCGGCAGCTCCAAAATTGCTGTCACCAAGCATTTGTTGTTTGATCGAAGGCAGGAAGGCCAACATAATGGGGGAAAAAACACATAACCCCACTTTTTGGCCTCTTTACGCGCCTATATCTCATGGCGTGGAATCCGTCGCTCAATCCTGTTGTAGGCACATTATTTTGTCCCATTCAAGCATCCTGCAGTGAGGTGTTGGTCCGCAGCCCCCACACACCCCCACCCGCGGCATAGAACCCCGCTTTTTGCTTTTTTAAAGGGGGCTTGGGGAGGGATCAAAAACACTTTGTGTACCCAAAACAAGAAACGCCAAAAGATTCATGTTTTTTGAACGCAAAAAGGCGGGTACCGGCTCTAACGGGTGCAAATGGGGATGTTGTCACACCACATGCCTACTACGTTTCAAAACCGCTTTTTTGCAAGCTATAGCGGTGCCTAGGACCAGCTAAGGCGTGTGTCAGAGATGCAAAAACATTGATTCCACCAATAATGGCTTACATGTGTTCATGGGTTGTTACACATAATACACATCGCAACTTTTTACCGAGGGCAACTCAAAAATCAAAGGTTTTAAATTTGTTTCCTTGATCTTCTGACCACTCACAATGATCATTCAAGCTATGTAAGGCATGTTTTAGCCCCTTTTTTTTTGTTTTGCCTCTATATGCGCATTTGGTCTGGCGTAGGGGGCACTTGGGTTCAAGAGGAATTGGTATACAACCGGTAGCTTTTTACACATTTTCACAAAGAAAGCGAAGGTGAGGTCTGAAACAAAAGACATACGACAAGAACAACACACTGATGCAAAAATCAAAGGATATTCGCGCGAATTTCGGGCGAATGTGAATGCGCATACAAATGCGAATACGAGGTTGCGAATTGGAACGCGAATTCATTTTTTTTGGTGAGTTTCAGCTACATTGTGTCCGATTCAAGCTATAATTCACGTCGTTTGAATTTTTATGAATTTTTGGCTAAGTAAGCATAGCAAACGGGCACAAAGACAAGGCACCACGGGCAAATCAGGCAAGAAATCAACAAAGTGTGCGTACTCCTTCAAAAGTTCCGTTCACAGTGTGTATAGAGACTTTGTTTTTGAGCGGCCCATAGTGAAGAATTGCTCACCTTGGACCCATTCCTTGGGAGAAACCCCCCCCCACACACAAAATCCCCCAATAGGGTAAAAAAACACATAAATGCTGCCTAAAAATGACTTCAATAGCTTGGATGCTCATTGTGAGCAGTCACAATATTGAAAAAAAGATCCCAAAAGAAGATCAGAAAACTTTAATTTTGGAGGTGCCAATGGTGAAATTGTGTAACCAAGCTATGTCTAAATCCCGTGGGCGACTCCCTCCCTTCACTTGAGCCGCACACAATACACAGTTAGGGCAAAAAAAAACAAATACAAATGGGGCTAAAAAATGCTTTACATAGATTGGATGGCCATTGTGAGTGGTCACCATATCAAGACAACAAAATAGCAACTTTGCTTATTGACTTGCCTCGTGCAAAAACCTGCGATTCGTACTATGTGTACCAACTAATGTACACATGTAAGCCATTATTGATGGAACCAATTTTTTGCATCTCTCACACACGCCTTGAGTGGCCCTAGGCACCGCTATACCTTGCAAATAAGGGGTTTTGAATCCTAGAAGGCATATGTTGTAACGATGTCCCCACTTGCACCCCTTGCAGACGGTACCTACTTTACTGCGTTCAAAAAACATGAGTCTTTTGGGGTTTCTCGTTTTGGGCAAACAAAGTGTTTTGATCCCTCCCCAAGCCCCCTTCAAAAACGCAAAAAAAAACGGGTTCTATTGCGGGTGTGGGGGTCTGTGGGGACTGCGGACCAAAACATCGTTGCGCAACGCTTTGATTGGACAAAAGATTCTGCCTACAACTGGGTTAACTAAACAATTCCACGCCTTGAGATACAGTCACGTAAAGACGCCCAAAAGTGGGGTTATGTAAAGCATCTCTTAGGCGTTTTTTTGTGTTTTTCACCCAATTTGGGTGTTGAATGTGGGGAGAGGGCGTCCCCCAAGGGATTGGTGCACAACTTGCTTCTGTATTTGGCACGCTCGGCAGCTCAAAAATGGATGTCACCAAGCAAAGGTTGTTAGATCAAAGCCAGACAGGCCCGCATATAGGGGGAAACACCACATAGCTTATATGATCCGTATGAGTCCCTCAGATATTCCAAAAAAACAAGTTTCAAATACTTGGATTTTTGAGTCGCCTAGCGTGAAAAGCTGCATAAGCCAGTTGTGTACCTATCCCTTTGGGGACACCCCCCCCACACCCCACACAAAATACCCAAATAGAGTACAAAACAGATCATCCTGCCTGAAAAATTCCTTTCAATAGCCGAGATGGTCATGCTCAGCACTCACGGTGTCGAAAAAATAAGACTGGGAAACTTCAATCTTTGAGCTGCCAGGGTGAAAAATTGCATCAGCAAGTTGTGTACAAATCCCTTGGGTGTCACAACCTAGGCGCTACGAATGCCCAAGTGGATTACAAAACACATAAATACGGGCTGAGACGTGCTTTCCATAGGTTGGATGCTAATTGCAATCACTCATGATATTAAAAAAAAAAGATTCGCTAACGTGAATTTTTGTGGTGCACAAGGTGCTTAACAGTCGCGTCCCTCTTCCCAGAGTGGATCACTCTCGCTCCCCAGCCCGTCCGATGGCACCTTGGGCCACTACCTGGGCATCCCCCTTCGCTCCGGCACATTCGAGGAGGCCACATACACGGGGGGCCTGCCAGTGGAGGAGGTGGTGGGGTTGGCGAAGGGCTGGCCCACTCCCCCGAGTTGATTCATGTTGACATGCGAACACCCGAAAGGGCGGGATGGTTTCGGAAAAAAGGTTGGGCCACTCACCTTTTTCGGGAGTTGCAACTGGCCCTCCCGGGTGGCGGGCTGTCCGGCTCATTCCGCCGGTTCAACCGTGGACAGCCTTTTGGGAATCATGGCCACGCGTGGGCAAGGCCCGTTGACCGTACAACAGTTGGCTAGGCGGGCCCGCAAGGTGGTCCTTAGTGACCTCAACTATGTACATACCCCTAGTCAAAGTTTTAGACGCCGCAAACAGCGCAAGCAGCGAGCATAGTACGTTTGGACGGTTTATGGCAAAGAGGACTTGGTTTGTTATGGTGAAGATGTGCATGCCCGTACGCGAAAATTGGGCCAAATTCGCGCGAAGTTCGCGCGAAGTTCACGCGAATTTGGTCCAAATTCGCATTCGCAAGGGTCGCAGCAGACACAGGCGAACGGCACAATACGAATAGGGCATTAAGCGGCCACCACAGTCACCGGGTGTGTGGAACAGGGGTGTTTTTTTCGCGCACGCACTTGTATTTTTTTTTTCGAATTTTTGAAGCCATATCCTCCATTACAACCCATTGAAAAAGGCCTTTTTGGGACAAAATAGTTGTTTTGCACACCCATATTCGCATTCTCGTTCAAAAGTTCCCCCAACGACCATTCACAAAGGGTACAACGTAGCCGGGGTTATTAGATCAAATCAAAGTGGGCCCGCTTATAGGGGGAACCACCACATGCCCACACACAGTACCTCAATGGGTTCAATTGTTTGTTTCCCCCATCTTGTAAACACATCATTTTGTCCAATCAACGCATCTTCATGTGATTTTGTTGTCCGGAAGCCCCTAGGCCACCCCACCCACCCTCCCACCCACTTAAAACCCATCTTTTGCTTTTTTTCAAGGGGATAGGGGCAGTGGGGAGGTGTCTCCACTTTCGAAAAAACCAACCCCCTCTGTTTTCGGTGAGAAATCATGAATCTTGTGGTGTCTTTTGGCCGAGAGAGTGTTTTCGGCCTGGACTCCATGGGGTAGGTGTGCAGGTAACAACAGCTTAAGCCGCCTAGGATTCAAAACCACATTTTCTTGTGATATGTAGCCTTGCTTAGGGCCAATCACGTCATGTATGAAAGATGCAAAAATATTGATCCCTCCAATGACGGCTCACATATGTGCATGGGTTGGTACACATAGTACACATCGCAACTTTTTACTTCGGGCAACACAAAAATCAAACGTTCGGAATCCGTGTTCTTGATCTTGTGACCACTCCACGGGGAGGGCGGCCGGGCCCGGTCCTTGTATGCGACACCCCCCCCCCCCCGGGTTTTGAAACATAGTGGGGCCGGGTCGGCCACCAGCAAGTGTCCCTAGATAAAACTGTCCGGCGCCGAATGCGCCAATTTTTTTTTCATACTATGTGTTTATACTCAAAATGCTCAAAAGAATTCATATTTGTGTTAAAACAACAAGAACAAATTTTGACCAAAAGGAGCAGGGCTGCAAGCCCTAACAGCAACCCTAGCCCTGACCCTAACCCTAACCACTCACCATGACCATTCAAGCTATGTAACGCATGTTTTAGCCCCTTTTTATTTGTTTTTTGCCCTGTATGCGCAATGGCTGTGGCGCAAGGTGGGGTTTGGGTTCAAGAGGAATGGCCACACAATCGGCACTTTTTCACCTTGTGCACCTCAAAACTTCATGTTTCCCAGTCTTTGTTTTTTCAATATCATGACCGTTTACAATCAGCATCCAAGCTATGCAAAGGACATCTTAGCCCAAATTCAAGTGTTTTGTAATCTACTTGGGCATTTGGGCAAAAATCCAAGTATTAGAAACTTGTTTTTTTTTTTACTACCTTAGCCACTCATAGTGACCATCTAGGCTATGTAAAGCATCTCTTAGGCATTTTTTTTGTGTTTTTCACCCAATTTGGGTGTGGAATGTAGGGAGAGTGTGTCCCACAAGGGATTGGTACACAACCTGCTTCCGCATTTGGCACGCTCGGTAGCTCTAAAATGGAAGTCACCCAGCCGGGGTTGTTAGATCAAAGCGACGCAGCCCCGCATATTTGGAAAAACCCCACAGAACCCCACTTTTGGGCCTCTTTACGTGGCTGTATCTCAAGGCGTGGAAATGTTTTGATAACCCAGTTGTAGGCCAGATCATTTGTCCAATCAAAGCATCCCGCAATGAGGTTTTGGTCTGCAGCCCCCACAGCCCCCCACCCTCGCTTTGTGCGCTTTTGAAGGGGGCTTGGGGAGGGATTGAAAACAATTTGTCTACCCGAAACAAGAAACCCCAAAAGAGTCATTTTCTTTGAACGCAATAGAGTAGGTACCGGCTCTAAGGGGTGCAAGTTGGGACATTGTTACAACATATGCCTACTAGGATTCAAAACCCCCTTTTTGCAAGCTACAGCGGTGCCTCGGGCCGGTCAAGGCATGTGCAAGAGCTGCAAAAAATTGTTTCCACCAATAATGGGTTACATGCGTTCATCGGTTGGTACACATAGTACACATCACAGCTTTTGGCCCGGGGCAACTCAAAAATCAAAGTTTCTAATTTGTTTTCTTGATATGGTAACCACTCACAATGGCCACCCGAGCTATGTAAAGCATGTCTTAGCCCCCTTTGTATTTGTTTTTTGTGTCCTGTATCGCGTGCGGCTCGAGGGAAGGGAGGGGGTCTTCCAAGGGATTCACACATAGCTTGGTTACACATTTTTCACCATGGGCAGCTCAAAAAATGAAGTCTTTGAATGTTATTTTGGGTTTTTTTTATATGGTGGCCGGTCACAATGAGCACCCAAGCTCAGTAAGTCATTTTTTTGGCAACAGTTATGTGTTTTTTTATCCTTTTGAGGTATGTTTCATTTTCTGGTTTGGGGGGGTTTCTCCCAAGGAATGGGTACAAAACCAGCAATTTCCCACAATTGGCAGTTCAAAAATCAAGGTCACGTAGCCGAGGTTACTAGATCGCAGCCAAGTGGGCCCGTGTATAGGGGAAAACACCACAAGCCCGTGCAACGTACCTCAACGGGTTCAATTGTTTGTTTCACCCCCTTGTAGACACATTATTTTGTGCAATCAACGCATCCCCATATGATTTTGTTTTTCGGAACCCCCTAGGCCAAACCACCCACCCACCCGCCCACTTAAAACCCCCTTTTTGCTTTTTTTTTTTGAGGGGATAGGCGCGGTGGGGAGGTGTGTCCACTTTCGAAAAAACTAACCCCCTTTGTTTTCGGTGATAAATCATGAATCGTTTGGTGTTTATTGGCCAAAAGGGTGTTTTCGGGCCTGCACTGCATGGGGTTGCTGTGGAGGTAATATCATAAGCCACCTAGGATTCAAAACCGCATTTTCTTGTGATATGTAGCCTTGCTCAAGGCCCATCACCTTCATGTGTGAAAGATGCAAAAACATTGATTCCACCAATGACGGCTTACATGTGTGCATTGGTTGGTATGCATAATACACATCGCAACTTTTTACCTACGGCACCTCAAAAATTAAACGTTCTGAATCTGGTTTCTTGATCTTGTGACCACTCACAATGATCATTCAAGCTATGTAAGGCATGTTTTAGCCCGTTTTTATTTTTTTGCCCTATATGCGAATTGGGTCCAGCGTAGGGGGGGGGGGGGGTTCAAGAGGAATTGCTACACAAACGGCAGTTTTTAACCTTGTGCACCTCAAAAATTCATGTTTCCAAATCTTTGTTTTTTCAATATTATGACCGTTTAGGATCAACATCCAAGCTATGCAAAGCGCGTCTTAGCCGCATTTATATGGTTTATAATCTACTTGGGCATTTGTTGTGTGTGGGGTTGACACCCAAGGGATTTGTACACAACCTGCTTACGCCATTTCTCACCGTGGCGGCTCAAAGATTGAGGTTTCCCAATCTTATTTTTTCGACATCTTCAATCCTCATCCTGACCCTCCCGGTTGTTAAAAGGAATTTTTCAAGCAGGATTTATGTGCTTTGTACCCTATTTGGGTATTTTGCGTTGGGGGCGGGGCGGCGGTGTCCCTAAAGGGATTGGTACACCACCGGCTTGTGCATTTTTCCACTCTAGGCGACTCCAAAATCCAAGTATTCGAAACTTGATTTTTTGGAATGTCTTAGGCAGTCATACAGATTATATAGGCCATGTAAAGCGTCTCTTAGGCATTTTTTTTGTGTTTTTCACCCAATTTGGGTGTGGAATGTGGGTAGAGGGCGTCCCACAAGGGATTGGTACACAACCTGCTTCCGCATTTGGCACGCTCGGCAGCTCAAAAATTGATGTCACCAAACAGGGGTTGTTAGATCAAAGCCAGGCGGCCCCGCATATTGGGGAAAACACCACAGAACCCCACTTTTGGGCCTCTTTAGGTGATTGTATCTCAAGGTGTGGAATTCTTTGGTTAACCCCGTTGTAGGCACATTACTTTCTCCAATCAAAGCATCCCGCAATGAGGTTTTGGTCCGAAGCCCCCACAGACCCCCAGTCTAGCAATCGAACCCAGCTTTTTGCGTTTTTGAAGGGGGCTTGGGGAGGGATCAAAAACACTTTGTCTACCTAAAACAAGAAACCCCAAAAGATTCATGTTTTTTGTACGCAAAAAAGCGGGTACCGGCTCTGAGGGGTTCAAGTGGGGATGTTGTCACACCACATGCCTACTACGGTTCAAAACCGCTTTTTTGCAAGCTCTCGCAGTGCCTAGGGCCGGCTAAGACGTGTGTGAGAGATGCAAAAACATTGATTCCACCAATAATGGCTTACGTGTGTTCATGGGTTGTTACACATAGTACACATTGCAGCCTTTTGCACGGGGCAACTCAAAAATCAAAGTTTCTAATTTGTTTTTTTGATATTGTGACCAACGCAATGGCCATGCAAGCTATGTGAAGCATGTTTTAGCCCCCTTTTTATTTTATTTTTTTGCCCTAAATGTGTATTGCTTGTGGCTCGAGAGAGGGGAGGGAGTCGCCCAAGGGATTCACACATCGCTCGGTGACGCATTTTTCACCATGGGTAGCTCAAAAATTGAAGTTTTTCAATCGTATTATGGAATCTTTTTTTGAATATGCCGGCCGCTCACAATGAATCATCCAAGCTATTGAAGTCAATTTTTAGGCAATATTTATGTTTTTTTTTACCCTATTGGGGTGTTTTGTCGGGGGGGGTTCTCCCAGGGAATGGGGACAAATCGAGCAATTTTTAACTTTTGTCAGCTCTAAATCAAGGTCACGTAGCCGAGGTTATTAGATCAAAGCCAAGCGGGCCCGTATATAGGGGAAAACACCACGTGCCCACGCACCGTACCTCAAGGGGTTGAAGTGTTATTTTCAATCAATCAACGCATCCCCATATCAGTTTTTTGTCCGGAAGCCCCAAGGCCAAAACACCCACCCATCCAACCACCCACTGCAAACCCATTTTTGCTTTTTTGATGGGATGGGGGCGGTGGGGAGGTGTCTCCACGTGTGAAAAAACTAGCCCCCTTTGTTTTCGGTGAGATATGATGAATCTCTTGTTGTACTTTGGCCGAAAGACTGTTTTTAGGCCTGGACTCCATGGGGTTGGTGTTGACCTAAGATGATAAGCCAGGAACGTTTCAAATCCACGTCTCCTTGTAATCTATAGCCTTGCTCAGGGCCGATCACGTCATGTGTGAAAAATGCAAAAACATTGATCCCACCAACAACGGCTCACATGTGTGCGTGGGTTGGTAGACATAGTACCCGTCGCAACTTTTCACCTAGGGCAACTCAAAAATCAAAGGTTTTGAATTTGATTATTGATCTTGTCACCACTCACAATGATCGTTCAAGCTATGCAACGCAGGTTTTAGCCCCTTTTCATTTTTGTGCCCTATATTTGCATTGGGTATGGCGCAGGGGGGGGGTGGGTTTAAGAGTAATTAGTGCACAAGCGGCAATTTTTCACCCTTTGCTCCTCAAAAAATCAATGTTTCTGAATCTTTGTCTTTTCAATCTCATGACAATTTGCACTCAGCATCCAAGGTATGCAAAGCACGTCTCAGCCCGCATTTATGTGTTTTGTAATCTATTTGGGCATTTGTTGTGCAGTGCGGGGTGAGCGGCGGGAGATCGCCCAGAGGAGTCGCCTTGAAGGCGAGGGGGAGCCAGAGGTGGAGGTGGGGGTGGAGCTTGATCTTGAGCTTGAGCTTGAGATGGAGCTTGGCATGCCAGCCGCTGGGCCTCTTGACGTGGGGGAAGCTGTTCATAAATCGTTCATAAAACCGTTTGATAATACATCAAATCATAAATCGGTTCATAATTTATTTATGACGGCAGTTTCAGTTTTATGAACGCCCAATCATGGACGCAATATGAACACGAACAACGGCAGACATATAACATACCACCAGGGCGAGGGTCCCCTTTTGACTCCTCTAACAGCTTCCTTAGCTCAGCGGTGTCCACGGATGGGCGAAGAGTTATGAAGCTGGGTCGCAGAGCGCACTTGGGTGGAGGGTACTTTGGGGGTGGTGCTTAGAAGTGAAGCGGCAGTGCACGCCACGGTGTGTGGGGTGTTATAGTGCAACAACGGCATGTCAAAGGTTAGAAACCACCATTCCCAAACCTGCTGGGCAATCATTGCTTCCCGTTCCACTGCACTCTTACCCGCACCACCACCCCTGGACCTATGCCGATTGTACCCCTTCTTCAATATTTAATTGGTGCTCTCCACAACGTCCCCCGACACGGCAGCCAACCCCACCCCGCATGCATCCGCACTCTCAAGCATTGTATCACAATACTCTTCGAGGAACAACAAATAGTGCGACCCCGACTCCCCGCAGCAATGTTCCCGAAACACAGCAACAACAGGTGGGCACGAAGGGCGTGGCACACCCGGAAATTGGCGAGTACAAAGTTCGTAGCAATGTCCGCAGTCCCGCAACCACGTGCCACGTGGGGTCCTCCTCGACGTATGCAAGCAGGGGCACAAGCTGCTGCAAGGCCCAAAATAGGGTGTGGGCCTCCTCCCCATCCGGTGCGTTGTGCACCCCCAACCGCACCCCACACCAGTTGCGGTACAGAATTTTCTGTGCTTCCGTTGCAACCTCAGGGGGATGATTTCCCACTTGGGCCTCCAGGAAGGCCACGAAAAGCCTCCCGAAGGCCATGCAACATTGCAAAATGCACAAAAATACCCGGTTTTGTGGCTATGACCAGTAGCGGCTCGCCGTTGTATTCTGACGCATCCAAATTTTTGGGGGTCACCTGATACCGACAATGATGGGTGGCATGTGTTTGCGTTGTCCTCCGAGCAGCGACGCCATTCCACTGCTGGGCCGTGTTGTCCCGCATGGCCTCATTGAAAATGCTTTTCACTTGGGGAGCCACGCTGATGCTCAGCAGCCGCCGGAGCCATGGCTGGTCCCCACCAAGGAGGACCGTTGCCGGCACCCACGTGTCGCACCAGTAAAAACTTTTGCACTCAATAATGCACTGCAGGACCTGCGTTCATAAAAGCTGTTCATAATTCGTGTTCATAAAACGCGTTCATAATTCAAAAATCGGCGGCACGGTGTTTTATGACGGCAATTTTCAAATTATGAACGGGCGAATTATGAACAACACATGAACATGAAAATACAGACTACAAACCTGCAGCACCTGACCCCAAATTTGGCCCAGGGCAACCATCTCCTTGTCCCCTTTGACGGCCATTCCGATGACTCATAGGAAGGCGGGTGTTCGCGCCTTTACCCCATGGTTCAATGGCCCCACCGATAGCGGTGACCAACCGCCACCGGCGCAAGGATACCTGTTACCCCTCACCACAAACGTGAGGGGGCGGGTCCAGTCAATAGACTGGCACAAGGGTGGCCGGGATTGCACGTATGGTGCCCACAACCGTAGGGGCCAGCAGCGACCCGACGACGGGGGGTCGGCACATCCCACTCGGGGGGATGACGCGAGCGGAGCGGTCAATGACTTCCGCGTTGCATCAACTTGGTCCCGTGTGGGGATGGGCCGTGGGAAGGGCAGCCCGGTGCAGCCGTGTAGGCGTCGCCCCGGCAGGCGATGTACTCAGACAACACGCGGAAGCCGGACCGGGGTGCACCCAACTCCAAACGGAGCCCTATCAGATAGGGTGCGGGAAAGAGGGCCTCCGTTTACGTACGGATGGCCTGCACCTTGGTTTTGTGGACCACCGGGACGGGAGCATCCCTTGGTGCGCGTTTCAAACCCAATGTTGTTCCGGCCAAATTGTTCCAGTGATCTAGGCTATCTGGCCGGAACAAAAAAAGTTCAAAATTTATTTGCCCCCCAACCAAGCCTACCCGTACATGGTGGCAAAATATGTTGTTTGCTAGCCTTGGGGGTCCCCGCTGGTATGCTTGTATTTGTTGCCCGGCGCGTTGCCACGTGAAAAAAACTTTTTTTCAAAAACAGTTTTTGTTAGAACACCATTTGAACACCGCTGGAACAAGTTATTGGAACGTTGCCGGAACAAGCAATCTACAATAAGAGCAAAGCACAAGGAAGGGTAAAATGGTAACATACATTGTTGTGTAAGGTGCCCCTGGGTGCCCATCGGGTTAGTCTCTTTGTCTCACCTAAAAGTCCTGCGTGGTCGGGGGCCCGGCGGTCGCCCCCGAACTCTTGTCACCCGCCCCACCGTCCCCCCCATCTCCCTCACCGACCACCACCCCTTCACCCACCACCCCTTCACCCTCCACCCCTTCACCACCACGCTGCAGTAGCCAACGGAGCCTGTAAATGGTGGGGCGGGGGGCTCGTAGGACACAGGCGTCTAGGGGGGAGGGGGGGGGGTTGGGGCCTACCATCTCCCTTGTCCAAGGAAAATTGGCAGCTTTTGCTGCCAAGGATGAGCCAAGTCGGTTGCGCATCCAATCCGTAATGCGCAAGACGCCGCCAGCGTCATCCCCCTCCCCCTCCCCATCCCCATCCCCCTCCCCCCCCCCCTCTTCTTCCTCTCTCTTAACCCCCGGGTTAGCCCTCCGCTCTTCATCCTTCTCATCCACCACCACCTCACCCAGCTCCACAATGTCATCGTCATTGACCCCCCCTTCCTGTTTCACCCGCACCCCCCCACCCATGCCCTGCAACTCCCTTTCAAGCACCTCCAACGCCTTTTGCGCCTCCCTGACCCGCTGGTTCCCCTCGAAAACCCTCTCCCTCGCGTGCCCCCCCCCCGGTGAGGTCCCCACGCCGCCGGCACTCCGCCAATTTCGCTGACCATTTTTTCACCCGGCGGCGGAGGCTTTCAACATTGCCCCTCGCCTCTTGCAGCTCCCCCAAAACCATGGCTTGCTCCCGAACCCCCCCCCCCCCTTACTCATTGACCTCCCAGTCGAGGGCTCGGGCAACTGGGGGCGATGCGCTTGGAGAGGCGCGACTGGCGCGGCCCCTTGTGGGGCAGGCCGTGGCGGCTCTAGTGGCCGGTGAGCGGGCGTTGCCCACGGAGGATGCTTGGCAGCGCCCTGAGGTGGGGGAGGGGCTGGCGAAGCTAGCGCAGAGCTGCTGCGTGGCTCGGAGCGCGTGGCCCCCTGTGCCCCTAGTGGGGCTGGCGGGGCCGGTGCAGCCAGTGCTACCCCCAGGGCTTGGTCTCGGTCATCCCGTCCTGCAGACAAGGATGCGCGAGAGAGGCCAACCCTACCCAGACACCTTGTTCCGGCGACGTTCGAACAACCTGTTCCGGCGACGTTCTGGCGACGTTCCAGTGGCTGCTGGAATGTCGCCAAAACGTCGCCAGAACAGGTTGTTGGAACGTCGCCGGAACAGTGGAAAATAGACATAGTTCCACGCGCGCACAGGGCGCACTTCGTGCACTACGGCCCTGTGGGGGGGGGGAGACATCCACTACAAATGGCACAATCCTAGCCCCTTTATGGGCATGGGGCAAGAACAATGACTGGGGGGTTCTCGGGTTTTCCCCTTCCCATCAACAACAAAGAATCCTAGCCCCTTTATGGGCATGGGGCAAGAACAATGACTTGGGGGTTCTCGGGTTTTCCCCTTCCCATCAACAACAAAGAATCCTAGCCCCTTTATGGGCATGGGGCAAGAACAATGACTTGGGGGTTCTCGGGTTTTCCCCTTCCCGTCAACAACAAAGAATCCTAGCCCCTTTATGGGCATGGGGCCGAAACAATGACCGGGGGGTTCTCGGGTTTTCCCCTTCCCATCCAGATTCAGCAAATTCCTAAAGAGCACAGAGCGAAAGGGACACAGGGGGGAGCGGGGGGAGCAGGGCAACACACAAGACAAACAAACCCAACGCACTGATTTCAACTGCGCGCAAAGCGCGCCAAAGCATACACCGAAACCCAAATGCAAACCTAGGCCCAAACCAAAACCCGCACCCGAACCCACACCCAACCCCCAGCCCAAACTCAAGCCCAAACCCACACCCAAGCCCAAACCCACACCCAGGCCCAAGCCCAAACCCAAGCCCGAACCCCCACCCAAGCCCAAACCCACACCCAGGCCCAAGCCCAAGCCCAAGCCCAAACCCCCACCCAAGCCCAAACCCGCACCCGAACCCAAACCCGCACCCAAGCCTGACCCCATTTGCAAACCTGAATATTCTTTGTGGCCTTCAGAAGCGCCAACATCATTTGCATCATATCTGCGCTAACCGGCGCGACCATGCATAGGAGCAAAAGAAAGAAGAGAGCTGAGGAACGGTGGTAGTGTAGAGGGGGTGGTCTCTAGTGCAGCCCTGGGAACACAAGGCACATGTCGAACAGCATCATGTTGGTGGAGATGAATGTGAAAGTACAAGAAAACCCATTGCAACACTTGCCGCAGGGCGTCGGCGTCCGGATCAATGGATGCCTGCGAGCGACCGCAGCTGGCGGTCCCAGTAGCCGTTTGCCGGCCACCGCCCCGGGCACTGTGTTCGTTGAAAGACTGCTTCAGGAAGCGGTTAAGGCTTTCGACAATGTCATTGGAGAACATTGCCAATCCGAACGGCCAAATGTGGTCCAATACCCGAACCGCATCCTCCTCCAGGAACAGGAGGTAATGGGTCGCGGACCTAGGAGCACAATGCTCCCGGAAGGCAGCTGCCGCTGCCCGGCATTGGGGACGCGTACCCACCTGATAGGTGTGGTACAGGTACTTCAAAAGCTTCTTCATCCCCATCACAGCCCTATAGAGGGGCTCCTCCGACCCAACCGACATCAACAATGCAACATCGGGCCAGGCCGCAAACAGGCGCGACGTCTCCTCACCATCCGGGGAACAATCCTTGCCTAGGCGGCACCCAGTGCGATGCTCATGTAATACCGCCTGAATCGCCGCACGGGACACCTCATCGCCCCCGGCTAGCCGTTCTGCCGCCAACCGCTCAATGTTGGTCATTTGCAACCGGCCCATCGCCATGCAACAGTGCAGAATGCACATGACAACGCGGCACCGGGCAATGACCACCACTGGTTCCACGGAACAACCTGCGGCCTTCAGCGATGGTGTTCCCAACAAGAAGGACGTCCGCTGTGCGTGGTCCGACTCGGTGGTCCGGACCACGTCTTTGCCCCGCCACACAGCGGCGTCGGAGTCCCAAATCCCCTCGTTGTATAGTGACCCCACTTGTGGGGCTGGTGTGATCCCGATAATGCGGCGCACCCACGGGGAATCACCACCGAGCCAGGCATCGGCCGCTTCCTCATGGGAATTGAAGACCACCCGGTGGGTGTCCACGACCTCCTGGATGGCCTAAGAAAAAAACATCCATTTTGTTGGAACCAGATTGTTCCGGTGGCGGTTCCAACGAAACACTTGAACGTCGCCGGAACGTCGCCGGAACAAGTTATCGGAACGTCGCCGGAACAACACGGTGTGTGCACGGCACACCTTAGTATTGTCTTCTCAAAGGGTTGCTAGGGTCGCCATCGCTTTGTCCCCGCAGATTGCGAGGCCGATGACCCACACGCAGGCGGGACTTCTTCCCCAGAGGCCCATGTTGGCGATGGACACAGACAATTGGGACCACTCCCCGCCTGCACAGAGGTAGCCATCCCCCCTGACAATGAAAGTTAGGGGGAACGACCAATCGATCATGCGGCACAACGGGATTGGCTAGCAATGTAGCGCAGCCATGATGCCCACGGCCAACTGATGCCTGTGGCCTTGGGATTCGAAGTGCTCACCGCGGGGGCCAGCTCCAAGGGGGCCAGTAGATCTTGCCAGCGCTGCTGGAAAGCCCTCTCAGGGCAAATCGGACGGGCAAATGGAAGGCCTGTGGTCGCGGTGTACTTCAGCCCCCGGAGGGTGTACACTTCCGAGAGCGGGCGCCAAGCGGATTTGGGCGCACGCAGGTTGAGGATGAGCTCGCAACACTCATCCGGGGGGAGGACCTCGGAGGCGTACTTGGCGATTGCCCCCCGCTGTATCTCTCGTACACAGCTTGGTTGGGCCAAGCGCACGGCCACCGCAAATTGGCGGCGGGCGTGTGGAGAGGAGATGGACCATTCCGCTATGAGCTCCCCAACAAGATCCCCGTCCCGGACGCTAACAGCACTAGCCAAATGGACGAGGTGGGTGGTTAGTTGCGCAACGCGGGTTTGCGATCTAGGCATGATGAAGCTACAACGATGAACTACGAAGCGAAATTTGGCAATCCATACCTCTAGGGGAAGATGCCCGTAGACCCACCGAGCATTCAGGCAAGGAACAAATACCAAAATGGGACCCTAGGCATGGCCACAATGCACAAATCAAACGGGAGAACGGGGACGCCAACGTTGAAAAGTCATACAACGCTGCGTCTGAAGTACAAGGAACTGCAGGCTTGCAAACGGATACGAAAAGTTGGAAATGTGTACACCTAGTGGAAGGTGGCACCAACGGCCCACAATATGTCAACATGGCCCCGATGGGAAAGACAAGCCTTGGACGCGTTACACATGCAAGAAGGAGACAAAAAGCATCATTTACGAACTTGGAAACTCATGGTGATGGATCTGGTTATGTGGCCTGCGACACTTGTTCCAGTGCTGTTCCCAAAGAAATTGTTCCGGCGGGAATCGTTCCCATTGGGAACATTCTAGTCCGGAACAACATTGGGTTTCCAACGCGTACCAAGGGATGGTCCATTGCCTCCGTGAAACGGGCCCGGATGAGGGGGGACAATGACATCCATAGGGCCAACAGGTCGGAGCACATCTTGTCCCGAAGACTTGTAGCACCACTGAGCCGAGCAACCGTCACGTTAAGCTCTGTGAAGACGTAGTAAGGGTAAGACGTAACAAACTTTGTGGACAAAGAAGCGTTCATAGAAGCTGTTCATAATTGATGGTTCCTATATGAATCGTTCGTATATGGAAAATTAATTATAAACAATACTACTTTTCATACAGGTACCTAGGCGGAGCTCCGCGCTGGGAAATTGTGGTGGTATCACTTTGGTCATCCCGACATGGCGGTTGAGCACATCCACCCTTCAAGACGTATGTTGTTGCCTTGCAAACCCCATGCCTTCAGTCATGATTCCGATTCAGTGGGCCGCTGCGACAGGGACCCTGGATGAAGTGTAATGACCGATTTCAGTGTGACACCAAACAATTTGACTCTCCTGGGCTTTGCAGAGCCTAGGGTTCCATGCGATGCCGATCGCTTGGATCTAGGGAGAGGTTGTGCCTGTTGGAACTTCCGCAACTTCACTCCTGATGACTGGTGCAACCTTGCCTCATGATGTCCAAGGAGTCCCCCCCCCCCCAAAGACACCCCAAAATTTACCATTTTGTTCGTGCTGGGCTTTGCATAGCCGAGGTCCGGCACAATGACCAATTTCAGCCCTCAAGTTACGAATCGAAGAGTACTGGGCTCTGCAGAGCCCGGGATCCCATGGGATGCCAATTGACTGGATCTATAGAGACACTGTGCCTGTTGGAACTTCCGCAAATTCACTTCTGATGACGGGTGCAACCTTGTCTGATGATGTCCACCGACCCCCCCCACCCCAAAACCCCCCGAATTCACCATTTTGGTCATGCTGGGCTGTGTAGAGCCAAGATCGAGCACATTGACCTACTTTAGCTGTCAAGTTACCAATTGGAGAGTACTGGGCCCTGCAGAGCCCAGGATCCCATGGGATGCCAATTGGCTGGATCTTCAAAGACAGTGTGCCTGTTGAATTGTTCGCACTTCCGCAACTCCACTCCTGATGACTGGTGCAACCTTGTCTGATGATGTCCAACAACCCCCCCCCCCCCCCAGAAACCCCCTAATTCACCATTTTGGTCATGTTGAGCTCTGCAGAGCCCAAGTGAAGCACATTGACCAATTTCAGCCGTCATATTACCATCTTGTGAGGACTAGGCTATGCAGAGCCCAGGATCCCCTGGGATGCCAATTGACTGGATCTACAGAGACGCTGTTCCTGTTGACATTTCCGCGACTTCATTGCCGTCGACCGGTACAACATTGCCTGATGATGTCCCAAGACCCCCCCCCCCCCCCAGACACCCCCTTCATTTGCCAATTTGGTCATGCTGGGCTCCGCACAGCCCAGATGAAGCACATTGACCAATTTTAGCCGTCATATTACCAATTTGACAGTACTAGGCTCTGCAGAGTCCAGGATCCCACAGAGTGCAAATTTACGCTGTGCCAGAATGATGTGACTAGGTGAATCGCCGAATCCTGTTGCAACGTGCGCCCCTCTATGGTTGCTGTGCACACAGGCATTAAGACTGCAGTGGCTTGCATCTCGAAGAAGTTTCGTCACTGTCTGGCGAATTTTGGTGCACGGCAAGGGAGCTGGGAGTGCAGCGAGAGCACGCCGTGGCCACCGCTCCAGGCGCTGTTGAAGGCAGGTTTGTGGGTCAGCGCTCGAGAAAATGTCGAAGCACATCGCAGACTCCTTGTGAGACCAGTGTTGAACGCCGGTGTTGAGGTGTCTAGTGACGAGGTGGCAAATGTCAATGTCGGCAAGCGGTCAGAATCTGGAGAAATTTGGGCGTGCGATGGATCAGCGACCGCAGTGCCCAATGAGATCAAAATGTCGAGGTACAATGTCGTCATTGTTGAAGTACCTCGGCGAGGAGGGTGTATCCCTGGTGCAGAGATTGTGCGTGTGCTGTCTCAAGGAGTACTTGGCGCCTTTCATGGATACGATGTGGAACAACACTTACGTTCCCAATTGGAAGATTTGTACCCAACAGCTTTGCGCATGGCTGTCTACCATCTAGGACGCAAGGAAGAGCCGTATTTCTTTGAGCAATCAACTCTGTTGTTTGTGAAGACCCTGGGCTGGGACGTGTAGTGCCGCACTACCTCACACAAAAGTCGTTCACCGAAGGTCTGTGGCTAGGTTTGGCTATCCTGTGGTGGTTGGTGAATTTGCTAGAGGAACCCAACGACGACTCGGAAGACAGGCTTATGGATGTTGATGCATCGCGCTGCCTATGCATAGTGTACTACGGCCACCGCCCCGACGTGATCAGTCTGGGCTGTATTCACTTGCCTGTCCCGTTGAATTGCGCATGCGGTGTATTATCTTATGGTCCCTACAATGCAGCTGATGTGGTGAACCTGCTGAAGGCAAGCGTCCGGAAAGGGCACACGGAGGAGGATGTTGAGTGGCGGACTGTCATGCACTGGGCTAGCACAGGGCAGCCGCTGTTCCAGCAGCACGAGTCCCCTGACGACGCAGCTACTGCGGACACTAGTGAGTCAGAAGTGAGGCGGTGCCGGATCCAAAACTCCCACACCAAAGGGGAAACCCGATAAACAACGGCAGAAGCAGCAGGAGAAGGCTGAGTGCGAGTTGCGGAAGCAAGAGAAGGCACTGGAGCGGCAACGTAAAACGGAGGAGAAAAAGGCCAAAGAGGACGAGCGAGCAAATTGCGAGAGGAAAGAAGAGGAGGATAAGTTGACCACGGCAACCGCTGCGGCATCCCCATCGCAGAACAAAAGGGCAGTTGAGGGCCTCCAGGGTACCCTGCAACATGGTTTCCGGGTTGGGGTTGGCTTATCCAAGAACAACGGCAAGAGCAACGGCAAGTGACCGCGGAGCCCCCACATAGCGCTGGATCATGAGTGCCGCATGACCATACCGGACATACAACCACGGACACAAACTGTGTGATTGTGCTGGAGTTCTGAGCGCTTGATGTGATTGGGCTTGTCCTGTGCAGTCCCAAACAGCTGGGGTCAACAAGCATCGATCTAGGGTTTGTGCAAATTGCATCTTGTAGAAGAAGGGCAGGTGCAGAGTGCGCAAGTGGGCTTTCCCTTGCTCGTAAACAAATCATTGAACCCTTTGCACGTGTATGAACGGTAGTTTTGTTCATCATAAATGGTTTTATGAAATATGAACGTATTTTGCTCTAGATAGGGTACCCATGGGCGATTGTTGTTCAAAACTTCGGTGGCTGGATCAACACCCTCGAGGTGAGTTTTTTTTTGTGGAGTGGGATGGTCAATGATGTGTCTGGTTTGTCTTTGTACGTGTTTGTGACTGAATTTGACTGTCATTTTTTCAATTTGCACTGAGTTGGGCTTTGCAGAGCCCAGCCTGCCAGATTTGCTTGATTTCCCCCGAATGTGAAGAATTTTGTTTTGCTGGGCTTTACAGAGCCCAGCATGCTGTTTTAGGCCAATTTGCATGCCACCTTGTTGGTCACAGTGTTGCGCTCATCTCAACAGTGCAAGAATGTCCCTGTGAATTTGGTTGTATCAACACAACATTGTGCTATGGCATTTCTTTTAGTATGTCCCTCGTTGACACAGTGTATGAAGTGTCGAGTTTGTTCATAATTTTGGTGCATATACGGTGCCAGCTTTGTGTCTATGAGCCGCGGGTTCCTCTGTTTGTTTGCTATTTTTTCACCAGTCCATGCGCAGCAAAGTCCAAATGCCATACGTACCCTTGATTGGGCGCTCACATATTTTGTTCCCTGTTCTTGGACCCTACAGAGCTCAAGCGAATGTGTCTCTCATTTTGAGTTTATCAGGTATGCTTAGAGTCCAATCTGCAGTGTGTTTTTTGGGCACAAGTTTGTTTTTTTCCGCTGAGCCACATTACATTTTGCGCTGTCATGTGTGCCCCAATTTCATTGATCTGTCTAGCCAGTGTTTTTTGATTTCTCCAATGGTTGACAGTGCGTGTGTAGGGCAGTGCTTTGCCACTGTCCACTGTGCGAGGATTTATTTTTCGGAGCCATTTGTGACCCGTTTTCGTTGGTGTCAACCATTTATTGATTATTCCACATTTGCTCGGGATTTAGAAGTGGGAACAGTCTTTGTGTGTCCAGGTGTCAGTACTTGCTTTTGAACCACATGTGGGGACACATCAATCTCTAGTCAGTACAGCATCCAATTTCAGAGTTCTGACGGACCTCCTACAGCGCACGTAAAGGTTCTTACAATTTCTGTGCTTTGTTTTGTGTGTGTTTGTGCTTTATACTCATCAACTAGTGTGTGTGCAGCTTCCATTCCTTGTCTATGACTGGTGCTTTGGTGGTCTGTCGCTTATGTGGGGACTCAAATTTCCAGAGGGCGGCAGGGCCATACAGTGCGAGGCTTATGGTATTCATTACCACACTCGTGGTCTGGCGTGTTTATCATTAGCGTAATTCATGTATGCTTTCGGTTGTTTCTATCGAGGTGGGCTCTGCAGAGCCCAACCAGTAGGAATTCCCTATTTCAGGCCCCGTTACTACCTGTTTGCCTGTACCTTGTTGTGTTGGTGTACAACCCTGTATTATTACCCCTATTTTTAGTGAATTTCACGTTTCTGGGCTTTGCAGAGCCCAGCCTTTCAAAAATGCTACTTTGCACCCTCCTTTCATACAGGCGCCGTTCTCTGTTGTTATAGGGTACACCTTCTTCACAGGCGGTCCATGCAAGGTCATCATTGCCGTCACAATACTACGACTGCTAAGAGAACCGCAGCACATGCGGTTGACAATTGCGTGGTCCATTTGTGATATCAGACTGTGAAACATGGTTTTCTGGCGGGGCTGGTCCATTTTCCGTATTTCAGACCTCCAAAATGGGAAAAAGCAGTGGCTGCGCGCGTATGCTGTGGGGGCCCAAAATGGTGCCTTTTTGCTGCTTTGCACCCCTAAATTGTGTGTCGTTGCTCCTCCCCATACACCCTAGCTGGGAACAACCCCTCCATTACGCTTGGCTATGCAGCAGAGAGGCTAGGCTCTGTGCACCACATGAATTTTTTTTCAAAAAAAGATGGGGGCACTATGGGCCTCCTAAGGCCACGTCGAGCTGCCCCAATTGCGGCTCATAGCACGAGGATGAGGCGCATGTACTCTGGGACTGCCCGTCGTGGGAGACAGCCAAAGTAGCGTGGCGCGCTTGGGTCTTGCAAGCGGCGGATCGCCTGCAGTTGGGCCCCCCGATGGGCTGGGCGGCATGCTTGCAGCGCGAAGGCCTGCTACCCTTGGCACTCTCCGCGGGGGCGGACCGCCGCCAGGTGGACGATGTACCTCGCGGTGCTCGCGGCCTGATACGCCCACACCCGCTCGGGGGATCAGGGGCAGGGCGAGGCCCTCTTCCCGCGGCGCCCGGCGCCAGTCGGCAAGGGGGGATACCCGTGGCGGGCCTGAGCGGTCCCCTACCTCAGCTGCCGGCGGTACCGGCAATGCGACTCCGCCCGGGCGTCCCGCCGGGGTGGCCGTAGGAGCCGGCGTTCACCTAGGCCCTGGTGCCCTGGGCAGCGGCCCTTCGTTGGCAGGGCGGCCCAGGGGACGTCACCTGGGTAGAGCTGGCCCTGGACTGCGAGACGTTCTTGGGCCGCGCCGTGGCAGCGTCCCGCCACCATCAGTTGCGGGGGATGCGCCTCCCACTCGGAGAGCGCGCGCAAGTCCTGCGGCAGGCGGTGCGGCTGTTGCAGCGCCACATAGCAGCAGGGCGCTTCTTGCAGGGGGCTCCCAGTGTCCGCTGCAGGGCGCCCGTTCCGCTCGGGGCCGCTTGTGTGCGGGGCTCCGTGCGCGGCCGTTCTTCGCGGCTAGGGCGCGGATGACATTGCAGTTGCAAGGCTTGGCCCTGCATCTGCACGAAGCCTTGTTGCACCGCTTGCGCACGCTAGCCCGCATGCGGCCGGGGGGGGGCACGCGCTTCCTCATGACCCATTTCCCCCAACTCCCAAGAGGGGGGCCAGCACTGCTCCCCTACGCTCACCGGCCACGGCGGGAGCACGTCCCGGGGGTCGCCGGGGCGGAAGAGAGTGCCCTTGGCGGCAAGGCGAGGGCAGAGGGTTGGTGGGGGCCCGGTGCGCGCAACATGGCTCGCCCTCGTGCCGCCGCTGCTTGCAGCTGGGCTGGGGAATCAGCCGGTGTTGCCGCGCAGGGCACGAGGGACACACGGCACCGGGACGGGCACCCCCATCCCGCAACGACGGGGCCTAGGCCGGCAAGTGCTGGCACCAGCGGGCCGCCAGGTGGGGGCAAGCGCGCTCTCGGCATGGCTGGGGCGGGCCAGACCGGCGTCCGCAGCGCTGCCAGCGCCAGAGAGGCCCTCACAGCGCGCCCGGAGGCTGGGGCCGCGGCTAGCCCGGCAGGCACCCTCGCCCGACCGTGACGTGGTGCTTGCGTCCCGACGTGCGCGCAGAGCGAGCCCGCCGCGCCCGGCGTCAATAGATGATCCCCCGCCCCTTCCCCACAAGGGATGCAGCACACAGTGCATCACAAGATGTAGCACACAGTGCACCACGGGATGTAGCACACAGTGCACCACAGGATGCAGCACACAGTGCACCACAAGGTGCAGCACACATCGCACCACAGGATGCAGCACACAGTGCACAACAGGGTGCAGCACGCAGTGCACCACAGGATTCAGCACGCAATGCACCACAGGGTGCAGCACGCACCGTATCGACAACAGCGCATAGTGCGCGGCAGAGCACCACACGTAGTGCACAGCACCAACAAGCACAGAGCACAGCACACAGTGCACAACCGCCAAAAACGCAAAGTGCACATCGCGCGGCGCAGTGCGCAGGGCCCACGACGACCGGGGCCCGTGCGCCAGGCTACTCTGCTCTCTATGGGGCTACTAGTGCGGCAGCCCCCCCCCCCGACGAACCGCCCCCCTGGGGCGCCCGATTCCGTAGCGCCGGCGTCATTTGGGGGAGTATCCATGCCTGACCTGGCGCACGGGAGGGTGAGCTCGGAAGAGACATAGTCTTGACCGACTCGTCCTTCTGTTCCGCCGTGCAGCACAGGCGGGGGGCAATCAGCCCGGGGGGAGGGCATAGAACTCCGAGATCGGCCGCTCCCCCTAGCCCCTCGACCTCTGTACATAGGCTCATGGACAAAAAAAGCGCAATACCCTTTTATTGTGTTTTTCACCCTATTTAGATATTGGGTGCGGGGAGGGGGGGTCCTCCCAAGGGATTGGTACACAACTTGCTTATGTAGTTTTTTACCTTGGGCAGCTCAAAAATCGAAGTTTCTGATTTTTTTTTGACATTCTGATCACCTAAAATGACCATCCAAGATATGTAAAGCATGTTTTATGTATTTATGTAGATTTTACCCTATTTTGGGTGTGTGTTGCTTGGGGTAGATTCTCTGCGAGGTGGACTTGCCGAAGGCAATAGAATTTTTGTAGTCTGTAGCCTCGCCTAGGGCCCGTACTGGCTTTGATCTAGTAGCCTCTGCTAGGTGACCTCGACTTTTGGATCTACCCAGCGTGAAAAAATGCACAAGCAGGTTGTGTACCAATCCTTTGGGACACCCACTCTCCCCACTTTCAAATTCCACATTGGGTGAAAAACACATAAATAGTGCTTAAGACATGCTTTACATAGCCTGGATGGTCTTTTTGATTGGCTAAGATGCTAAAAAACAAAGTCCGAAAACTTGGATTTTTGAGTGGTCCAGCGTGAAAAACTGCATTAGCTGGTTGTGTCCCAATCCCTTCGGAGACACCCCCCACACCCCACGCCCCCCACATGCAACACCCAAATACGGTAAAAAACACATAAATGCAATAAAAAAAATGCATTGGATGGTCACTGTGAGCGGTCTCAGTGGCAAAAAAATAAGATCGGGAGACTTCCATCTTTCCAGCCTACTAGGGTGAAAACCTGCAGAGGCAAGTTGTGTACGGGTCCCTTGGGAGACACCCAAGTGACACCACTCCTAGGGGGAAAAGGCCACATACCCCAATCTTTGGGCCTATTCCTGTCCCGAACTTAAAGGGTTGAATTGTTTATTTAACTCCCTTGTAAACACATTATTTTGTCCCATGAACGCAACCCCAATGAGTTTTTGGCCCAGTGCTCCCAGACCTCCTTCCCCCCAAATGCAACCCGTGTTTTGCTTTTTTGGAGGGGGCAGGGGGTCAAAAATGTTGAAAAATTGGCCCCCATTTTTATGGGGCAAAAATCATGAATCTTTTTGTTTTTTGAATTTTGAGCCGAAAAAGTGTTTTCGAGCCCCGACTCCATAGGGTTTGTGTGGAATGGAGTGGGGCAAGCACTGATGCCGTTTATGTGGTTATCAGTTGTTTTTGCTACTGGGCTTGATCTGTCATTGTGCAGCAGGATCAGTTGTAGTGATCCTCATGCATTTCAGAGTCTGGATTGCAGGAATGAATCACAGGGGGGCGGCCGGGCCCGGTCCTTGTATGCGACACCCCCCAGCCCCCCCCCCCCCCCCCCCCGGGTTTCGAAAGATAGTGGTGCCGGGTCGGCCACCAACAAGTGTCCCTAGATAAAACTGTCCGGCGCCGAAGGCGCCAAAATTTTTTTTCATACTATGTGTTTACTTACACTCAAAATACTCAAAATTTTGTAGATTTTGTAAATTTTGACCCGAAGGAGGGCTACAGGAGGGCTGCAGACCCTAACAGCAACCCTAGCCCTAACCCTAGCCCTAACCCTAGCCCTAACCCTAACCCTAACCCTAACCCCCCCCCCTCACCCCTGGCTGGACGCCCCCCCTGACCCCCGGCCAGACCCCCCCCCGACCCCCGGCAGGAACCCCCCCCCTGACCCCCGGCTGGACCCCCCCCCAGACCCCCGGCTGGACCCCCCCCCCAACTGCCCCCCCCCCTCCCCCCCCCCCCCCAAGTTTTGACAGATAGCTGGGGGGTATGTCGCATCAGGACCGGTTGTAGTCGCCCCCCCGTGGAATGAATTTCGAATTGCTTCAAGTTTTGACAGACCAATCTTGTTCCATATGTTGTGTGTTGCAGGCAGCTGCTCACAGGCATCCATCCTGGCACCATTGTGCGCATTAAAGTCATTCCTTCTTTCTTCAAGTTGAAGGCAGACATGGTGCAGAATGTGCTAGATCCAGGCATGACAGTAGCAAAGGTGTGCAACTGCTTCTTTCTTCAAGTTGAAGGCAGACATGGTGCAGAATGTGCTAGATCCAGGCATGACAGTAGCAAAGGTGTGCAGTTGGTCCTCCAATCTGACCACTCCACGTTGCCAAATCTTGTGGATCCTTGTCTGCACGTGGATCCCATGGACCCTGTTTGAAACCATGTGACTGGAGTTGCGATAAGAACAGATACTACTCAATACGGTCTTCCCCAGAAGTCGGTGAAAAACGCAGGGATTCTCCCCGGACAGGGTTCCACTAGGTTTTCGCACGGCTGCAACCAAATTTGCACACGATCACACTATGTTTTGGCACGAGTGCACGCAGATTGATGTACATTGGGTGCTACTTGTGCAAGAAACCTGTCAGGCTTATGCATACCGCTCGCAGCTGTGCGCAAATCTGGCCTTGTCTTTGCAGAAATCTGCGTGCACCAGGCTGCGTTGACAAGAACTAACTTGCAAAGGGGTTGGGGTCCGGGTGGGTGGGTCTTCCGCTGGGTGGGTGGGTCTAAGGCTCTGGACCCCCCCCCCTCTTATAGTTCCGAGAATTTCCTGGGTTGGGGTCCTGCCACACCTTCTTTCTTTGTTTATGGAAGCCTTGTCAATTTGTGTGCAGTTGCTGTTTTCTCTTTGTCTTTATGCAGGCACCATGCAGATATCTATTTGCGGTTGTGGGCCATTTGTTGGCCCCTCTGATGGGGCTACAAGGGATCAACTGAACAGTGACACGCAAAAGCAACAGGAGAAAGCAAAGAAAAATATGTGCCCCCTCATTTTTCCCAAGGTGGCTCAGCACAGCCAACAGAAACTGCAGCCACTAGCAGTAGCTCTAGCTCCAACGGTAGCAGCAGGGGTAGCTCTCGTAGCAGCGGCAGCTCTAGCAGCAGCAGCTTGAGCACTAGCGCCCCCACAGAGCAGCGACAGGTGTAGGGCATAGCACAGAAAATACCAAAAAGAAAAAAATAGAACAATAAAAAAAGGGCAATGTTTGGCCATGAAGAAGAACAACAGTGGGGCAAGCCGATTAAAAGTGGGGGTAGGGCCGGGGGCCAAATCCAATTTACGCTGTAAATTACGTAAATTTTTGTAAATTGCGCAAAAAGTGGCGTAAATTTCTGTAAATTTTTGTAAATTCGGTGTAAATTCGGAACCCATGTCTTTTGCATGCTACTAGATGTTGGGAAATATCATAAACACCCCCCCACATTGCCCACATGTGATGTATATTTTTGTTTTTACCATGTTTGTACCATGTTGCTGCTGCCTACTTGGTACATTGCAGCATGAACTACTACTGAGCGCCAGATTTCGCAAGACGAGGCGCTATACAAATGTCGTTTGTTGCGAGGTGCTTTCAGCGCGGATTAGCAAGACGGGGCGCTATACAAATGGTTTGTTGCTACCTGAAGATCTTGCATTTGGAGCAAAACCCCGGCCCGAGTGTAGCGCCAATTTCTTTCTGGGGCGAACACATTCGTTCAAACTTTCTTTCTCCTTCCCACGCTTTGTTGCGTGGCCCCTCGAGTTGGGGTTAGGGACTCAAAATCCACGCTTTGTTGTGTGGCCCCTCGAGTTGGGGTTAGGGACTCACAATCCACGCTTTGTTGCGTGGCCCCTCGAGTTGGGGTTAGGGACTCACAATCCACGCTTTGTTGCGTGGCCCCTCGAGTTGGGGTTAGGGACTCACAATCCACGCTTCGGTATGGCCCCCCCAGTTGGGGTTAGGGACTCTCAATCCACGCTTTGTTGCGTGGCCCCTCGAGTTGGGGTTAGGGACTCACAATCCACGCTTTGTTGCGTGGCCCCTCGAGTTGGGGTTAGGGACTCACAATCCACGCTTCGGTGTGGCAAGCTTAGGGCCGACAGGGTAATGGGGTTATGGGTGTATGGGGTCCAGTCCACGCTTTTGGGAATTCCTCATAGCCACTAGGTTGAATCAAGTATGGGGTTACGTTCAATGTTCTCTGCCGCCTTAGCTTTCTCATGTAATGTGGGTGCGGAAGCAAGACCCGGCTGCAGAGTGGCAAGAGTTTGCTACCCCTGCTGCTGCTCTCCGCCATGTAGGCACTACAGATGGGACTGGCAATGTGACTATGTGGCAGGCGGACGAGCGGAGCATCCCCCCAACAGGTATTTTCTGCTGCCCTGCCACCCTGCCTGCCTGCAGGTGCCTGACTTCCCCCCTGCCAGGTTAATGTTTCCTCTTGTTTGCCCTGTTTGCAGGCCATCCAGAGGATCGTCTTGACCCTGCAGAGGGCCTGGAAGCGTGGATCGAGGAGGATCCGGAGGCCCTCGAGTCATGGCTGCGGGGCATCAAACAGTGATGCCATGCAGCTAGCAACATAGGATTTCTGTGGCGTTGTGTTGTGTCGTTCTGACTTGTCTTGTTCTTACGTGTTTCCTGTACTGCCTGCTTTTTACCTCCTGACTGTAACCTTTCCATGTATCCTCTGACCCTCCCACCCACATCGCGAAACTAATGTACGTACCCCACCCCAACCACCCTCCCCCCCTCTCCCTTGATGAATGTGCCGCTCTTTTTGCAGTTTGCTGTGCAGTTTTTTTGCAGTATTTTTCTGTCCTTGTGACAGCACAATTTTTGGACCACAACCTGGGTCCATGGTACATTTCCCAGCCCACGATACCCCCTCCACCCCCGGCAGTGCTTGGGCAAACCCACCTAAAAAAAAAACCCAGCCTGCCGGTCTATATAAGTATGTACACACAAACAATTTTTTAATCCAAACACGAAACCAATCATACAAACGGTGGGAAAACGCCACTTGGGGTCACAAGGCCCAAGCAACCAATGTTCAAAACACCATATTACAGTGTTTTGAGTTTTTGTAATTGGTTGAGCTGTTGAGTGACACCGTCCGTTTTTTAAATTTACACTATTTTTACAGAAATTTACGCCACTTTTGGGAAAATTTACAACAATTTACACCATGTGGGGGCCGGGGGCCAAAACCACTGTAAACCCCCGTAAATAATCGGCTTGTCAGTGGGGCCATGGGCCATCGATTTGCATGTGTACAGCAGCAGAATGTGGTTCAACCAGGTGAAACCAGAACAACAAAGACTGCACTGATTGTCTGCCAGCTGGACACATCTAACTTGAAAATTGTACTTTTGCACTGGCTTCCCCTTATCCTCTTGTGGATTAGCCCCCACCCTAGGGACTACACTACCTGTCCACCAAGAGCTTCAGGAACCAGTTCACTTTGAGGCATATCATTGTGGTTCTAGTGGTGGTGGGGGTAAATCTGACTGAGAGACAGAATGCGGGATGGAAGGCAGGGTGGAATAAACCGACCAGTAAAGCACATGCCTGCAGTCGCTGCAAACAGGAAGGTGACCTCCTGTGGTACAATGGCAGATATTCCCTCATGATGTTGACGTCATACAGATGGGACACGACCTACATGACCCTGCTAATGCCTGCCAGCCGGATGAAACTTCATTGATCAAACGTAAAATGCGCACTCCCATACGTCAACCACCTTTTGGGGCGACACAATCTTTGCTTGTTTGAGGCTGCTCAATGCTTTAAAGAGGTTAATTGAAGTTTAAGACGACGAGCTCTTGTGGGCCGGGTTTTGCTCTGGGCTTTCTGGGGAGAATTGAAGGATTTCCAAACAGTGCATATGGTATCCGGTGCAACGAGTGCAGCTTTTCCCACGGACCCTGAAACAGTGTATCAAGTTGTTTGTCTTCGTTTTTATTGGCATTGGCCGTTTCACTGCTTGGGCCCAAGCCTGTTGTGGGGGGTGGGTCACGAAACATGTCTGCAATGTCTGCAAAAATGTGCAGGGCAAAGGCCTCCCACGTCATACGTCAGTGGTGTTACCCCTGAAGATGACCTAAGCATTCAGAGGAGTTGTTGCCAAACAAAAGGCAGTGTCCATTGCAACAAAAAAACGCTGCACTAGGCTATTAATGGACGTCGGATGCACAGTGGTTGATGGTTCACCGTTGGCGCAATGCTGTGTGTTGTATTGTTCGACTGTGCGCAGGAAAATGTTGTTGGAATGCAGAATTTGATATCAGATCAGGGTCCAATAAAATGAAAACTGCGCGTGATAAACAAAGGTGCTCTCTCTCTCTCTCTCTCTCTCTCTGCCCCCCCCCCCACCTCTATTCCGCTTCTGCATGTGTCATGTTGTCGAGTATTAGTGGCCATTTTTCAGTCAAGTGGAGGGGCAGTGTTTTTACCGGGGCAGGGGATGCATGCTGTGCTGCTTCCAGGCATTGGATGGTGGTCGTGTGTTTATGGTGGACTACACTGAGAAGTTGAAGGAGATCCCTCAACGGTGTGGAATTGGCCAATGTGATCGCAACCTGTCCATTTCATCATGTTTCTGTGTCTGATCCCCTGGCTGCTCCAACTGCTGCCTTGGCTTCCAGCTCATACCCTACTGCACCGCTGGGGCAGTTGACCTCAAGGGGCGTACAGCCTCCAAAAGTATTTGGTGAGGTGCAGTGGTCCAGGCCAAGGGCTCCATGGAGCGAGCCATTACTCAGTCAATATGAGGTGTAGTGCTAAAGGCACCAAAAGCAATTTTTTGGGGGGCGGAACCGACCAATCAATTGCAAGGAAACTGATGACTTTTCTGCAGCCCCTCGTCACGTGAACCACAAAATTTAGCAGTGTGGTCCATTGACTCCCTTTCTGAGGGGCAGCTGGAGGAGGTTAGGTAGGTGGCGCAGTGGTCGCACGAGGGCAGGCAGGTGCTGTGGCAGTAGGTAGTATGCAATCCTAGGGCCATGAGTTTCCTGCTGCCGCAATATAGCGGGAACACTATTTGCCAAACTGACAAATTCAGCGTAAATGGGGGGGAAATGGGGTAGAGGAATGGACAAATTGTTGGTGTTTTGTGGAAAATTGGAAACAACTCTGCAAGAGAAGCACAAATCCATGCTTTTGGTGCATATTGGGGGGGGTGTACTGAGTGAGGTGCTCGAAGAAAAATGGGGGGAAATGGAGGGGAAATGGGGGAAAACATTGGTGGATGGCTTCACAAGCATGTGGTTTATGATTGTTTGTGCTTCATGTACTTGTGTGTTGTGCACTTGAGTACAGTGTATATTCATATTACCTCTTCTGCATAGGTCTACCATCCCCAGCACTATACCTGTTACGTTCACGTTCATGCTCCAACATTCTGAAATGTTCTGCAAAGTGCAAAGGTTTACAACACTTTTGGGTTAACTACATATTTCCCCCACCATCGTCCTCCCTCATTTCCCCAATTTCCCCATGTACCCCCATTTCACCCCATTCCCCCAAAATTTTCCTGTTTCCTCATTTTTCAGCGGAAACTTGAACGGTGGCTTGAGGTTGAACGGGAAATTGCCAGGCCATGCAATGGTGTCAATTACCTGAAGGTACACCAGGGGCACAGGTGGGTGGGGCTTTCAAATGCGCTGGCTGGACCTTCCTCACAACATTCTCTTTCTTGTTTTCCCTGAGGAACACAGAGATCCCCACATTGCTGGCTGCAGGTCACGAGCTTCTGCAAACACCAGGACGGTTATGGCACCATTGCCTGCAATTGGCGGTCAACCGCCCATGGTGGTGTGACCAAATGCAGAAACGTCCCGTTCACTGTGCACATGGTGGTTAAACTGTTGGCTGTTCGAGCCCTTTGTGTTCAGTGGATCTTGCTCTTTACAAAGACTCACTTTGTGTGTGTGTGTGTGTGTGTGTGTGTGGTGTGTGTGTGGTTAGGGTATAGCCATCAATGTTGTTGTTGGGGCCAATACCTTATCAATTTTCGGTGTACTGTCGAGTCCAACAGGTTGAGGTTCAACTCAAGTTCCAAGCAAGTTCCCCAGACGGTGTGGGTCATCATCTGGCATGCAACAATGGTAGTATTAGGCAACAATACATCACGCAAGCATCTAGCTTATGGTGCACTAGATGTGGCATTGCTTCGTGTGTTTGCAGAGCATGCATCCATGTTTGGACACAGCAGGTACCTAGAGTGTTTCCAGCCATGGTGGTAATGCTTGCATTGCGGATAGTGCATGGATATGGTGCACTCTAGATGGCTCAGGCAATGAAGGAAGAGTTGAAGTTCATCAGTGAGGAATTGGGTTCTTCAACGGGAGGAGGGGAGGAGGGGTGCAGTACTATCCAAACGGCAAGAAGTTTATCCTAGCGCCACCTAGGAAAACTAAAGATCTAGCCTGCCCATTAGGTGATTTAAAGTTGTAAGCCCTGCATGCAAAACTGGAGCACTTCCGAAAGAGTTGGCCTAGTCATAATCAAAGGACAAGGAAAAGTTCAACAACAAGTTTGAATGAGAGGAAAGGCCAATGCAAACATTGTGAACCAAACTGCTTAGGAAGGAAAAGGCTTCCTAGAATGGATGACGGAAGAAGTTTATCCTAGCGGCGCCTGGGAAAACTAAAGATTTAGCCTGCCCATTAGGTGGTTTAAAGGTGTTAGCGCCGCATGCAAAACTTGAGCACTTCCGAAAGAGTTGGCCTAGTCACAATCAAAGGACAAGGAAAAGTTCAACAACAAAATTTGAATGAGAGGAAAGGCCAATGCAAACATTGTGAACCAAATTGCTCGGGAAGAAGAAGGCATCCTAGAATGGATGATAGAAGTCCTAAACCTCAAAGTGGTATTTATTGAGCTGTGTGCCATTGATATGTTAGCGATGATCGATGGAAGTTGGTGGGCAAGTTCTAGAGCAAGCATAAGAGTATTTGTGCCCGTTGTTCCAAGGGGACAAGAGGTAGATCACTGGCGAGGAAGAGGTCAAAGTTGAGACCAGGGTAGCACAAGTTCCAAAAGTATAGGAAGGAGAAACCACGGTGAGGGGTGTTATCATTTGGAATCGACGGTGAATTTTTCTTGCGTGGCAAATTTCAAGCTCACAATAGGAAGGAGGATGATTTTTGTCTGGCCAATATTGAGAGGTAGTGGAGATCCTTGGCTGCCACTTGGGAATTGTGACCTATGCAACAACCACTATTGGAATGGAAAGCATTGACACGGGTAAGGATCCCATTCAATCTGATCCGATCTCATCGAGAACGTTGCACCAACAAGGTCGGTAACCATAGACCTTTGTGGTGCGTTACATTGCAGCTAGTGGCATGAAGGGTTTTTTGACTTGTAGGATGAAGCATAGCTGGGGCGGGTGGCAGACCACCACTCTTGCATTATAGACACAAGTCTTGCACAAGGCATGTATGCAGCACATGAGAGCATTTTGCATGCTATGCAAAAAGAAGTGTCCATTTGACGCACCCCCCCCCCCAATTGGATGTAGGCCAACCATTTCAAAGAGGTTTGCAGTGCCGCACGGTTTCAAGTGTTCTGTCACCCAAGCATCTTGTGCCGGCCCTCTCACCTTGCTGTGTTGCCCAATCCGAAAATTGATCTCCATGTTGTCTTCCTATTGCCCCCTCCTTTTTCTTTGCATAGGTTGTGGTTTTCGTTGGTGGTTGGAAGGTAAGCGAATAGTTTTTTTGTACAACAGCTTGTTGCACTCTTTTATCTGTAAATGCACGATCGGAGTCTACCGGGTAAAGATTGGAGTTAATTATTATCTTGTCCCATTTCCAATTCAGGCAATCTTCTTGCCCCACCACCCCCATGAGGGGTTCATTCATCGGACAGTATGGTTTTGGTTGAGTTTGAGCGTTCATTTGTGGAGAGTTCGGGGTTTGAATGCTGAGTGATTTGTAACCTCTCTCTTCTCGTGGTGAGAACGTCGGATGCATGTTTTTTTCTTTCGTTTTTTTTTTTTTGCAATGTGAGGGTTGAAATTGGGATCGACTGTCAAGGGACTTCAGGGCAAGTTTCATTTTATAAGGTCACTAGTGGTTTCCAAAGAACAAATTTCCCACGGCTTTCTTTTATGATGACTTGTTGCATTGTTGCACTTGTAAACGTGCGCATGCAGAAGGTTGCCCCACTAGCTTGGAGCCTCCCGCAGTGGGGCATCACAACACATGGCGGAACAAATGCTTGTAGATGCACGTTGATCCTCAACCTCAAATCTCCACTTGAGCCGTGGGTACAACATTGATTTGGCACCTTAGGGCATGAGGTCCCGGGTGGATTGTCGTCTTGGCTCGGGTTCGCTCTCCTTGGACGAGAATGATTCGTATTATGGCAACGGTTGGCACTACCTCATGCGGACAAGCACATTGCGTTTGCCGTTGTATTCTACGGCATTGTTTGGCAATGGGGCTATAATGGCTGCGTTGAGGCTAACTTTTTTTTTGTTTGCGATGTAATTGTCAAATCTTATCGCCACGGGGTGCTGGAGTCGGTTTTGGGCGTCCCAAAGTTGATTCTCATTGCTCTTCCATGGGCAATAGCAAAGGAGAGTGTTTTCTTTTGTTCATGGCTCACGTCACTTACCTACCCCGTTGAGCTGTGAGTGTGCCACCACAATCCGTTCTCATTTAGCTCTCACTTAGCTCCCATTGAGCGCTCACCGACCTACTTTTGCACGCTCATGGAGCGCCCAGCAATCGCTAACTTGAGGCTCACTCAACAAGCACCACAACACATCTTGCAATGGATTGTTTCTGACTACCTCTTTTGTGGCAATGCAAGTTCCATAAGCCTCCTCACCACGTTCTCCTTCCCTTTCCTCTCCCACAAGGCATGTAACCAAGCCACCCACGGCTCAAATGGAGATTTGAGGTTGAGGCTCAAATGGGACTAAAATGGCTGAATTGAGGCTAAAGTTTTTTGCGTGTGATGTAATTGTAACATCTTATAGCCAGGGGGTGTTGGAGGAGATTTTGCATCTCCCTAAGTTGATTCCCATTGGTCTTTCAAGGGCAATTGCAAAGGGGGGTGTTTTCTTTTGTTAATGTCTCACGTCACTTACCTACCCCATTGAGCCGTGAGGGTGGCACCACAATCCATTCTTACTTAGCTCTCACTTAACTCTCATTGAGTGCTCACCGACCTACTTTTGCACGCTCATGGAGCGCCCAGCAATCGCTCACTTGAGGCTCCCTCATCAAGCACTACAACAACTCTTGCAATGGATTCTTTCTCCTTGCCAATGTTGTGGCGATGCAAGTTCCACAAGCCTCTTCACCACGTTCTCCTTCCCTTTCCCCTCTCGCAAGACATGTAAGGAAGTCACCCACGGCTCAAGTGGAGATTTGAGGTTGAGGCTCAAATGGGGCTAAAATGGGTCAATGTAGGCTAATTTTCTTTGCCTGCGATGTAATTGTCACATTTTGTAGCCAGGGTGTTGCAGTTCGCTTTGGATGCCCCACATTTGATTGCCATTGCTCTTTCAAGGGCAATCGCAAAGGTGGGTGTTTACTTTTGTTAATGGCTTAGGTTACTTACCTACCCCATTGAGCCGTGAGTGAGCCACAACAATCAACTCTCACCTAGCTCTCACTGAGCTCTCATTGAGCGTCCACCGATCTGCTTTTGCACCCCCATGGAGTACCGAGCAATCACTCACGTGGCGCTCACTCAATAGGCACGACACCGAATCTTGCAATGGATTCTTTCTCACTGCCTCATCTTTGGCATTGCAAGATCCACAAGCCTCCTCACCACGTTCTCGTACCCTTTCTTTCCCGCAAGGCATGTAAGCAAGTCACCCACGGCTCAAGTGGAGATTTGAGGTTGAGGCTCAAATGCGGCTAAAATGGCTCAATTGGGGCTAAGTGGTGTTTGTCTGCGATGTAATCGTCAAATCTTCTCGTCAGGGGCTGTTGGAGGGGGTTTTGAATGTCGCAAAGTTGATTTCCTTTGCTGTTTCCAGAGCAATGGAAAAGGGGTTTTTTTTGTTAATTGGTCACGTCATTAGCCTACCACATTAAGCCATGGGTATGCCACCACGATCGGTTCTCACTTAGCTCTCATTTAGCTCTCACTGAGTGCTTAGGGAGCTGTTTTGGCACCCTCATGGAGTACCCAACAATCGCTCACTTGAGGCTCACGCAGCAAGCACTACAACAAATCTTGCAATGGATTGTTTCTCACTTCCTCTTTTGTGGCACCGCAAGTTCCACAAACCTCCTCACCACGTTTCCCTTCCCTTTCCTGTGCCGCAAGGCATGTGGCCAAGTCACCCATGGCTCAAGTGGAGATTTGAGTTTGAGGCTAAAATAGCTCAATTGAGGCTAATTTCTTTGTCTCCAATGCAATTGTGGATCTTATAGCCAGGGGGTGTTGGAGTTGATTTTGGATGTCCCAAAGTTGATTCGCATTGCTCTTTCAAGGGCAATGGAAAAGGGGGGTGTTTTCTTTTGTTCATGGCTCACGTCATTTACTTGCTCCATTGAGCCGTGAACGAGCCACCACAACCGATGCTCATCTAGCTCCCACCTAGCTCTCATTTGGCGGTCACCGAACTGCTTTTGCACGCTCATGGAGCGCCTAGCAATCGCTCACTTGAGGGTCACTCAACAAGCACTATAACAAATCTTGCAATGGATTGTTTCCGACTTCCTCTTCTGTGGCAATGCAAGGTCCACAAGCCTTCTCACCACGTCCCCTTTCCCTTTCCTCTTGCGCAAGGCATGTAACCCAAGTCACCCACGGCTCAAGTGGAGATTTGAGCTTGAGGCTAAAGTAGCTCAATTGAGGCTTTTTTTTTTGTTTCCGATGTAATTTTGAAATCTTATAGCCAAGGGGTGTTGGAGTTGGTCGTCACAAAGTTGATTCCCATTGGTCTTTTAAGGGCAGTCGCTAAGGGGGGTCTTTTCGTTTGTCAATGGCTCAGTTCACTTACCTGCCCCATTGAGCCGTGAGTGTGGTACCACAATCGATTCTCATTTACGTCCCATTGAGGTCTTTTAGTGCTCACCGAGCTATTTTTGCACCCTCATGGAGTACCCATCAATCCCGCACTCGAGGCTAAAAAAACACGCTAAGTTTTTTTTTTATGTGCAGGGTAATTGTCAAATCTTACAGCCACGGGGTGTTGGAGTTGGTATTGAATGTCCCAAAGTTCATTGCCATTGCTCTTTCAAGGACAATTGCAAAAGCGGGTGTTTTCTTTTGTAAATGGCTGACGTCTCTTACCTACCCCGTTGAACCGTGAGTGAGCCACAATCGATTCCCAGCTAGCTCTCACTTAGCTCTCAATCAGCGCTCACCGACTTGTTTTGGGACGCTTAGGGAGCGCCGAACGATCGTTGACTTGAGGCTCAGGCAACAAGTTCTACAACAATGGATTTGAATCTTCTAATGCATTGTTTCTCACCGCCACATTTGTGGCATTGCAACTTCCACAAGCCTCCTCACCACGTTCTCCGTCCATTTCCTCTCCCGCAAGGGATGTAAGCAAGTCACCCACGGCTCAAGTGGAGATTTGAGGTTGAGGCTCAAATTGGGCTACAATGGCTCCATTGAGGCTATTTTTTTTTGTCTGTGATGTAATTGCCAAATCTTATCGCCAGGGGTTGTTGGAGCTGGTTTTGGATGTCCTTAAGTTGATTCCCATTGGTCTTTCAAGGGCAATTGCAAAGGGGGGGGTGTTTTTTTGTTCACGGCTCACGTCATTTACCCACCCCATTGAGCCATGAGTGAGCCACCACAATTGACTCTCATTTAGCTCTCACTGAGGTCTCATTGAGCGCTCACCGACCTACTTTTTCACGCTCGTGGAGCGCCCAGCAATCACTCACTTAAGACTCACGGAGCAAGCACCACAACAAATATTCCAACGGATTCCTTCTCACTGCTTGCTTTGTGGCAATGCAAGCTCAACGAGCCTCCTCACCACGTTCCCCTTCCCTTTCCTGTCCCGCAAGGCATGTAACCAAGTCACCCACGGCTCAAGTGGAGATATGATTTTGTGCTCAAATGGGGCTAAAATGGCTCAATTGAGGCTTTTTTTATGTCTACGATGTGATTGTCAAATCTTACAGCCAGTGTTGGAGTTGGTTTTGCATGTCCCACAGTTCATTCCCATTGCTGGTTCAATGGCAATCGAAAAGGGCGGTGTTTTCTTTCGTTAATGACTAACGTCTCTTACTTGCCCCTTTCAGCCGTGAGTGAGCCACCACAATCAATTCCCACTATGCTCTCATATAGCGCCCACCGAGTGGTTTTTGCATGCTTATGGCACACCCAGCAATCGTTGACTTGAGACTCCCTCAACAAGCACTATAACAAATCTTGCAAACGATTGTTTGCGACTGCCTCTTTTGTGGCAATGCAATTTCCACAAGCCTCCTCACCACATTCCCCTTCCCTTTCCTCTCCCGCCAGGCATGTGACCAAGGCACTCACGGCTCAAGTGGAGTTTTGAGGTTGAGGCTCAAATGCGGCCAAAATGGCTCAATTGAGGCTAAGGGGTGGTTGTCTACAATGCCATTGCCAAATCCTATGGCCAAGGGGTGTTGGACTTGCGTACCTTTTGTGAACCGTCCTTTTGAATCCACGTCGTATTTGACCTATTCTTGGCTCATTCATTATATTGTGCCTTGCTACCCGCCCGTTGCCGTGCCGTCTTCTCCCAAAATTCTACAAATCTAAAGAATTCGAAAATGCAATTTGGTACCGTGTTAAATTTCTCACACCAATTCACACAAAGTTCCATTCCCACTCCCATGCGCAGGCACATTCATGGGTCTTTCACACGATTTAGACGATGCCGAATTTCACAAGCATTTAGCACGAATTTCGCACAAATTTAGCACGAATTTAACGTTAACGTCACAATCATGTCACATATGTTTTTCATATGTCACACATTGTTTCCCATGTACATACAGCTTTGTTTTTGAGATGTGGCAACACTTGTCTCAGCTAGGGTCCTTCACATCCCGTTGCCGACACCCACTCCCACTACCTTGGGACACACTAGCACCAACCGGGAGGACACGCCGGAGTTGCGCCTGCCCGAGGGCCCCACGGCGCACAATGCATCACACACATTGACCGCATAGATGGTGACAAAATGGGTCGCACGGAATGGTTTGTAGTGAGTTCTTGACTACACATGAGCTGACATCCGCTTAATGCCGCAATACGGTTGCCACCGCTATCTTATACCTACACGTCACGTCTTGCGTGCGCCACCGGTAACTTCGCTTTCCCTCCTCTTCTTAGTTCGCGTCAGAGGTGCACCTCGACCCTTGGGGGCTCCGTGCCCGCCATGCGGCGACTCTCCCTCGCTGGGGCCCGAATAGCTTGTGAAGGGGAGCGCCTTTGTTCAAGCCGTGGTCACCCTGTTGGAGCCGGCCTAGTTTTGCTGTCCTCGGTTCCCCTTCGGCCTTTCGTATCGTGTCAGACTCCCCAGACCCGCTGGCAGAGTCGCACTCTTCCACCGGCAAGCGGAAGCGGTCCTCGCAAAGGTTGGTTGCCCGCTAGGCACGAGATGCCCGCCGACAGGCGGAACACTATAAGAGGAAAAAGGCCTTGACGAGCCCCAGCTACACGCTGGGCATGGTGGACGACCTCTAGCTCCAGGTCCATGTGACGCCTCAAGTGCCGGAAAAGTTCGCCGCGGCCTGCTTGGAGCGGTTCGACGGGTGGCTCATCCGGAGCCTCCGAGCCAAGTGGCCAGCAGCGGCACTCGTCCGCATCAACGCCAACAAGCCGCAGGGAGGCCACTAGGCCTCCGACCTGTGGCGCCTCCACCTCGGGGGCACGAGGGCTCCAGAGTCTTTCCTCCGCGTCACCGCCTCCAACTACGACACCACGCAGCAGATGTTCCTCCTTCGGGGCAAGACTCGCCTCATTTACAAAGTCCGTGACCACCTTTCCGCAGCTACGGCAGTGCCAGCGTCGCCAGCAGTCTCCACTCGAGCACAATGGGCTCCACGGTGACTTGGGCAGTTTCAAGAAATTGTGCTGGCTTTTAACCTCAGGAAGCTGTGACTGTGTCTCGCGTCCGGCGACCTCATTTGTTGCTAACCTAAACTTTGTCGGTTGCCGGTTCGGTGACACATCTTTGCTGCGCGGTGGTAGTCAATCAGGTATGGCATCACATGGGGATGGGCCCTCCTCTCCACGTCCCCGCAACGCGCAATGGCCTGAAGCTACAGCGGTCACCTGCAAGGGGGGGTACACCATCGGTGCTGCCGCCAGCCACGCCGTTCGTCTCAGTGCTGCCAAACCGTCTGCCCTACTGCCTGGGGTGTGGTATCCCCGTAACTGCTCTGTTTGTTTCTCTGTTTAATATTTGATAGTTTAGCTCAAAATGAAGTGTTAAAAATCAAACGAAAAACTTTAACCCCCGGTTAATTTTTCCATGTTTTTTTCCATTGCAAACGGAACAAGTGGAAGACCGCCTGCAGCGGGGTGGAGCACCCCCTAGGGGAGCACTTCGAGCTCCTCCGGTAGCTCCATCAGCTCCACCAAATGCAGCAGACGGCGGACCCCCGGAGGGGGAGGTGGGGGCGCGCCGTCCGCCGCCGCCTCCTTTGTGTAGTGGTTTTGCATGAATGAGGAGCGGCAGCGAGAGAAGGAGGAGAGCAGACGAGAGAAGAAGGAGAGGACGACGGCAAAGGAGGAGAGGAGGGCCAGCCAGTCACAAGGGGGGGGGGGTCGAGGTTAAGGCACAGCAGGGGGAGGTCGTGGTACCAGAGGGTGGGGACAGTGACGGGGAGGGGGATGACGATGGGGAGGGGGATGAGGTCCAGGTGCATCCCCCCCCCCCATCCCTTGTTTTACCCATTCCCGAGTTGCTGCAAAAGGCCCCCGGGACAGACTCAGCGGTCTGCCGCAAGGCGGCCGCTGCCCCCTTGTGTGCCCAAGTCCTTGAGGAGGGCTATGGGCCCGACCAACCAACTTTTTCCGACTCCAGCAAAGGTCACCACAACCTGCGCTGGGTCATGGGCCGACTTTTCCCGTGCCTAACCAGGAAAAATGAGGAAGGCAAGCGGGAGTGGCGAACGGATGCTACCAAAGGGTGCGACTGGCAGGGGCAGCCACTGCCGGGCAGTCCCATGTCCCCCCTACCCGAGAGGATCAGCTCGGGGACCCTAGGGGCCCTAAACCTGCTGGCTGACCCCTGCGGGGTCAGGTTTGTAACCGGCCACTGCGTGGTGTGCCTGCAGCACTGCCTCGCCCTTGACTGGTGCCAATGGTGGCGGCAGGGCATGTCGGTGCAGTTTGCACCGGTGTGGTCTGCTTTGCTGTCCTTGCCCACCACCCCTACGAGCCCGCGGCCCAGCACACCTATGAAGGGCTAGTGCCTGGGTCGTGGACAACCCGCGGCTTGGCTACCGTCACTCTGATGGCACCCACGGCGGCCACCACCGCCAGCAGCGCCAATGCCGCCGATCTGGTAGCAGCCGCCAGTCCCGCCTCAAGCCTTAGGCAAACCGATGGGGGTGCTGCATGGTCTGGGGTGCCCAGAGTTTCAGAAGGTATGTGTGTGTATGCGTGTGTGTACGTGTGTTTAATTATTCGGGCGCTTCGTTGGAGACTTTTGGTCCCATGTTTAAAATTTCGGTCAGCGCTTCAAAAATGAAACATTAGCCTCAAAAATTGGACGAAAAAATTTAAAAAAAAAGTCCTCCGAAAAATTTATCTTGTCCCTCGGACCACGGCCACCGCCTGTTTTGTTGCAGGTCAAGGACGTGGCGGTCTGCGGGCACGATGTGCGCCCCGTCCGTGTCGTTTGAAGCGACAAGGACGGGGAGTGGAGCGCGGGGTTCAGGCGGCTCCACCAGCTCCTGGCCCAAGACCCCGCGCTTGGGCTTGCCGTGCTCCGCGGCTTGAAGGAGTGGGTGCACGGCTTGCAATGCTTCGACCCGTGGGGTTCCTCGAGGCCCTACAAGCCCACTTCGTGGGCAAACTTGGGGGAGGTAGGGTGGTTGTGGTGTGGGGATGCGGGGCTTTGGCGGGGGATGGGGGGTGTGGAGGCAAGGGAGGTGAAGGAAGAAAGGGAGAGGGCAAGCAGCTGCATCACCCTCAAACCCCCCCCCCCTTCCAAGCCTAAGCCCCCCCCCCCCAAGCAAAGGCAAGAGGGGCAAAGCCCCCCCCCCCCCCCCCCCGCCCCACAAAGAAGCGGAAGCGGTTCGAGTCGGACTCGGACGGCGAGTCCGACAACCCCGCCACTTCCTCTTCGTCGTCCTGCGGCGAAGACACCCCGCCCTCGAATAAGAACGCCCCCCCCCCCCCCCAAAGTCGAAGGCCGTCCTCGCCCCAAATGAGGCGGGGCGGGAGAAGAAGGCACAGGGCGGTGGGAAACTAGCGGTGGGGGGTGAAGAAGGAGGAGGGGGGGGAGACCCCCGATCCCCACGTGGGAAACCCCGCCCACGTCGCGTACGGGGGCGGGGTAGAGGTGGGCACCGTCACTAGTGTCCACACCCCCATAAGCGGGGTTGTTTGGGTGAGATACCCAAGCAACCCCAAACTCTATGAGGTGGAGCGCCACCTCATCTTTGGCACGGCCGAAGCTGTGGGGGCACACCTCCGAAAGCTGCGCAAGGGCAAGGCGCCCCCCACGTACCCCCCCCCCCCCGCCCACCAAAGCCGGCTAACCCCCCGACTAACCCCCAAGTAAACCCTCCACCCAACCCAAATACCCCCACTAATCCACTTAACCCCCCAAGCGAAAAACCAAGCTACCCGGGCACAATGGGACTCGGAAATGGGCTCCTGAGAGGTTTAACACATTAACAATGGCCGGAATGGCCAAGCACATGAGCCGCAAAGGCTAAGGGGTATGTTCTGTGTTTTTTTGTGTTTGTGTAGGGAGGTTTCATTTTTGGAAAGTTTGTTTAAATTTTGTTGGTTTAAATTTTAATCCCGGCGACACATAATGTTTAAAGATTGACAAAAGGTAAACCCAAAATTAATCTCAAATTTTAAAGTGGAGATCCATTTTAATATTTTTACACATCAAGATGGGTGAACCCCCACCCCCCAACTAAGGTGTAAAATGGTTGACAAGCACACAAAGCACCTCGTAGGGGTGAAAATTTTCCCAAGCGACGCCCCTAACCCCGCCGCAAGAAGTGCATACTTTGGTTTAATCAATTAATTTTTGGCCAAAAATGAAATGTATTGGATTTGATTCGGGGGCTCTATGGAACGCAGCCCCGGGATGACTTGTCCTTATTGACTACCCTAAAGGCCGGGGGGGGGGGGGGGCTTTACATGCCACAGGGTCGACTAAGCCTCACTCAACGAGCACTCCAACAAATTTTGCTAAGGATTGTTTGACGACTGCCTCTTTTGTCACCATACAATCTCTACGAGCCTCCGCACCGTGGTCTCCTTCCCAATCCTCTCCCGCAAGGCATGTCAGCAAGTCACCCACGGCTCAAGTTGAGATTGGTGGTTCAGGCTCAAGCGCGGCTAAAATCGCTCACCTACGGCCAAATTTCTTTTCGTTTGTGACCCAATTGTCAAATGTTATAGTTAGGGGGTGTTGGAGGGGTTTTGGTTGTCTTACAGTTGCTTCCCATTGCTCTTTCAAGGGCAATCACAAAGGGGTGGGGTTTCTTTTGTTAATGGCTCACATCACTTACCTAACCCATTGAGCCGTGAGTGAGCCACCACAATCGACTCTCACCTAGCTCTCACTTAGCTGTCATTTACCGCTCACCGAGCTGCTTTTGCACGCCCATGGATCGCCGTGCAACCGCTCACTTGATGCTCAATCAACAAGCACTACAATAAATCTTGCAAGGGATTGTTTCTTGCTGACTCTTTTATCACGATGCAAGTTCCTCACCACGCTCTCCTTCGCTCCCCTCTCATGCAAGGTATGTAAACAAGTCAGAGGTTGGGGCTAAAATGGGGCTAAAGTTGCTCAATTGAGGCTCAACTGGTCTTGGTGTGCGATGTACTTAAACGATCTACTCGATGTACTCAAATCTTATAGCCCGGGGGTGTTGGATTTGGTATTGGGATTTCGGTTGCCTCACAGTTAATTGCCATTCCTCTTTCTAGGACAATCACAAAAGGAGTTTTTTCTTTTGTTGCTGGCTCAACTCACTTACGTACCCCATTGGGCTGTGAGTGAGCCACAACAATCGCTTCTCACTTAGTGCTCTCTCCGCTCTCATTGAGCTGCTTTGCACGCTCATGGAGCACCAGCAATCACCGGGGGCCTCCGCGCAGCAGTACGCCGCCATCCCGCTCGAGGGCTGGGGGCCGCACACCCGGCCACGGCCCACCATGATCCGGGGGGCGGGTCCCGACCACCCGTGAGACGCAGCGGCAGAGGGATGGCTACAGGCGGCCCCGGAGCCACACGTGGGGTGGAGTGGGGACGTGTCCTCGCTCATCCGAGCGCCCCCCCCCCCCCCGCGTCGTCCTCCACACCGCCAACGTGCTCCGAGCCACGGAGATACACACATGGGGACGCGACGCGGCCACCGTCCGGTGGCTCCCCCCGGAGGGCGGGGCTGCCCGGCTCACCGTGGTGCACTTCAAAAATGGGGGGCCTCTGTACGACGACGCCCTGTCCCGGTTGGGCGACATTCCATGGCCCCTGCTCCTCATGCTCCCCACTGACCTTGCAGCCGCGCTACGCCGGGAGCTAGACAGCTGCAAGGGACTGCGGGTAGAGTGGGAGGCGATCGCGGACGGCAACCTACTGGCCCTCCTCCACCGGGGCGCCGCGGACGGGTGCCAGTGGGGCGCTCTAGTGCCCCACCTCGCTGGGCGCCACACGTATATGGCAACCCCCCCCCCCCCCCGGGGGCACCCCCGCCCGGCGTGGGATGACCTCATCGCCGCCTTCCACGACCACGGGATCTTCCCCGACGACACGTGGCAGGAGGTCCGGCAGAAGATGCTCGGCAGGGACTACAGTCGCCGCGTCCGCATCGCCTGCTAGAGCTCCAGGACCCCCTTTGCCAACGGTGGGACGACCTGTGGCTCCGCCGCCTCGGCCTCTGGTCGCTAGCCTCCCACCTCCTACACACCTGCCACCTCTGCAGGGAATGCGACACGGTATCCTCCGCAGCGCCGATGGGCGCCAACAGGTGCGCGCGGTGCTCCCAGGTGGCCGCGTGCCCGTGGCCCGGACCACCCGCGGGCCCGCGCAGACGCACGGAAGAGGAGGCTTTGCAGCGGCGCATCGGAGGCGCGCACGCCCCCTCACACGGGCGCGCGGGCCCCGCGGGCGCCGCCCTCCTATGGATCCACGTGCACCTGCAGGACCCCACGTCCGTCGCGCACCTGTCGCACGTGTTGGAGCCCTGACCCCCGCCCGCCGCCGCGCCTTGCAGAGCCCGCAGCACCATGCCTCGCCGAAGGGGGAACGGGCCGGAGCACACCACTGCCTGCCGCCGAGCGCAGGAGGCGGCCGTCCGGGGCCTGGTGGTGGCCGCGGTGACGGAGGCGTACGAGGCGCACGCTGCCGCCCAGCACAACCCGGCGGGCAGCGCGAGGCCTTTCCTCAGCGAGGCCGCCCTCCCGGCCGTCCGCGCCCTGAACGGGGCGGGGGCCACTCACTTGAGACTCACCCTACAAGCACCGCAACGAATCTTGCAATGCGTTGTTTCTCACTACTACACTTCATTGCATTGCAAGTTCCACAAGCCTCCCCACCACGTTCTCCTATCCTTTCCTCTCGTGCAAGGCATACAACCAAGTCACCGACGGCTTGAGTGAAGATTTTAGGTTGACACTCGAATGCGGCTAAAATGGCTCCATTGAGGCTAATTGGTTTTGTGTTGATGTAATTGTCAAATGTTACAGCAAGAGGGTGTTGGAGTTGGGTTCGCATGTCCCAAAGTTGATTCCCATTGCTCTTTCAAGGGCAATCGCAAAGAGGGTTGGTTTCTTTTGTTAATGGCTCAGTCACTTATCTACCCCATTGAGCCGTGAGTGAGCCGCCACAATCAACTCTCATTTAGCTCTCACTTAGCTCCAAGTCATCTCTCATTGAGCTGTTTTTGCACGCTCCTGGAGCGCTCAGCAATCGTTCACTTAAGGTTCACTAAACAAGCACTATGACAAATCTAACAATGGATTGTTTCTCACTGCCTCTTTTATCGCATTGCAAGTTCCACAAGCCTCCCCAGCCATTGAGGTGAAGTTTTGAGGTTGAGGCTCAAATGGGGCGAAAATGGCTCAACTCCGGCTAAATTGCTTTTTGTTTGTGATTGAGTTGTCAAATCTTATAGATAGGGGGTGTTGGAGATGGATTATAGTTGTCCCAAAGTTCATTCCCATTGCTTTTTTAAGGGCAATCGAAAGGGTGGGCGGTTGTGTTGTTAATGGCTCACGTCCGTTACGTACCCCGTTGAACCATCAGTGCCACCACAATTGACTCCCATTTAGCTCTCATTTAGCTCTCATTTAATGCTCACCCAACTATTTTGGCAAGCTCACAGAACGCCCACTATTTGCTCACTTGAGCCTCGCTCAACAAGCACCACAACAAATCTTGCAATGGATTGTTTCCTACTGCCTCTTTTGTCGCATTGCAAGTTCCACAAGCCTCTTCACCACGTTCTCCTTCCCATTCGTCTTGCGCAAGGCATGTAACGAAGTCACCCACGGCTCAATTGGAGATTTGAGGTTGAAGGTCAAATGGGGCAAAAATGGCTCAATTGAGGCTAAGTTCTTTTTTGTCTGCGACGTGACTATCAAACCCTATGCTCGTGGCTGCACCTTGCACAATACGAAGGGACCTACAATGGTCTACCACCTGTTTCTTGCCCGTGCTATGGAATTCTCATGCCGCCTAGCAGTGAAGCGAAGGGAAGGAGCCCGTTCTGCCATATCAAGTTGAGACAACACAAGGTCCGCCAACTGCAATCGTGAGAAGTCGTCGTCTCCCGGGAGCCAGGTGCACCTTACACGGTGCAACACCTGCCGGACATTGGCCACATCATGATGAAGCCAGTAGCGGCGAGGGGGGTTGTGTGGTGCAAACCCTGCAGCACCATTCTTGTAGGAGAAAATCGTCGCAGCAGTGTGGGGCATCTGATCACCCCATCTATTGAGGACAAAGGCACAGTAACTCACTGCTCATCTGGCTGACGCTTTACCCTGGGACGACGTGCAACCCACAATGCAGCAGGTCGCATAGCCTGCCGCGGCGGGCTTCGTTGCCACGACGGGTGAGGGTGTTGAGCTCTATGATGTTGTTTGCCCTTTAGTTGGGTTGTAGCACCCATATAGTTGTTGACCGGTCACACGTGTCCACGTCCAACAACACGGCGATCCAACACTACATTGGACGCCGATTGCGGTGGATGGTACATCACACCATGAGGCGTCGTATGTCGATTGCACCCTTGGGGTAACAAGTAGCCCCGAGCAACTTGACAACGCGGCTACTAGGGGGTAGTGAGGAGTGGGCCAGGTTCTACACGGCCGCCTAGGAGGTGGACTTGCACCAACAGTTGTGGGACACAACTAAGGTTGTATTGCAGGAACTGGTGGTTCCGACGGGGAAACCCTTTTTTTGCTGTGTGCCAATGGCAAGGCACAAATTTGAATGGCTAATTGCAAGAATTGGAACGCCAATGCTCCTCAAGCTTAGGTGTGTTTGGTCTGCTGGTGCCATAGGGCAGAGCGTCCTGCCAGATCTAGCCTGAATGACCCCATCGACGGCTGCTGGGATTTGGTGCTCGCCATTGGTGCGATATACCCACACATTGCAGCCAACCAACCCATTGCGGAGTGCGGGTTACACGGGGTGCTCTGTGTCACTATATGTGATCTCTCCGGCATGCGCGACGCAATGGCGGTAGCAACGGGCAAGTCCGCGGCTGTGGTTGTGCCTAATTTGTTTTAGCCCATTCTAGATGTTGCCCGCATTCAAGCAAAGACGGTAACAAAGGGGAGGTTGAACACTGACAAGGCAAGTAGAAAGGGAAAGGTTAGGTTGGAGTTTGGTGCGGCTGTGCAATTCATGCGCACCCGGCGGTGGGAGACACTCAGTGCTATGTGCCCTAAGGAGGGGGGAATGAAGAAAAAGCGAGTGGGATGCAGAGAATGGGTTGATGTTTGTAGCGAGTGGCGCGACAACTTAGCTCACATGTGCGTGTATGCATGGCAAACGGATCGGATATCCGGGGGGAAGGTACGAAGGCTACGCGGACGTAATATAAGCATCGGCAAGTCCCACTTAGTGTTACAATTGCCTAAGCTGTTGTGGTCACATTTGAGAATTGACCCCATGTATTTCTTCGCCCGCTAATGGAGAAAATACTCTCCAAATTTTCGTGCTGTGCCCGGGAAGGTAGGCACTGCAGGCCAAAGCACATGTTGAGCCATAGTGGGGGCCTAAGCCTCCTGCGTGGCCACCTAGGTGTGGAGGTTGTGGTTGACCACCGGACCATAGATGACAGCCTCCGTCAACAGGGGTGCGATGTCACCAAGAGGTCCATGCGTAGACAAAAGCCCGTAGCAGTGCGGCAATTTGTTCGGCGTGCTCGAAAGACAGCACTTAGTGACCACGAGGGGGGGGTCCCAACCCCATGTAAAACACACGGTAAAACACACCATAAAATTCCACGGTGTTTTGACCAAGTGGTTGCTTCGGACGACCTGTCAACGGTGCCCGTAACTTAACCCACAACTCGTGTTGGTTGCCCCTACACAGCCGACGTGTCAAGGCTGCCAGCAATTTTACACGCAGCCCGTGCAGGGCTCCCCTACATACACGACCCGTCAATGGTGCCCGTAATTTTACCCGCAGCTCGTCTAGGCATCTCCTACATGGACGATTCGTCAAAGTTGCCCGTAGTTTTACCTGCACGTCGTGTAGGCTGCCCCTACACAACCCACCTGGAAACCCACGAGGCAAAGTCGTAGCCACTTTCACAAAGCGAAATCAGAAAGTGTTGTGGCATTTTCTATCTAAAAAGGTGTACCTAAGGTGTACGACACACGACGAGCGCCACCGTTACATGTGAGTTGGAGGGGTTTTGGTTGAGGTAAAGTTCAATTTCTTTGCACTTTGAAGGGCAATCAAGAAGGGGGGCTGTTGTAATTTGTTAGTGTCTTACATCAGCTATTTAGCCAAATGAGCCAACAGCTAGCCACGACAATCGACACCCACTTAGCTCTGTCTTAGCTCTCATTGATCGCACATTGAGTTTGTTTTGTACCCCTGTGGAGCATCCAACGATTGCTAACCTGAGGCTCACTACTACAACAAATCTTGCAATGGATTATTTCCCATTGCCTCTGCTGTCGCAACGCCAGTTCCACAAGGCCAAGGGGGGTATTTTCTTTCGTTCATAGCTCACATCACTTACCTACCCCATGGGGTTCTGAGTGAGCCACCGCACAATCGACTCTCACTTAGTTGTCACTTAGGTCTCATTTAGTGCTCAGTGAGCTGTTTTTGCACGCTTATGGAGCACCCAGCAATCCCTCACTTGGTGGTCACTCAACAAGCACTATGACAAATCTTGCAATGGGTCAATCTCATTCGCTTTTTTGTCACACCAAAAGTTCTACAAGCCTCCGCCCCACATTCTCCTTTTTATTCCTCTCTGCGAGGGGATGTAACTAAGTCACCCACAACTGAAGTGAATATTTGAGATTGAGGTTCAAATGCAGCTAAAATGGCTCAATTGAGGCTAAGTGGTGCTTTTCCGCGATCTAATTGTGAAATCCTATGCTGAAAGGGTGATGGAGGGGGTTGTGGATGTTCCAAAGTATATTCCCATTACTATTTCAAGGGCAATTGCAAAGGGGGTGTTCTCTTTTGTTAATGCCTCATGTCACTTACCCACCCCATTGAGGCATGAGTGAGCCACCACAAAGGACTGTCAATTAGCTCTCACATAGCGCTCATTTATCGCTCACCTAGCTTTTCTTGCACCCTCATGGAGCGCCAAGCAGTTACGCACTTGCGGCTCACTCAACGAGCACTGCAACAAATCTTGCAATGCATTGTTTCCAACTTCCTCTTTTATCGCATTGCAAGTTCCACAAGCCTCCCCACCACGTTCTCCTTCCGTTTCCTCGCTCGCAAGGCATGTAACCAAGTCGCCCACGGCTGAAGTGGAGATTTTAGGTTGAGGCTAAAATGGCTGAATTGAGGCTAAGATGTTTGTCGTGTCATGTTAGATGTAATTGTCAAATTTTATGGTCATGTGTTGCAGTTAGTTTTTAACGTCTCAAAGTTGATTCCCATTGCTCTTTGAGCGGCAATCGAAAAGCGGGCTATTTTGCTTTGCTGAAGCCTCCGGTCACTTACGTACCCCATTGATCCGTGACTAAGCCACCACTATCAACTCTCACCTAGATCTCACTTAGCTCTCATTGAGGCCCCACCAGGCTTTTTTTGCGCGCTCATAGTGTGCCCAGCAATCACTCATTTTAGCTTTCCTCAACAAACACTGCAACTAGGTGTGCAATGGAATCGTGTCTTATACCCTCTTTTGTGGCAATGCAAGTTCCACAAGCCTTTCCGCCACGTTCTTCTTCGGTTTCCTCTCCCTCCAGGCATGTAACCAAGTCACCCGAGGCACATGTGGAGATTGGAGGTTAAGGGCAAAATCGCTGAATTCATGCTATTGTTTTTTGTCTGCAATGTAATTGTAAAATTTTATAGCCAGGGGTTGTTGGAGGGCGTTTTGGGAAGTTCATTCCTATTCCTCTTTCAAGGGCAATCGCAAAGGGGGTGTTTTCGTTTGTTAATGGGTCACGTTATTTATCTACCTCATTGAGCCGCAAGTAGGCGACATCAATCGACTCTCACTTAGCTCTCATTTAGCGTCCGCCAACGTGTTTTTGCACGCTTATGGAGGGCCCGGCCATCACTCACTTGAGGCTCACTCAACAAGCACTACAACAACAATTACAATGGATTTTTTCTTACTACCTCTTTTTTCGCATTGCAAGTTCCACAAGCCTCCCCACCACCTTCTCCTTCCCTTTTCCTGTCCCGCAAGGACTGTAACCAAGTCATCCAAGGCTCAAGTCTGAGATTCGAGGTTGAGGCTCAAATGTGGCTGAAATAGCTCAATCGAGGCCGCGTGTTTTTTGTCTGCGATGTAAATGTCAAACTATATAGCCAGGGGGTGTTGGAGGGGGTTTTGTATGTCCCAAAGATCGTTCCCATTGCTCGTTGAAGGGAAATCGCAAAGTGGGGTGTTTTGTTTTGTTGATGGCTCACGTCATTTACCTAACCCATTGAGACGTGAGTGACCCACGACAATCGCCTTTCGCTTAGGTCCCACTTAGCTGTCATTGCGCGCTCACCGAGCTGTTTTTGCACGCTCCTGGAGCGCCTAGCAGGAACTTACTTCAGGCTCACTCAACAACCACTACAACAAATCTTGCAATGGATTGTTTATTACTGCTTGTTTAGTCATGATGCAAGCCTCCACACCATGTTCTCCTTTTCGTTCCCCTCCCGCGAGGCATGTGACCAAGTCACCCACGGCTCAAGTGGAGATTTGAGGTTGGGACCGAAATTGCCGAAGTGAGGCTAAGTTGTTTGTTGTGTGTGTGTGTGTAAATCTCAAAGCTTATAGCCAAGGGGTGTTGGAGTTGGTTTTCAATGTCACAACGTTGACTCCCATTGCTCTGTGAAGGGCAATTGAAAAGGGGGCTTTTTTGTTTTCCTTATGGCTTACGTTACTTACTTACCCCATTAAGCCGTGAGTGAGCCACCACGATCAACACTCACTTAGATCACACTTAAGTCTTATTTAGCGCTCATTAGATTGTTTTTGCTCACTCATGGAGCACGAAGCAATCACTCACTTGAGGCTCACTCGACAAGCACTACAACAAGTCCCACAATGGATTGTTTCTCACTGCCTCTTGTGTGGCAATGCAAGTTCCACAAGCCTCCTCCCCAAGTTCTGCTTCTTTTTCCTCTCCCCCAAGGCATGTAACCGAGTCACCAACGGCTCACATGGAGATTTGAGTTTGAGGCACAACTGGGGCCAAAATGGCTCGATTGAGGGTATTGCGGTGTTACTGTCCATAGGGCTATGTACATAGGATGAGGGGCTCGGGGGAAGGGCTGATCTTGGAGTTTCACATACTCCCCTCGGCTTGATTGGTCCTCGCTTGTGGTGCACGGTTGAAAGGAGGGACGAGTTGGTCAAGACTATGTTTTTTCCAGCTCCCGCTCACGTGCGCCACTGTAGGCATGGCCACGCCCCCAAGGGACGCCGGCGCTAGGGCGCGGGGCGCCCGAGCGGGGCGATTCGTCCGGGGGTGTTGCCGCAGCGGCAGCCCCAGAGGGAGCAGAGTCGCACTGTGTGCCGTGTGCTCTGCACTATGCGCTATCGCATGTCGTGCACTGTGTGCCGTACGTTGTGCTTGCTGGTGTTGTGCGCTGGTTTGGGTGCTCTTTTGCGCACTATGCGCTGCTCTCGGTGCGGTGCATGCTGCACCCTGTGGTGCACCCTATGGCACATCCTGACGCGCAGTGTGTGCCGTGCTATGTACTGCCAATGCAAGCGCAATCTTGTGGTGCCACGCGCTGTGCGTTCCACATTGTGCTCCTCGTGCACTCTCATGTTGCGCCCTATCCGGTGTTCCCTATGCCCCTGCACCCTCACTTGCCTGACATGTTAGCCCTGCCTACCTTGCGTGCTCTGTGGGAAGGCGTCCACGGGGGTGTTTGTTTCACAATGGGAGCAGGGTTGCGGGCCCCGTTGTGCAAGCAGGGCAGGAAATCCTACAAAATGTATGCTTAAGCGCCGGGGCGGTTGTCCCTTGTGGGGGCGGGGAGGGGAGGTCATTTGTTGCCACTCGGCGCTGCGGGCTCCGTGTGCGCAGTTTGCGCACATCGTGACATGGGCGCCACGTCAGGGTCTGGAGGGGAGGCTTGCCGGGAAAGCCGCCGCGGCTCCGGCTTTCGGGCGGACCTTGACGACCTCTATAGCGCATGCAGCGTTGTTGACGGCTGCTTGGCCACCCCGAGCCATGCTGAAAGCGCGCTTGCTTCCGCCCGGCGGGCCGCCGGTGCTAGCACTTGCCAAGACCCGGTTGCTGTAGGGAGAGCGCCTGCCCCGGTGCCCTGTGTCCCTCGTACTCCGCGCGGCAGCACGGACGGATTCCGACGGACAAGCAGCCGCGGCAGGAGGGCGAGCCATGTTGCGTGCACCAAGCACCCATCGACCCTTTTCCCTTGCCCTGCCGCCGCGGGCGCTGTTCTTCTGCGTACCACACCCCCGGAACGTGATCCTGGCGCGAACAATGAGGGTTGGGGAGCAGTACACGGCCGCCTCCTGGGGGGCGGTGGAAATATAGGCCCCGAGGCCCCAAGGAAGCGTGTTGCCTGCCCCCCCCCCCCCCGCCCGGGCGGACGTGGGCTGGCGTTTGTATCTGCACCCCATGTCCGCCTTGGCTGCGGAGATTTGAGGTTGAGGCTCAAATGGGGCTAAAATGGTTCAATTGAGGCTATTTTTTTTTGTTTGCGATGCAATTGTCAAATTTTATAGCCAAGGTGTTGTTGGTCCCAAAGTTCGTTCCCATTGCTCTTTCAAGGGCACTCACAAAGGGGAGTTTTGTGCCGTTCATGGCTCACGTCACTTACCTACCCCATTGAGCCGTGAGTGAACCACCACAATCGACTCTCACTTAGCTCCCACTTAGCTCCCAATTAGCGCCGACCGAGCTGTTTTGGCACGCTAACTGAGCGCTGTGCAATCCCTCACTTGAGGCTCACTCAACAACCACGACGAGAAATCTTGCAATGGATTGTTTTTGAGCGCCTCTTTGTGGCACTGCAAGTTCCACAAGCGTCCCCACCACGTTTTCCTTCTGTTTCCTCTCCGGCAAGGCATGTAACCACGTCATCCACGTCTCAAGTGGACATCGCAGGTTGAGACACGGGTGAATTGAGGCTCATTTTTTTTGTGTGTATGATTTAATTGTGACATCTTAGATGTAATTTTAAAATCTTAGCGCCAAGGGGTGTTGGGGGCGGTTTTGGATGTCCCAAAGTTGATTACCATTACTCTTTCAAGGGCAATCGCAAAGGGGGGTGTTTTGTTTTGTTAATGTCTCACGTCACTTGCCTACCCCATTGAGCCGTGATTGAGCCATGACAATCGACTCTCACTTAGCTCTTACTTAGCTCTCATTTGGCGCTCAAGGAGCCTTTTTTGAACGCTTATGAAGCGCCCAGCAATTCCTCACCGGATGCTGACTCAACAAGCACTACAACAAATCTTGCAATAGATTGTTTTGGAGTACTTCTTTTGTGGCACTGCAAGTTTCCCAAGACCCCCCAACACGTTCTCCATCCCTTTCCTCTCCTCCAAGGCAAGTAAGCAAGTCACCAATAGCTGAAGTGGAGATCTGAGGTTGAGGGTCAAATGGGGCTACAATGGCTCAAGTGAGGCTATTCTTTTTGCATATAACGTAATTGTCAAAATTTATAGCCGAGGGGTATTAAGAGGGTTTTCGGGTTTCCCGAAATTGATTCCCATTGCTCTTTCAAGGGCAGTCACAAAGGGGGGTGTTTTTTTTGTTAGTGGGTCACATGGATTGTTTCCTGATGCCTCTTTCGTCGCAATGCAATTACCCCAAGCCTCTCCAACCCATTCTCCTTGCTTTTCCTCCCCCACAAGGCATGTAGCCAAATTACCAAGGCCTCAAGTGGAGATTTGAAGTTGATGCTAAAATAGCTGAATTGGGGCTAAGGTTTTTTATTGCCCGCGATGTAGTTGTCAAATCTTATAGCAAGGGGGTTCGGCAATTGCATTTGGTTGTCCCAAAGTTGATTCCCATTGCTCTTTCCAAGGCAATAGCAAAGGGGGTTGTTTTCGTTTGTTGATGGCTCTCGTCACTTACCTACCGCATTGAGCCGTGAGTGAGCCACCACAATAGAATCTCACTTACCTCTCATTGAGCGCTCAGGGAGGTGTTTTTGCACGCTCATGGTGCGCTCAATTGACGGTGACCTTTTTTTTCCGCGATTTAATAGTCAAGTGTTCTACCCAGGAGGTGTTGGAGGGGGTTTTGGAATGTCCCAAACTGGATTCCCATTGTTCGTATAAGGGTGATAAAAAGGGGCGGTTTTTTTTTGTTAATGGCTCACGTAACTTACCGAGCACATTGAGCTGTGAGTTGAGCCACCATAATGGACTCTCATTTAGTTGTCATTTAGGTCGCATCGAGCGCTAAGGGAGATGTTTTTGCACCCTTGTGGAGCGCCTAGCAATCACTCACTTGAGGGTCACTCAACAAGCACTACAACAAATCTTGTAATGGATTGTTTCTAAGTACCTCTTCTGTCGCGCTGCAACTTCCACAAACCTGCCCACCATGTTCTCCTTCCTCTTCCTCTCCCCCAAGGCAAGTAAGCAAGTCACCCATGGCTCAAGTGGAGATTCCACGTTGAGGCTCAAATGGGGCTACAATGGCTCAATTGAGGCTAAGCTTGTTTTGGTACGATGCAATTGTCTAATTTCTTAGCAGGGGGGTATTGAGGGGGTTTTGGATGTCCCAATATTGATTCCCATTGCTCTTTCAAGAGCAATCGTAAAGGAGGATGTTTTCTTTTGTTAGTGGGTCAAGTGGAGTGTTTCTTGCTGCCTCTTTTTTTGCATTGCAATGTATCCGCCAACCTCTCCAACATGTTCTCCTTCCTTTTCATCCCCCGCAAGGCATGTAACCAAGTCACCCACGACTCAAGTGGACATTTGAGGCGGACACTAAAATGGCTCAATTGAGGCTCGGCTTTTTTTTTGCCTGCGATGTAGTTGTCAAACCTTCTAGCAAGGGGCTGTGGCAATTGGTTTTGGTTGTCCCAAATTTCATTCGCATTGCTGCTTTAAGGGCAATCGCGGAGGGGGGTGTTTTCTTTTGTTAATGGCTCAGTTCATTTACCTACCGCTTTGAGCCGTACGTGATCCACTGCAATCGACTCCCACTTAGCTCCCACTTAGCTTTTCTGCAGTGCTCGTCAAACTGTTTTTGTGCGCACATGGAGTGCCGTGCAATCACTGCAATCACTCACTCAACAAGCACTACACCAAATCTGGCAATGGATTGTTTCTCAATTTCTCTTTTGTTGCATTGCAAATTCCACAAGCCTCCCCTCCACGTCCTCCTGCTTTTTCATCTCTCGCAAGGCATGTAAGTCAGTCACCCACAACTCAAGTGGAGATTTGAAGTTGAGGCCGCACTGGCTCAATTGAGGCTGATTTTTTTTGTCTGCGATGCAATTGTCAAGGCTGATAGCCACGGGGTTTTGGAGGGGGTTTTTGATGTCGCAAAGTTGATTCCCATTACGCCGTCAAGGGCAATCGCAAAGGGGGGTGTTTTCTTTCGTTAATGACTCACATAAGTTACCTACCGCATTAAGCCGTGAGTGAGCCATGGCAATCCTCACTTAGCTATCACTTTGCTCTTCCTTAGCGCCCAGGGAACTCTTTTTGCGCGGTCACGGAGGTCCGTGCAATCACTCTCTTCAGGCTCATTCAACAAGCACCACAACAAATCTTGCAATCCATTGTTTCTCACTTCCTCTTTTGTTGCATTGCAAGGTCCACAAGCCCCCTCGCCGTGTTCCCCTTCGTGTTCCTCTGGCGCAAGGCATCTAAGCAAGTCACTCACGGCTCAAGTGGAGATGGGAGTTTGAAGCTAAGATGGCTCGATTGCGGCTGCGTTTTTTTTGTTGGATTAGATTGTCAAGTCTAACAGCCAGTGGATGTTGGAGTTCGCTTTGGATGTCCCAAAGTGGATTCCCATTGCTTGCCCAAGGGCAATGGAAAAGGGGGGCATTTTCTTTTGTTAATGGCCCCAATCACTTACCCTCCCCATTGAGCTGTGCGCCAGCCACGGCAATGGACTCTCACTTTGCTCTCACTTAGCTCTCATCGAGCGCCGAGGGAGCTGTTTTTGCACACTCATCCAGCGACCGGCAATCCCTCACTTGAGGCTCACTCAACAAGGAGTATAATGATTTTTGCAACGCATTGTTTTTGATGGCCTCTTTTGTCTCATTGCAAGCTCCACAAGCCCCCTCACCATGTTCTCCTTCCCTTTCCGCTCCCGCAAGGCATGTACCCAAGGCAGCCATGGCTCTAGTGGAGATTTGAGGTTGAGGGTCCAATGGGGCCAAAATCGCTCAATCGAGGCGAAGTGGTGTTTTCCAGCGATGTAATTGTCGAATTTTATAGCCACGAGGAGTTGGAGGTGGTCTTGGATGTCCCAGAGATACTTCCGATTGCTCTTTCAAGGGCAACCGCAAAGGAGTGTTTTCTTCTGTTAATGGCTCACATCACTTACCAACCCCATTGAACCGTGAGTGAGGCACAACAGTCCATTCTCCCTTACACACACAAAATAAACTTTCCAATCCTATGGGTATAGCGTTAGGAAATCACTTTGTCGCATGAAGGAACATCCAAAAATGATCCCCCGCACATCGAATGTTCATGTAGGACACCAAATAAAATTTTCAATCCTATATTGGTGCGGGGTCAGAAATTGACTATCTTACATGGAGGAATATCCAACAACAGATCCCCCCACATGAAGTCTTCATGTGGGACACACATCAAAGGGTCCCATCCTATGGGTATGCGGAGGAAAACACACAAAATGAGTCTCGAAATGCATTATGCACACTCAAATTTTCATGTGGCACGCAAATTGAAATTTCAAATGCTATGGCTACATGATTAGGAATTCAGTATGTCACATGGAGGAATATCCAAAAATGGATCCCGCCTACATCAAATCTTCACGTGGGACACAAATTTTTATAATTCGAATCCTATGGCTACATGGTTAGGAATTGACACTGTCACATGGAGGAATATCCCAAAATCGATTCCTGCCACATCAAATCGTCATGTTGCACACAAAATAAAATTTTAAATCCTAAGGGATAGGGTTAGAAATTGACTATTCCACACGGAGGAGTATCCAAACATCCCCCACGCATCAGATGTGCATGTGGGATACCACAAAACATTTTCAATCCATTGGGTATATGTTTAGGAATTGACGAGATGACGTGGGGGAATATGCAAAAATGAAGCCCCCCCCCCCTCAAATCTTAATGTGGCACGCAAAATAAAAGTTCGAAACCAATGAGTATAAGGTTAGGAATCAACTCTGTGACATGCGGGAATATTGAAAAATTGATCCTCTCTACATCAAATCTTCATGTGGGCACAATAACATTTTTCATCCCGGGTGTAGGGTTAGGAATGGACTATGTCACACGGAGGAACATCCATACATGGATCCCCCCCACATCAAATCTTCATGTGGGACATACAATAAAATTTCCAATCCTATACGGCTAGGTATTTAGGAATTCACTATGTCACGGGGAGGAACATCCAAACACGGATCCCCCGCACATCAAATCTTCATCGGGCACACCGGACAAAATTTCCAATCCTATGTGTATAGGGTTAGGAATGGACTATGTCACATGGAGGAATATCCAAAAATGTATCCCCTCCACATGAAATTTTGATGTGGGACACCAAAAAAGGTTCCAATCCTATGGGTATACAATGAGGAATTGACTATGTCACATGGAGGAACATCCAAAAATGGATACCCCCCGCGTCAAATCTTCAAATGGGACAATCCTATGGGTATAGGGTTAGGCATTGACTGTGTCGCATGGAGGAATATCGAACAATAGATCCCCCACAGCCAATCTTCATGTGGAACACAAAATGAATTTAACCATCCCATGGGTATAGGGTTAGGAATTGACTATGTCGCTGGTTGGAATATCCAAAAATGGATCCCCACCAAATCAACTTTTCATGTGGCACACAAAATAAAATTTGCAATCCCATGAGTATAGGGTTACAATGTTACTATGTCACATGGAGGAACATCCAAACATGGATCCCCCCCGCATCTAACCTTCATGTGGGACACAAAATAAAATTTTGAATCCTATGTGTAGAGGCGAAGGAAATGACTATGTCCCGTTGAGGAACATCCAAAAAAAAAAGATTCCCCCGACATCAAGTCGTCACGTGGGACACAAAATAAGACTTTCGATGCCATGGGTATAGGGTTAGGAATTACTTAAGTCACTTGGAGGTATATGGAAAAATGGATCCCTCCCACTTCAAACGTTCATGTTAGACACAAAAAAAAGTTCCAATCCTATGGGTGTAGGGTCACGAATGGAATCTGTCACATGGAGGAATATCCAAAAAATGGATCCTCCACATCAAATCTTCATTTCGAAAATATAATGAAATTTCGGATCCTATTGCCATAGGGCTAGCAATTTACTATGTCACTTGGACGAATATCCAATAATGGATCTCTTCACATCAAACCTGAATGTCGGGCACAAAATAAATTTCCAATCCTATGGGTATAGGGTTAAGAATTCACAATGTCCCATCGACAAATGTCCAAAATGTGTCTGCCCCCGCATCAAATCTTCATGTGGGACACAAAAAGAGGAAATATCCAATCCTATTGGCATAGGGTTAGGAATTGATTATGTCACATGGAGGAATATCCCAAAATGGATCCCCCCAACATCAAATGTGCAATCTCGGACAAAGAAAAAAAATCCGGTCCTATGCGTATTGGGTGAGAATTCACTATCTGACATGGAGCATTATCCATATATGGATTCCCCTCACATCAAACTTTCTTCTCAGACACAAAACGAAATTTGGAATCCTATGTGTGTAAGGTTAGGAATTGAGCCTGTCACATGGAGGAATATCCAATAATGGATCCCTCCCTCTACCAATATTCATGTGGGACACAAAATATGAGTTCCAATCGGATGGATATAGGGCCAGGAATTGACTCTGTCACTTGCAAGCGTATCCAAAAATGAATCCCCCCCATAATTAAATCTTAGTGTGGTGCACAAAGTCCAATTTCCAATCCTAAGTGCATAGGTTTTGGAATTGACTATGTCCATTGGAGGAACATCCAAGAATGGATTCCCCCCACATCAAGTATCCATGTTGGATACAATTGAAAAAATTCAATCCTATGTGTTAAGAATTGAGAATTAAGGTTAAGAATTGACCATGTCACCTTGGGGAATGTACAAAAATGGACCCCGCCCCCAACATGGAATCTTCATATGGGACACAAAATCAAATTTCCAATCCCATTGGTATAGCGTTAGGAATGGAGTATGCCACATCGAGGAATATCCAACAATGGATCCCCGCGACATCAAATCTTCATGTGGGACACAAAATGTAACTTCCAATCCTATGGGTATAGGGTTAGGAATTGAATATGTCACTTGTAGGACTGTCGGAAAATGGACTCCCCCCCCACATCAAATCTTCATGGGGGACACGACACACCCAAAATAACTCCTAAAATTTTCAATCATGTGGCTGTAGGGTTAGGAATTGACTATGTCAGAGTGAGGGATCTCCAAAAACGGATCCCCCACAATACAAATCCTAATGTGCGCCTCACAGCAAATTTTCCAATCCTATCCGTATAGGGGTAGGAGTTGACTATGTCACAACGAGAAAGTAAATTTTGCAAACGTCCCCCCACATCAAATGTTCATGTGGGACACAAAATGTAACTTCCAATCCTATGGGTATAGGGTTAGGAATTGAATATGTCACTTGTAGGACTGTCGGAAAATGGACTCCCCCCCCACATCAAATCTTCATGGGGGACACGACACACCCAAAATAACTACTAAAATTTTCAATCATGTGGCTGTAGGGTTAGGAATTGACTATGTCAGAGTGAGGGATCTCCAAAAACGGATCCCCCACAATACAAATCCTAATGTGCGCCTCACAGCAAATTTTCCAATCCTATCCGTATAGGGGTAGGAGTTGACTATGTCACAACGAGAAAGTAAATTTTGCAAACGTCCCCCCACATCAAATGTTCATGTGGGACACAAAATGTAACTTCCAATCCTATGGGTATAGGGTTAGGAATTGAATATGTCACTTGTAGGACTGTCGGAAAATGGACTCCCCCCCCACATCAAATCTTCATGGGGGACACGACACACCCAAAATAACTCCTAAAATTTTCAATCATGTGGCTGTAGGGTTAGGAATTGACTATGTCAGAGTGAGGGATCTCCAAAAACGGATCCCCCACAATACAAATCCTAATGTGCGCCTCACAGCAAATTTTCCAATCCTATCCGTATAGGGGTAGGAGTTGACTATGTCACAACGAGAAAGTAAATTTTGCAAACGTCCCCCCACATCAAATGTTCATGTGGGACACAAAAGAGAATTTTCAATTCCATGGGTAGGAATTGACTATGTCACATGGAGGAGAATCCAAAAATGGATCCCCCCGCACATCAAATCTTCGTTTGGAGCACAAGAAGAATTTTGCAATTCTATGGATATATGGTTTGAAACGGACTATGTCATTCGGAAGAATCTCCCGAAATGGATCCCCCGGAAATCAAGTTTTCATCTGGGACACAGAAAAAAATTCTAACTCTATGTATGTATGTATATGTTGCATGGAGGAATATCCAAAAATGGATACCCCCACATCAAATCTTCATGTTGGACACTAAAACGGAAATACAATAAAATGAAATATCTCATGGGTATAGGGTCAAGAATTGACTACGTAACATAAAGGAATACCCAAAAACGCATCCCCCGCAAAACACATCCTCATATGGGACACAAAATCAAATTTTCAATCCTATGGGCATAGGGTTAGGAATGGACTATGTCGCATGGAGGAATATCCAAAATTACATGCCCCCCACATTAAATCTTCATGTGGGACGGAAAAGAATTCCAATCCTATGGGTATATCCAAAGCAGAATCACCCCCCACATCAAGTCTGATGTGTAACATGAAATGGAATTTCCAATTCTTTGTGTATAGGGTTAGGAATTAACTATGTCATATGCAGGAATACCCAAAAATGGACCGCCCCCTACCTCAAATCTTCATGTGGGACACAAAAGGAAATTTCCCATCCTATGGGTATCGGCTTAGGAATTGTATATGTCACATGGAGGAATATCCAACCACGGGTCCCTCCCACATCAAATCTTCATGCGGAACACAAAATAAGATTTCCAAGCCTATGGGTAGAGTTAGAGGAATGGACTATGTCCCATGGAGGAATATCCAAAAATGGATCCCCGTGACACCAAATCTTCATGTGGAACACACAATGAAATTTCCAATGCCATGCGCTTAGGGTTAGGAGATTACTATGTCACATGGAGAAATATCCAATAATGGATCCCCGCCGTATCAAATTTTCATGTTGGACACAAAATACAATTTCCAATCCAACGGGCATACGGTTCAAAATCGCCTGTGTCACTAGGAGGATTATCCAAAACTGGATCCCCGGCACATCAAATCTTCATGCCGAACACAAAAAGAAGCAAAGCATGAAGCTTCCAATCCTATGAGTATAGGATGCGGATGTGGGTATTTCACATGAAGGAATCATCATAATCGTATGGGTGTAGAGTTAGGAATTGACTATGTCACATGGAGCAATACCCAAAAATGGATCTCCCCCACATCAAATCCTCAACTCAGACCGAAAAAAAATTTCCAACCCTATATGGGCATAGGCTTAGGAGTTGACTACGTCGCATGGAGCAATCTCCAAAAAAGGATCCCTCCCTTCAAATTTTCATGTGGGAAGAAAGAAAATTTCAAATGCTATGGGTATATGGTTGGGTATTGCCTATGTCACGTCGGACAGAAAATGAAATTTTCAATCCCATGGGTATAGAGTTAGGCTTTGGCGATGTCACATGCAGGAATATCCAAAACCGGATCCCCCCGACATCAAATCTTCATCTCCAACACCGACGAAATTTCCAATCTTATGGGTATAAGGTTGGGAATTGACTATGTTTCATGGAAGAATTTCCATAAATGGAACCCCCCCAGATCGAATCCTCTTGTGGGACACACGATAGAATTTTTAATCCCATGGGTATAAGGTTCCGAATTGACTATGTCACATGGAAGAATAGCCAAAACGAGATATGAAATCTTCATGTGGGACACAAAATGAAATTTTCCATCCCATGGGTTTAGGGTGAGGGGTTGCCCATATCACTTGGAGGAGTATGGAAAAATGGATCTCCCCCGCATCAAGTCTTCATCTCGGACACAGAAAATTTTTTTCATCCTATGGGTATAAGGTTAGCAATTGACTGCGTCGCATGGAGGAATATCCAATAATGGCTCTCCCCCCACATCAGAACTTCATGTGGGACCCAAAAAATTTTCAAGCCCGTGGGTATAGGGTTAGGAGTTGCCTATATGTCACATGGAGGAACATCCGAAAATAAAACCCCCCTGCATCAAATCTTCATGTCGGACGTACAATAAAATATCCAATGCTATGGGTATATGGTTAGGAATTGAATATGTCACATGGAGGAATATCTAAAAATGCATACCCCTCGAATCACATCTTCAGGTGGGACACAAAATTGAATACCCAATCCTATGGGCAAAGGGCTAGGAATTGACTATGTCTCATGGAGCAATATCCAAAAATGCATTACCCCCCCCTTCAAATCTTCATGTGGGACACAAAATAACATTTCCAATCCCAATTGTGTATAGGGTTAGCAATTGGCTATGTCACATGGAGGATTATCCAATAATGGAACCCCCCACATTAAATCTTCATGTGGGACACAAAATCAAATTTCCAATCCTATGGGTATAGGGTTAGGAACTGAATATGTCACATGCAGGAACATGCAAAAATGGTTTTCTCACATCAAATCTTCACGTGGGACACAGAAAAAATTTGCATTCCTATGGGTACATCTTTACAATTGACTATGTCGCATGGAGGAATCTCCAAAAATGGATTCCCCCCGCAGGAAATCTTCATGTGTGACACAGAAAAAGTTTCCCATTCTATGGGTATAAGGTTACGAACTGACTATTTCACTTGGAGAAGTATGGAACCATGGATCCCCCCCACATCAAATCCTCATCTCGGACAGAGAAACAATTTCCAATCCTATGGGTATAAGGTTACCCTAGAGACCCACGTTAAACGCAATATATTTGACATTTGGCCAAAAACTAATCCGTGAAACGAAAGTTGCCTTTTTTTGCGAGGGGATAGAATCGCTGCTTGGTAAAATTTGCACTCCCACGGGGTGCCTTGTGTGTGTGGCTGTCATTTTCCCATGTTTGTTCGCCGGGGGGGGCGTACCGGTGTACATGGGTAAATATATTACAATGGGTCTCCCCTTTCAATTTGGACTTTAAAATGTCGTTTGAAATTTAATATTCACAAATTTTAACGGTCGCCAGCATTAAAATTTAAACCAAAAAACAGGATGCCGGCATTCAAATTTAAAAGAAATTTAACAAACATGAAACCTTCAAACACAAGCAAAAAAAATACAAGGCATTTATCCATTGGCCCTCACAACCCAGGTTCCAGGACATTTGGCCCAACGTCTCGGTCCTAGACCTCTTCGAACCGTGTCTTTGGGTTCCATACTGCGGGGGTACCCTGGCTTGGGTTGGCTAGGTTAGGGGCGTCGCTGAAAGTTTTTTGGGTTGGGTTTAGGGTCTTCTTGGCGGTCACTCGTTGGGATAGCGGGCTCGGTGTGGGGGTCCTAGGCCATCTGGGCCACCGTAGTACCTTATACCCCCCCGCGTTATGCACACACACACACACACACGCACACAAAGATACTTTGTGAGGGAAACAAGAGCCAACCCAATGCAGACACACACACACACACACACATCCTCATGAACATCTTACCTTGTACCCCCCTTACCTTATACCTCCCCCACATATTATGTACACACACACACACACACAACGGTTAATGTTTCGGAGGGTATGCCCTTTTTGTGCACCTGGATGGGCAAGCGTAGACGAAAAGAAAGAGGTTGGAGGTATGTTTGTGTGTGTGCGTGTTTGTGTGTGTGCCGGTGTGTGTGTGTGTGTTTGTGTGCGTGTGTTCATTGTTGCTGGGCTATGGTTTTTGGATTGCCCCAAAGCAGGTGATGAGGCTAGGTCACAGTTTGCTTGCTTACTATTGTGGTGTGTGGGGTTGTGGCGTGTGGGGCTATGGTATCTAGGTGTGTTGTGTACGGGGCAGTGGTGTGTGGAGGTGTGGTTTCTAGGGTTCGGGTTTGTGTGGCTGTGGTTTGTGGGGCTGTGGTGTGCGGGGATGTGGTTTCTAGGACTTTGGGGTGTGGTGTTGTGGTTTACCTGCACAAAAATGCGTGCAGGGCGTCACAGAGGGGGGGGGGGGGTTGAATTTTTTCGACGATGTTTTTCAATTTTTTTCCTTTAAATTTTCACGCTACCTTTAGCAGCGAGCCGGGTGGGAAGGAGTGCTGGGGTGTAGGTGCACAAAATGGAGTATGAGGAAGTACCGGAGGGTACGGCAAAGGGTTAATGGAACAGGAGGCAGGAGGGAGGGGTGGACCTGTGGGTAACAGGAGGGGGAGAGGCGGTGTTACAGCTGCAGCAGAGGGAGGACTTGGGAGCCGGATGGGGGGCGGAAAGAGCGGTCCAACTACGGTCACACCGAGCGGTGTGGCTGGAGCCAGGGCGGAAGGGTAGGTACAGGGTAGCGGCGGGGGGACAGCGGTGGTGGGGGTGGCATATGACGTGGCGGGCGGACCAGGGAGAGAGGGTGCCGGCCAGAAAGGACTGGGGAGTCGGGCTGCCAGGAGGAGGAAAGGACACAAGCAGGGTGCGCGCACGCTTCACAAGGGCCGCACTGACCCCGGCACCCACTACGCAAGGGCACAGGGGGCAGGAGGTGGTGTACACATTCCGGGAGGAGATGACCTTGAAGGCGGCAGAGGCAATCAGAATGGCGCTGGATGAGGGGGCGGCACGCATGGCCGACCGCACGTACCATGTGCACCTGGATTCTTTAAATTTTACATTTTAAACCAAAGATTTGAAACGAAGCACCGCAAATGTTAAGCCGAGTACAACACAGCACAGTACAGTACAATACAGTGCAGCACAATGCAGTGCAACACAGTAGAACACAGGAAAGGACAGCAATACAGCACAACACATTACAGCACAGCACATGCAGCTGTACAACACCGCACAGTACAACACTACACAGTACAATACAGTACAGTATAGTACAATCCAGTATAGTACAGTACAATACAGTACATTATAGTACAATAAGTATATACAACACAATAGAGTACAATACAATGGAAGGCAGCACATTACAGCACACTATAGTCGAGTACAATACAACACAGTAAAGTACAGCAGTACCACACAGCAAAGTACGACACAGTACAGTATAGTACAATACGGTACACGTGAGTGCAGTACAGTACGGTACAGTACAGTATAATAGAGTATAGTACAGTACAGTACAGTGCAGTACAGTATAGTACGGTACAGTACAGTACAGTGCAGTACAGTACAGTACAGTACAGTACAGTACAGTACAGTACGGTACAGTGCGTAGGTACCTACAATATAGTACAGCAAAGGACTGTGGAGCACAGCACATTAGGGTACAATTAATGCAGCACAGTGCAATACAGCACAATGTAGTACAGTACAGTACAGTACAAGACAATACAGCACATTTGCAAAACAAAAAAAATCAAGGAAAATTTAAACTCGCTGAAAAATTCTGGGTTGAATTTTAATTGGTGCATTTTTGTTTAATCTTTAAAACTAAAACGGGTGCCGCGATGAAAATTCAGATGAAAAAAGCTACGCCGTGATTGAAATTTAAACGAACAGAATCAAAATAAGGACGCTCAAGAATAGTGAAGAACGAGTTTTGACCCTCTGTGGGTTTGAACCCGAGGTCTGGTTGTGTCAACCCTAGAGACCCACGTTAAATCCAATATTTCCAATTTTCATCTTGAAATTTGGAAAGGTGTTAAATGGTAAACGGATAAATTTTAACATCTTTAGCGAGAATACCTAGTATTTTGTGGATTTTAAACTATTTGCGCCGTTGATTGCATGTGTATGCCAGGGTCTTTAGGGGGTTTAATGTGTTAGAATGTTGCCCAATGGGTTTGCAGAGATGTTGGATTGCGTAAGGGTTAGGTGTCCAACCCTTAGTCCTCTTCTTTGTGCCCACCGCCAACCCCACTCCATACCCCCTTTTCTCTTGTGTAGCACTTGTTATGCCTTTCCCTCGAGACACCGTTCTCGGGTCTAGCATGACACTTGCGCGTTTGAGTGGAGCCAAGCGTTTGCGGGACTCTTTGGTCTCCCAACTCCTTGGTGAGTGAGTGGCATCATCTCCCTTGGCCCGGGCCCCATGGTTGGAGGCCACGGACGTTGGTTACCCCTCCCTTATTCGTACTAAGCAAGTGCAAGCGGTGAAACAATACGCCTCTGTCTTTTTTCTCGCGCTTGATTTTATTGGGCTCCTCAGAGACCTCAATGTCACAAAGACAAGGTTCCGCCAGCTCTCGGAGTTCATGACCCGGCGACGATTTCACTATACCGCTGCTACGGGCCACACTTTCCCGCAACCCATCCCAACGCGGCGAGCCTTCTTGGACGCGTAGAAGGATATGACTAAGCCGCCACAGTTGCGGACCCCCTAGAACTTGGACGACCCACATGCTAGTGGCCGCACTTGGCCCGTGCACTCATGGGCCCGCTACACCAAAGCCCTAGAAAACCCCCCGAAGACCCCCCAAGACACACACCAGAGCCCTAGAAACCACAGCCTAATACACCACAACAGCACAAACCACAGCGCCACACACCACACACCACCGCCCTAGAAGCCACACCATCTCACCCCACACCCCCATACACCACAACCTCACACACCACAATACCACGGGCAATCTACAACCCATAACCTAGCCACAAGCAACAGACACACACACACACACACACACACACACACACACACACACACACACACACACAGACACACACACACACACACACACACAAAGAAGCATACCTCCAACCGTTTTCCGTGGGCTCTTCATGGTTGCATTCGGTTTAGCCTCCACCTGCAGCAAAAAAGGGGAATACCCTCACGACCCTGAAGTGCTGTGTGTTTGTGTGTGTGTGTGCATGTGTGTGTACATAAGGGGTTGTGGGCTACTACTACAGTCGGCCTAGGTATGTTTTAGAAGTGAAAATGGTAAGGAGGACCCCCCCCCACCCAACCCGTGCAAGAAAATGTGTCCACCGGGGAAAAATAGAATTTTGCAATAGGCAGGCCATCTCGGGGCCATTTTAGGTCTATAGAGCCCACTATGGCGTTGTAGTGGCGTCACTGAGGCGGTACACCAGGGGGCGGTCACCCCTAGTAGAGGGACTTCACCGGGCACCAAACGTGTTACGCAATAAAACAGCACGCAGTCAAGAAATTAGTGCAAAACCTACGAAAAAATGGCTGCACGGATTCCCAAGCACAACTTTTTCGTTTGAAATTAAGCTGAAATTCTTTTGTTTTTGAAATTCTTGTTTTTTTTGAATTTCAATAGTTTTTTCGGTTTCAAACAAGCGAATTTTTAACGAAACCGGGTGAATATCAATGCAACGAGAGGGCCAAATACCGAATGGTTCTCAGCCCATACAGTGGAACGAACCAAATTTTAAACAAAACGGGCCGAACATCAATGCAACAGGAGAGGGCCAAATGCCGAATGGTTCTCAGCCCATATAGTGGCCAAAGCGGCTATCTGTTTATCCCCGCGCACGGCGATCATAATTACCCACGGATAGGCGGGTGTGCGCCCCTATTTGCCATAGTTGGGGAGCCCAGTGGATATTGGGGTCCCACTCCCACTCGGGCGTGTATATGCATCCCCACATACAATGAACGGGAGGGGCCACCCCCAGTCAATGGTGGCCAGTTGTGGTGGACGCGTTAGAATGTACTAGGCCCACACGTGCACCTTCCAACTATGGGCAGGGGGGGGGGGGGGGGATAGTCACGGGCGGTCACGGGCTTCACCCCCTCCACTTGCTTGGTGCAAACCAGGGAGGGGCAGCCAACCTTGCTGGCCTCCACCCATCGGGCCTCGGCCAAGGGCGATGAAGCCACGCGCTCACCAAGGAGTCCGGAGACCAACGAGTGTCGCGAACTCTTGGCCCCACTCAAGCGCACAAGCGTCATACTAATATCGGGAATGGTATCCCGGGAGAAAGGTAGAACAAACAAGAGGTACACAATAGAAAAGTGGGTGCGGAGTGGAGTTGGAGGTGGACCCAAAGAAAGGGACTACGGGTTGAAAACCCGACCCTTAGGCAATGTGACATCGCTACAAACCTATTGTGCAACATTGTACCACATAAAACAACCACAAGACCTAGCATCCGCATGCAAATAGCATTGCAAAGGTTTAAAATTTGGAAATTCTTGGTTCAACATGTTAAAATTTTGGTTTAAACTTTAATGACCTCCAAATATCAAAATTGAACATTTAACACATTGGATTTAACGTGGGTTTGGAGGGTACGAATTGACTATGTCACATGGAGGAATATCCATAAATTGACCCCCCCCCCCATATCGAATCCTCAAGTGGGACCCAAAATGACATGTACTATCCTATGCGTACAGGTTAAAGAATTGACTATGTCGCATGGAGGAATATTGAAAAATGCATCTTCCCCCCCCCCATCAAATCTTCATGTGGGACGCAAAATAACATGTCCAATCCTATGGTTATAGGGTTAGGAATTGACTATGTCACATGGAGGATTATCCAATAATAGAACCCCCCCCGCGTCAAATCTTCGTGTCGGAGACAAAATCAAACTTCCAATCCAATGGCTATGGGGTTAGGAATTGAATATGTCACAAGGAGGGATGTCGAAAAACGTTCCCCGACATCAACTCTTCATGTGCGATACAGAAAAAATTTGTAATCCTATGGGTATAAAGTTGTGAATGGACTATGTTACAGGGAGGAATATCCATAAGTGAATTCACCCCATATCAAGTCTTCATGTGAGACACAGAAACAAATTTCCATTCTGAGGATATAAGGTTAAGAATGGACTATGTCACATGGAGGAATGCCCACCCATGGATCCCCACACATCAAATCCTCATCCTGGACATAGAAAAAATTTCCAACCCTATGGGTATAAGGTTAGGAATTGACTATGTCATATGGAGGAAAATCCATAAATGGATCCCCCCCCACCACATCGAATCTTCTTGTGGGACACAAAATAAAATATCTGATCCTATGGGTGTAAGGTTAGGAATTGCCTAGGTCATCGGGACGAATATCCAAAAATGGATCCCCCCCGCATCGAATCTGCATCTCGGACACATCAAAATTGGTATAATGGGTACAAAGTTGGGAATCGACTATGTCACGTAGAGCAATGTCCATAAATGGATCCCCACCACATCAAATCTTCAAGTGGGATACAAAATGTAATTTCCAATCCTATGGGTATGGGGTTAAGATTGGATTTCGTCAAATGGAGAAAAATCCATGAATGGACCACCCCCCACATCGACTCTTCCTGTGGGAACCTGTAACCCTGTGCCCATGGGATTGAAATTTTTTTTGTGACGCACATGAAGTTTTGAAGTGTAGGGGCGGGATCCATTATTGGATATTCTTCCATGTGGCACAGTAAATTGCTAACCTTCTCCCCGTAGGATCAAAAAATTTTATCTGTCCGAGACGAAAGTGTGACGCGGGGGGGGGATCCATTTTTCCATACTCCTCCAAGTGACATGGGCAGCCCCTAACCCTGAACCCATGGAATGGGAAATTTGTTTCGTGTCCAACATGACGGTGTGATGTGGGGGGGATCCGGTTTTGGCCATTCCTCCATCTGACATAGTCAATTTGTAACCTTATACCCATGGAATTGGAAATTTTATTTTGTGTTCCACACGAGGATTTGATTTGGGGGGAATCCATTTATGGAAATTCTTCCATGGGACATAGTCAATTCCTAACCTTGTACACATAGGATTGGAAGTTTTGTTGGTGTCCGAGATGAAGATTTGATGTCGGGGGGATCCGTTTGTGGATATTCCTCCTTGTGACATAGTCAAAACCCCACCCTAAACCCATAGGATTGAAAAATTCATTTTCTTTCACACATGACATAGGCAATCCCTAACCATATACCCGTAGCATTTGAATTTTCTTTTCATCCCACATGAAGATTTGATCGGGGGGGATCCTTTTTTGGATATTCCTGCATGTGGCGTACTTAATTTCTCAGCCTATACCCATATAGGGTTGAAAAACTTTGTCTGTCCGAGATGAGGATTTGATCCGGATTTTGATATTGCTCCATGTGACATAGCCAATTGCTTATACCCATAGGATTGGAAATTTGATCCCCGGTCCCAAATGAAGATTTAATGTGGGGGGTATCCATTTATGGAAATTGCTCCATGTGACATAGTCAATTCGTAGCCCTATAATCATAGGATTGGAAAAATTTTCCCTTGTCCCCAGTGAACGCTGGATGGGGGGGGGGTCCATTGTTCGATATTCCTCCATGTGACATATTCAATTCCAAACCCTATACCCATAGGATTGGAAATTTTATTTTGTGTCCAACATGAATATTCCATGGGGGAGGGGGCTCCAATTTCGGATATTCCTCTATGCGACATAGTCAATTCCTAACCCTATACACATAGGACTGGAAATTTCATTTTGTGTCCCAGATGAAGATTTGATGTGAAGGGATCTGTCGTGTGATACCGCTCCTCCGAAAAAGTCAATTCCTAATCCTACAGTCATAGGATTGAAGGTTTTGTTTTGTATGCCACATGAAGATTTGATGTGGGGGGCGAATGCATTTTTGCATATTCTTCCATGTGACACAATCTGTTCCTAACCCTATACACATAGGATTGGACATTTTTTTTCGTGCCACATGGAGGGACATCCGAAAAAGCAACCCCCCCACATCAAATCTTGATGTCGAACTTAAAATGAAATCTCCAATGCTATGGGTATATGATTAGCATTTGAATATGGCACATGGAGGAATATCTAAAATTGCGCCCTCCCCAAATCACATCTTCATGTGGGACACAAAATGAAATTCGCAATCCTATGGGCATAGTTTTAACAATTCGCTATGTCGCATGGAGTAATATCCAAAAATGCATCCTCCCACTTCAAAGCTTCATGTGGGACACAAAATAACATTTTCAATCCCATGGCTATAGGGTTAGGAATTGGCCACGTCACATGGAGGATTATCCAATAATGCATTGCCCCCACATCAAACATTAATGTGGGACACAAAATCCAATGTCCAATCCTATGGGTATAGGGTTAGAAATTGAATACGTCACTTGGAGGAATATCTGAAAATGGTTTTCTCACATCAAATCTTCACGTGGGACACACAAAAAAATTGGAAATCCTATTGGTATCAGGTTAGGAATTGACTATGTCACATGGAGGAATATCCAATAAATGCATCCCCCCCCCAACATCAAATCTTCATGTGGTACACAAAATAACATGTCCAATCCTGCGGGTATAGGGTTAGGAATGGACTATGTCACATGGAGGATTATCCAGTAATGGATCCCCCACACGTCAAATCTTCATGTTGGAGACAAAATCAAATTTCCAATCCAATGGCTATAGGTTAGGAATTGAATATTTCACAAGGAGGGATATCCAAAAATAGTTCCTGCACATCAAATCTTCACGTGGGATACAGGAAAAATTGCCAACCCTATGGGTATAAGGTTAGGTCTTAGCTATGTCACTTGGAGGAATGTCCAAAAACGGATCCCCCCACATGAAATGCTGATCTTGCACAGAGAAAATTTTCCGACCCGGTGGCTATAAGGTTAAGAATGGACTATGTCGCATGGAGCCCCCCCCCCCCCCCCATACACCGTATCCTCATCACCGGACACAAAATAGAATTTCCAACCCCATTGGTATAAGGTTAAGAATTGCCTATGTCCTTGGGAGGAATATCGAAAAAAGGATCTCCCCACATCGAATGTGCATGTCGGACACAAAAAAGCTTTCAATCCTACGGGTATAAAGTTGGGATTGGACTATATCACATGGAGGAAGATCCATAAATGGAATCCTGCCACATCGAATCTTTGTGTGAGATACAAAATATAATTTCCCATCCTATGGGCATTGGGTTAGGTCACATACTACGTCACATAGAGGAAATCCATGAACGGATCCCCCCCATATCAAATTTTGATGTGGGATACGAAATAAATTTTTCAATCTTATGCTCATAGGGCCACAAATTGACTATGTCACATGGACGAATACCCCATAACGCCTCCCTTCACATCAAATCTTCATGTGGGACACAAAATGGAATTTCCATAGGGTTAGGAATTGACTACTCTACATGGAGGAATATGCGAAATTGGAGCCCGCCTCCCCATTAAATCTTCATGTCGGACACGTAAAAAAATTTCCTATGCCATGGGCATACAATTAGCAATGGACTACTTCACATGGAGCAATAATGGACCAATAATGGATCCCCCACGTCGAATATTCATGTGGGACACAAAATAATATTTCCAATCCTATGGGTATAGGGTTTCTGAATTGATTGTGTCACATGGAGGAATATCGAACAATGGATCCCCCTCCACATAAAATGTTCACAAGGGACAGAGGAAAAATTTTCAATCCCATGTGTATAGGGTTAGGAATTGACTATGTCACCTCGAGGAAATGAAATATGCAATCCTCCCCCCACATCAAATGTTCATGTAGTACACAACATGTAACTTCCAATGCTATGGGTATAGTGTTAGGAATTGACTATGTCACTTGAACTAACACCCAAAAACGGATCCCCCCCAACATGAAATCTTCATCTTCATCTTCATCTTCATGTGGGATACAAAATAAAATTTCCCATCCTATGGGAACAGCGGTAGGAATTGACTCTGTCACATGGATGAATATCCGAAAATGGATCCCCTCGCACGTGAATTCTTCATTTGGAGGGCAAAAACATTTTTCCAATCCTATGGATACATGGTTGGGAATGGCTCATGTCATTTGGCAGTACATCCTGAAATTGATCCCCGGAACATCAAGTCTTCATCTCGGACACAGAAAAAATTTCCAATTCTATGGGTGTATATATGGGTGTATGTATGTATGTATGTATGTATGTATGTATGTATGTATGTATGTATGTATGTATGTATGTATGTATGTATGTATGTATGTATGTATGTATGTATGTATGTATGCATGTATGTATGTATGTATGTATGTATGTATGTATGTATGTATGTATGTATGTATGTTGTTGTTGTTGTTGTTGTTGTGAGGGCACCCAGCACGTGCCAGCGGGAGAAATTGCCAGACACGCTCTCCCTGGGCAGGGCGCAAGGGAGCAGTCGGCCGGCGTCACGCTGGCCGGGCGTGTGCCGACGACGACCGAGGGGGGGGGGGGGGGGGGTGGGGGCCGCCATGTCGGGGGGGGGGGTGCGCGCGCAAGGAGGAGGGAGGAGCCACCTGTGTGTGTTACCCTGGAGCCCTCCCCCGCTGCGGGGGGGAGGGTGACCCGACCTGTGCGAGACGGAGGCGGGGTGGGGGGGCTGGCTGGAGGGACCACCTGTTCGGGGACCTGCGGGGCCCCGATTCCCCTTGCTTCCGGCCGCCACTCCCCCACGACAGGGGAGGGGGCAATCTGCCTGCGTGCCCTTGAACCGCACGAGCGCGGGCGTGGAGGGGCGCTGCCCGTTTCCTGTGGGGCCTGCACAGCACAGCTGGTGCGGCCCTGGTGTGCGGGGTTTCCAGTGGGGCCTGCACAGCACAGCTGGTGCGGCCCTGGCGTGCGGGGGTTCCTGTGGGGCCTGCACAGCACAGCTGGTGCGGCCCTGGCGTGCGGGGGTTCCTGTGGGGCCTGCACAGCACAGCTGGTGCGGCCCTGGCGTGCGGGGGTTCCTGTGGGGCTTGCACAGCACAGCTGGTGCGGCCCTGGCGTGCGGGGGTTCCTGTGGGGCCTGCACAGCACAGCTGGTGCGGCCCTGGCGTGCGGGGGTTCCTGTGGGGCCTGCACAGCACAGCTGGTGCGGCCCTGGCGTGCGGGGGTTCCTGTGGGGCCTGCACAGCACAGCTGGTGCGGCCCTGGCGTGCGGGGGTTCCTGTGGGGCCTGCACAGCACTGCTGGTGCGGCCCTGGCGTGCGGGGGTTTCTGTGGGGCCTGCACAGCACAGCTGGTGCGGCCCCGGCGTGCTGTTCGCTTCCCGTGGGGCTGGCACAGCACAGCTGGTGCGGCCGCGGCACGCGGGGGCAGGAAGTGAGAGGCGTGGGTCCCCGCCCAGGTACTGAGGTCCCCTCCCAGGGACCCGTGGTCCCCCCTGAACGTCTCCTGTGAACGAGGCAGGGGCTGGGGTGGGGGCAGGGGGGGAGGTGTTGCACGGAGGGGAGGAGGATGACTCATGCCATATGAGGCCGCACTGGGCCGGTGCAGGGGGCGTGAGGGAGGAGCAAGGCCTGGGACCCCTGCCGGTAGTGGGGCGGCCCGACGATGATCTGGAGCCATGCTGGCTGCGACCACGGTGGCCTGCTTCCGTTGCCACGGGTTACCTGTGAGGAGCGAAGGGAGGGACAGGGCAGGGGGACAGGGAGGAGGGGGCAGGGGGGGGGGGGGGAAGGCGGGGGCGAGGGGGGCTGTGTGTGGGGGTTGGCGAGCGTGCGCGGGGGAGGGGGTGCGGTGAGCTCAGCCGCTGAGCGTCACCGTGTGGCTGACCGGGGCGGAGGAGCGGCCGGGGCTGGCCAAAGTCGGCCGGGGAGCCTGGGCGGTCGTGGTGATGGGGGGCCACGGTCAGCGATGGGGCCCGCACCCCGCTCGGCGGGGACGAATCCCGCCGAGCATCATCCACGGGGGCGAATCCTGGTGGAGGCGGGGGGAGCGCCTCGCCGTCCCCTCGCGGCCGAACCGGACCGGGACGGGCCCCGCCGGAGGGATACCGGGGGGGCGGGCGGGGCTGGGCACCGGGGCTCTGGGGCCCGGGTCCCGGGAGTTCGCGGGCCGGCGCGGGGGAGACCGGGCGGGCCCTAGGGCTGCGGCTGGTGAGGGGGGGGCTGTGGGAGGGCCGGGCTGGCCCGGGGGCGAACCCTGAGAGGCCCTCGGGGGCTGGGCGAGGGCTCACGAGGGCGGCCGTTCCTTGGGGGGGGGGGGGGTTGCTCCCTGCCCGGGGGACGACGGGGGCCCCTCTTGTGCGAGGGGGGGGGGCGGGCGTGTATCGCCCGGTGTAGGGCCATGTCGATTCATGGCCGCGCGGCATGGGACTATATCCCCAACCCTCCGCGCCGGAGTCCCTTTTTGGGGGGGCTGAGGGGGGGGGGGGGGGGGCTGGCGGTTGTCGCGTGCACCCACCCATGCGGGGGGGGGTCGCCGGTGGGAGCTCCGTCCGGCTTGGCCGAAAATACCCGGTGGCGTCCCCTGGGCCCGTGGGCCCCTTCGAGGAAGAACCTCGGATTCGCCGGGGGGGACTCCGCTATATGTATGTATGTATGTATGTATGTATGTATGTATGTATGTATGTATGTATGTACGTATGTATGTATGTATGTATGTATGTATGTATGCACGTACGTACGTACGTACGTACGTATGTACGTACGTACGTATGTATGTCTGTATGTATGTATGTATGTACGTACGTATGTATGTATGTAGGTACGTATGTATGTATGTATGTATGTATGTACGTAGGTATGTATGTAGGTACATATGTACGTACGTACGTACGAACGTACGTACGTACGTACGTATGTATGTATGTATGTATGTATGTATGTATATATGTATGTCGCATGTCGGTGCAGCATGTGCAGCACGCGATGCAGCAGCACGGCTGCATGCCCCCAAGCCATGGGAGGAGAGCGCCAAGCGGTGGCTGCAGTCGGAAAGCGTGCCTCCCACCCATACGGTGGGCATGGCGGACATGGGGAAGCTGGTGGTGTTGGAAGGGGATGAGTATTGGGTCTGCTTCGGGTGGAAGCAGGGGGACTGGAATGGGTCGTCGTCAACGCGTGCCGGCTCAGGAGGCAGCAATCCAGGGGCCCGGCCTGCTACAGGGTGTTCCGGGAGTGCCTCAGGGAGGTGGGCCCGGTTCGCAAGGCACAGAGGTGCACCGCCGGCGACATCCCGCAGGCGCCGGCGGTCTTCCCGGAGGTAACGCGACCGCCGACGTTCCAGGGGCAGGACGTCTGGCGTGCAGCCCTGAGCAACAAGTGGCTCAGCATGCAGCTGTCATGTGCAGGGCGCTGCAGGGTTAGGCGGCGGCCCTCCCCAGGGCACCGGCGGCGCAGTCCTCCAGCCACAGGCCGGCACTCGCTGGCGCTGCTGCACAGTGTGTCGTGGGCGTGGTGCTGGGTCGTGGTGGCGCTGGAGCCCCACTCCTCGGCACTGCGCCTGTACGATCGCGGGGAGGGCACGGTGCTCACGGTCCGCCCCGCCGACCTGGGGGCCCTGCACCTTGGTGCCCGGAGTGGCGACGGAGGCACGGCGCTTTACCTCCAAGGGACTGTGGCAGGCTCGGCCGCGATGCGCTTCCGCCAGCAGAGCAGAGGAGATGCCCTCCGCCTGGCCATGGCGGAGAACATGGGGCCGTGGCTCCGGGCGTTCTCCACATCCAGGTGGAAGGTCGAGGGCGACCGGGAGCAGTTCGCCGACGCTTGGCGCCGCTGGGTGGAGGAGCAGCTTCCCGTGGGGGGGATGCTGCACCTGCCGCAACCACCAAGCGTGCCGCCAGCTCGGCCTGCGGCGCCACCGGCCGCTGCGGCGAGGCCGGCTCCAAAGGTAGCGCCCAAGCCGCCACCCAAGAGGAGTCCCCCACCTTAGTATGGTGGCTATGCCAACATTCGGTACGTGCTCCAGCACTTCGGCGGCGACCTGGCCACGGAGCAGCGTGGATCGAAGGTGACCAACGTCTTCCCCTGGTCTCGACTGGATGGAGCTGGTTACTGCTCGTGGAAGGCCGGCAAGCACTGCCGGCCCGCCCACCTCCACCCCAAGGACCTGCTGGACCACCTTCAGCGGGACCATGGGGTTGATCCAGCACAACGGGACCGGGCGATGGCCATGCTGGCCGGCATTATGCCAAGAGCCCAGGCGGGGCCTTTCGCGTCGGCCCAGGCGAGGTCCAGAGCGCTCGCGCTGCCCACGGGTGCCCGCCCTGCAGGGGGGCAAGGAGCGTCGCAGTCGGCGGCACAGCCTGGGGCAGTTGGGTTTGCGGCAGAGCGTGGAGCGACGACTTCTACGGGGAGCACAGAAGCAAGTACGTCAAGTGGAGGGGCCGCGGGGGAGCCCGCTGCATCTGCGGGGTCTAAGCCGGCGGCGGCCACCTCGAGCGGTGACCCACGGGGACAGGGGCCGTCTCGCCAGCCGCCCGCGCCGGGCGCTGGTGGTCCCCCTCCGTCCAATGATCCAGATCCGGGGAGGGGCCCTAATCCACAAGCGCACCCGTGAAGGGGCCCCGCCTCCGACACCCGGGGGACGATGTCCTGGAACGTCCAGGGCTCAATGCGGGGGGACGGCGTACCTGTGGCCCTAGGTACGCTCGTCAGTGAGGCGGTGGTGGCGGGCATTGTGAAGGCCGAGGGTGCCATCCTGGGCCTCTTCAAGGAGACCGGCTTGCAGGACGCCAAGGGTGTGGTGCACTCGGAGAATCACTGGCGTCACCATGGGTATCATGCGTTTCCGGGGGTGGATGCCCAAGCAGCGTCTGCGGCAGGGGTGCGCGGCGGGCTCTTGATTGCCCTTCGGGCGGACGTGTTCGCCGCGGAGGAAGTTCGGGACGTCGTGGACATCGTGCTTGGCAAGGCCATGGCCCTTGATGTGGTGACCGCGGGTGGCACCCTCACGGTCATCAATGTCCACGGCCCAGGCAGCAGCGGCGACTCCGGGGCGTCTAAGGCGTCTCTCTGGGCTGACGTGGCTATGTACGCGGCGGCCAAAAGCGCGGGAGGCACAAGGGCCGTGCTGCTCGGAGGGGACTTCAACGTGTGGCTGGAGTCCCCGTGGCACCCCACCACGAGGAGGTTCCAAGCCCTGTGGGAACAGTGTGGGTTCCACAGGGCGGACCCGGCACAGGAGGAGGACAGGAGGCCCACGAGGGCAGGGCATCGACTGGACTCCTTCCTGCTGAGCTCGCCGCTGGTCCCGTGTGCGGCGCGTGAGCGCCCGCACCTAGCGCCGGGACGGTCCCCTGCATCGCTGGGGTCAGATCATGGCCCCGTGGTCCTCGACATCCCGCTGGCGGTGGCCGGCAAAGAGAGGGTCACAAGGATGGCCTACTCGCACGCCCAAGGCAGGCTGCATGCCATACGCCCGGACTCCCCGGGGATTCGTGAGGCGGCGGCAGTGGTACTGCAGAAGGCCTGCGAGGATCGGCAGCTGCGGGCGTGGCTCTCGTCGGACCAGGACACTGCCACCATGGGCATGTCGGAGGTGCAAGCGGTCTTCCACCTGCTCTACGCCTTCCGCGATGACGTGTCCAGGGTCACGGGGGTGCGCATGCCGTCGGGCATGGACTAGCAGTACCCGTACGGGCAGGAGGAGACGGAGGCGTCTGTGGCCCAGGTCCTCTCAGATCAGCAAGCCCTGGCCTGGCGCGCCCATGAGCTGTGGTAACGGGACTCGGCAACGGCCGGGCTCCACTCCCAGGTAGCGGCTGCCTTGCTACGGCACCTCCGACAGGTGGACCCCGAGCTGTCCCCTTACACGGTGGAGGACCTACGCGCCGCGTTGGACCAGCAGCTCCACCACTTAGAGACTCGAGTGGAGGAGCTGCGGGGTGTCCTCAAGAGCAACAGGCGCAGGTCCATCAAGGACTACTGGCGGGGCAGGGTGCCGGACCTGCATTTCTGATGGACGGCGATACGGGGGCCATCAACGTGGTGAACTATGCCCCGTCAGGCCGGGGGTCCGTACGCGTCCGGGAGTCGGAGAAGGTGCCCTTGGAGGCCTCGGACGTCATCGGCGAGGTCCAGAGGTACTGGGAGGCGCTGTACGCCAAGCGGCCAGTGAACGTGCCGGCCTTCGGGCGGCTAGTCCGGGCCCACATTGCTCGAGGGGTGCCGGAGGAGTGGAGGTCGGTGCAGGACTACACCTTGCAGGACCTTAAAGACGCCGTGAAGCAGGCCGTGGCGGACGACAAGGCTCCAAGGTCCAACCGAGTCACGGCTGCCCTCATAGCGGAGCTGCCTAAGCCGGTGCAGGGACTCCTGGTGCACGCGTACAGGGCTATCCTGCGGGGCGCGGACGTCCCAGAGTCCTGGCACGAGGCCATTATCTGGCTAATGCCCAAGGGTACGGCCACATGCAACCTAGACGAGTACAGGCCAATAGCGCCGGGACAGCAAGACATGCGGATGCTCATGACCCCCCTCATGCGGAGGTTCACGGCCGTCCTGGCACGCAAGGGATTGGCTGCGGACTGGCAGTTCGGGGCCATGCCAGGCTCCACGGCGGCTGCCCCGGTGTTCCTGCCCCAGCGCAGGCTGCAGCGCGGGCAGGAGGAGAACCACGTCCTGGCCTTGGACGTGTCAAAGGCATTTGCCAAAGCACCGCATCGGGCGCTAGCGCTCCTCCTGCGCCACATGGGAGTCCCGGAGGAGCTCATCAGGCTCTTCCACACCCTGAGCTGCGGGTCTGTGGTGCGCATCGTCACTGCGCACGGCCAATCGCCAAGCATTCGGCTCCACAGGGGCCTGCGGCAGGGCAGTGCGGCGAGCGCTGTGCTCTACCTCCTCCTCTTGGAACCTCTCCTGAGGAGCCTTGCCTGCAAGGCGCGGGGAGATACTCGCCATGCTGTGGCGCCCGTGGTGCAAGCGTACTGTGACGACCTCCTGTTGATAGCGCACTCCCTGCCGCAATTCCTGGAGTACGCGGCAGCGATTGCACAATACCTCACGGACATGGGCATGTCCCTCAACGTCGGCAAGTGCGCCTATGCCAACACTGCTCGCATCCATTCGATCATGGTGTGCCTGAACCCGGGGAACGCGGCAGCCCCATGGGTGTGCTTACGCGCCAAGGACACGGTGCCCTACTTGGGCCTACGCCTCGATCCAAGTGGGATAGCAACCATGAAGGAGAAACATGTACTCCGGTGTGAAGCTCTGCCGGGCTGGTGCAAGAACACGCTGGGGCCGGCGTCGGTTCCCCATGAGGTGATGGCGGCTGTGGTTGGAGGCATCATCCGGTACGCGGCGCCGTACATGTCCGACACGGCGGAGGCAGTGGTCAAGCTGAATGCTGCCATCAAGGATGCGGCCCTGTAATTCGAGAAGGTGCCCAAGGACCTGTTCAACGTGGCGGTGCGGTCTGGTCATGGATTACGGCTGGCGGATGTCCAGGTTATCTGCCGCGACTCCGTCGTAGCGACCCTGGCTCAACTCACGCACCACCGGTCGACGACGGTCCGGATTGAGCTGCGAGCCATGCTTCGAGACATGCACATGCAGTACGGAGTGTGCGGACAGCTCCTGGTGCCCTCCGCGTCATTCGCCACGCAAGCTGGCAGTACGAGGGTGGGCAGAGTACTCCCGGCGATGGGGACGTTGCGTGTAGGGCTCCTCATGCCAGCGTTAGTGTACTCGTGCGTGCACGCCCATCTGCCGCAGGTGCAGTGCGCGGGTCGGAAGTGGGCATCCCATTCCTACACTTTCAAGGGTAGAGACATCTGCGTTCTCTCGGGGCCCCGCACGGACGCGGCGGTAGAGTCCCTGACTAATCCCGCAAATGACCTCCTGCATGCGCGACTCCCCTGTCCTGCACCTGGGCAGTGGACTGTCCGTCTCCAGGAGTGTCATGAGGACCACTTGCACCTTCCACACGCGGGAGTTGGGCCCAATCAGCTGGACCACGTGTGGTTCACGGGGCTCCGCGACGTCTTCCGGCTGCAGTTGCCTGGTCCAGTGACTCACCGTCTAATTCACCCGGTGCGCCGGAAGAAGGCCAGCAAACGCAATAGGCAGTCCACCACGGGGTACGTGTATGTGGTGGGCGGGTACAGGTAGGAAGGATGGGACCCGGCAAACCCGGGGCAGTCCATGCCGTTCGTCCCGGTGGCTGCCCTCCTGTTCGTGCTGGGAGATGTCGTTGAAGGTTACCGACAGCAAGACGATCCGGCGTCTGTCCCCCTACTCACGCCACATGCCGGGGGCGGCATAAACCCGTCACCCTTGTGGGTTGTGCACGGGCGTCCCGCGTTTTCTAGGGCATGCGCGGCAGTACACGGGTGCAGCGAGTGGGCAATCGTCCTTCTGCTGCCAGCAGGCCCTGTCCCGGACGCTGATGGATGCTCGGTCCCGGAGGTGGTTCGGATGTCCAACGTGCCACACGATCCGCATGTCGCCGTCACGTCGTTGCGTGATGGCGGGGCGGTGGAACAGGCCTCTGTGGTGGTGTACCAGCCCTCCTACTCGACGACGGTTTGGGGGGCGGAGTATACCACGGCCCTTAGCACCATCCAATCGGTCTGTGGATGCGACCTGGCCTGGAGACCACATGCGGTGTATCAGCCGAAGGTGGTCCTGTCCCCGGAGCTCACGGCCTCCAGCGCGGCGTCCCTGCCAAAAGTCACGCACAGCCCCCACTCCGACGTGGCATGGCTGGAACCCCGCAGGTACTGCTGGGTGCCGGTGGCGACCAAAGTCACGTCGTCCGACGCGTCGCCCCAGGGGGACGAAGCCACCAATGTGGCGGTGGCCAGCCACAGGAGCCGCACGTGGACGGGTGCCACCTACGGCACAGTCCCGGAGGCAGAGATTATCGGCGCGGCGGCATACCTGTTGCACACGCCCCCGTCGGCGTGCACGGTGCACGTGGTGGATGCCTCCATCATTGGAGCGCACCTACGCAGGGCGCAGGAGGCCCTATACCGTGGCATCAAGGGACCGACCTCGCATCTGGTCAACCGGCACGCAATGAGCTGGATAGTGGAGGGACTGCGGCGGCTACCACGCAGAGTAGGGGGGCCACACCATTTGGTGGTGCGGCAGAGCTCGCACTTGGCAGCAGTCCCGCTTGAGGCGCCGGACTCTGCCGCAACCCCTGGAATGGCCCCGCATGTTCATCTCGTCCTGCCCAAGGAGCACGCCATCCTCTTGGTGCCTAGAGATGATGGACAGCTCGAGCCGCGTGTGCCCTCCATGCAAGCCCTTCAGCTCGTCAGGGAGGTGGAGTGGCGCTCGCCGGCGGCGCGCACCAGGGCCCACACGCCACTGGCTGGCGCATGTGAGACGGTGCCCTTGGGTGCTGTGCACCACGGCCAAACGCACAGAAATATGCTGCGGGCACGTGACGGTCGCTTATCCACCATGCAGGTCATGCGACGGTGGAGGCAGAAGCTCACGCGTGTGGCAATACCCGCCCACCCCTGTATCTTCTGTGGGGGGCCGGAGAGGGACATTGGGCACATGCGCTTGCTCTGTGCGCGAGACGAGGAGGTGGCACGACTCCTGTGCGGGCATGTGGTGGAGTTCTTGGCGTGGAGGGAGCACGGCTGCAGGTGGACGGAATCCCTGATGGCGTGTGTCATCCCCAGGGACCTGAAGCGGCAGTTCGCGGCGGTGCGGGCGTCGTCATCCCGGGGCCCTGCGAAGGCCAAGTTCTTTGTGGAGGACATTGTCCAGGTTGGGTAAGATGTGTATGCCCGCAGGAACCATCGGCTCACCTAGATCATGCAGCTGCCGATGCAAGATCGAAGGAGGGCGGTGTACGCGTTCCTGCGAGGTGACACACCCTTCTGCCCGCCGGCAGGGAGGGTCCAACGGCGTCCGCCGTGGAACCCGTTTGACGGCCTCCCCAGCGACCTGCAGGCGACCTTTCAGAGGGCACCGCTGCACGCGCTTTTGGTGCCCAGGTCGTACATCGCGCACGAGGAGGCCATGTCCTTGTTCCCTCAGTGGATGGCGGCAGTGGCGCAGGCCTTCAGCCAGTGGATCGGTTCCTGGATGGCTCGGGACTTTCCGGCATTGAGGGAGTGGTCCTGCGTGGTATCGGCGCAGCCGTGGGCCATGGTGAGTGGCACCTTGGTGAGGGGCCCTGACGGCCAGAGTGATCCCTAGCTCCAGGTGTACGCAGACCATCCGGCTGTGGGGAACGTCATGGGCCGGCCTCGTGAGGTGTTGCCGGTCTTTCAACAGCCTCTGTGCAGCCTCCCAGTTCTGGCGGTAGCTGTCGTGCTCGACGTGGGGACGTTGTGGCTGTATGACCGGCCGCTACGACGAGCCATCCCAGCAGTCACGGAGCGGCGGTCCATGGCCGTGTTGGTGGGCTCCAAGCAACTGGCACGTGTGCAGGGCGACGACGCGCAGGGCCACGTCACGGAGGCCATGTTCTCTCTGCCCGAGGGGGACGACCACGTGGCTGCCGATGCCCGTCACACCCTCGATACCCTGGGCCTAATGGCGGTCGTTGAGGCTCGGGCGGGAGGACAACGCTTGGTTCTCGCGTCCGCCAGGGGCCCGGGGCTGGACGGGGTTGATGTCATCGGGGAGATTGTGCGGGACTATGGTTGGGAGCTCCTGACGCATGACACACGCAGCCCCAAAGTAGCGCGGTGGCCCCGGCTGCTTGAGAGCCTACCGGTGATGCCCAACGGACAACCGATACTCCGCACGGTGTCCACGTGGGATGAAGCGAGGCGCAGCCTGCTTAGTTGTGCCACTGCACGCGCGCTGGCAGGTGCTTTGCTCTATTTCCAGGAAGCGTGCGGTGATGTGTGGCAAGACCTGTGGTCGCAGTGTGGTGATCGTAGCTGCGTTACGTTGCGGTCCGTGCTCGCACAGCGATGCCACGGGTGCAGAGAGACGACGTCGGTTTGGGTTCATCAATGTGCCTCCGTCCCACTATGCGGGACATGTCGGGAGCGTGCTAGTAGGGGGTCGCGTAAGGCGAGGTGGGCGCTGCGGCACTCTGGACATATGTCCTCAAGTTCCTGGAAGGCAATCCAGGGTGACCGGAAGAGCGTCCGGGTGGAAGGGGTGAGGTGCCCCGATGCGCCAACGGCAGCCCTGCCCGTGCTGCTGTGGTGGGCGGCTCCGGAGGGCGACTCGCGGGTACTTTGGTTGCGGCATCACGGAGGAAATGGTGACGGCGCGGTAGGGGCCGGGGGTAATGCAGATTGACAGGGTATGGGAAATGTGGGTGTGCTTGCCACCGTCCCTATGCCGGCCGCGGCGGAGGGGGTGGCACCTGAGAAGCAGTGCCCTCATGGCCTTATTGTGCGGTACTGGCAGGCGGCGTATGACGGCCAACGCGATTCGACGGGTCGTGCCGGCCTGATGGTGAGCCGTACTGCCCCCGTGCATGAGGGTCGGACAGGGGTGCTTCACCCGCCTGCCCCGGGTCGACGCATACAACAGTGAGGTGTCATGGGTCGTCCCGACCAGGGTAATAAGGCCCAAACCCCTGCAGGGTATTCCCATGACACCGGGGTCTCTACTGGCGGCCTGGCTACGGCAGTTACGGGGGTAGTTGCTCGGGATACTTCGGGGGTTCACAGGTTTGTGTGGGGGCAAGCGACATCGCTGCGGGGCAAGCGACATCGCTGCGGGGCAAGCGACATCGGCGCTACGGTGCATGCGTTGCGACGCCCCCTCGGCGCGTTGCACGGTGTTGCGGGAGCAGCCTGCAGGCCCCGGAAGCAGCGACGTGTGCAAAGAGGATTGCGACGGCGTGATGGTCAGGTGGACCATATGGTGGGCGTACTTGGGATGGCCTGGCGGTCTGGGAGGTGCTATCATGAGGGGTACGCGGAGTTGAAGGTGACCGTGTACGGTCACGGGGGTATGCGCGGCGGTACTGGGAGGTGCAGTCTTCAAGGGTACGCAGAGTTGCAGGTGACGGTGTACTGGGGTCACGGGGGTATGCGTGGCAGTACTGGGGTCCGTATGGTGGGAGTACCGGGGACGCGCGGCGGTACTGGGGAGCCGTACTGTGGGGGTAACGCGGAGTCGCATGGCGGTACTTGGGTGTCCCCCTGACCCCTCTGACAACTCAGTAGGGATTGCAGGGACATCCCCCGTCCCGTTAACAAACTAGAGGGACTGTGCCTGAGGGCATGTACGTAGTCTAAACGTCTGACCACGGCCTTGCGGTTGCGGTGTTGCGTGCGGTGGCGGCTCGTAGGTGGCATCGGCGTTGCGACGGCGGTACTACACGGCGGCGTAGCACCGAGTATGTGGTCGCCTTTATATACGTGTAATCTACATAGTCTTCACGACAGCAGCTTACTCCTGGGGGGTGCCTGTCCGGTCGGCTAGAGGTGACGTGCAGAGTGGTCCAGGGGGCGACGCGCGGGCAAATGCTATAAGTAGGCTCGCCACGTCGTCGGTGGGGGCCGAACCTGCAGCCTGGCCGCTGCTGTGGCGGAAGAGGCGCACCCACGGGAGGTGGCCAATCAGTGCTGGTAAGGGTCAAGGGTAGGCGCCAGGGCAACGTATGCGGGCCAGATGAGGTGGACTTGGTTACCACGGCCTTGGGCGAGCCTCTGGTGGGTCCCCTTACAGGGGGTCGATAATCAAGCTACGGCACCCACCAGCCCGAATCCCAGCCAGCGATATTCACGGGTTGCGCCACTCCCGTCGCAGGGCGGCCGGCCTCCCCCCCTGTAGGCCCTCTTGTTATATTATACGTGGGCAAGCGGGTGCCTCGAAGCTGATTGGCTAATGGCCCCTGACATGGAGTGCCGGCACGGTATATATCTGGAGTGTGGGTGCAGCTCAGGGCCACGGAGAAGGTAGAGTTGCTACCATGTTTTTGTACTATACTGTGGGACTGGTGTGGTGGGTCGGCGGCGTACATTATGGGGACATGGAGGCGATGAAGGCTGAGGGCCAGGCTAGGCTGGAGCCTCCCAGAAATACTGGCTATGCATCTACGGGTTATTGCATGCTGGCAGTGGGTCACGTGGAGTCAAAGGTGGTGGGCAATTACGAGTGCGCAGCTGGCAATGGATTACGTGGGGTCACGGGTGGTGGGCGTCTCCACGGTGGCGGGGGTACGCGAACAAAGAGGGGTCCGCTCTTGCTTCGCCGCATGCGTGCTGCTTTGTACCTTGCTTGCTGCTTTGCGCCCATAGGAGACGCCCTCGCTTTCTGCTTGTTGGTGTGCTGCTGCGTTGCTGAGCCTTGCCCCTTTACCCCCGGCGAACAAACGGGCCAGCGTCCGTCACCGTTGCTAATGCTAACCTAATGCAGTTGCCACCGCCCCCAAAGCCTGGTTGGCCGGTATCCCCGGTCCTCTGGGTGCTCCGTCATGCTGTGGGCCACCTCAGGCAGCCCTGGGACGCACGGGATCGAGCAAGGCAGGAACCACCTGTCGGCGCGAGATGCCCGGTAACTCCAGTAGACGGCATGATAAGTGGTTATGACTATGACTATGACTATGTATGTATGTATGTATGTATGTATGTATGTATGTATGTATGTATGTATGTATGTATGTATGTATGTATGTATCAGTATCAGTATCACTATGAGGCCCCCCCTGAAAGCTGGCGTCAGCCTAGACTCTTGGAGAGTCTGGAGTGGTGCGGGGGGGCAACCGGCACAGCATTATGGATTCCGACCTCACTGTTTGCTTCATCAGGGCCAAGGGTCCCACGCCCTTGTGCACCCTGGGTTTTGGGGGAGGATGGAGGAGTGATACCTGGACCCATACCAAGTTTCGCCGCTCCTGGTCGGCTTGTGCCCCGCTCTAGGCGAGTTTTTTGGCATTCACCGGAAATGGGGGGTTTATTGGGGGGCTGGAGTGTTGTTCGGGGTGGTTGTGGATGGGATTGTCATTGTTGTGTTTACCACCTTGATTGCAAAAGAGCTTCTCTTTTTTTTTTGGGAGGAGTGTCTTTGGTTTTTGATCGCATTGCCAGCTCTTCCAAGGTCGAGGGTCCCACGCCCTCATGCACCTCAGTTACTTGGGAAGGAGTGATACCTAGACCATTGCCATGTTCTACCGTTCATAGCCGGCTCGTGTCCCGCTCTTGGCGGGCGTTATGGCATTCATTTTGTGTTCCCTTCATGCACCTTACTCTTGCAGTGTCGTGCGCTTGTGGTCTCGCAATTCGGTTCGCCTTCTTTGTGTGACGCTCGCGCTGTGCGCTCCTTCATCTGACCGTTCACCTGCTCGCTTGTGTACCCTAGTCTTTGGGGAAGGAGAGTTATTTGATCCATCGCCATGCTCCACCGCTCATGATCAGGTCGTGCCCCCCTCCAGGTGGGTGTGGTAGCATCTGTTCGTCATCCCCTCCATGTGTCTTACCCTTGCTTTGCTGGAGGACAGACGTCATGCGTTTTAGTTCATTTTTTTAAGGTGTCTAGATCATTGTTATGTTTCATCTCTCGTGTTTAGTTTGTGCCCCGTTCTAGACAAGTTTTTTTTTTGGGAGTTGTGGAGAGAACCTCGTTGTGCACCTCTTTGGTTCCATTTGGGACATGCTAATTCTTTGTGCATCGTTGCTAATGTGTGGTGGTTTATCTTTGGTTCTGACTGAACGGCTCGCTCTACCCGGGCCGAGGGTCCCACGCCCTCGTGCACCCTGGTTGTTTGGGGAGAAATCAAACCTTGGCATTGTTTTAGGTCACCGCTCGTGGGCGGTTCTTACTACATTTTCGACGGTGCTCTGGGTGTTGCTTTAACCTTGACTCTCGTTCTGCCTTTGAGACTGATCTTGTCCTCAATTCTAGCCCTGACCATAACGGTGACCTGCACATCCGAGCCGCATCTGATCTGCACATCTGATTTGGTTTTGATTTCCTCCGCTTTGCCTCTACGCTTCCTCTTTCCTGTCAGGGTTTGTGACGTTGTCTAAGGACAAGGGAGTTCAGGGATGGGTTGAGCTGATTGGGTGCAGGGGGCACGGGTAGGGAGCAGTCATCCACAGGCAGTGAGCAGCTTTGCACACATCATTCTGGGCTTGCAGTGTTCTCTACTGGCATCTCTGTCTGGTGTTCTGTGCGCCTGTGCAGCATCGTGCGAGTCATGCTGGCGCATCTCGGTTACATGCCTGCTAGTTGGCATAGCTTGCACTTAAGCATGCCATGCTTCTCGCTCTTGTACAGAGTCATGCAGGTTAGGAATGTGTGCGCTCTTAGTTCTTCCCTGCTTCACTTCGCATCATTGATCATGTCCGTGACCCTCTTCCAGCAGTGCTCTGTGCACCGGCCTTTGGCGTCTTGGTTTTTGATCCGTGTGTGAGTGCCTACGCTTGCGTTGATGTGCATGCATGTGGGGATGATGTTGCGGCTTCGTGATGCCGAGCTCAGGCCTTAGCGCTGGGAACGATGTTCTTGTCACGTGCGGGGCCTAGCGGTTCCGCACATCGACAGTTGCTCTTGCGGGGGATGATGCGGGGGTGCCGATACGTGCCTCACGTCCCCTTGAGGCTGGTCTTGGGGTCGCCGCCGCCGCTCATTGATTGCGGGTTGCGGTTGGGATGCTGACCGCTGAGCTTAGTGTTGTTCACGATCGAGTTGTCTCATGCGGGGTCATGCGGTTCCGCATTCTTGCCTCGAATCCCCACGAGGCGATTGGGGTAGGGCCGCTGGGTTGACATTCATGTGTGTGCGGATGTGCATGCATGTGTGTGGGGTTGTGGTGTGAGTGTGGTGAGGGGTGAGTGCGGAGTCTCCTCGGCCGTCCTCGTGTCACGATTCCACATCTTCATCCATGCCTTCGGAGTCATCATCTTCTTCTTCTTCTTTGTCCGACTCTTCTTCCTCGCTCTTCGGCTCGTAGTCCCCATCATCGCTGTCATCTTCCTAGTTTAGTGGATGCATTGGATGAACCCCTCCATCGGCCCACTCGGATAGCGGGAGTTCCTTGATGACTGCCATCAGCTCTGCCGACATGCACTGTGGCTTGTACCCGATTTCATCCCGATTACATTTCATGTGTCTCTCCCAGGCGGGTCACCCCGATGTCGTAATCCGGCGTGACTGGTGGTGTGTCCATGACGATGACGGATTGTGCGTCCCATGGTTCCTTCGGTGGTGGGGTTGTGGCTACCATCATGCCTGTTCGTGTCAACGGCGCCGATGCGTGCACTGGGCGGGCCGTCAGATGAGCTTCCGGGCCCCTTACCCTCTCCGATCTTCCTCCCGCTGAGTGTTGGATTGCGGAACCGATGGCCAGCGTGCCCCATCTCCGGGTTGCGGTCCATCCTGCCGGTTGCATCTTTACGAAGTTTTGCAGTCTTCTTCCTGGGGGGAGGGTGATGAAGTCGGCCATCGCGTTCAGGTATGCCTCCGTCCACTTCCTTCGGACCTGCAGCTTCTGACTCGCATTGGCAAGCAGGCCTGACCACGACACCATCACTGTGCCCTCGGGGATCTGCTGGGTCTTGCGGAAGTCATCTTCATGCTGCAGCCGCCAGATTTCTGCTTCCCCGACACGCAGGGTGGTCACTGTTGTCCACTGTACCTCCTTTTCTTGGTCTCGAAGGCTTTGGGCGACCGCTGCAAAACCCATCATGCATTCCATTGCTGCGTGTACACACGATTGTGCCAGATGCCGTCCCCATCCGTTGCAGCTCCTCTTGCAGATTGGGCAGTGAAATTCATCCTTGTCGGACACGTGGCACCATGCTGCCGTCTTGATCCACAAGGCTGCAACCATACCTGAGTTGTCGATATTGTCTGCCACCACTGCCTCTTCCCACGTTCTTCCTGCCACGTGTGCCATCCTCGGGACAACGGGCATGCACTGGTCTGCTGCACATTGGTCGACTCCTTTGGTCACGTGCACTGCCAACGTCCCTGACTTGAACAGCACCGCCATGCCTTCCAGATTCCGGCTGAAGGGTGCCGTCATCCTCCGGGCTGTCTGCAGCGCTGCTTTTGCATGCTCGTCAGCCATGCTTTGCCATCTTGCCAGCCAGTGGCTGTCATGGCTGTCGTGCTGTGCCGGGATGAAGTACTCGGGGACGTCATGGCTCGACACCAACTCTGCATACCGCAGCCGAATCCTGTCGATCCATGAACGGGGGGAGGGGCGCCCCCCGTCCTCTCCAAACGTCGCCGACACGTTGTCTGCCACCATTGCCCCAATGGTACAGTCCCCCCGCTCATGTGCTCCAGCAGGTCCATGCAGTCCCCTTTGCCACACGATTCCACTGCCCACAAAGAGCCGGCGGTGCTCTGGATCGCTTGATGCGCTGTTGCCAGGAGTCCATCATCATCGCCGATCACTGCAACCCAGCCGATCACTTCAATCCCATGGAAGGTGTCCTTCGAGCCGTCGGATATCATGTAGATTGTGCCTCTGGCCTTCTTTCTGCGGATTTCGATCTGTGGTGCGGACCATTGTACGTCACCTCCTTCCCGGTCACTGACCACAATGTTGAGCTTGTGATATCGGAGCCACTCTCGGATCACCTTTGGGTCCCATGCTTGCAGAGTTTCCGCGATGTCTATGAACCAGGCATACCTGGTAGACTGCCTGGTCAGCGCATTCCGGCAGTTCAGTCCTGATATCCACATGGCGCTTAGGCGTCACAAGTTGCCCACCCTCTAGGACCCCGTATACGCGCGATTTGACAATATTCTACATTTCTACTTTGGGTATGTTATTTGACGTATGTGACCAAAGATGTTGGCAGAGCTGTGTGACACCCGTTGAAATACGTGTTGATGTGTTAGCCTTGTGTATCCCCGTCTTCTAGTGTGTTGTATTTTACGTTTTTCTGAAGCTGGCCGAAATTTCGGCCAGGTTTTGGGTAACATTGCAAACAACTATGTGTATATGCAGTTTTTGACCCTTCTGGCCGAAATTTTGGCCAGCTTTTTGGTTTCCTGGTGAATAGGCATAGTTATTTTCATTTTTCTTAGGGCTGGCCGAAATTTCGGCCAGCTTTTTGGTTTGTTCACTATTCAAGCACTTATATTCTGGTTTTTGGGTGGGCTGGCCGAAATTTCGGCCAGCTCTTCCTGTTTTTGAACATGTAAGCAATTATTTCCCCTTTGAACACACCTGGCCGAAATTTCGGCCAGCTTGCAATTGTCGTTGTTCATGAGTATTACACCATACACTCCTACATAACTGTTTTCTTGTCTCAGCATTAATGTCTTCTCCTATTACTGTCAATGTTGTACATGCTGCAGTTACTGGTGCTTTTGCTACTACAGCCAAAGGGCTGTTGCGAAATGCATTACGTGGTGGGACTCTGCAAAAGCTTTTGCAATTCTGCCTCTTGTTGCGGAAGAATCGCAGGAGCCGGCACTCCCTGACACAGTTGAAGGCCGCCGCCACCGAGAAGAAGCCCCCACGATGGTACATGACATTTTTGTCACAGTTCCATGCCCTATACTGCCTGCTGCGCCGTATGGCCCTCCCATACTCTAACTGTGGGTCCGGTTACAACTGGGGTATTATGTCCTGCCGCCAACGCCGTAAGGTAGGAGTCCTTGGTCAGTGTAACACTAAGCAGGAGTCCATTCACCATCGTGCTGGACTAGCAGCACACGACTTGTGGAACACCATGCACCGTAGGCAAGTTTGTATATGGTTTGATAACCTGAGGCGTTACAGCTCGGGAGCTGATCCCCATTCACCCGACTCAACCCTAAACTGTACAGCTGTTGCTGTTTTGCACACTACTGCCCTACCTGCATACCGGGGTCTGACGGAGCTGGCCGAAATTGAGGCCAGGGTACCAAAGGTTGCTGATGACATCTTTCGCTCACATAGAGCATTGTTTGATCGTATTGATGTTGCCAACCAAGGTATTCAGAGAGTTTGGGTTCGTGCTCCTTTGGATATTGCCAGAAAAGATGTTCGTTCCCTCAACTGGAGACCCTTTTTCCTGTCTGAGCTCCGCTCCGGCACACACAAAGAGCTTTTGCAACTCGTGGTTGATTTGTCATGTGTGGAACACCGCACCAGACACTGTGTTCCGCTGCTTGTGGACATGAAAATACACTTTGCCCTACTTAAGCTGTGTTATGGTGCTGCTTATGTTCCCTGGAATGTACCACAATTACTGTTGGGTTTTCCTTTGGTGTACGGAGTATGGCATAGCTATAAGTATTGCGTTGAATTGATCTACAGGGCGTTCCTGCCGTTCATTAAGTTTTTGGAGCAGGGGAACAGCCTTCAGGTTGGGTCTATCCTCCCTCGCAAGGTCAAGGTCATCCATATGGAGAAGACGTTGCTCGGACTCATGCTAGCCACATCGTCCAATAGAGGCAGACTAGATGAGCGCGTCACTTCCCTGCTCAATAGCCAGCGGGACTTGACACCCATTCAGCGCAAGGGTTTGCGTATGTTATTAGCCCTCAAGGCTTTGCTGTACACATACTGTCCAGCTGCTTTCAGCATTGGGACTTTGGTTCGTGAGTGCAACTGGGAGGGACGGGGGGCAGGTTCCGGTATTGTAGCTAAGCAGGCACTTGAGATGTCCCTACTGCTCATGCTGAACATCCTAAAGCCCGAGGAACAGTTAACCAGGGAGTATGTGAAAACCACCGCTGTTGCTCTTTTGTTTTGGAGTCAGTGGCATTCCGCCTCCCTAGGGTGTATCCACTCTGAGGAGCTGGGTGAGGCACTTCTGAGTCGGTTCTCAGCCCACTGTCGCCGCAACACTGCCTGTACTAGTGTCCAACAGTCGTCTGATTTATTTCTGACACTTCCCCCTGTCCAACCCGGAGAGAAAGTTTTGTCGATCAACCTGGCCGAAGTTTCGGCCAGCTTCTGTGTTCCACATGTTCTCTTGTGCAGAATGCTGTTGCCAAACGGTGGGTGGCGTTGGGCGTTTGGTGAAATTTGTGGGTCTTCCTTCAGTAGACGCCATGGCAGCCATGGAAAAGCGTGGACTACATCCCGCACTGGGTACGTTCAACGAAGTGGAAGGCATCACGCCTGACCGACTTCGCGAGATCGTAGGTTACATGGATGGGACAAAAAGTACCCTACCCGGTCTCAAAAAAATTATAAAAGATGTTAAAAAGGCCCAGATGTGGTCCTGGCACATTCTTCATCCCGAGGCGGCTACCAATGGGCTTGTGAACAACACCACAGGTATGTTTTGGTCAAACAGGGGTTTGTATTCGAATAAATCGACCGACCTGGCCGAAATTTTGGCCAGCTTGTGTGTCGTTCAATTAATGCACAATAGGAGCCCACCCTGTGTTACCACCTGTCTGCAGCTACACTTGGTACTATCGAGATGGCCAAAAGGTAGTGCGCTATTGCATCACACCTGAAGGTAGCCTATGGCAGTTGGACCTGGACTGAAGAAAACCCCTGGCCCCCGTGGTCAGCTGTAATTAAGGCCCCTCTTTGGAAGGAACCCAAATATGAGGGGTTGCGGGGATTGTTGCAGAAGCCTGTTGCTAAGCCTGTTTGTGAAAAATCTGATACTGGTCTGGTCAGTATCCAGTGTGCTAGGGAGTCCCTCGTTGAGTCAAGAACAGGCAAACTCATTGCAGAGTCAGGCCGTGTGGAACTGATGGCAATGCGTTGTGGAGTCCCTGTTCCCAGTATCATTAGTTCATTGCCCTTTGATGCTTGTGTCATTGAGGTGCCCCGCCTCTATACAGCTGGTTTGCATAACCTGGTTGCGCAGCTGCTTTTGTCCGGTGTGCCTGTGTTCATTGCGGGTGAGTCTGCTGATGTGAAAGCCACTGTTGCTGCTTTGAAGGCCACTGTGGCTGAGGATATGTATCAGTGTGATGTTGCACTTTACAATTTGTCAAGCAAGACCCCGCTGTACACTTCTACGTCCCATCTGGTTTCCATTTGTTCTGCCACTGCCTTTGATAACACGCTTCCCCGTTACGTGGCTTTTACTGAAGGACCCATGTCGTCTGTGATGCCTGTTGAAATATTCTCATTTCTTTTGAGCCTGGTTCCGGTCCCAGAACGGGCAGGCAACTGGTTTTCTGCTGGGAACTCTGTCTGTGTATTTTGCAAGCATGATGTCTACCAGGTTTTCCAAGGACTGTAATGTTGTGTGTGCCCTTTTGGGTGAGGAGACTGTTGTGCCCGATGACTTTGTTCAGCTCATCAGAGCAGGTATCACCAACGCCGACACGTGCCCCCCCAAGTCATGGGAGGATGTGTACCACGACTTGGGGGCAGGTTTTCCTGTGGATTGTTCTGGGGTTAGGTATGTAGATGAGGATCCTGAGGAGCAAGATGGGGAGGCAGAGTCGCAACCAGACACACAGACTCCAAAGAAGAAACCCAAAACTGCCCCTGCCCCCTCACCCAGTGGCACGCAGTGCGCTCAGGCCACCCCAGCTTCCTCCTCAGGCACTGTTGCCCCTACTGGCAAAGGTATGAATACTTTTGTGAATCATTTTTCACCATCCCAGGGTGGAAACACACAGTCACAGAACTCTGCCACTGCCAAGGCTGGTGCTGCAGCCCGTGCCAAGCAGCCTGCTAACACAGGTGCTAAGAAGCCCCGTGCATCTGGTTTGCGCAAGCGCTAATGCCAGTCCTGCTGCTTATATTGCCTGTCAACATGAAGTCTGGCCGAAATTTCGGCCAGCATGCAGTCCTCAGCCTCTTCAATCTTTTATTATTGTGCTTCCCCATAGGCACTGCAAAAGTCTGCTTTGATTCGTCAGGTGGCAAGTATTTGCTTGTAATTGAGTATATTATGTTGCACACCCTGTTCAAATGTCACTGCTACTGTGTTCCTTGCTCATGTCTACTGTCTTAGGTACCCATTTCAGTGATCATATTCGGAGTTTCGATGGACCTGGCCGAAATTTCGGCCAGCTTAGGCCTGTCTGTCAAATGGGACCATGTGTTTGGACTTTTTCGAAGAGCTGGCCGACATTTCGGCCAGGTTGGTTAAAATAGGAAATACAAGTACATGCTTTGGGATAGTTTTTTGTGTGCTTCAATGAAAGGTATGTTTGGAGTTCCCTCATCTGTGGTGTATAGGGGGGTTCTGTGATCAACCTCGAACAAAGGGGAGAGAAAAATAGGCAGCCCCCCCCCCCCCACACACACTGGAATGCAGTGGTCTAAATGTAAAACAACACTATATTTTGGTGATTGAATGTCTTTATTTTGAAAATCTGTGTGTTTCCAGAAATGCAAATAATGGCATATATTTGAAATACACACCTTGTTTTTGCATGTTGCCACCAGGGGGGTTTGGGTACCCAAAAAATAACATTCCTTTTCACATACTTTCCCCCTCATTACAACATGGACTTCCGTGGGCCATAGCGCCAGGTGGGGGGTGGGCAACTTGTGACCCCTAAGTGGCGATGCACTTTAGCTGGAATCTCGTCTCAATTTCCGGGATGCCAAAATCCCCTAGGGTGAGGGGCATGTACACCCATGTGTTCGGTGTGTTCTTCTGAATGCCTAGTACCGCACACACAATCTTCTTGATGAGGACTTGGTGCTTGGGGATGCATTCTCTCTTGGCGGGGATGACCGTGAAGACGTCGTCCGGGCTCGCCACAGCAAAGGACAGGACGATCCTGAGTGCCAAAACGTAGGTCGGTTGCGTTCGCCCCGCCGCCTTCCGAATCCGATTCGGTTTGCTCTTGAATTTCTCCAGGCATTCTTTTGGTTCATGACCCACCAGCTGTGGGGTCCCGTCATCTTCAGACCATCTGTCAGATCCATCGGGCCGCGGTATGTGTCATGATCTCCGCTCCCATACTTCAGTCTTGCTCCTTCAAACAGGATGAGGAAGATATTCAGCTTCAGAAAGTTCACGGAGCCAACTGTTGACCAGTATGCATGGCACTCTGTCCTGAGCTGGTAGGTCAGACCATCCACCGTCAGAGCGTAGCCCCTCCTGTCATCCGAGTGGCATATCTCCGGCGGGACATTTTATAGGTCGTAGGGCATTCGTGGGATGCTCCGCTGCAGTTCTAGGTCAGTCTTCTCCATGGTCTTTGGGGACAGACCGTTCGCCACTACTCCGTGCACAAATTCGGTCCTCACCAGAGCGACATTCTTCTACAGCCCCACCCCCACGCTCGATCCTTGTTCTCCACCATGCTGCATCGGATACGGTCCAAGGAGGCCATGTGGCGACACCAACAGGATCGTCATCTTGTCGTACAACGCCCTCACCCAGTCTTCCACTTGGAATGCCACATCCTTGGATACTGCATCCTGGCCATTCCTCACCGGGTTGCAGAAGGCGTTCTTCTCTTCCCAGTCCACGCACCATAGCCGGCTGTGTTGGACACCCCACGTGGCGGTGACGATCCGGGCTGCTATTGCTGCATGTTGACGCGACAGTTGCTTCTGATACGCGAAGCATGTCGTCGGGACTCTGCCTCTGATCTCTGCTCTTCTCTCGGATCTTTGGAAGACGTTGTTGTCCCCGTTCCTATTAATGTACCCCTCCAGCAGGATGGCTCTGGTGTTGCGAACCAGCCATTCAGGGACTTTCTTGGCGATCCACAGCTGCAGGCATGTTCGTAGCCATAGGCTCTCGACACCGGCGCATATCATGTGCAGTATCAGCATAAGGACCAACCACACGTGCCTGTCCAAGCGCTTCACCATGCCTCTTGGCAACTCCTCAACCGACGTTGCTTCTGACGCTCTCCCGTTCACGGGTGCTCGAACTCCTGAAACGTCGGGGGTTTGCCAGCTGCATCATCCATGGGTTGATGCTTCCGTTCCCTCGTCAAGCGCCACATTTGCGAGAAGAAGTCCAGCGTATCCTACAGATGGGGTACCGAGTTGTACTTGTCGGCGCCTCGCCTGGTATAGGGGGCATCCATGAATGTCCCGGGTCTGTTGGGGTACATCTCTTGCGCCTGCCTCTGTAGTTCTTGGCCGGAAATGCTTGCCGTCTGCGCTGACGTTGTCGATGATCCTGAACTTTTGTGAGTTGATGCGGAGGACCCAGGCTGTCTGCGACGTGATGTTTGTTCCTTTTAACCGATGCATTTCAACCCCAAGGGATGCTGCCATGGCTTCATTCTGTTTCAAGGCTCACCGCGCCTTCACCCTTTCTTTGTCTTCCTCATTGGCCAATGTTGCAATCGCAAGGACCTCTTGTGTGTCACTGGAGATCGCGCTGGCATCTGATTTCCTTCGGACCGCGTGCTTGATGAGTTCCCACTACAATGTGATCGTGGCATCGGGGGTCTAAGCTCCACAGGTAACAATACAGTCCCAGGAATACCACCGCTGCAGCTTTGTCCATCTGCTCCTTTGTAGTGGCCGCGAATTGGAATTGCTTGTGGGCCGGATCCGTGGGTCTTAGGACGCTTGTCAAGTAGTGTAGGCTCAATAGCAGGGCGTAGTGGGTGCTCAGGCCAGGCAGGATGGTCCACTCACATGTGTCACATGGCGTCGTATCAGATAGCAGCAGCCAGTCGGTCATTTTGTGCGAGAATTTGCGGTGGCTGCGGACCGCGTTGGTGGGTGCTCCTGCTTTGTACGGGGGCGATAGAAAGCTCCAGGGTCCCTTCGGGCCAAGGGCCTGCTTGAGCCATGTTGTGCGCATGTCGGCATTCACATCCCCTTGTAGCATTTGAATGGCAGTGTTGGCTCCTCGCAGGAACCTCCCGGATTCCACACACATTTGGTTCCTCACATCCTCGTCCATGTGCGGGGTTACGTGGATGTTCACTACCGCGACGAGTCCCTTGTCTTGCACCTTGACTAACACCCCCCGCCAGCGATCATGCCTTTCAACATGCATCTCTGCCCCTGTGGCATGACTCAAGTGAATGAGCGTGGCCAGGCCTCCGCTGTGAAAATCATTGGCCGTGGTACAGTGGTACGCTAGGCCTGGTATGCTTTCGAGGCATTGATAGTCCCATATCTCTTGCAGCGTGATGGTGTCAGGTTCGCTGACGGCTGTGAGGGCGTAGAGGCGTCCTTGATTGCCCCGTAGGCTGCAGCAGTTGACTCCAAGGGTTCGCATTGCTGGCATCTTGTTAGTGGATTTTCGTTGCGGTGGATAGGCGGCTGTCTTGCTGTCGTATGTGTTCGCCATCGCCTGAAAGTCGGCTTGCCTCGCTGATCCTTCTGGCTTGGCCGGTGTGCATTTGTGGAATCATGTGTGAGTGATGGCGAAGACAATCGTTACCCGATGCTCTCCAGTGACACTATGGATGCTGCTGCCATCTTCCTCGTGATGGAGTCTTCTGATCGGATGCACCAACACAACTGATGACGCGTGCTTTGAATTCTTTCTTGCTTGTCTTGCTGTATGATGGCGGTGTCTTGGAATTTGGGGCGGCGGCATACTTGACATTCTGTGCCCACGAGAAAGATGGTCGTGTGCTTGCTCTCCGCGTTGCTCGTCCGCTCACGCCACGTGAGTTCCGTGGACTCCGGCGTTGGTGTATGCCCCATGTTCCGCATGCATGTGGCTTCGAGGTGTTTGCGTGGCGTAGACCACAGGAGTATTACATGATGATTGGACATGACGGGTAGGGAGGGTTGCTTGCGTGCTCTGATCTTGGGGGTTAGGCTCATGAATCCTGATACCCAGAGTTGAATTTCTTTGGCGTGGTGGATCAGTTGCCATGCTTGGAGGTGTGACACTCTAGAGAGTGTGGGGAAGTGATGCAGGAGCATTCGGCATGCTTGCTGCAGTGCGTCAGCTGGTTCGTGGTACATCGGGGTCGCCAACACCCACGCTTGGAGGTGTTGGGGGCATTGATTGGTTCCTTCCGGTAACAGTTCATGGCAGTCACTGCATACTCGGCCGAAGCGGTGTGGTGCTGATGCGGTGCTGGCTGTTGGAGAAAGGTCCTTGATCAGGTCTGCTTCTGATAAAGGGTGGCACCATCGCTCCAGATTGGATTCTGCTTTCCTGGCGTTCTCGTCGAGTGATGGGGCTGTGAGTGCCATGGTGTCCAACACCTCCAGCATAGATGGGCTGCAGGAGGACCTTCGCGGTAACGCTTCCGGGAGTCATAGGTTGCCGGTCGTATACCCCAGCGCTCTCTCCGTCGTCGCTGTCGGGACGTCCTTGGGAAGCATCGCCGGGATGTTCTCCGGCATGAATTGGGTGAGTGGGCTCTCCCCTTCCTTGGCAGATCGCAGGTATGGTTGCGGCCTGGCCGTCTTGGTGGCCTCATGGCGCTCCGGTCGTGGCATTGATGGCTAACCGTAAGCTGGTGCGGCTGGCAAGGCTAGCAGCAATGTCTTTGCTGGGGGGGCTGGATACGGGTGTCCCCCGGTGGGGTTCTGGAAGCCATATTGCGTCATGTATGGCGGCATGTTCATCGGCATCTGGATGGGTGCTGGGGGTGGTATCATTTGCCGCTGATACGCAGGCATCACTGCTCCCATGTATCGTGCATTGAACGCTGGCTGATAGCCGTAGGTGGAGATGCCGGTTGGTTGCGCCGGTGGGGGTTCGGTTGCTGGCCGGATGACTTGCACGACTCCTGGTGTCTCCGTGTCCTCCTTCTTCACGCCGTAAGATTCACCTTTCTTGTTCTTGGACCGGATCACAAAATCTTGCCGCGTGCGCGTTCTCATTGTGATCGCATCTGCACCACGTGCGATGTGTTCCCACTCCTCTTGCTGGACCGTGCGAAACCAATATCCTTTGTTCTTCGCCGTCTCTGTCAGTGCCCACTGCTAGCCGAAAACGTTGGAGAGCACCTCGTTGGCCTCCTGCATGTTGATGTTTGTGAGGCCCGACGCCATCACCTTCATTGCATATTTGTTGCTAGCGTTGCTCGGCGTCTGGGTGTAGCCCACAATGCCGGATGTGCTTCTCGGGCTGTTGTTTCGCGGCATATGCAACTTCGATGGTAGGGATTGGTGGCTTGGATCTCATCACCTACGGGATGTGGGTCGTGGTCGTGGGCTGGGCTGCTTCTGCCAGTGGGCGCATATCCTCCGTGACTGGTTGAGGTGCTGCTGGCATGCTTCCAGGTGCCGGGTTTGCTTGAATCTTTGGGCCCAGGCTGGGATGGCTGACGAGGCCTTCATCTGCGAACGGGTCTTCGTGATCGTCTCCACGTATTCCTTGAGCTCCGTTTCAATGACCGCCGCCAGAATTCCTTCCCATAGCCATGCCTTGGTGTGAGCTTTGGTCAGGGTCATTCTGAGGTCGAAGCTGATCGGTAGCTTGATCGCAAGCGTCGTTCCCGCGTGGCCCCAATGGAGTGCATTGTGGTCAGGGCCGTCCTTAAGCACGGAGATTTTTTTTTTGTTAAGGACAGCCCTTAAGGACAGCCCCTGGAGGCCTTTTTGCCCTGGCCGAGCGTGGGCCATGTCTACCCCCCCCCCGGCCCTCTTTTGAGCACCACTTCTGATTTTGCCCCCCGCTCTGAAGCGGTGGCGATCCCCGATACGGCAGGTCTGAGGTAGCCAATTTGCCCACTTGTGGGCCACTTCTGATTTTGCCCCCCGCTTTGAAGCGGTGGGGATCCCCTATACGGCAGGGGTGAGGTAGCCAATTTGCCCACTTGTGGGCCACCTCTGATTTTACCCCCCGCTCTGCAGCGGTGGGGCTCCCCGATACGGCAAGGGTGAGGTAGCCAATTTGCCCACTTGTGGGCCACTTCTGATTTTGCCCCCCGCTCTGCAGCGGTGGGGCTCCCCGATATGGCACGGGTGAGGTAGCCATGTCATTCCAGGGGGGTGGGAGGAATCGTTGGGTGTTGAGGTAGGGAGTAGCGTCATCAAGGGTAGCCGGATGAAGTTTCTTCGCAGTTTGACTGAGGACATGCAGACACGATTCAAGCGAGCTGAGGGTGATGGAAGCGCTAACTTGGAGGATTGGGTTGAGGCAAGCTCGTGTTCGTGTGAGAGAGTTTTTAGCTACGTGACGGCTACGGACTTTGGCCAAACCATGGAGCGCATGTGTGAGACGCTGTGGGTAAGGTGCAATGGGGAGGCACCAGAGGATTGGGGGCCCTTTGAGGTTTTTGAGGACCTTCGCAAGACCCCTTTCCGCCCGCTCAAACGGAAGCAAGGGCATGCGGTTGAGGTGGAAGATGGTGGTTTGCTTGGATTTGCGACTTTCAAGGATTTGGCGGTTTCTTTGGAAAAGGATGGTGAGGCAGAGGTTCTGTTGGACATTCGAGATTTGTGGGTTGTCCTCAAGAGGGCGACACGTGACGCCGACATTGGCGATGTGTATGGGGTTGAGTTGGAGGGTGAGGACGAAGACAGTGAGGACGAGGATATGGAGCAGGTAGGTGCAGTTGCCAGTAGCTCCTCTTTTGACCTTCGTAACCCCTCAGCTGTCCCCTCCACCTCTTCTAACCCTGCCGCGCAGCTGGTGTTTCGGTATGATGCGGATGAGGCGGTGTTGAACGCAATGGAGAGGGGGAGGTTGCATGAGTGGACTAAGGTTGAGTTTAAGGCCATTTGTAGGAAGCATGGCAGAGTGTGGGCGGGGGGAAGGGTGAGCTTATGGAGCGTGTCAGGGTGCACTTCCAGAGGTTGCACCAGCAGTAGGGAGTTTGTTTCCAGCTGTGCCACCGGCGATGGAACATTCGGGTGGTCGAACGCTACATGATTGTATTTGATCAGAAAAAGTATTGCTCTTGTTCATGTTGAATTGTGCAGGGTGTGAGGTAGGGTCATGCAACGCATGTGGGGCTAGGATCATATGGTTGTGTGCTGAGACCAATTTGGGGCTAGGGACTCATGGTTGAACAATTGGGAACACCGGGGTGAAGACATGTACCGTCCGCGGGCTCTTTTGAAATTACCCCGTTCTGGACGCGATTTTTTTTTTTTTTGCGTTAAGGACGGCCCTGATTGTGGTCCATGCCGTTAAACTTCTCATGCAGTGCTTCTAGGCATGCTTTTTTTGCTGCCTCCAACGCTACTCGTCCTGCTTCATTCGTAATGTGCGACGATTGCCACTGCTGGAGTCTCTGAATGACCATTGTACTGTCCATGGCGAAGCTTGGCGTGTTCACGGCGAGCAGATTGCTGATTTGACTGCCAATCGTCGCCTTCAGCAGCAGCGGCAGCATTGGGGTTGGTGATGGGATGTCCGCCTTGTACATGTACAGGGTCCTTGCCATCTGTGACGCATCCGTGTCCTCCGCTCTCTTGCAGGTCTCCGCCACTTGGTTGGCCATTTGCAGGCCGTCCTTTGTCTTCTCTTGGAAGGTGTGATCCATGCGTCGGGGCTCCGGTTTCTGCGGGGGCTGGGCAAGGAGTTGCGCGGTTGACAGGGCCTCTCTCAGCGGCTTCAGGAGATGGAGTCCCGGCACATACCTTGCTGGCTGGCGGCCATCACCTTGGGATCCCCTGATTGATGGTCTCGTGAGCTTCCCGCTGCACTATGCTGGTCCATCACTGGATTTGGCAGTTGTCCGGGGTTCTGGCTTGGTTGTCTCCTGCCGGGAATCGGAATCGCGGGCTGTGGCTTCACTGCTGATAGCGTTGATGTCACTGCCGACCGGATAGTGTAAGTGCTCACTGGGCATGGGGATGGATGTCCTTCCTCGGTGCAGGTGCCCTCCCGTAGGGGTACCTTCTTCTCCATCTTCGCCAGTTGCGCTGAAGGGCGTGCCACAAGTCTAGCCATGCAAATGTCGTCCTCTTTCGTGGCGGTACGGTGGTCTGATTCAAGAGTTCGCGTACAGCATGTGGTCGCTCGTCCAGGAGTGTCAGAAAATCTCATTCTCCTGCTTCCCATTGCCATTGTTGAGCCAGTTCGCCGTGGAAGATCAGTTCGTCATCCTTGCTCATCGTGTGGATCACCTCCCTGTACTTCTCGGTCATGTCGTGCAGACTTTGGTCATACAGATTCGGGAATGCCTTTCTCACCAGCGCACGGTCTGTGCCTCCTATGCATAGGCCTCCCCGGATGGTAGTGACCCACGAGCCGAATGACTGTAGCAACTCCTGCGTGACCGGGATGCCGGATACTTTCACCCCCGACGGGCCGTGGACTGCGGTCATGGTGAGCTCCTCTGATCCTGCAATTGTTGATACGACCCAGATATTCTCCGGCGTGAAGGACTCTTGTTGTTTGATCTGCGAGTAGTTGACGAACTCGATATCCATGACTGCTGGGCGAAGATGCTGGGTCAAGGTCAAGGTCATGGGTGTTGGTGGGTCCATTTTACCACTCTTGGCGGCCATTGCCCCGCTCATGGCTTGGCCTCAGACCCAGCTGGAATAGGCGCTCGGTTGCTCTCGCTCTGGTATGATAGGGATCATGTACCGGATGTGATGCAGGATGTGGTGCAGAGGGCTCGATGACTCGTTGGACTCATTGAATCATTGGAGGCGCCATGAGATCATTCTGGCCCGCTCGTGGCGGCGAGTGCCCCGTTCGGGACGTGGCCATGCATGATCCACCACCTAGGTCGACTCAGCCATCCATCTTTCTCACCACTTTCGATCTCGAGGACTTGAGAATGTTTGCACTGGTGTGTCTCGCCTGTGTGTCGTGTGCCGTGTGTTTCTCGTGCGTGTCCATGCCACATGCAGCTCGCACCACAGGTCCTCCTGTGTTCACGTGGTCTAACTGTCTGGGCTCTGCATCTAGCAATTCAGCAATCAGATTCGAGGTTAGGGTATAGCAGCATGACATTCGGGTTTCCTGCCCACGTTCGGGTGGATCCTTGTCATTCATTACCATCGGTGACAGTGAAGTGCGGATGATCGGTTGCGGTTGAGGTGCTCGGGTAGGTTAATACTGCACATTGGGATCTCTTGGTGCTTGACATTTTTCGACCCCCTATATGCTGCACAACACGCTCATAATACAGGTTATAATACTGGTGCATGCCGTTGCTTGACCGCACGGTTGTCTCTATCGTTGGACAACCCCTGGCTCAACAGCACAACCTGGAAGTACACACTGCAGCGTGGACCAGCCCTAGGAGCAGCAGTCCTGTCGTTGTTTCAGGCCCACGACGTCTCCACTAAGCACATCATACCATTGCTGGTACCCACACAATACATCTGGTGGCAAAGTCATACAGGACCACACACATTGCACAAGTCACACAACTCACACAGATCACACAAATCATACATCAAATTGCATAAAATCATAATTCGCACAAATCACACAAATCACACAAATCACACAAATCACACGAATCACACAAAATCACACCAAAACCTCACCATTGGCATATGCATTCATGTGTGCATGCTCATTGATGGTTATCTCTTCTGCGGACGGGCTCGGGCGTAATTCTTGCCAGAGGCGAAGTCCATGCTGAACTCCAGGCCTGAGGGACAGATGTGATGTGGAAGGAATTCTCACCATTGCTCCTCAGGGTCAAACGCAATCTTGCCACGCGGCAGATCTTGCCCCATGCTGACTTCCGGGATTTTTTGTCCACTCGGTGTGCTCTCTATGAGCTGTGTCATTTGCTGCACTTTGTCCAGGCGTTCGGATGTGCCGCGGAGGATGAATCTTTGGTCATCCGTCTCGAACATCGTCATGGCAACATTGATGAAGACATCCTTGTTTGTGCCTGTGTACAGCCGGTACAGGCGGGTGTCGGTGTGCACGCCCACCTTCTCCTTGTGCAGTACCATTCTCTCTAACGGCCACGTTTGCTTGACCCGGCTCATGATCCATGCATGGAAGTGTTCTGTTGCCCGATGGACTTGATCATCCTTCACTGGCGGTTTGACAGCTATCGATAGCGCACAGGGGGTCCGCGCGTACAAGCTGTATGTCGGAATTTCCGGGTGAGCCTTTGCGCTCGCTTGCCCCACAACTTTGCTTGTGTCTTCAATGCTCCTGCATAGGAGGCCTCCTTGCTGCGCTTTCTGAACCCAGTGCCATGGCATTGCTTCGGATCTTATCTTTCTTTTCTGGCTGCGGCGTGATCTTGTTGCCTTGCTGTTCCGGGCTGGCTCGTGTGACTCGATCCTCGGGTGGGTCTCGATGCTCCGGTTGCGGCCGTTGACTCGGTTGACTCCTCATGCCCTCCGTCAAGTAGACCGTCTCATCGTGGTACTGTGGTCGCGGCCAATGGCTCGGTTGACGCCTCATACTCTCGATCAGGTGGGCCGTTCCATCCGTCGGGTCGTTCCATGTGGACCATAGGGCTTCTTGCGCTTCTTGCTGGGCGGCATAGCGGAGTTGATGGATCGGGGTTGGTGCTAATGCTGTGCACCCTTGCTTGATCGGGCCGTCCGGGTTGTCCGGGTCGTTCCATCTGGCCCATGGCGGCCAGTCTGACTCTTGCACTTGCGATTGATGATGAGGGTACTATTGCGAGCTGCTCATGCCATGCACATCTTGATGGTAATGGCCTTGTGCTTCCCTGGACTTTCCTTGATACTCCGGTCGCGGCCAGTGACTCGGTTGGCTCCTCCTGCTCTCTAATGAGTAGACTGCTCCCTCTTGATACTCCGGTCGCGGCCAGTGCTGCGGTCGGCTCCTCGTACTCTTTGTTGAGTACGTCGTCCCGTCTGTCGGGTCGTTCCATCTGGACCGTTGCGACCATTTTGACCCTTGTGATTGCGATTGATGATGGGATTGCTGGTGCGAGCTCATCATGCCATTCTGTAATGAAGGTTGAGATTGTCGTGCACGTAGTCTGTTGGACTGACTTCTTTGTGTTGCGTGGACTGACGCTCGTTTCTCCTTCTTGTTGTTATGCGCTCGTGCGATTGTGCAGATGGTGCGTGTTGCGGATTTGACGTGGTTTCTCTCCGAGTGCTTGGTGCGTGCGGCTGTGCGCCATACGGCACGGTGCGGTTCCTGATCTGTTCTGCCTCTTTGTCTGCCCGGATTGCGCAGTTGTTCTATCATACAAATTGTCCTGATGCTGATGCTGATGCTGTCATCCTGTTCTCATATGTTCACGCAGTCCAAGTTCTTGCACTATGTACATCCTTGTGGCGGTTTCGGGCACGGCACGCACTGCAGGCACATCGGTGTCATTTGCCTAACTTTGACATTTACCGCTCTTGGCGGTCTTGGCCCCGTTTTTGACGGGTACTACCTTGTTTGGATCATTCTTTGTCCTTCTCCTTGAGTCTTACTCATACTTCACTGAGGGTCGGGGATCCTACATGTTATATGTCTCCCTTTTTTCTGTAGCACTCACATTCATTGGACCTTTCACACATTCGCTTACCTCTGGAGCGTGGGAGGCCACTCTGAACCATGATTGACTGCCCCACCGGCGCCGTGAGCCACACTCGGGCTGGACGGACGGCGAGCGGGAGGACCAACTGGGCAGCCCATAGGCACCAACCGCCATTGGATTGTCCCCCGCCGCCCCCAGTTATGTATGGATGTATGTATGTATGTATGTATGTATGGATGTATGTATGTATGTATGTATGTATGTATGTATGTATGTGTGTATGTATGTATGTATGTATGTATGTATGTATGTATGTATGTATGTATGTATGTATGTATGTATGTATCTATGTATGTATGTATGTATGTATGTATGTATGTATGTATGTATGTATGTATGTATGTATGTATGTATGTATGTATGTATGTATGTATGTATGTATGTATGTATGTATGTATGTATGTATGTATGTACGTATGTGTGTACGTATGTATGTAATCCTTAACCACTTCCACATCTTCGATGCCTCATGGGAAAAAGGTAACTATTATTTTTCCTTCTCTTTTTCAGGTTTCGACAGAATACGATGTCGGAAGGAGACTAGGAGTCAGAAGGACGCCTCCCCGATTAGGGGGGCGGGGTTAGAGAGGTGTCAAAGAAGCAGGAGATCATCTATCTGGGGTACAATCACGGGAATATCGGGTGATTATTCGGGTATACAAACCGGGGAACGATCAGGGGTACTTACCTGGGGATCAGACGATCCAAAATTTGGGGTACAATCAGGGAGATATCTAGGGATCCTCTTGGAGTACAAATTGGGATACTATCTGGGATTCGTACCTAGGGTCAATGTGAAGTATCTCCTGGGTATCAATCTGGGTTCAAACTGGACAACAATCAGTGAAGTGTTTGGGGATCAGTCAGGAGGTCTCACTCCAGCTCAGTCACAGAAACATGCCTGCAACGTCATGGCCTTCGGCCAGGGAACTGTTGTCCCGAGGGGCTACAGGTCCTGCCCTGCAATGCAATGCGGGACAACCGTGACAACAGGTCTCACCGCCATCACACAATCTAAATAGGGGCAGTCCAGGAGGTCCATCTGGGCTCATACTGGGGTGCGTTACAGAAGGCTTTCGAGCGGTGGACGGGTTCACCTCCCAGATGTCGGGGTGCGGGCCGGGAACAGATTTAACACAGGGGTCACGGGAGGTGGAGACGTCACCGGGGTGGCCCCTGCCCCGCTGGCAGTCAGCGCGCAGACCATCCGCTGGCCTCACCCGCTGGGAGCGGCGGTGCAAAAATGTCAGTTTTTATTTTCAGAACATGTCCGTAACACAATGTTGGACTCGCAAGATGCACCTGAGTTATGTTTCCCCCTCTACCCCTCTCACCCATAGAATCACGGGTCTCTTCCCCCCTTCCTGCACCTCTTGCTTCCCTAGGAGAACGGGGCGTCTCCTGCCCGCTCTCTCCCTCTCGCCCCACTAGGCTCAAGGGTCGAGCGTGCCAGTTCCACTGCGATCAGGGTCACCCTGTCATGGGGGGACTCGGACATTTGGAACGAGTCTGAGAGGTGAAGTCCCCTTGACCCCCCACACACTCTTGACGTCTTCCACGAAATCTTTTTCTCAAATTATTTCTATTTTTTGGGGGTTGCAAGCAGCACCGCTTTGTGAAATTTTCTTTTTAAGTTTCATCCGGGACCATTTTGTCTGAGTTAAAGTGTGCTGCCTGTAGGCTGGGTGCCCAGGTAGCGAGGTTTCAGTTTCAGCCCTACAGAGGGGGGAGGAGAGGACACCTGGGCAACCAAGAGGTCTGGGAGAGCGGCGTGGGTACTAAAAATAAAAAGCTGTAAGTTCCTCTCTGCCCTCCCTACCAGGGCAACCCCCGCCTTGTCTGCCCCTCAGCCTCGGCTTCCACACATTCGACTTTGACAGGTCAGGGAGTGGTTAACAACTCAAAAATTTTGCATGCTGCTGAGCTTTCTTGAGACTGAGACGATTCCTTGAGCGCTTCTGGTTCCACCTGCGGTGAAGGAATAGACAGCGCTAGCCAGAAAAGTCTATCTGCAGTCAAGGGCACGGGTTGTCACAGTGTTAAGTTCTCATTTGCGCGACTGCCTGATGCGGCTCTTCCTGCGGATGTTCCTGCTGAAGTTTTACTATTGGCCGCCTCGAGGATCAGGAGTAACATATTGTTGAGGTCGAAGTCAGCCACACCAGTTGAGGGCAAGTTCTGGAAGGGTGTCATGGTAGCGTTGCTCAAATGGATGCGGCCTGTTCAGCAGGCAGCAGAGGAGGGGCATCGTCAGCAGGCCAAGCTAGCTGCCGAAGCAAATAGGAACCGCAATGCTATATCCCGTCCTTCTCTAGGGACAGATGCGTCCAAGCCCTCTTCGTCCAAACCAAAAAACTCCAAGAAACCATGAGTAGAGGGAGTAGTGAGGTCACTGATGCTAGATGAATCGGTTTCAACTGCACCGGGCAGTTACTCCTCAGAGCCAGGTCCGACAAATGCCCGCCTCTCTAATAATAGTGCACCACCGGTACAGCAATGGCAGGCTGGGTCAGGGCTGGGTAAAGTTATTGTTGAAAAATCACAGTGCACCACGGATCGTTTGAAACGCATACTGCTCACTGAGTTTGAGCATATTGATCCCCTTGACTCCTTTCTGGGCTGTGAAGCTGCCTTCGGTCAGTTGTCTCTCGACTACAGACTCTATCGGGATAGGTTGTCCCAATTTGGTGAGGTAGTCATGTCTGTTCCGTCCAGCAGGCTAAATCCCATCCTGGGAGGCAAGTACCGCGATAGCTTGCGCATCAGGGCATCCAGGGACCCACTGGGCCGCTCAAACCTCATTGAGGTGAAGGAGTTACAACTGTTTGAAGGACTGCGAAAAATTGGCTCTCATATTCCTCACCCAGCGCCTGCCAAAGAGGATGAACTCCGGCAGGTTGTGTCTATTCACGCAATTTGGGGTCTGTCCACAGTCTATGACACCACTGGTAAATCAACCGTGATCGGAAAGGATGATGATTCGCCGGAACGCTGGGTTTCGGCTAAGGAGTGTGTTGAACTAGCAGTGAAACACAGAGATCATAGGTTCTACGGCCTGCCTGAATGGGCGGCTGAGGGGTTTTCCAAACGCAAAGCGCTTACCAAGGTCAACAAAGTGCGTAAGAAGCTATAAACAGGAGACTATTCTAAAGTGTCCACACTTGCCCTAGGTCTTGACGCATCGTGGGGTCGGTTGGCCAGTAAGAGGGTTCCCCTTCCTACTTTTGCGCGCGGCGACTCTGAGCACCATCGGGTTCTGATCTGTGGTGATCGGAAAGTGTCCGTTTGCCGCATCATGAGTCCTCAATGGACGGGTTTCACTAAGAAGGTGGAAACGATGGGGTCCACACATGTAGCTTTACTCGGAGTGCCCTCATCATCTGCGGATGGGACCTTCGTAAGGTCTGCAACCATGGCATATGGTAATTCTAAATTTGACATGTATACCAATGCAGTTGTTTTGGGCAAGATGGGCCTGATGGCGGCTCCCATTCCTGTGGATTTGGTTGAACTAGAGTGTGTTCTCCCCCTTTGGGCCGTGTTCCATTCTATTCAGTGGGTTAGTCAAGTCAGGACAGGCAGTGGCACAACACCGCAAGGAAACTGTGGATGACAGCGCAGAGTGGTGGCAAGATGTTTGCAGAGTGACAGAGTGGGATCCCCTGTCTCGGGGTTGGCAGACAGAAAAAGTTTTGTGCCGGTGCGTCCCGCATGATTGTGTCATGATGTTACATGTCTGGCTCAATTGGAGCCCCCCTCAATGGTCACTACAGTACTACGAGGTGCAAGCGTGGAGCTCCATTCCGATTCCCGAATCTGCCACCCCTGTTACATTGCCGTGGAGCTGCTTGTCTGCTAATGTTCAAGGGTTGAATAGGTCAGTTGAAATACGCAGGACCAAGTGGGATAAAGTGGTTGAGATCTGTGTCACTTTAGATGCCATGGTGTTGTTCATTCAAGAAAGCTGGGGCTCAGTGAAAAGGCTACACAAGCGGTATGTTGAAGGGATTTGGCATCGCTCCTCAGCTCACTGCGACGTTGGTAAAGGCTTGGAAGTCTGGGTACAGTCATCTTGGGCACAGTTGAAAACTGTTACTGGGGACACCGAAAGTTCTTTTCTTGTAGTGGTTCACAATGCCTGGGGTTTGGGGGTCTTGGGTAGCGTCCACATCGCGCAGAGGTCTGACGACCTGTTATACAATCGACAGTTAGTGCATGTGGTGTACAATACTAGTCTTCAACAACTGCCAGTGTCATGGGTCATTGTGGGGGGCGACTGGAATAGGGGCAGCCGCACACACAAATTGTCTTTTGCTCTAATTCAATTTCTGGGGCCAGTGTCGCATTCATGCAAGGGAGGGTTCATCTTCCCAAGGATTTTTGCATTCTGAAAGGGGTCTCGGGACAATCCTGCGGTATGTGGCTGAGAGAGGTTGGAGACCACCCTGTTGTTTGGATTTAGGGGTGTCAGACAGCAAGGGCAGGAGGCACGGGGTCTATGATGCGCCCAGTTGAACCTCACAATTGGGATCACGACAGCCGAGCAATTTTTTCCAATCTCATGGAAGCCATGGGTCTCGGCATCTGTGATGTATCTAGCTACCTGCTGGCCTGTAGAGAGTGCATCTCGGTCGTCAACCATGCCGTGAGTAGTCTCAAATCCGGGGAGGTCCACTCAGAGCTAAAATCGGTGGTTGCGTCTCTCAAGGCAATTACAAGCGGGCAGGGCTAGAAAGTACAACGCTCCCTAGAGTTTAGATTGTCCGTCAAACACTGGTCTACGGCGATCACCGACTGGAAATCAGTGTTGGTCTAATGGGACGTACCATGAAGGTACTGAAGTTACAAGCAGCAAACACGTTCGTTGCGTTACATCAGGTGAGAACCACTTCCTCTCAATCCCTAGTGACAAGTAGGGACATCCTACAGGTACTGCCTAGGGAGTGTGTTCTGAAATACCCAGTGCGCAACGTTACCGTTCCTCCAGAGTGGGTTCAGTCAGTCATGGGTCACAGGTATGTGCTGCGCCCCACCTCTGTTGCAATCGAGGCCCGCAGGTACCTCATTCTCTCACAAGAGATGCAGGTCTCGGTAGAGTCCCTGTTGCGTATCCGACACCAACTGACCAGTGCGATGGCAGAGGTTCATGGTTTCATACCAAATCTAGTAAAATGGATGGGGCTGGCGTCACTCTATTGAGTGACTCAGATACTCAGACTGCCTTTTGATCAGTGGCCTGAGGAGGTTTTCTCTGCTCTGCACAATACCCTGAAAAAATTTGCGGGTGACAATGTCAATGTAAATACTCGTCCTGTCCAACTTCTCTCCGCCTTGTATCGCATACAGGCTAAACGGTACGCCTCTTTGATTCAGCTGGCCACAGCACCGAGTGAATCAGGTTGTAGACAGGATGCCGGGTTTACAGGGTTTTCCGCACATGCACTACGCCGCATGCTACACACAATGATCACAGAATCCCTGGCCGTGCGGGGTGATGTTACGACCATGTTCCCAGACTTCTCTGGTGCCTTTGATGAAATCAACAAGCAAGCCATTCTGAGGGTTGCAGAGATGTATCCGTTTTTCGTGGAGTGGTACATGAAGTGGTACACCACTACATGTCCTTCAGGCAATACGTGGTTGGTGCCCTGGGCCTTTCCCAGTCATATTGCCAAGTGGAGGGTGTTCTGCAAGGGGGGGGGGATTTAGATCCACTTGTTTACATCTTGCCATGCGTCAACTGGGGGTAGGGGTGCCGGTCTATGTTCCCCCCTATGTAGAAATGATTGCTTCTCTGGGCTATGTCGACGACACCGTGGGCTTTTCCAGCATAGAAGACAGACAGCGAGTTGCCGACCATCTTCGCGTTATTATTGACTGTGTCGGCCAACGCAACAACAGCTCCAAAATGCAAATTCAAGTGCTTCACGTCAAGCAACGTTAAGCTTGCAGTGTGAGGAATTCAATCGTCTAGGACGACAAGGCAGTGTGGTCCACTAGCAGACACCAGCAGATAAAATTCTTGCGGGCAAACGCTAATATTTTGAGGGGGTTGCCTACCATCAAAAAAGTCATTTCAAGGTGGTCTCGAACGGTCATCAGCAGTTTGAGAGGATGGCCGGTGTCGGTGGGTGTGGCACACACTGTGATTGAAGGGCTTGTGGTCAACAAGCTTGTGTTGCGCTGATGTATGAATTTGCCAACAGATGTACAGATCAGCTCAATGACAGGGTCAATTTGCAGAGTGTATAGACTGGTCTTTGGGTTGGCTCCCAACACTCCACGTGCTTGCATAGTTTCCATCCTAGGAAGAGCTGCCCCAGATCATGTTCTTTGGGCCACAGTCATGAATGAACTGTTTAAGTCACTGAATGGGCCAAACGCCCTGCTGGCCCAATGCGTGTGTCCACACTGGTCAAACCCCGCCTACATCGCTTCTACAGCGATTTCCAACGCATTCGGTCCAGGCTTCAACGCCACCACATTCATTTTCGCAAACTTGTGTCAGGGCAAGGGGCTAAGTGGTGTGTGAGCCCACCTCGGGCGGGGGTGCTTTCCCTGCAATTTTGTCTGTTTTTGGGGATGCGAGCCTCAAGGATGGCTAGGGGGGAGCGGCAAAACTAGTACGCAGTCAGGGTCATGTATGACACCAGTGTATCCCTCTCTGCCATGGGTCTCAACACCAAATTGGTAGAAGCCTCTGCTGTAGTCTCTGCGGTGGTTGCCTTTGCCGAATACGTCTCCACCCATGGCATGTGCATAAAGGAAATTTGGGTGTGGTCTGACTGTTTGTATGCTGTGCAGTCTCTACAGTCCAGAGACATGGCGGACAAAACTGCATCAATCATGGACAGGGTTGTCTGGCACTTTGTCCTAACACATCTTCCGGTTCAAATGGGCTGGGAGCCTGCCCAACACGATACAGAACTTGATGACGGGATATCATGGTTCAACTCAAAATTGGACTGTGAAGCGAAAGCTGGTGTGCGCAGTGAGCGTCAGGAGGTCTCAATTCTTGATGTGTGGCTAGACACAGATTCCTTTCTTCCCTTCCAGGGGGACACATTGATAGTCGACCTCAAGCGTCATTTGCTTAGCCAAATTGATGATGCACTCCTAAGCGTCTCTCCCTCCCGCTCACCCATCCCTCCGGAACGATCATGGAGCATAGTGCTTCAAGAATCGGTCTCTGAGCTCAAGTGCTGGGTGCAGCTGCTACCATTAGGGATCGAGCATTGGGGACGCATATGAGCATGGAGTGTGCATGCGTCTGCCGACCAATGGGAGTGGGAGCAGAGAGATACGAAATGCTCACTCTGCTCCATGTGGTGTCACTCGGTAACACAACATAGGTTTCATGAGTGTGTGTTTACTAAAGTACGGGTTCTGGCTTGGTCTGGACATCTCTGCGAAATTTTCTATGCTGCAGGCATTCCCCGTAACCGTATCATTCTTCGGTGGGGGGGTGTTAATCTTTTGGGACATCCGGGTGTGTACATTGTCTGGTGTCATCCGGCGAAGGGAGCTGCCATATCCGATTCAACGAAATCAGTAACACCAGTGTGCCCCATATGGCGAGGATTGGGCCCAATTAGGGGTATTTCGCTGGTTCTCTCCAAATTAGGTGTCAGTCAACCCCACATCATTGTATATCAAATTCTAGAGAGCGCGTATGCTATGGTTCACGGTGGATTTGATACGGATAATGTCAGGCTTCTGTGCCCTCTGTTTCATTCACAATGGACAGCAGGGATGAATTCTAGTGTGCTTCTCGGGTTCCAACCACAAGCTGCTCATTTGGACAGTCACACTCCCTCCAACCTTCTCTGGGTTCTTTTCTCATGTGTTCGGGGGACGGGATATGTAGGGAATGTTCTTCCGAGCTGCAGGGGGACAGTTAAGATGACGGTCTGGCACGCTAAAGTTCCCTCTGTGTGGATTAGTGAAAGCCAGGAGAACCATCATGCGGTCATCAGAGAGGCAATGAGGAGACGATTGGGGGGCGGGGGGGGGTAGTGTATTGGTGCCTCCTGGGTGTGCAATGGCCAAGGGAGGGTCTTCGCGGGGATTCGGGGCTCAAGCTGTGGCATTTTACTGTGCGGACACAGAAGTCGTGTCTGTCACTGGGGTTTTTTTATTCTGATGCTTGTCACTCCCATGGGGTCCCCCCACCTGTGCTAAAACCTATTCTTGACATGAAGATTTGGTGACCGTTTCTTCTCAGGACGTGCGAAAAGGTATGGCCCAGATCCCGGGCGGCACATATCGACATCGGCTCCCAGCACGACATATGGGTCATACCACTATGCCTATTCCGGGTCTAAAGGAAGCAAAGGGGGATCTATGGGTAAGCAGGGTTGCAAAGGGAAACACATGTACTGAGTCGCTACAACACGCGCGTGATTTTTTGGAAGAGTTTGACCTGGGTCGATAGTCACATCTTTGCTGAGTCACATTCGTTTAGAGATTTGATTTGCTTTGTGTTCGGTGTGTAGGTTGATGGGGAGGCTTACTGTGGAACTCGGGATGGGACTGGTCCGAACCCAGACCAAGCGGTTTTTTCAAATCAGATCAAATCAAATCATGTTTGTATGTATGTATGGATGTATGTATGTATGTATGTATGTATGTATGTATGTATGTATGTATGTATGTATGTATGTATGTATGTATGTATGTATGTATGTATGTATGTATGTATGCATGTATGTATGTATGTATGTATGTATGTATGTATGTATGTATGAGCTCAGCGACGACGTGTTCGCGCTGGCAGCCGACGTGGTGCAATGCCTGGCCCCCCACGCCGTGATGCTCCCGAGGGAGGGGTGGGAGGGCCAGCGGCACGACCAAACCCCGGCTGCCCTCCTCATTGCGAGGTACGTCGAGCTGGGCGGCTCGGAGGCGGTGTACCTCGACCGGTCGGAGACGCCGAACATGCGGCACTGGACGGGCCACCACCTTCTGGCCCCTAACATGCGGTTGACCGTGGACCCGCTAGGCCGGCCTGTGGTGTCGGGGGCCCCGCCCCAGTGGCCGCACACATGGGACATGGCGGTCCGGACGATGCGCATGGCATCCAGGGGCCAGAGGGCGGGGTGGCCGGGTGCAGAGCATCTGCTGGCGACGGCCCGGGCAGCACAGGTGCAGCAGCCAGCCGGCAACAACAAGGACTGTGGCGTGTGCGCCCTCATGTCCGCCCTTGGTACCCTTCTTAGGGTGCTGAGGCCGGACAACCTCCTGTTCACGCTGGAAAGGCGGTGGGTGGCAGCGGTAGTCCTCAACAGGGACATGGGGCCCATCGCGCGTTTGCCGTCCCTGGGGGAGCTGCCCGCTGCGGTGCTTGATGCCCTGCCGGGGCCCCGCGCACCCTTGGACGTGGCGGACGTCCCGCACAACGCGGGGTTGCCCGGGGCGCGCATGCAGCATGCCCTGCTGTGTATGGCGGCGGCGGCGGACGGGGGGATGTCCATGCTGATGACAGTCCCCTTGCAGCATGTGCAGGACGCCATGCAGCAGCAGCGGATGCCTGCCCCCCAGCCGTGGAAGGAGAGGGCCAAGCGGTGGCTGCAGGTGGAAAGCGTGCCTCCCGCCCATACGGTCGGCATGGCGGATATGGGGAAGCTGGTGGTGTTGGAAGGGGCGGAGTATTGGGTCTGTGTTCGGGTGGAAGCAGGGGGACTGGAATGGGTCGTCGTCAACGCGTGCAGGCTCAGGAGGCAGCAGTCCACGGGCCCGGCCTGCTACAGGGTGTTCCGGGAGTGCCTCAGGGAGCTGGGTCCGGTGCGCAGGGCATATAGGTGCACGACCGGGGACATCCCGCAGGCGCCGGCGGTCTTCGTGGAGGTAACGCGACCGCCGACGGTCCAGGGGCAGGACGTCTGGCCTGTATCCCCGAGCAACATGTGGCAAGCTGAGTATGCAGCTGTCATGTGCAGGGCGCTGCAGGGTCAAGCGGCGGCCCTCCCCAGGGCACTGGCGGCGCAGTCCTCCAGCCACAGGCCGGCAGCCTCGCTGCCTCTGCTGCACAGTGTGTCGCGGGCGTGGTGCCGGGTCGTGGTGGCGTTGGAGCCCCACTCCTCGGCACTGCGCTTGTACGATCGCGGGGAGGGCACGGTGCTCACGGTCCGCCCCGCCGACCTGGAGGCCTTGCACGTTGGTGCTCAGAGTGGCGACGGAGGCACGGCGCTGTACCTCCAATGGACTGTGGCAGGCTCGGCCGCGATGCGCTTCCGCCGGCAGAGCGGAGGAGATGCCCTCCGCCTGGTCATGGCGGAGAACATGGGGCCGTGGCTCCGGGCGTTCTCCACATCCAGGTGGAAGGTCGAGGGCGACCGGGAGCAGTTCGCCGACGCTTGGCGCCGCTTGGTGGAAGAACAGTTTCCCGTGGGGGGGATGCTGCACCTGCCGCTACCACCAAGCGTGCCGCCGGTTCGGCCTGCGGCACCCCCGGCCGCCGCGGCGAAACCGGTTCCGAAGACGGCGGCCAAGCCGCCACCCAAGAGGAGCCCCCCACCTCATTATGGCAGCTATACCAACATTCGGTACGTACTGCGGCACTTAGGAGGCGAACTTGCCACGGAGCAGCGTGGATCGAAGGTGAGCACCGTCTGCCCCTGGTCTCGACTGGATGGAGCTCGTCACTGCTCATGGAAAGCCGGCAAGCAATGCCGGCCCGCCCACCTCCACCCCAAGGACCTGCTGGACCACCTTCAGCGGAACCATGGGGCTGATCCAGCACAACGGGACCAGGTGATGGCCATGTTGGCTGGCATTATGCCAGGAGGCCAGGCGGGGCCTTTCGCGTCGGCCCGGGCGAGGTCCAGAGCGCTCGCGTTGCCCACGGGTGCCAGCCCTACAGGGGGGCAAGGAGTGTCGCAGTCGGCGGCACAGCCTGGGGCGGTTGGGTCTGCGGCACAGCGTGGAGCGACGACTTCTACGGGGAGCGCAAAAGTAAGTACGTCAAGTGGAGGGGCCGCGGGGGAGCCCGCTGCATCTGCCGGTTCTAAGCCGGCGGCGGCCACCTCTAGCGGTGACCCACGGGGCCAGGGGCCGTCTCGACAGCCGCCCGCACCGGGCGCTGGTGGTCCCCTTCCGTCCAATGATCGAGGTCCGGCAAGGGGCCCTGATCCACAGGCGCAGCCGTGAAGGGGCCCCGCCTCCGACACCCGGGCGACGATGTCCTGGAACGTCCAGGGCTCGATGCGGGGGGACGGCGTACCAGTGGCCCCAGGTATGCTCGACGGTGAGGCGGTGGCGGCGGGCATTATGAAGGCCGAGGGTGCCATCCTGGGCCTCTTCTAGGAGACCGGCTTGCAGGACCCCCAGGTTGCGGTGCACTCGGAGAATCAGTGGCGTCACCATGGGTATCATGCGTTCCCGGGGGTGGATGCCCAGGCGGCGTTGGCGGCAGGGGTGTGCGGCAGGCTCTTGATTGCCTATCAGGCGGACGTGTTCGCCGCGGAGGAAGTTCGAGACGTCGTGGACATCGTGCCTGGCAAGGCCATGGCCCTTGATGTGGTGACCGCGGCTGGCACCCTCACGGTCATCAATGTCCACGGCTAGGCAGCGGCGGCGACTCCTGGGTGTCTAAGGCGTCCTTCTGGGCTGACGTGGCCATGTACGCGGCGGCCAAAAGCGCGGGAGGCACAAGGGCCGTGCTCCTCGGAGGGGACTTCAACGTGTGGCTGGAGTCCCCGTGGCACCCCACCACGAGGTTCCAAGCCCTGTGGGAACAGTGTGGGTTCCACAGGGCGGGCCTGGCACAGGAGGAGGACAGGAGGCCCACGAGGGCAGGGCATCGACTGGACTCCTTCCTGCTGATCTCGCCGCTGGTCCCGTGGGCGGCGCGTCAGCGCCCGCACTTGGCGCCGGGACGGTCCCCTGCGTCGCTGGGGTCGGATCATGGCCCCGTGGTCCTCGACATTCCGCTGGCGGTGGCCGTCAAAGAGAGGGTCATCAGGATGGCCTACTCGCACGCCCAAGGCAGGCTGCATGCCATACGCCCGGACTCCCCGGGGGTTCGTGAGGTGGCGGCAGTGGTACTGCAGAAGGCCTGCGAGGATGGACAGCTGCGGGCCTAGCTCTCGTCGGACCAGGGCACTGCCACCATGGGCACGTCGGAGGTGCAAGCGGTCTTCGACCTGGTCTACGCTTTCTGCGATGACGTGTCCAGGGTCACATGAGTGCGCATGCCGTCGGGCATGGACCCGCAGTACCTGTACGGGCAGGCGGAGACGGAGGCGTCTCTGGCCCAGGTCCTCTCGGATCAGCAAGCCCTGGCCTGGCGCGCCCATGACCTGTGGCAACGGGACTCGCAACGGCCGGGCTCCACTCCCAGGAGGCGGCTGCATGGCTACGGCACCTCCGACAGGTGGACCCCGACCTGTCCCCTGCCACGGTGGAGGACTTGCGCGCCGCTTTGGACCAGTAGCTCCACCAGTTAGAGACTCGAGTGGAGGAGCTGCGGGGTGTCCTCAGGAGCAACAGGCGCAGGTCCATCAAGGACTATTGGCGGGGCAGGCCCTTGGTGCGCGTTTGAAACCCAATGTTGTTCCGGCCAAATTGTTCCAATGTTCTAGGCTATCTGGCCGGAACAAAAAAAGTTCAAAATTTATTTACCCCCCAACCAAGCCTACCCGTACATGGTGGCAAAATATGTTGTTTGCTAGCCTTGGGGGTCCCCGCTGGTATGCTCATATTTGTTGCCCGGCGCGTTGCCACGTGAAAAAAACTAGTTTTTCAAAAACAGTTTTTGTTAGAACACCATTGGAACACCGCTAGAACAAGTTATTGGAACGTCGCCGGAACAAGCACTCTACAACAAGAGCAAAGCACAAGGAAGGGTAAAATGGTAACATACATTGTTGTGTAGGGTGCCCCCGGGGGCCCATCGGGTTAGTCTCTTGTTCTCACCTAAAAGTCGTGCGTGGTCGGGGGCCCGGCGGGCGCCCCCGACCTCTTGTCACCCGCCCCACTATCCCCCCCCTCCCCCTCACCGACCACCACCCCTTCACCCACCACCCCTTCACCCTCCACCCCTTCACCCACCACCCCTTCACCCTCCACCCCTTCACCCTCCACCCCTTCTCCCACCACCCCTTCACCCTCCACCCCTTCGACCTCCATCCTTTCCCCCTCCACCCCTTCGACCTCTTCCCCGACGCCCCCATCCCGGTTAGCCCCGGTAGCACCCAAACCTGCCCCCGGTCCATCCCCTTCGTCTCCCCCGTCCCCGTCCCCGTCGTTGCTCTCCTCCCCCTCCTCGTCCGCGTCCGCGTCGTCCTCCTTGTCCTCCTCCTCGGCCGCCATCATCTTGGCGGGAAACTTCTTCGCCTGCGTCTTGGTTTTCCGAACCGACGCTCTCGGGATGGCGAAGAGTTCGGGGTCTTTGGGGAAGGCGATCCACGTCTCCCCAACCCCGGGGGTGCCACCCGCGGCAAGGGCCTCTTTGCCCTGCTCGATCCCCCACTGCCCATTGTCCCGAAAAACTACATACACTTGCTCCCCCGCTTTGTATTTGCACCCCCCCCCCTTGCCTTTGGCTTGGCCTTGGGTTGGGGTTGGGGGGGCTGGGCCTTGGGTTGGGGGGGCGCGGCTCTCTTGGGAGCCTTGCGAGGGGGTTTGGTGGGCTCCTTGGCCGGGGGGCGGGGTTGGGGCTCCTCGAACGCCCGAGGAGTCGGTGGTGGACCCCGAGGAGGAGTCCGTTGAGGTGTCGCTGGACGACTCCTCGCCGGAGGACTCCCCCGGGAGCCTCTTCCTTTTTTGGGGGGCTGGTTTGGGGGCGCTCTTGGGTTCCCGCTTGGGGGGGCGTTGGGGTTTGGGTTTGGGTTTGGGTGCTGTTTGGGGGGCTGGGTGGGGGTTCGGGGGTTGGGGTTGCACGGGCGGTGCACACGCGGGCGGGGCGGGGGCCTCTGCGGCCACTTGTCGGCAGTGCGGCGGCGCTGGGGACATGTCGCCAATGCTGCCCCACCCCTCGATGCGCGTCGCGAGAACGCTGCCGCGGGCTGCCACGTAGTCCATCATGGCCGTAAGGAACTTGAGCACGGCGACGGGCTGCAAGTGCAACTGCTGAAGCAACGTACCCAAATAGATGGGCCGGGGATCGCTTCTTGGCCAACGAAGGATCACCCGAACGGCGCGTGGGTCCGAAGGGTTGACCTGGATGTCCTCCACCTACATCGAGGATAGCCAGGATGAGTGTTCCAGCGACGTTCCCATAAGCTGTTCCGGCGACGTTCAAAATACTTTTCAAACGTTTTTTGGTGACAGATTGGAACGTCGCCAGAACAAACTGTTTGGAACGTCGCCGGAACAATGCACCGGCACGCCAACCATGTGCATTTTTGGGCCCAATTGGCCAGGTGGACATGCTTGCGGGGGGGCATACCCGCACGCGTGTGTCCACGTTCTCCTTGATCGCCGCCAACGCTTGCCGCAATTGCGAGGTCGGCGTGCGCTCACGTTCCGTTAGCACTGCCCGAACGGCAGATTGTTGGTGCCGCTGCTCGTCGTCCTCGCACTTGACGCGTAGGGCGCCAGGCCGCGACAGCGTTTGGCCAACGACGAAGCCATGGTATTTGCCTTCGTCCTCGACCACATAGATGCCGTCGCGGAGGATTAGGGTCCAATTGGCCCGAAAGAGGACGGTGTCCTTGCGGGGAGTCGCCCTCACCTCGCCAAGGCCGTGGTCGGCCCAACGCTCAAAAATGAGGTGCCACTGGCAACTCCCCGCACTGACAGAGCCCGCGGTTAGAAATTTGTCCCCCTGCGCCTTGCTGGGGAGCCAGTCGTTGGGGAGGGGTGCTGTGCGCCCTGTCCCCGGCCCGGTCACCCAGGACACCGGGACCCCCCTTGGCGCAGACCCCTCCTCCCGGCGCCAGCGGCAATCACGCTGCTCCTTGCAGTGCAGTTGCTTGTGCAGGAAGCGCTGCAGCAGCCACTGGAGCGTGTAATTGGTGGGGTGGGGGGCTCGTAGGACACAGGCGTCCAGGGGGGGGGGGGGGCTACCATCTCCCTTGTCCAAGGAAAATTGGCAGCTTTTGCTGCCAGGGATGAGCCAAGTCGGTTGCGCATCCAATCCGTAATGCGCAAGACGCCGCCGGCGTCATCCCCCTCCCCCTCCCCATCCCCATCCCCCTCCCCATCCCCATCCCCCTCCCCCCCCCCTCCTCTTCCTCTCTCTTAACCCCCGGGTTAGCCCTCCGCTCTTCATCCTTTTCATCCACCACCACCTCACCCAGCTCCACAATGTCATCGTCGTTGACACCCCCTTCGTGTTTCACCTGCACCTCCCCACCCATGCCCTGCAAATCCCTTTCAAGCACCTCCACCGCCTTCTGCGCCTCCCTTACCCGCCGGTTCCCCTCCAGAACCCTCTCGTCCGCGTGCCCCCCCCCGGTGATGTCTTCATGCCGCCGGCACTCCGCCAATTTCACAGACCTTTTTTTCGCCCGGCGGCGGAGGCTTTCAACATTGCCCCTCGCCTCTTGCAGCTCCCCCAGAACCACGGCGTGCTCCCGAATCCCCCCCCCCTTACTCATTGAGCTCCCCGTCGAGGGCTCGGGCAACTGGGGGCGATGCGCTTGGAGAGGCGCGACTGGCGCGGCCCCTTGTGGGGCAGGCCGTGGCGCCTCCGATGGCCGGTGAGCGGGGGTTGCCCACGGAGGATGTTTGGGAGCGCCGTGAGGTGGGGGAGGGGCTGGCGAAGCCAGCGCAGAGCTGCTGCGTGGCTCGGAGCGCGTGGCCCCCTGTGCCCCCAGTGGGGCTGGCGGGGCCGGTGCAGCCAGTGCTACCCCCAGGGCCTCGGTCTCGGTCATCCCGTCCTGCAAACAAGGAATGCCGGAGAGAGGCCAACCCTACCCAGACACCTTGTTCCGTCGACGTTCCAACAACCTGTTCCGGCAACGTTCTGGCGACGTTCCAGTGGCCGGTGGAACGTCGCCAGAACGTCGCCGGAACAGGTTGTTGGAACGTCGCCGGAACAGTGGAAAATAGGCACAGTTCCGCGCGCGCACAGGGCGCCCTGCGTGCACTACGGCCCCGTGGGGGGGGGGGGAAACATCCACTAAAAAGAATCCTAGCCCCTTTATGGGCATGAGGCACGAACAATCACTGGGGGTTCTTGGGTTTTCCCCTTCCCCTGGACAACAAAGATTCCTAGCCCCTTTATGGGCATGGGGCACAAATAATCACTGGGGGTTCTTGGGTTTTCCCCTTCCCCTGGACAACAAAGATTCCTAGCCCCTTTATGGGCATGGGGCACAAATAATCACTGGGGGTTCTTGGCTTTTCCCCTTCCCCTGGACAACAAAGATTCCTAGCCCCTTTATGGGCATGGGGCACAAATAATCACTGGGGGTTCTTGGGTTTTCCCCTTCCCCTGGACAACAAAGATTCGTAGCCCCTTTATGGGCATGGGGCACGAATAATCACTGGGGGTTCTTGGGTTTTCCCCTTCCCCTCAACAACAAATCATCAAATTCCTAAAGAGCAAAGAGCAAAAGGGACACAGGGGGGAGCGGGGGGAGCAGGGCAGGCAGGGACACACAAACCCAACGCACTGATTTCCACTGCGCGCAAAGCGCGCCAAAGCATACACCCAAACCCAAACCCAAACCTAGGCCCAAACCAAAACCCGCACCCGAACCCACACCCAACCCCTAGCCCAAACCCAAGCCCAAACCCACACCCAAGCCCAAACCCACACCCAGGCCCAAGCCCAAACCCACACCCAGCCCCAAGCCCAAACCCAAGCCCAAACCCCCACCCAAGCCCAAACCCGCAAACCTGCATATTCTTGGTGGCCTTCAGAAGCGCCAGCATCATTTGCATCATATCTGCGCTGACGGGCGCGGCCATGGACAGGAGCAGAAGAAAGAAGAGAGCTGAGGAACGGGGGTGGTGCAGAGGGGGTGGTCTCTAGTGCAGCCCTGGGAACACAAGGCACATGTCGAACAGCATCATGTTGGTGGAGATGAATGTGAAAGTACAAGAAAACCCATTGCAACACTTGCCGCAGGGCGTCGGCGTCCGAATCAATGGATGCCTGCGAGCGACCGCAGCTGGCGGTCCCAGTAGCCGTTTGCCGGCCACCGCCCCCGGCACTGTGTTCGTTGAAAGCCTGCTTCAGGAAGCGGTTAAGGCTTTCGACAATGTCATTGGAGAACATTGCCAGTCCGAACGGCCAAATGTTGTCCAATACGCGATCCGCATCCTCCTCCAGGAACAAGAGGTAATGGGATGCGGACCTAGGAGCACAATGCTCCCGGAAGGCAGCTGCCGCTCCCCGGCATTGGAGACGCGTACCCACCTGATAGGTGTGGTACAGGTCCTTCAAAAGCTTCGCCATCCCCATCACAGCCCTATAGAGGGGCTCCTCCGGCCCAACCGACATCAACAATGCAACATCGGCCCAAGCCGCAAATAGGCGCGACGTCTCCTCACCATCCGGGGAACAATCCTTGCCTAGGCGGCACACAGTGCGATGCTCATGCAATACCGCCTGAGTCGCCGCACAAGACACCTCATCGCCCCCGGCTAGCCCCTCTGCCGCCAACCGCTCAATGTTGGTCATTTGCAACCGGCCCATCGCCATGCAACAGTGCAGAATGCACATGACAACGCGGCACCGGGCAATGACCACCACTGGTTCCACGGAACAACCTGCGGCCTTCAGCGATGGTGTTCCCAACAAGAAGGACGTCCGCTGTGCGTGGTCCGACTCGTCGGTCCGGACCACGTCTTTGCCCCGCCACACAGCGGCGTCGGAGTCCCAAATCCCCTCGTTGTAAAACCCCCCCCCCGTACAAGAACATGCGCGTGTTCTTATTTTTTTGCGTGTTCTTATTTTTTGCGTGTTCTTATTTGTGAGACCCCCATGTGCAGTGTTCCCGGCGCTCTTTGTTTGCAGAAATATGGCAGATTCGAATGTTGATGACCCCTCCTTTTGGTTTAATGATGTTTTGGCTGCCAGAGATGAGGATGAGGCCATTGTGGATGAGTGCTATGAGGCGGCCACGGATGCCTCAAACTATGCTGGTAGTATTAGTGAGGGTGGCAGTGACAGTGACCATGTTGATGCATCAGGGTAAAAATGAAAAATTCCTGGTATGGCAGCAAGGGCCGATAGGTGATGAAATCGGGACCCTAGGAGTCCGGGCCGGGCTGTGTGTTCTTATTTTTGACTAAATAATAAGAACATGCGTGCGTGTTCTTATTTTGATTGCGTGTTCTTGTACGGGGGGGGGGGGGGGGTTATAGTGACCCCACTTGTGGGGCCGGTGTGATCCCGATAATGCGGTGCACCCAGGGGGAATCACCACCGAGCCAGGCATCGGCCGCTTCCTCATGGGAATTGAAGACCACCCGGTGGGTGTCCACGACCTCCTGGATGGCCTAAGAAAAAAACATCAATTTTGTTGGAACCAGATTGTTCCGGTGGCGGTTCCAACGAAACACTTGAACGTCGCCGGAACGTCGCCGGAACAAGTTATCGGAACGTCGCCGGAACAACACGGTGTGTGCGCGGCACACCTTAATATTGTCTTCCCAAAGGGTTGCTAGGGTCGCCATCGCTTTGTCCCCGCAGATTGCGAGGCCGATGACCCAGACGCAGGCGGGAATTCGTCCCCAAAGGCCCATGTTGGCGATGGACACAGACAATTGGGACCACTCCCCGCCTGCGCAGGGGTAGCCATCCCCCCTGACAATGAAAGTCAGGGGGAACGACCAATCGATCATGCGGCACAACGGGGGTTGGCTAGCAATGTAGCGCAGCCATGATGCCCACGACCAACTGATGCCCGTGGCCTTGGGATCCGAAGTGCTCACCGCGGGGGCCAGCTCCAAGGGGGCCTGTAGATCTTGCCAGCGCTGCTCGAAAGCCCTCTCAGGGCAAATCGGACGGGCAAATGGAAGGCCTGTGGTCGCGGTGTACTTCAGCCCCCGGAGGGTGTACACTTCCGAGAGCGTGCGCCAAGCGGATTTGGGCGCACGCAGGTTGAGGATGAGCTCGCAACAGTCATCGGGGGGGGGCACCTCAGAGGCGTACTTGGCGATTGCCCCCTGCTGTATCTCTCGTACACAGCTTGGTTGGGCCAAGCCCACGGCCACCGCAAATTGGCGGCGGGCGTGTGGAGAGGAGATGGCCCATTCCGCTATGAGCTCCCCAACAAGATCCCCGTCCCGGAGGCTAACAGCACTAGCCAAATGGACGAGGTGGGTGGTTAGTTGCGCAACGCGGGTTTGCGATCTAGGCATGATGAAGCTACAACAATGAACTACGAAGCGAAATTTGGCAATGCATACCTCTAGGGGAAGATGCCCGTAGACCCACCGAGCATTCAGGCAAGGAACAAATACCAAAATGGGACCCTAGGCATGGCCACAATGCACAAATCAAACGGGAGAATGGGGACGCCAACGTTGAAAAGTCATACAACGCTGCGTCTGAACTACAAGAAACAGCAGGCTTGCAAATGGATACGAAAAGTTCGAAATGTGTACACCTAGTGGAAGCTGGCAGCAACGGCTCACAAGATGTCAACATGGCCCCGATGGGAAAGACAAGCCTTGGACGCGTTATACATGCAAGAAAGAGACAAAAAACATCATTTACGAACTTGGAAACTCATGGTGATGGATCTGGTTATCTGGCCTGCGACACTTGTTCCAGTGCTGTTCCCAAAGAAATTGTTGCGGCGGGAATTGTTCCCATTGGGAATATTCTAGTCGGGAACAACGTTGGGTTTCAAAAGCGTACCAAGGGGGGTGCCGGACCTGCATTTCCGATGGACGGCGATACGGGGGGCCATCAACGTGGTGAACTATGCCCCGTCAGGCCTGTGGTCCGTACGCGTCCGGGAGTCGGAGAAGGTGCTCTTGGAGGCCTCGGACGTCATCGGCGAGGTCCAGAGGTACTGCGAGGCGCTGTCCGCCAAGCGGCCAGTGAACCTGCCGGCCTTCGAGCGGCTGGTCCGGGCCCACATCCCTCGGGGGGTGCCGGAGGAATGGAGGTCGGTGCAGGACTACACCCTGCAGGACCTTAAAGACGCCGTGAAGCAGGCCGTGGCGGACGACAAGGCTCCAGGGTCCGACCGAGTCACGGCTGCCCTCATAGCGGAGCTGCCTGAGCCGGTGCAGTGACTCCTTGTGCACGCGTACAAGGCTATTCTGCGGGGTGCGGACGTCCCGGAATCCTGGCACGAGGCCATTATCTCGCTAATGCCCAAGGGTACGGGCACAGGCAACGTGGACGAGTACAAGCCAATAGCGCTGGGGCAGCAAGACATGCGGATGCTCATGACCCCCCTCATGCGGAGGTTCACGGCCGTCCTAGCACACAAGGGATTGGCTGCGGACTGGCAGCTCGAGGCCATGCCAGGCTCCACGGCGGCTGCCCCAGTGTTCCTGGCCCAGCGCAGGCTGCAGCGTGGGCAGGAGGAGAACCACGTCCTGGCCTTCGACGTGTCAAAGGCATTTGACACAGCGCCGCATGGGGCGCTGGCGCTCCTCCTGCGCCACATGGGAGTCCTGGAGGAGCTCATCAGGCTCTTCCACACCCTCTGCTGTGCGTCTTTGGTTCGCATCGTCACTGCGCACGGCCCATCGCCGAGCATTCGGCTCCACAGGGGCCTGCGGCAGGGCAGTGCGGAGAGCGCTGTGCTCTACCTCCACCTCTTGGAACCTCTCCTGAGGAGCCTTGCCTGCAAGGCGCGGGGAGATACTCGCCATGCTGTGCCGCCCTTGGTGCAAGCGTACTGTGACGACCTCCTGTTGATAGCGCACTCCCTCCCACAATTCCTGGAGTACGCGGCAGCGATTGCAGAGTACGTGACGGACATGGGCATGTCCCTCAACGTCGGCAAGTGCGCCTATGCCAATACTGCTCTCATCCATTCGATCACGGTGTGCCTGAACCCGGCGAACGCGGAAGCCCCATGGGTGTGCTTACACGCCAAGGGCACGGTGCCCTACTTGGGCCTACGCCTCGATGCAAGGGGGATAGCAACCATGAAGGAGAAACATGTACTCCGGTGTGAAGCTCTGCTGTGCTGGTGCAAGAACACGCTGGGGCCGGCGTCGGTGCCCGATGAGGTGATGGCGGCTGTGGTTGGAGGCATCATCCGGTACGCGGCGCCGTACCTGTCCGACACGGCGGAGGCAGTGGTCAAGCTGAATGCTGCCATCAAGGCTGCGGCCCTGCGATTCGAGAAGCTGCCCAAGGACCTGTCCAACGTGGCGGTGCGGTCTGGTCATGGATTACGGCTGGCGGATGTCCAGGTTATCTGCCGCGACTCCGTCGTAGCGACCCTGGCTCAACTCACGCACCACCGGTCGACGACGGTCTGGATTGAGCTGCGAGCCATGCTTCGAGACATGCACATGCAGTACGGAGTGTGCGGACAGTTCCTGGTGCCCTCCACGTCATTCGCCACACACTCTGGCAATAGGTGGGTGGACAGAGTACTCCCGGCGATTGGGACGTTGCGTGTAGGGCTCCTCATGCCATCGTCAGTGTACTCGTGCGTACACGCCCATCTGCCGCAGGTGCAGTGGGCGGGTCGGAAGTGGGCATCCCGGTCCTACACCTTCAAGGGTAGAGACATCTGCGTTCTCTCGGGGCCCCGCACGGACGCGGCGGTACAGTCCCTGACTGATCCCGCCAATGACCTCCTGCATGCGCGACTCCCCTGTCCTGCACCTGGGTAGTGGGCTGTCTAGCTCCAGGAGTGTCATGAGGACCACCTGCACCTTCCTCACGCGGTAGTTGGGCCCAATCAGCTGGACCACGTGTGGTTCACGGGGCTCCGCGACGTCTTCCGGCTGCAGTTGCCTGGTCCATTGACTCACCGTCTAATACACCGGGAGCGCCGCAAGAAGGCCAGCAAACGCAATAGGCAGTCCACTACGGGGGACGTGTATGTGGTGGGCGGGTACAGGGAGGAAGGATGGGACCCGCCGAACCCGGGGCAGTCCATGCCGTTCGTCCCGCTGGCCGCCCTCCTATTCCTACTGGGAGATGTCTTTGAAGGTTACCGACAGCAAGACGATCCGGCGTCTGTCCCCCTGCTCACGCCACATGCCGGGGGCGGCATAAACCCGTCACCCTTGTGGGTTGTGCACGGGCGACCCGCGTTTTCCAGGGCATGCGCGGCGGTACGCGGGTTCAGCGAGCAGGCAATCGTCCTTCTGCTGCTAGCAGGCCCTGTCCCGGACGCTGATGAGTGCTCCCTCCCGGAGGTGGTTGGGATGTCCAACGTGCCACACGATCCGCATGTCGCCGTCACGTCGTTGCGTGATGGTGGGGCGGTGGAACAGGCCTCTGTGGTGGTGTACCAGCCCTCCTGCTCCACGACGGTTTTGGGGGGCGGAGTATACCACGGCCCTTAACGCCATCCAGTGGTCCGTGGATGCGACCTGGCCTGAAGACCACATGCGGTGTATCAGCCGAAGGTGGTCCTGTCCCCGGAGCTCACGGCCTCTAGCGCGGCGTCCCTTGGAAAAGTCACGCAGAGCCCCCACTCTGACGTGGCATGGCTGGAACCCCGCCGGTACTGCTGGGTGCCGGTGGCGGCCAAAGTCACGTCGTCCGACGCGTCGCCCCAGGGAGACGAAGCCACCAATGTGGCGGTGGCCAGCCACGGGTGCCCCACGTGGAGAAGTGCCATCTACGGCACGGTCCCGGAGGTGGAGATTATCGGCGCGGCGGCATAACTGTTGCACACGCCCCCGTCGGAGTGCACGGTGCACGTGGTGGGTGCCTCCATCATTGGAGCGCACCTACGCAGGGCGCAGGAGGCCCTGCACCGTGGCATCAAGGGACCGACCTCGCATCCGGTCAACCAGCACGCACTGAGCTGGATAGTGGAGGGGCTGCGGCGGCTACCACGCAGAGTAGGGGGGCCGCACCATTGGGTGGTGCGGCAGAGCTCGCACTTGGCATAAGTCCCGCTCGAGGCGCCGGACTCTGCCGCTGCCCGTGCAATGGCCCCGCCTGCTCATCTCGTGCTGCCCAAGGAGCACGCCATCCTCTTGGTGCCTAGAGATGATGGAGAGCCCGAGCCGCGTGTGCGCTCCATGCAAGCCCTTCAGTTCGTCAGGGAGGTGGAGTGGCGCTCGCTGGCGGCGCGCACCAGGGCCCACACGCCACTGGCTGGCGCCTGTGAGGCGGTGCCCCTGGGTGATGTGCACCACGGCCCAACGCACAGAAATATGCTGCGGGCACGTGACGGTCGCTTGTCCACCATGCAGGTCATGCGACGGTGGAGGCAGAAGCTCACGCGTGTGGCAATACCGGCCCACCCCTGTATCTTCTGTGGGGGGCCGGAGGAGGACATTAGCCACATGCGCTTGCTGTGTGCGCGAGACGAGGAGGTGGCACGAGTCCTGTGCAGGCGTGTGGTGGAGTTCACGGCGGAGCTTCCACTGACGGACAGGGCGGTGGAGTTCTTGGCGTGGAGGGAGCACGGCTGCAGGTGGACGGAATCCCTGATGGCGTGTGTCATCCCCGGGGACCTTAAGCGGCAGTTCGCGGCGGTGCGGGCGGCGTCATTCCGGGGCCCTGCGAGTCCAAGCTCTTTGTGGAGGACATGGTCCAGGTTGGGTAAGATGTGTATGCCCGCAGGAACCATCGGCTCACCTAGATCATGCAGCTTCCGATGCAAGATCGAAGGAGGGCGGTGTACGCGTTCCTGCGAGGTGACACACCCTTCTGCCCGCCGGCAGGGAGGGTCCAACGGCGTCCGCCGTGGAACCCGTTTGACGGCCTCCCTAGCGACCTGGAGGCGACCTTTCAGAGGGCACCGCTGCACGCGCTGTTGGTGCCCAGGTCGTACATCGCGCACGAGGAGGCCATGTCCTTGTTCCCTCACTGGATGGCGGCAGTGGCGCAGGCCTTCAGCCAATGGATCGGTTCCTGGATGGCTCGGGACTTCCCGGCATTCAGGCAGTGGTCCCGCGTGGTATCGGCGCAGTCGTGGGCCATGGTGAGTGGTACCATGGTGAGGGGCCCTGACGGCCAGAGTGATCCCCAGCTCCACGTGTACGCAGACCATCCGGCTGTGGGGAACGTCATGGGCTGGCCTCGCGAGGTGTTGCCGGTCTTTCAGCAGCCTCTGTGCAGCCTCCCAGTCCTGGCGGTAGCTGTCGTGCTCAACGTGGGGACGTTGTGGATGCATGACCGGCAGCTGCGTCGAGCCATCCCGGCAGTCACGGAGCGGCGGTCCATGGCCGTGTTGGTGGGCTCCAAGCAACTGGCACGGGTGTAGGGCGACGACGCGCAAGGCCACGTCACGGAGGCCATGTTCTCTCTGCCCGAGGGGGACGACCACGTGGCTGCCGATGCCCGTTACACCCTCGATACCCTGGGCCTAATGGCGGTTGTTGAGGCTCGGGCGGGAGGACAACGCTTGGTTCTCGCTTCCGCCAGGGGCCCGGGCCTGGACGGGGTTGATGTCATCGGGGAGATCGTGCGGGACTATGGTTGGGAGCTCCTGACGCATGGCACACGCAGCCCCAAAGTAGCGCGGTGGCCCCGGCTGCTTGAGAGCCTACCGGTGATGCCCAACGGACAACTGATACTCCGCCCGGTGTCCACGTGGGATGAAGCGAGGCGCAGCCTGCTCAATTGTGCCACTGCCCGCGCGCTGGCAGGTGCTTTGCTGTGTCTCCAGCAAGCGTGCTGTGATGTGTGGCAGGACCTGTGGTCGCAGTGTTGAGATGGTAGCTGCGTTCCGTTGCAGCCCGTGCTCCCACAAGAATGCCACGGCTGCAGAGAGACGACGCCGGTTTGGGTTCATCAATGTGCCTCCGTCCCACTATGCGGGACATGTCGGGAGCGTGCCGGTAGGGGGTGGCCTAAGGCGAGATGGGCGCTGCGGCACTCTGGACAGATGTCCTCAAGTGCCTGGAAGGCAAGCCAGGGTGACCTGAAGAGCGTCCGGGTGGAAGGGGTGAGGTGCCCCGATGCGCCGACGGCAGCCCTGCCCATGCTGCTGTGGTGGGCGGCTCCGGAGGGCGACTCGCGGGTACTTTGGTTGCGGCATCACAGAGGAAATGGTGACAGCGCGGTAGGGGCCGGGGGTAATGCAGATTGACAGGGTATGGGAAATGTGGGTGCGCTTGCCACCGTCCCTATGCTGCACGCAGCGGAGGGGGTGACACATGAGTAGCAGTGCCCTCGTGGTCTGATTCTGCGGTACTGGCAGGCGGCGTATGACGGCCAACGTGATTCGACGGGTCGTGCCGGCCTGATGGTGAGCCGTACTGCCCCCGTGCATGAGGGTCGGACAGGGATGCTTCACCCGCTCGCCCTGGCACGCTGCATACAACAGTGAGGTGTCATGGGTCGTCCCGACCAGGGTAATAAGGCCCAAACCCCTGTAGGGTATTCCCATGACACCGGGGTCTCTACTGGCGGCCTGGCTACGGCAGTTACGGGGGTAGTTGCTCGGGATACTCCGGGGGTTCACAGGTTTGTGTCGCGGCAAGCGACATCGCTACCGGCGCTGCGGTGCATGCGTTGCGACGCCCCCTGGGCGCGTAGCACGGGGTTGCGGGAGCAGCCTGCAGGCCCCGGAAGCAGCGACGTGTGCAAAGAGGATTGCGACGGCGTGATGGTCAGGTGGACCGTATGATGGGCGTACTTGGGATGGCGTGGCGGTCTGGGAGGTGCTATCAAGAGGGGTACGCAGAGTTGAAGGTGACGGTGTACCGTCACGGGGGTATGCGCGGCGGTACTGGGAGGTGCAGTCTTGAAGGGTACGCGGAGTTGCAGGTGACGGTGTACTGGGGTCACAGGGGTATGCGTGGCAGTACTGGGGTCCGTATGGTGGGAGTACCGGGGACACGCAGCGGTACTGGGGAGCCGTACTATGGGGGTAATGCGGAGTCGCATGGCGGTGTTGGGGTGTCCCCCTGACCCCTCTAACAACTCAGTAGGGATTGCAAGGGCATCCCCTGGCCCCGTTAACAAACTACAGGGACCGTGCTTGAGGGCATGTACATAGTCTAACCGTCTTACCACGGCCTTGCGGTTGCGGTGGTGCGTGCGGTGGCGGCTCGCAGGTGGCATTGGCGTTGCGACGGAGGTACTACACGGCGGCGTAGCACCGAGTATGCGGTCGCCTCTATATACGTGTAATCTACATAGTTTTCACGACAGCAGCTTACTCCTGGGGGGTGCCTGTCCGGTCGGCTAGAGGTGACGTGCAGAGTGGTCCAGGGGGTGACGCGCGGGCCAATGCTATAAGTAGGCTCGCCACGTCGTCGGTGGGGGCCGAACCTGCGGCCTGGCCGCTGCTATGGCGGAAGAGGCGCACCCACGGGAGCTGGCCAATCAGTGCTAGCAAAGGTCAAGGGTAGGCGCCAGGGCAACGTATGTGGGCCAGATGACGTGGACCTGGTTACCACAGCCTGGGGCGAGCCTCTGGTGGGTCCCCTTACAGGGGGTCGATAATCAAGCTACGGCATTCACCAGCCCGAACCCAGCCAGCGATATTCACGGGTTGCGCCACTCCCGTCGCGGGGCGGCCGGCATCCCCCCTTGTAGACCCTCTTGTTATATTATACGTGGGCAAGCGGGTGCCTCAACTGATTGGGTAATGGCCCCTAACATGGAGTGCCGGCACGGTATATATCTGGGTGTGGGTGCAGCTCAGGGCCACGGAGAAGGTAGAGTTGCTACCATGTTTTTGTACTATACTGTGGGACTGGTGTGGTGGGTCGGCGGCGTACATTATGGGGACATGGAGTCGATGAAGGCTGAGGGCCAGGCTAGGCTGGAGCCTCCCAGAAATCTTGGCTATGCATCTACGGGTTTTTGCATGCTGGCACTGGGTCACGTGGAGTCAGGGGTGGTGGGCAATTACGAGTACGCAGCTGGCAGTGGATTACGTGGGGTCACTGGTGGTGGGCGTCTCCACGGTGGCAGGGGTACGCGAACAAAGAGGGGTCCGCTCTTGCTTCGCTGCATGCGTGCTGCTTTGTACCTTGGTTGCTGCTTTGCGCCCATACGAGACGCCCTTGCTTTCTGCTTGTTGGTGTGCTGCTGCGTTGATGAGCCTTGCCCCTTTACCCCCGGCTAACAAACGGGCCAGCGTCCGTCGCCGTTGCCAATGCTAACGCATTGCAGTTGCCACTGCCCCCAAAGCCTGGTTGGCCGGTATCCCCGGTCTTTTGGGTCCTCCGTCATGCTGTGGGCCACCTGAGGCAGCCCCGGGACCCACGGGATCGAGCGAGGCAGGAACCACCCGTCGGCGCGAGATGCCCGGTAACTCCAGTAGACGGCATGATAAGTGGTTATGACTATGACTACGACTATGTATGTATGTATGTATGTATGTCTGTCTGTCTGTCTGTCTGTCTGTCTGTCTGTCTGTCTGTCTGTCTGTTCGTTTGTCTGTCTGTCTGTCTGTCTGTTTGTCTGTCCGTGTGTCTGTCTGTCTGTCTGTGTGTCTGTCTATCTGTCTGTCTGCTTGTCTATCTGTGTGTCTATTTGTTTGTCTGTATGTATGTATGTATGTATGTATGTATGTATGTATGTATGTATGTATGTATGTATGTATGTATGTATGTATGTATGTATGTATGTATGTATGTATGTATGTATGTATGTATGTATGTATGTATGTATGTATGTATGTATGTATGTATCATTTTTTTTCCGATTCTTGCAGGATATTGTGATGGATCCGCCCCGGCGACCAGGCGCCGCGGGGGGTACAGTGAAACCCTGACCGGAGGCAGTTGGGGCCCGTCAGGGCCGCGCCCCCCGCGGCATTTGGAGTGGCTCCTTCGGGGGCTGTGGCAGCGGCCGGCAGCCGCCACGTGCTGTCCCTCCGGCGGCACCACATGTAGTCTGACGCCAACGGTAAAGGCCAGGTGCTTGCTTGCAACGTGCGTGCAAATTGCCAGCACAGTGTCCTGCATAGTGTCGGCAGCGGCAAAGGGTAGGGGAGGGGGAGGGAGGCAGGGCGGGCGAGGAGCACCAGAGGGCCAAGGGACCAGAGGAGCCCACGGGGTTCGACGTGGAAGGTAAAGGGCCTCAGGCGGGTGCAGTGTAACATGCGTGCAACTTGCCTGCAACGTGTCCAGGGCAGGGGAAGGGTAGCACAGCCTAGGGACGGGGAGAGCAAGGGGAACCGAGGGACCCCAAGGGGGAGGGGGAGGGGGCGGGAGAAGAAACGAAACCTGTCCACGGGGCTGGGTGAGGGCAAGCAGGGGCAAGGCGAGGGCAGCGGGTGCCCCGCACATTGTTGTGTACCGTGCGCGGGGGAGAGAGGGCACACGGAGAGGGGCCAAGGGGCACAAAGCACACGAAGGGCAAGCGACCGGAAAAGGGAGCGAGGGAGGGTACAGGGGCCAAAGAGGAGAATGCCGCGCAACGTGTCGTGTATCATGCGCGCCATGCCTCTGACCTAGGCCGGCGCGTGGTAGGAGAGGCCTGCAGACGAGTGAGGGGTGAACAGGCACATCAAGTTCTTGTGTGCCCCGACCACATGCCTGTCAACACAATTGTGTGAAGCACGAGGCAAGCAACGGTGTAACCGGATGTGTCCGAGGACAGGTGAGTGTCGTGCATCATGCTCAGAGGGCGGAGGAGCACAGGGACTGGGGGTAGGGCAGAGCACGAGGGGAAAGGAAGGGACAGGGCGGGCCAAGGAGGGGAGAGAAGCAGAGGGGACGAGACAAGGGCAAAGAAGGGGCCAGAAGGCAACCGACAGAGGGGCTAGGTTGCCATGCACCGTGCGCGCAACGGCAAGAGGGACCGGGGCACGGGGAAGACAGGGTGCCCCGCACATTGTTGTGTAACGTGCGCGTGAGAGGGACAGCGAGAGAGAGGGGCCCAAGGGTAAGCACAGGGCAAACAAGGGAAGAGAGAGAGAGAGGGAGCCGGGGAGCAGGTAGCAGTGCAGCGTGGCATGTAACTTGCGCGCAGTGACTCTGTCCAGAATCGACAAATATTGGGGGAGCCCCAGGCGCGGACTCATGCAAGTGGAGAGCCAGCGGCTGGGGAAAGGCGGCGTCCCGCGCGCGGCGGGGCAGCAAGCACGGCCAGATCGAGGCGATCCCGCAGAAAGGAGAAAGAGCATGGTACAGTGTCGTGCAACGTCCCAGGGACGGAGCGGGACAAAGGGGGAACAAAGAGGGACAACAGGAAGAACAGGCAGACAGGCGAGAGAGAGCACGGAGTGCAGGGCAGAGACGGCCACGGAAGGGAGGGGACCCGCGAGGCCCCGCGGAGGGCGAGGAAGCAGACGGGAGGAGAAGGAGGGTAGAGAGAGGGGAAGTGGGCTTGCCGCGCATGGTGTCGTGCAACTTGCTTGTCATGAACATGCATACATGAATATGCGTACCTGCAACGGACCTATGCAACAGAAGTGGCTGCCAGAACCGGCGGAGGCAGTTGGTGACGTGACCCAACGGCGCCATCCGTTGGGCCAGTGGGAAGACCTGTGCTTGGGCGCGCAGAGGGGGCCGGCGCCAGTGGCGCCATCCACTGGACCCCCTGCGGAAGATGTTGCCACGACCGTCGGGAACGGCGCGCAGAGGGGATGGGCCCCAACGGCGCCATCCGGTGGGCCCCCTGCGGCATTGACTATGTAGGCTAACTAGGGCCCAGGGGATGCCACAATAAATCCCCCATCCGTCGCTCCGCGCCACTACCATAGGACCTCAGTGGCCTCCATCACGCTCGGGGGTGGCAGTGGCTCGGAGGGCGAGAGCGCACAGCCGCTTCGTAGCCGCCACTTCCCACAGACTGATACCACGGCACCGCTATCAGGATGTGTGGAAGTGGGCACACAGGCACCAGGGAAAGGATGGGTGGTCAGCCCCCCCCGGGCTGTTTGGTGCCGAGACAGGGGCCCTCCCCCCGACAAGGGCGGCGGATGGCGCAAGAAGCCTCCGAGGCGTACGGTAAGTCCTCCCCGCTGCCCGCACTTCATCATCAACCGTCTCCACCCGGGTATGTACCTCCTCCAGTAAGTAAGGCACATGAGGGAGTAGGCACGGGACACTAAAGACATGAGCGAGACCAGGCGACTACCGCCACATGGACAGGGAACCGTTCTAGGAACCAGCGAAAATTGTGGTTGCTGTGCGTTGCTGGATTGTGCTTGCATCGTGCGTGCATCATGGTTGCTACCTGCGGCAGGGGCACGGGGCATGAAAGGCAACGGAAGGAGCCAAGAGGCAAACTTCCCCCTCCACAGGGAGAGCACGAGGGGAACCACGGCAAGCGAAGCGGCCCAGAAGGGTGGAGCGGACGGAAAGGGAGCAGCCCCCCCCCCCCCCCACGGACAAGTGCCGCGCCAAGTGCTCGCATCGTGCCCGCAACGTGCACGCCCAGGAGGAAAAGGCAACAAACCCGACACCATAGCCAGCAAACACGATGGTTACAGGGTGGTGATGGAATGTGCATGCAATGTGCGTGCAACATGCTTGCCACCAGAGGCGGGGACACAGGGCACAAAGGGCACCGAAGGGAGCCACACAGCAACCCCCCGCCCCCCACAGAGCGAGAATGAGAGGAACCGTAGCGGGGCAGCCAAGAAGGGAAGGGCGAACAGAAAGGGAGTATGCCCCCCCCCCACGGGTAAGTGCCGCGCCACGTGCTTGCATCGTGCCCGCAACGTGCATGCCCCGGAGGAAAGGACAACACGAGCGCCCCCCCAATCCCCACCCCCACAGGAAGGGGACGAGGGCACCGAGGGGAAGGAAAAGAGAGGCACGAGCAAGGGGGGGGGGGGGGGCACAAGGGCGAACACAGGGCCAGAGGGAGAGACGGGCGGCAAGAGGTGAGGGTGAAAGAAAGCCTAAACCCGGCCCGGAAACTGCCAAGCAAAGTGCCAGAGCGGGGCAAGGGCGGAGGGAGAAAGCAGGGGGCATGCAGGACACGGCAGGAGCCTGGAAGAGCAAAAAGGAGCGCGCGAAGGGGGAAACCCAAGGGTAGAAAGCGGGGGCGCAGGGGCCAGCACAGCGGAAGGGGGGGGTCGGGGCGAAAGGGGCCCACGGAGGCCGCTGGCAAGGGGCCCAGCCTGAGGAGTTTGGGGGGCCCCCCGGTGACCGTATCGGCCCCACCTGAGCACACGCAATAAGGTAGGATACACCCGGGACTGTAGGTCAGCGGCCCGAGGTGGCAGGGGCCTGGGGGGGTGACCAATGGGCCTAACCAGGAGCACTCCCCACGGCACGTACTGCGGTTCGTGTCCAGTGAGGGGCTGCGGGTAGGGCACGCCGTCCATCGGGGCAGGCAAGAGACGCGCCTGTCCCGCAAGGACCCCCCTGCGACCCGCAGTGTACCCGACCCCGGTGTGGGGAACGGGCGGAGTACCTGGCTACGACGCAGGTCCAACTGTACGGAGCGGGTACAAATGGAGGGCCTGTACAACAGCGTTACACCCTGACGGGGAGTGCAAGCGTCCCTCCCCCCAAGGGGCCCTGGCGGGACCTACTGCAACGGGACCTCCACCGCAGGCGACCCCGGCGCTGGAGCTGGCCATGCCGCGAGGGGCTCCGCCCGTGGTGCCGGGAGGGCCCATGCCGGTACCGGGTGGTTTGCCCCCGACGCACGGGGTGCGGGACGTGCCCTCCATGGGGGGACCTACAGCGGAGGTGCAAGCGACGCATGCGACGCAGGAAGCAGCCGCGGCGGGCCCAAGAGACATTAGCGAGCTACTCGCGCAGGCTTTGGACGCGTACCGACGGGAAGCCGCGGGAGGCGAGGGAGCCGCGCAAGCAGCACCGGGGAGTGAGGCTGACGTTGGCGAGTTGACGGCGCAGGCACTCGCAGCTATCGCCCCGAGGACGGAGGAGGCCAAAGAGGAGCCGTCGGAAGGGGCTGACTCGGGGGGACAGGGCACAAAGCGGGGAGTACATGAGACACAAACAAAGACGATGGACAGTGGGGTCTTGGAGCCAAGCAGGGAGCGTGCCAAGGTTGAAGGAGTGGAGGACTGGATATGGAAGAGGCGGGAATGGCGCCAGGTGGCACCCGGTGAGCCGTTCCCGGCGGGGCTGGTGTATAGCGTGCACCTCCATGCGGGCACTAGCTGTGCCCGGCTGCCCTACAACCTGCGGGCACGGCTGGACGCGGTGGAGGCGGCGAGGGGCGGAGGCGCTGACGAGCGGCCTCCGGCGCCCTTTCCCCCGCGACCGGATTCGCCACCAGCGGTGATTGCGGCTGTGGACGAAGCGGAGGAAGAGCAAGAGGCGGAGAACAAGGGGGACGAAGAGGCGTACGGGCCCGGCGAGTCGGCGCTGGCCCTCATGTACGAGGACGACGCCGGGCCCGACGTCTACGGCGGCATGGACGTGGACCCGGCGAATGCGCCGCTGCTGCCCATGCCCACTGCGGTGCCGCCCCCTCCCCTGGGGAGCTGTGATCAGCGGCACTGCACGTTCTATGCGGCCGGAGGTGCCAGCAGGCACCGCCTCACGGGTACGGGGAGGCGGGAGGCGGGGATGCTGGCAGGCGCTCTGGAGCGCTACGAGTTCTAGCGCCCAGGGCAGGTCGCCAAGGAGAAGGGCCTGGTGGCCGAGTCCCCGGACGACGGCAAGGTCCGCTTCATCCAATTGGGGGATGCGGCGGTCCTGGATCACCACCCCGGTGATGTCCGGGCAGCTGAGACGCAGGAAGGTCTTCCCCTGTCGGTGCGCCTGTCGGTGGGGCGCCTGCTCGATGAGGCGGTCCTGGAGGACGTGCGTCGGGACTGCGGCTTGTACGTGGCCGTGTGGAGGGTGGGGCTGACGCTTGCCGTCGCGAGCAGGCCGTGAGGCCCCTCACGCCCCAGGCGCTGGGGTCCCATGCGCTCCTAGTGGCGATGCACCCCGAGGGCGCGGAGGTCGTGTTCGGTACGGACCGCCTGCTGCTCGCCGGTGATGGCGTGGTCCTCGTCCCCGCCTTAAGCAGCTACCGCCTTGAGAGTCGCGGCAGCGACCCCAGGCTGCTGGTGGTGGTGGGCACGCGCCTCGACTCGGGCGCAGACCCCCAAGGGCCCGAGCCGCACGCGGTCCCGGTGGGGGATGATGAGGCGGCAGGCCGAGAAGGTGACGAGGCAGGGGAGGAGCAGCCCGCGGAGGAGGAGCAGAAGCAGGACCAGCCGGAGGCAGGTCAGGAGGAGCTAGACGTGCAGGCCCATGTGGCGGCAGGCCTGACCAAGATCATGGCTGCGGCAGGCCCGCCGCCGACGGAGGCGCTCGAAGAGGAGGACCAACGCAGGGTGAGTGATGGGGCACATGACGCCATGGAACCAGGACGAGGAGCTGGAGATCGTGGGGGTGAAGGAGGCGCATGAGGTGGGGCCACAGGAGGTGGGAGTGGCGGACAAGGCTGGGTCGAAGACGGGGAGGTGGAAACCTGCAGGCACTGGGCCAAGGGGTGGTGCATGCGGGCAGATGCCTGCCGATATGCCCACCCCCAACCGCCGGTGCCGCAGGGAGTACCCCAGGATCTGCTCCGGATCCTCCAAGCCATGTCCCGTGTGGGGGCCCTCAGCCTCAGTCGGAGCCAGAGCCTCAGCCGGAGCCACGGAACGCTAATGCGTGAAGTGGTGGAAAAGGCACAAGGGGGGGGGCTCCCGGCGGTGAGGTACGCGGTGGCGTGCGAGGGCCGGACCGAGTGGGCGGTGGCGTTCCATGTGGCAAGGCGGCCCTGCTCACCCCGTTCTCCGTGGCCCCGTGGAGGGACATGGTCGCCGTTCTGGAGGCCAACCTGGGATGGGTGTGCACGTGGCACACGCATCCTGCCGGCATGGACCCCCGTGAGTGGCAGGCTAAGGCAGTCGTGACGTACCCGTCACGGTCGTTGCCAACGGCGCCAGGTACGTGGGCGGAATGGTGGGACAGGGCGCTCCACTGGGCGAGAGATGGCAGTGCTGTGGCGGCCTACCCTGACCTCCCGCGCGAGCCCGTCTCCGTCCAGCCGTGGACTGTCTCCCTGCACCTTCCCACGGTGGCGGCCCGGCTTGTAGCCGCGGATCCGGGGGTCATGCTGCTGGGGGATCGAGAAGAGCCAGGGTTGCTTCTGGGGCGGGGACTGGAGGTTCGCACTGCCCGTCTCCCCAGTCCTGTGCAAAGGAACATCCTGGAGGGGCTCCAGTTCACACTGACGGAGCTGATGTGTGGACCGCCGTCCATCGCCAACTCCCAGACAAATGGCCCCAGGTGTTCCGGCCCCCTTGCCACGAGCGTCTGGTTGGAGTGGAAAGGTGCGTATGGGCCCCCAACAACCCGTGCCCGCCGGTGGTGGTCCTGCCCATGAGAACAAGCCACCCCAGCTGGGAGACCGTGGCGGTCTTGTGGAGACGGGTCGCAGTCCGTGGGACCGGGGGCCACGTCTTCACTGCCCCGCGGGGCACGGTGATCGAGACGGACGGAGGGATGGCGTTGTAGCTCACGGCGAAGCCCCTGACCACGCATGTGGTGGTGGCTGTCCGCCAACGGGGAGCCGACAAGCCTCAGCCCTGGCGCGATCCGATCGCTCGGGCCGTCTGGCGCGACTTGCCGATCTTTAGGGCCGCCGTCTTGCCCGGGGGAGCAGGGCGACATCTCCGGGGCGCACTCTCCTGGCTGCGGGACTGCGGAGACGCCTCTCCCCCGCCAGCTGAGATGTGTGGCACCCTGGAAGGCTTGTACGCTGCCGGGAGCAAGCCTGGGCCCCGGCAGCACTTCCTGGTGGCCGCGGACCCTACGGTGGAGCTCAGCGACGACGTGGTCGCGCTGGCGGCCGACGTGGCGCAGTGCCTGGCCCCCCACGCCGTGATGCTCCCGAGTGAGGGGTGGGAGGGCTAGCGGCACGACCAAACCCGAGCTGCCCTCCTCATTGCGAGGTACGTCGAGCTGGGCGGCTCGGAGGCGGTGTACCTCGACCGGTCGGAAACGCCGAGCATGCGGCACTGGACGGTCCACCACCTCCTGGCCCCTGACATGCGGTTGACCCTGGACCCGCTGGACCGGCCTGTGGTGTCGGGGGCCACGCCCCAATGGCCGCACACATGGGACATGGCGGTCCGGACGATGCGCATGGCACCCAGGAGCCAGAGGGCGGAGTGGGCGGGCGAAGAGCACCTGCTGGCGACGGCCCAGGTGGCACAGGTGCAGCAGCCGGCCGACAAGAACAAGGACTGTGGCGTGTGCGCCCTCATGTCCGCCCGGTACCCTTCTCAAGGTGCCGAGGCCGGACAACCTCCTGTCCACGCTGGGCAGGCGGTGGGTGGCAGCGGTTGTCCTCAATAGGGACATCGGGCCCATCGCGCGTCTGCCATCCCTGGGAGAGCTGCCCGCTGCGGTGCCGGATGCCCTGCCGGCGCCCCGCACGCCCTTGGACGTGGCGGACGTCCCGCACAACGCGGGGTTGCCCGGGGCGCGCATGCAGCATGCCCTGCTGTGTATGGCAGCGGCGGTGGATGGGGGGATGTCCATGCTGATGACAGTGTCCCTGCCGCATGTGCAGGACGCGATGCAGTAGCAGCAGATGCATGCCCCCCAGCCGTGGGAGGAGAGGGCCAAGCATCGGCTGCAGGTGGAGAGCGTGCCTCCCACCCATACGGTGGGCATGGAGGATATGGGGAGACTGGTGGTGTTGGAAGGGGCGGAGTATTGGGCATGTGTTCGGGTGGACACAGGGGGATTGGAGTGGGTCGTCGTCACCGCGTGCCGGCTCAGGAGGCAGCAGTCCAGGGGCCCGACCTGCTAGAGGGTGTTCAAGGAGTGCCTCAGGGAGCTGGGCCCGGTACGCCGGGCGCAGAGGTGCACGACCGGGGACATCCCGCAGGCGTCGGCGGTCTTCGTGGAGGTAACGCGACCGCTGAAGGTCCAGGGACAGGACGTCTGGCCTGTGGCCCCGAGCAGCATGTGGCAAGCTGAGCATGCAGCCGTCATGTGCAGGGCGCTGCAAGGTTAGGCGGCGGCCCTCCCCAGGGCACCGGCGGCGCAGTCCTCCAGCAATAGGCCTGCAACCTCGTTGGCACTGCTGCACAGTGGGTCGCGGGCGTGGTGGTGGGTCGTAGAGGCGCTGGAACCCCACTCCTCGGCGCTGCGCTTGTACGATCGCGGGGAGGGCACGGTGCTCACGGTCCGCCCCGCCGACCTGGAGGCCCTGCACCTTGGTGCTCTGAGTGGCGACGGAGGGACGGCGCTGTACCTCCAAGGGACTGTGGTAGGCCCGGCCGCGATGCGCTTTCGCCGGCAGAGTGGAGGAGATGCCCTCCGCCTGGTCATGGCGGAGAACATGGGGCCGTGGCTCCGGGCGTTCTCCACGTCCAGGTGGAAGGTCGAGGGCGACCGGGAGAAGTTCGCCGACGCTTGGCGCCGCTGGGTGGAGGAGCAGTTTCCCGTGGGGGGGATGCGGCACCTGCCGCAACCACCAGGCATGCCAACGGTTCGGCCTGCGGCACCCCCGGCCGCCGTGGCGAAACCGGTTCCGAAGACGGCGCCCAAGCCGCCACCCAAGAGGAGCCCCCCACCTCATTATGGCAGCTATACCAACATTCGGTACGTACTGCGGCACTTCGGAGGCGAACTTGCCACGGAGCAGCGTGGATCGAAGGTGATCAACGTCTGCCCCTGGTCTCGGCTGGATGGAGCTGGTCACTGCTCGTGGAGAGCCGGCAAGCAATGCCGGCCCGCCCACCTCCACCCCAGGGACCTGCTTGACCACCTTCAGCGCGGACCATGGGGCTGATCCGGCTCAACGGGACCAGGTGATGGCCATGCTGGCCGGCATTATGCCAGGAGGCCAAGCGGGGCCTTTCGCATCGGCGCAGGCAAGGTCCAGAACGCTTGCGATGCCCGTGAGTGCACGTCCTGCGGGAGGGCAAGGGGCGTCGCAGTCGGCGGCACAGCGTGGGGCGGATGGGTCTGCGGCGGCGATTTCTGCGCGGAGCACGGGGACAAGTACGTCGAGCGGCGGAGCCGTGGGATCGAGCGCTACATGTGTCGGGTCCAGGCCGACGGCGGCCACCCGAAGCGGTGACCCACGGGGACAGGGGCCGTCTCGCGAGTCGCCCGCGCGGGGCGCGGGTGGTCCCCGGGTGGACTGCCGTCGGCGCATCGGGGCATCTCATCCATTCCACCCGGACGCTCCTCAGGTCACCCTGGATTGCCCCCCAGGCACTTGAGGACATCTGTCCAGAGTGCCGTAGCGCCCATCTCGCCTTAGGTCACCCCCTACCGGCACGCTCCTGACACGTCCCGCATAGTGGGGCGGACGCACATTGATGAACCCAAACCGGCGTCCTCTCCCTGCACCCGTGGCATTGCTGTGGGAGCACGGACCGCGACGGGACGCAGGGATCATCACAACACTGCGACCACAGGTCCTGCCACACATCACAGCACGCTTCCTGGAGACAGAGCAAAGCACCCGCCAGCGCACGTGAAGTGGCACAACTGAGCAGGCTGCGCCTCGCTTCATCCCACGTGGACACCGGGCGGAGTATCGGCTGTCCGTTGGACATCACCAGTAGGCTCTCAAGCAGCCGGGGCCACCGCGCTACTTTGGGGCTGTGTGTGCCATGCGTCAGGAGCTCCCAACCATAGTCCCGTAGATCTCCCCGATGACATCAACCCCGTCCAGCCCCGGGCCCCTGGCGTACGCGAGAACCAAGCGTTGTCCTCCCGTCCGAGTCTCGACGACCGCCGCCAGGCCCAGGGTATCGAGGGTGTGCCGGGCATCGGCAGCCACGTTGTTGTCCCCCTCAGGCAGAGAGAACATGGCCTCCGTGACGTGGCCCTGCGCGTCGCCTCGTGTACCCACGCCGGCTGCTTGGAGACCACCAACACGGCCATGGACCGCCGCTCCGTCACTGCCGGAATGACTCGTCGTAGCTGCCGTCCCCCTTTGTACGTGACTTTGGTCGCCACCGGCACCCAATAGTACCGGCGGGTCTCCAGCCATGCCACGTCGGAGTGGGGGCTCTGTGTGACTTACCCCAGGGACGCCGCGCTGGAGGCCGTGAGCTCCGGGGACAGGACCACTTTCGGCTGATACACCGCATGCGGCCCCCAGGCCAGGTCGCATCCGCAGACAGAGCCCACAGAGCCCTGTTCCACCGCCCCGCCATCACGCAACGACGTGACGGCGACATGCGGATGGTGTGGCACGTTGGACATCCGAACCACCTCCGGGACCGAGCACTCAGCGGCGTCCGGAACGGGCCCTGCTGGCAGCAGAAGGACGATTGCCCACTCGCTGCACCCATGCACTTCCGCGCACGCCGTGGAATGTGCGGGCCGCCCGTGCACGACCCACCGGGGCGATGAGTTCATGCCGCCCCCGGCATGTGGCGTGAGCAGGGGGACTGACGCCGGATCGTCTTGCTGTCGGTAACCTTCAAAGACGTCCCCCAGCAGGAACAGGAGTGCGGCCAGCGGGACAAGCGGCATTGGCTGCCCCGGGTTCGCTGGGTCCCATCCTTCTTCCCTGTACCCGCCCACCACATACACGTCCCCCGTAGTGGACTGCCTAGTGCGTTTGCCGGCCTTCTTTCGGCGCAGCGGATGAATTAGACGGTGAGTCAATGGACCAGGCAATTGCAGCCGGAAGACGTCGCGGAGCCCCCTGACCCACACGCGGTCCAGCTGATTCGGCCCCACTCCCGCGTGAGGAAGGTGCAGGTGGTCCTCATGACACTCCTGGAGCTGGACAGCCCACTATCCAGGCACATGACACGGCAGCCGCGCATGCAGGAGGTCCCTTGCGGGATCATTCAGGGTTTGTACCGCCGCGTCCGTGCGGGGCCCCGAGAGAACGCAGATGTCCCTACCATTGAACGTGTAGGACTGGGATGCCCACTTCCGTCCCGCCCACTGCACCTGCGGCAGATGGGCGTGTACGCACAATTACACTTACGACGGCATGAGGAGTCTACACGCAACGTCCCCATCGCCCAAAGTACTCTGTCCACCCACCTGCTGCCAGCGTGTGTGGCGAATGACGCGGAGGGCACCAAGAACCGTCCGCACACACCGTACTGCAAGTGCATGTCTCGAAGCATGGCCCGCAGCTCAGTCCGGACTGTCGCCGACCGGTGGTGCGTGAGTTGAGCTAGGGTCGCTACGACGGAGTCGCGGAAGATAACGTGGACATCCGCCAGTCGTAATCCATGACCAGACCGCACCACCACGTTGGACAGGTCCTTGGGCAGCTTCTCGAATTGCACGGCCGCAGCCTTGATGGCAGCATTCAGCTTCACCACCCCCTCGCCGTGTTGGACAGGTACGGCGCCGCGTATCGCACGATGCCTGCGACCACAGCATCCATCACCTCATGGGGCACCGACGCCGGCCCCAGCGTGTTCTTGCACCAGCCCAGCAGAGCTTTACAGCAGAGTACATGTTTCTCCTTCATGAAAGCTATCCCCCTTGGATCAAGGCGTAGGCCCAATCAGGGCACCGTGCCCTTGGCGCGCAAGCACACCCATGGGGCTGCGGCGTTCCCCGGGTCCAGGCACACCATGATCGTAGGGATGCGAGTAGTGTTGGCATAGGCGCACTTGCCGACGTTGAGGGACATGCCCATGTCCGTCACGTACTGTGCAATCGCTGCCGCGTACTCCAGGAATTGTGGCAAGGAGTGCGCTATCAATAGGAGGTCATCACAGTACGCTTGCACCAGGGGCGGCACAGTGTGGCGAGCATCTCCCCGCGCCTTGTAGGCAAGACTCCTCAGGAGAGGTTTCCAAGAGGAGGAGGTAGAGCACAGCGCTCTCCGCACTGCCCTGCCGCAGGCCCCTGTGGAGCCGAATGCTCGGCGTTGGGCCGTGCGCAGTGACGATGCGTACCAGAGACCCGCAGCTGAGGGTGTGGAAGAGCCTGATGAGCTTCTCCGGGACCACCATGTGGCGCACGAGGAGCGCCAGCGCCCCATGCGGCGTTGTGTCAACTGCCTTTGACACGTCGAAGGCTAGGACGTGGTTCTCCTCCTGCCCACGCTGCAGCCTGCGCTGGGGCAGGAACACTGGGGCAGCCGCCGTGGAGCCTGGCATGGCCCCCAAGTGCCAGTCCGCAGCCAATCCCTTGCGTGCCAAGACGGCCGTGAACCTCCGCACGAGGGGGGTCATGAGCATCCGCATGTCTTGCTGCCCTAGCGCTATTGGCCTGTACTCGTCGAGGTTGCCTGTGGGCGTACCCTTGGGCATCAGCAAGATAACGGCCTCGTGCCAGGATTCCGGGACGTCCGCACCCCGCATAATAGCCCTGTACGCGTGCACCAGGAGCCCGTGCACCGGCTCAGGCAGCTCCGCTATGAGGACAGCCGTGATTGGGCTAGACCCCGGAGCCTTGTCGTCTGCCACGGCCTGTTTGACGGCGTCTTTGAGGTCCTGCAAGGTGTAGTCCTGCACCAACCTCCATTCCCCCAGCACCCCCCGAGGGATGTGGCCCGGACCAGTCGCTCGAAGGCCGGCAGGTTCACTGGCCGCTTGGCGTACATCGCCTCCCAGTACCTCTGGACCTCGCCGATGACGTCCGAGGCCTCCATGAGCACCTTCTCCGACTCCCGGACGCGTACGGACCACAGGCCTGACGGGGCATATTTCACCACGTTGATGGCCCCCCGTATTGCCGTCCATCGCAAATGCAGGTCCGGCATCCTGCCCCGCAAATAGTCCTTTATCGACCCGCGCCTGTTCCTCCTGAGGACATCGCGCCGCTCCTCCACGCGTGTCTCCAGCTCGTGGAGCTGCCGGCCGAACGCAGCGGGCAGGTCCTCCACCGTGGCAGGGGACAAGTCGGGGTCCACCTGTCGGAGGTGCCGTAGCAAGGCAGCCACTTCCAGGGAGTGGAGCCCAGCCGTTGCCGCGTCCCGTTGCCACAGCTCATGGGCGCGCCAGGCCAGGGCTTGCTGATCCGAGAGGACGTGGGCGAGAGACGCCTCCGTCTCCGCCTGCCCGTACGGGTACTGCGGGTCCATGCCCGACGGCATGCGCACCCCCGTGACCCTGGACACGTCATCGCGGAAGGCATAGAGCAGGTCGAAGACCACTTGCACCTTTGACGTGCCCATGGTGGCAGTGGCAGCGTCCAATCCTCGCACACCTTCTACAGTACCGCCGCCGCCGCCTCGCCAGCCTGGGGAGTCCGGGCGTATGGCATGCAGTCTGCCTTGGGCGTGCCAGTAGGCCATCCTGGTGACCCTCTCTTTGCCGACCACCGCCCGCGGGCTGTCGAGGACCACGGGGCCATGATCCGACCCCAGCGACGCAGGGGACCGTCCCGGCGCCAGGTGCGGGCGCTCACGCACCGCCCACGGGACTAGTGGCGAGTTGAGCAGGAAGGAGTGTAGTCGATGCCCTTCCCTCGTGGGCCTCCTGTCATCCTCCGCTGCCGCGCCCGCCCGGTGGAACCCGCAGTGATCCCACAGGGCTTGGAACCTCCTCGTGGTGGGGTGGCACGGGCAGTCCAGCCATACGTTGAAGTCCTCTCCGAGGAGCACGGCCCTGGTGCCTCCCGCGCTTTTGGCCGCCGCGTACATCGCCACGTCAGCCCAGAAGGACGCCTTAGACGCCCAGGAGTCGCCGCCACTGCCTGGGCCGAGGACGTTGATGACCGTGAGGGTGCCACCCGCGGTCACCACATCAAGGGCCATGGCCTTGCGTGGCACGATGTCCAGGACGTCTCGAACTTCCTCCGCGGCGAACACCTTCCGCCCGGAGGGCAATCAAGAGCCTGCCGCGCGCCGCGCACCGCTGACGCTGCCTGGGCATCCACCCCGGGAAAGCATGATACCCATGGTGACGCCACTGGTTCTCCGAGTGCACCAGGCCTTGGGGGTCCTGCAGGCCCGTCTCCTAGAAGAGGCCCAGGATGGCACCCTCGGCCTTCATAATGCCCGCCGCCACCGCCTCACCGTCGAGCATACCCGGGGCCACTGGTACGCCGTCCCCCCGCATCGAGCCCTGGACGTCCCAGGACACTGCCGCCCGGGTTTCCCAAGCGGGGCTCCTTCACGGCTACGCCGTTGGATCACGGCCCCTCGCCGGATCCGGATCATCCTATTCCTGTGGTGGGCAACTCTGGAAGGCGACTCGCGGATTCTTTGATTGTGGCATCACGGAGGACATGGTGAAGGCGCAGTGGGGGCCGGGGGTAATGCAGCTTGACAGAGTGTGGGAAATGTGGGTGCGCTTGCCACCGTCCCTATGCTGGACGCAGCGGCGGGGGTGGAACTTGAGAAGCACTGTCCTCATGGCCTGAGTGTGCGGTGGTGGCAGACGGCGTATGACGGCCAACGCGATGTTCACAGGTCGTGCCGGCCTGATGGTGAGCTGTACTGCCCGCGTGCATGAGGGTGCGGCAGGGATGCTTCACCCGCCTGCCCCGGGTCGCCACGTACAACAGTGAGGTGTCATGGGTCGTCCCGACCAGGGTAATAAGGCCCAAACCCCTGTAGGGTATCCCATGACACCGGGGTCTCTACCGGCATCCCGGTTACGGCAGTTACGGGGGTAGCTGCTCGGGATACTCCGAGGGTTCAAGGTTCTGCGTGGGGGCGGGCGATAGCGCTGCCGGCGCTGCGGTGCATGAGTTACGACGCCCCCTGGGCACGTTGCACGGGGTTGGGGGAGCGGCTTGAAGTCCCCGGAAGCGGCGAAGTGTACGTCGAGGATTGCGACGGCGTGATGGTGAGGTGGACCGTATGGTGGGCGTACTTAGGATGACGTGGCGATCAAGGAGGTGCTGTCTGAAGGGTACGCGGAGTTGAAGGTGACGGTGTACTGGGGTCACGGGGGTATGCGTGGCAGTACTGGGTTCGGTATGGTGGGAGTACCTCGGAAGCGCGGTGGTACTGGGGAGCCGTACAGTGGGCGCGTTGCGGAGTCGCATGGCGGTGTTGGGGTGTCCCCCTGACCCCTCTAACCACTCGGGGGGAATGCAGGGGCATCCCCTGGCCCCGTGAACAAACTAGAGGGACCGTGCCTGAGGGCATGTACATAGTCTAACCGTCTGACCACGGCCCTGCGGTTGCGGTGGTGTGTGCGGTGGCGGCTCGCAGGTGGCATCGGCGTTGCGACGGCGGTACTACACGGCGGCGTAGCACCGAGTGTGCAGTCGCCTCTATATACGTGTAACCTACATAGTCTTCACTGCAGCGACTTGCTCCTCGGGGGTGCATGCCGGATCCGCTCGAGGCGACGTGCGGAGTGGTCGAGGAGGTGACGCGCGGGCCAATGCTATAAGTAGGCTTGCCACGTCGGCGGTGGGGGCCGAACCTGCGGCTTGGCCGCTGCTGTGGCGGAAGCTCACGGGAGCTGGCCAAACCGTGCAGTTAAGGGTCAAGGGTAGGCGCCAGGGCAACGTATGTGGGCCAGATGAGGTGGACCTGCATGGTTACCACGGCCCGGGGCGAGCCTCTGGTGGGTACCCCTACAGGGGGTCGATAATCAAGCTACGGCACCCACCAGCCCGAATCCCAGCCAGCGATATTCACGGGTTGCGCCACTCCCGTCGCGGGGCGGCCAACGTCCCCCGTGTAGACCCTGTTGATATATTATACGTGGGAGCATGCAGGTACCTCGAAGCTGATTGGGTAATGGCCCCTGACATGGAGTGCCGGCACGGTGTATATCTGGGGTGTGGGTGCAGCTCGGAGCCATAGAGAAAGTAGGGCAGCTACCATGTTTCTGTACTATACTAGGGGCCTAGTGCGATGGGTCGGCGGCGTACATTATGGGGACATGGAGGTGATGAAGGCTGAGGGCTAGGCTAGGCTGGAGCCTCTCAGAAATCCTGACTATGCGTCTACGGGTCATTGCATGCTGGCAGTGGGTTATGTGGAGTCAGGGGTGGTGGGCATTTGCCTGAGCGCAGCTGGCAGCGGATTACGTGGGGTCACGGGTTTAGGCGTCACAAGTTGCCCGCCCTCTAGGACCCCATATACGCACGATGTGAGAATGTTCTACATTTCTAGTTTGAGTATGCTATTTGACATATGTGAGCAATGTTGGTACCAGCGTTGTGTGACATCCATTGAAATAGGTGGTGATGTGTTAGCCTTAGGTATCCGCTTCATCTAGTGTATCATGTTTGAGGTTTTTTGCAAGCTGGCCGAACTTGAGGCCAGCCTTTGGGCTCCATTGGAAACATCCATGTGTATATACACCTTTTAACGCTTCTGGCCGAAATTTCGGCCAGCTTTTTGGTTTAATGTTGAATGACTATACTCATTTTCATTTTTTTAAGGGCTGGCCGAAATTTCTCCCAGCTCTCTGCTCTAATCACCATTCATACACTTATACTGGGCTTTTCTTTGTTGGTGTGGCCGAAATTTCGGCCAGCATTTCCTCTTTCTGCGCATATCAGCAATTGTTTTCCCATCCAACACATTCTTCTTGGTTCCAGGGGTTCCACAAAACCGACCTATACACCACAAGTGAAAGAACAGCAAAGATACGGTTCATTGAACAGCAAACAAAACTACCCCCAAAGGATTTACGTGTATTTCCTATTTTTATTAACCTGGGCGAAATTTCGGCCAGCTTTTCCAAGAACATCAAACCCATGGTCTTATTCACCGGACAGGCCCAAGCTGGCCGAAATTTCGGCCAGGTCCTTCAAAACTTTAAATAACGTCACAGAAATGGATACCTTTGAGGTTTTTTGGAAGTTGGTCGAAATTGAGGCCAGCTTTTCCATTGGTTCCATTGGAAACATGCATGTGTATATCCACTTTTTAACGCTTCTGGCCGAAATTTCGGCCAGCTTTTTGGTTTAACGTTGAATGACTATATTCATTTTCATTGTTTTAAGGGCTGGCCGAAATTTCTCCCAGCTCTCTGGTCTAATCACCTTTCATACGCTCATATTCGGCTTTTTTGGGAGTGTGTGCCAAAAAAATCAAAACACATGGTAGTATTCACCAGACAGGCCCAAGCTGGCCGAAATTTCGGCCAGGTTCTTCAAAACTTGAAATAACGTCACGGAAATGGATACCTTTGAGCTTTTTTGGAAGTTGGTCGAAATTGAGGCCAGCTTTTTCATTGGTTCCATTGGAAACATGCATGTGTATATACACCTTTTAACGCTTCTGGCCGAAATTTCGGCCAGCTTTTTGGTTTAGTGTTGAATGACTATACTCATTTTCATTTTTTTAAGGGCTGGCCGAAATTTCTCCCAGCTCTCTGGTCTAATCACCTTTCATACACTCGTATCCCGCTTTTTTGCCGGTGTGGCCGAAATTTCGGCTAGTGTGTCCCATTTCTGCGCATATTAGCAATTGTTTTCCCATCCAAAACATCTGGCCGAAATTTCTGCCAATTTGCAATTCTTGCTGTGCATAAATATTACACCGTACACTCCTATAAAGCTGCTTTCTTCTCACAGCATTAATGTCTTCTGGTATTACTATAACTGTCATGCTCGTATGGGGTGTGTGCCACGCATTGCCACTGTTTTGTGTGTACATTCTCTGTTTTGCATTTTGCTGGCCGAAATTTCGGCCAAAGTTGCCTTATGTGGACCCCTGATTCCAAATGACCCACATTTCTGGCCGAAATTTCGGCCAGCTTCTCGGCAACCCAATTTTGAACAGTGGTTTCACATCCAGTGCATGGCTGGCCGAAATTTCGGCTATGGTATTCCATCATTCGTGTCAAGACGTCAATTTTGGGCCATTTTGTGTTGAATTGCGCTTGTTATTGCCACTTTTGTTATTTTCCCTTCCATGAAATCCCCTGCTGTAGCATCCTTTTTTATGACCGAGCTTGCACTGGATTCACAGGAGGTGCTTATTTTCCCTCGAGCTGAAGCTGCGTCCGAAAATGGGCAATCCCAACATGCCCATCAACTGGACGGGGATAAGGCAAGCACAGAGGGACTTCAAGGGAAGCCTCAGGCACCACCAATGAAGAATTCATCAACCACCATCACGTTATCCGACTGGGTCACGTCAACAACCAAAATAAAAGTTTTCTTTGACCAAATTGTAATAGACCACGACCGAAGCATTGGCCACGTCCATAAATTATCCGAGGATCGTGTGCAGCGGCGCTATGACGATCTCAAGGCCGCACCGCCTGTGGATTACATCCAAGATCTTCTTTTTTATAAAGTCATTCGTATGTCTCCTGTTGCCTACTGCCATTCCCAACGGGTTATATTGTTTGTCGGTACGAAGGTTGGCCGAAATTTCGGCCAGCATCTGCGTCCCTAAGTGTTTTTGGTGTACTGCTATTGTTTTTTCCCATAGCCTGTGTGGATTTGTCAGTTGGCCAGTATTTGCTTGTCATTGAGTGTGGTGCATTGTACACCATCTTCAAATGTCACTGCACCTGTGCTCTTTGCGCATGTCTACCGTCATAGGTATCCATTTCGGTGACGTTACTTCAACTTTTGAAGGACCTGGCCGAAATTTCGGCCAGCTTGGGCCTGTCCGGTGAATAAGACCATGTGTTTTGATGTTCTTGGAAAAGCTGGCCGAAATTTCGGCAGGTTAATAAAAATAGGAAATACACGTATATGCTTTGGGGGTAGTTTTGTTTGTTGTTCAATGAACCGTATCTTTGGTGCTCTTTTACTTGTGGTGCATAGGTGGCTTTTGTGGAAACCCTGGAACCAAGAAGAATGTGTTGGATGGGAAAACAATTGCTAATATGCGCAGAAACAGGAAATGCTGGCCAAAATCTCGGCCACACCAACAAAAAAAGCCGAATATGAGTGTATGAATGGTGATTAGAGCATAGAGCTGGGAGAAATTTCGGCCAGCCCTTAAAAAAATGAAAATGAGTATAGTCATTCAACATTAAACCAAAAAGCTGGCCGAAATTTCGGCCAGAAGCGTTAAAAGGTGTATATACACATGCATGTTTCCAATGGAACCAATGGAAAAGCTGGCCTCAATTTCGGCCAGCTTCCAAAAAAGCTCAAAGGTATCCATATCTGTGGCGTTATTTCAAGTTTTGAAGGACCTGGCCGAAATTTCGGCCAGCTTGGGCCTGTCTGGTGAATAACACCATGTGTTTTGATTGTTTTGGCACAAACTGGCCGAAATTTCGGCCAGGTTCATAAAAAAAGGAAATACACGTATATGCTTTGGGGGTAGTTTTATTTGTTTTTCAATGACCCATATTTTTGCTGTTCTTTTACTTGTGCTGTATACGTGGGTTTTGTGGTAACCCTGGAACCAAGGGGTAAAAGTAATGATAGATAGACCCCCCCCCCCTACTAAAGGAATGCAATGGTCTAAATGTAAAATACCACCATATTTTTGTGATTTGGTATCTTTTTTTCGAAAATTTGTGTGTCGCTAGAAATAGAAATAACGGCATATATTTCACATACATACCTTCATTTTGCCTATTGCCACCGGGGGGGGATACATACCCCCAAAATAACACCCCTTTTCACATACTTTTCTCCTCACTACAACATGGACTTCCGTGGGCCATAGCGCCAGGTGGGGGGCGGGCAACTTGTGACGCCTAAGACGGGTGATGGACGTGTCCACGGTGGCGGGGGTACGCAAACAACGAGCGGCCCGCTCTTGCTTCGCCGCATGTGTGCTCCTCTGTACTCTCTTGCTGCTTTGCGCCCATGGGAGACGCCCTTGCTTTCTGCTTGTTGCTGTGCTGCTGCGTTGCTGTGCCTTGCCCCTTTACCCCCGGCGAACAAACGGGCCAGCGTCCGTCGCCGTTGCTAATGCTAAAGCTTTGCAGTTGCCACTGCCCCCAAAGCCTGGTTGGCCGGTATCCCCGGTCCTCTGGGTCCTCCGTCATGTTGTGGGCCACCTCAGGCAGCCCTGGGACCCACGGGATCGAGCGAGGCAAGAACCACCTGTCGGCACGAGATGCCCGGTAACTCCAGTAGACGGCACGATAAGTGGTTATGACTATGATTATGACTATGTATGTATGTATGTATGTATGTATGTATGTATGTATGTATGTATGTATGTATGTATCTATGTATGTATGTATGTATGTATGTATGTATGTATGTATGTATGTATGTATGTATGTATGTATGTATGTATGTATGTATGTATGTAGGTAGGTTGGTAGGTAGGTAGGTAGGTAGGTAGGTAGGTAGGTAGGTAGGTAGGTAGGTATGTATGTATGTATGTATGTATGTATGTATGTATGTATGTAAGTATGTATGTATGTATGTATGTATGTATGTATGTATGTATGTATGTATGTATGTATGTTTGTATGTATGTATGTATGTATGTATGTATGTATGTATTGTGGTTGTTGTTGTTGTTGTGGCACCCAGCACGTGCCAGCGGGAGAAATTGCAAGACACGCTCTCCCTGGGCAGGGCGCAAGGGAGCAGTTGGCCGGCGTCACGCTGGCCGGCTGTGTGCCGACGACGACCGAGGGGGCGGGGGGGGGGGGCGCCATGGTGTGGGGGGGGGGGCGCGTGCGTGGGGAAGGGAGGGGCCACCTGTGAGTTACCCTGGTGCCCTCCCCCGTCTCGCGGGGGGAGAGTGACCCGACTTGTGCGAGGCGGCTATGGAGGGGCTGGAGAGCGGGGCGGGGACCTTGGGGTGGGGAAGGCACGCCCGGGTCCGCGGTCACTCCGCGCCTTGCCTGAACATATCGCCGAGCTGGCCGCTCCTCGTGTGTGGCCGTGGCGTGGCCGGGGGCGCTGGCCCGTGCGTCTAGCCTTCTGCGGGGGCGAGGGGACGCCCGCGATTTGCTTTCTGCCGGAGCCTAGTCACCTTTGCAAGTGTTGTGGTGTGGCCGCCTCGTCCCCGGTGGTGCGGGCGCGCGCGCGCGTCGGTCATTAGGGAGGCAGGGCACAAGGGCGGGAGCACAAGAGCACTATCATGGATATACGGTTGCTGGCGTGTTGTGTATGGTTCAAGTGCTGTTCCGTGGTGCCTGTCCCTGTGTCCCGCTTGCGGGAGGCCGCGCGGCACGGCCATCGGGGGGGTCGAGGCCTGGGCTGGGCGCATGGGTAGCGGCGGGCCGCCGAGGCGGAGGCGGCGCCATGCAGGTGCGGGGCCCGTGGCGGTCGCGGGGCGGTGCGGGCGGACCGGCCAACGGCCAGCGTAGGCCCTGAGTGCCCCACAATGTTGGGTCGGTGGGCGCGCCGGGGGCATGTGCGTCGCGCAGGTCAGGCTGCGGGGGGCGCATGCGCTAGGGCGTTGGCGTGCCCGATGAGGGCCCCACTGTGGGCCGTGGCACCTGCGGCAAGCTGGAAGCGTTGCCTGGGGGTCGAGGCCGGGGTCGGGCGCGTGGGCAGCGGCGGGCGGCCTAGGCGGAAGCGGCGACAACGGGCTCGGGTGCCCGAGGCGGGTGCGGAGCGGCGTGTGTGGGCCGGCCGGTGGCCGGTGGCCTCACTGAGAGTCCCACACGGAGGGGTCGACGGGTCGTGCCGGGGGCGTACGCCACGTGCAGGTCGGGCAGTAGAGGGCGCAAGTGCAGGGCGTCGGCGTGCCCGATGAGGACCTCACTGAGGACCGAGGGGTTCGCGGCAAGCAGGATGCGTTGCCCGGGGGGGGTGGCGGCGAGGAGCGGGAGGATGTCCGCGGCTCGTGACGCGGGGGCGAACACGACGTGGGCCGGGTGCGGCCCCGGGAGAGGCGCCGGCGGGACGGGGACCACAGGTTGGCGGTCCACTCTGAGGCGCCATGTGGCGCAGTGGCGGAGGAGCCAGACCAGGGCTATGCTGTGGCGTAGTGTGAGGGGCAGGGTGCAGGGCGGCGCGGGGACGTGCGGTGGGAGAGGGCCCGGCGGAGGAGTGACGCCAGCGACGTGTGTGTCGTGCTGAGGGTGGTAAGGAGCTCGCGCAGGAGTCCTTCGCGGCCGGCGTTGTCCAGCAGGGGGGGGGGGCGTCGTGGGGGGAGGTGGAGTGCCACATGCCCAGCATACTGAACCCCAGGCGGTGACAGAAGGGGCACGTCACTCCTCCGAAGCCGGAGGGATGGTCCTGGGAGCGTAGTAGCCGGAGGTGCATGATGCGGTGGAGGGCCAGCGCTGGGATCTCGGCGCGCTCATACGCAAGGCGGAGTAGATGAGAGGACCAGCCTGGGGGCAGGGGCCGGAGGTGCAACGCGTGGGTGCGGGTGGTGGTGGCTGCATACGCTGCCTCTGCGGCGCGCGTGGGGCTCAAGAAGACCGCGCCTTCACGGAGCGCCACGATGCGGCCGTGGCAGAGTGCGGACCAGGGGAGGGTCCACGGGGAGGCGGTGTGGAGGCCGCGGCGGGCTAGGGTGTCGGCCTCGGCGTTGAGAGTGGCGAGGTGGCTGGCGGAGCCGGAGTCGTGTTGCGCGGCGAGCCAGACCACGTGCATGCGAAAGGAGGCGGAGAGGAGGGTCGCTCGGTACGGGATGGAGAGGGCGGAGAAGGGGGGTGGACCGCGGGTGAGGTCGCAGAGGTGGGAGGCGGTGGAGTCTGAGGCGAAGAGGGCTTCGCCGGACCAGCCGCGGAGGGCGAACATGGCGGCTATCTTGGCGATCCATTCGGCGTCGGTGGAGTGGCCGGCGAGGGCGTGGAGGCCAACCTAGCCGCGGTAGAGAGCGCCGTGGTGGGGGTGCCAGAGGAGGAAACCGGCGCCGAGGCGGGTGCCCTCTTGGCTTCCGTCGCACGCGACCACGACGTAGGGGAGGGAGCGGAGAGGGGCCAGTGAGCCGGTGTGGTGCTGCGGAGCGGGGCGCACATGGGGGGAGGGGAGGAGGTGGACGGTGATGTCGAGGGGGGCGAGAGCCTGTGCTAGGGCGGGACCTTCGGTGAGCCAGGGGGTGGGGCGGCGTGGGGAGACGAGGGACGCCGTGGCGGCCACTGCGAGGGTGTTGGGGCCCGAAGAGGCGCGGAGGTAGGTGCGGAGGAGGTTGAGGGGGGCCCGGTACGCCGAGAGGGGGGCGCCGGGGCCGCCTTGCTGGAGGGGGAGGGGGAGGAAGGCCGTGTGTGCGCAGGGGGGCAGACGGAAGGCGTGGCGGTATGCGTTGTCGATGGCGGTCTGATGGGGGCGGAGGGAGGGGGGGGACTTGTTGATGACGCGGAGGAGGGGGAGCTCGGGGAGGATGGGGATGCCGACGACCTCCTGGGGGGGCGGTGGTGGTGGTGCCGGTGTGTTGTGGGACGTCGGCGGTGACGAGGGTGGGCTGGCCAGGGAGGGAATCTATGAGGGAGAATTCCTGTTTGTCGGGGTGGATGATGCGGCCGGCGCGGCGAGAGCACTCGCGGCAGTCGGTGGCCATGGCTGCCACGTCATTGAGGGAGGGGGTGATGAAGCGACGGTCGTCGCTGTACGAGAGGTGGGTGGCGGGGAGGGACGCAGAGTGGCCGGGGATGGTGAGGGGGAGGGTGATGGAAGTGTTGGGGCGCATAGCCCTAGTGATGACCAGGCTGGGTGCCTGGTAGTGGAGTTGGGCGAACCCGATGCCTTGGTTGCCCCCCTCCTCAGTGCTGAAGGGGTGGGCGAACCCTTCGCGGGTGGCCACGCGGATGACCAGGCGGCTGTAGAAGCCGTCTGCCCAGGGGCCAAAGTCCCAAGTGGCGCGGAGCCGGTAGCAGAGGGGGGAGCACCCTGAGGTACGCGTCAGACTCGTCCCAGTCGCAGATGGCGCAGGTGCCTTGGGTGGAGAGGGCTCTGTAGGTGGCGCCTCGGGCTACGAGGGCGAGGCCTAGGGCGGAGTGGCCCGGGCGGTAGGCGAAGGAGGCGGGGGTGTAGGTGGAGGTGAGCTCGAGGTCGGCGGCTAGGCGGGTCGTGGCGATGCCGGAGGCTGCGCCGGAGACGCCCGACTCCACGTCGACGGGGCGGAAGGAGCGCGTGCGGTGTCGGGGGAGGGGTATGGTAGGTTTCCCCTTGTAGAGGCCGTAGCGGACGGTCTCGTTGGAGACGCCTGGGGTGCCGGATTCAAGTTCGAGGAGGAGGTGAAGCAGCCCGAGGTGGACGCCCCCGCCGCTGCGGAAGAGCGCTGTGCGTGCCATGTTGTCAGTGGACACGGCGAGGGAGCGCTTGCCCATGCGGCGGTGGGCGAGGGAGGCGGTGGTGATGAGGGGGGGGGACTTGCGGGCGAGGGCGTACGCCTGGAGGGAGGTGGGAGACTCTGGACGGGCGTTCGCGCGGAGGGCGTCGCGGAGGAGGGGGAGAGTGAGATCGGTGGGGAGGTGCAGGAGGGGGAGCCAGGGGTCTGGGGTGCAGCGGGCGGCGAAGAAGCCGTGGTCCACGGAGACGTGCCCGTTGGCGGTTTGGGATCGGGATTGGGCCGTGCCTTCGGCGAGCCATTCCTCGCGGGTTGCGAGGGTGGCCCCTGGAGGGGGAGGATGCCGTGGAACAGTTCCAGGGGTGGGGAGGGTAGCCGGAGGACGGTGCGGGTGGCGGAGGTGATGGAGGGGGAGGAGAGGATGGCAGCGCGAGAGACGTAGCCGCGGGCGGCCGACGGCTCCCGGAGGGCAAAGGACTGGGCGGATAGGTCGTGGGTGGAGAAGGGAAAGGTGATCCGGGCCAGGGAACGTAGTAGGGCGGGGTTGTCGGGCGGGTGCGGGACCAGCTGGTGCGCGATGAAGTGGTGGGCGGCGATGTAGTGGTCGGCGAGGGAGGGGGAAAGGGAGAGTCAGCCCCACGCTAGGTCAAGGGCGGCTGAGAGGGAGTCCATGTCCTCGAGAGTAGCCAGGCGCCATCGGAACAGACGCCAAGAGTGGGCGTCGCAGGAACGGTGGGGCAGGGTGACCTGCGCCAGCACCATGGCGTGCGAGGTGTGGCAGGGGAGGACGTGGTGAGCGTGGGAGGCGATGGGTCCGGTGGCGAAGATGGGGTCGATGGCGGTGGACCGGGGGGAGGCGTGGCGGGTGGTGAAGTTGGTGGGAGTGGCTGGGGGGACCAGGCGGTGCCGAGCTGATAGTGGGCCCAGGGCTCCGAGCGCGTAAGCCAGGGGGGTGCCTGGGGCGCCCATGCTGTTGAGGTCGCCCAGGAGGACGCACAGGTCGGGACACATGCGGGAGCGGAGGTGGTTGATGAGCTTGACCTCGGACACCCACTCGGAGTACGAGAGGCGTGGGGGGAGGTGGGCGTTGAACAGGAGGGCGCGGCCCCCCAGTGAGAGAGGGACCGCGGAGCCAATCCAGTGCGGGCTGTCGTAGACGAGGTCGGCGGGCTGGGAGGGGGCGCGGAGGGACCAGAGCCAGGCCGTGCGGAGGCCCGAGCCCTGGCCGGACGCGGTGCTGTAGTGGGCCTCGTATTGTGGTGGGAGGGCGGGGCGGGTTGCGGCCAAGTCCCACAATTCCTGTTCGGCGACCACGTCGGGGGACAGGGCCTCGAGCCAGGTGCGGGCGAGGGAGACTTGGCTGGCGATGCCGCCCCAGTTTTGTGTGAGGAAGGTGAGGGCTGTGTCGCGGAGGGGGGTGGACGCCTGGTCGCGGGGGTCGGGGAGGGAGAGGACGAAGGCGGGGGTCGGCTGAAGGAGGCGGTCCGGAGAGGGGGCGCAGGGGGTGGCCCAGGGGATGGCCGAGACGGGGACAGGTCCGGGCAGTAGCATGCCCTGGAAGCCTATCACACAACAGGCGGCGGTGTCCCGAGTGCATATGGGCGGGGCCTTGTGGGGGAGGTGCAGAAGAAGTGAGGCCAGTGGTCGGCTGGGGATGCGGGGAGGTCAACGAAGGCGGAGTGAGGCCTGGGGCGGCCACAGCCGGGGCATGTGGAGGAGGCACCGAGCGGGGCGTCGGGGAGAACAGGGTGTAGCGTCCACGCTGATGCCGGGCCCGAGGAGCGAGCGTACGCTTGGGACGGGGGGGGGGGACGGACGGTAAGGGGGTGGTGTCCCAAAAGGCGGTCCACTTGGCGTCCACGTGCAGGGGTGGGCTGATCCAGAAGGAGGGGTCGTGACGTTGGCGGGGCAAGGAGGCGAGCCAGCCGCACACTGTGGGGAGGGCGGAGGCGAGGAGCGAGGGGGGTAGCGACGAGGAGGCCTGGGCGGCGTGCGGAAGGTCTCGAAGGGGGCCCGGGGGGAGGGGGGCGGTTGGGGGGTGCTGGAGGGGGAGAAGGTCTGCGGAGTGTGTGCACTCGGGGCAGGGCGTGAGGGTCGGGCGCCGCAGCGTGTCGCAGTGGAGGCACATACGCGGGGTGCAGGCGGGTGGTGGAGTGGCTACGCGAGGGGGAGTCTCCTGGGTGTAGGGCTGGGGATGGGGCTTCAGGCCGTGAAGGAGGTTCGCCCCGGCGCGGTAGGCGTCGGGTAGGCGGGGGTAACGGGCGGCGCGGAAGGCTGCCCAGGCTAGGGTCGGGAGGTCGGGTGCGCTGGAGGCGGGGAGAGTGTCCGGCAGGGCGAGTGAGTTGTGCCTACGGGCGCTGGGGAACATGGCGCCGCGGACTGCTCTGCCTGACGTGGGGGCCGAGGGCGTGTTGCGGCCATGGTGTCTCGGGGAGCGTCGGGGGGAGGAACGGGGGGGTGATTGCTGGCGGCTGCGTTTGGCACGGCGGGGCTGAGAGTCGCCCGGGACGGGGGGGCGCTGGGAGGCGGGGGTGTTGAGTGTGGCGGCGGGGGCGTGCCACGGTTGCCCATGGTCCCGCCTGCCTTGGACCGTAAGGGACCAGCCCTCGGCGTGCTGGATGACCCGGGCGGGCAGAGAGGCGAAAAGGGAGGCGTGTAGGGCGGGGGTGATGGAGGCGAACGTGTGTCCGCGGCGCGCATCGGCGTCAGTGACGTACACGACGGTCTGCAAGTTGTGGGTGAGGGTGACCGCCATGGGAGCGTGCGGGCCCAGGCGAAGGCCAGAGACGCGGACGATGCCGGATGTGGCCGGTGAGGAGCCAACGGGGGCGAAGGTGGGGACTGAGGAGGCGGGGGTGGCGCTGGTGGCGGAGGGTGCGGGGCGCCCGGGGGGGAGGGGCTGGCTGAGGAGGGGTGGGCCTCAGTGGCGCGGGCGGGGCGCAGGTGCCTGGGGCTTGCAGGGAGGGCGCAGGTGGGGCGGAGGAGCCAAGGCGGAACCAGTCCAGGTCCGCTGTGGAGCGGGGGGGGAGGGCAATTTTGGTGTAGGAGATGAGCTCTTGGAACTTGGCCGGGGTGGAAAGACGGCCGCACAGCCGTGCGATGGCTGCGCGGAGGGTGTCGGCGGAGGAGACGTGCTGGAGGTCCTGGTAGGCCTTTATGGGGAAGGAGGGGGCGCTGGCGATGGTGAAGGCCGCCGTCGGCCAGCGAGTGTCGGCATGGCCTTGAGCGGCTGCGATGAGGGGTTGGATGGCCTGGAGTGCAGGCGGGGAGGCTGCGGAGGAGGCGGCGGCTCCGTACCGCTGGGTGACCAGGGTGAGGAGCTTGTTGAGGTGGAGGCGGAGGGTGGGCTTGTGGAGGTCGGGGCAGGAGTGCCAAGCACCCTTGGCGGCGAGCACCAAGCTGGCGGTGGACGTGGAGACCGAGAGGTGCTGTACGGTCCCGGGGGGCAGGTGGCAGTTCTTGCCCATGGCCACAATGCACATGGCCGTGTGGTGGGCGTCGGCCTCGGGGACGGAGGAGAGGCCGTGGAGCAAGGACAGCGTGTCCTGGGAGCTCGGGGCCGGGCCAGCCTGGAAGAGTGTCTCCGAGTCTGACGGGGGCGGTGCGGGCGGCTGCGGTGGTTGGGGACGGGGGGGAAGCAGGGACGAGAGCTGTGGAGCGTTGGGGGGGGCGCGGGCGGGGGCGGGGGCGGGGACATCGGGGGCTGCTGGGGGGTCGTCCGCCTGCGGGTGCGCGCGGCGGGCGGCTGCGGTGATGGCGGTGGAGATGTTGGGGGTGCGAATTGAACCATCATCTTTCCGGTGGTTCACCTCGGTGTACCACCGTTGGGCTGACAGGGGGCACGGGGCGGGGACACGGACGTGGGGGCTGGCGGGGTCGAAGACGCAGCCGAGGGGGGGGCAAGCTAGCCGGGAGCCGGTCTGCTGGGCCGCCCAGGTCGCAAGCCAGTGGAGGAGGGCGACCCGGGCGATCTTGGGCTTGATGGCCTCCTCGAAGGCGAGGAGGTCAAGGAGGCGGCGGAAGGGGATGGAGGGGGGGAGGTCGGGGGAGAAGGGGGAGATGTGGGCGAGGGCGGCCGAGGCGAGAGTGGCCTGGTCGAGGGTGGAGGCCCGGGCACCGCAGTCGATGAGGGCGCTCATGCAGCAGGCGTAGGGGAGCCACGAGGCGTCCTGGTGTGTGGTGAGGAGGGAGATCTCGTTCTCGTTGAGCTGCTCGGTGAAGGCGAACCACCATAGGAGGGGGTTGGCTTCGATGGGGGAGCCGGCAAGGGGGATGGAGAGGACCTCCACATTCGCTGGCATGTGGCGTGCGGAGGCGAGTAGGCGTGGAGGCTGTTGTGAGTCCAGGGTGATGGACAGGCGGGGCCAGGCGTCGGCCGCCGTCAACTGTTCGCGCTGGAGGTCGGGGGACAGAGCTGAGAATGGGTGTGCCATGGTGCCTGTGTGGAGCGGTGCAAGGGAGGGTCGGACACACGGCGTGCCGGGGGGCGGGAGTACCGTTGCCGGCTGTGGGCGCTGGCTGTGGAGCGGGGTGGGGGAGGGGGGGGGGTCGGGGAGGGCAGGCGGGGGAAGGAATAAGCCGCGGCAAGCGCTCAGGGCCCGGAGGCTCCGGCATGCAGAGCGAACACTGCTACCGGCAGTGGCGCAAAGTAAGAAGGGGGGGGGGGGGGCTGGCGGGTCTGGCGAGAGTGGGGGCTGTCGCTGGGCGTGGCGTGCATCGCGAGGTGGTGACGGTTGGGGGTCCGTCTGGCGAGGGGAGGGGTGTGGCGGCGCCGCTCGGTTGGCGGTGTCCGGTGCGGCGTGTCAGGGGTGTGGGGCGAGGGTGCTCGACAGACATCGGTCCAGAGCTGGGCCCCGGGGTGTGGTGGTGTGTGGAGGTGGTGGGTGAGTCCTGCTACCGGTGTCTTACTACGAGGAGGTGATGAGGATGCAGACTGCACGGGAACTGAGGCCGGAGAGCCTGGGGCGGGGGTATGGGGCGCTGGCGGCGGGTTATCCCCGGCCGGGATGGCCGGAGTGCCCTGGGGTCCCGTGGGGGCGGAGGCTCCCCACGTCGGTCGGGTGCGAAACCACGACCTGTGTTTCCGTTACCGAAGTTCTTAGGTTTGTACCCGAGGAACTTACCCGCCGCGGGGACTGCGGGCCGGGTCGGCCATGGGGGATGACCATGAAGAGGAGTCGGGGGGCGAGGATGAGTCTGGCGGTCGGCACCTTCCCTGGGCCTGGGGGAGGCCGTTGCCCGGGGCTATTACCTCCTTCTTGTGGGCGTGGTACTGTGGTGGGTGGTGGAGTGGTTACCCCCCAACGGGTGTCTGTGCCCGGTGCCGTCGGTACAGACCCCTGTTGGGGGCGGGTACGAAGCGCCCAGTCGCCTCGCCCCCCCTGCACAAAAGCCCGCCAGGCGCCTCTAGGCCTTTAGCGCCAGCTGGGGTGGGGGGGGGAGCTTGGGGCAGTGCGGGGCCCCTCCGCACTCCTGGCGGCCAGCACTGCCTGTATAACGAAACAAGGGCGACGTGGGCTCGAACCGCAAGTGCGGGCCGCGCCGCCCCAGTCGGGGTGGGGCACAAGGGGGGGGACTGGGGTCTAGACAGGTGGGACCGCTCACTGGCTGGTCTCACCACCCTCCACGTTGGAGTCACAGTGTACGGGGTTCTTGGATCCCCATCCAGGGTTCTGGGGGCCCCACCGAGGGGCCGTCGGCCCCCCCCCTTCGGTTACTGTCTGCGGGGCGAGGGCAAGGGAGGAGCGGGCGGGAGGGCAAAGGCCACTCGCGGCCATGACACATGGTGCATAGGGAGGGAGGTATGACTCACGCAACGCCATGATGGATGCAGCAGGGGGATGGGGGGGCAAGGCCTGGAGCCCCACCACGTATGGGGGGTCCCCTTGTCAGCCAGGCGTCCGCCCGTCTGCGGCTGCGGTAGCCCACCTCGGTGGCGACGGCAACCTGAGAAGAAGGAGAGGGGGTGTGGAGGGGAGGTGGGGGCATGGTGAGCACGCGGGGTTGGGGGGGGGGGGGGTTGTGGGCTGGTGGGGGGGCGTGCGCGCGAGGGGGTGGGGATGCCGTGAGCTCAGCCGCGAGCGCCACCGTGTGGCCAACCGGGGTAGAGGGGCGGGCGGGGCTGGCCAAAGTCGGCCGTGGAGCCCGGGGCGCCCGTGGTGCTGGGGGCCGCGGTCAGCGGTGGGGCCCGCAACCCGGTCGGCGGGAACGAATCCCACCGAGCATCATCCACGGGGGCGAGCCCTAGTGGAGGCGGGGGGACTGCCGCTCTGTCCCCTCGCGGCCGAACCGGACCGGGACGGGCCCCGCTGGATGGATACCGGGGGGGCGGGCGGGGCTGGGCACCGGGGCTTTGGTGCCCGAGTCCCCGGCGGTCGTGGGCCGGCGCGGGGGAGACCGGGGGGGCCCCTGGGCTGCGGCTGGTGAGGGGGGGCGTGGAAGGGCCGGGCGGGCTCGGGGGCGAACCCCGGGAGGCCCTCGGGGGCTGGGCGAGGGCCCCCGAGGGCGGCCGTTCCTTGGGAGGGATGGGGGGGTGGCTCCCTGCCCGGGGAACGACGGGGGCCCCTTTTGAGCGAGGGGGGGGGCTAGGCGTATTGCCCGGTGTAGGGCCATGTCTATTCATGCCCGCGCGGCATGGGACTATATCCCCAACCCTCCGCGCCGGAGTCCCTTTGTGGGGGGGTCGTGGGGGGGGGGGGGGGTTGGCGGTTGTTGTGTGCACCCACCCTCGTGGGAGGGGGTTGCCGGTGGGAGCCTTGCCCGGCTTGGCCGAAAAAAAACCCGGTGGCGCCCCCTGGGGCTCGTGGGCCCCTTCGAGGAAGAACCTCGGATTCGCAGGGGGGGACTCCGCTGTATGTATGTATGTATGTATGTATGTATGTATGTATGTATGTATGTACATATGTATGTATGTATGTATGTATGTATGTATGTACATATGTATGTATGTATGTATGTATGTTTATATGTATGTATGTATGTATGTATGTATGTATGTATGTATGTATGTATGTATGTATGTGTGCATGTTTGTATGTATGTATGTATTTTTTTGTTGTCGTTGTTGGCGCGCTCAGCACGTGCCGGTGGAGGAAATTGCCAGACACGCTATCCCTGGGCAGAGCGCAAGGGAGCAGTCGGCCGGCGCAACGCCGGCCGGGCGGGCGCCGATGACGACCGAGGGGGGGGGGTGCCGCCTTCTGTCCGGGGGGGAGGGGGGCGCGCGTCGCTGAGGGAGGGACTACCTGTCCGCGTGACCCATGCTCCCTCCCCCGCCGCGGGGGGAGGCTACGCGCACCTGTGCGAGACGGAGGGGGATGGGGGGCTCGTGGGAGGGACCACTGGTCCGGTGACCTGTGGGGCCCCGGCTCCCCTTGCTTCTCCCACTCCCCTGCAACAGGGGACGGGATGTACTTCCTGAGTGAAGGTGGGGGAGGGTGGGCGTGGGGGGGGGTAGTATGGTCTACACCACTGTGTCCCGGTTCCCTTGCGTGTGGGCAGCGCGGGATGCGCTATGGGCCGCTGTAGCAGGTTGCGGGGACCTTGCAGCCCGCGGGAGTGCTCACGGGCCCGAGGGGGTTGTGCCGCTCGCGGGGGCGGCGTGCCCTATGGGTCAGGTCCGGAGCGTGGCTCCTTGGTCGGCGGTCTGGGTAACGGCTGCTCGGACCGCTCTGGACGCGGCAGCTGCCCGCGGTCAGGGCATTCTGCCTGTGACCCTCTGAGCCGCTCGAGGATGGGCGCGGAGTGGCGCCGTCCTATGTGCGCATGGAGAGCGCGGGGTGCCGCGGGGGCATGCGCGGAGCATGCGGGGGGTGGGCGCAATGCGCCTGCAGCATCGGCATGGAGGGGGAGACGGCCGCGGAGAGCGCAGGGGGTGGGCGGTCGCAAAGCGCGCTGAGGGCGTGGGGGGCATCTACTCTGTGGGAGCAGACTGCCATGGGGCGGCCCTGCTGCGCATAGAACGCGGGGGGGGTGTGTAGCGGCAGGGGGGCGGAGTGTAGGGACACGCTGGGGCGTGGCGCGGCTTTCCGCAGGGGCGTGGCGTTGCGGGGGCGCGGCGTGGGGCGGCGCGAAGCGAAGGGCGGGGCAGCGGGGGGCTGTAGCGCATGGCGGAGTGGGCACTCAGCCTGGGGCTGCGTTGGGGCCCGGCACGCGGTGCTGCCGGCGTGGTGCGCTATGTGGGACCAGGCTGGCGCACTATGTGGGGCTTTGTGTGTGTTGGGGGGGTATGGTAATGCCAGCCTGATTTGACTGTGCTTGTCCACACTGCGGTCTGGCGGGCTGGTCGCACGGGGTGGTCTGACCGCACGACAGTTAGTCGGGCGAGGGCCGGCGCGGCGGGGCGCTGCCGTGACCCCGTCTGGCCTGTGCTAGCCATGCGTCACGGCCAGTGGTGTATTGGCACGCTGGGCCGGGGAGGTTGCGGCGGTCAGGTGGGCCGGGGGCTGCGCTGAGGAGGCTACAGGCCGTAAGCGCTCGGCAGCTGTGCGGTCGGGGCGGAACCGCACAAGGCGAAAGGCGGCGCAGAAGCGTAGCTTGGGGCTCCGCAAGGGCGCCGCGCGGGGCGGCGCAAGGGCACAGTGCGGGGACGCGCAAGGGAGCGGGGCGGGGACGTATAGGGTCGCGACAGGGGACTCCGTAGGACGGATGTTGTAGGCCGGCCGTGCGGGGCTGAGCGGGGGTTCAGTGCTGTGCTGTGCAGGGGCTGTTCGTGGGGCTGTGTCGGGGTACAGCATGTGACTGCGCTGCGGGGGGCTGCGCCGGGGCGATGTACGGGACTGCCTCAGGGCGCGGTGTACCCAAAGGGAGAGTGGGCCGTCGCGGGGGGCGCAAGCGGGGCACGGAGCAGCTGCTAGGTGTCGCGGGGCGAGGGGGGCGGTTGCTTGGCGCATAGTAGGGGGGGGGGGGGGGCGCGGCGGCTGTTGGGTGCTCGGCGGCCGCTCGGGTAGTCCAACGGCGCACTGAGAATTGGGCCGCCGTGGGAAAGGGTGGCGAGTATCCGAGGGTGCTGCCAGTTGCCCGGGGAGCGAGGGGAAGTGGTAGAGCGCACAGGGGATCGCGAGGTTGCAGTAGGCCGTGCAGGGCCATGCAGGGGCGCGGTGCGGGGCTGCGCCAGGGCGTGGCGGAGGCGTGCAAGGGTACCGCGGTGCCGCGCGGGACGGCGTCGGAGCGTCGTACGCCGAGGAAGAGGGTACGATAGCGCTTTGAGGGGCTGCGCAAGGGCGGATTGCGGGGCCGTGAACGGATACAGTGTGGGGCTACGGTGGGTGCGCTCAGGGGCGCGGAGGCGAGCTGCGGGGGGCGTTGGGGCGGTGCCTTTGGGAGGAGGCGCGGGGTGCCGTGCGGGGACGGTGTTGGCAAGTTAGCGGCGGAGGTCTGGTGTGGGGTGCGGTGCGGAGCCGCCATACAGGCGTGCAGTATGGGACTGCGCAAGGGTGCATTGGCTGCGCAGGGGTGCAGCGTGGCTACGGGTAGGGGTGCAGCATGCCGCCGCGCAAGGGCCGCGGCGTGGTGCTGCACTGGGGCGCTGCCTGGAGCTGTGCTGGGGCGTAGCGGCCGTGCAAGGGGCGTGGCATGTGGCTGCCCCGGGGCGTAGCGTGGGACCGAGCAGGGGCGTTGTGTCAGGCCGTGCAGGGGCGTGGCATGCGGCTGCAACGGGCGCAGCTTGGAGCTGGGCTAGGGCACGGCGGCGGCGTAACGGGGCGTAGCGTGGGACTGTGTAGGACGGGGGCCAGTGCATGGGTGGGGCGTGGGGTTGCGCAAGGGGCGCTGCGTGGGGCCGTGTAGGGGTGCGGCATGCAGCTGTGCTGGAGCGTGGCATGCGGCTGCACTGGAGCGAAGCATGCGGCTGCACCAAGGAGCAGCGTGGGACCGAGCAGGGGCGTTGTGTCAGGCCCTGCAGGGGCGTGGCATGTGGTTGCAAGGGGCGCAGCCTGGAGCCGGGCTAGGGCGCGGCGGCGGTGTACGGGGGCGCAGCGTGGGACTGTGCAGGACGGGGGCCGGTGCATGGGCGGGCCGTGGGGTTGCGCAAGGGGCGAAGCGTGGGGCCGTGTAGGGGTGTGGCATGCAGCTCTGTTGGAGCATGTCATGCAGCTGCCTTGGAGCGAAGCCCGCGGCTGCGCTAGGGCGCCGCGTGGGGCTCCACCGGTGCGCTGCGTGGGGCAGCGCAGGGCGCAGCGTGAAATCGCGCAAGGGGCAAAGCATGGTGCCGCGCAGGGGCGCGGCATGCGGCGGCGCTGGAGCGTCGCAAGCAGCTCGGTTGCGGCGCAGCGCGGGACTGCGTAGGGGCACACCATGCGGCCGCGCAAGGAGCGCAACGTGGGGCTGCGCAGGGGCTCCGTGCGGGACTGCGCAGGGGCGCAGCGGGCGGCAGCGAGTGGACGCAACGTGGGGCAGCGCTGGGGCGCGGCATGCAGCTGCGCAGGGGTGCAGCAAGGAGCCGTGCTGGGGCGTGGTGTGGGGTTGCGCTGGGCGTACGTGGGGTGGCGCAAGGGACCCCGTGTGCTGCCATGAAGGGGCACGGCATGTGGCCGCGCTGGGGCGCTGCGTGGGACAGTGCAGGGGCGGGACATGCAGCTGCTGGGGCGGCACAGCACGGGGCTGCGCAGGGGCGCAACATGTGGTTGTGCACGGGCGCTACCCGGAGTTGAGCTTGGGGGCAGCGTGGGATCGAGCAGGGCGAAGCGTTCGGCTACGCAGCCGTGCACTGTGCGGCTGCGCTGGGGTGCAGTCTGAGACTGTGCAGGGGCGCAACGGTGGCGCTAGGGGCGCTACATGGCACTGGGCCGGGGCAAAGCGCAACACTACGTTGGGGCGCAGCGTGTGGCTGCGCAGGGGCGCAGCATGAGGCTACGCATGGGAGCAGCGTGGTGCCGCGTTGGGGCGCAGCGTGGGACCGAGCAGGGGCGCAGCGTGACGCCGTGCAACGGTGCGGCATGCGGCCGCAAAGGGGCGCTGCCTGGGGCTGGGCTAGGGTGCAGCGGTGGCGCAAGGGGCGCGGTGTGGGACTGCGCAGGCCACAACGGGGGGCTATGCATGGGCGGAGCGTGGGGCTGTGCATGGGGCGCGGCGTGGGGCCGTGTAGGGGTGCGGCATGCGGTTGCGCTGGAGCGCAGCATGCGGTTGCGCTGGGGCGCCGCATGGGGCTCCGCCAGTGCGCTGCGTGGGGCAGCGCACGGTGTGGCGCGGAATTGCGCAAGGGGCGCGGCATGGTGCCGTGCAGGCGCGTGGCACGCGCCCGCGCTAGAGCGTGGCAGGCAGCTGGGCTGAGGCGCAGCGTGGGACTGCGTAGGGGCAAAGCATGCGGCTGCGCAAGGGGCGCAACGTGGGGCTGCGCAAGGGCGCAATGTGGAACCGCGCAGGGTCGCTGCATGCGGCTGAGTGTGGACGCTGTGATTGGCGCACGTGGTGCCGCGAAGGGGCGTGGCATGTGGGTGCACTGGGACGCAGCGTGGGACGCTGCGGGGGTGCGGCATGCGGCTGCGCTGGAGCGTAGCATGCGGTTGCGCTTGAGCGTAGCATGCGGTTGCATTGGAGCGAAGCATGCGGCTGCGCTGGGGCGTAGCGTGGGGCTCCGCCGCTGCGCTGCGTGGGGCAGCGCACGGTGCAACGCGGAATTGCGCTAGGGGCGCAGCATGGTGCCGCGCAGGGGCGCGGCACACCGCCGCATTGGAGCGTCGCATGCAGCTAGGCTGAGGCGCAGCGTGGGACTGCGTAGGGGCACAACATGTGGTTGCGCAGGGGGCGTAACGTGGTGCTGCGCAGGGGCGCAGTGTGGGCGCAGTGTGCGCTAGGGCGTTGCTCGCGGCTGCGCAAGGTGCGCGGTGTCGGGTTGTGTTAGGGGTGCTGCGTGGGACCGAGCTGGGGCGAATCGCGAGGCTCCGCTGAAGCGCTGCGCGGGACTGCGCTGGAGCGCAGCATGCGGCTGCGCAAGGGCCGCGGCATGCAGTCGCGCTGGGGCGCACAGTGGAGCTGCGTAGGGGCGCAGCGCGGAATTGTGCATGGGCGCGGCGTGGGGCTGTGTAGGGGTGCAGCTTGGGGCCGCGCGTGGGCGCAAGACAGGACTACGCGTGGGCGCAAGACGGGGCTGCGCAGGGGGGAGCGTGGAGCTGCGTTGGGGTAAAGCGGCTGCGGAAGGGGCGCACTGTGTGGCTGAGTAAGGGGCGCAGATTGGGGCTGTGCTGGGTCGTAGGATGTGCCCGCGCGGGAGCGCAACATGTGGCCGCGCTGGGGCGCTGCGCGGGACCGCGCAGGGGCGCTGTGCGGGGCCGTACAGGGGCGCGGCATGTGGTTGCGCAAAGGGGGCACTGTGGGGCGGCACAGGAGCGTAGTGTGCGGCTCTGCTGGAGCGTAGCACGCGACCGCACCGGGGCACAACGGGGGGGGAGCGCAGGGGCGCGGCGTGGAACTGCGCATGGGCGCAGCCTCAGGCCGCGCTGGGGCGAAGCGGCTGCAGAAGGGGCGCTGCATGGGGCTGCGCAGATGTGCACCCTGCGGTTATGGTGGGACTGCGCAGGGGCGCAATACGGGGCTGCGGAGGCGCGTAGCATGCAGCTGCGTCAGGCCGCGGCGTGGGACTGCGACGCGGCGCAGCCTGCAGCTGCGCAGGGGGCGCAGCGTGGCGTTGCGCAGGGGCGCAGCCCGCGGCTGCGCTAGAGCGCCGCGTGGGGGTGCGCTTGGGGGCAGCGGGGAACTCCGTATGGCCGAAGGATGCGGCTGCGCATGGGCGCAGCATGGGGCCGCGCAGGGGGCAGCGTGGGGCTGCGCTGGGGCGCAGCGGATGCGCAAGGGCGGCAGCACGTGGCTGAGCAATGGTGGCAAAATGGGGCTCCGCTGGGGCACAGCATGCGCCCGCGCCGGAGCGAACTGGGTTTCGGCCTCGGGCGGTGCTGGGGCGCAAGGGCAGCGGAAGGGGCGCCACGTGGGGTGTCGCAGGGGTGCAGTATGCGGCTGCGCCTCGGCGAAGCGTGGGGCGGGGTTGGGGCGTAGCGGCTGCGGAAGGGGCGTAGCGTTTCGCTGACTTAGGGGCGGAGCATGGGGCTGCGATGGAGCGCAGTACGTGGCTGCGCATGGGTGCAGTGCGGAACTGCGCATGCGCAATGTGTGGGGCCGTGTTGGGGGTAGGGGCTGCGGAAAGGGCGGCCGGGGGGGGGGGGCGCAGCTCGACGGACGCTAGGCCCAGAGCGGCGCCCATCTGCGGGTGGCGGGAGTCACGGAGTGTATGCGTGGGGGGGGTCGAGAGAGGCAGGGGGCAGGGGGCCAGGTTGAGAGAGGAGGCGGCGCGGCTGCGGCCGTGTTGGCGGGGGGCGCTGTCGTGTAGGGTAGAGGTAGGGCTGGCGTGAGGGCGGCGAGGGGTGTGGGGCGTTGCTCCACAGACGTAAGGTCCAGAGCGGCGCCCCTCGGTGGGCGGCAGGGGGTGTGGAGGGTGTGCGCGGGGCTGAGTTGTGATGAGGTGTGTGGGTGTGGAGTCGGGCGGGGGAGAGGGCTGCGGGTTCGGTGGGGCGCGTGCAAGGGGGGGTGGGGGGCAAGAAGCCGAGGCAAGCGCTCAAGGCCTGGAGCCTCCGGCATGCAGAGCGAACAGTGCTACCGGCAGTGGCGCACAGAATGAAGGGGGGCTGCCGGGATGGCCTCGGGCGGTGGGCGCAGCGGTGCGTCGCGTCGGTGGTGTCGGCATGGCCGGAGGGTGGGGCCGGTGGTGGGGGGCTGGAGTGAGGGGGGCGGTACGTCCGGGGTGGGTTGCGGTGGGGGGCTGCCGTTACGGGCAGCGCTGTGTCGGTTGCGCGCGGTGTGGTGCGCACAGGGGGGGGGGGGGGCGCTCGACAGACAACGGTCCAGGGCTGGGCCTCCGGTGGGAGGTCGGGGGGGGCGTGATGTGTGTGGGGGGCATGCCGTGAAGTGGTGTGGGGGGTGCCTTGCTACCTAGCCGTTTACTACGAGGATGTGCCGAGGAAGTCGAGGGGGAACTGAGGCCGGAAAGCCTGGGGAGGAGAGTTGGGGCACTCCCAGCGGGTTATCCCCGGCTGGGAATACCGGGGTGCCCCTGGGACCCCGTGGGGGCGGAGGCTCCCCGCGTCGGCTGGGTGCGAAACCTCGGCCTGTGTGTCCATCACAGAAGTTCTTAGGGTTCGATCCCAGGAACTTACCCGCCGCGGGGAACAGTGGGCCGTGACGGCCAGGGGGAGGAATATGAAGAGGAGGCGGGGGGCCAGCGTGGGCCTGGCATTGGGCACACTCCCTTGGCCCGGGGGAGGCCGTTGCCCGGGGCTAATCCCTCCCACCCGTGAGTCCTGTGTGTGTGGGGGGGGGGTGACCCCCCAATTGGTGTTTGTGCCCGGTGCCGTGGGTACAGACCCCCGTTGGGGGCGGCTACGAAGCGCCCGGTCGCCTTGCCCTCCCGGCACAAAACCCCGCCAGGCGCCGTCAGGCCTATAACGCCACCTGGTGTGGGGCTCGGGGCAGTGCGGTGCCCATACGCACTCGTGGCGGCCCGCAGTGCATGTATATTGAGACTCAGGGCGGCGCGGGCTCGATCCGCATGTGCGGGCCGCGCCGGCCTCGCAGGAGGGGGGGTCCGGGGGGGGGGGTGTGGGGGGCAGAGCTGTCGGTTGGAGGGCGGGGTGGGCTCGAACCGCACGCCTGCGGGCCCTGCCGCCCTCTTGGTCTGCGGAGGAGCGCAAGGGGTTCTGGGGTCCCCGCCTAAGGTCCTCGCGTCCCTACCCAGGGTCTTGGGGTCCCCAACTGGGGGCCGCTGGCCCCCCCCGTTCATGTCCTCTGCAAGGGGTGAAGAGGATAGGGGGGGGCAGGGGGATAGGGTGCGCGCGCACGCGATGCCATGGGGCAACGGGGGGTTGCCGGAGGGGGGCGGGACGGGGGGGGAGAAGGAGAGGGGGAGTAGGCCTGGGCCCCCGGCGGCGTTGGGGGGCCCCGTAGTTTCGTTGTATTCTCAGCGCGTGGACGGGCCGCGAGCCGCACCTGTGAGGTGAAAGGAAGGGAGGGGCAGGGAGTGAGGGGCGGCGTGTGCAGGGTGAGGGGGGGGGGCTGTGAGCGCGAGTGTGGGCGTGCACGACGGGGAGGGGGTGAGGTGAGCTCAGCCGCAGAGCGTCACCGGGCGGCTGACCGGGGCGGAGGAGGGGCCGGGGCTGGCCAAAGTCGGCCGGGGAGCCAGGGGCGCTCCTGGAGTTGGGGGGCCGCGGACAGCGATGGGGCCCGCACCCCGCTCGGCGGGGAAGAATCCTGCCGAGCATCATCCACAGGGGCGAATCCTGGTTGAGGCGGCGGGAGCGCCTCGCTGTCCCCTCGCGGAACCGGACCGGGACGGGCCCCGCCGGAGCGGTACCGGGGGGGCGGGCGGGGCTAGGCACCGGGGCTCTATGGCCCGGGTCCCGGGAGTTCGCGGGCCGGCGCGGGGGAGACCAGGCGGGCCCTAGGGCTGCGGGGGTGGGAGGGCTGGGCTGGCCCGGGGGCGAACCCCGAGAGGCCTCTGGGGCCCCTGAGGGCGGCCACTCCCTAGGGGGGGGGGGGGTTGCTCCCTGCCCGGGGGACGACGGGGGCCCCTCTTGAGCGAGGGTGGGGGGCGGGCGTGCGTCGCCCAGTGTCGGGCCATGTCAATTCATGGCCGCGCGGCATGGGACTATATCTCCAACCCTCCGCGCCGGAGTCCATTTTTTGGGGGGGGTGGGGGGGCGGGGGGGGGGGGGGGGCGGTTGTTGTGTGCCCCCTCCCATGGGGGGGGTGTTCGCCGGTGGGAGCGCTGTCCGGCGTGGCGGAAGTAACCCGGCGGCGTCCTCGGGCCCTGGGGCCCCTTTGAGGACGAACCTCGAATTCGCCGGGGGGGACTCCGCTGTACGTACGTATGTATGTACGTACGTATGTATGTATGTATGTATGTATGTATGTATGTATGTATGTATGTATGTATGTATGTATGTATGTATGTATGTATGTATGTATGTATGTATGTATGTATGTATGTATGTATGTATGTATCAGTATTAGTATCAGTATGAGGCCCACCTTGAAAGCTGGCGTTAGCCCAGAGTGTTGGAGAGTCTGGAGTCGCGGGGGGGCAACCGGCAGAGCATTATTGATTCCGACCTGATTGTTTTCTTCATCAGGGCCAAGGGTCCCACGCCCTTGTGCACCCTGGTCGTTAGGGAAGGAGGAAGGAGTTATACCTGGACAAATGCCATGTTTCACCGCTCGTGGTCGGCTTGTGCCCCGCATCAGGCGGGTTTTATGGCATTTACCGGAAAAGGGGGGTTTGCTGAGGGGGGTTTTTTAGGGGGATCTGGTTGTTGTTGTGCTGACATCCTGGTTGCACTTTTTTTTCGGGGGGGGGGGGGGGCTTGGCTGCTCCCGGTCCTTTCTTACACCATATTTTCATGCCATCCCGCTGGTATATTATGCACCCCATGCTGGGCACTTTGGGTTGTGCACATACTCCATCCATTCGGGACATGCTTGTCCTTTTGCTTCAGCAGAGTTGAGGGTCTCACGCCCTCGTGCACCGTGGTTAGTGAGGAGGGAGTGTCTTTGGTTCTGACTTGATTGCCTGCTCCACCAGGTCCGAGGGTCCCACGCCCTCGCGCACCTTGGTTGTATGGGAAGGAGTGATACCTGGATCATTGCCATGTTCCGCCGCTCATGGTCGGCTTGTGTCCTGCTCTAGGCGGGCTTTATGGCTTTCATGACCGCCCGATTCGGAAGGGGAGGGGAGTGATTTTTGAGACTCGCCACTGCCTCAATTCTGTCGGATTGGATTTGATTGGTTTGAGAATAAGACTAGGAAGGGAGGGAGATTGATTTTCGAGAGAAGGATTTTGTGATGTCTGATGCTGTGATGATTGCTTTGGCGCCATGATGTTCTCATTGATGTTGCGATGTTCTTCTTCTTGATTTCCGATGACTCCTCTCGATTTCCGATCACTGCTGCAATTTTCGACGACTCCTCGGATTTCCGGTGACTCCTTTGGTGATGTGACGTTCTCTGTCTTGTTGTCCCGTGGTTCCTCTCTTTACGGTTGACTCTTCTGGAGTGTAACGATCTCGTTCATGAGGTGGAGTGTGGCATAGGCCCAGGCTATGTCGGCTACGTCCTGTGCAATGACCGTGGCCAGAAACTCGTCCTGCATGGTCCGTTCAGCAAGTGCTGCCATCAATGCCTCACTCTTCATTTCTAGTCCAGCATAGGTCCAGGCTGTGATGACAACCTTCTGTGTATTGAACGTGGACAGAAAACCCTCCTGCATGGTCCGTTCAGCAAGTGCTGCCAGCACTGCCTCATTCGTAATCCCAAGTGTGGCGTAGTCCCAGACTGTGTGGGCGACAGCCTGTGCATTCAACATGGACTGAAACTCCTTCAGCATGGTTTATTCATCAAGTGCCTCCATCAATGCCTCGTTGTTGAGGTCGAGTGTGGCATAGGTCCAGGCTGTGTTGGCCACGTCGTGTGCCATGACCGTGGCAAGAAACTCTTCCAGCATGGTTCGTTCAACACGCGCTCCCATCCATGCCTCATTCTTCATTTCCAAGCCCGCATAGGCCGAGGCTGTGTTGGCAACCTCCTGTGTATTGAACCTGGACAGCAACCCTCCTGCCTGGTCCGTTCAGCAAGTGCTGCCATCAATGCCTCATTCGTAATTCCATGTGTGGCGTAGGCACAGACCGTGTTGGCTACAGCCTGTGCTTTTCATGTGGATGGAAACTCTTCCTGCATGGTCCATTCACCAAGTGCCTCCATCAATGCCTTGTTCTTGAGGTCGAGTGTGGCATAGGTCCGGGCTGTGTTGGCCAAGTCTTGTGCAATGACCGGGGCCAGAAACTTGTCCTGCATGGTCCGTTCAGCAAGCGCTACCATCAATGCCTCATTCTTGATTTCCAGTAGAGCATAGGCCCAGGCTGTGTTGGCAACGTCCTGTGTATTGAACGTGGACAGAAATCCCCTGCTACATGGTCGGTTCAGCAAGTGCTGCCATCAATGCCTCATTCTTAATTCCATCAATGGCGTAGGCCCCGACTGCATCAACTGCATCAACTGTATCAACGGCATCGGGCACTCCCAACACCTGCTGCCAATGGACACAGCGCCGCCACGAAGAAACCAAGAAGGCTCAAGCATCACTACTGTTGTTGCTCTTCAGGAGTTTACTCAGCTTCCTTTTGACTGGGTGAGGATTAGACTCATCAGAGGTGACTATGTATGTACGTATGTATGTATGTATGTATTTATGTATGTATGTATGTATGTATGTATGTATGTATGTATGTATGTATGTATGTATGTATGTATGTATGTATGTATGTATGTATGTATGTATGTATGTATGTATGTATGTATGTATGTATTTAGGTATGTACGGTGCTCACGGTCCGCCCCGCCGACCTGGAGGCCCTGCACCTTGGTGCTCTGAGTGGCGACGGAGGCACGACGCTGTACCTCCAAGGGACTGTGGCAGGCTCGGCCGCGATGCGCTTCCGCCGGCAGAGCAGAGGAGATGCCCTCTGCCTGGCCATGGCGGAGAACATGGGGCCGTGGCTCCGGGCGTTCTCCACATCCAGGTGGAAGGTCGAGGGCGACCGGGAGAAGTTCGCCGACGCTTGGCGCCGCTGGGTGGAGGAGCAGTTTCCCGTGGGGGGGATGCTGCACCTGCCGCAACCACCAAGCGTGCCGCCGGTTCGGCGTGCGGCGCCCCCGGCCGCTGCGGCGAGGCCGGCTCCAAAGGCAGCGCCCAAGCCGCCACCCAAGAGTAGCCCCCCACCTGAGTATGGCGGCTATGCCAACATTCGGTACGTGCTGCAGCACTTCGGCGGCGACCTGGCCATGGAGCAGCGTGGATCGAAGGCGATCAACGTTTGCCCCTGATCTCGGCTGGATGGGGCTCGTCATTGCTCTTGGAAAGCCGGCAAGCACTGCCGGCCCGCCCACCTCCACCCCAAGGACCTGCTGGACCACCTCTAGCGCGACCATGCGGCTGATCCGGCACCACGGGACCAGGCGTTGGCCATGCTGGCCGGCATTGTGCCGGGAGGCCAGGCGGGGCCTTTCGCATCGGCCCAGGCGAGGTCCAGAGCGCTCACGCTGCCCACGGGTGCCCGCCCTGCAGGGGGGCAAGGAGCGTCGCAGTCAACGGCACAGTCCGGGGTAGTTGGTTCTGCGGTACAGCGTGGAGCGACGACATATACGGGCAGCGCAGAAACAAGTACGTCCAGCGGAGCGGCCGCAGGGGGGCCCGCCGCATCTGCCGGGTCTAAGCCGGCGGTGGCCACCTGGAGCGGTGACCCACGGGGACAGGGGCCGTCTCGCCAGCCGCCCGCGCCAGGCGCTTGTGGTCCCCCTCCGTCCAATGATCCAGATCCGGCGAGGGGCCCTGGTCCACAGGCGCAGCCGTGAAGGAGCCCCGCCTCCGACACCCGAGCGACGGTGTCTTGGAACGTCTAGGGCTCGATGCGGGGGGACGGCGTACCACTGGCCCCAGGTATGCTCGACGGTGAGGCGGTGGCGGCGGGCATTATGAAGGCCGAGGGTGCCATCCTTGGCCTCTTCCAGGAGACCGGCCCGCAGGACCCTCAGGGTGTGGTGCACTCGAAGAATCAGTGGCGTCACCATGGGTATCATGCGTTCCCGGGGGTGGATGCCCAGGCGGCGTTGGCGGCAGCGGTGTGCGGCAGGCTCTTGATTGCCCTTCGGGCGGACGTATTCGCCGCGGAGGAAGTTCGGGACGTCGTGGACATCGTGCCTGGCAAGGCCATGGCCCTTGATGTGGTGACCGCGGGTGGCACCCTCACGGTCATCAACGTCGACGGCCAAGGCAGCGGCGGCGACTCCTGGGCGTCTAAGGCGTCCTTCTGGGCTAACGTGGCCATGTGCGCGGCCGCCAAAAGCGTGGGACGCACCAGGGCCGTGCTCCTCGGAGGGGACTTCAACGTATTGCTTGAGTCCCCGTGGCACCCCACCACGACGAGGTTCCAAGCCCTGTGGAAACAGTGTGGGTTCCACAGGGCGGGTCCGGAACAGGAGGAGGACAGGAGGCCCACGAGAGGAGGGCATCGACTGGACTCCTTTCTGCTGAACTCGCCGCTAGTCCCGTGGGCGGGGCGTGAGCGCCCGCACCGGGCGCCGGGACGGTCTCCAGCGTGGTTGGGGTCGGATCATGGCCGTGTGGTCCTCTACATCCCGCTGGCGGTGGTAGGCAAAGAGAGGGTCGCCAGGATGGCCTACTGGCACGCCCAAGGCAGGCTGCATGCCATACGCCCGGACTCCCCGGGGGTTCGTGAGGCGGCGGCAGTGGTATTGCAGAAGGCCTGCGAGGATCGGCAGCTGCGGGCGTGGCTCTCGTCCGACCAGGACACTGCCACCATGGGCACATCGGAGGTGCAAGCGGTCTTCCACCTGCTCTACGCCTTCCGCGATGACGTGTCCGAGGTCACGGGAGTGCGCATGCCGTCGGGCGTGGACCCGCAGTACCCGTACGGGCAGGCGGAGACGGAGGCGTCTCTGGCCCAGGTCCTCTCGGATCAGCGAGCCCTGGCCTGGCGCGCCCATGAGCTGTGGCAACGGGACGCGGCAACGGCCGGGCTCCACTTCCAGGAAGCGGCTGCCTTGCTACGGCACCTCCGGTAGGTGGACCCCGACCTTTCCCCTGCCACGGTGGAGGACTGCGCGCCGCGTTGGACCAGCAGCTCCACCAGCTAGAGACACGCGTGGAGGAGCTGCGGGGTGTCCTCAGGAGCAACAGGCGCAGGTCCATCAAGGACCATTGGCGGGGCTGGGTGCCGGATCTGCAGCTCCGATGGACGGCGATACGGGGGGCCATCAACGTGATGAACTATGCCCCGTTAGGACTGTGGCCCGTACGCGTCCGGGAGTCGGAGAAGGTGCTCTTGGAAACTTCGGACGTCATCGGCGAGGTCCAGAGGTACTGGGAGGCGATGTACGCCAAGCGGCCAGTGAAATTGCCGGCCTTCGAGCGGCTGGTCCGGGCCCACATCCCTCGGGGGGTGCCGGAGGAATGGAGATCGGTGCAGGACTACGCCCTGCAGGACCTTAAAGACGCCGCGAGGCAGGCCATGGCAGACGACAAGGCTCCAGGGTCCGACCGAGTCACGGCTGCCCTCATAGCAGAGCTGCCTGAGCCGGTGCACGGACTCCTGGTGCACGCGTACAGGGCTATCCTGCGGGGTGCGGACGTCCCGGAATCCTAGCACGAGGCCATTTTCTGGCTAATGCCCAAGGGTACGGCCACAGGCAACCTGGACGAGTACAGGCAAATAGCGCTGGGGCAGCAAGACATGCGGATGCTCATGACCCCCTCATGCGGAGGTTCACGGCCGTCCTGGCACGCAAGGGATTGGCTGCGGACTGGCAGTTCGGGGCCATGCCAGGCTCCACGGCGGCTGCCCCGGTGTTCTTGGCCCAGCGCAGGCTGCAGCGCGGGCAGGAGGAGAACCACGTCCTGGCCTTCGACGTGTCCAAGGCATTTGACACAGCGCCGCATGGGGCGCTGGCGCTCCTCCTGCGCCACATGGGAGTCCCGAAGGAGCTCATCTGGCTCTTCCACATCCTTAGCTGCGGGTCTCTGGTGCGCATCGTCACTGCGCACGGCCAAACGCCGAGCATTCGGCTCCACAGGGGCCTGCGGCAGGGCAGTGCGGCGAGCGCTGTGCTCTACCTCCTCCTCTTGGAACCTCTCCTGAGGAGCCTTGCCTGCAAGGCGCGGGGAGATACTCGCCATGTTGTGGCGCCCGTGGTGCAAGCGTACTGTGATGACCTCCTGTTGATAGCGCACTCCGTGCCGCAATTCCTGGAGTACGCGGCAGCGATTGCACAGTACCTCACGGACATGGGCATGTCCCTCAACGTCGGCAAGTGCGCCTATGCCAACACTGCTCGCATCCCTACGATCATGGTGTGCCTGAACCCGGGGAACACGGCAGCCCCATGGGTGTGCTTACGCGCCAAGGGCACGGTGCCCTACTTGGGCCTGCGCCTCGATCCAAGGGGGATAGCAACCATGAAGGAGAAACACGTACTCCGGTGTGAAGCTGTGCTGGGCTGGTGCAAGAACACGTTGGGGCCGGCGTCGGTGCCCCATGAGGTGATGGCGGCTGTGGTTGGAGGCATCGTGCGGTACGCGGCGCCGTACCTATCCGACACGGCGGAGGCAGTGGTCAAGCTGAATGCTGCCATCAAGGCTGCGGCCCTGCAATTCGAGAAGCTGCCCAAGGACCTGTCCAACGTGGCGGTGCGGTATGTAATGGATTGCGCCTGGCGGATGTACAGGTTATCTGCCGCGACTCCGTCGCATCAACCCTGGCTCAACTCATGCACCACCGGTAGACGACGGTCCGGGATGAGCTGCGAGCCATGCTTCGAGACATGCACCAGCAGTACGGAGTGTGCGGACAGTTCATTGTGCACTCTGCGTCATTCGCCACGCACGATGGCAATACGCGGGTGGACAGGGTACTCCGGGCGATGGGGACGTTGCACATAGGACTCCTCATGCCGTCGTCAGCGTGCTCGTGCGTACACGCCCATCTGCCGCAGGTGCAGTGGGCTGGACGGAAGTGGGCCTCCAAATCCTACACCTTCAAGGGTAGAGACATATGCGTTCTCTCGGGGCCCCGCACGGATGCGGCGGTGCAGTCCCTGATTGATCCCGCAAATGACCTCCTGCATGCGCGACTCCCCTGTCCTGCACCTGGGCAGTGGGCTGTCGAGCTCCAGGAGTGTCATGAGGACCACCTGCACCTTCCACACGCGGGAGTAGGGCCCAATCAGTTGGACCACGTGTGGTTCACGGGGCTCCGCGACGTCTTCCGGCTGCAGCTGCCTGGTCCATTGACTCACGGTCTAATACACCCGGAGCGCCGCAAGAAGGCCAGCAAACGCAATAGGCAGTCCACTACGGGGGACGTGTATGTGGTGGGCGGTTACAAGGAGGAAGGATGGGACCCGCCGAACCCGGGGCAGTCCATGCCGTTCATCCCGCTAGCCGCCCTCCTGTTCCTGCTGAATGTCTTTGAAGGATACCGACAGCAAGATGATCCGGCGTCTGTCCCCCTGCTCACACCACACGCCGGGGGCGGCATGACCCCGTCACCCCTGTAGGTTGTGCACGGGCGGGCCGCGTTTTCCACGGCATGCGCGGCGGTAAGCGGGGGCAGCGAGTGGGCAATCGTCCTTCTGCTGCCAGCAGGCCCTGTCCCGGACGTTGATGAGTGCTCGGTCCCGGAGGTGGTTCGGATGTCCAACGTGCCACACGATCCGCATGTCGCCGTCACGTCGTTGCGTGACGGCGGGGCGGTGGAACAGGGCTTTGTGGTGGTTTACCAGCCCTCCTGCTCCTCGACGGTTTGAGGGGCAGAGTATACCACGGCCCTTAACGCCATCCAGTCGGTCTGTGGATGCGACCTGGCCCGGAGACCACATGCGGTGTATCAGCCGAAGGTGGTCCTGTCCCCGGAGCTCACGGCCTCCAGCGCGGCGTCCCTTGGAAAAGTCACACACAGCCCCCACTCCGACGTGGCATGGCTAGAACCCCACCGATACTGCTGGGTGCCGGTGGCGACCAAAGTCACATCGTCCGACGCGTCGCCCTAGGGAGATGCAGCCACCAATGTGGCGGTGGCTAGCCACGGGAGCCCCACCTGGACGGGTGCCATCTACGGCACGATCCCGGAGGCGGAGATAATCGGCGCGGCGGCGTACCTGTTGCACACGCCCCCGTCGGCGTGCACAGTGCACGTGGTGGATGCCTCCATCATTGGAGCGCACCTTCGCAGGGCGTAGGAGACCCTGTACCGTGGCATCAAGGGGCCGACCTCGCATCTGGTGAACCAGTACTCACAAAGCTGGATAGTGGAGGGACTGCGGCGGCTGCCACGCCGAGTAGGGGGGCCACACCATTGGGTGGTGAGGCATAGCTCGCACTTGGCAGCGGTCCCGCTTGAGGCGCCGGACTCTGCCGCGGCCCATGCAATGGCCCCGCCTGTTCATCTCGTCCTGCCCAAGGAGCACGCCATCCTCTTGGTGCCACTAGATGATGGAGAGCTCGAGCCGCGTGTGCCCTCCATGCAAGCCCTTCAGCACGTCAGGGAGGTCGAGTGGCGCTCGCTGGCGGCGCGCACCAGGGCCCACACGCCACTGGCTAACGCCTGTGAGGCGGTGCCCCTGGGAGCTGTGCATCACGGCCCAACGCACAGAAATATGCTGCGGGCACGCGACGGTCGCTTGTGCACCATGCAGGTCATGCGACGGTGGAGGCAGAAGCTCACACGTGTGGCAATACCGGCCCACCCTTGTATCTTCTGTGGGGGGCCGGAGGAGGACATTGGCCACACGCGCTTGCTGTGTGCGCGGGACGAGGAGGTGGCAAGGCTTCTGTGCAGGCGTGTGGTGGAGTTCACGGCGGAGCCACCCCTGACGGACAGGGCGGTGGAGTTCTTGGCGTGGAGGGAGCACGGCTGCAGATGGACGGAATCCCTGATGGCGGGTGTCGTGCCCGGGGACCTGAAGCGGCAGTTCGCTGCGGTGCGGGCGGCGTCGTCCTGGGGCCCTGCGAAGGCCAAGCTCTTTGTGGAGGACATGGTCCAGGTTGGGGAAGATGTGCATGCCCGCAGGAACCATCGGCTCACCCAGATCATGCAACTGCCGATGCAAGATCGAAGGAGGGCGGTGTATGCGTTCCTGCGAGGTGATACCCCCTTCTGCCCGCCGGCAGGGAGGATCCAACGGCGTCCGCCGTGTAACCCGTTCGACGGCCTCCCCCGCGACCTGCAGGCGACCTTTCAGAGGGCACCGCTACACGCGCTGTTGGTGCCCAGGTCGCACATCGTGCACGAGGAGGCCATGTCCTCGTTCCCTCACTTGATGGCGGCAGTGGGGCAGGCCTTCGGCCAGTGGGTTGGTTCATGGATGGCTCGGAACTTCCCGGCATTCAGGGAGTGGTCCCGCGTGGTATCGGCGCAGTCGTGGGCCATGGTGCGTGATACCATGGTAAGGGGCCCTGACGGCTAGAGTGATCCCTGGCTCCAGGTGTACGCAGACCATCCGGCTGTGGGGAACGTCATGGGCTGGCCTCGCGAGGTGCTGCCGGTCTTTCACCAGCCTCTGTGCAGCCTCCCAGTCCTGGCGGTAGCTGTGGTGCTCAACGTGGGTACGTTGTGGTTGTATGACCAGCAGCTGCGACGAGCCATTCCAGCGGTCACGGATCGGCGGTCCGTGGCCGTGTTGGTGGGCTCCAAGCAGCTGGCACGGGTACAGGGCGACGACGCGCAGGGCCACGTCACGGAAGCCCTGTTCTCTCTGCCAAAGGGGGACGACCACGTGGCTGCCGATGCCCGTCACACCCTTGACACCCTAGGCCTCGTGGTGGTCGTTGAGGCTCGGGTGGGAGGACAACGCTTGGTTGTCGCGTCCGCCACGGGCCCGGGGCTGGACGGGATTGATGTCATCGGCGGGATCGTGTGGGACTATGGTTGGGAGCTCCTGACGCATGGCACCCACAGCCCCAAAGTTGCGCGGTGGCCCCGGCTGCTTGAGAGCCTACCGATGATGCCCAACGGACAACTGATACTCCGCCCGTTGTCCACGTGGGATGAAGCGAGGCGCAGCCTGCTCAATTGTGCCACTGCCCGTGCGCTGGCAGGTGCTTTGCTCGGTCTCCAGGAAGCGTGCTGCGATGTGTGGCAGGACCTGTGGTCGCAGTGTTGTGATGGTAGCTGCGTTCCGTCGCGGTCTGTGCTTCCACAGCAATGCCACAGTTGCAGAGAGATGGCGTCGGTTTGGGTTCATCAATGTGCCTCTGTCCCACTATGCGGGACATGTCGGAAGCGTGCCGGTAGGGGGTGGCCTAAGGCGAGGTGGGCACTGCGGCACTCTGGACAGATGTCCTCAAGTGCCTGGAAGGCAATCCAGGGTGACCTGAAGAGCGTCCGGGTGGAAGGGGTGGGATGCCCCGATGCGCCGACGGCAGCCCTGCCCCTGCTGCTGTGGTGGGCGGCTCTGGAGGGCGACTCGCAGGGACTTTGGTTGTGGCATCACGGAGGAAATGGTGACGGCGCGGTGGGGGCCGGGGGTAATTCAGATTGACAGGGTATGGGAAATTCGGATGCGCTTGCCACCGTCCCTATGCTGGACGCAGCGGAGGGGGTGGCACCTGAGAAGCAGTGCCCTCATGGCGTGATTGTGCGGTACTGGCAGGCGGCGTATGACGGCCAACGCGATGTGACGGGTCGTGCCGGCCTGATGGTAAGCCGTACTGCCCCCGTGCATGAGGGTCGGACAGGGGTGCTTCACCCGCCTGCCCCGAGTCGCCGCGTACAACAGTGAGGTGTCATGGGTCGTGCCGACCAAGGTAATAAGGCCCAAACCCCTGTAGGGTATTTCCATGGCACCGGGGTTCCTACTGGCGGCCCGGCTACGGCATTAACGGGGGTAGCTGCTCGGGATACTCCGGGGGTGCACGGGTTCGTGTGGGGGCAAGCGACATCACTACCGGCGCTACGGTGCATGCGTTGCGACAGCCCCTGGGCGTGTTACACGGGGTTGCGGGAGCAACCTGCAGGCCCCGGAAGCGGCGAAGTGTGCACCGAGGATTGCGACGGCGTGATGGTCAGGTGGACCGTATGGCGGGCGTACTTGGGATGGCATGGGAGGTGCTATCAAGAGGGGTACGCGGAGTTAAAGGCGACGGTGTACTGGCGTCATGGGGGTATGCGCGGCAGTACTGGGGTCCGTATGGTGGGGGTACAGGGGATACGCGGCGGAACTGTGGAACCGTACTGTGGGGACAACGCGGGGTCGCATGGCGGTACTGGGGTGTCCCCCTGACCCCTCTAACAACCCAGGGGGAACGCAGGGGCATCCCCTGGCCCCGTTAACAAACTAGAGGGACCGTGCCTGAGGGCATGTACATACTCTAACCGTCTGACCATGGCCTTGCGGTTGCGGTGGTGCGTGTGGTGGCGGCTCGCAGGTGGCATCGGCGTGGCGACGGCGGTACTGCACGGCGGCGTAGCGCTGAGTATGCGGTAGCCTCTATATGCGTGTAATCTATCTAGTCTTCACGACAGTAGCTTACTCCTGGGGGGCGCCTGTCCGGCCGGCTAGAGACGGAGAGAGAGGAGGAGCAGCACGCAGAGTGGTCCAGGGGGTGACGCGCGGGCCAATGCTTTAAGTAGGCTCGCCGCGTCGTCGTTGGGTGCCGAACCTGCGGCCTGGCCGCTGCTCTGGCGGAAGAGGCGCAACCACGGGAGCTTGCCAATCACTGAAGGTAAGGGTCAATGGTAGTCGCCAGGGCAACGTATATGGGCCCGACGAGGTGGACTTGGTTACCACATCCCGGGGCGAGCCTCTGGTGGGTACCCCTACATGGGATCGATAATCAAGCTACGGCACCCACCAGCCCGGATCCCAGCCAGCGATATTCACGGGTTGCGCCCAAGGGGGGGGCGTTTCTGCGGAGAACGACAGCATGGGGGGTTTTACATAACCCCCCACTTTTTTCGTCGGCCAAATGTTTAGGCAAAACTAGGGTTTTCACATAACCGAAACCCCCCTTTTTTGTGGGGAAGGGTTTGCTTAGCGCACCTCAGACTACCACTCCGTAGCATTTTTGACCACTTGTGGGCCACTTCTGATTTTGCCCCCCAGCTCTCAAGTGGTGGGGATCCCCGAGGCGGCAGGTGTGACGTAGCCACCTTGCCCACAAGTGGGCCACTTCTGATTTTGTCCCCCGCTTTGAAGCGGTGGGGATCCCCGAGGAGGCAGGGGTTACGTAGCCACCTTGCCCACAAGTGGGCCACTTCTGATTTTGGCCCCCCCCCCCCTGCTCTGAAGCGGTGGGGATCCCCAAGATGGCAGGGGTGACGTAGCCACCTTGCCCACAAGTGGGCCACTTCTGATTTTGTCCCCCCGCTCTGAAGCGCAGGGGATCCCCGAGGCGGCAGGGGTTACGTAGCCACCTTGCCCACAAGTGGGCCACTTCTGATTTTGCCCCCCCCCCCCCCCCCGCTTTGAAGCGGTGGGGATCCCCGAGACGGCAGGGGTGACGTAGCCACCTTGCCCACAAGTGGGCCACTTCTGATTTTGTCCCCCCGCTGTGAAGCGGTGGGGATCCCCGAGGCGACAGGGGTTACGTAGCCACCTTGCCCAAAAGTGGGCCACTTCTGATCCCCCCCCCCCCCCCCTGCTTTGAAGCGGTGGGGATCCCTGAGATGGCATGGGTGACATAGCCACCTTGCCCACAAGTAGCCCACTTGTGATTTTGCCCCCCCCCCCCTCCGCTTTGAAGCGGTGGGGATCCCCGAGACGGCAGGGGTTACGTAGCCACCGTGCCCACAAGTGGGCCACTTCTGATTTTGTCCCCCCGCTTTGAAGCGGAGGGGATCCCCGAGGCGGCAGGGGTTACGTAGCCACCTTGCCCACAAGTGGGCCACCTATGATTCCCCCGCCCCCTGCTCTGAAGCGGTGGGGATCCCCGAGATGGCAGGGGTGACGTAGCCACCTTGCCCACAAGTGGGCCACTTCTGATTTTGCCCCCCCACTCTGGACCTCTGTTGCGGACTTGTTGCGTTGCCACGGCTGCTCACGCGCTCAACGCACCGCGGTTGGGTACGTGTTTGATAATGCCACCACAAGCAACGACGGTTCAGAAGTTGCCTGGAAGCATCAATGTGTCTGGTGCCTATTTGATGAAGTGGAGCAAAGCACTTGCAGGTGCGGTTGCGCCCAGAACGCCGTTTGCGACGTTGGTAACGTACAATTCGCCATCAAAGGGTAAGTGCACATCAGCAGGGTTCTTCGGCTTGCTGAAGTGTACTTTGGCAGGCACAACGATTGCACATCCGTCGGCCATGGGCTTGAAGCACACCCAAGGTGCGAAGCTTAGTGGAGAATTCTTGTCGTTTTCCGGGCCAAACGCGGAAGTGGCACTGCAATGCAGTGGCAGGCTTGGTCCCACCATCGACGTGGACGCAGCGAGCACCACCTTTGTGGACTTGGACATCACCGATGAGGGAAAATGGGAAGTAGACCCGAACATCTTGAATACGTTCGATGCCGCGGCCCAAGACATCAAGTGCTGCCCCGTGACCGTAGCAGAGCCATACGATGGAGTGAAGGCTTGCGACTTGCGGCTTGCAAATGATGTACGATGTTGCCTCTTTTGTGATGCAGCGCTGCCCTTGCGCATAATGTTGGACCACGTAGCAGAGCACATTGCTAAAGGTGACGCCGTGGCGGATGCACGCCACCGTTGAAAAGCGGAGCCATGTCGCTTTTGCGGTCGTTCCACCAGAACTTGCGAAACCACGCTGAATGGGACGAAGGTGTCCACCAACTGCCCTTACCGGTATAGCTTCAAGTACAAGAAGGCATTGGAAAAGAAGCGCAATGTCCCAAGGAAGTGTCCGGTTTCGATGTGCACCGCATCCCCATTCACATTGAATAACGAGTACCACTTGCGGCTCGTGCATCCTGGCTTGGACCCCGAAACAATTGAAGTAAGTGATTGGGTTGTGGAGAAGCAGATTGCCCGGTTGTGGGCACCCGTTCTAATGGGTCAGGCTTTGTAGAGTCCTACCGCGCTTCTTGGAACCTACAAGCCTGTCCTGCAACCCTGGGCTCTCCCTGAATAAGGGATCACCAGTGGTGTGGGCACCCATTCCAATGGGTCAAGCTTTGTAGAGTCCTACCGCCCTTCTTGGAACCTACAAGCCTGTCCTGCAACCCTTGTCTCTCCCTGAATAAGGGATCACCAGTGGTGTGGGAACCCATTCCAATGGGTGAGGCTTTGTAGAGTCTTACTGCCCTTCTTGGAGCCTACAAGCCTGTCCTGCAACCCTTGTCTCTCCCTGAACAAGGGATCACTAGTGGTATGGGCACCCATTCCAATGGGTCAAGCTTTGTAGAGTCCTACCGCTCGGAAGACAAGGGCGGAGAAAGCAGAAAAGGTTCGGCGGATTACCATTCATGTGGACAAGGAAGCAAGGGAAGGCATTGGACAAGCCACAACCACGGGTGATGAAGGGGGGGGGAAATATGGCACACAACGACCTACAAGCGCGGCCGATGAAGGTTGGTGACCAGAGCGTCGCGCGTCCGATGAGTCAGACGGCTCCGACACGGATAGTTCGTCAACGACCAATTCTAGTAGTGGTGGGACGTCCTCTACATCGTCGGAGTCTAGTTCCGACAGCACCAGTTCGGACAGCAGTGCCAAAGTGGCCGTTGCGACAGGACACAAGAAAGTGTACAAGAAGACCACCAAGCAACCCCGCGGGCAAGGCAAGCAAGTGGAAAGTGGGAAGGCACCCTTTGCAACTTCAGTGGCACAGAAGCGACAAGCACCGGAACGGAAGTCGAGTAGGGACTCCAAAAGGCATCGGAAGTAGAAGATGACGTGAGGTGCACAAGCAGGTGCATGAGATGTTACGTTATGGCGGGGGGCGTGGGATTAACGCAGTGCAAGCGGTGCGTTGAGGAAATAGAGATTGAAGTGAAAGTGGTAGATGGGTGTTATCGCTAGGGATTTTTTGTTTTGGGGGCGGTGCGAAGTGCATGCGGTTCCGCGCATTGCCGCGAGACGCACAACAACACACAACCATAGCGTGGCAGACGATGTACTTGTTGTTGGCACAACGGAAGTTCCGGGATTCGCCACCCCGTGAAACACGAAACGACTCGAAACAACCGCATTGTGGCATTGGGCACCCCATGAAGCGGTGATCCGAAACGCGAAACGATTCAAAACGACCGTATTGTGGGATTGGGCATCCCATGAAGCGGTGACGCGAAACACGAAACGTGACGAAACGTAAATCTGGCAGGATTGGGCACCTTGTGAGGCACCCTCTTCGGTGTTGGGCCCCGCGGAAGAGAAATCGTCCATGGCCCCCCCCGGCATGGGGTGTGGGTGGCTACAACCACCATTGCATTGGTGAGGAGGTAGAGTGGAGGCCTCCGTTGTTGTATGCTAACCCCTTAGGCCACCGCGTCCCTGCCACACCTGATATGTGAAACAACAGCATCAAATAAGCGTGCAAACATCCGTCACTTTTGAAGCAAGACACCCCCAAATTTCCTTCTGCATGCCCAAAAAATGGGCAAATACGCACTTGTGCACATCCAAGGTAACCCCCCGCGGCGCGTTTTGGAAAATTTCAGTTGCGCGCAAAAGGGGTAAACCCCCCCCCTTTTTTCGAAGTGGCCAATTTTAGGCAAAACGGCATGACTTCACATTTTGCAGAAACGCCCCCACCCCCCTGGTTGCCCCACTCCCGTCGTGAGGCGGCCGGCGTCCCCCCTGTAGACCCTCATGTTATATTACACGTGGGCAAGTGGATGCCTCGAAGGTGATGGGGTAGTGGCCCCTGACATGGAGTGCCGGCACAATATATATCAGGGGTGTAGGTGCAGCTCAGGGCCGCGGAGCAGGTAGAGTAGCCATATTTCTGTACTATACTAGGGGACTAGTGTGATGGGTCGGCGGCGTACGTTATGGGGACATGGAGGCGATGAAGGCTGAGGGCCAGGCTACGCTGGAGCCTCCCAGAAATCCTGGCTATTCATCTACGGGTTATTGCATGCTGGCAGTGGTTTACGTGGAGTCACGGGTGGTGGGCAATCACGAGTATGCAGCTGGCCATGGAATTCGAAGTGTCACGAGTGGTGGTCGTCTCCACGGTGGCGGGGGTACGCGAACAACGAGGGGTCCGCTCTTGCTTCGCCGCATGCGTGCTGCTTTGTACCTTGGTTGTTGCTTTGCGCCCGTAGGAGACGCCCTTTCTTTCTGTTTGTTGGTGTGCTGCTGCGTTGCTGAGCCTTGCCCCTTTACCAGCGGCGAACAAACGGGCCAGCGTCTGCCGCCGTTGCTAATGCTAAAGCTTTGCAGTTGCCACTGCCCCCAAAGCCTGGTTGGCCGGTATACCCGGTCCCTTGGGTCCTCCGTCATGCTGTGGGCCACCTCATGCAGCCCTGGGACCCACGGGATCGAGCAAGGCAGGAACCACCTGTCGGTGCGAGATGCCCGGTAACTCCAGTAGACGGCATGATAAGTGGTTATGACTATGACTATGACTATGTATGTATGTATGTATGTATGTATGTATGTATGTATGTATGTATGTATGTATGTATGTATGTATGTATGTATGTATGTATGTATGTATGTATGTATGTATCTATGTATGTATGTATGTATGTATGTATGTATATCTATTTTTTTTCGATCTCTTACAGGAACTTTTGATGGATCCCCCCCGGCGACCAGGCGCCGCGGGGGGTACAGTGAAACTCTGGCCGGGGGGCAACCGGGGCGTGCCAGGGCCGCGCCCGCTGCGAAATATGGACGGACGCCCGCGGCAGCGGCTCCAGCGGGGGCTGTGAAAGCGGCGGGTCGCCGCAGCCTGTTGTCTGGGGAGCAGTATATCAAGCGGTACGAGGTCATCAGTGATACAAGAGATGGCCCAAAAGGTGAAACAGGCAAGGTGCATGTTGTGTACAATGCATGCAAATTGTTGTGCAAAGTACTTGCATGGTGCGCATCTACCAATGCGTGCATGGACAGAGGGGGCAGGAGGAGGACAAGGGGATTGGGTCAAGGCGCAAGGAGGCAGGACCCCGAGCAGCCGGGCACAGAGGTAGACAGGTGAAGGGCGGGGCAGGGCAGAGTATGTCCCGTAAAGTGTTGTGCATAGTGTCCTTGCGTAGTGTTGTGCATCATGCACGCCAAACTTCTCCTCCACCTTGGTGAAGCCTTCGACCCTCTGATTTTGGCTGACGATCGTGACACTTTCGCTGAGCTGAAGTTGAAGGAGATCAAGAACAGCTGCTTGGTTATATTCTCTGTGTTCGGCTCCTACGTGCAGGCCATCGTGACCGGAGAGGGTCCTGTTGAGAGCTGGGCCCCCCGCATCGCTGATCCATTTGCCCAAAAGGTATGACCAGCGCCAATGTTACCCTGTTCGCTTTTTCTCCTGTGGCCATGTTAGCCACCACTGCCTGGTATGGCCCTGAGCGCAACAATTGATTGGGCCCATTTTCTGATGCCTCCTCCCCTGACTGCCTTACTGGTGAGTACCCTGGTGACTACAGTTGGGAAGCCGCCGGTTTGGCTGCTGACCCTACCACCTTCGCCGCCGGGTACCATGAGGCCAAGTTGACCCACGCTCGTTGGGCTATGTTGGGCACTTTGGGCTGCTTAACCCCTGAGTTGTTGGGCAAGTACGCTGGTGTGCAGATCGATGAGCCTGTGTGGTTCAAGGCTGGTGCTCATATCTTCCCTGAGAGCGGTTTGGACTACCTTGGCAGCTCAAGCCTGGTGCACGCCCACTCCATCCTTGCTGGCAGGCCTTTTTGTGTGCAAGGTGGTCCGCTGCACGAGAATCTGCATCCGCTCCACGCTGGTGAGGCCTTCGACCCTCTGGTTTTTGGTGACGACCCTGACACTTTCGCTGAGGTGAAGCTGAAGGAGATCAAGACCGGCCGTTTGGCTGTGTTCTCTACATCCGGCTACTAGGTGAAGGCCATCGCGACTGGAGAAGGTCCTGTTGAGAGCTGGGCCCCCCACATCGCCGACCCATTCGCCGTGAAAGGTATGGCTAGCGCCAATGTTGGCTTGCTTGCTCCTCTCCCTCTGGCAACGTTTGCCACCGCTGCCTGGTATGGCCCTGGGCGCAACAAGTGGTTGGGCCCATTCTGTGATGCCTCCTCCCCTGACTACCTCACTGGTGAGTACCCTGGTGACTACGGTTGAGACGCCGCCGGTTTGGCTGCTGACCCTACCACCTTCGCCGCCGCGTACCGTGAGACCGAGTTGACCCACGCTCGTTGGGGTATGTTGGGCACTTTGGGCTGCTTGACCCCTGAGTTGTTGGGCAAGTACGCTGGTGTGCAGATGGATGGGCCTGTGTGGTTCAAGGGTGGTACTCATATCTTCCCTGAGGGCGGTCTGGGCTACCTTGGCAGCTCCAACCTGGTGCACGCCTAGTCCATCCTTGCTGTCGCGGCCCGCCAGTTTGTCCTCACGGGTGCCTTTGAGGCCTACCGTGTGAAGGGTGGTCCTCTGCGCGTGGATCTGTATCTGCTCCACCCTGGTGAAGCCTTCGAACCTCTGGTTTTGGCTGACGACCTTGACACTTTTGGTGAGCGGAAGTTGAAGGAGATCAAGAACGGCCGTTTGGCTATATTCTCAGTGTTCGGCTACTACGCGCAGGGCATCGCGACTGGTGAGGGTCCCGTTGAGAGCTGGGCCTCCCACATCGCCGACCCATTCGTCGTGAAAGGTATGACTAGCGCCAATGTTACCCCGTTCGCTCCTACCCCCATGGCCATGTACGCCGCCGCTGCCTGGTACGGCCCTGAGCGCGACAAGTTGTAGGGTGCAATCTCTGATGCCTCCACCCCTGAATACCTCACTGGTGAGTACCCTGGTGACTACGGTTGGGACTTCGCCGCATACCGTGAGGCCGAGTTGATCCACGCATGTTGGGCTATGTTTCGCACTTTGGGCTTTTTGACCCCTGAGTTGTTGGCCAAGTACGCAGGTGTGCAGTTCGATGCGTCTGCGTGGTTCGAGGCCTTCTGAGTGTTTAACAGTGTTTAACAAGTGGCCAAGGTGCGTGTCGTGCGACGTGCTTCGCAACTTCACATGCATAGTGCTTCGCGTAATGCGCGAGAAACACCGGAGGGGGCAGAAGCAGGGCAACCAGAAGGCAGGAGAAGGTGAGGGCAACAGCAACGCAGGTGCCCAAACAACGGGCGCGGAGAGGGAGAGGGAGGGGCGAGGGGACGGGTTTTGCATTGCACACTGCACGCACAGTTCGTGCACAGACAGAGGGGACAAGAGAAGGACGGAGGGGCGGGGACAGGGTGCCAGGTGGTAGGACGCCGCACGGCCAGGTGCAGGGGCGAAGAGTGGGGCAGGGCAGGGTGTGCCTCGTATAGTGTCACGCGTAGTGCCTGTAGTAATGAACTGGCCTAAGGTGCTGCACGGCCGCTGGGCATACTCTGGTGCCTGACCCCTGAGCTGCTGCAGCAGTGCACTACTATCGACAATGGTGCTAGTAAAGGTGTGTGGCTCAAGGCTGGTGCCATGATCTTCGAGTTTTATGGCTTGAACTACATGGGTCCCCCCGTGTTCGTGCGCGCCCAGTCCATCGTTGACGTGCTGGCCTGCCACGTCCTCCTGATGGGTGCCATCGAGGCTTAACGTGTGAACGGTGGTCCATTCGGTGTACTGACCTTGATCTGGTGTACCCTAGTGATTTAGCCCTCTGGGTTCGGCCGACGACCCTGATGTGGCTGCCGAGCTGAAGGTGAAGGAGATCAGGAGCGGCCGTTTGGCGATGCTCTCCAAGTTCGGCTACTATGTGCAGGCTGCCGTCACCGTCCAGGGCCCTGTTGAGAACTGGGCCTCCCACATTGCTGATCCATTTGCGGTGAACAAGTTGACCCTTGAGATTGCCACCCAGTACACGCCATCTGTTGCCATGTTCGCAGCTGCTCGGAAGTAGATGGCCACCGCCCCAAGGTGGATTTGTCTGGCTGGTATGGCCCTGACTGCAAGAAGTGGTTGGGCCCTAACACTGCAAGCAGCAGCGTCCCAGACTACTTGACCGGTGAGTACCCTCGTGACTACGGTTGGGACAGCGCTGGGCCTGCAGCAGACCCCAAGGCCATCAAGCGCCTCCGCAAGGGTGAGGTGCTGCACGATCGCTGGGCTATGTTGGGTACTCTCTGGTGCCTAACCCGCGAGCTGCTACAGCAGTACCTTGCCATCGACAATGGTGCCATCAAAGGTGTGTGGTTCAAGGCTCCTGCCATGATTTTCGAGCCTGATGGCTTGAACTACATGGGTGCCGCCGTGTTGGTGCGCGCCCAATCCATCCTTGCCGTGTTGGCCTGCCAGCTTGTCGTGATGGGTGCCATCGAGGCTTACCGTGTGGTCGGTGGTCCATTCGGTGGTTGTGACCTTGATCTGGTGTACCTTGGTGGCAAGTGATTTAACCCTCTGGGTTTGGCCGACGACCCTGATGTGGCTGCCGAGCTGGAGGTGAAGGAGATAAGGAGCGGCCGTTTGGCGATGCTCTCCATGTTCGACTACTATGTGCAGGCTGCCGTCACCGGCCAGGGCCCTGTTGAGAACTGGGTCTCCCACATTGCTGATCCATTTGCGGTGAAAAGGTTGATCCTTGAGATCGCCACCCAGTCCACGCCATCTGTTGCCATGTTCGCAGCTGCTGGGAAGTAGACGGCCGCCGCCCCCAAGGTGGATTTGTCTGGCTGGTATGGCCATGACTGCAAGAAGTGGTGGGGCCCCAACACTGCAGGCAGCAGCGTCCCAGACTACTTGACCGGTGAGTACCCTGGTGACTACGGTTGGGACAACGCTGGGCCTGCAGCAGACCCCAAGGCCATTGAGCGCCTCCGCATGGTTGAGGTGCTGCACGATCGCTGGGCTATGTTGGGTACTCTCTGGTGCCTGACCCCTGAGCTGCTACATAAGTACACTGCTATCGACAATGGTGCCAGCAACGGTGTGTGGTTCAAGGTTGCTGCCGTGATCTTCGAATTTTATGGCTTGAACTACATGGGTGCCCCCGCGTTGGTGCGCGCCCAATCCATCCTTGCCGTGTTGGCCTGCGAGCTTGTCCTGATGGGTGTCATCGACGCTTACCGTGTGATCGGTGGTCCATTCGGTGGACGTGACCTTGATCTGGTGTACCCTAGTGGCAAGTGATTTAACCCTCTGGGTTTGGCCGACGACCCTAATGTGGCTGCCGAGCTGAAGGTGAAGGAGATCAGGAGCAGCCGTTTGGCGATGCTCTCCAAGTTCGGCTACTATGTGCAGCCTGCCGTCACCACCCAGGGCCCTGTTGAGAACTGGGCCTCCCACATTGCTGATCCATTTGCGGTGACCAGGTTGACCCTTGAGACTACCACCCAGTCCACGCCATCAGTTGCCATGTTCGCAACTGCTGGGAAGAAGCAGGAGGCCGCCCCCAAGGTGGATTTGTCTGGCTGGTATGGTCTTGACCGCAATAAGTGGTTGGGCCCCAACATTGCGGACAGCTATGTTTTTGATTACGTGAGTGGTGAGTACCCTGGTGACTATGGTTGGGACAGCGCTCGGCCTGCAGCAGGCCCCAAGTCATACGGGCCAGCACGTGGGTTGCGTCACCATCTTCAATCTCGTCTTGTGCCCATGCTTGCTGCTTTGTTTCTTGGTTGCTGCAGTGCTGCCCCCCTAGGCATCTTGCTTGCTTGTTGCAGTGTTGCTGCTCTGCCATGCCTTGCCCCTTACCCCGGCGAACAAACGGACCAGCGTCCGTCGCCGTTGCTAATGCTAATGCTCTGCAGTAGCCACTGCCCACAAAGCCTGGTTGGCCGGTATCCCCGGTCCTCTGGGTCCTCCGTCACGCTGTGGGCCACCTCAGGCAGCCCTGGGACCCACGGGATCGAGCAAGGCAGGAAACACCTGTCGGTGCGAGATGCCCGGTAACTCCAGTAGACGGCATGATAAGTGGTTATGACTATGACTATGACTATGTATGTATGTATGTATGTATGTATGTATGTATGGATGGATGTATGTATGTATGTATGTATGTATGTATGTATGTATGTATGTATGTATGTATGTATGTATGTATGTATGTATGTATGTAATCCTTAACCAGTTCCACATCTTCGATGCCTCACAGGGTAAAGGTAGAAATGTTCAACAATCAACGACATCAGGGTAGACAGAAGTAGTAGTCAGGGAAAGGGTTCAGGTATAGTTACAATAATAGGGGCTCCTGCTCCTCTCTCCAAGTAGGTAGGATACCATCCATTACGGTTTCTACTCCTTTTCAGGTTTCGACAGAATACGATGTCGGAGAGAGACTAGGAGTCAGTCGAACGCCTCCCTGTTGGGGGGGCTCAGAGGAGAATCCATCAAGGAGGAGTTCATCTCCCTGGGGTTCCATCATGGGAATATCAGGTGGTCAATGGGGTATTCAACCTGGGGTACTAAATGGGGTTCTTCTTGGGATCCATCTGGAGCACCCTAAGAACAACACCCTCCCTCCACTTCAGCCTCTGGCCTCTGCCATTGAGCGCGGCGCCGTGTCTCGGGAAGATGCGGGTCAGCAGTGCACGGTGGCGGGTCCCCTGGTTGTCGTGTGGGGGGGGGGGGGTTGCTTCTGTTGCTTTGCCTTTTGCTTGATTACTACCTGAGTTCACATTCCTCTGGAGCTTCAATCAGGGGTACAAACTGTGAAGTGTCTGGGAATCAGTCACTTCATCATAGTCACTGAAATAAAACTGCAAACTCATGGCCTTCGGCCAGGGATCTGCTGTCACGGGGGGCTACCGGTCCTGCCCTGCGATGCAATGCGGGGCAACCGTGACAGCAGGTCTCACAGCCATCACACAACCTAAATAGGAGCGGAGCTGGATGTTCAACCAGACTCATACATCGATTGAAATGGTGGACGGGTTCCCCTCCCAGATGTCCGGGTCTGGGCTGGGGACGGATTTATCACAGGGGTCGCTGAAGGTGGAGACGGCACCGGGGTGACCCCTGCCCCGCCGGCAGACGATGTACAGCACCGCTGGCCTCCCCCCCTGGGAGCAGCGGTACAACAATGTCGGTTTTTATTTTGTAGCAACATGTCCGCCACACAATGTCGGACTCTGCAGATGAATCTCAGTTATGTTACCCCCTTCTCCCCTCTCACCCATAGTATCACGGGTCTCCTCCTCCCTTCCTGCTCGTTTTGCATCCACAGAGGACTGGGGCTCCAGAGTGACAGTTCCATCACGATAGAGGTCTCCCTGTCATGGGGGGACCCGGAGACTTAGACCATGTGTAGGCAGAAAAGTCCCCTTAACCCCCCACACGCTCTTGACCTCTTCCCCGAGTGAGTATCTCACAATTTTTCTATTTTCTGGGGGCCGCAGGCAGCGCCGCTTTGAAAAATTTTTCGTTTTTATTTTCATCTGGGGCCATTATTTCTGAGTTAAAGTGTGCTGCCTGTAGGCTGGGTGCCCGGGTAGCCAGGGTTCAGTTTCAGCCCTACAAGGGGGGGAAGAGAGGACACCTGGGCAACCCAGAAGTCTGAAAGAGCGTCGTGGGTTCTAAAAATAAAAAGCCGTAAGATCCTCTCTACCCTCCCCGCCAGGGCAACCCCCTCCTTGCCTGCCCCCAAGCTTCGGCTTCCACACATTTGACTGTGACAGGTCAGGGAGTAGATAACAACTCGGAAAAATTTATTTTTTCTGCGAGCTGCTGCACCTATTGCAGACACTGGGAACAGTTTCCAGATTGCTTCTGGTTTCTCATGCGGTGATGACATAGACAGCGTGAGCCAGAAAAGTCTGTCAGCAGTCAAGGGCACGGGTTGTCACTGTGTTTTGTTTTTCATTTGCGCGACTGCCTGATGCGGTTCTTCACACCCTTCAGGAGCCTACGGGCCTATAGCGCTTGGTTTTTCCTCACTTTCAATGTTGGTCGTAAGTTGTGTGCCTCGCCGTTAGGCTGTTGGGAGGGCAAGGTATGGAGGTATGGGACACGAATCAGGAAAGGAGGTAACTAGGAAGTGGGGGCCGTGTGTGATTGAATCATAGTCAAGCCGTTACAATTCTGATTTGTCGTGACGTGCAGATAGTGAGTATCGACGTCCCAAAATGACAAAAGCTGATATCACTCGCAGGGTACTACCACCCGACAATGACAGCATCTATGACGCGCAGATAGCGAGTATCGGCGTCTGTGGCAAGTGTGGGGTATGCCCGACAGAGCGCAACTGCCTGAGGCCCAGGGGCATGCAGATAGTGAGTATCGGTGCCTGTACCAGTCCCACAGAGGTAATCTTTTTGGTTTTCCCTCCACTCCACATGTTCAGCCCCATGACAACTATTTCTCTGGAGTTTGGTCACATTCAAAAAGGGGGCACCCCTACAAAATTGCGATGGTTACCCACTCATGGGGACCCTGTAGAAGAACCGGTGGGCCTGTGGGTTCAACCCGAAAGCGTCAGGGCCAGGATCATGACAATGTGTATTCTGGCCGGGTCCATTGACAACACTGTGTTGGATGAGGTCCTCAAACTGCGTCCCGACATCGAGACTAATTCGTGGAGTTCCTTGGTGGGCAAGTTACCGGATGGTGCTGAGAAGGACATCTGCCGCCAGGTTGTCAAATCCAAGAGAGTACCGAAAGCTTCTCAAACATCTCCTCAAAACACTCCCTTTTGGATGCCATGCTGTCCACCATTGCAAAAGTCTCAGACAGACCCATGCTTACCGAATGGAGCACTGCACGTCTCAATGCCAAGTCCGAACTTCGCTCTATCTGGTCAGCCTTTTACAAGGAAATTTTTAGTGAATCCGACGCTCTCTCAGAAGCTCCAGATCAATGCACAGACGTAGTCCCGCAAGAACAAGGTTCGGAGTCCGCTGATGTCTTGGATGCTATCTCCCTGGTCAACACCGTCGATGATGTTTCGATCAATGAGAAAGATAAACTTCAGTCCTTGGTTGCTGAGATGTACAGTGAGGATGTTCCTGTTGAAGTTTTGCTGTTGGCAGCCTCGGGGATCAGGAGTAATATTTTGTTGAGGTTGAAGTCAGCCTCACCGGTTGAGGGCAGGTTCTGGAAGGGTGTCATGGTAGCGTTGCTCAAGTGGATGCGTCCTCTTAGGCAAGCAGAAGAGGAAGGGCATCGCCTGCAAGCCAAACTAGCTGCAGAGGCTAATAGAAAACGCAACGTTATTTCCAGTCCTTCTTCAGGTGCAGATGCGTCCATGCCCTCTCCGTCCAAGCCAAAAAACTCCAAGAAACCGCGGGTAGAGGGAGTAGTCAGGGCACTAACGCTGGATGAAACGGCTTCCACTGCACAGGGCAGTAACCCCGCTGAGCCACGACAGGCTAGTGCCTCCATCTCTGATAATGTTTCACCGCTGGTACAACAATGGCAAGCTGGGTCTGGGCTGGGCAAAGTTATTGTTGAGAAGTCGCAGTCCACCACGGATCGTTTAAAACCTATTCTGCTCACTGCGTTTGAACATACTGATGCCCTTGACTCCTTTTTGGGTTGTGAAGCTGCCTTCGGTCAGTTGTCTCTCGACTACAGAGTCTATCGGGACATGCTGTCCCAATTTGGTGAGGTTGTCATGTTTGTTCCCTCCAGCAGACTAGATCCCATCCTTGGAGGTAAGTACCGCGACACCTTGCGCATCAGAGCATCCAAGGACCCATTGGGCCGCTCAGACCTCATTGAGGTGAAGGAATTGCAACTGGTTGAAGGACTGCGAAAAATTGGCTCTCATATTCCTCAGCCTGCGCCTGCCAAAGAGGCTCCAGTGAGTACACCTGTTTCAGGTCTGTTTCTCTCGCCGTCCAAAATGCAATCCCCGGTGTGGTGTCTTTTTCCGCCCTTCTCCCCCTCTCATGCCTTCATGTCCATGTGGGGTTGGGGCTTTCAACGAGCGTTAGGGGGGATCATTAGATTCCATTCTCCCCCGCCTGGAATGCCTGATGAACTCAGGGAGTTTGTGTCTGCTCACGCCATCTGGGGTCTGTCCGAAGTTTACGATGCCGTAGTAAAATCCACCATGATAGGAGAGGATGACGACTCGCCGGAACACTGGGTCTCGGCTAAGGAGTGTGTAGAACTAGCAGTGAAACACAGAGATCATAGGTTCTACGACGTGCCTGAATGGGCGGCTGAGGAGTTTTCAAAACGCAAAACGCTTACCAAGGTCAACAAAGTGCGTAAGAAGCTAAAAACGGGGGACTACTCTAAAGTGTCCTCAATTGCCCTAGGCCTTGACGCATCGTGGGGTCGGTTGGCCAGTGACGGGGTTCCCCCTCCTACTCTTGAGCGCAGTGATGCTGAACACCATCGGGTTTTGATATGCGGTGATTGAAAAGTGTCCGTTTGCCGCATCATGAGTCCTCAATGGACAGGCTTAACTAAGAAGGTAGAAACGTTGGGGTCCAGACACGTGGCTTTGCTCGGTGTTCCCTCATCACCTGCGGATGCTACCCTCGTAAGGTCAGCAACCATGGCGTGTGGCGATACTAAATTTCACATGTGTGCCAATGCAGTTGTTTTGGGCCGGATGGGCCTGTTGGCGGCCCCAGTCCCTGTGAATTTTGTTGAACCGGAGTGTGTTCTTCCCCTTTGGGTGGTGGTCATTTCTTTACAATGGGGACGACAGCACCAAGTGCTAGTCAAGTCAGGAAAGGCAGTGGCAAGACACCGCAAAGAGATTGTGGATGACACTGCTGGGTGGTGGCAGGATGTCTGCAGAGTGACTGAGTGGGATCCTCTGTCTCGAGGATGGCGGACAGAAAAAGTTCTTTGTTGATGCGTCCAGCAGGAATGTGTCATGATGTTACATGTCTGGCTCAATTGGACCCCCCCTCAGTGGTCGTTGCAATACTATGAAGTGCAAGCGTGGATCTCCATTCCTATTCTTGAGTCTGCCATCCGTGTTGACTTGCCGTGGGGCTGCCTGTCTGCTAATGTTCAGGGGTTAAATAGGTCAGTTGAAATACGCAGAACCAAGTGGGATGAAGTGGTTGAGATGTGTGTCACCTCAGATGCCAAGGTGCTGTTCATTCAAGAAACCTCGGGCTCAGTGAAAAAGCTAGACAGGAGACACATTGATGGCTTTTGGCATCGCTCCTCGATCACTGCGATGTTGGTAAAGGCCTAGAAGTCTGGGGTTTGTCATCGTGGGCACAGTTCAAAACTGTTCTTCTGGATACTGGCCACTCTTTTCTCGTGGTGGTCCACAATGCCTGGGGTTTGGGCGTCCTGGGTAGCGTCCACATGGCACAGAGGTCTGACGAACTGTTATACAATCAACAGTTGGTGCATCTGATTTTCGGTCTCCAACAGCTACCAGTGTCGTGGCTCATCGTGGGGGGTGACTGGAATAGGGACATCTGCACACATAAATTGTCAGTTGCCCTTCTTAAGTTTCTGGGTGCCCGAGTTGCGTTCATGAAGGGGAGGGTTCATCTTCCCAAGGACTTTTGCATTATAAAAGGAGTCTCGGGGCAATCCTGCGGTATGTGGCTGAGAGAGGTTGGCGACCACCCAGTTGTTTGGATTCAAGGGTGTCAGACAGCAAAGGCAGGAGCCACAGGATCTCCGATGCGCCCAGTTGAACCTCGCAATTGGGACCATGACAGCAGAGTGATTTTTTCCAATCTCATGGAAGCCATGAGTCTCGGCATCAGTGATGCGTCTAGCTGGCTGCAGGCCTATAGAGAGTGTATCACAGTCGTCAACCATGTGGTGAGTAGTCCTAAATCTGAAGAGGTCCACTCGGAGCTGAAATCAGTAGTTGCGTCTCTCAAGGCCATTACAGTCGGCCAGGGCTGGAGAGTGCAGCGCTCCCTAGAGTTCAGATTGTCCTCCAAATACTGGTCTACGGCGATTAGTGACTGGAAAGCTGTGTCAGGAACAGGTCTCACGGGGCGAACCATGAAGGTGCTGAAGTTACAAGCAGCAAACCCGTTCATTGCGTTACATCAGGTAACGGACACATCCTCTCAATCTCTGGTGACGGGTAGGGACATCCTGCAGGTGTTGCCCAGGGAGTGTGTCCTGAAATACCCTGTGCGTTCCACTATTTCTCCTCCTGAGTGGGTTCAGTCTGTCATGAGCCACAGGTAGGTGCTGCACCTCACCCCTGTTGCAATCGAGGCCCGCAGGTACCTGATTCTCTCACAAGTGATGCAGGTCTGAGTAGAGTCCCTGTTGCGTATCCGGCACAAACTGACCAGTGCGACGGCAGGGGTTGATGGTTTTATACCAAATCTAGTGAAATGGATGGGGCTGGCGTCCATCTTCCCAGTGACTCAGATACTCAGACTTCCCTTTGATCAGTAGCCTTTGGAGGTTTTCTCGGCTCTACACCTTACACTAAAAAAATCTGCGGGTGACAATGTCAATGTCAATACTAGACCTATTAAACTTCTCTCAGCCCTATTTCGCATACAGGCTAAAATGTATGCCCCTTTGATTCAGCTGGCCACAGCACCAAGTGAGTCTGGTTGTAGACAGCATGCAGGGTTTAAAGGGTCTTCCGCGCATGCCCTGCGCCGCATGCTACACACAGTGATCACCCAATCCCTGGCGGTGCGAGGTTATGTTACGACGATGTTTTTGGATTTCTCTGGTGCCTTTGATGAAATCAACAGGCAAGCCATTCTGAAGGCTGCTGATACGTATCTGTTTTTACGTGGCGTTGTGCATGAAGTGGTTCATCACTACATGTCCTTCAGGCAATACGTAGTTTCTGCCCTCGGCCTATCAGAGTCGTATTGTCAAGTGGAGGGTGTCCTTCAAGGGGGGGGTTTAGATCCACTTTTTTACATACTTGCGGTTAATTTGATACATCTTGCCATGCGTCAACTAGGGCTTGGGGTTCCGGTATGTGTTCCTCCCTCGGTAGAAATGATTGCTTCTCTGGGCTATGTAGACGACACAGTGGGGTTTTCTAGCATAGACGACAGACAGCGAGTGGCCGACCACCTTCGTGTTATTTTTGACTGCGTTGGACAACGCAACAATAGCTTCAAAATGAACGTTCAAGTACTTCAGGTCAAACAAGGCTCAGTCTGCAGTGTCAGCAAATCGGTCGTCTGGGACGACAAGCCAGTGTGGTCCACCAGTAGACACCAACACATAAAATTCCTGGGGGGAAACGCTAATATTTTAGGAGGGTTCCCTACCATCAAAAAAGTCATTACAAGGTGGTCTCGAACGGTCATCAGCAGGCTGCGAGGGTGGCCCGTGTCGGTGGGTGTGGCACACACTGTGATAGAAGGACTTGTAGTCAACTTGCTTGTGTTTCGCTGCCGTGTGAATGTGCCAACGGACGTGCAAATCAGTTCAGTGACAGGGTCCATACGGAGGGTGTACAGACTGGTCTTTGGGTTGGCTCCCAATACTCCACGTGCCTGCATAGTTTCCATTCTAGGAAAAGCTGCCCCAGAGCATGTCCTTTGGGTCACAGTCATCAATGAACTGTTTAAGTCTCTAAATGGGCCCAACGCCCTGCTGGCCCAATCTGCGTGGGCACACTGGTCGAACCCGTGCCTACATCGCCTTGACAGCGACTCTCAGCGCATTCAGTCCAGGCTCCAAAGCTTGGGCATTCAGTTTCGCAAACTCGTGTCAGGTCAAGGGGCTAAGTGGTGTGTGAAACCGCCTTGGGGGCATGCTTTTCCTACGGTTTTGTATGTTTTTGGTGATGCAAGCCTCAAGGATTGCTGGGGGAAGCGGCAAAAGTTGTGGACGGTCAGGGTCATGTGTGGCTGGAATACAGTGTATCCCTCTCTGCTATTGGTCTCAGCACCAAATTGGTAGAAGGCTCTGTTGTTGTCTCTGCGGTAGTTGCCATTGCCGAATTTGTCTCCTCCCATGGCGTGTGCTTAAAGGAAATCTGGGTGTGGTCTGACTGTTTGTCACCTGTGCAGTCGCTGCAGTCCACAGACATGGCGGACAAAACTGCATCAATCATGGACAGGGTTGTCGCACACTTTGTCTTGACGCATCTTCCGGTTCAGATGGGTTGGCTGCTAGCACAGCACGATACGGAACTTGATGACTGGATATCATTGTTCAACTCAGAAATGGACTGTGAATCGAAAGCTGGTGCGCGCGGTGAGCGTCAGGAGGTCTCAGTTCTTGATGTATGGCTGGATAGAGATTCCATTCTTCCATTCCAAGGTGACAGATTGATTGTCGACCTCAAACGACATTTGCTTAGTCAAACTGATGATGCTCTCCTCAGCGTCTCTTCCTCTTGCTCACCCGCCCCTCCGGAGAGATCATGGCGCATGGTGCTACCCGAATCGGTCTCTGAGCTCAAGTGCTGGGTGCAGCTGCTACCATTAGGGATCGAGCATTGGGGACGCATGAGGGCTTGGAGTGTGTATGCGTCAGTAGACCAGTGGGAGTGGCAGCACAGAGAAGCGGAATGTTCACTGTGCTCCATGTGGTGCCACTCGGTAACACAGCATAGATTCCACGAATGCGTATTTACTAAAGTGCGGGTTCTTGCCTGGTCTGGACATGTCTGCGAAATTCTGTGGGCTGCGGGCATTCCCTGTAACCGTATCGCTCTTCGATGGGGGGGTGTTGAGATTTTGGGACATCCGGGTCTGTTCATTGTCTGGTGTCATCCTACGAAGGGAGCCGCCATATCTGATTCCTCGAAATCAGTGAAGCCTGTGTGGCCCATATGGCTGGGGTTAGGCCCAATTAGGGGTATTTCGCTGCTTCTCTCCGAATTGGGTGTCAGTCAACCACATATCCTTTCTTATCAAGTCCTAGAGAGCGCGTATTCCATGGTACACGGTGGGTACGATACAGATAATGTCCGGCTTCAGTGCCCTATGTTTCATTCTCAGTGGACTGCAGGAATGAACTCAGGTGTGCTGCTGGGGTTTCAGACGCCAGCTGCACATCTGGACAGTCACACTCCCTCCAACCTGCTCTGGGTTCTTTTCTCGTCTGTCAGGGGGAAAGGATACGTAGGGCATGTTCTGGTGTGTGGCAAGGGGACAGTTAAGATGACGGTCCGGCACTCGAAAGTCCCCTCCGTATGGATCAGCGAATGCCAAGGGAACCTTCATTCTGTCGTCAGAGAGGCAATGAGGAGACGACTGGGGGATGAGGGTGTGTATTGGTGCCTCCTGGGTGTGCAATGGCCATGGGAGGGGCTTCGCCAGGATTCGGGACTCCAGCTGTGGCGTTTTATGGTGCGGACAGACCAGTCGTGTCTGTCACTGGGGTGGGTTCTTTCTGATGCCTCTCACTCCCGTGGTGTTCCCCCGCCTGTGCAGAAACCTGTTCTAGACATGCAAATTTGGTAACCGTCTCTCTTCAGGGCGTGCGAACAGGTATCAGCCAGATTCTGGGAGGCACAGATCGACATCGGCTCCCAGCACGACTTATGGGTCGTACCACTATGCCTAGTCTGGGGCTAAGGGAAGCAAAGGAGGATCCATGGGTAAGCAGGGTGGCAAAGGCAAGGGGAAACACATGTACTGAGTCGACATAATACGTGCTTTCAGAAGGCAGTGGCCTGAGTCGACAGTCACATCCTTGCTAAGTCACATTCGTTCAGAGATTTGGTTTGCTTTGTGTTCGGTGTGAAGGTTGTAGGGGAGGGTGGCTGTGGAACTAGGAAGGGGACTGGTCCGAACCCAGACAAAGCGGATTTTTCAAATCAAATCAAATCAAATCATGTATGTATGTATGTATGTATGTATGTATGTATGTATGTATGTATGTATGTATGTATGTATGTATGTATGTATTTACGTATGTATGTATGTATGTATGTATGTACGTATGTACGTATGTACGTATGTATGTAATCCTTAACCAGTTCCACATCTTCGATGCCTCACAGGGTAAAGGTAGGAAAGTTCAACAAACAACGACATCAGGGTAGACAGAAGTGGTAGTCAGGGAAAGGGTTCAGATACAGTTACAATAACGGGGGCTCCCGCGGCTCCTGCGGGGGCTGTGGCAGCGGCGGGCAGCCGCAGCGTGATGCTTCTTTGGCAGCACGTGCAGTCCGGCGCCCAGAGTACAACTGGTGGGCGAGGTGCAGGATTGCAAGATTGCAGGATTTTGTGATGGATCCCCCCCGGCGACCAGGCGCCGCGGGGGGTACAGTGAAACCCTGGCCGGGGGGCAGCCGGGGCCTACCAGGGCCGCGCCCCCCGCGGCATTTGGAGTGGCTGCCCGCGGCGGCGGCTCCTGCGGGGGCTGTGGCAGCGGCGGGCGGCCACAGCGTGGTGCCAACCAGCCCGACGACGCCGCCGATAGAGCCAGGTGCGTGCCTGCGACATGCGTGCAACTTGCCTACACAGTGTCCTGCGTAGTGTCCGAGAGGGAAAAGGGCAGGGGAGGGAGGGGGAGGCAGGGCGGGCGTAGAGGGACAAAGGCCGCAGGCGGGTGCAGTGCGACGTGCGTGCCACAAGCCAAGGGACCAGGGCACCAGGGGGCGGCAAGGTGAAGAGGGAGTGGGAGGGATGCCTCGCGTATTGCTCCGCGAAGTGTATGCCGGGGGGGTAAAGGGAGGACGGGGACAGGGAGACAGAGGGCCAGGGACCAAGGGGCCTGGGAAGGGGGGCAAGGGAGGACGAGGGAGGGCGAGCGGACAGGGGGCGGGACAGGGCTAGGGGGCCGCGGCAGAGAGAGGGGGCAGAGAGGGAGCGCTGCCTCGCGAATTGCTCCGCATCGTGCTCGCGCTAGCCGGAGGGCAGAGGGACAGAGATGGCAGGGCAGGGAAGGGGTCGTGCCACGGCGGCTTGAATGAGCGAACGTGGGGCAGGAGCAAAAAGGTGCCCCACAACCGAGCGAGCCGCCCGCAGTGCGCGAGGGCACTGGACAAGGCGGGGCGCCGCCGCGTGCTGCCACAAGGCAGTCCACCCCCAAAGGTGCAGTGTCCTGCGTAGTGTCATGCAACGAGGAGCGGCAAGGACGAGGGAAGAGGGCATGAACAGGGCGAAAGAGGTGGGACACTTAGGAGGCGAGCGCAAGCCGGACAGCCGGGGCAGAGAACCCTGGCCGGGGGGCAGCCGGGGCCAACCAGGGCCGCGCCCCCCGCGGCATTTGGAGTGGCTGCCCACGGCGGCGGCTCCAGCGGGGACTGTGGCAGCGGCGGGCGGCCGCAGCGTGGTGCCAACCAGCCCGACGGCGCCGACGATAGAGGCCCAGTTGCGTGCCTGCGATATGCGTGCGACTTGCCTACACAGTGTCCTGTGTAGTGACAGAGGGGGCAAAGGGCAGGGAGGAGAGGGGGGGGCAGGGCGGACATAGAGGGAAAAAGGCCACAGGCGGGTGCAGTGCGACGTGCGTGCCACTTGCCCAGAGACCAGGGCACCAGAGGGCAGAAAGGTGAAAGGAGAGAGGGAGGGATGCCACGCGTATTGCTCCGCAAAGTGTATGCCGGGGAGGGAAAGGGAAGACGGAGACAGGGAGACAGAGGGCCAGGGACACAGGGGCCTGGGAAGGGGGGCAAGGGAGCACGAGGGAGAACGGGCGCACAAGGGGCAGGGCTGGGCCAGGGGGCGGGAACAGAGGGGGCTAGCAGGGAGGGACGGTTGCCTCGCGAATGGCTCCGCACCATGCTCGCGCTGGCTAGAGGGCGGAGGTAAGGAAGAGGAGGCGAGAGAATTGAAGCATGCTAAACACGGACCTTATGCACGGCTAGTGTGAGCGGACCAGGGGCAAGAATGACGAGGGTGCCCCGCGACCGAGCAGACCGCCTGCGGCGAGCGGAGGCCTTGGACGTGCCGCGGCCGCTAGGCAGCCTGCCCCCGGAGGTATCGTGTGCGGTACAAAGTGCGTGACACATACCACGAGCTCAGGACACCAGGGGGCAGCAAGGGAGAGAGGTATTGGGAGGGTTGCCTTGCGCATTGCTCTGCACGGTGCACGCCGAGGGGATAGAGGGAGGAGGGGGACAGAGAGACAGGAGGCCGGAGACCCTGCAACCAGGGACGAGGGGCAGGGCAAGGTGAGCGAGGGCGAGCAGACAGGGGGCAGGACAGGGCCAGGGGGCCGGGGTAGAGAGGGGGGCAGAGGGGGAGCGCTGCCTCACGAATTGCTCCGCACTGTGCTCGCACTGGCCGGAGGGCAGAGGGTCGGAGATGGCAGGGCAGAGAAGGGGGCAACAAGGTGCCCCACAACCGAGCGAGCCGCCCGCAGCGCGCGGGGGCACTGGGCAAGGCAGGGTGCCGCGGCGTGCTGCCACAAGGCAGCCCGCCCTGAAAGGTGCACTGTGTTGTGTGCCTGCGTAGTGTCATGCATCGAGGGCCGGCAAGGATGAGGGAAGAGGGCACGGGCAAGGCGAAAGAGGTAGGGCACTTAGGAGGTGAGCGAAGGCCGGACAACCGGGGCAGAGAGAGGGAGCGACGAGGGAGACAGGGGCTTTGCTCGGCACCAAGCGAGCACAGAGGGCGAGGGAGGGAGGAGAGGGGGCAGGGTAGGGGATAGTTGCCATGTGTCGTGCCGTGCGCCGTGCGCGGCCTGAAACCGACTCTGATCCCAGCCAAGTGCCCCACCCCGTGCTTGCGTCGTGCTTGCGTCGTGCCTCCGACATGCGTGCAACGAAGGGACGACGACAAGGGCGCCCCCCCCCCCCCCCACACACACCTCCCCCCCCGGGGGTGCGCACGCAGGGTAGGAGGGGCGACGACAGGTGACACACGGCAAGCCCCCCCCCCCCTGCAGAGGGACAAGTGCCGCGCCTCGTGCCTGCGCCATGCTTGCGTCGTGCCTGCGACGTGCGTGCTGCGGAGGGAAGACGACAAGGGCGCCCCCCCCCCCCCACACACACACCTCCGCCCCCCCAAGGGTGGAGGATGCAGGTAGGGGGGGGCGAAAAGCGCCCCTCCCCCCGAGGACAAAGCGGCAGGGTGGGGAGGCAGCGGCGAGAGGGTGCGGGACGGACCACACGACCGTGCCCGTAGAGAGCACGCGCCGTGCAAGCCCCAGTGGGGGGACCACCGGGGGTGCGAAAGCAGGGTAGGAAGGGCGACGACGGGAGCCACAAGGCATGCCCCCCCCCCCAGCACAAGGACAGGTGCCGCGCCTCGTGCCTGCGCCGTGCTTGCGTCGTGCCTGCGACATGCGTGCAACGAAGGGGTGACGACAAGGCCCCCCCCCCCCCCCACACACCTCCGCCCCCCCAAGGGTGGGGGATGAAGGTAGGGAGGGGCGGACAGCGCCCCCCCCCCCCGAGGACAAAGCGGCAAGATGGGGAGACAGCGGAGAGAGGGTGCGGGACGGACAACAGGACCGTGCCCGTAGGAAGCACGCGCCGTGCAAGCCCCAGCGGGGGGGGCACCGGGGGTGCGAACGCAGGGTAGGAAGGGCGGCGACGGGAGCCACACGGCAAGCCCCCCCCCCCCCTGCAGAGGGACAAGTGCCGCGCCTCGTGCCTGCGCCGTGCTTGCGACGTGCTTACGCCAATGTTGGGTACTCTCTGTGCCTGACCCCTGGGCAGCTGCAGACGTACACTACCATCGACAGTGGTGCCAGCAAAGGTGTGTGGTTCAAGGCTGGTGCCATGATCTTCGAGTCTTATGTCTGGATCTGCATGGGTGCCCCCGCGTTGGTGAGCGCCCAGTCCATCCTTGCCGAGTTGGCCAGCCAAGGTGTCATGATGGGTGCCATCGAGGCTCACCGTGTGAACGGTGGTCCATTCGGTGGACGGGACCTTGATCTGGTGTACCCTAGTGGCAAGCAATTTGACCCTCTGGGTTTGGCCGACGACCCTGACACGGCTGCCGAACTGAAGGTGAAGGAGAACAAGAAGGGCCGATTGGCGATGCTCTCCTTGTTCGGCTGCTATGTGCAGGCTGCCGTCACCGGCCAGGGCCCTGTTGAGCACTGGGCCTCCCACAATGCTGATCCGTTCGCGGTGAACGGGTTGACCCTTCAGATTATCGGCCAGTACACGCCGTCTGTGGCCATGTTCACAGATGCTGGGAAGCAGAAGGAGCCCCAGGTGGATTTGTCGGACTGGGGTGGTCCTCACCGCAAGAGGTGGTTGGGCCCCAACGCTGCGGACAGCTACGTCCCTGACTACTTGACCGGTGAGTACCCTGGTGACTACGGTTGGGGCAGCGCTGGGCTTGCTGCAGGCCCCAAAGCCTTCGAGCCAGCACGTGGGTAGCAGCGCCGTCTTCAATCTCGTCTTGTGCCCATGCTTGTTGCTTTGTTTCTTGGTTGCTGAAGTGCTGCACCCCTAGGAGTTGTGCTTGCTTGTTGCAGTGCTGCAGCTCTGCCATGCCTTGACCCTTACCCCCGGCGAACAAACGGGCCAGCGCTCGTCGCCGTTGCTAATGCTAACGCTCTGCAGTTGCCACTGCCCCCAAAGCCTGGTTGGCCGGTATCCCCGGTCCTCTGGGTCCTCCGTCAAGCTGTGGGCCACCTCAGGCAGCCCTGGGACCAACGGGATCGAGCAAGGCAGGAACCACCTGTCGGTGCGAGATGCCCGGTAACACCAGTAGACGGCATGATAAGTGGTTATGACTATGACTATGACTATGTATGTATGTATGTATGTATGTTTGTATGTATGTATGTATGTATGTATGTATGTATGTATGTATGTATGTATGTATGTATGTATGTATGTATGTATGTATGTATGTATGTATGTATGTATGTATGTATGTATGTATGTATGTATGTATGTATGTATGTATGTATGTATGTATGAATGTATGTAATTCTTAACCAGTTCCACATCTTCGATGCCTCACAGGGTAAAGGTAGGAAAGTTCAACAAACAACGAAATCAGGGTAGACAGAAGTGGTAGTCAGGGAAAGGGTTCAGATACAGATGCAATAACAGGGGCTCCTGCTCCTCTCTCCAAGTAGGTAGGATACAATCCACTACGGTTTCTACTCCTTTTCAGGTTTCGACAGAATACGATGTCGGAAGGAGACTAGGAGTCAGTTGGACGCCTCCCTGTAGGGGGGGCTCAGAGGAGAATTCATCAAGCAGGAGTTCATCTCCCTGGGGTTCCATCATGGGAGTATCAGGTGGTCAATGGGGTATTCAACCTGGGGTACTAACTGGGGTACTTACATGGGGATCAAAAGGTCAAAAAGGTGGGGTACAATCAAGGTGGTGGACGGGTTCCCCTCCCAGATGTCCGGGTCTGGGCTGGGGACGGATTTATCACAGGGGTCGCTGGAGGTGGAGACGGCGCCGGGGTGACCCCTGCCCCGCCAGCAGAAGATGTACAGCACCGCTGGCCTCCCCCTCTGGGAGCAGTTGTACAACAATGTCCGTTTTTATTTTGTAGCAACATGTCCGCCACACAATGTTTGACTCTGCAGATGAATCTCAGTTATGTTTCCCCCTCCTCCACTCTCACCCATAGGATCACGGGTCTCCTCCTCCCTTCCTGCTCATCTTGCATCCACAGAGGACTGGGGCTCCAGAGTGACAGTCCCGTCACGATAGAGGTCCCCTCGTCATTGGGGGACCCGGAGACTTAGACCATGTGTAGGCAGAAAAGTCCCCTTAACCCCCCCCGCGCTCTTGACCTCTTCCCCGAATGATTATCCCACAATTTTTCCATTTTCTGGGGGCCGCAGGCAGTGCCACTTTGTCAAATTTTCGTTTTTATTTTCATCTGGACCATTATTTCTGAGTTAAAGTGTGCTGCCTGTTGGCTGGGTGCCCGGGTAGCCAGGGTTCAGTTTCAGCCCTACCGGGGGGGGAAGAGAGGACACCTGGGCAACCAAGAGGTCTGAAAGAGCGTCGTGGGTTCTAAAAATAAAAAGCTGTAAGTTCCTCTCTGCCCTCCCCGCCAGGGCAACCCCCTTCTTGCCTGCCCCCAAGCTTCAGCTTCCACACATTTGACTGTGACAGGTCAGGGAGTAGATAACAACTCGAAAAAATTTATTTTTTTTGCGTGCTGCTGAACCTAATACAGACACTGGGAACAGTTTCCAGATTGCTTCTGGTTTCTCATGCGGTGATGACATAGACAGCGTCAGCCAGAAAAGTGTGTCAGCAGTCAAGGGCACGGGTTGTCTCTGTGTTTTGTTTTTCATTTGCGCAACTGCCTGATGCCTGATGCCTTGGTTTTTCCTTACTTTCATTGTTGGTCGTAAGTTGTCTGCGTCTGCCGTTAGGCTGTTGGGAGGGCAAGGTATGGAGGTATGGGACACGAATCAGGAAAGGAGGTAACTAGGAAGTGGGGGCCGTGTGTGATTGAATCATAGTCAAGCCGTTACCATTCTGATTTGTCGTGACGTGCAGATAGTGAGTATCGACGTCCGTGAATGACAAAAGGTGACATCACTCGCAGGGTACTTCCACCTGACAATGACAGCATCTATGACGCGCAGATAGTGAGTATCGGCGTCTGTGGAACGCGTGGGGTGTGCCAGACAGTGCGCAACTGCCTGAGGCCCAGGGGCATGCAGATAGTGAGTATCGGTGCCTGTACCAGTCCCACAGAGGTAATCTTTTTGGTTTTCTCTTCACCCCACATGTTCAGCCCCATGGCAACAATTTCTCTGGAGTTTGGTCACATTCAAAAAGGGGGCACCCCTACAAAATTGCGATGGCTGCCCTCTCATGGGGACCCTGTAGAAGAACCGGTGGGCCTGTGGGTTCAACCAGACAGCGTCAGGGCCAGGATCATGACAATGTGTATTCTGGCCGGGTCCATTGATAACACTGTGTTGGATGAGGTCCTCAAACTGCGTCCGGATATCGAGACTAATACCTGGACTTCCCTGGTGGGCAAGTTACCGGATGGTGCTGAGAAGGACATCTGCCGCCAGGTTGTCAAATCCAAGAGAGTACCGGAAAGCTTCTCAAACATCTCCTCAAAATACTCCCTTTTGGATGCCATGCTGGCCACCATTGCAAAAGTCTCAGACAGACCCATGCTTACCGAATGGAGCACTGCACGTCTCAATGCCAAGTCCGAACTTCGCTCTATCTGGTCAGCCTTTTACAAGGAAAATTTTACTGAATCCGACGCTCTCTCAGAAGCTCCAGATCAACCCACAGACGTAGTCCCACAAGAACAGGATTCGGAGTCCGCTGATGTCTTGGGTGCCATCTCCTTGGTCAACACCGTAGATGATGTTTCGATCAATGAGAAAGATAAACTTCAGTCCTTGGTTGCTGAGATGTACAGTGAGGATGTTCCTGTTGAAGTTTTGCTGTTGGCAGCCTCGGGAATCAGGAGTAATATTTTGTTGAGGTTGAAGTCAGCCACGCCGGTTGAGGGCAGGTTCTGGAAGGGTGTCATGGTAGCGTTGCTCAAGTGGATGCGTCCTCTTAGGCAGGCAGAAGAGGAAGGGCATCGCTTGCAGGCCAAACTAGCTGCAGAGGCTAATAGAAAACGCAACGTTATTTCCAGTCCTTCCTCAGGTGCAGATGCGTCCCTGCCCTCTCCGTCCAAGCCAAAAAACTCCAAGAAACCGCGGGTTGAGGGAGTAGTCAGGACACTAACGCTGGATGAAACGGCTTCCACTGCACAGGGCAGTAACTCCGCTGAGCCACGACAGGCTAGTGCCTCCATCTTTGATAATGTTACACCGCCGGTACAACAATGGCAAGCTGGGTCTGGGCTGGGTAAAGTTATTGTTGAGAAGTTGTAGTCCACCACGGATCGTTTGAAACCCATTCTGCTCACTGGGTTTGAACATACTCATGCCTTTGACTCCTTTTTGGGCTGTGAAGCTGCCTTCCGTCAGTTGTCTCTCGACTACAAAGTCTATCGGGACATGGTGTCCCAATTTGGTGAGGTTGTCATGTTTGTTCCGTCCAGCAGGCTAGATCCCATCCTGGGAGGTAAGTACCGCGACAACTTGCGCATCAGGGCATCCATGGACCCATCGAGCCGCTCAGACCTCATTGAGGTGGAGGAATTACAACTGGTTTAAGGACTGCAAAAAATTGGCTCTCCTATTCCTCAGCCTGCGCCTGCCAAAGAGGCTCCTGTGAGTACACCTGTTTCAGGTCTGTTTCTCTCGCCGTCAAAAATGCAATCCCCGGTGTGGTGTCTGTTTCCGCCCTTCTCCTCCTCTCATGCCTTCATATCCATGTGGGGTTGGGGCTTTCAACGAGAGTTAGGGGGGATCCTTAGATTCCATTCTCCCCTGCCTGGAATGCTTGATGAACTCAGGGAGGTCGTGTGTGCTCACGCTATCTAGGGTCTCTCCAGAGTTTACGATGCCGCAGTTAAATCCACCGTAATAGGAGAGGATGACGACTCGCCGGAACACTGGGTCTCGGCTAAGGAGTGGCGTAGAACTAGCAGTGAAACACAGAGATCATAGGTTCTACGACGTGCCTCAATGGGCGGCAGAGGAGTTTTCAAAACGCAAAACGCTTACCAAGGTCAACAAAGTACGTAAGAAGCTAAAAACGGGGGACTACTCTAAAGTGTCCTCAATTGCCCTAGGCCTTGACGCATCGTGGGGTCGGTTGGCCAGTGACGGGGTTCCCCCTCCTACTGTTGAGCGCAGTGATGCTGAACACCATCGGGTATTGATTTGTGGTGATCGAAAAGTGTCCGTTTGCCGCATCATGAGTCCCCAATGGACAGGCTTCACTAAGAAGGTAGAAACGGTGGGGTCCAGACATGTGGCTTTGCTCGGTGTTCCCTCATCACGTGCGGATGCTACCCTCGTAAGGTCAGCAACCATGGCGTGTGGCGATACTAAATTTCACATGTGTACCAATGCAGTTGTTTTGGGCAGGATGGGCCTGTTGGCGGCTCCAGTCCCTGTGAACTTTGTTGAACCGGAGTGTGTTCTTCCCCTTTGGGTTGTGGTCATTTCTTTACAATGGGGAAGACAGCGCCAAGTGCTAGTCAAGTCACGAAAGGCAGTGGCAAGACACCGCAAGGAGATTGCGGATGACACCAGTGGGTGGAGGCAGGACGTCTGCAGAGTGACTGAGTGGGATCCTCTGTCTCGGGGATGGCGGACAGAAAAAGTTCTGTGTCGATGCGTCCCGCATGACTGTGTCATGATGTTACATGTGTGGCTCAATTGGACCCCCCCTCAGTGGTCACTACAGTGCTACGAAGTGCAAGCGTGGATCTCCATTCCTATTCCCGAGTCTGCCACCCCTGTTGCCTTGCCGTGGGGCTGCCTGTCTGCTAATGTTCAGGGGTTAAATAGGTCAGTTGAGATACGCAGGACCAAGTGGGATGAAGTGGTTGAGATGTGTGTCACCTCAGATGCTAGGGTGCTGTTCATTCAAGAAACCTGGGGCTCAGTGAAAAAGCTAGACAGGCGACACATTGATGGCTTTTGGCATCGCTCCTCTGCTCACTGCGATGTTGGTAAAGGCCTAGAAGTCTGGGTTTTGTCATCGTGGGCACAGTTCAAAACTGTTCTTCTGGATACTGACCACTCTTTTCTTGTAGTGGTTCACAATGCTTGGGGTTTGGGGGTCCTGGGTAGCGTCCACATGGCGCAGAGGTTTGACGAACTGCTATACAATCAGCATTTAGTGCATCTGATTTTCGGTCTCCAACAGCTACCGGTGTCGTGGCTCATCGTGGGGGGTGACTGGAATAGGGACATCCGCACGCATAAGTTGGCAGTTGCCCTTATTAAGTTTCTGGGTGCCAGAGTCGCGTTAATGCAAGGGAGGGTTCATCTTCCCAAGGACTTTTGCATTCTAAAAGGAGTCTCGGGGCAATCTTGCGGTATGTGGCTGAGAGAGGTTGGCGACCACCCAGTTGTTTGGATTCAAGGGTGTCAGACAGCAAAGGCAGGAGCCACAGGATCTTTGATGCGCCCAGTTGAACCTCGCAATTGGGACCATGAGAGCAGAGTGATTTTTTCCAATGTCATGGAAGCAATGAGTCTCGGCATCAATGATGCGTCTAGCTGGCTACAGGCCTATACAGAGTGTATCACAGTCGTCAACCATGTGGTGAGTAGTCCTAAATCTGAAGAGGTCCACTCGGATCTGAAATCAGTAGTTGCGTCTCTCAAGGCCATTACAGGTGGCCAGGGCTGGAGAGTGCAGCGCTCCCTAGAGTTCAGATTGTCCTCCAAATACTGGTCTACGGCGATTAGTGACTGGAAAGCTGTGTCAGGAACAGGTCTCACGGGGCGAACCATGAAGGTGCTGAAGTTACAAGCAGCAAACCCGTTCATTGCGTTACATCAGGTAACGGACACATCCTCTCAATCTCTGGTGACGGGTAGGGACATCCTGCAGGTGTTGCCCAGGGAGTGTGTCCTGAAATACCCTGTGCGTTCCACTATTGTTCCTCCTGAGTGGGTTCAGTCTGTCATGCGCCACAGGTATGTGCTGCACCTCACCCCTGTTGCAATCGAGGCCCGGAGGTACCTGATTCTCTCACAAGTGATGCAGGTCTGAGTAGAGTCCCTGTTGCGTATCCGGCACAAACTGACCAGTGCGACGGCAGGGGTTGATGGTTTTATACCAAATCTAGTGAAATGGATGGGGCTGGCATCCCTCTTCCAAGTGACTCAAATTCTCAGACTTCCCTTTGGTCAGTGGCCTTTGGAGGTTTTCTCGGCTCTACACCTTACACTGAAAAAATCTGCGGGTGACAATGTCAATGTCAATACTAGGCCTATTAAACTTCTTTCCGCCCTATTTCGCATACAGGCTAAACTGTATGCCCCTTTGATTCAGCTGGCCACAGCACCAAGTGAGTCTGGTTGTAGACAGTATGCGGGGTTTAAAAGGTCTTCCGCACATGCCCTGCGCCGCATGCTACACACAATGATCACCCAATCTCTAGCGGTGAGGGGTGATGTTGCGACGATGTTTCTGGATTTCTCTGGAGCCTTTGATGAAATCAACAGGCAAGCCATTCTGAGGGTTGCTGAAATGTATCTGTTTTTACGTTGAGTTGTGCATGAAGTGGTTCATCATTACATGTCCTTCAGGCAATATGTGGTTTTGCCCTGGGCCTATCAGAGTCGTATTGTCAAGTGGAGGGTGTCCTTCAAGGGGGGGGTTTAGATCCACTTTTTTACATACTTGCGGTTAATTTGATACATCTTGCCATGCGTCAACTGGGGGTTGGGGTTCCGGTATGTGTTCCTCCCTCGGTAGAAATGATAGCTTCTCTGGGTTATGTTGACGACACAGTGGGGTTTTCTAGCGTAGACGACAGACAACGAGTGGCCGACCACCTTCGTGTTATTATTGACTGCGTCGGGCAACGCAACAATAGCTCCAAAATGAACATTCAAGTCATTTAGGTCAAGCAAAGCTCAGTCTGCAGTGTCAGCAAATCAGTCGTCTGGGACGACAAGCCAGTGTGCTACACCAACAGGCACCAACACATAAAGTTCCTGGGGGGAAACGCTAATATTCTAGGAGGGTTCCCTACCATCAAAAAAGTCATTACAAGGTGGTCTCGAACGGTCATCAGCAGGCCGCGAGGGTGGCCCGTGTCGGTGGGTGTGGCACACACTGTGATAGAAGGGCTTGTAGTCAACAGGCTTGTGTTTCGCTGCTGTGTGAATGTGCCAACAGATGTGCAAATCAGTTCAGTCACAGGGTCCATATGCAGGGTGTACAGACTGGTCTTTGGGTCGGCACCCAATACTCCACGTGCCTGCATAGTTTCCATTCTAGGAAGAACTGCCCCAGAGCATGTCCTTTGGGTCACAGTCATCAATGAACTCTTTAAGTCTCTAAATGGGCCCAACGCCCTTCTGGCCCAATCTGCGTGGGCACACTGGTCGGACCCCTGCCTACATCGCTTTGACAGCGACTCTCAGCGCATTCGGTCCAGGCTGCAAAGCTTTGGCATTCAGTTTCGCAAACTCGTGTCAGGTCAAGGGGCTAACTGGTGTGTGAAACCGCCTCGGGGGGGTGCTTTCCCTACGGTTTTGTATGTTTTTGGTGATGCAAGCCTCAAGGATTGCTGGGGGGGAGCGGTAAAAGTTGTGGACAGTCAGGGTCATGTGTGGCTGGACTACGGTGTATCCCTCTCTGCTATTGGTCTCAGCACCAAGTTGGTAGAAGCCTCTGTTGTTGTCTCTGCGGTAGTTGCCATTGCCGAATTTGTCTCCTCCCTTGGCGTGTGCTTAAAAGAAATCTGGGTGTGGTCTGGCTGTTTGTCAGCTGTGCAGTCTCTGCAGTCCAAACACAAGGCGGACAAAACTGCGTCAATCATGGACAGGGTTGTCGCGCACTCTGTCTTAACGCATCTTCCAGTTCAGATGGGTTGCGTGCCAGCACAACACGATACGGAACTTGATGACTGGATATCATCGTTCAACTCAGAAATGGACTCTGAAGCGATAGCTGGTGCGCGCGGTGAGCGTCAGGAGGTCTCAGTTCTTGATGTATGGCTGGACACAGATTCCATTATTCCATTCCAGGGTGACAGATTGATAGTCGACCTCAAACGACATATGCTTAGTCAGTCTGATGATGCTCTCCTCGGCGTCTCTTCCTCTCGCTCACCCACCCCTCCGGAGAGATCATGGCGCATGGTGCTACCCGAATCGGTCTCAGGGCTCAAGTGCTGGGTGCAGCTGCAGCCATTAGGAATAGAGCATTGGGGACGCATAAGGGCTAGGAGTGTGTATGCGTCAGCAGACCGATGGGAGTGGCAACACAGAGAAGCGGAATGCTCACAGTGCTCCATGTGGTGTCACTCGGTAACGCAGCATAGATTCCACGAATGCGTATTTACTAAAGTGCGGGTTCTTGCCTGGTCTGGACATGTCTGCGAAATTCTGAGTGATGCGGGCATTCCCCGTGACCGTATCACTCTTCGATGGGGGGGTGTTGAGATTTTGGGACATCCGGGTCTGTTCATTGTCTGGTGTCATCCTGCGAAGTGAGATGCCATGTCCGATTCCTCGAAATCAGTGAAGCCAGTGTGGCCCATATGGCTGGGGTTAGGCCCAATTAGGGGCAATTCGCTGGTTCTCTCCAAATTAGGTGTCAGTCAACCACATATCCTCATATATCAAGTCCTAGAGAGCGCGTATGCCATGGTACACGGTGGGTACGATACAGATAATGTCCGGCTTCCGTGCCCTCTGTTTCATTCTCAGGGGACTGCAGGAATGAACTCGGGTGTGCTGCTGGGGTTTTAGACGCAAGCTGCACATCTGGGCAGTCACACTCCCTCCAACCTGCTCTGGGTTCTTTTCTCGTTTGTTCGGGGGAAAGGATACGTAGGGCATGTTCTGGTGAGTTGCAAGGGGACAGTTAAGATGACGGTCTGGCACTCCAAAGTCCCCTCCGTATGGATCAGCGAATGCCAAGGGAACCTTCATTCTTTCTTCAGAGAGGCAATGAGGAGACGACTGGGGGGGGAGGGTGTGTATTGGTGCCTCGTGGGTGTGCAATGGCCATGGAAGGGGCTTCGCCAGGATTCGGGACTCCAGCTATGGCATTTTATGGTGCGGACAGAGCAGTCGTGTCTGTCACTGGGGTGGGTTATTTCTGATGCCTCTCACTCCCGCGGTGTTCCCCCGCCTATGCTGAAACCTGTTCTAGACATGCAAATTTGGTAACCGTCTCTCTTCAGGGCGTGCGAACAGGTATGAGCCAGATTCTGGGAGGCACAGATCGACATCGGCTCCCAGCACGACTTATGGGTCTTACCACTATGCCTATTCTGGGTCTAAGGGAAGCAAAGGAGGATCCATGGGTAAGCAGGGTGGCAAAGGCAAGGGGAAACACATGTACTAAGTCGATATAACGCGTGCTTTCAGAAGAGTGTGGCCTGGGTCGACAGTCACATCCTTGCCAAGTCACATTCGTTCAGAGATTTGATTTGCTTTGTGTTCGGTGTGAAGGTTGTAGGGGAGGCTTGCTGTGGAACTCGGAAGGGGACTGGTCCGAACCCAGACAAAGCGGATTTTTCAAATCAAATCAAATCAAATCAAATCATGTATGTATGTATGTATGTATGTATGTATGTATGTATGTATGTATGTATGTATGTATGTATGTATGTATGTATGTATGTATGTACGTACGTACGTATGTACGTACGTACGTACGTATGTACGTATGTACGTATGTATGTATGTACGCATGTACGTACGTACGTATGTACATATGTATGTATGTATGTATGTATGTATGTATGTATGTATGTATGTATGTATGTATGTATGTATGTATGTATGTATGTATGTATGTATATATGTATGTAATCCTTAACCAGTTCCACATCTTCGACGCCTCACAGGGTAAAGGTAGGAATGTTCAACAATCAACGACATCAGGGTAGACAGAAGTGGTAGTCAGGGAAATGGTTGAGGTACAGTTACAATAATAGGGGCTCCAGCTCCTCTCTCCAAGTAGGTAGGATACCATCCATTACGGTTTCTTCTCCTTTTCACGTTACGACAGAATACGACGTCGGAGGGAGACTAGGAGTCAGTCGGACGCCTCCCTGCTGGGGGGGCTCAGAGGAGAATCCATCAAGCAGGAGTTCATCTCCCAGGGGTTCCATCATGGGAATATCAGGTGGTCAATGGGATATTCAACCTGGGGTTCTAACTGGGGTACTTACATGGGGATCAGAAGATCAAAAAGGTGGGGTACAATCAGGGTGGTATCTTGGGATAATACTGGTTTTCCACCTGGGATATGATCGGGGATTCTTACTTGGGATCCATCTGGAGTACCCTAAGACCATCCATGTGGGTTCAATCAGGGGTACAAACTGTGAAGTATCTGGTAATCAGTCACTTCATCATAGTCACTGAAAAAAAAATGCAAAGTCATGGCCTTCGGCCAGGGATCTACTGTCACGGGGGGCTACCGGTCCTGCCCTGCGATGCATTGCGGGGCAACCGTGACAGCAGGTCTCACAGCCATCACACAACCTAAATAGGAGCAGAGCTGGATGTTCAACCAGACTCATACATAGATTCAAATGGTGGACGGGTTCCCTTCCCAGATGTCCGGGTCTGGGCTGGGGACGGATTTATCACAGCGGTCGCTGGAGGTGGAGACGGCACCGGGGTGACCCCTGCCCCGCCGGCAGACGATGTACAGCACCAGTGGCCTCCCCCTCTGGGTGCAGCAGTACAACAATGTCGGTTTTTTTTTTTTAGCAACATGTCCGCCACACAATGTCGGACTCTGCAGATGAATCTCAGTTATGTTTCCCCCTCCTCCCCTCTCACCCATAGGATCACGGGTCTCCTCCTCCCTTCCTGCTCCTATTGCATCCACAGGAGATAGGGGCTCCAGAGTGACAGTCCCGTCACGATCAGGGTCCCCCTGTCATGGGGGGACCCGGAGACTTAGACCATGTGTAGGCTGAAAAGTCTCCTTAACCCCCCTTGCGCTCTTGACCTCTTCCCCGAATGATTCTCCCGCAATTTTTCTATTTTCTGGGGGCCGCAGGCAACGCCACTTTGAAAAATTTTCGTTTTTTTTTTCATCAGGGACCATTATTTTTGAGTTAAAGTGTGCTGCCTGTTGGCTGGGTGCCCGGGTAGCCAGGGTTCAGTTTTAGCCCTACAGGGGGGGGAAGAGAGGACACCTGGGCAACCCAGAAGTCTTAAAGAGCGTCGTGGGTTCTAAAAATAGAAAGCTGTCAGATCCTCTCTCCCCTCCCCGCCAGGGCAACCCCCTCCTTGCCTGCCCCCAAGCTTCGGCTTCCGCACATTTGACTGTGACAGGTCAGGGAGTAGATAACAACTCCGAAAATTTCATTTTTTCTGTGAGCTGCTGCACCTATTGCAGACATTGGGAACAGTTTCCAGATTACTTCCGGTTTCTCATGCGGTGATGACATAGACAGCGTCAGCCAGAAAAGTCTGTCAGCAGTCAAGGGCACGGGTTGTCACTGAGTTCTGTTTTTCATTTGCGCGACTGCCTGATGCGGTTCTTCACACCCTTCAGGAGCCTACGGGCCTATAGCGCTTGGTTTTACCTCACTTTCATTGTTGGTCGTCACTTGTCTGCGTCCGCTGTTAGGCTGTTGGGAGGGCAAGGTATGGAGGTACGGGACACGAATCAGGAACGGAGGTGACTAGGAAGTGGGGATTGTGTGATTGAATCATAGTCAAGCCGTTACCATTGTGATTTGTCGTGACGTGCAGATAGTGAGTATCGACGTCCTAGACTGACAAAATCTGAGTAAGGGTAATACCACCCGACAATGACAGCATCTGAGACGCGCAGATAGTGAGTATCGGCGTCTCTGGGAAGTGTGGGGTGTGCAGGGCAGAGCGCAACTGCCTGAGGCCCAGGGGCATGCACATAGTGAGTATCGGTGCCTGTACCAGTCCCACAGAGGTAATTTTTTTGGTTTTCTCTCCACTCCACATATTCAGCCCCATGACAACTATTTCTCTGGAGTTTGGTCACATTCAAAAAGGGGGCACCCCTACAAAATTGCGATGGCTACCCTCTCTTGGGGACCCTATAGAAGAACCGTCGGGCCTGTGGGTTCAACCAGACAGCGTCAGGGCCAGGCTCATGACAATGTGTATTCTGGCCGGGTCCATTGACAACACTGTGTTGGATGAGGTCCTCAAACTGCGTCCCGATATCGAGACTAATGCCTGGAGTTCCCTGGTGGGCAAGTTACCGGATGGTGCTGAGAAGGACATCTGCCGCCAGGTTGTCAAATCCAAGAGAGTACCGGAAAGCTTCTCAAACATCTCCTCAAAATACTCCCTTTTGGATGCCATGCTGGCCACCATTGCAAAAGTCTCAGACAGACCCATGCTTACCGAATGGAGCACTGCACGTCTCAATGCCAAGTCCGAACTTCGCTCTATCTAGTCAGCCTTTTACAAGGAAATTTTTAGTGAATCCGACGCTCACTCAGAAGCACCAGATCAACCCACAGACGTAGTCCCGCAAGAACAGGGTTCGGAGTCCGCTGATGTCTTGGGTGCCATCTCCCTGGTCAACACCGTTGATGATCTTTCGATCAATGAGGAAGATAAACTCCAGTCCTTGGTTGCTGAGATGTACAGTGAGGATGTTCCTGTTGAAGTTTTGCTGTTGGCAGCCTCGGGGATCAGGAGTAATATTTTGTTGAGGTTGAAGTCAGCCACACCGGTTGAGGGCAGGTTCTGGAAGGGTGTCATGGTAGCGTTGCTCAAGTGGATGCGTCCTCTTAGGCAGGCAGAAGAGGAAGGTCATCGCCTGCAGGCCAAACTAGCTGCAGAGGCTAATAGAAAACGCAACGTTATTTCCAGTCCTTCTTCAGGTGCAGATGCGTCAAAGCCCTCTCCGTCCAAGCCAAAAAGCTCCAAGAAACCGCGGGTAGAGAGAGTAGTCAGGCCACTGGCGCTGGATGAAACGGCTTCCACTGCACAGGGCAGTAACTCCGCTGAGCCGCGACAGGCTAGTGCCTCCATCTCTGATGATGTTTCTCCAACGGTACAACAATGGCAAGCTAGGTCTGGGCTGGGCAAAGTTATTGTTGAGAAGTCGCAGTCCACCACGGATCGTTTGAAACCTATTCTGCTCACTGGGTTTGAACATACTAATGCCCTTGACTCCTTTTTGGGTTGTGAAGCTGCCTTCGGTCAGTTGTCTCTTGACTACAGAGTCTATCGGGACATGGTGTCCCAATTTGGTGAGGTCGTCATGTTTGTTCCGTCCAGCAGACTAGATCCCATCCTGGGAGGTAAGTACCGCGAGAGCTTGCACATCAGAGCATTCAGGGACCCATTGGGCCGCTCAGACCTCATTGAGGTGAAGGAATTACAACTGGTTGAAGGACTGCGAAAAATTGGCTCGCATATTCCTCAGACTGCGCCTGCCAAAGAGGCTCCTGTGAGTGCACTTGTTTCAGGTTTGTTTCCCTCGCCGTCTAAAATGCAATCCCCGGTATGGTGTCTGTTTCCGCCCTTCTCCCCCTCCCATGCCTTCATATCCATGTGGGGTTGGGGCTTTCAACGAGAGTTAGGGGGGATCATTAGATTCCATTCTTTCCCGCCTGGAATGCTTGATGCACTCAGGGAGGTTGTGTCTGCTCACGCCATTTGGGGTCTTTCCAAACTGTACGATGCCGCTGCTAAATCCACCGTAATAGGAGAGGATGACGACTCGCCGGAACGCTGGGTCTCGGCTAAGGAGTGTGTAGAACTAGCAGTGAAACACAGAGATCATAGGTTCTACGACGTGCCTGAATGGGCGGCTGAGGAGTTTTCTAAACGCAAAGCGCTTACCAAGGTCAACAAAGTGCGTAAGAAGCTATAAACAGGAGACTATTCTAAAGTGTCCACAATTGCCCTAGGCCTTGACGCATCGTGGGGTCGGTTGGCCAGTGACGGGGTTCCCCCTCCTACTGTTGAGTGCAGTGATGCTGAACACCATCGGGTTTTGATATGTGGTGATTGAAAACTGTCTGTTTGCCGCATCATGAGTCCTCAATGGACAGGCTTAACTAAGAAGGTAGAAACGGTGGGGTCCAGACACGTGGCTTTGCTCGGTGTTCCCTCATCACCCGCGGATGCTACCCTCGTAAGGTCAGCAACCATGGGATGTGGCGATACTAAATTTCACATGTGTACCAATGCAGTTGTTTTGGGCCGGATGGGCCTGTTGGCAGCCCCAGTCCCTGTGAATTTTGCTGAACCGGAGTGTGTTCTTCCCCTTTGGGTGGTGGTCATTTCTTTACAATGGGGACAACAGCACCAAGTGCTAGTCAAGTCAGGAAAGGCAGTGGCAAGACACCGCAAAGAGATTGTGGATGACACTGCTGGGGAGTGGCAGGATGTCTGCAGAGTGACTGAGTGGGATCCTCTGTCTCGAGGATGGCGGGCAGAAAAAGTTCTGTGTCGATGCGTCCCGCAGGAATGTGTCATGATGTTACATGTTTGGCTCAATTGGACCCCCCCTCAGTGGTCGTTGCAGTACTATGAAGTGCAAGCGTGGATCTCCATTCCTATTCCCCAGTCTGCCATCCGTGTTGACTTGCTCTGGGGCTGCCTGTCTGCTAATGTTCAGGGGTTAAATAGGTCAGTTGAACTACGCAGGACCAAGTGGGATGAAGTGGTTGAGATGTGCGTCACCTCGGATGTAAGGGTGCTGTTCATTCAAGAAACCTGGGGCTCAGTGAAAAAGCTAGACAGGTGACACATTGATGGCTTTTGGCATCGCTCCTCTGCTCACTGCGATGTTGGTAAAGGCCTAGAAGTCTGGGTTTTGTCATCGTGGGCACATTTCAAAATTGTTCTTCTGGATACTGACCACTCTTTTCTTGTGGTGGTCCACCATGCCTGGGGTTTGGGGGTCCTGGGTAGTGTCCACATGGCACAGAGGTCAGACGAACTGTTATACAATCAACAGTTGGTGCATCTGATTTTCGGTCTCCAACAGCTACCAGTGTCGTGGCTCATCGTGGGGGGTGACTGGAATAGGGACATCTGCACGCATAAATTGTCAGTTGCCCTTCTTACGTTTCTGGGTGCCCGAGTTGCGTTCATGCAGGGGAGGGTTAATCTTCCCAAGGATTTTTGCATTATAAAAGGAGTCTCGGGGCAATCCCGCGGTATGTGGCTGAGAGAGGTTGGCGACCACCCAGTTGTTTGGATTCAAGGGTGTCAGACAGCAAAGGCAGGAGCCACAAGATCTTTGATGCGCCCAGTTGAACCTCGGAATCGGGACCATGAGAGCAGAGTGATTTTTTCCAATCTCATGGAAGCCATGAGTCTCGGCATCAGTGATGCGTCTAGCTGGCTGCAGGCCTATAGAGAGTGTATCTCAGTCGTCAACCATGTGGTGAGTAGTCCTAAATCTGAAGAGGTCCACTCGGAGCTGAAATCAGTAGTAGCGTCCCTCAAGGCCATTGCAGGCGGCCAGGGCTTGAGAGTGCAGCGCTGCCTAGAGTTCAGGTTGTCCTCCAAGTACTGGTCTACGGCGATTAGTGACTGGAAAGCAGTGTCAAGAACAGGTCTCACGGGGCGAACCATGAAGGTGCTGAAGTTACAAGCAACAAACCCGTTCATTGCGTTACATCAGGTAACGGACACATCCTCTCAATCTCTGGTGACGGGTAGGGACATCCTGCAGGTGTTGCCCAAGGAGTGTGTCCTGAAATACCCTGTGCGTTCTACTGTTGTTCCTCCTGAGTGGGTTCAGTCTGTCATGCGCCACAGGTATGTGCTGCACCTCACCCCTGTTGCAATCGAGGCCCGCAGGTACATGATTCTCTCACAAGTGATGCAGGTCTCAGTAGAGTCCCTGTTGCGTATCCGGCACAAACTGACCAGTGCGACGGCAGGCGTTGATGGTTTTATACCAAATCTAGTGAAATGGATGGGGCTGGCGTCCCTCTTCCGAGTGACTCAGATACTCAGACTTCCCTTTGATCAGTGCCCTTTGGAGGTTTTCTCGGCTTTGCACCTTACACTAAAAAAATCTGCGGGTGGCAATGTCAATGTCAATACTAGGCCTATTAAACTTCTCTCAGCCCTATTTCGCATACAGGCTAAACTGTATGCTCCTTTGATTCAGCTGGCCACAGCACCAAGTGAGTCTGGTTGTAGACAGTAGGCGGGGTTTAAAGGGTCTTCCGCACATGCCCTGCGCCGCATGCTACACACAGTGATCACCCAATCTCTGGCGGTGCGAGGTGATGTTACGACGATGCTTTTGGACTTTTTTGGTGCCTTTGATGAAACCAACAGGCAAGGCATTCTGAGGGTTGCTGATATGTATCCGTTTTCATGTGGAGTTCTGCATGAAGTGGTTCATCACTACATGTCCTTCAGGCAATACGTGGTTTCTGCCCTGGGCCTATCAGAGTCTTATTGTCAAGTGGAGGGTGTCCTTCAAGGGGGGGGTTTAGATCCACTTTTTTACATACTTGCGGTTAATTTGATACATCTTGCCATGCGTCAACTGGGGGTTGGGGTTCCGGTACGTGTTCCTCCCTCGGTAGAAATGATAGCTTCTCTGGGCTATGTAGACGACACAGTGGGGTTTTCTAGCATAGACGACGGACAGAGAGTGGCCGACCACCTTCGTGTTATTATTGACTGCGTCGGGCAACGCAACAATAGCTCCAAAATGAACGTTCAAGTACTTCAGGTCAAGCAAGGCTCAGTCTGCAGTGTCAGCAAATCGGTCGTCTGGGACGACAAGCCAGTGTGGTCCACCAGTAGACACCAACACATAAAACATCTGGGGGGAAACGCTAATATTTTAGGAGGGTTCCCTACCATCAAAAAAGTCATTGCAAGGTGGTCTCGAACGGTCATCAGCAGGCTGCGAGGGTGGCCAGTGTCGGTGGGTGTGGCGCACACAGTGATAGAAGGGCTTGTAGTCAACAGGCTTGTGTTTCGCTGCTGTGTGAATGTGCCAACGGATGTGCAAATCAGTTCAGTGACAGGGTCCATATGCAGGGTGTACAAACTGGTCTTTGGGTTGGCTCCCAATACTCCACGTACCTGCATAGTTTCCATTCTTGGAAGAGCTGCCCCGGTTCATGTCCTTTGGGTCACAGTCATCGATGAACTATTTAAGTCTCTAAATGGTCCCAACGCCCTGCTGGCCCAATCTGCGTGGGCACACTGGTCGGACCCGTGCCTACATCGCTTTGACAGCGACTCTCAGCGCATTGAGTCCAGGCTCCAAAGCTTGGGCATTCAGTTTCGCAAACTCGGGTCACGTCAAGGGGCTGAGTGGTGTTTGAAACCGCCCCGGGGGGGTGTTTTACCTACGGTTTTGTATGTTTTTGGTGATGCAAGCCTCAAGGATTGCTGGGGGGGAGCGGCAAAAGTTGTGGACGGTCAGGGTCATGTGTGGCTCGAATACATGTATCCCTCTCTGCTATTGGTCTCAGCACCAAGTTGGTAGAAGCCTCTGTTGTTGTCTTTGCGGTAGTTGCCATTGCTGATCTTGTCTCCCCCCATGGCGTGTGCTTAAAGGAAATCTGGATGTGGTCTGACTGTTTGTCAACTGTGCAGTCGCTGCAGTCCAGAGACATGGCGGACAAAACCGCATCAATCATGGACAGGGTTGTCGCACACTTTGTCTTGACGCATCTTCCGGTTCAGATGGGTTGCGTGCCAGCACAGCACGATACGGAACTTGATGACTGGATATCATCGTTCAACTCCGAAATGGACTCTGAAGCGAAAGCTAGTGCGCGCAGTGAGCGTCAAGAGGTCTCAGTTCTAGATGTATGGCCGGACAGAGATTCCATTCTTCCATTCCAAGGTGACAGATTGATTGTCGACCTCAAACCACATTTGCTTAGTCAATCTGATGATGCTCTCCTCAACGTCTCTTCCTCTTACTCACCCACCCCTCCGGAGAGATCATGGCGCATGGTGCTACCCGAATCGGTCTCAGGGGTCAAGTGCTGGGTGCAACTGCAGCCATTAGGAATAGAGCATTGGGGACGCATAAGGGCTTGGAGTGTGTATGCGTCAGCAGACCAGTGGGAGTGGCAGCACAGAGAAACCGAATGTTCACTGTGCTCCATGTGGTGCCACTCGGTAACACAGCATAGATTCCACGAATGCGTATTTACTAAAGTGCGGGTTCTTGCCTGGTCTGGACATGTCTGCGAAATTCTGCGGGCTGCGGGCATTCCCCGTGACCGTATCACTCTTCGATGGGGGGGTGTTGAGATTTTGCGGCATCCGGGTCTGTTCATTGTCTGGTGTCATCCTGCGAAGTGAGATGCCATGTCCGATTCCTCGAAATCAGTGAAGCCTGTGTGGCCCATATGGCTGGGGTTAGGCCCAATTAGGGGTATTTCGCTGGTTCTCTCCAAATTGGGTGTCAGTCAACCACATATCCTTATTTATCAAGTCCTAGAGAGCGCGTATGCCATGGTACGCGGTGGGTACCATACAGATAATGTCCGGCTTCAGTGCCCTCTGTTTCATTCTCAGTGGACTGCAGGAATGAACTCGGGTGTGCTGCTGGTGTTTTAGACGCAAGCTGCGCATCTGGACAGTCACACTCCCTCCAACCTGCTCTGCGTTCTTTTCTCGTCTGTCAGGGGGAAAGGATACGTAGGGCATGTTCTGGTGAGTTGCAAGGGGACAGTTAAGATGACGGTCTGGCACTCGAAAGTCCCCTCCGTATGGATCAGCGAATGCCAAGGGAACCTACATTGTGTCGTGAGAGAGGCAATGAAGAGACGACTGGGGGGGGAGGGTGTGTATTGGTGCCTCCTGGGTGTGCAATGGCCATGGGAGGGGCTTCGCCAGGATTCGGGGCTCCAATTGTGGCGTTTTATGGTGCGGACAGAGCAGTCGTGTCTTTACTGGGGTGGGTTATTTCTGATGCCTCTCACTCCCGTGGTGTTCCCCCGCCTGTTCTGAAACCTGTTCTAGATATGCAAATTTGGTAACCGTCTCTCTTCAGGGCGTGCGAACAGATATCAGCCAGATTCTGGGAGGCACAGATCGACATCGGCTCCCAGCATGACTTATGGGTCGTACCACTATGCCTAGTCTGGGGCTAAGGGAAGCAAAGGAGGATCCATGGGTAAGGAGGGTGGCAAAGGCAAGGGGAAACACATGTACTAAGCCGACATAACACGTGCTTTCAGAAGGGAGTGGCCTGGGTCGACAGTCACATCCTTGCCAAGTCACGTTCGTTCAGAGATTTGATTTGCTTTGTGTTCGGTGTGTGGGTTTTAGGGGAGGCTTGCTGTGGAACTAGGAAGGGGACTGGTCCGAACCCAGACATAGCGGATTTTTCAAATCAAATCATAGCAAAAATGTATGTATGTATGTATGTATGTATGTATGTATGTATGTATGTATGTATGTATGTATGTATGTATGTATGTATGTATGTATGTATGTATGTATGTATGTATGTATGTATGTATTGTTGTTGTTGTTGTTGTTGAGGGCACCCAGCACGTGCCGGCGGGAGAAATTGCCAGACACGCTCTCCCTGGGCAGGGCGCAAGGGAGCAGTCGGCCGGGGTCACGCTGGCCGGGCGTGTGCCGACGACGACCGAGGGGGGGGGGGGGGGGGCGCCGTGGTGTGGGGGGGGGGGGGTGGGGCGCGTGTGGAGGAGGGTGGGGCCACCTGAGGACGTCACCCTGGGGCCCTCCCCCGTCTCGCGGGGGGAGAGTTACTCGTCATGTGCGAAGCGGCTGTGGCGGGGGCGGAGGGTGGGGCGGCGACCTTGGGGTGGGGAAGGCACGCCCGGGTCCACGGACAGTCCGCGCCTTGCCCGATTATCCCGCCGAGGTGGCCGTTCCTCGTGTGAGGCCGTGGCGTGGCCGGGGGCGCTGGCCCGTGCTTCTAGCCTTCTACGGGGGCGAGGGAGGCGTGGGAGTTGCGGTCTGCCGGCGCCTAGTCACCTCTGCTGGAGTTGTGTTGTGGCCGCCTCGTCCCCGGTAGTGCGGGCGCGCGCGCGCGTCGGTCATGGGGGAGGGAGGGCACAAGGGCGGGAGCACAAGAGCACGAACATGGGTTCACTGTCGGTGGCGTGCTGTGTTCGGTTCATGTGATGTTCCCCGGTGCCTGTCCCTGTGTCTGCGTACGGGAGGCCGCGCGGCACAGCCGGCGGGGGGTCGCAGCCCGGGCCGTGCGTGTGGGTAGCGGCGGGCGGCCGGGTATGACGTGGCGCCATGCGGGTGCGGGGCCCGTGGCGGTCGCGGGGGGTCGCGGGCGGTCCAGCTGGCGGTCGGCAGTGGCCCTGAGCGTCCCACACAGTGGGGTCGGTGGGCGTGCCGGGGGAGGGCGCGTCCTGCAGGTCAAGCTGCGGAGGGCGCGCGCGCAAGGGCGTCGGCGTGCCCGGTGCGGGCCCCCCTGCGGGCCGAGGGACCCGCGGTGAGCTGGTTGCGTTGCCTGGGGGCTGAGGCCGGGGCCGGGCGCATGAGTAGCGGCGGGCGGCCGAGTGGGTGCGGGGGCCTTGGCGGTCGCTGGGAGGCGTGGGCGGCCCAGCCGGCGGTCGGCAGAGGCTCCAAGGGCCCCACACCGTGGGGCCCTTGGGCGTGCCGGGGGCGAGCGTGCTGTGCAGGCCAAGCCGCGGGGGGCGCACGTGCGAGGGTGTCGGCGTGCCCGTCGGGGGCCCCCCGAGGGCCGTGGGACCCGCGGCTGGCAGGGAGCGCTGCTCGGGGGCCGAGGCCGGGGCCGGGCGCGTGGGTAGCGGCGTCCACGGGGTCGAGTGCCCGAGGCGAGTGCGGGGTGGTGCGTGCGGGCCGGCCGGTGGCCGGTGGCCTCACTGAGAGTCCCACACGGAGGGGTCGACGGGCGTGCCGGGGGCGTACGCAGCGTGCACGTCGGGCAGCAGCGGGCGTACGTGCAGGGCGTCGGCGTGCCGGATGAGGACCTCACTGAGGACCGAGGGGTTGGCGGCAAGCAGTATGCGATGCCCGGGGGGGGTGGCGGCGAGGAGCGGGAGGATGTCCGCGGCCCGCGACGTGGGGGTGAACACGACGTGGGCCGGGTGCGGCCCCGGGAGCGGTGCCGGGGGGAGCGGGACCACAGGACGGCGGTCTACTGTGAGGCGCCAAGTGGCGCAATGGCGGAGGAGCCAGACTAGGGCGATGCTGTGGCGCAGTGTGTGGGGCTGGGTGCTGGGCGGCGCGGGGACGTGCGGCGGGAGGGGTGGGGGCGGGGCGGTGACGTGGGAGGGGGCACGGCGGAGGAGTGACGTCAGCGACGTGTGTGTCGTGCTGAGGGTGGAGAGGAGCTTGCGGAGGAGTTCTTCCCGGCCGGCGCTGTCCAGCAGAGGGGGGGCGCCGTGGGGGGAGGAGGAGTGCCACATGCCAAGCAGGCTGAACCCCAACTGCGTCGGGGGGCCGGGTCGCGGGGCGGCTGGGAGGCGCTCGGAGAGGTACACTGCAGTGGTGGCCGTGTGGAGCTCGAAAGGGGTGGCGAGGCGGGGGGAGTGGCCGGCAGTGGCTGCCAGGATGGGCGGGTGCGTGAACAGGCGCCACGCGAGGAGTAACTGCAGGGCGTAGTGGGGGGGGCAGTGGTGCTGGAGGTGGGCGGCGGAGTCCGGGTAGGGGCGGTGACAGAAGGGGCACGTCACGCCTCCGTAGCCGGGGGGGTGGTCCTGGGAGTGCAGTAGCCGGAGGTGCATGATGCGGTGGAGGGCCAGCGCCGGGATCTCGGCGCGTTCATACGCGAGGCGGAGTAGGTGGGAGGACCAGCCTGGGGGCAGGGGCCGGAGGTGCAGTGCGTGGGTGCGGGCGGTGGTGGCCGCATACGCTGCCTCTGCGGCGCGTGTGGGGTTAAGGAAGATTGCGCCCTCATGGAGCGCCACGATTCGGCCGTGGTAGAGTGCGGACCAGGGGAGGGTCCACGGGGAGGCGGTGCGGAGCCCGCGGCGGGCTAGGCTGTCAGCTTCGGCGTTGAGGGTGGCGAGGTGGCTGGCGGAGCCGGAGTCGTGTTGTGCGGGGAGCCAGGCCTCGTGCATGCGGAAGGAGGCGGAGAGGAGGGCAGCCCGGTATGGGATGGAGAGGGCGGAGGAGGGGGGCGGGCCGCGGGTGAGGTCGCAGAGCTGGGAGGCGGTGGAGTCCGAGGCGAAGAGGGCTGCGCCGGACCAGCCGCGGAGGGTGAACATGGCGGCTATCTTGGCGATCCACTCCGCGTCGGTGGAGTGGCCGGCAAGGGCGTGGAGGCCGAGCCAGCCGCGGTAGAGAGTGCCGTGGCGGGGGTGCCAGAGGAGGAAGCCGGCGCCGAGGCGGGTGCCCTCTTGGCTGCCGTCGCATGCGACTACGACATAGGGGAGGGAGCGGAGGGGGGCCAGCGAGCCGGTGTGGTGCTGCGGGGCGGGGCGTACTCGGGGGGAGGGGAGGAGGTGGACGGTGATGTTGAGGGGAGCGAGTGCCTGCGCCAGGGCGGGGCCTTCGGTGAGCCAGGGGGTGGGGCGGCGTGGGGAGACGAGGGACGCCGTGGCGGCTACCGCGAGGGTGTTGGGGCCCCAAGAGGCGCGGAGGTAAGTGCGGAGGAGGTTGAGGGGGGCCCTGTACGCCAGGAGGGGGGCGCCGGGACCGCCCTGCTGGAGGGGGAGGTGGAGGAAGGCCGAGTGAGCCCAGGGGGGCAGACGGAAGGCGTGGCGGTATGCATTGTTGATTGCGACCTGATGGGGGCGGAGGGAGGGGGGGGGGATGAGTACGCCCGAGGTGACGTAGTCGAGGGGGGAGAGGCCGAAGGCGTGCAGGGAGCGGAGCTGGAGTATGGGGCAGGCCTCGCGGTTGCGGCTGGCCTTGCGCGCCCGGTCGAGGGACGCGCGGGTCTTGTTGATGACGCGGAGGAGGGGGAGCTCGGGGAGGATGGGGATGCCGACGACTTCCGGGGGGGTGGTGGTGGTGGTGCCGGTGTGCTGCGGGACGTCGGCTGTGACGAGGGTGGGCCGGCCCGGGCGGGAGTCGATGAGGGAGAACTCCTGCTTGTCGGGGTGTATGATGCGGCCGGCGCGGCGAGAGCACTCGCGGCAGTCAGTGGCCATGGCTGCCACGTCCGTGAGGGAGGGGGTGATGAAGCGGTGGTCGTCGCTGTACGAGAGGTGGGTGGCGGGGAGGGATGCTGAGTGGCCGGGGACGGTGAGGGGGAGGGTGATGGAAGTGTTGGGGCGCATGGCCCTGGTGATGACCAGGCTGGGGGCCTGGTAGTGGAGTTGGGCGAACCCGTCGCCTTGGTTGCCCCCCTCCTCGGTGCTGAAGGGGTGGGCGAACCCTTCGCGGGTGGCCACGCGGATGACCAGGCGGCTGTAGAAGCCGTCCGCCCAGGGGCCAAAGTGCCACGTGGCGCGGAGGCGGGAGCAGAGGCGGGAGTTGTCCTGGCGCAGTACCCTGAGGTACGCGTCAGACTCGTCCCAGTCGCAGATGGCGCAGGTGCCGTGGGTGGAGAGGGCTGTGTAGGCGGCGGCGCGGGCGACGAGGGCGAGGCCGAGGGCAGAGTTGCCTGGGCGGTAGGCGAAGGAGGCGGGGGTGTAGGTGGAGGTGAGCTCGAGATCGGCGGCTAGGCGGGTCGTGGCGATGCCGGACGCTGCGCCGGAGACGCCCGACTCCACGTCGACGGGGCGGAAGGAGCGTGTGAGGTGCCGGGGGAGTGGCTTGGCGGGCTTCCCCTTGTAGAGGCCGTAGCGGACGGTCTCGTTGGAGACGCCCGGGCTGCCGGATTCGAGCTGGAGGAGGAGGTGCAGCAATCCGAGGTGGACGCCTCCGCCGCTGCGGAAGAGCGCTGCGCGCGCCACGTTGTCAGTGGACACGGCGAGGGAGCGCTTGCCCATGCGGCGGTGGGCGAGGGAGGCCGTGGTGATGAGGGGGGGGGGACTGGCGGGTGAGGGCGTACGCCCGGAGGGAGGCGGGGGATTCTGGTCGGGCGTTCGCGCGGAGGGCGGCGCGGAGTAGGGGGAGAGTGAGGTCGGTGGGCGGGTGCAGGAGGGGGAGCAAGGGGTCCGGGGTGCAGCGGGCGGCGAAGAAGGCGTGATCCACGGAGACGTGCCGGTTGGCCGTCTGGGACCGGGACTGTGCCGTGACCTCGGCGAGCCGTTCCTCGCGGGTCGCGAGGGTGGCCCCTGGGTGGGGGAGGATGCCGTGGAACGGTTCCAGGGGAGGGGAGGGCAGCCGGAGGACTGTGCGAGTGGCGGAAGTGATGGAGGGGGAGGAGAGGACTGCAGCGCGAGAGACGTAGCCGCGGGCGGCCGATGCCTCCCGGAGGGCAAAGGACTGGGCGGCGAGGTCTTGCGTGGAGAGGGGAAAGGTGATCCGGGCCAGGGACCGTAGTATTGTGGGGGTGTCAGGGGGGTGCGGGAGCAGCTGGTGCGCGAGGGAGTGGTGGGCGGCGATGTAGTGGTCGGGGAGGGAGGGGGTAAGGGAGAGCCAGCCCCACGCCAGGTCTAGGGCGGCTGAGAGGGAGTCCATGTCCTCGACAGTCGCCAGGCGCCATCGGAACAGACGCCACGAGTCGGCGTCGCAGGAGCGGTGGCGCAGGGTGACCTGCGCCAGCACCATGGCGTGTGAGGTGTGGCAGGGGAGGACGTGGTGAGTGTGGGAGGCGATGGGACCGGTGGCGAAGATGTGGTCGATGGCGGTGGAACGGGGGGAGCCGTGGCGGGTGGTGAAGTTGGTGGGAGTGGCTGGGGGGACCAGGCGGTGCCAGGCTGAGAGCGGGCCTAGGGCCCCGAGTGCGGAGGCCAGGGGGGTGCCTGGGGCTCCCGTGCTGTTGAGGTCGCCCAGGAGGACGCATAGGTCGGGCCGTACGCGGGAGCGGAGGTGGTTCATGAGCTTGACCTCGGTAACCCACTCGGAGTACGAGAGGCGTGGGGGGAGGTGGGCGTTGAACAGGAGGGCGCGGCCCCCCAGTGAGAGGGGGACCGCGGAGGCAATCCAGTGCTGGCCGTCGTAGACGAGGTCGGCGGGTTGGGAGGGGGCGCGGAGGGACCGGAGCCAGGCCGTGCGGAGGCCTGAGCCCTGGCCGGAAGCGGTGCTGTAGTGGGCCTCGTACCTCGGTGGGAGGGCAGGGCGGGCCGAGGCTAAGTCCCAGAGTTCCTGCTCGGCGACCACGTCGGGGGACAGGGCCTCGAGCCAGGTGCGGGCGAGGGAGACTTGGCCGGCGATGCCGCCCCAGTTGTGTGTGAGAAAGGTGAGGGCTGTGTTGCGGAGGGGGGTGGACGCCTGGTCACGGGGGTCGGGGAGGGAGAGGACGAAGGCGGGGGTCGGTTGGAGGAGGCGGTCGGGGGGGGGGGGGCGCAGGGGGCGGCCCAGGGGATGGCGGAGACGGGGACAGCCCCGGGCAGTAGCATGCCTTGGAAGCCGACCACACAGCGGGCGGCGATGTCACGAGTGCACACAGGCGGGGCCTTGTGGGGGGAGGTGCAGAAGAAGTGAGGCCAGTGGTCGGTCGGCGATGTGGGGAGGTCGACGAAGGCGGTGTGAGGCGTGGGGCGTCCACAGTCGGGGCAAGCGGAGGAGGTGACGAGCGGGGCGTCGGGGAGGGCGGGGTGTAGTGCCCACGCTGAGGTCGGGCCTGACGAGCGAGTGTACGCTGGGGACGGGGGGAGGGGGGTTGTAGGCAAGTGGGCGGTGTCCCAGAAGGCGGTCCACTTGGCGTCCACGTGCAGGGGAGGGGTGATCCAGAAGGAGGGGTCACCGCGCTGGCGGGGGAAGGAGGCGAGCCAACCGCACACCGTGGGGAGGGCGGAGGCGAGGAGCGAGGGGGGTAGCGACGTGGAGACCTCGGCGGCGTGCAGGAGGTCTCGGAGGGGGCCCGGGGGGAGGTCGGCGGCCGGGGGGAGGCCAAGGGGGAGAAGGTCAGCAGAGTGTGCGCACACGGGGCAGCGCGTGAGGGCAGGGCGCCGCAGCGTGCCGCAGTGAAGGCATATACGGGGGGCGGAGGCCGGTGGTGGAGCGGGTGCGCGGGGGGGGGGGGCCACGGGCGTGGGACTGGGGACGGGGCTCTGGGGCGGAGAGAAGGTCAGTCCCGGCGCGGTGGGCGTCGAGTGGGCGGGGGAAGTGGGAGGCGAGGAAAGTCGCCCAGGCTAGGGTCGGGAGGTCGGGAGCGCTGGAGGCGGGGAGCGTGTCCGGTAGGGCGAGTCAGCTGTGTCTGCGGGCACTGGGGAACATGGCGCCGCGGACTGCCCTGCCTGACGAGGGGGCCGAGGGTGTTGTGCGGCCATGGTGCTGCGGGGAGCGTCGGGGGGAGGAACGGGGGGGTGACCGCTGGCGGCTGCGTTTGGCGGGGCGGGGCTGAGGGTCGCCCGGGACGGGCGGGCGGTGGGAGGGTGGGGTGTTGAGACTGGCAGTGGGGGCGTGCCAAGGTTGCCCATCGTCCCGTCTGCCCTGGACCGTAAGGGACTAGCCCTCGTTGTGTTGGATGACGCGCGTGGGCAGCGAGGCGAAGAGGGAGGTGTGCAGGGCGGGGGCCATGTGGGCGAACGCGTGCCCGCGGCGGGCGTCGGCGTCAGTGACGTACACGACGGTCTGCAGGTTGTGGGTGAGGGTGACTGCCATGGAGGGGTGCGGGCCTAGGCGGAGGCCTGAGACGCGGACGACGCCGGTGGTGGCTGGCGAGGAGCCGACGGGGGCGAAGGTGGGGACCGAGGAGGCGGGGGTGGCGCCGGTGGCGGTGGGCGCGGGGGCGCCCGGGAGGGGGGGCTGGCCGAGGAGGGGAGGGGCGAAGAGTGGCGCGGGCGGGGCGGCGGCGCCAGGGGCTAGCAGGGAGGGCGCTGGCGGTGCGGAGGAGCCAAGGCGGAACCAGTCCAGGTCCGCCGTGGAGCGGGGGGGGGGGGCAGTTTTGGTGTAGGAGATGAGCTCCTCGAACTGGGCCGGGGTGGAGAGACGGCCACACAGCCGTGCGATGGCTGCGCGGAGGGTGTCGGCGGAGGAGACGTGTTGGAGGTCCTGGTAGGCCTCTATGGGGAAGGAGGGGGCGCTGGCGATGGTGAAGGCCGCCGTCAGCCAGGGAGTGCGGCATGGGCCTGAGCGGCTGTGATGAGGGGCTGGATGGCCTGGAGGGCAGGCAGGGAGGCCGCGGAGGAGGCGGCGGCCCCGTACCGTTGGGAGACCAGGGTGAGGAGCTTGTTGAGGTGGAGGCAGAGGGTGGGCTTGTGGAGGTCGGGGCAGGAGTGCCAGGCACCCTTGGCGGCGAGCACCAGGCTGGCGGTGGACGTGGAGACCGAGAGGTGCTGCACAGTCCTGGGGGGCAGTTGGCAGTTCTTGCCCATAGCCACAATGCACATGGCCGTGTGGTGGGCGTCGGCCTCGGGGACGGAGGAGAGGCCGTCAAGCAGGGTCAGCGTGTCCTGGGAGCTCGGGGTGGGGCCAGCCTGGAAGAGTGTCTCCCAGTCTGACGGGGGTGGTGCGGCCGGCTGCGGGGGCTGGGGACGGGGCGGAAGCAGGGACAAGGGTTGCGAAGCGTCGGGGGGCGCAGGGGCGGCGGCGGGGGCGGGGGCTCCGGGCCCCGCGGGGGGGTCTTCCGCGTGCGGGTTAGCGCGGCGGGCGGCTGCGGTGATGGCGGTGGAGATGTTGGGGGTGCGAATGGAACCATCATCCTTCCGATGGTTCAACTCGGTGTACCACCGTTGGGCGGACACGGGGCATGGAGCGGGGACACGGACGTGGGGGCTGGCGGGGTCGAAGACGCAGTTGAGGGGGGGGCAGGCCAGCCGGGAGCCGGTGTGCTGGGCCGCCCAGGTTGCTAGCCAGTGGAGCAGGGCGACCCGGGCGACCTTGGGCTTGATGGCCTCCTCGAAGGCGAGGAGGTCCAGGAGGCGGCGGAAGGGGATGGAGGGGGGGAGGTCGGGGGTGAAGGGGGAAATGTGGGCGAGGGCGGCCGAGGCGAGAGCGGCCTGGTCGAGGTTGGAGGCACGAGCGCCCCAGTCGATGAGGGCGCTCATGCAGGAGGCGTAGGGGAGCCACGAGGCATCGTGGTGGGTGGTGAGGAGGGAGACCTCGTTCTCCGTGAGCTGCTCGGTGAAGGCGAACCACCAGAGGAGGGGGCTGGCTTCGATGGGGGAGCCGGCGAGGGGGATGGAGAGGACGTCCACATTTGCCGGCATGTGGCGCGCAGAGGCCAGCATGCGTGGGGGTTGCTGGGAGTCCAGGGCGATGGACAGGAGGGGCCAGGCGTCGGCCGCCGTCAACTGTTCGCGCTGGAGGTCGGGGGACAGAGCTGAGAATGGGTGAGCCATGGTGCCTGTGGGGAGCGGAGCAAGGGAGGATCCGACACACGGCGTGCCGGGGGGTGGGAGGTCCGTTGCCGGCTGTGGGTGCCAGTCCTGCGTGGGGTGGGGGTGGGAGGGGTTGGTCGGGGTGGGCGGGCGGGAGGAAGGGAGAAGCCGAGGCAAGCGCTCAGGGCCCGGAGGCTCCGGCATGCAGAGCGAGCAGTGCTACCGGCAGTGGCGCAAATGTAGAAAGGGGGGAGGGGGTCGGGTGCGGGTGGTGGTCGTCGCTGGGCGTGGGTGGGGGGGGGTTGGGCGGGGTGGGCGGTCCAGAGCTGGGCTCTGGGGGTCGGTGGCGTGTGGTGGTGGTGGGTGCGTCCTGCTACTGGTGTCCTACTACGAGGAAGTGATGAGGGTGAAGACTGCTTGGGGACTGAGGCCGGAGAGCCTGGGGCGGGGGAATGGGGCGCTGGCGGCGGGTTATCCCCGGCTGGGATGGCCGGGGTGCCCTGGGGCCCCGTGGGGGCGGAGGCTCCCCACGTCGGCTGGGTGCGAAACCTCGGCCTGTTCTTCCGTCACCGAGGTTCTTAGGATTCGACCCAAGGAACTTACCCGCCGCGGGGACTGTGGGCCGGGACGGCCAAGGGGGATGATTATGAAGAGGAAGTGGGGGGCCAGGATGAGCCTGGCGGTTGGCACCTGCCTTCGGCCTGGGGGAGGCCGATGTCCGGGGCTATTACCTCTCCCTCGTGCCCGTGGTGCGGTGGTGGGTGGCGGTGTGGTACCCCCCAACCGGCGACTGTGCCCGGTGCCGTGGGCACAGACCCCAGTTGGGGGCGGGTATGAAGCGCCCGGTCGCCTCGCTCCCCCTGCACAACAGCCCGCCAGGCGCTGCTAGGCCTCTAGCGCCAGCCGTTGTGGGGGGGGGCGCTCGGGGCAGTGCGGGGCCCCTCCGCTCTCTTGGCGGCCCGCACTGTCCGCATAATGCAACAAGGGGCGGCGCGGGCTCAAACCGCACGCGCGGGCCGCGCCGCCCCAGTCGGGGTGGGGGACAAGGGGGGGATCGGGGGGGGACAGGGGGTCGCGGCCAGTGGAAGGAGGGTGGCGGGGGCTCGAACCGCGCACCGGCGGGCCCCACCACCCTCCAGTCGGGCGTCGCTGCGCCAGGGGTTCTGGGGGCCCCACCCAGGGGCCGTCGGCCCCCCCCTTTCGGTCAGTGTGAGGAGGGAGAGGCAAAGGCCACTCGCGGCCATGACACATGGTGCATAGGGAGGGAGGTATGACTCACGCCACGCCATGATGCATGCAGCAGGGGGAAGGGGGGGCAAGGCCTGGACCCCCATCGCGTATGGGGGGGTCCTCTTGTCAGCCCGGCGGCCGACCGTCGGCGGCTGCGGCAGCTCACCATGGTGGCGTCGTCCATCTGAGAGGTGGAGCGGTGGGCAGGGGTGGTGGGGGGACGTCGAGCACGTGGGGGGGGGGTGTGTGGGTTGGTGGGCGGGCGCGCGCGTGAGGGGGAGGGGGTGAGGTGAGCTCAGCCGCAGAGCGTCACCGGGCGGCTGACCGGGGCAGAGGAGCGGTCGGGGCTGGCCAAAGTCGGCCGGGGAGCCCAGGGCGCTCGCGGAGTCGGGGGGCCGCGGTCAGCGGTGGGGCCCGCACCCCGCTCGGCGGGGACGAATCCCGCCGAGCATCATCCACGGGGGCGAATCCTGGCGGAGGCGAGGGGAGCGCCACGCCGTCCCCTCGCGGCCGAACCGGACCGGGACGGGCCCCGCCGGATGGATACCGGGGGGGCGGGCGGGGCTGGGCACCGGGGCTCCGGGGCCCGGGTCCCTGGTGGTTGTGGACCGGCGCGGGGGAGACCGGGCGGGCCCATGGGCTGCGGCTGGTGAGGGGGGGGGCGTGGAAGGGCTGGGCGGGCTCGAGGGCGAACCCCGAGAGGCCCTCGGGGGCTGGGCGAGGGCTCCCGAGGGCGGCCGTTCCTTGAAGGGGGGGGGGGGGGTTGCTCCCTGCCCGGGGGACGACGGGGGCCCCTCTTGAGCGAGGGGGGGGGAGGGCGTGTATCGCCCGGTGTAGGGCCATGTCGGTTCATGGCCGCGCGGCATGGGACTATATCCCCAACCCTCCGCGCCGGAGTCCCTTTTTTCGGGGGAGCTGAGGGGGGGCGGGGGGGGCTGGCGGTTATGGAGTGCACCCTCCCATGCGGGGGGGGGGTTGCCGGTGGGAGCTCCGTCCGGCTTGGCCGTGTAAACCCGGTGGCGTCCCCTGGGCTCGTGGGCCCCTTCGAGGAAGAACCTCGGATTCGCCGGGGGGGACTCCGCTATATGTATGTATGTATGTATGTATGTATGTATGTATGTATGTATGTATGTATGTATGTATGTATGTATGTATGTATGTATGTATGTATGTATGTATGTATGTATGTATGTATGTATGTATGTATGTATGTATGTATGTATGTATGTATGTATGTATGTATGTATGTATGTATGTATGTATGTATGTATGTACGTATGTATGTATGTATGTATGTATGTATGTATTTTTTTGTCGCATGAGGAATGTCCAAAAATAAATCTCCCCCACATCAAATCTTCATGGGGGACGCACAAGACAATTTCCAAACCAAAGGGTATAGGGTTAGGAATGGACTATGCTACTTGGAGGAATATCGAAAAATGCATCCCCCCGACACGAAATCTTCATGTGGAACACAAAATACAATTTCCAATACTATGGGCATAGGGTTAGGAATTGTCTATGTCACATGGAGGACTATCCAAATATGGATCCCCCCCACATCAAATCTTCATGTTGGACACAACATAAATTTCCAATCGAATAGGCATACAATTAGCAAAAATGGATCTCCGGCATATGAAATCCTCATGCGGGGCACGGAACAAACAAAGAATGAAACTTGGAATCCTGTGAGTGTAGGGTCCGGATTCGACTATGTCACATGAAGGAATAATCATAATCTTACGGGTGTAGGGTTAGGAATGAACATGGAGGAATTCCTATAAATGGATCCCCCCCACATCAAATCTTCATGTGGGACACGAGATTCAACTTCCAATCCTATGGGTATCAGGTTAGGATTTGAGTATGTCACAGGGAGGAATATGCAAAAATGGATGCCCCCCACATCAAATCGTCATCTCGGACCAAGAAAAAAATTTCAACCCTATGTCGGTATAGGGTTAGGAATTGACTACGTCTCATGGAGGAATCTCCAAAAAAGAAACCCCCCCCATCAAATCTTCATCCCTGAACAACAAGAATATCAAATGCTATGGGTATATGGTTGGGAATTGCCTATGTCAACATCAGACAAAAAATGAAATTTTCAATCCTAACGCTGTAGGGTTAGGTTTTGACTATGTCACATGGAGGAATATTGAAAAACGGATCCCCCCGACATCAAATCTTCATCTCGGACACCGACAAAATTTTCAATCCTATGGGTATAAGGTTAGGAATTGACTACGTCCCATGGAAGAATTTCCATAAATAGATTCCCCCCGGATCAAATCCTGATGTCGAACACAAAATATAATTTCCAATTCCATGGGTATAAGGTTACAAATTGACTATGTCAGATGGAGGAATGGCCAAAACCGGATCCCCCCCAAATCACACCGTCATGTTGGACACAAAACAAAATTTCCCATCCCATGGGCATAGGCTTAGGGGTTGCCCATGTCACTTGGAGGAATATGGAAAAATGGATCCCCCCAGCATCAAATCTTCATCTCGGACACAGAAAAATTTTTGATCCTACGAGTATAAGGTTAGCAATTGACTATGTCACATGGAGGAACATCCAATAATGGATCCCCCCCCCATCAAATCGTCACGTGGGACACAGAAATCTGTGAATTCCTATGGGTACAAGTTTACCAATTGACTATGTGGCATGGAGGAATATCCATAAATAGATTCCCCCCCATCAAGTCTTCATGTGGGACACAGAAAACTTTTCCAATCCTATGGGTATACGGGTACCAATTAACTATGTCACTTGGAGGAATGTCCAACCATGGATCCTCATCATGGACAGAGGAAAAATTTCCAATTCCTTGGGTATAGGTTTAGGGATTGACTATGTCACATGGAGGAATGTCCAAAAATGCATCCCCCCTCCCCCGACATCAAATCTTCATGTGGGGCACAAAATAACATGTCCAATCCTATGGGTATAGGGTTAGAAATTGACTATGTCACATGGAGGATTATCCAATAATGGATCACCCCCGCGTCAAAGCTTCATGTCGGAGACAAAATGAACTTTCCAAACCGATGCCTATACGGTTAGGATTTGAATATGTCACAACGAGGTATGTCCAAAAATGGTCCCCCCACATCAAACCTTCATGTGCGATACAAAAAAAATTTCCAACTGTATGGGTATAAGGTTAGGAATTGACTATATCACATGGAGGAATATCCATAAATGGATTCTCCCCACTTCAAATCTTCATGTGAGACACAGAAAATTCTTCCTCTTCTATGGGTATAAGGTTAGGAATTGACTATGTCACTTGGAGGAATGTCCAACCATGGATCCCCCCCACATCACATCATCATCTCAGACAAAGAAAAAATTTGCAACCCGATGGGTATAAGGTTAGGAATTAACTAGGTCACATGGAGGAAAATCCATAAATGGATCCCCCCTACATGAAATCTTCATGTCGGACACAAAATACAATTTCCAAATGTGGGTATAAGGTTAGGAATTGTATATATTATTGGGAGGAACATCCACAAATCGATGCGCCCCACATCGAATGTGCATGTCGGAAGCATAAAAAACTTCCCATCCTATGGGTACAAGGTTGGGAATCGACTATGTCACGTGGAGCAGAATCCATAAATGGATCCCCCCCCCCACATGAAATCTTCATGTGGGACACAAAATGACATGTCCAATGCTATGGGTATAGGGTTAGGAACTGACTATGTCACATGGACGATTATCCGATAATGGATCCCCCCCATGTCAAATCTGCATGTCGGAGAGAGAATCAAATGTCCAATCCAATGGGTATAGGGTTAGGAATTGAATATGCCGCATGGGGGGATATCCATTTCCTTTCATGTCCGAGACAGAAAAAATTTGCAATCCTCTACGTATAAAGTTAGGAATTTACTATGTTACTTGGAGGAATATCCATAAATGTGTCCCCCCCCCCACATCAAATCTTCATGTGAGACGAAAAAAAATTCCCATTCTATGGGTATACGGTTAAGAACTGACTATGTAACTTGGAGGAATGTCCAACCATGGATCCCCCCCACATCAAATCTGCATCTTGGACAAATAAAAAACTTTTAATCCTATGGGTATAAAGTTGGGAATTTACTATGTCACATGGAGTAATTTCCATAAATGGATACCCGCCACATCAAATCTTCATTTGGGATACGAAATATAATTTCTAACCCTACGGGTATGGGGTTAGGATTCCACTACGTCACATGGAGGAAAATACATAAATGCCCCCCCCCCCCCCCACGTCAAATCTTCGTGTGGGACACAAAGTTAAATTTCCAATCCTATGTGTATAGGGTTAGAAACTGACTATGTCACATGGAGGAATATGCAAAAATGCATCCCTCCCACATCAAATCTTCATATGGGATACAAAATAACATTGTCAGGCCTATGCGTATAGGGTTAGGAATTGACTATGTCACATGGAGGAATATCCCATAACGGATCCCTTCACATCAAATCTTCATATGGGACACAAACGAGATTTCCAATCCTATGTGTATGTGGTTAGGAACTGACTATTTCACATTCAGGAATATCCAAATTTTCAGCCCCCCACCCCCACATTAAATCTTTGTGTCGGACACAAAATAAAATTTCCTAAGCCATGGGCATACAGTTAGGAATGGACTACTTCACATGGAGCAATATCCAAGAATGGATCCCCCCCCACATCAACTATTCATGTGGGACCCTAAACAAAATTTCCAAGCCTATGGGTATAGGGTTCGGAATTGACTACGTCACATGGAGGAATATCCCACAATGGATCCCCCTCCACATCAAATGTTCACCTGGGACACAGGAAAATTTTCCAATCCTATGAGTATAGGGTTAGGAACGTCGGACACAAAAAAAAATTTCCTAAGCCATGGGCATACAGTTAGGAATGGACTACTTCACATGGAGCAATATCCAATAATGGATCCCCCCCACATCAACTATTCATGTGGGACCCGAAACAAAATTTCCAATCCTATGGGTAGGGTTCGGAATTGACTACGTCACATGGAGGAATATCGAACAATGGATCCCCCTCCACATCAAATGTTCACGTGGGACACAAGAAAATTTTCCAATCCTATGAGTATAGGGTTCGGAATTGACTATGTCACATGGAGGATTTTCCGATAATGGATCCCCCCCACGTCAAATCTTCATGTCGGAGAGAGAATCAAATGTCCAATCCAATGGGTATAGGGTTAGGAATTGAATATGCGCATGGGGGAATATCCATTTCATTTCATGCCCGAGACAGAAAAAATTTGCAATCCTCTGGGTATAAAGTTAGGAATTTACTATGTAACATGGAGGAATATCCATAAATGTGTTGCCCCTCCAACATCAAATCTTCATGTGAGACGAAAAAAAATTCCCATTCTATGGGTATAAGGTTAGGAACTGACTATGTCACTTGGAGGAATGTCCAACCATGGATCCCCCCCACATCAAATCTGCATCTTGGACACACAAAAAAATTTTAATCCTATGGGTATAAAGTTGGGAATTCACTATGTCACATGGAGGAATTTCCATAAATGGATACCCGCCACATCAAATCTTCATTTGGGATACAAAATATAATTTCTAACGCTATGGGTATGGGGTTAGGATTCCACTACATCACATGGAGGAAAATCCATAAATGGTTCCCCCCCCCCCCACATCAAATCTTCGTGTGGGACACGAAGTTAAATTTCCAATCCTATGTGTATAGGGTTAGAAAGTGACTATATCACATGGAGGAATATGCAAAAATGCATCCTCCCCACATCAAATCTTCATATGGGATACAAAATAACATTCTCAATCCTATGCGTATTGGGTTAGGAATTGACTATGTCACATGGAGGAATATCCCACAACGGATCCCTTCACATCAAATCTTCATATGGGACACAAACGAAATTTCCAATCCTATGTGTATGTGGTTAGGAACTGACTATTTCACATGCAGGAATATCCGAAATTTCAGCTCATGTAGGACAGAAAACATAATTTCCAATGCTTTCGGTATAGCGTTAGGAATTGACTTTGTCACTTGGAGGAACATCCAAAATTGGATAGCCGCCACACAAAATCTTCATGTTCATCTTCATCTGCATATGGGATACAAAACACAATTCCAATCATATGGGTGTAGAGGTAGCAATTGGCTATGCCCCATCGAGGAATATCCAATAATGGATCCCCCACACATCAAATGTTCACGTGGGACACAAAATACAATTTCAAATCCTATGTGTATAGGGTTAGGAATGTACTATGTCACAAGGACGAATATCCAAACATGGATCCCCTCACATCAAATCTTCGTATGGGACACAGGAAAAAAATTTCAAATGCTGTGGGTATGAGGTTAGGGATTGACAATGTCACATGGAGGAGTTGGTCCCCCCCCCCCCCACATCAAATCTTCATGTGTGACACGAAATAAATCTTCCAATCTTCTGCGTATAGGGTGAGGAATGGACTATGTCTTGTGGAGGAATATCCAAAAACGCACCCCCCCCCACATCAAATCTTTATGTGGGACATGGAGTAAACGTTCCAACCCTGTCGGTATAGGGTTAGGAATCGAATATGTCAGATGGAGGAATATGCAACAATGGATCCCCCCACATGCAATCTTCATGTGGGACACAGAAAAAATTCCCAATCCTATGGGTATAGGGTGAGGAAATGACTGTGTCACATGCAGGGAATATCCAATAATGGATCCCCCCCCAACATCAAATCCTCATGTAGGACACAAAATACAATTTCTAATCCCATGGCAGTAGGGTTAGAAATGGACAATATCACGTGGAGGAGTATCCAAAACTGCATCCTCCCCACATCGTGCACCTCGTGGACATGCCATAGACATATCCCAAGACTTGCCCAGTGTCCACGCAGAGTTTGAGGTTTGAGGTCGGTTGCGGCTTTGCCTAACTCAAGTGAGAGCGAAACATTCAAAGATTGGGCCACTTCACATTTTCAACATTCATGATGTGCGCCAGTGGTGATGGTACCGGGTCCCCGGGGCTGGGCGGATGCAATCTACAAACATTGGTGTCAATTTTTAGCCACCCAAACAGCAAGTTCCGAAGGCCTAGCAGCCCGGTACAGGAGTCTTTAGAGGGGAGTGGTGAGAATGCATTTGGGCTCTTCCGCTTGTTACAATAGGCCATTGACGACCACATTGCTCACCGGTCGGCTTGAGGGGATCCCTTGCCAAAACAATGGCTAGCTTGCCCGGTCTAGTGCGCTAGCGCTTTGGTGGAATGCAATTTGCAGAGCGCTACTTGCAAGAGTATGCATGTAACATCACATCCCCAATTGTGTTAAGCTCCGGCACAGAGGAGTCCAAGGATGTGGTACCATTGCGAACAAACCTGGGAGTGCATCACTCACGTACCCGCCCCAAGCCAAAAGTCGCGCAAAAACTCATCGGACACAATGTTGTGAGTTTGGAGATCGTTGGAGAAAGTGCAGAGGTGGTGTGCCGGTACCACGTAGGGAAAGCTGCCCTTTGATGCCGCACATCAAAGGGCTAGCGTAGTCAGGCAATGAGTGGCACCACTTGGGATCCGTTCCCAATACATGATCCAGTGATGATGTTGGGGAAGATGCTTGGCATAATCATGCCAACAAGTTCCAAAGATCGCTCCCCAGCAAGGGTGGGTTGCCCAAGCATCTCTTCTTTTTGCTTGTTCTCTCAAAGGTGCACTTGGGTTGCAATGGGGGCCAATGCGACGCTCTGCGCTTCAAGGTGAAGACTTTATCCTTGCGGGCTCCACGGAGCAACACTAGGGTTTTGCAATCTTTTAGGGGGTGGGAAGCGGATTGTTTTCCTCCGTTCAAATACCTCCCCAGAGCGTCAAAAGTGGGTAGCAGTGGACCGGTTCATCCTTCACCCACTACCAAGGGGCAATGGTGAAAGTGTTCTGCATCCACGCCCCACCTGATGGCTGTCATCCACTGGGAATAGTATTTTGCCTTTGATTAGGGGTTGCAAAGAATGGTCCTTCGTCCTTGCTGGGAGCAGTAAAGGGACCGGCTTGCCCCTTTGGTTCAGTCACGATGTGGCTACCCCTCACTTCCTGTTTCTGCCTGTCACGCGGGCCACATGCATTGTAGACCCCATGGGCATTGTGTCCGTGCGGGAAGGCAATGTTCTATTGAAAACCAGCGCCACATGGCGGACTTGGGTAAGAGACCTCCTCTGCCCAATCGCATTGGGCTCCTTCTGTTTTCCAAACAGGCAGTGGAGCTTGTGTGGTCTGGTACTCCAGCCCTAAAAGATAGTCAATCAGCACCATTGTGGGCTCCAGTCCCCCCCCCCCCTCCCCGAACGAAGTGATGCTAGTAATCTCGCAACATATTCTCTACACCCCCCCCCCTCCTCTTTGTACGGTAGGGGTGATGCTATAGCCTCTCAAGTGCCCCACGATGGGGCTGGTATGGGGAACCATGCATCTTGGTTGCCACCTAAGACGGCAGTGTCGGTCGTCGTCCGGTCTTCGTTGCCCCGTCGTCTCGCGGGGACACCACTAACCCATTAGGGTTGCCCCATGAAATAGCACGGCGGCCATTCGAGCCGTAATGACAAGTAGAACAAGGAGGCCCTGCAAGTCTAATGGTTGTGGCTAGGAATTTGTGCTACGGCCTAGTGACAACATCCGAGGGCAACGAAGAAAACTAGCATTCCGTGCATTGGTGGGGCACCGGTTTAACATTGACCACCCTACAAAGTATCGGTGTCTGTGTCTGTTGCTAACCATGGGTGATGGTGACCGCGCAAAAGCCGGAGCGCATTCGGGTAGGTGTGTACGTGTGAAGCCATGAAATCGGAATACGTGACCGCTGCGCGAGCTCATTGACGGTGGGCCCTACGAGTTCGTTTTATGCTCGTGCTGCGCACGATGTGGGAGATGATGCCGCCGCCATTCCAGTTGCCATGCGTGGGACACTCGAAGTGCGTTGCTGCGGCTGCCCATAGCGACCGTTGCCGGCGGTGACTGCTAGTTTGGCCTAGTTTTTGACTTGCCTCCACTCGCATCTACACATGGCTGGTGAGGCACAAAATGAGAGCCTGAAATGGACAGCATTTGGGCGTGTTTCTGCACCGCGCCATTAGTACGGTAGGCTACCCGGACTTGGTTGCCTTCTAACCCATCACAAAAAGCCCCCTAAGGAGAGCCAATCCTTGGATACAAAGCCTCTCTAAAAGCTGTCCAAAAATTGCGCGGTTTGCCGCCACCCGAAATTAAAATACACAACATTGCCCCTTGGGAGCAACCAACACCCGGGTTGAGGTCTTTTGCCCGAATTGTTCATTTTTCCCATCCTTGTCGGAATAGCGGACGGAGAGCATAGCTCTTCCGGCCAGGCCACGGCGTATTCTACGGCTTCTTGGTTGGGGTACACGGTTGCTCACCGGGTGTGCGCTCAGTCTAATGCTCCCTCAAGAAGTGGCACGGAGCGGGGGCTCCGTGTGTGGCTCAAAACCCCAATCATTTTAGGGGACCGCAAATGTCCACAAAACCACTAGCCAAGCAAACGTGCCCAGCATTGAATGTGACGGAGAGGTGACCAAGCGGTTCATCGGGATAAAAGCACGCTCAATGAGCTAATTTGCACGTTCAATGCATTCTCCGTGGGCGCAACATTAGCACGCAAAATGGGGTAGTGAGGACACCAAACAGCACAATGGTTGCCTAGCTCATGGCGGTGCAAGCAACATTTAGTAAGGCAAACAGTAGCCGAGGGCAATAAGCAAAGTCCACAGCTATCCAAGTAGAAGGCTGCCTCTATTTTGTTTCCGCCGGGAGCGGTCACGATGATTTACTTGCTTTGCAAGGTGACCATCCGGGATGGGTGCCCCTTGGGGCCACATTTGGGCGAAGGCAAAGTTGTTGTGGCGCGCTTTGGCTACCGCCGGGCTCTAAGTACTGGTGGTTGGATAGGGTGGGAGGGGTGCAAGGATGGTTTGGGTTACCCCGAGGACCATCGCCGTCAAGCATGTGATGTCTTGGTTCGAGCGGGGCGATGTGTACCTTTCGACAGTGTTGGTGTTTGTCATGTGCAGCCACTTCACTACTTTCCAGTCCCCCACAGTAGAGGCGGTCGGGGGAGCCTGACAGCATCCTCCGTGTTGATGACCATGCAAGCTGGGACAGGCGTGCAGGGGACGGGGGCGGGCAGTCGCTCCAACGAAGCTATCACCTTAAACAAACTTCCATAATATAGTGGAGAAGGAACACAAGGGGTCAACACCGAGAACAACGTGACATTTCACTTGTCACTGGCGCATCTCTTTCCATGTGATTGCTAGGTAACTCACCCTTGGCAAAGTACCGCACTCTGTTTCCAAGAGGTTGACACCTTCCGCCGGTGGCAAGGTGTTGCACGGCTGCCAGCGCAAGCTCCATGCCACCTCAATGACGAGCTATAGGGCACCAACTATAGGGCAACACTAGAAGTTGCGAGACAGCTTCATTGAAGCGGAGTGCTAATGGACCAGCGATGACGCATGGCCACAGGTGCTTGAGTTTTCCAAGGGTGTGAGGAACATGGAATTGGGCACTTCCCCTTCCCAATCGAGCCCGGGACCAGCAGCTGCATCAATCTACATTGACTAGTCCAAGCAACTCTTGGCTCTTGGCAGCGGGGCCGTTGGGTTCTTGCGCAATTGGACACAATTCACACAAGAGTGTTGTCTTTCGATGAAAGTAGCCAAGGCCAGGATGGAGTTGAATCAAATTTGAGCTTCAGTGGCCCATTATTGGACAAACTTTTGTTTAAGATTGTTGGATGGGTGTTTATGCAAATGCCTTGCAGAGTTCGACAACTTAAATGAAATTTTTGCCATCCCCACGTCCTTGCGCCAAAGCATGCTTCTTTCCCTTGTGCCCACACTCCGCCGTTTAGCATGTTATTTACATAAACCAGTCGTAAATCACCTCGAAGAGGTTAAATCGAAGCTAGGCAGGCGTATATGGGGGAAAACGCCACCCCCCCCCCATTTTGGGCCTTTTTCGGCCTATTCGCGTACCCCACACCAAGGGGTTGAATTGTTAGTTTAAACTCTTGTAAAATCATTATTTTGTCCAATAAACACATCCCCCAATGAAATTTCCGTCCAGACCTCCCCCCCAGTTTTTTGGACCTTTTGAGTGAGGGTGGGGCGAGGGGTGGGCGGTTAAAAATGCCCCCCCCCTCCTTTGGGGTCACAAAACGTGAATCTTTTGGTCTTTTTCGATTTTTTAGCCGAAAAAGTATTTCCGGATCCCGACTCGGTGAGGTTTGTATGGGGCGGAGTGGGGCGAGGGCCTTTGCAGTTTATACACTTTTCAGCCATTGTTGCTATGTTGGGTTTTGGTGGCCTCGGTGACCCCGTGCTACCCACTCTGAGGGTGTGAGTGGGGATTTTGTGACAATATATGCCTACAAGGATACGGAACGACATTTTTTTTTAAGTCTCTAGCCTTGCTTAGGGCCGGTCCAAACACGTGCCAAAAACGCGAAATGACTTTTTCAACCAATAATGGCTTACCTCAGTGAATGGGCCGGTATACGAAGTGCTAATGCGGTTTTTCACCTTGGACAGCTCAAAAATCGAAGTTTGTGAAACTTTTTGTTTGATATTCTGACCACACAATATGACCGTCCAAGGTATGTATCTCATGTTTTAGGCCGTATGTATGTGTCTTCCACTCTATTTGGGTGTGTGGTGCGGGGGGGGGGGGGGGTCCCAAGCAATTGGTACACAACGTGCTTATGCAGTTTTTCACCGTGGACAGCTCAAAAATCGAAGTTTCGGAAACTTATTTTTTTTCACACCGTTATCACGTAAAATGACCATCCAAGGTATGTAAAGCATGGTTCAACCCGTTTCCATGTGTTTTTCAACCTATTTGCAATTGGGTTTGGGGTTCAGGGTCAAGTGGGATTGGTACACAACTTGCTTATGCACTCCTTCCCGCCTATACAACTTAAAAATAGAAGTTTTCGAAACCTTTTTTCGATATTGTAATCACCTAAAATGGCCATCCAAGATATGTAAAGCGTGTTTTAGCCCGTATTGATATGGCTTTTATCCTATTTGGGGTGTGTGATGCCTGGGGTAGATTCTCTGCTAGGTGGACTTGCCGAAGGCAATAGAATTTGGGGTGCTCCGTTGTCTATTCCTTTTTATGCGGCCTATGATATCACCATTTGCACAAATTTAAGCATCGTGTTTCCCCATTTGCGGGCCCGAGAGTAATGAGTCTTTGAATGCTGCTGAGCCCTCCACCACTCAAGGAGGAGATTTTGGAAGGATGTGTCGGGACCTAGCAATGTGCAACGGCATCACCCCAGTCCCAAGAACAAGTTCTCAAGCTAGCTGCCACGCCAAAGCCAAACCCAAAAGCTCAGGCAAAAGTGGAAGGCTAGCTGGCTCATGACTTGACCTCTACGTAATGTGTCCGTGTACGGTGCATATTGCATTGTCAACATTTAACGTCTATGGCTTGTTGTTGTTCACAGTTCACAACTTGATTGCACATTTCTTGGTGTCAAGTGTAGCCATTGTGGTTGCTGGGAGACTACAAACGTTCGTGCGTGACGGAAATTCAAGCCTCCCTATGGTGAGGATTGGTTGGTCGTTGATCTTGCTGCGTACAATGTCCGTAAAACGCGGCATTGTAGAGGACAATGAGTCCTAGCACTGTGCGGTATCCGCCAGTTTAGTATTGAAGTACATCGTTTCATGTGATACACTCATAGTGCCTTCAACTGCTCATTGCCCATTGAAATTTACTGCTTTGCTTTGATTGAACTTGATTTGGTGAGAAGTTAGAACACCTGTATGTTGAGTGCCATCTGGACCCATTAGTTTTCCACTGCTCTCTCTATTGGGTTTGTGTTTCCTATGAACATTCTTGTTTCATACTTTATACAGGAGAACATTTTTCTTGAATCCTTTTTGACAAATCAAAGAGATGGTGTGCCACATTTTGACACAGTGGTAGCCATCCATTGTAGCAACACATGTGGTGATCTGCAAGATGCTTTTCTTGTGGGTTGTTCTAGTATGAGGTATGTTTACGACGATGAGGAGTTGCTGAACAGGGCCAATGAGGAAATTGTACCACTGCCAAGCAACCCCATAGTGGGGGGGGGGGGGATGCCATGGGTGTGCCCCACATGTAGCACAAGCCCTTGCAATTTGAAAAGCAAACGGCACCCGGACTGCACTAGCGGCCGTAGTTTGGGTGCTAGTTGCCACGTTGCTATTCGCTTTTTGCCATTCAATTGCCTATACAAGCTCATGCCAACACCCTGCACTGTGTAATTGTGTTGCTATTCAAGTAATAATATAGGTTTCCACTGTTTGGACCATGTATTCTTCGCTATCGGTTGAGCTAGATGAAATACCACCCACGCTTGATATTTATTGACAATGCATACCATGATCTAACCTATTTTGCATTTCACGAAAGAATTTCCCCAACAATGAATCATAAAGTAGAAATAAACGCATCTGTCCACATTTGCGGTTGTGCTATGGATTTAGTTTTCGAATTTAAGGAGGGGTTGTGTGTGGTAGTGGTTCACAAGGTGTGTCGCACATACCATATGCCCATTTGGAGAAGCGTATCGTAACTCTACTTTTGGTACATGCATAAATGCCTACCGATTGGAGTGCCTGTACCCCCATATGCATGCAACCTTGATTTGTCGCGAACTTCCATCTTTTCATGGCCGGTTGCAAAATTGGTGCCTTGGACGCAAAAATCTGCACTCTTTTTTTACTGCTACCACAAAACTCCGCACTGTGGCCCCACAACACCAACGTGTGTGTTTGAGGGGATGAGGGGTGGTAGTGAGCATTGTACATGATATAGGTGAACAATAAATGTTTTCAAAGCGTCTCGTTTCAGAAATTTGTTTGAATTTGCATGCTTCAAACACATGATCTCGGGTCGTGATGTGTGGTTCCAATTTAGTGGTGTCCAAAAAGCAATTTCATGTTTTGTGTTGCAACACCCAAAATTTGTCATGTTTTTTGGTAGCAGACAAAAATAAATGTCAAAAAAAAGCTTTGAAACCCCTTTTTGGCCAATTCGTGCGCTCGCTAGACACACAATCACACACCTAGCGCGATCCGGACACACAATCACACATCTAGCGTGCACAGCAAACACACAATCACACACACACTACGCCGCCAACACAAAATCACACACCAAGCGCGCAACACACACACACTCACACCCATCGCGCTCGCCGGACACACAATCACACATCCAGCGCGCGACCAATTTATATTTTCGCACAACAGGTGTTGTTCAGCGCGGCCTCTATAAAATTTTTAGTGGTGCCCTGGTAACCCTTTCTACTAGTGTGGCACATTTCCTTTTTGTCAAAAGTAGACAAAACAAATTGTGACAAAAGTGTTATCTCTAGGACAAAGCCACAAATGGTGCGCACGAGGTGTTATGGGAGGCACGTCCAAAATGGACAAACCTTGTGATCAATGGGTGCGGATTGTGTCTAAAAATATGCCTACCATGCCATAGTAGAATTCATTTGGAAAAAAGGCCAACGATTGTGGTAAATGGCACCTAAAATTTACTACAGCACCGGAGTACAGTTACCACTTACGGCTTTGCAGAATCTTCGAAGTAAAGAAAGAAAGCAACCCCCCCCAAAAAAAATGTAACTTTGAGTCCTCAAAATACACACATAAAAAAAGTCATATGAAATGTTTTAATGTACAGTCTTCGCTATAATGTTCAAGCTGCAGCCCCTGACCAATAGAGCCAAAGTGGCCAAGATTGGCCACGATGCCTGATCTTCACGACTCTTTTTTGACCGTCTTCAAACATAGATTTCTAGTTTACACTACACACCGTCACAAACTGTGTACCTCTCACATGTCAAATTCGGTGTCTTGTTGCTTCATGAGGTGTGCCTGTTGAAATGCCCGACCTTGACATTGTTGTGGCGGGCAAAGGCCACGGAGGGGGGGTGGAACTGTTTGGGGGAGGCGGGGCTGGGGTGGTATGTGTGTTTAAGGGCACACTTACCCCAAGGTCCCTTGCAAGCCTACAACACAAGGACATGTGCATGCACCCCACCATGGCCTGTCCGGGGGGAAGGGGGGTGAGATCCACTAATGCGAGTCCTCCAAATGTGATTGAATAGTGCGCAAAATTTCCTTTGGATCCAATTGATTAGTGGTCGGAAAGTCCTACGGATCTATTTCCTAAGTGTAGAAATAGTCCTCTCCATTAAATTGATTAATGTGGGACAATTGCTTTGACTTGCTCATGTGGTCTCCCGTAGTATCCGATGGAGAGGTGAAGGCTGTTTGCTGCCGTCAACAAGCTATTCGACGATGATCTCTCCGTTTCCCTATCTTTTCTCGTGGTTGAGGCCGTCTTCCTTGAGGTTAGAGGTCTAAGAGGGGCCGGACGAGTTTAGGTGTGAATGTCGGATTGTGCTACTAAAGAAAGAGCATTTCAGGTTGCAACCTTAGAGAGGGATATTTTGCTGTTGATGTGGTTGTTGCCATTGCTGCTAGGGCAGTGCTACTGCTGTTGCAAAATGATGTATTGACTACCGCTTGCTGTGAGATGGGTCATCCGCGCGCACATACACAAGCCGCATGGTGAACAACGGTTGGACACGTCTTCTTTCCTTTGGCATTAAAAGAGGACTAGATACCAAGACACAACACATGGAGTCACGTGCAAAAAGGGTAGTGGGAGGAATGATGTACTGTTACTTGCATGTGCACTATCGCAATGTGCTTCCAAACTTTTCTTTTGCATGCATGCTCGCTCTTCCCCCATCAACCCCGTCAACAAGTGTGCGCCCTAATGGACAACATTTGCGCCACTAGCTTTCGATTAGATAGAACAACTACATGTAAGGCATCCGTGGTTATTGTCCACCATCGTGACAGCCATCGCAACCAAGCTTGACACCTTGTGCCGCGGTTATGACCCCACAAGGTCACCATGACAAATTGGTGTGGAGACAAAAAGAATTCATTTCTCATTTGCATCGAGCTTACCCAATAAATCCTATCACTTCCTGTTACACATATGTGATGAACAAAGGAAAATACCTGTCAATCGCATACACAAAATTATGAGGCACCTTCGGTGAGGCTTGCGGCCTATTAGGGTCGGGGATTTGAACAAGCGGACTCCCATGGTTTGCTTTGTACTGGTGTGTGGTCAAAGAAGAAGGCAGCCACAGGTTCTTCATATAGGGCGGCATCCATGTGCTCAACTGCTGTGAGATACTTGGCTCCTTGTAGAAAATCGGGCAAGCGGCTAGTGGGTCCTTAGGCATTGTAGGTTAAACGGACTCCCAAGAGGGGTGACCATAATGAAATCAAACAATCAACAAATCAAACAATAAGAACGACACGGTCTTTCCGTGACCATTGAAAAGACGGCAAGTGTGTGAAACCATCTCTTCCAAGCCATTTTCAGGGTTGTGTCCTATTGGTATCGCACAACGACTTTTCTTGTCGCCCAAAAGCTTCATGCGTTGACGTTTCTTTCTAGTTACCTTGCACAAAAAATTTACTAAAAAGCCAGCATCAAATGTTTTAAAGGTCATTTTTCGGCTTTTCACACTATTCTCCCATACTTTTCGCAAGAAAAGTGGTGCCTAAATATCAAGATGTCAAAACAAACAAATGCATTTCATGTCTTGCAAAGTGGCATTACTCCGTTTTGTGTTGTGTTGTGTTGTGTTGTGTTGTTCAATGTTGTTTGTATGATGTTGTAGTGTGTTGCACTGTGTTGTGTTGTGTTGTATGCCTTGCTCCTAGGCAACCGTCCATTGTTGTTGTTCTCCTTGGGCAACTGTCCGTTGCTCCTAATGGGCAACAGTTTCGTTGCCCTTCTGGTCACTAGGCAACTATGTGTTGCCGGTGTGCTCTCGAGGCAACCATCATTACAATTCGCAATTTATCCTTGTGACATGGTGACGCTCATAGATTCATCCCCATTTTGCTTTTATTCCCTTGTTCATGTCTTCCACAAACCAACTCCAACGGCTGTTGTGTCGCAAAGAATCTATCCTTTAGTCCCATCAAAATAAACACCTTTTGCGCAGCATTTGCCTCTGCACCACCACCGCCCTACAAAAATTTAGGCCTCATGAGGGAATACGAGGGCTACTCTATCCCGCCATCTATCAAACGACACTCGATGCGGCTTGCAAATGCGCCAAGGCAGTCATGAAGCTTGTGTTTGCTATGGGCCGCATCCTCACATGTATCGGAAGGTTGGTGCTGAGAAAGCCCGATTTTAGCTCGGTCAAAAATCAGTCCATCATTCGAAAAAAAGGCCACCGGGACAATCTAACAAGGCAAAGCTCCTTCCTTTTGTTGTGTGATGGGATTTTTTTTTGATACATGCACACACTTGCGTCACAATTCTCCAAAGCATAGTGCCGCTCGCTGCATCTTCAATGTGCACAACGTGTCTTGGAGTACTTCACAGGAAGGAAACAAGAGGTAAGGGATCCTAGCACTGTGTGAGTCGGTGCCACCAATGATGCACAAAATCTATGTTATATGTTTGTTTGGCCTTGTTTGGCCTTACGGGAGGTAGGGAATATCTAGGCACAACTGGGGAGGCCATTGGGGGGATGGTTGGATGGGGGGTCAATTTGGAGGTTTTCTAGAACAATATGGCAATATGACAATGAGTAGTTCTCAACGCCAGGATTCTCCTTGTAATCCCCCAATCAATTCTCCCCTTTTGGCAAACGCTTCCCCTCTTTGGGAGATCCGAGGCAGAAGCAGCTGTGCAGTGCAACCACCAAACATATAGACCTGATTGAGTGTTTATCCCCCCAGCGGTGTCTAGGAACTGCCTTGTGCAAGGACCACCCCCCACCACCCCCTGGTTCCGCGGCACTTTTCTTGCGCTACTTTTCTTTCCCATGGAATTGGGTTTTTCATGGTTGTAGTGGATGCAGGGCAGCTATTCGGGGCTGCAGGACAACATTTCATGTGGGTTACATGGCAATACATGCATTTGGAATGCAAACTGAGGCACATGGGACCGAATTTGAGATATTTGCAAGGGCACATTTGCTTTTGTGCCACTTCTTCCATTCCTTGTTATGCACCATAGACGTTCCCGTGTACACTGCCGGTGAGGTTGTCTTCTACTGATGATCTGATGGCACTCTTGTTCCAGCCACTGTGTTGGGTCCTGGTGCTCAATTTGAGACAGTGCAAATTGAGTACAAAAGCAATGAGCGTCTGGTGAAGCACCCAGCTGCTTCTTTTTTTTTTTTGCGCGGTACAGGGCTGCTCATGGCCGTGCACAGAACCGACCCCTGGTTCTGCGGCACTTTTTGGTTGGAAAATGGTGCGCAAGAACCACCCCCTGGTTCCGGCGGCAAAACATTGCTGGTTCTTAGACACGGGGGGGGGGGGGGGGGCTGCGCTTCCATTCTTCGATTGATGCTGTTTGCTTTCTTCTCTTTCGTTCTTTCCTGTGCTTAGTTAGCGAGCACACCAATGTGATAGACCCAATAGTCTGTACATTCTGGGCTGTATTGATGTGTGGATTCGGCCATTCCACTTTGCAATTTATGCTGTTTTCTTCATTCCATTTTACTCCTTCTTGTTTCACGGCACAAGTTATGTAGCCGTGTCTCCTTGCCACTTTTGGGGCTTGATCCTGCAGGGGTTATCTAGGCCTGTCTCCTCCTTGCTTTGGTATGTGTGGAGAAGATAATTGTTAATCGGATTGGTGCACCTCTCAGATTCGCGTAACATGGGAAACTGTAGGATTCTTCAAGGAACTTGGCTTCATTCAAGGATAGGGTGCCATGATGATGCATATCATGGATGCTTGTAGTCACGCACTCCTTTCATTGGCCGTAAGGCTCTTATGATTTATGCACTTAGCACACAAGGATACTTCTAACTCCTTTTTGTACCATCTTTGTATGTGCACGAAGTGCATGGTTGAACATTCCTATGACCTTCAAGATGCGTTTTGATGAGGTCATGTTAACATTGCGTGAACGTTTTGCCTGTAAAACCTGGATGTTTCGAGGATGGGGTACGCAGACCGGTTTTCCCCCATGCACTTGCAGAACCTACCACCCTCACCTTTCCCATTGGCGTTTCACGAATCCCCTGTGTTACTGTCACAGGCACGGAGGCTTCATCATTGCTCCGATGTGCCTGCTTTACCTCACCGAACAGAGCAATTTGCAGCCTCTTGCCATTCAGCTGTGGATGAACAGTACTGGAAACGATGCGATAGGTTTGCTTTGCTGCGGGTGTGCACAGTGGCTTGGTCCATGTGGGGGCTTGGGCAGCCACACAGTTCAGGCGAGTGCTTCTTTGAGTCCAGCTTGAAGCTCCTGTAGGCTGGATCATTTTACAGCCAAGATTCGATCCTATCAGTGCACAATGCAAGTCTTTATGGTGCATAAAGGCACGGCGCCCACAACAAGATAGCAGATATTGTGGATAGAGCAGTGTGCACCTCCCAGTCCTTGCCCGGAGCATGCACGTTATGGGGCACCACTGTGTTTGTGCATGCTGAATTCTCAACCAAGAGGTTCTGCAGAGCTTGCCTGGAAATGGAACATACAAAAGATGTTGTCTTATGACGATGAAAGGACCGTTCAGTTTCTTCAAAGACTGGTCTCCCCAAACAAAATCGTGCCAGGGATTCGTGAGAACAAATGCTGCTCGCGATCAAATTTGCCAGCCGGAACACACTGTGGAGGAGGTGAAGGCAGAACTGGTTTTATTTGATCTCAGTGACCTTAGCGATTTAGGTCCTGCGCCACCAATGTGACAAGCCAAAGCTCTGCAACCAGCATCTGCTAGTCCTCTAAACAGTAGTTCTCATCAGACCGTTATGTATCCCTCTTGACTGTGGCGGTTGTATCACATGATGTGCTGAGGAATGGTTATAAACGGGCTGTGGGACTGGTACCACAAGGTCCATTAAGTTAGGGAGTACCTCGTGGTTTGTTATCAGTACCACCATCTGTACTTGGACCCTTTCAGGATCACCCTCTGATCGTGCTCAAACATGGCCATATCCTAGAAGGAGGGATGTATTCTGTGACCCTACTGGCAGGGGGAACTGCCGCTTTCAAATGACAACCGGCAGCAGATGCGACGCAACATCGTGCACCAGGCACCATCGGGAGGTTGGGAATTGCAATGTGTACCCCCCCCCCCTCCCCCTTTGCGCAAGCACTGCCTTGTCCAAGCATGGGAGCCCGTCTGACTGTTGTTTTCCCAGCATTTTCTGACCACGGTTTTTGTGGTCAGAAATGTAACGTGACGCGGTTCCCTGCGATTGCAGAGGAAAAGGCCCCGCATGGTTCATGCTTGTGGTATTTCCTCCTGCTCATACCAACATTCTGCTTGCAGCCGCAACCCAGGGCTGTCTGTTTTGGTGTGATTTTCAGCCATGGGTGATGAAAAGGGATTCAAAGAATAGGGAGCATCGCAATGTCCTTGCAACGGTGGCCAAAAGGGGGAACACCAATGAACAAGTGATGACTTTCATCATGGACAAGACATTGGAACAGATTTTTGTTGACCAAAATTATATACGTTGTGTTGATGGAGCTCCATCACCACCCTGTATATATGCCCTGTTGCAACAATTTTGCTCAGGGTGAGGTCACGGAAGGGGGGGCAACTCCGTGGGTCCTAGGACGCCAACTACCCCCCCCCCCCCCCAAGGGGGCTCCGGCCAACAATTACTTGTCAAAGGTACCGGCCTAAGGAGCTCAATTCGGCGCCCAACGGTTCACAAGCACCACAACCACATGTGTGTTATATGCTCAGCGCCTGGAGCGCCAGATCGTGCAAGACGAGGCGTTACGGAGGGCTCCTCCCCTGAGGCGCCCCTTTTACCCGTGTGTGTGGGGGCTCCATTTGCGATATGGATAGGCCCCTGTCTGGTTCGGGATATGTCTTGGTCCTAGGTTCTAACGCAACGAAATCTCTCTTGGACGTTCACAATCCTGCCAACACTGAGCGTTTTTGTGGGTTGGCCCCATTGTTGCCCTATTTGTGCCCATTGAGTGCCCGGATGGGGGGGGGTATATTCAGAAAGCCCCCGAAAAGGGCTATTTGGAACACCCAGGTGTGCATGCTGTACTGACGGCATTGTGCGGATTTTCGTCTATTATGTGCGGTGCCTATGATACATGTTGCCACTTTTTGTCAAGAGGCAGCCACAATGTCCGGCTACAAATTCACGCCACGTGCTGTTGCATCCCAAGATGCGCCGCAGAAAACAAGATGAAGTGGTTACCACCCCTGATGAGGACAATCTTTCCCCTCATCCTGGTTTTATGTGGATGAAAGCAGGGTACAACGAGTCCATTGAGTGGCGCAAGGTGAGACTGGCATCAACGGAATGTCGACCTCAAAACGCATGGTCTTTGGGCCATGCCTCTGAATTCAAGGGTGGGTAGTAGTGAAGAGCCGTAGGCTGCAAGATTGGCAAAAGCTGAAAAAATATGTTCACAACAATAAGCATGGTGATGTCTGCCCAAATGGCGCCCTAGCCCTGCCTGAAAAAGACGATGCAAACGACAATTCGGAATAAGCGAGTGTGAAATGTTCAATGCATGTTTGCGTTCCGACTTTGCAGCTCTAGTGCTCAAAAATGTGACCACCTACACCCCCCAACCCGTACAAATCTGAAATGCCCTTTTCTCACGGAATTCAAAAAGTATACACAGAACCCCCCTATGGAACGACATTTTGGTGCATTGGACACAAATTCGAGAAAACCCTAAAAACGTGCAAATTTTGCTCCGTGTTGGCAGGTTATGAATGTCCCCGAGAGATACGTTAAAGAGATTCAAGTTATGTGGGCAATCCGGGCACGTAAGAAGCTGCTACTCAGCTGTACAAAACCTATGAGGGCGTGTGACAATGCCTTGAGCGCTAAAGCGGGCAAGACACGGCCATATACAATTGTCGTTTGTTGCTCATTGAAGATCTTGCCCTGGCTCGATGTGGCGGTCCCCAGGGGCGAACACAGATGGTTACAAAGTGGGTTCACCTCGTCTCTATGCTCCTCGACAGTTGGGGCTAAGGACATCCACTTAGACGGCCCAAAGTGCCCCCTTGAAAACGCCAAAAAGAGAAAAGAAAAATGCTTGAAAAATCCAAATTTAGCCCGGTGTCAAAAATAGGGCTGCAGAAGCCCAAAAACGTGATGTACCAAAGGCACGTAATTTTTCCGGAAAAGAGGCATCGGCACTTATCAATGAGGAGTCCTCCGAACACACGTGTAAATTACAAAAAAAAAAGGACTCTATCTGTACTTTTATGGCATATTGCTAGTTGCACTATAGATGTGGCACTGTGGACAAATGGATAATTCCGTTCAATCACAATGGTACGTTGAGGATATTATTCTCTTTGCATGGTGTGCATTCGTTTTATTTTGTAATGCTGACCAGTGCATACCCGAGAGTAACATGATGCATTTCATTTGCAATGAAGTGCAATCTACTTAGGTGTTACAAAATTTGATCATAAAATAGGCACAAATTAGCCCACTTGGATATTGGAGACAGCTAGTCCAAACCGAAATAGGGAAGCAGAGGTAATGGAAAGGTAGACGGATGAAAAGTCTGCGGGCTAGTACTAAGATGATTGTCGGAAAAAAGGAATGAGAAAATTAGCGCAAATTGGAAACAGGCGAAATTTAGCTTAAATGCGAAATAGGCAAAAGTTAGCCGTTTTGGAAATAGGCGAAAATAAGCCCATTTTGAAACAGGTGAAAATTAGCCTATGCTTGCTAGAATAAATGCCTCAATTCAAATTAGCCTCAATTCAAAATAGGCGAAAATTGGCCTACTCGGAAGTAGGCGGAAATCAGCCTATTCGGAAATAGCTCATGGCCCGAATTAATGCCTCTGAGTTCAATTGTGGTACTCCATGATGCACAGCTTAAATGCTTTTGATGAATCGTTTTGATGTGTGTGCCAACGAGAGGTACGTCAAGCAGTTTAGGATTGTTGGTCAAAATGTTGCACAGAAATCACGAAACGAGGAAGAAAATTGACTTCGTGAGGAGAGTATTAACACTACCTTCTGGCCTTAGGGCTACGTTTCTGACACGTAGTCATGTCCAACCTAGCTTTTGCCCACGGTTTGCGATCTTTTCATCGCAAATTCATGAATTTGAGGAGTTAGGCAAATTTGTGTATGTTGTAATTTGTGTAATTCTTTTTTCTGTATAAATGCGCGTAACAAAAAAACCGTCACGTCGTGTGATTTTTTTTTTTTGCTATAAGTCTTGTAAGCCGGCTTACATGACTTACAGCAAAAAAAAAAAAATTGCACGACCTGACGGTTTTTTTGTTACGCGCATTTACAGCGAAAAAAAAATTACACGACTTACTGCAAAAATAGAAAAATTACACGACTGGACGATTTTTTTTGTACACGCGTTTACCGCAAAAATAAAAAAATTACACGACCTTACCGCAAAGAAGCAATTACCAATTTTACTGAAAATGCATGCATGTAGGCGATGTGCCCACCTGTAGCCACGTAGTGGCCGCTAGGCCTATGTAGCCCGTGCCATGGGCCCTCCGGGCGCCCCAAAATTGTTGTTGTGTAGGCTTTTTAGTGGCACTTGAAAAAAAATTCACATTTCGACTTTTTCCGAAACCCTTCTGTTGCCCCTAGCTTGGGTTTGGGTGATCATTTGGTGACAATACGGGTACTTGAGCGCCCATGGGGACCCACGTACTGGCCACTGGGCCCATGTAGCCCGAGCCATGGGCCCCCCAAAAGCTTCGAAATTGCTGTTTGTAGGTGGTTCAGTGGCATTTGGTGTGTGCACAAACTGCTTCAGCAGTTTCCACCCTCTACAGGTCAAAAATGCAAAATTTTGCAAAAAAAATTGATATTGTGACCACATACAATGATGAAATATGTAAAGCATGTTTTAGCCCCTCTTTATGTGTTTTTCACCCTATTTGGCTGTTGGGGGGGGGGGGGGGGGCTCCCAAGGGGTCTAGGGCACAACCTGCTCATGTAGTTTACCAGCCTCGGCAGCTCAAAAATGGAAATTTCCAAAACTGATTTTTTTTATATTCTTACCATCCAAAATGATCAAATATCCTATGTAAAGCATATTTTAGCCCCTCTTTATGTGTTTTTCACCCTATTTGGGTGTGTGTGTGTGGGGGGGGGGGGGGGCTCCCAAGGGGGCCAGGGCACAACTTGCTTATGTAGTTTTCCACCCTCGGCAGCTCAAAAATGGAAATTTCCGAAACTGATCTTTTTGATACCCTGACAATCCAAAATGATCAAATATCCTATATAAAGTATGTTTTAGCCCCTTTTATGTGTTTTTCACCCTATTTGGGTGTCGGGGGGGGGGGGGCTCCCCAAGGGCTTGGGGCACAACCTGCTTATGTAGTTTTCCAGCCTCGGCAGCTGAAAAATGGTCGTTCCTCTCCCCTCTTTGAGGTGCTGATCGTGATCGTGCTGTGCGGGCCGTTGAAGCGCCCTATGGACCTATGGGGGCCTGTGGGGGCCTATGGGGGCCTATGGGGACCTATGGGGACCTGTGGGGACCTATAGGGACCTATGGGGACCTATGGGGACCTATGGGGGCCTATGGGGACCTATCAGGGCCTCTGGGGACCTATGCGGACCTATGGGGACCTATGGGGGCCTATGGGGACCTCCGGACATATGGGGACCTGTGGGGACCTATGGGGGCCTTTGGGGACTTGTGGGATCCTCTGGGGACCTATGGGGACCTATGGGGACATATGGGGACTTGTGGGGACCTACGGGGGCCTATGGGGACCTATGGGGACATATGCGGACCTATGGGGGCCTTTGGGGAACTCTAGGAACCTATGGGGACCTATTGGGGCCTATGGGGACCTATGGGGACCTATGGGGGCCTATGGGGACATATGTAGACCTATGGGGACCTCTCGGAACCTATAGGGACCTATGGGGGCCTATGGGGACCTATGGGGACCTTTGAGGGCCTATGGGGACGTATGGGGACCTATGGGGGCCTATGGGGACCTATGGGGACCTATGGGGACCTATGGGGGCCTATGGGAGCCTATGGGGGCCTACGGGGACCTGTGGGGACCTATGGGGGCCTATGGGAGCCTATGGGGGCCTGTGGGGACCTATGGGGCCTGTGGGGACCTATCGGGCCCAATGGGGACTTGTGGGGGCCTATGGGGACCGATGGGGACCTATGGGGGCCTAGGGGGCCTATGGGGACCTATGGGGACCTATGGGGACCTATTGGGGGCCTATGGGGACCTATGGGGACTTATCGGGGCCTATGGGGACTTTTCGAGGCCTATGGGGACCTATCGGGGCCTATGGGGACCTATGGGGACCTATGGGGGCCTATGGGGACCTATGGGCACCTGTTGCCACCTATGGGCACCTATGTGGACCTATGGGGGCCTATGGGGGCCTATGGGGACTCATTGGCATCTATGGGGACATTTGGGGACCCATTGGCACCTATGGGGACCTCTGGGGGCCGATGGGCACCTATGGGGGCCTATGGGGACCTTTGGAGACCCATTAGCAACTATGGGGACCTACGGGGACCTATCGGGGCCTATGGGGACCTATGGGGTCTGGGGCATCAACTTTTTGCACCTCCATTTGGACACCAACCCCCACCCCCCTTCCTCCAAGCATCAGATCTATATCAGACACATCACACATCTTGTTGTATACACTGCAAAAACAACATGCCACACCAGACATCAGATTTTATACACAATCCTGCCATGGCCCTGTCAGGACTCTTTTCTTTGGCCTGATTTTGTATCTAGTGCCAATGACTCCATGTGAAACTATGTTGTATTGGCCGACCCCCAACTAATTGGTGGCCACGCAAAGTACTATGTGCTTTGTGGACACGGCGTCCCATCGTTAAGGTTTCTATGGGGTGCCATACGGAACCGGCAGCTGTACATATTGCGCATGCATTGCAAAGGTTGCATTTCTTTCAATTTTTCATTTTTTTTATAAGTTACACGATTTGCCGCCAAAATAAAAAAATTACACTCCCTTACCGCAAAAGTAAAAGAATTCAATTTTTTTTATAATTCACACCACTTACAGCAAAAATAAAAAAAACACGCATTTGCAGCAAAAAAAATAAAATTACACGACTAGACGGGTTTTTTGTACACATCTTACATTTTTCACGGCAAATTTTCAGCTACGTTACATATTCTAAGGTGACGAATTGCCTATCATGTGTTAATCGCGTTAAGTCACTTTGTGTACCGAAGAGCGTAATAACAGAACAATAACGTACTCATGTCCCATTCTTCTCAGCCAGCAGCAAGCATCTACATGGATTTGCCGGCGCAGCACTATGCAGTCGCGCGACGATTGAGCCGGTTGTTTGCCGAAGCAACTTTTCGTTCCGGCAGAGACATCGTGGATGATGCAGTGCTTGGGGGCAAGAGCAAGACTTTTGTGAGTATTTGGCCCGCTCTGCACTGCAACAAACGGTCAAGGAAAAGTTGGCATCATCTTGTGATGCAGCGCCCCTTTTACCCACACTAGTAAGTTTGAGATAGTGGTTTGCAACATCTATTGCACCCTTCGTGTCGGTCCGCAGGTTCCGCGGATTGAATAACTTGGGCTCGTATTGAGCCGTAATCAGCTACGGCTTCTCGCACTGGCTGGACTCGCAAGCGCCCCTGCACCATCCGTAACGGAGCAAGCAAGGCTACGCGCACAGTGGCTGTGGAATGTGATGAGACACAGAGCAATTGGAGTTTTGATGGATAACAATTATGGAAGGCAGTACGGTATTGTTGCACTTGTAGATGAGTAGTCACTAAATGTGACACCGATTGCAGTGATGCGCTTCCGGTACCCCGGAGCATGCTACGGATATCAATCTCTACAAACGCTGAATGGTCATGCATTGCGCTGTGTTATTTAGGTGTGTGGGGCATTGGCCTCATGGCGGCAACACGTTGTTCTAGGTCGTGGTGTCGAACGTCAATGGTTGCTGGTACCTCTTGACATTGCGTGCCCTCATGCTCACGCACAACCATTGGTGCCTTTCACATTGCCACCCTTCCATGTTGGCCAAAACATGGAACCGCTAGAGATATTGAAGGAACTACTCAACATAAACTGGCATGCAGTCTGTGCAACTGTGCCGATTCGTGTGGACATGAAGGTGCAGGCAGCCATCGCCGGCTTCCTATATGGCCTTCGTTACCGAGCCTTCGATCTCCATTTGTACTTGAAACCATTGCAAGTCATGTACGGAGTCTGTCATCCATGCAAGTATTATTGTGCTATGATATACAAGAAGTTCATGCCGATTGTCACGGTGCTCCAAATTCTCAATGTGTTGTGGTCGTACTGTTCGTAGTGGGTGGTGACTTGCATGCATGGAAGCGGCATTCCTTGGTTTGCTGTTGGCAGCCCCGCGCTGCAGAGACATGATCAATGATGGCATACGTCAATTGGAGTCATGCATGCCCCCCGACCCTCCTGCTGATAGTAAATTAGCGCTTGCGAAGTTACTTGTACTACGAAATTTTTTGTATGAGCACATTCTAGCCGTGTTCATGTTGGGATAGCACATTCGAGCATTTACAAGGGTGGCAAACGGCATTGGCACCGAGTCGGAAGCTAAAACAACGCCTCAAGACAGCCTTACCATCCTTATATCGATGTTGGGCTACGTGGAACCTTCACGCAATGAATGTCACCGGACATTGTCCATGGCGTTAGCGATGTGGACAACATGGAACTCGGCTCCACCCCGGCACGTGCATGTGGAGCAGTGGGGCAAGGCCCTTTTGTCACGCCCCGGTGCAGCATGCCGGAGGCATACGGAGGTAACCCATCTTGATAGCACTGCAAATTGATTCTTGACTCTTCCCTTTATTACTAGCGAGAGGGATATTAGAGGGACAATGTCTTAGGATGAGGTCCAACATTACGTCCGGACGGTTCGCCGCTTTATCCAGCTTTGTGCAGGTGACCAACTTTTTACGAAGTGGGCAGGAACGGTAACTAAACAAGGTACTTCCACCTCACGATGGCCTGCCAACTAGACCGGTCCTCGTCCAATAAGTTCCAACCGCCCTGGTATGACGGGATTATTCTTTGCTAGTGTGAAACAACAGACGGCCCGCACTCCGCAAGCTGCAAATGTTTTGGCCTTTGTGAGAAACAATGTTTGCCAAAGAGCACCAAGCGCTCTTGCAGTGTTGCGTGCACCTCGACGTGCCACGGTACATTTGAGGCGTGAAGAGGCAAACTCTTGCCTATTACTGCAAATTTGTACACTGCTTCTACCATGAGAGTACGTTTATCCGTGTTGTTTCGGTCATGTGGCTTGCTTCCCAATGATCTAGGTGGACACGATTGCAGCATTCTGCAACGCGCACTTACAGCGGACACTCTGCTGTGCAAACACTTTCAGCGATAGGCTGATTTTCGCCTATTCGGCCTTTTGTGTTACGCAAAAGGATGTATGCTTCCATTGCTGGGATTCGAGGTCTGGAATGTCCTCGCGCCTTTCAATAAAAACGATGGTCGCGGCATTGTTCACATTCCATGGAAGGCAAAACACTCCTGCCAACGTTGCCTACATGGGAGAGGATCTTGTTTTAGGGGAGCATGCGAACCAGCCTATCATTTGGTGCGTAGTCGTAATAGACGTAAGAGAGAGACATTGTATTCACGGATTTGGCTATAGACTTGTAATCGTTGACTGAGTTTCACATACGGGCATATCAATTACTAAATATGACAGGCGAAGTGTCACGTAAAAAGCGTTGTGTTACCGATCCGAAATTTTGTCGTACTTTTGGATTGTGGATACCCAACGTCATGTGCCCTCATCTTACCGGAAGAACCGGACACTAAACAGAGGTTCTTTTCTGATTGCACACAATTCGACTCTCGACAGTGCACTTCTTCTTCAAAGCAGGAACATTTTGTATCAGAAGCGGTGCAGTGCAATATTGATTGAGGTAATTTTTTTTATGGACGACAGTGATCTTTTCTTGAGTCCATGAACTATGCTATTAGCTTCCACATGTGCTAAACAGAGAACGCTACTCTGCTCGTCCCGTTTCGCTGATATTGAATATTTGTGCAAACCACATTTCCCTATTTCTCCCATCAAGGAATCCCATTATGGACCCCTGCCGTTTCACTTCGACTGTTTGGTCTCAGGACGTTTCTACAGATTTCGCACCGGAGGTGGAACGACTTGAATAGCAACCAACCCAAGCGACCGGTACTGGAGGATCTCATTAGGTTGCTGGGACCGCAGAGGCACAGAGTTCTGAAGCAGAGCCCTAGGCAGCAACTCCTATACGTGCACCCCCCCAAGGGGGCGTTTTACAACCCCAACCAAAGCGTGTTGTCGCCCCTGCCGACGGGCGGCCAAAGGGTAAGCCAGCACCAATCGACGATTTGTTGGAAGTTGACACACTGTGAAATGTCAAGTGTATCAACACAAAGGCAAGAGAAGAGATAGGCAAATTTTCGCCTAACATTGATTTAACATACCGCCGCTAACCTCTGCATTGTCACTATTCATTAGAGGTGAGATATCTCCCTCAACCTCGTTTCGAATTTAGGCTTGAAGGAGGTAACCAAATACCTCATATGGTAGCCCCCGAGCATGGACGTTGCGATAAGTGAAGTAGGGAGGAACGTGATGTGCCGAAAAGGTGTGGGTGGCACAATAGCGCATGGGACTGCGAACATTGGGCAGGATGGCATCCCCTTCAATGGAAGGTTTGGCGGAAAACGGTACTCACGCTTTCCGACGACATCCCATACACCGGGGTCTCCACCATGATGCTGTTGTAGTAGAGAGTCAATAGGGTCTGATGAAGCTGGTAGTTGTCGGCAAGGCAGGTTGCTAGCGAGGTTGGAAGAGCATCTGCATCGCGACTCAAGCCGTACATGCAAACCAAAGCACCGTTTGCCAAAGTTGGCGAGACTAGCGGACTGCATCCGGCAACATTGTTTCTCGGGTCCTCCACAACTGCCACCGTAAACTTCAGGCCGGCGGCGGCCGTAGGCACTTTTCCCACCCCCGAACCGTTCAGGATGTGGATGAGATGGGTGTAAGGCTGCTGAGAGGGTGTCTTGTGTCCCAGGCTGGCGGTAATCACTTGGGAAGTGGAACCCTCACCGGCATCTTGGATCTGAAGAAAAAAAGAAAAAATAGGCGAAATTTCGCCTATAATGCAAATTGTGTCATGATAAACACTAGGTACGTGTGCCATGAAATTAGGCGAATCGGCGACTGCACATGTGGAGTGTGTGGCTGTCGGCCAAGGACTTCATGGAGCCACAACATCCCCTCGTCAGTCCAATGGTTGGCCGTAGCAACAAATTTCCAAGGAGGAATGTTTGAGTTTGGCTTCTAGACCCATTTTCCGTCATTGAAATTGAGCCACCAGGCAGTTGATGGATCGGTCTTCTTGATAGCGCCGAGGATCGTGCGCCATTCTCCAATGTTCCCTGCATTTATAAAGTATCATAGAGCTCCGATGAAGGATTGGTACATAGAATGAGCGATGCATCTGTAGTACATACGGTGACTCGGGCATACGTAGGGCGTATGTGGATGAAGCAAGTACCAATGCATTTGCCGTTCATCAATCAAAGTTGCGCACAACTTTTTGAATTTCTGACTGGTGAGGTCCTCATCATGCATGAGGTGGACAAGGTCAAAAAGACCCTCCGCACCTTTCAACGTGCAAGGCGTGAAGTTGTCTCCAAAATTTTTGACAAGTCGCTCAACAGCCAACTCGTCCCTATCCTTCACATGTGCGGGTCTTTGCAACCGTTTTGTGTGACGGAATATGAGGATGGGGCATTATTTTCAGGTGGACAATAGCGGAGTCTGAGGGGGTGGGAAGCATACAAGTCTACCCGTAGCCGCCACACCACCACCCTGTGCCAACGTGCTTCACACCGCCTCAATCAAGGCATGATGTTCCATGCACGGGTTGGCAAATCCTTGTCGGAGATGGCAATCACTACGCATTAGTGTGGGGCGCCCCACCATGCTGGGCTTTATTATGTTGTCTAGCGAGGATTTCTCTCACTGCGTTCGGTGTGTCCGCTTTTAGAACAATTGCCTCAAACTACAAAGCGTATTGCGGGATCTCTTTGTGGTATTTTCTGGCGTCATCGATTTCTTGATCCATGGAATCGAGAGCCTGTTTTTTACCGGGCACTCCATGATGGCCACATGAATGCATGGCCAAATTTTTCCTATTTTATAAAAACAAGGGTCGGGGCCATACCATATGGGAAAGGCATGATTTCAGTGAGTCTTTGTTTGCAGGGCTTGAGAGCGTTGGTATCGCCGCCGACACTCTTCGTCTTCTGTTTGTTGATTCGCCAAGTTTGACCCATGGTCACATTTTCGTCTAAGACGAGGACGTTCCGGGGTAGCACTACGCGGCAAAGGACGCAATCCTCCATCCTCACTCTTTCCGGGTCCCCATTTGTCTCGTTCGCGATGAGGATCACACATGACACCATTGGAGCAGTGAACAGTACTTTCGTGAACGAGGTCCGATGGAAACCGCCACAACTCGACGGAGAGTCTTCGACCGACGGCGACCCCATGTGTGAAAAGATGGACAATGGGATACCATGGGACCGGAATCGCTCCGGGTGGACGATGCAGAGGATTCAGATTCAGAGGGCGGTATGCTCCTTGAAGTGTCCGACCACTATCAATATCCATTTGCATCACTGCATCATCGCCATTCCCTCTTCTACGTGACGTTCCCTACTTGCTCTCCATGGTTCCCTTGTCAAAAATTTAGCGATGATCAAAGCACCCCAGCCCCCTCGGTTAATAAATTGCACATGGTCACCCCAGCCGGTCCCCTTCATGTGCTACTTGCACTCTTGCGTTCTCTCGTTGGGAAACGGAAGATGCTCAAAGGAAGTTGGCTCCCCTTTATGGCCGTACTTCTTTTCCGTGTTTCTGTTGTCAAAAAACCCGCGGATACTCACACAACTTGAGTAGCCTTCACGCCATATTTGTTTTTGGTGGGTTTCTTCTTCAATGATTGCGAGTGCTCACACCATTTTAGTCGCGTCAATGCCCCATTTGTACCCGGGATGCCCTTGTTACAAAAGTAGCGAATACCGACACTTGAGTCCCCTTGCTGCACCAACTTGTAATGCGTGGTTCTCCGTTCAAAATTGTGCAGATGCATACCCCTTTAGTCCTCTTGGTGATGAGTGGTGTGGTTCGATCCGCTCTCAAACACCTTCCAATGCTCAAACCACCTCAATCCCCTTCATGACCTACCTTTGGCCGTGGGCCCCGTGCAAAGCGCATTATGCTCACAACATTTTCGTTCATTTAATAATCCACGTGTGCCCACGTTACCTCTGTCAAAAAATATGTATATGATCACACCACGTGAGTTTCCTTGATTTTCCTTCGTGTACTCCATGATTCTCTTCTTCAAAACTTGCACATGCAGACACCACTTGAGTGCACTTGAGGGCGCTATTTTTACTCCATGATTCCCTTCTGGCAAAAATTGCACATGCTCATACCACCCGAGTCCCCTTGATGCCCCGATTTGTCGTTCATGGGTTTCTTGTCAGAAAGATGTGGATGCTACCACCGCGGAAAAATCGGACGAGGTCACGAGCTGCAGCAGCGGCGCAAACACTAGGTGCTACCGCAAACGCGGTTCGGCAAAACCGTCCAACCGGGATGCGGCAAGGGCGATGGAAATGACGCCGAGACCCTCACGCGGGTGTTCCTTGCTGTGTCGGGTTCCGAGGGATATTACACTTGCTACCCTTCAAATAGTACCTGCATAGAGCCAGATTTCCCGGCGGGCCGGTCACATACCGCCCCAAATCCTGGACTTGTTCATGATGCAGAACGCCAATCATTGTCGCGAAGGGCAGCCACAACCCGAGTGCAGAGACACACCGATTTTGGGGCGACAGGAGCGGCACCCATGGGCGATGCGGGAGATGGAGAAGAAGTTCGGAGGATGGACGCTGACGGGACAGGCGACACCGTGATGGGCGGAGGAGAAGAGCTTGGCGCTCCGGAAAAGCTGCCACGGGATAGTCAGGATCGTGAAGGAGATGACCGCCATCCTCACGAGGACGCCAAGGAAGCGGTGTGCGGCAAAGTTGGGAGTGAAGATCACTGCCATTGCCGGCATGTGGACTTCCTCATCGGAAGTTATCCCCGGGTGGGCAAAGATGCCCTTATGCAGAGAATCGACAAGTTGGACGACACCACCTCTCTAATTGTTGAGGACCAGGCCATTTTCGACAACGATCTGCAGACCATCCGGTTACATTGAGAGGACTACGAGGCCAAGCTAGAGAGAATGCTGGTAGAGCAGCAAGGGGTGGTGCACAACATGATCAAGTACTTGGAGACAGCTGAGGACAGGATGAGGGAGTTGGAGAAGCAACGAGGAATTCCGATGACATCGTTTTGAACATGTTCGTTCACAAAAGGGGATGATGTCCTCATCGTTGGGACCGATTCTTCTTTCCAAACATCTTCTTTCTTCTCGGGCTGCAACCGACGATTCCCGGATGGTACCGTCAATCGTGACCCGGGTTCCACTTGGGCAGGGCTCATGAGGGCCCAAGCTCCCTGGGTGGTGGTAGGCGGCAGCTAAACCCCTGCTACTATAAAGAAGGTCTGTTGCACTAGCCGCTGCCATTGTGCGACCTCTACCGCCTATACCACATTTGTCCACCCTCTTTCCCGTTACTCCCATCGCCCTTGACCTCTCCAGTGCTTCCGTTTCACAAAATCCAAAATCCAAACAAATCCCGTAGGTACACCCTTGACAACCTTTGCAAAAAAGTTCGAACACTTGACCAATTAAAATGATGAACTTGACCACCGAAGTCCAAATAATTGATGTCCAAATTGAGTGAATTGTACCCACATCAATGCATGGACATGATCATGGAGAGGAGAACAAATAAGACAATGTCGGGCAAGAGGAGAGGAAGAAACAGAAGTATAAGTGAAGCCCTGGAATAAGATATGCGATTATCGAAGAGGATGTTGCATTCCTACTCCAAGCATCGATTTCATATACCATGCACATTCGTACTATGCGTTCTTTTGTGGATGTATGACGCCATGCAAGCACAACCTCGATTCAATACATTAAGAAAAATGACATTGATTCATGGGCTCGCGCATGACACAAGAGCAATAAAGCCATATGGTACATGGCAAAACCCAAAAAAATGACACACAACACATGGGCATCAATGGAATCAACATGAGCGTGGCCCCACATGGCCCATCCTCACCCTGGCCCACAAGACGGGAAAACTGGAATTGAGAAACGTGAGTTCCAAGTGTGAGAAGTGTTCTCACCGTGGATGAAGCATAACACCATGGCCTCCATGAACACAAAGTACGGCATGGCCACTTACATCAATTGTCCACACTCATGGGTCGGCAATGATCACTTGTAAATAGCTTGCAATGAGGATCACAATATATGAGTCGGGAGAGTGACCTCACGGCAATACTTGACACCTGGCATGTGTGACACATCACATACATCATCATGCTGGCAATGCCTCGGTACTTCAAACCGAGCACCGGGTGCCCATCACTCAGCAACAACATACGCAATGGCCAGCAAGTGAATAAACTTCGCGGGTTTACTTGCTGCACGCGAACAAGACATCAAGAAGGGCCAGCCCACCAAACGTCACCTGTTTAGTGTATGCTACGTACCAATTGCTGGGCTCCTGCAGTTACAGTGTCGTGAACCAAAAGTATGAATGAAGTGCAACGCCAACATACAACATATACCTCATGCCCTCACATGCTTGGACATACCACTCGGTCCCCTCACCTGGTGCCTAATTGCTTCGGAACCAAAGGCATTAGCAAACACAAATCATCATGTGCATTAGGAACCATCCACACTTGGACATGTGAAATCAATATTGCCTATCTGCATGTTCGTGTGACACGGAACCAATCTAGTGCATGCTCTTAGAGATAGATTGGGTAAGAGGAAGCCCCGGGTCATATGAAGAGACCTACACCCGGCCCGCATAGAGACTGCACATGGAGAGATATCCCGGGTCCAATGAGAGCACGTCCATGGTGAGATTGTCCTATCCCAAGGAGAGATAGTCCCGCCTCAAAGAGAGATGGTACCGCCCCAATCCAGGCCTTGAGAGAGATGGTCCCGCCCCAGTCCATGCCCTGAGAGTGAGACCCTCACCAATGCACGCCCAGGAGAGAGAACCTGACCAATCCATGGTCGAAGAGAGATAATCTCACCAAAACCCAATCCTGAGAGCGTAGCCTAGCCATGACCCATGGGAGCCTGCATATTGAGAGAGAATTACGCCTAGCCATGACCCATGAGAGCATGCATGCACTTGAAATGAGAATCCACAGCCTTTATCGAAGATTATCCCTCTACCAAATTGCCAAATTAGCTGAACTCATGCCCTATTGCATGTTGACAAGAGAGGGATAGTGGATCACCGACTGTGTTCGACCAATGATAGGAAATCATCATGAAGACACTTCTTGGAGATCAAGGGAGTAAAGCGGCAACACACAAAGCGTCAAAGAATAGCAGAAGTGCCATTCACCACCTTAAGCATGTCCATCCATTGCACGTGCACACAGCATGTTCCACACACGCGATCTCCAAAGATTGATTTACAATAACTCAGACGCAAGGCAAACAAAGGACAAAGAAGAAACGTAGAAGACATTTATGGCAGATTAACGGAGCAACGACTAAATTACTTTCTTCCCGCCCGGGGCGCCTACCTCAGCCAGCTCCACTTCACCTCCTCTTCCACTAGGGATTCTCCAGCTTCAAGGGACTCCTGATCCCCCATACGCGTAGGCCTGGCAAATGCGGAAGCAAATGCACCCATTGACGCGCACCAATCCCGTCGTCCAAGGTCTGCCGGTGTAGGCGGAAGCAGTACACCAGGGTTTAGCCAGATACTAAGGCTGGGCCTTCTATCATCCAGTGGAGTTGCCCTAGCTTCTGATTCGCATCCATTTCAGCAACAGGACAGAATCTGACATTATTGGCACCCGCGGGTGAGAATTTTCATACGATCGGCTCGCATTGAAGAACAGAGAACACGAGCACACCACCAGGAACACAAGAAGGGAGCGCGCAAACACAGTAGGCCGGGTCTGAACCAGAAAAGGCAAATCTTTCATCCTGTTGACTATAGATAGGATAATTTCGGGATTATCCCGAAATTATACCCAAAATCGCTGAAATCGCTGAATGCTTGAACATCGCAGCCAAATGGGATCGGAACCAGCTTCAATGCAGGAGAACCTGCTTGAGCCGGTGCGTGACTGTGCGGACCCCTTCGTTGACGACGTAATCATTGCGTCAGGGGGCCCCAGCATGAGCTACGATGAGCTGCTGGAGGCACATGAGAGGGACGTCACCAGATTGCTGGATCTGCTGGTTCGGCACAAACTCACGGGCAGCAGTGACAAGGCCACCATCGCGGTAAGCAAAGTGGTCTTCGCCGGCCACGTTGTTGGCAACGGGCAGCGGCAGCCCATACTGGGAAAGGTAGCAGCAATTTAGCACTGGGAGAAGCCCAAGACGGTGTCCGAGATGCGGGTTTACCTGGGGTTGTGCAACTACTACTAGGGGTATATCAAGATATATGCTGAGTATGCAGCCCCCACGACGGCCATGCTCAAGGGCAACCGGGAGGAGACCAAGAAGGGGTCCAAGAAGGCTCTGGTGTGGAATGAAGAGTCCCACCGCGCTTTTGAGGGGATGAATCAGGCGCTGCTATCTGCAGTGGGTCTGCACCTCGTGGATCCGGACCGAGGGTTCGTCCTGCGCACGGACACCTCCGACTACGCGATTGGTGCGGTGTTGGAGCAAGTGCTCGATGATGGGAGGCACGTGCCTGTGGCCTTCTGGGGCCGAGTCCCTGTGGAAGGCCAGAGGCGGACATGGACACCCTGTGAGAAAGAGGCGTATGCCATTGTCATGTCTCTCAGGAAGTTTGCTGGGTACATAGCCTTGCATCCCGTCATGGTCTGCAAGGACCATCAGAGTCTGCAGACGTGGCACAAGGAGCACGTGGACACCCCCTCGGGACCAGCCTCCCCAAGATCCAGATGCCACGAGACCTAGGCCAAGTTCGACCTCACGGTGGTCTACGGTCCCCCAAAGGTCAACACTGTGGCGGACTGTCTCAGCAGGTGGGCCTATCCTGCCAGCAGGAATGACAGACGTGGCTGCCCATGGCGATGAGGCTGAGACCGCTGAAGCCAAGAAGATCATTGATATGGAGCGCATGATGGAGGAGGATGGTGTCAAATGCTTCATTCTCATGGCCCCGGATGCAGGGCTGCGCATGAACACACCGGTTTCGAGCAAACGTGAAAATGAAACTCCAGCTGTGTTCCTGTTCGTTGAGGTTTTGCGTTCGTCGCGTTCGTGTTCATTGGAGCGTCCTTTTTTCCCAAATCATGAAAATTTCATCACCAAAATCCAAGGGAAAAATACTCTCTTGTTTTGTCAGAGAGATCTAAATGTGGCAATTATAAAACAACTAGATGTGGGGAAATCTCTTCTGATTGTAACATCCCCTCCTCTACTGTTGCAACATAATCCAAAGAAAATGACAGGCTTCCTATCTTTGTCTATCCCACATTGGCAAACTACTTTCCCATAAAGCAATTAGCAAACACGTTTGAAATGGTTTGTTTCTCGAAATCGCACTCCACGACCTTTGCATGTGAACCTACTTCAACGTTTTTCCAATACCCGGGACATATCACACCAGTACTCCAAGTCTATTTGCCACCCTACACTCAATTTGCCTTCTATCTTCCAAAATGGGTCACTTGTTTTCTTCCATACCAATAATGCCATGTCAATTGACAACGTACACTTGCCATTACCTCATTGTCTTTCATTATTCATCATGCATTGCACGTCTTCATTTCAAACCATTTCTCTCAAGAACACTTTGTGTCTTTACCCGCAATCAAATGCTACTCCGCCCAAAGCGATCAAATGCTGCTCTACCCGAAATCAGCACCTTTTTCTCCAAAAGCAGTCATTTTCCCCAAAAAGCGGCCCGTTGTTCCTGCCATTGCCAAATTCATACAATACCTGTATGCTAAAAGCTATCTCCTCCTACCAGCGCAGCTCCATAGCGGGTTTTTTCCAGTTGCGGATTTTTTCTTGAACGGTTGAGGGCATCGAGAATTCGTGAGAACATGGCGGTTGCAATATTTCCGCATTGTAACCCAACAATGATTCCAGACTCCAGAGCAACAGAAGAGGCCTATTTCAGTAAATTTGGATTGCCTGAGAATGAGGGCGATGTATCTGATTAATTATTGCCTGGCTGGCAGCATGGGTGCCTTGATGCATCCGGAGTTGCAGTGCCTTACAACATCTTTAAATTTTGCTGTTCACGATTTGAATCCGGCCCCATGGGCGTGATGGTATGCAGCGGCGTACCGCACATCATCCAAGCGTCCTGAGAACACGGCAGCCACAATATTTCTGCACTGCAACCTCGCAGCGTAACTTAAAAAGCGTAGCTTAAACCATTTGTGTTCCTTGGATGCCCTACGCATACCTTGTGATTCTCTTGTCCCAAAATTGCGGATGCCACAACCTGAGTGCCCGTGTTGCCTGAATTGTACTTGGTGGGTTTCTTGTTAAAAAACTACGGCTACTTGCACCACTTGGGCCCCTTTGATGTCCTAGTTGTTCTCTGTGGTAAGGTTGTCAAGTAATAGCACATGGTGACACCACTTCAGTTGCCTTGATACCTGACTTGTATTGTCTCATTCCCTTGTCAAATAGTTGCGGATGCTCACAACACTTCATTGTGGTTGAGGCCCCAACCGTACTCTGGGGTTCCCACTTTGAAATGATGCAACTGCTCACAATCTCTCATAAAGGAGACTCCGGTGTTGTGAGCATCCGCAATTTTTCAACAAGGCACCCATGCAGTACAAGTGGGGAATCAGGGGTATTTTAGTGGTGTGAGCATGTGCTATTTTTTGATAAGGTTTCCACGGCGTAGAAGTGGTGCATCAAGGGGACTAGCCCCGACTTGCAATCCCTAGTTACCTTGTCTAAGGGCTATACATGCTCATACCCCGTGATTCCTCTTGATGCATTGTGAGGTTCCACGGTCCAAAAGCAGCAGATGCGCATACCACTTGAGTCCCCACTATGCCCTATTTGTAGGCGGTGGGTCGTCTGCAACCAGTTGTGCATGCTTACAACATTAGGGTTCCTTTGGTGCCCTATTTGCACTCCGTGGTTCCCTTGTCAAAAAATTGCCCATGCTCACACCACTTGAGTCCCCTTGGTTCCTCTAATTTTACTCCATGGTTCCATAGACAAAAAAGTGCAAATGCCCACACTACCTCGAACTCGGTGATGGGCCACTTGCACTCCGCCGTTCTCTGAATGAGAAATCGCAGATGCTCAAACGATCTTGGCTCCCCTTGATGGCCGCACTTCTTTTCCGTGGTTTTGTTGTCAAAAAACCCGCGGATACGCACACAACTTGTGTTCCCTTGACGCCATACTTGTTCTTGGTGGGTTTCTTCTTCAATGACTACAAGTGCTCACACCACTTGTTTGCCGTTGATGCCCTACTGGTACTCGGGGTGTGCTTGTTAAAAAATCAATGAATAACACCACTTGAACCCCCTTGCTACACCAACTTCTAATGTGTGGTCCTCCGGTTAAACTTGTGCAAATGACTACCACTTTAGTCCTCGTGATGATGGATTGCCCGGTTCCGCTCTCAAAGACCTTCCGGTGCTCAAACCACGTGACTCTTCTTCATGACCTACTTTTGGTTGTGGGCCCCCTGCATGAGGTCGTGGTATATTGCTAGCCCCCACACTCCGCAGTGTAATGCAGCTGCTTCACCACAAGCTGAACATCGGTTGCCATTCCTCCAATTGCAATAGGGACCGGCTTGACAACGACCTTCAAGAACAATGCTTGAATATTCTCCAACGGTGCTTTCATACGCCCAAGGGAGACTTGGTGCCAACTTCGTCATTGATGACACATTGGAGCTGCAGCTCCTAAATTGTTGGACCTTGCATTTTCGGGACCATTTTGGCGCCTCTTGCACACACACCATTTTGTACGTCTGCAATTGACTATGGGATTGCATTGCCTCTTATCAGCATATTCGCCTCCACCCTGGCTCCATACCCATTGACATCTTCCTACGGCTTGTTTAACCAAATTGTTGTTGCCCCCTCCCCATCACATGTCGTAATGCCTCGCTCCTTGACCGAACGCGCCAATGTGATGTGCAGGTCTGCCTACTCCTCATCGGCCGACAACGGGGTCTTCAGCACCGTCTCCCACTAAGACATAGTGTTTTGAATCCTCCAAATCCAATTTCCCAGCGCCAATTTGGATGCCCTTGTTGACTTAAGCAGTAGCTTGCGAACCCGTTGCATCTCATGGACGTTCACTGATGAGACACGGCATTGCGAGTACCATTCCTAATGGTGCTATCGGACGACTATCTCTTCAAGAGGGGGGGTCAAGTAGCCAAGGGACGGGAGCAAACGTCTGCATTGATGTGCCACTGTATTTTGCGCATGAAGGGAGAACGTTTCTCAAACTTTGTCGCGCTTGAGCATTCTTCCCTTGCCATGCAGCCCACTAATCTTTGCATTCTTTCCGGCCATGTACAGCACAATTTCGTGCATTTGGTCACCATGCACACCTATCAAAGGCCGCGGCATGTAAGGATTGATTAGTATAGTGCAAAAAATGGGGTTAGCCTCAATTTTGGGGCTGCATCTCGTATAACCGCCGAAAGCGACAATATTGGGCCCGCCAGAGGATGCCCGAGGCATCCATAACTTCCCGAGAGTGTTTTCTGAAAGTTATGGATGTATTCCGCCAACGGATATTTGCAAAGGCTGCATCGGAGGTCTTGAATTTTTCCACAAGATGTCCTGCACAGAGCACAACAGCAGACTGTCCACATAAAAACAATTCAGTCACAACAACGTTGTGTTGGTTTGCAGTACACTTTGATGACTTCTCGCCAAGCCTGCCGGATTTTCTCAGGGCTGCAAGTAGCATTTCCTTCGGTTTCCCCTTTTCCATCTCTGTCTAGATGCGTGCCGCCACTTGACCCATGCTTGGTGTTGTGATCCCCTCGGAAAATTTCTCCAATGTCGAAGGGGCACTCGTTTTTAATTTCCTCACGGAACACATGATTCAGCCAGAGCGCTAGAGCGCATTAATTGGTGTGGTACTCTCGATGAAGGTGTTGGAGAGCAATAAGGATGTGGGCAACACCTAGGCAGTAAGGAACTTTAGCCGACAACACGGATGTGCAAAAATTCGGTAAATTTTAAAGGCTGGAGCTGCAACTCCCAAATCGACGGAGTTGTCGATTATGAGGGTAGGCATGTACTTTCATCGCGCTAAATGAGAATAGTGGAGATTGGTCTGCAAGGAAGATTTTTTACCCTTTGTGAATCGGGGTTAAGAGGTCGTTTGAATGGAGGAGTCGGATTGGCATGAATTTGCCTCAATAATGGGGCTTTTTCATGAAAACACTACATGTTTGGTTGCATTTGACGTAGGTGAAGGGGTAAAACTCATGTACCAGTTTAATGCCGTTTCATCTAGCGACAAACTACTTCCCAAACCGACCCACCATGATGATGCCGAGGCAGCCGCCGCCGTTGCTGAGAAAGCGAAGTCGGCTATAGTCAAACAAGAGAGGGAGGCCAAAGAGTTGGCGGCAAAGCAAAAGGAGGAGGACGAAAAAAAGGCAGAAGAGGACGCGATGAAGGCCAAGAAGGCGGCACAGAACGCCAAACGGCAAGAGAGTTTTTGGAAAGAGCCAAAAGCTCGTCCTTTCTTGGTTTTTGCCCCCTTCGCCTCAACCTCCCTTTCTTGCTTCTTCTAGTCAGCTGCCTCTTTTTTTTTGCAAGCTTCTCCACATCTGCTGCCTTCCTCTTATCTTCCGCCTATATCGGAGAAAGACTTGTATGAAACACAAGGACAAGGAAATGAAAGGACAGGGCAAACAAGAATACCTCCCAAGAAATAAGGTATGGTGTGTGTTCTTGTAGCCAACCACATTGCTACCTTTGTCTTGTGCATATCATGATCATGTTCGGTTTCATCCATAGTTGTGCTTGCATACCGGACTTACTCAATGTATTGGTTCACTGGAAACTTTGGAGTTACCCGATTTAATCAAGGAGTTCGCTTGTGGATATGTGTTGTCTTTGTTTGGTGTATATTGCCCATCTTGAATGCACTAATGCGATTTTTAAGATAGGCGAATTTTTGCCTATTTTCTTTTGGGCGAATTTTTGCCTATTCTTGATTTTTGAGTTTGCATGCGGATATGCGCAGTCTTTGTTTTGTGTATATTGTCCATCTTGAATGCACTAATGAAATTTTTCAGATCGGCTGATTTTGCTTATTTTCTTTTTTGCAAATTTTCGCCTAACCGCCTATTAGGCAACTAGTTGCCAGCATTCTCATCCTCGACGTTGAATAATATCATCAGGCAATTTTTCGCCTTTCAACCTCTTCATTCCATGAGGCGTATCATTCCAGTTGTGGTTTTGATTTGTCTGGAGCGAAGAAATGCATTCATTGGTCTCTAAATATTTGCTACATTGCCTTGTACATACTCCATTCAACCTGATGGATTCCGACGTGTTGCTCGGTTATCTTGGCGAGGTTCGCCTGTTTGGTGTATTGATGTCATATTTCGCTGAATGATTGTACACTGTACTGTTTGTGTTGTTGTGCGTGTGAACACAAACATAGTTTCATTTCTTACATTGTGGTGCATGTTACTACGATTTGATTCTTTGAATGGGTAATGTATTGGACCCACCAGAATCCATTTATACCCACCAAATCTTAGCATGATGAATGAGTACATTGTGCAAGTACGTTGGCGAATAGACTGGATGTGTAGTGAAGTCATGCCATCGCTATATCATCCATCAATTTTACGGATATTTTTCGTCTTCGTTAATTTTTTTTTACTCTGCTCTCTCTACGTACCAAGTTTTGTTTCCCACGTTTCCTGAATGTTTTAGGCAAAATTTCGCCTATTTTCTGTATGCGAAGATGCTCACATTGGTAGAAGATCATCAGAGTCGTACTTCATATCCCATTGATGTTGCCACCATTTTTAATAGAAAAATGTGATTCTTTCTTCTTTCTCTTGCAAATAGCTCTCATGCATCGCGTTTTCAACAACCTCATCGTTTGCGATTAAGGGACACGGCCAGGCATAAAGACAAGATCACCCCATTGTATTCCTCCTTTTTTGAGGTCTTGGTTTTTAACATTACCATGTTTATTTTTTGCTTATTTTAGGCATGGATACGTGTCATTTTGTCAACACGGGTTTGGTTTTTCGATAGGCTCAGGGTGGAAAGGGACTTTTCGGCACTTGTGGGAGCGGGGGGCACTTTGGGCCGCCTAAGACCCACACCCACACCCATGCTTTGGTGTGGCCCCTTTCCAGTTAGGGGTATGGACCAGGCCCTTTCCAATTCGGGATATGGACTGTAAAGACACCCGACAATCTTCTTTTGTTTTGCATTTTTGGCTCATGCTATGTCGGGTTGCGGTTAAGGATTTCCACGCTTCGGTGTTGCCCCTACATGCATTGTGTTTTCTTGCGCTTTTTTGGCCAAGTGCTCCAAGGGGCGGTCCCCTCGCAAAGAGCACACTGCCTGCACAGTGCCCAAACCCAAACCTGTGTGTGCCCAAACCTACACCACAGTCAAGCCAGCAATGGGAGTAGGCACCTAGGAAAGCATTCGCCACAATGTGACGGGAGTAGGCACTGTCGGCTGCGTACAAAGCGGAGTTATATTGCCGCTCGTTGTATGTCATCTTCCATCTTCTTTGTGTATCTCCACCATCCCCTTCAATTTTTTTTCGTGGGCATGCCACCGAAGAAATCCAAGAAGAGCCCGGCGCACCCAAGAAGTTGATGGCCGATCCGTGCCCCCTTGCATTGCAATGTGGCATTTCACCCCCACTGTGACAAGCACAACATATGCCCCAACGCCCCCGCACCAAACAATGATGACGAGCAAGATATCCACGGGGTGGGCCCATCGCTGCCGCCTTGCGGGAGGCCAATGTGGCAATATTTGCGCCAATACAGGAGAATGCGGCTGCACAAAAGACACCTGTGGGTGTGGCGACATCTGATACTGTCCCTTTGTTTCGGCGCGGTTGGATGGTTGCATCCAATACATGCATACATACATCTCTTGCTTGCAATGTGACTGATTTCTACTGGCTTGTGAGACCTGCTTTTCCGTGACCCGACCCTTGGTGCTGCGGCTAGCTTCCCGTAGAAGTCAGCGATGACAGTCAGACATCACATCAAGGTGCTTGCTGATGGAGGGAGACAACTTGGTAAACCCAAGTTGTAGCTGGCCCTGAGCACCAATCACGTGCTATCTGCTGCCTTTTGCTTGTCGCTTCTCGCAATTTAGACCTGCAGAGGGCTGGAATAACCCTTCCGGACATGGTTTTCACATGTTTCTTAACCACTTTCATTTCTCCGGTCTTGTTTGTGGTTCCCAAGCGTGTGGTTATAAGTTTCAAACCCGGCCCGATGAGTTTCAAAGGTAGTGTCATTTTGGTGGGAAGGCACATCCATCTTGGTTGACTCCAAGACGTTTAGATCAACCTTCCGTCGCCCATTTCTTGCAAGTTGGTGCCACTCCCCCTATACCGGAAGATGATCCCTAGCCACCACCATGTGATGGTCCAATACTCCTCACACGACTCATCTAAGTCATGCCACACGCCTTGTACTGGCTCTAACCCGCCCGATACGCCCCCTAAACTATCCCATTCAGTTGCATGCCCAGAAAATACTGTGCAATACGCAAAGTAGGCTTGTGTGAGTGATTGTAACGAATTGTTTGCTGGAGCCCACGAATGTGCGGTACAGTGCAATGGCGTGTAACTCTGCACCAAACATGTGCACCAACTGGCCCATGCATTGCCTGTTGTGCCGAGATATAGTTGGGTTGTATAGCATGGCCCACCATTTTGACGTGAAGCTTGATGGTTTTGCACCTCCGAGTGCTTTGTGTATCCAGGCAGAAGAAAAGGGAATGATGGCGAATTGGCGCATCAAAAAGAAGAACAGCAAGCTTTCTCATCATGAGATGGATGAAGAGGATGCAAGGGATGCTGCTGACCCCCCCCCCCCCCCCCCGTGCCGCCGCAACACCAACCCCAAGCCCCAAGACAAACAAGTCGTCGTCGTCCTCCTCCTCCTCCTCCTCCTCCTCGTCCTCCTCCTCCTCCGCGGCATCTTTTGGCGCAGATCGCTCTTGCCCCTTGCAGAGTGTAGGGAAGAGGAACCAGGCGTTTAGTTGGCACCCAAAGAAGAGGCTGGCGATTACCCAATACCATTCTGATAGCTCATCAAGCGAGGCTGAGCTGTTTAAGTTTGGGCTTTTCCCGTTGGTGCCAGTGGCCTCACCCCTCCCTTCCCTTCTTAGTTCGATCCGTAGGAAGTGTTCCAAGGAGCCACTCTTGGTCTTAGGCCCTCCCCTTCTTAGGTCGATCCGTAGGAAGTGTTCCAAGGAGCCACTCTTGGTCTTAGGCCCTCCCCTTCTTAGGTCGATCCGTAGAAAGTGTTCCAAGGAGCCACTCTTGGTCTTAGGCCCTTCCCTTCCCTTCCTCGTAACGTTCGGCGAGGAGGCTTGTGCAAGTGTGGTGCAAGCAGGGAGGGGTGATGTACCGTCATGGCGTGTTGTCCGAGGCCACCACCCCGAGTTGCTATGGCCTCATTTATGCCATTGCATTCCAACCCCTATAAACATGTACGTCTTGTGGCATTATGTAACACTAATCCCATGACCGCCTCTGGATCCCAATTCCCTGAGGTTCCCAGTGTGGCTTGGAATACCCAAGTCAATGATACCTTACCCTCTGTTGGGGCAAGGGGCGGTGTGACCTGTCGGATCACACCTGGGCCGCATACCCAACTGTTCGGAGGTGCCTGACCCCCCCCCCCCCTCCCGGGAAAAAGCCCCCCCCCCCGACCCCCCCCCCCTCCCAAGCCCCCCACCCTCAGGGGGCCTCCGGCCAACGTAAGTGAGGAGGGATAGTTGGCGTCAAGAACCGAGGAGTCGCCCCCCCGCCCGCCAAAGGCAAACAACCTAATACCGAGGCCTTGTGGCAACACCCCCCCCCTGGTGGGTGACGTATGGGCAGGTTTTTGGCGACATACATTCTTTTGGTACCGCGCGTCGCGCGCAAGCACGGGCTAGTCTAAGCTTGGGAGCCCGGCTGACCGTTGTTTCCTGACTTTGAGCGTGCTTGCGCAGGGGGGTGGGGGGGCACATCTTCCCTCACCAGAAGAGCTATTTCTACATGTACTTACCAGACTGCTTCGGGGTGCAACGGGTGTATGCAGAGTGACCGAAACGTGGATGGGCTCTGATGTCAGGAGTAGTCACGCAGTCGTAGAAGAGCTGGGTGCCAGGTGTAAGACTGCAATGCGACACCAATCCTCCATTTCCGTCTTGTTGTGCCTCTGTCCTGCCCAACATTTTGTACCTTCCATTCTCAACATCAACGTTTTTGTTCTGGCTTCCCCTGCTCTATGCCATGCTTCGGCTGCCTCTCCTTCACAGTCATCGGTCCCAACGACAACCCAAACGCATGGACACTGGCGAAGCTGCATTTCGCTTGTGCTCAGTGGCAGTGGCACTTCTTCGGTTTGTGATTGTAGGCACTCGCCCATCTGCATGCCAATGTCCTGCACCTCTGCTACACGTGCCTGTGCATTGTGTGCCTGATTTTGCCATGTATAGCTCTTCAATGCGTGTACCTGCAATTTGTGCTTCTGCAATATGTGCTTGTGCAACGCATGCTTCTGCAATTTGTGCTTGTGCAAAGAGCTTGTGCAACGTCTGGCTTTGTAATGTTTGTATGTGCAATGTATGTTTGTGCAATGTGTACTTCGGTAGTATGTGCACATGCAGTGTGCGTTTATCCTGTAACATCATGCAAAATATGAAATCACGCGTGCATCTTCGAACAATACAATCATGCACCCAACCATCTGATCCTGACCCAAAAGTCTGACCCTGTCGTCAAAGGCAGGCTCTGCAAAATGCAGATGCATTTGATTCGACAGAGGGTCAAAAAGGATGGCGAATGCAAACACATAGGGTGAGTTGCGCGGGGGGGGGGGGGGCTAAGGGTTACCAGCCCAGCCCCATCCTCGCCACTACTTCAGCCCCAACATAGTTGGAGGAGGTTGTGGTCTCAGCATTCCTGTGGGGGTACACGTTGCATGCAGTAGCGCTCATGATGGTCCACCTTTTCTGCACAGGCACCAAACTGTTCCTGCATCAATTGGCCTCTGTCTTTGCGGCTGCCACTTTTCGGCATTTGGCAGACCGTCACCCGATCCGGCAGATGCTGAACCCACATTTGGTGGGGGCGATTTCAAGTTGGAAGTGGATTCGTGACCACGTGCTCAACCCAGGGGGCATGGCAGATCAGGTGCGGCGCCCCCTCCTCCTTTCCTTTGTGATGCCCAAGGTTGTGATTGATCCACTAGCAGTTCATCTTCTTTGGTTTGCAAGTTCCTACAGCCTAAGATTTCAGCAGAATTGGTGTTTGTTGATGCAGAGTTTGCAGGAACAACGACATGCTGGCCGACCGGCTTGAGATTCAGACATGGCAACATACCAACAGCCGCAGCTGATGCTGCATCAGCATGTGTCACAACCATTTCAATCTTGTTTCACGCTTGTTCACGACACCCCCTTGAGCCCAGCCTCGGGTTGACGGTTGTAGGCTAACCGATGGTGGTTATTGCAATAGGACAAACCCATGTGGCGTGCCACAAACCTAAACCTCAGCTCAAAGAAATTTGCTGAGCATTTGGAGGACAGGATGCCTTCCAGCGGCCAAAATTTCAGTTCTTCCATGTTGGGAGAGTACCTCAAAATAGACTGCACGTCCTCTGTTGGGGATAATCAACACTAGTTTGGGCCTCACAGCCGGGGGGTTCGCTGACGGGTGCTGGAGTGAAAGCCAGAAATGAGCAATTTTGGTGCTGTTAACAACAGGCGTTCCATGCATTGTTCGATTGGGGAGACGGATATTCAGTAACAAGAGCTCTTGGGAGCCTGCAAGGCGCCAGAGACACCAACAAGCGAGCAGTGATGACTGGTCCTGCCCTGCTATGTGCCCTTGAATTAGGCAGTTTGGGAAGCTCAGAGCACCTAGGAGGCAGATAGCGGTCAGCAGGAGCAGAGCCAGAGCGACAGCGCCCAGTGCCCTTATGTGGTGTCCATAGACCCTTTTTCAGGAAAAGGCTGGTCGGATCATGCATCCACCACCGGACTACGGGGGGGGAAAATTTCGGAATTGGCGGAATTTGGAGTGGCGAAATTTGGCACAACAAAATTGTACCGAATTTCGCCATGGTATTTGAGAATTTGTGCCAAATTTTGCCCGCACCAAATTTCGCCATGCTGTTGACAAAATTTTCCCTGCGAAAATTTTTTTGCGGAAGTTGGGGAATTTCCTCCTCTCGTGCCTTGTCAGTGTTCTGGTGTAGTATGCAGTCCCATGTCCCGTGTCTGATGGTGGCAACAGTCTGCATGTTACCCTAGGACCTATGGCAAGCAGACTGAGTTTCCTGGTATGCTATGGACCCTATTTTATACAATTTATGCAGGTTGTGCTGATAGGTGAGCTGGTGAGGCATTGCATCATCAAATGAAAACTCTTTGGTTCAATTCCCAGTGTAATGATTTTCCCTGGCCACAATCTAGCAATTTTGTACCAAATTTCGCCATGGTATTTAAGAATTTGTGCCAAATTTTGCCCGCATCAAATTTTGCCATTCCAAGTTTCGCCTAATCCAAATTTTCCCCCCTCAGGTATGGCTGTGAGGGAGACAATGACTGTCATTGTTGTGATAAGAGTGCAGTTCACTTCCCCTATTGACTAGCAGCTTTCGCAGTTGTTTGTGGCGATGTTTGTCCCCATCACAATAGCTTTTCGAAGTCAAACTGGATGGAGGTCTGGCCATTCTGCGCCGGGCATTCAAGTGGCATGTCTTCAGCAACACGATGGTTACCAGTGATCTCCGGAATCGCAATATGGAAGACGTGCCTGGTGTGTTCTTTGTATTCTACCACCGTTTGTGAACTTACATGCCACACTATCTACTACCCTCTCTTCACTGTGCACTCAGAGGCCATGTATCTACTGCCCTCAGTATTATTTTGCCCCACATTCAACCGGACACTGCTTTCCTCCGGGTATTATGCAAAGAAATACCATTCATTGCGCAGACTATCAACAATGTGGCATGCTGGTTGCAGCAGTTTCCGAGAATAAACTGCCGGCACCTCAATGAGGGTGACTGTAAGCACCAATCACCTGGAAGAGAGATTATTAGATCAAGCGCAGGCAAAGGCGCCATATACCCCTATTTTGGGGCTATTTGTGTGGGTGATATTGGATGCCCAACCCCTTGTAGATCATTTTTTTGGCAGCCAAAATGATACCTCAATGAAAAATTTGATTTTGACCCCTCCACTTATTTTACCCGGGTGCCTTCCGGGGGTGGAGGTGGGGGTCTGGGGGGGGGGGTCAAAACGTTGGACGCTGTGTCTCGATTTAGACCTGGGCCTTATTCAACCCCTTGACGCAGACCCTTTTCTTATTCATGGGACCCCACAATCATTGGTGGGGGTGTCGAGTCTGAACTCTAGGCACCCCCAATCGACCCCCCTATGGGCTTTTGCCGGTGAGGACTTTACGGTTTTGAGGTTGGCATGCGTCGGATGAAAAAATCACCTCGCAGAGGTTGTTGGATCAAAACCAAGTAGGCCCACAAATTTTGGAAAACGCCACATACCCCCCCCCCCCCTCTTTGGGCCCATTTGCGCACCCTACCCCAAGGGGTTGAATTGTTGGTTCAACCTCAGAATCCTTATTTTGTCGAATAAATGCATCCCCCAATGAGACCCCCCTAGACCCCCCCCCCCTTTTTGAAACCCAGTTTTTTTTCAGGGGTGGGGTCAAAAAAAAAGATTGACCCCCTCCCCTCCCTTTTTTGGGCCGAAAATCACCAATTTTTTGGGTTTTTCTTTTATTTTGAGCGAAAAAAGTGTTTTCAGGTCTGGAATCCATAGGGTTTGTGTGGGTGGAGTGGGGCGAGCGCTGATGCAGTTTTGGCAGTTTTCAGCCATTTTTGCTATGGTGGCGTTTTTGGCGACCTGAGTGACTCCGTGGTCCCCTTTTTGAGGGGTGGAAGTGGGGATGTTGTGACAGCACACACATATTAGAGCATACATATATTAGGATCCAAATGGCCAGTTTTGCAGCCTCTAGCCTTGCCTAGAACTGGTCATGGCGTGTATGAAAGACGCGAAATGATTGTTTCCACTAAAATCGCCTCGCAGAGGGTGTTAGATCAAAGCCAGGCCACATACCCCCCCTTTTTTGGCCTTTTTGGGCTTATTCGCGTACCCTACCCCAAGGGGTTGAATTTTTAGTTGAACCCCTTGTAAAATCATTATTTTGTCCAATAAACGCATCCCCCAATGAGTTTTTGGGCCAGACCCCCCTAGACCCCCCCCACTTGAAACCCACTTTTTTGAGCTTTTCAGGGAGGTGGGGGGGGTCAAAAATGTCGAAAAAATGACCCCCCCCCTTTTTTGGTTCGAAAATCATGAATCTTTTGGTTTTTTTCGATTTTGAGCTGAAAAAGTGTTTCTAGGTCCCGCCTCCATGGGGTTTGTATGGGGCAGAGTGGGCTGAGCGCTAGTGCAGTTTATGCACTTTTCAGCCATTTTTGCTATGTTGGCGGATTTGGCGACCTCGGTAACCCCGTGCTACCCACTCTAAGGGGTGCAAGTGGGGATGTTGTGACAGACAGTATATTCCTACTAGGATACGAAAGGCCTTTTTTTGCAGTCTGTAGCCTTGCCGAGGGCCGGTCAAAACCCGTGCCAAAGACGCGAAATGATTGTTTCCACCAATAATGGCTTATATGAATGAATGGGACGGTAGCTTATGCAGCTTTTCACCGTGGGCAGCTCAAAAATCGAAGTTTCCGAAACTCACTTTTTTGGATATCGTGACCACACAATATGACCATCCAACCTATGTAAAGCATGTATTAGGCAGTATTTATGAGTTTTTCACCTAAATTGGGGAATGGGTGCAGGGGGGTCTGCCAAGGGATTGGTACACAACCTGCTTATGCAGTTTTTCACCGTGGGCAGCTCAAAAATCGAATTTTGCGAAACTTATGTTTTTTTGATATGGTGACCACACAATATGACCATCCAACCTATGTAAAGGATGTAGTAGGCAGTATTTATGAGTTTTTCACCTTATTTGGGGAATGGGTGCAGGGGGGTCTGCCAAGGGATTGGTACACAACCTGCTTCTGCAATTTTTCACCCTGGGTAGCTCAAAAATCGAAGTTTGCAAAACTTATTTTTATGATTTCATGACCACACAAAATGACCATCCAACCTATGCAAAGGATTAGTAGGCAGTATTCATGTGTTTTTCACCTTATTTGGGGAATGGGTGCAAGGGGGGGGGGTCCCAAGGGATTGGTACACAACATGCTGCTGCAATTTTTCACCCTGGGCAGCTCAAAAATCGAAGTTTGCGAAACTTATTCCTTTTGATATCGTGACCACACAAAATGACCATGCAACCTATGTAAAGGATGTAGTAGGCAGTGTTTATGTGGTTTTTTCACCTTATTTGGGTATTGTGTGTGTGTGGGGGGGGGGGGGGTTCCCAAGGGATTGGTACACAACCTGCGTATGCGGTTTTTCATCCCGGGCCGCTCAGAAATCGCAGTTTGCGAAACTTATTTTTTTGATACCGTGACCACACAAAATGACCATCCAACCTATGTAAAGCATGTTTTAGGTAGTATTTATGTGTTTTTCACCTTATTTGGGGAATGGGTGCAGGGGGGGGGGGGGTTCCCAAGGGATTGGTACAGCCTCAGATAGATCCTCTGCGAGGCGGACTTGCCAACGGCAATAGAATTGGCCTACATGTGTTGGTTGAAAAGTGCCCTTTTGGATGCAATGCTCAGGGACATTGGGTGATCATTTGGTGACAATGGGTGTTCGTATAGACCCGTGGGGAGCCATGTAGCACCAACTCGGCCCTACTAGTGGGGCTTATCTACCCTCAGCAGCCTTGTTTCGGGCCTGTTTTCACTTTTGTGGATAAAAGTTGGTTAGCCGAAAGCCGCCATTGTGTGTTGATGCAGACACTGGTCTAGTTCCATTTTTACCTTGCAAAAAGGTTTCCCTAACTAATGACGGGGTACGGGTGGTATCTCCAAGTTTCCCACATCAGCCCACCTCTCGGGTTTCACCGGTGAGGACTTGTCCGTTTTTAGGCTGGCATAGGTTGGCTGAAGAATGGCATTTTTTGGGTGACCTCTAACAACCCCCCACGGACCCTTGGCTGTTGTCGTGTGATCATTTGGTGACCATGGCGGTGCGTACAAAATCATAGTGAGCCATGTAGCACCAACTAGGCCCTCTTAGTGGGGCTGGGCATGTCGACCCTCCAAAGCGCTGTTTTGGGGTTGTGTGCACTATAGTGCCCCTTCCACTACTTTCTTCCAAATTGTCCCCCGAGCCAATGAAGGGGTCCCGGGTAGTATCCCCAAGCTTCTGGAACTAGCCCCCCTATGTGGCTTGTGGGAGGAATTAGTATTTTTCATGCCGCCATGCATTGGCTGATGAAGTGCGTTTTTTTGGGAAACTACGACAACCCCTGGGGAGCATTGGTCCGTTGTTGGGTGATCTTCAGGTGAGAATGAGAGTAGGAAGCCATGATGTTGATGGATTGGAGGAATGATTGTTTCATCTGCTGTTTGCAGGTTTATGGCTCAGGGCAGATTCCTTGCGACGTGGATTTGCCGCAGGCAACAGAAACACCTCGCAAAGGTTGTTAAAGCAAAGCCAGGTAGGCCCACATAATGGGGAAACACCACATATCCCCCCCGTTTTGGGGGCTTTTTTGGGCCTATTCGCGCACCCTACCCCAAGCGGTTGAATTGTTGTAACCCCCTTTCAAAATCATTTTGCTGGTTCAATAAAACCATCCAGCAATGAGTTTTCGGTCCGGACCCCCCTAGACACCCCCCACTTGAAACCCCTTTTTTGAGGCGTCTTGAGAGGGGGGGGGGGGCAAAAATGTTGAAAAATGACCCCCCCCCCCCGCCAGTTTGTTTTGAAAATCATGGGTATTTTGGTTTCTTTTGATTTTGAGCCGATATAGTCTTTTTCCCATCCCGACCCCATGGGGCTTGTGTGGGGCAGAGTGGGGCGGGCGCGGATGCAGTTTATGCCATATTCAGCCATTTTTGCGATATCGGCAGATTTGGCGACTTGGTGACCCCATGGTACCCATTCTAAGGGCTGCAAGCAGAAATTTTGTGACAATCTTGTGACACTATATGCCAACTACAAAAGGATTTTTTTTTTGCAGCCTCTGAGCTTCTCCAAGGCCAGTCAAGGCCCATGTGAAACACGCGAAATCGGCGTTTCTACGGATAGTGCCTCACATGTGTTTATGGAGTGGTAATACAACATGTTTCTGCAGTTTTTCACCTTGTATAGCTCAAGAATTGAAGGTTTCAAAATGATGTTGCAGAGGTTGTGAGATCAAAGTTACGCGGGTCCATAAATATGGAAAAATGCCCCCCCCCCGGCCGTTCGGGCCGTTTTCACGTGGGTGTTTTACGTCAAGGGGTTGCATTATTTGTTTTTGTTTACTGCCTGTAAAATTATCATTCTGTGCAATACGCGAATCCCGTATTGAGTGTTTGTTCTCGAACATTCCCCCCCCCCTCCTCTCAAGCCCCTCTTGCCACTTGAAACCTCTTTTTTTTTTGAGGACTCATCAGATAGGGTGGGGTGGGGTGGGGTTAAAACTGTCCAAAAACTGACCCCCTCAGTTTTTTTGTGTTGAAAATCACGAATCTTTTGGTTTTTTTCGATTTCGCGCCAGGAAAATGTTTTGGGACTGTTTGTGGTCGCGGCTCCATGGGGTTTGTATGGAGCGAACTTCGACAACCGTTCATGCAATTGATGCACTTTTCAGCCAATTTTGCCGTATGAGGTGTTTGCGCGACCTTGGTGACGGTGTGGTACCCACTGCAAGGGGTGCAAGCAGAGATGTTGTGGCAGTACATGCTTACTAGGCTACAAAAGGGCGTTTATTTTCCGCCTCCAACCTTCCCTAGGGCTGGTCAAGGCCAATGTGAAAGACGCAAAATCACCATTTCTACCAGTATTGGCTTAAATGTGTGCATGGGGTGGTACACAACCTACTTTTGCAGTGTTTCACCATGTACAGGTCAAGGACTAACGTTTCCGAAATCACCTGAGTGATGTTGTCAGATCAAAGTTAGGCAAGCCCGCATGAAGGGGGAAACGCAACAGAACCCCCCCCCCCCCTTTTTCGGGAACTCTTTGGTACGCCACGTCAAGGGGTTGAATTGTTTGTTTAACTTGTTGTAAAATCATTATTTTGTGCAACCAGTCCTCCAATTAGTTTTTGGTCCGGACCCCCTAGAACCCCTCCCCCCCCCCCCACCCTTGGCATTTGAAACCAACTGTTTTTTTTGGGGGGGGGGGCAGGTGGGTGGGGAGGGGGAGTCAAAAATGTCAAAAAAAATGACCACTGATTTTTTTGTCGTGCATTTTTATTCAAGTTTGAGCCGAAAAGGTGTTTTCGGGTCCTGAATCCATAGGGTTTTTGTGGAGCGAAGTGCGACGAGAGGTGATGCAATTTTACATTGTTTTTGTCGTTTGTTCGATGCCGGTGTTTTTCGCCATTTTACCGATCCTGTGGTACCCTCTCTAAGGTGTGCAAGTGGGGATGTTGTGACAATATATGGCTACTAGGGTACAAAATCAAGTTTTTTGTAGTCTCTAGCCTTGCCTAAGCGCGGTCAAGGCTTGTGTGAAAGACGCAAAATCATGGTGTCCAGTTATTATGGCTTAAATGTGTGCATGGAGTGGTGCACAACCTGCTTATGCAGCTGTTCGCCCTGTACAATTCAAGAATCCAAGTTTCCGAAATCACCTCATCGAGGTTGCTAGATCAAAGGAAGGCGGGCCCGTATGTAGGGGAAAACACCACACTTCCCCTCTTTTTTCGACCATTCCCGTACGCTCCGTCAAGGGGTTGAATTACCTGTTTAACCTCTTGTAAAATTATTATTTTGTCCAATAAGAACACCCCCCAATGGGTTTTTTGTCCGGACCCCCCTAGACCCCCCTAGACCCCCGTTGCACTTGAAACCCTCGTCTTGGCTTTTTTTGAGGGACATGGTGGTGGGGGGGGGAGTCCAGAAAGTCCAAAAAAAATGACCAACCCGCCTTCTTTAACCAAAACTCATGAATCTTTTTTGTTTTTTCGTTTTTGAGCCGAAAAAGTATTGTCGGGTGGTGAATCCATGGGCTTCATGTGCAGCGGAGTTGGACGAGCGGTGATGTAGTTTCATGTTGTAGTGCTTTTGGCTCTATTGGTGTTTTTCGCAATTTTACTGATCATTTGGTTCTCACTCTAAGGTGTGCAAATGGGGATATTGTGACAGCATATGGGTACTATGGTACAAGATCATGTTTTTTGCAGTCTCTAGCCTCGCCTAGGGCCGGTCAAGGCCCATGTGAAAGATGCGAAATCAATGTTTCTTCCAATAACGGCTTACATGTGTGCATGGACTGGTACCTTTTTGTAAAATCCTTGTTTTGGCCTATAAACCCAACCCTCAATTGAGTTTTTGGTCCACCACTTAAAACCCATTTTATAGTTTTTTCGAACAAGGTGGCGGGGGGGGGGGGGGGGGGGCTCACAAATGTTTAAAAAAACTACCACCCCAATTGATTTTTTTTCAAACGTCATGAATCTTTGGTGGCAAAAATGACTGAATCCGCATCACCGCTTGTCCCACTCCGCTCCTCACAACCCCTTTGGATCCAGGACGCAAAAATGCTTTTTCGGGTAAAAATCAAAAACCCCACAAAAATCATGACTTTTGATTAAAACAACTGGGGGGGATCATTCTTTGGGCATTTTTAACCCCCCCCCCCCACGCCACCCCGCCATCTCCCTCAAAACCTCACTCCCAAAAACAGGTTTCAACGGGGGCGGGAGTGGAGGGTGGTCAATGGGGGTTTGGACCAAACGCTCCTTGGGGGATGAGTGTATTGCTCAAAATAAGGATTTTGCCCAACGTTACCCTTCCATGTGCACATGTAAGCCGTTATTGGAAGAAGCAGTGATTCCGCATCTTTGACATCGGATTCACCACCCCGAGGCAAGGCTAGAGACTACAAAAAACATGCTCTTGTACCATAGTAGCCATAAGCTTTCACAATATCCCCAGTTGCACATCATAGAGAGGGTACCACGAGATGGATAAAATCACCTCGAAGAGATGTAAGCCGTTATTGGAAGAAGCAGTGATTCCGCATCTTTGACATGGGATTCACCACTCCGAGGCAAGCCTAGAGACTACAAAAAACATGCTCTTGTACCATAATAGGCATACGCTTTCACAATATCCCCAGTTGCATTCCATAGAGAGGGTACCACGAGATGTATAAAATCACCTCGAAGAGAGGTTGTTAGACCAAGCGTAGGCGCGGGCGTCGTATACCCCCCCTTTTGGGGGTCACTCGCGTAGCATACCCCAAGGCATGATATTAAATGTCCAACCCCTTGTAGAATCATTCTTTTGCCCAATAAGACCATCCCTCAATGGATTTTTTGATTCTGAGGCCTCTATCCCCTAAAACTGGAAAACACTTTTTTGAGAGGGGGGTGGGGGGGGTGGGGGGGGGGTCAAAAGTTTTCTCTCAGAAGGCTCCAAGCAGTGGGGAAGCGGATTGCTGTCGCACAACCGGTGGTCGAATGGTAATGACGGACAGCGGACGGAGGGTTTTTAGTCGGCGGTTCGAATCTTGGCCGACTGTTGGCGGCGCCGCCGGCGATGCCTTATTAACCTTACCAGGGTCGGAATCGCCAACCAAAAAGGGCAAAGTAAGCTGTATTACCATTCGACCACTGCTTGTTCTGAGGTTATGTGACTCCCCACTACTTGGGGCCACGTCTGCCACTGACAAAAAACCCAAGCTGTGTATTTCTGTGTGACTGACTGCTGGCCTCGCTACGGGAGTGATTGGGTGACTGTCAACCTCTCTTCGAGGTGCACTGCCGAAGGCAATAGAATTTCGTAAAAGATCCGACATGGCCCAAACCACTACAACATAAAACTGCATCACCACTCGTCAAACTCCGCTCTACATGAAGCCAATGGATTCACCACCTGAAAACACTTTTTGGCTCAAAGGGGGTGTACCGTGCGCTGTGCGCGCGCTGTGTGCGCGCTGTGCGAAAAGTTGGCTGTTCTCCACCACTGGGAGTTCTGTAAGTTTAGAAGATTGAAAGGACGTCATTGAATGGCTGCTGCAGTGGACGGGGCTATGGGGGGCAGAATTTAGGTCCTTGGGACCCATGGCAAGCATCAGATGTTTGAATGTTTGAGTTTTGAATTCATTGTGCATGATTCTGCAAGTGGGTATTTTCCAGGTTTGTTACCTGGATAATCACCGTAATAATTGGCGCTGTGCGCTCGCTGCGCCCGCGCTGTGCGAAAACGCCCCCAAAATACAAGAAAACCAACGATCCCATGGTGCCCTCTCGAAATTGTGCCATCAAGGATGTTGGGGTAGCACATGGCTACTAAGAAACAAAAGCACTTTTTTTTGTGTTTGTTGGCCTTGCCTAGGGGAGGTCAAGACCTATGCGGAAGACGCAAAATCACTATGTGCACCAATAATGGCTCACATGTATGCATGGAGTGGTACACAACCTGCTTATGCAGCTTTTCACGCTATCTAGCTCAACAATTGACCGAACCCTAACGTGAAGTTTCCGAAATGGCCTCAGCGAGGTTGCTAGATCAAAGTCAACCAAGCCCCTATATAGGGCAAAACGACACGCACCCTCACGATTCTCTCTTTCGGTACCATTCCCGTACACTACGCGCAGAAGTTGGATTTTTTGTGTACCTTATCGTAAAATCATGCTTTTCTCTAATAAGCGCATCCCGCAACCAGTTTTTCTAGACCCTCGTGGACCCCCTCCCGCCACTTGGTACCCACTCTGATGTTCGCAAGTGGGTGTGCATTTATTGGTGAAACAACGATTTCACAGCAGGTTGAACAAACCTCTCCACACCTTGATGTTGTGTACGGGAATGGTCCCAAAAAAGGGGTTTGTGTGTGGCGTTTTCCCCTACATGCGGGCCTGCCCAACTTCCACGCAATAATCTTGTGAGGTGATTCGGGAAACTCCAATTGTTGACTTGTACAAGGTGAAAGGCTTCAAAACCATGTTGTAGTACCACTCCATGCACACATGTAAGCCATTGTTGGCACAATTAGTGGTTTTGCGTTTTTTACACGCGCCATGAGGGCCCTAGCCAAGGCTACACACTCCAAATAATGTTTTTTTGTAGCGTCCTGCCTCCCGAACGTCTCAACATGCACACTTTAGAGCGGGTACCATGGGATCAGCAACACTTCGAAAAGCACCGACACAAAAACCACTAAGCCTGCATAAAAATGTTTTTCACCTTGTAAAGCCCAAGAATGGAAATTTCTGAAATCACCTCACAAAGGTTGCAACGTCAAAAATAGGAGGGCCCACATGTAGTGGAAACCCCCACCCCACCTTTTTGGGACCGTTCTCACATAGTACGTCAAGGGGTTGTATTATTAGTTTAACTTATTGAAAAACATCATTTTGCCCATTGAGCGCATCCCCCCCAATGAGTATTTGGACCACACACACCCTAGACCCCCCTTGATACCCACGGCACTTTAGACCCATTTTTCTTCTTTTCGTACGGCGACAGCATGGTCCTCGGGGGGGAAGGGGGGGTTCGAAAATGTCGATACAATGACCACCTCTCTTTTGGTCAAAAACCATAAATATTCCAGTATTTTCTCGATTTGAGCCAAAAATTGATATCGGGTGATGAATCCATAGGGTTTATGTGGAGCGGAGTGCCGCTAGCGGAGATGTGGATTAGGAGGCTATGTACTACTTCATGCACAAATGTAAGCCATTGTTGGTAGAAGCGGTGGCTTTTTGTTTTTCACTCATGCCGTGGCCGACCCTAGCCCAGGCTACAAATTTCAAAAATTGTGCTTTTGCAACTTAGTAGCCATAGGCTGCCAAAACATCCCCATTGGCACGCCGTAGAGTGCGTGCCATGGAATCCGTAAGCCCACAAAAAAAAACCGACATAGCAATAACCACTCACGCTTCATAAAGTACATCACTCCTGATCGCACTTGGTTCCACATGAACGGAATGGATTCATCACCCGAAAACATTTTTTGGGGCTCAAAATGGAACATATTGCAAGAGATTCATGAATTTTGACCCAAAGAACGGGTAGTCTTTCTATCCACATTTTCGAGCCCCCCCAACACCACCCCGCCACCTCCCTAAGAAAAGAAGAGCAGTGGGTTGGAGTGATGCACCGATGTCGGGAGCATCTAGGGGTGTGTGAAGCAAGAACTCATTGGGTGATGCGCCGATTGGACAAAATGATTATTTTGCAACATGTTAAACAAACTTTTCCACCCCTTGACATAGCGTATCAAAATGGTCCCAAAAAAGGAGGGGGTGCGTGGCGTTTTCCACTTTGTCCGGCCGTGCCTAACTTCGATATGGCAACATGACGTTTCTTGTAGTGTGTAGCCTTGCCTAGGGTCGCTCATGGCCAAATGGCATAGATGTGTGCATGTAGTGGTACATAACCTCTTGATACGGTTTTTCACCTTCTATAGCTCAAGAATTGAAGTTTCTGCAATCACCTCGTTGCTTTTGTAGCGTAGGAGCCATACACTCCCCCAACATCCCCACTTGCACACCGTAGGATGGGTATAGCGGGCTCGAAAATGTCCATATAATAGCCACCCTTCTCTTGGTCCAAAATCATAAATGTTTTGGTATGTTTTTTTAATTTTGAGCCAAAACAATTCTTCGGGGTGATGAATCCTTGGCCTTTGTGTGGTAGAGGTTGCGACGAACTCTAATGTAGGTAATGCAATTTTAGTGGTTTTTGCCGTGTCGCCGTTTTTGCAGTCATACGGATCCCGCCCCCCCCTCCTCCCCCCCCACCACCACGCCACCTTTGTGAGAAAAGAAGAAACGTGGGTTTCAAGTGCGGCGGGGATCTAGGTTGGGAGAACCATGTCCTGGCCTTTGACGTGTCCAAGGCTTTCGGCACCGCCCCGCATGTTGCCTTTGCCCTCCTCTTGCGCCACATGGGTGTCCCGGAGGAGCTCATTAAGGTCTTCCACACCCTCAGTTGTGGCTCCACCCTACGCATTGTCACAGCGCACGACCCCACCCCGTCCATCCGCTTGCATGGTGGTCTGCGGCCGGGCGGCGCGGAGGGTGCCGTGCTCTATCTCTCCCTCCTGGAGCAGCTTCTACGATGCCTTGCCGGTAAGGCACAAGGTGACACCCGCCACACCATGTTGCCTGTGGTCTAGGGGTGCCGTGACGACCTCTTGCGGATAGCACACACACCATTGCATTTTTGGCGTGCGCCAAGGTGATTGCGCGATGTTTCTCGGACATGCACATGTCCCTCAATGTTCGCAAGTTCGCATGCGCCACCACGGCGAGAATCTCGTCGAGCCACGCTTGGACCCAAACGATGCAGTTGCTCCGTGGGTCTGCATGGTGGCCAAGGGTGATGTCCCGCCTTTGGGCCTCATGCCTGATCTCACGGTGATAGTGGCCATAACAGAGAAACACGTGATCCGCTGTGGGCCTCTCCTAGGGTGGTGCGCGACCACGATGATGCTGGCGTCATTCCTCCATTAGGGGATTGCACCGGTCGTTGGTGGCATCTTGCGGTGCGTGGCACCGTACTTTTCCGATGATACTTCAGGAGTCGTGTGGTTGAATGCCAAGTTCAAGCTTGTGGCCCTGTAGTTTGAAAGCCCACCAAAGGACCTGTCCAACGGCAATTTCGGCTACATCAGCGTGGCAGAGGGCGGCTGTTGTTGGGCTGGGGCTTTAGTCTCCGCTTTCTGAAGTTGCAGGTTGGGACCGAATGGTAGTTTTGAATCCCGAAATCCCATCCCATCCTACCTTCCCCACTACAAGCGTGTTTTGCATGGAGGGTACGAGACCAATATTACCCACGCACACCGAGTGAGTACATACATTAGTTAATAATAACTAAACACCGATCCCAAGTATATTGATGTTGAGAGATTTGCTGCCTGTGCCCCGCCTTGCAATTGAAGCGCGCGAAGAGGGATTTGACGCAACAGCAAACCTACGTAACACGAGCGAGTGTCTTCTGGCTGTGCAAAAGGAGATTTAATGACATGACATCACGAATTTATAGTGAATGGGATTGATGGTCCATTCTCTTAATTAGCAAAAAGGGCATCGCCTGCAAGCTGCTTAGTATGTTAGGAAAACCGGAATCCCACAACTAGGAGGAAACAAAAAGTCCTCCCAAGTTTTCCCTAGGGTGACATGGTCAGAGATACCGTATGACCCCCCTCCTTAGAGCAATTCGTGGGGGTGCTCTAGAATACCCATTGCTGGCAGCGTGTACCGATCCCAGGGGGGTATGTGCACAGGCGATGATCCCTTGTGTGCTTGTACCATCAGCTCACTAGAACAAGTATGAGACAGCAAACCACAGTATGAGCAATATAGTGTGCAGTATTCCTTCTTGGGCCCGGCGGCGATTGTTCGGGATCCAATGGACCAGTGAATCCATACCGGGCGCACCAAGTGCCATTGGCTGAGGTCGCCGCCATTGTGTCCGCCGCACACATAGCCAACCTAAGCGTCACACAACAAATGAAGTGGTCCTACACGTCAAGAGCTATCACAGAGATCCTTGAGGCAATCCAACCTGTGGCAGGCCGCATTCCGGAGGAGAGTCCATATCCATGACGTGCCTCCTAAGTGGTAAAGCGGCACCAACTCCTCCATAAGGGATGAGGCATCAAGGCTGTTTTCTCCCTCGCCCCATTACCATAAAGGCCTTGCATGGAGGAGTCCCCAAGCAGCTTGGGCAAAGGCGCCAACTCCTCAAACCATCACTTTCGCTAGTCACACTGACCGAGGTCGGGACACCAGAGATCGCCACCCAACTGCGGAAGCAAGTTGGTAGGCTCGGCTGAGATTGACGGCTGCGGACCGCTGAGAGCTTGCTTCAGGCTTTTGGGCTTTTAGCCCGGCACGTTTGAGATGCCAATCACAGAACATTCCACCTGTCCAACTGCACATCTTCCACAGAGCTTCCCCTCTCTTCAATCAGTAATTTGGTATGAACAATAATAGAAACGGTATAGGCTTAGGCCAACATATTTAAAAGAAAGACAAGTAAGAGGTCCAGGTTTTTGGTGTGAGAGGCACCAAGAAGGACCCCAACGCCGAGGACAGTAGTTAATTGTCATGTATCACTCACCAGCTGCATGTTGAGGAAACCGGGTGGATTACTCACCCTTTGCTCGCAGCTTGGCGAAATTGGTGTTGTCGCCATCAGCACCGCGAGTCTTTGTGTCAGTTGGGCCCATGGCGTCTTGGGTGCTCCAGAACCACATAATGGTGGCTACATACTATATTTGTCCACAGCTCATGTCTCTCTGTCCCATTGCACTAATATGGACGCCCAATCCTGACAAGGGGACAATTGGGTACTACATTCGGAGTGAGTTTGCATGTTTCGTGACCAATATAACTCGTATCAGTGCCCTACCGCGCTTTCGTCAGAATGGCGGTGAGGGGGGCGTCAAATTCAAACAAAAAAGGCAAGCGATGCCTATCGTGTTTGTTGGGTCAAAGAACACTGCCAAAAGAACTAGAGGGTGATAGTAGGGCGCAGCGCCGGCTCGCCCTCCTCCTGCGTGACAGCAAGCTGCTGCTACAACCACTGCTGCATGGCCCACAAAGCTCCCCAGTTATCGTGGGGCACCAGTTTGGAGCACGGCGCCCCAAGGTTCTTCCATGTGAAGGTCGCCCTCTTGGTGTAATATCTGCTCCAAGTCCTAATCCACCGCATTCCAGTAAATCAGTAGCGGGTGGGCGTGGCAGTTTTTCGTCCCGCAGCAGCTCCACAAAATCCAGAAGGGATACCGGGTTGCTCCCTCGGGGCATGCACGCCTCTGCTATGTCCTGCCTCTACATCTACCCAAGCCTTGAGGGCAGGCCTAGCACCCGCCGACGGTTTGCGCCCGGGATCAACCCCTCATCATCAATGGTTTCCACGATGCACCGGGGCAGTGCGACCTGGGGCTTCTTAGGTGGCTGGTTGGTATTGTCATTGAACACAGTATGGGGCGCCATGTGAACGACCACCATCGGTGTATCTTCAGATGGGGCATTTGGCGAGGACGCGGGTAACAACTTCGCTGGGGGATTCCATGGGCGTGCCGAGCGTCGTCGCCCTCGTGCCCGGGGCATTGGCCATCGGGCAGTTTAGCCCTGCCATATCAAGCCTATTTGCTAATCTGCTGTGTGCATTGCTATGGTGGTAAATACCGGACAACATGTGCTCCTTTCCGGTGAGCACCAGCTACCAGCCGTCCGCCCAGAGGTCCGTGAATGCATGGAGCATGATGCTGCTAGGGACATGAGGTTTGCTAGCATCTATGTGGCGTCCTCCCCCAAGGTCATCCACATTGCGCCAGTGGGACAACAAAGAGGTGGCGTGTGCCTCGAGGTAAAGACCGTACAAATAGCGCGTCCAACATGCTCGTAGTCCACATCCATGTGGGTTGTGCCACCATTTGCTTTGCCATGTGCACCGCCACCGCGGCGCACTTCTGGATAGTGGCAAGGATGCGGTTCACCTAATCGCCCTACTTGGCGGTGGACGCCCTAAGGCTGTTGTAGGCCGCCCTTGAAATGCATTGGGGGCACTTGTCTTCGAATGTCTACTTATTAGTGTCTGCAAGGATGCTCTTGGAAGGTTCCTCATTGGCGTCCCGGATGACAGCTCCAGAATGAAGGGCCACCAAGACTTGTTCTTCGTGTCGCAAATCCTCACCACGAGTGTCCGGAGGACAATCATGATAGTACACTTGTAGGTACACGCCTTGAGGCTAACTTTCGCCCTTAGCATCAACACAGGCATGGTGCCGGGCTCCAAAGGCCGGAAGTGGCCAGTGTAGTATGTCTTTATTTCTACTTTCATTGTGTGCCTCTTGATGTTGACCATCCTTGTGATGGGGCGCTGGCCGTAGAGCGGGGACAACCAACTTACACCCCACTAGGCATGGTATGTGGCCCTTAATAGAGCGGTCCGGCGTAACACGCATAGGGTTAACCACTGTTAGCACGGAAGACGTCCCTTGCCGAGAGGCCGTGCCTCCGTGTGTGCACAAGGCCCCTCCTTTGGGCACAATCCTGCGGGTTCACCGGACTTCCTGCCTAGCCTATTCCCATCGTCGTATCTCCTTAGTAATGGTGTTCCAAGCCACTTCGGGGTCTTGGTCTCTGTGTTGATTCCCTAAGCAACGCAGGTCTCAGGGAACAAGCCTATCTCCGGGCTCGGGGTCCCGTTTTTCCCGGTCACGTGGGTTGCGTGGGCTGCCTTAGTGCCCGGGCTATTGGCATTGGGTTTCCTACTTCCTTCATGCACCCTACTTCCTTGCTTTTGCCTGGTGGACCTTTCCGCATCCCTGACCCGCGGAACTTGGTCCCTTTTCGTCCTTTCCTCCTGCGATCCTTGGTGTGGTCATCACCGTGTGCGGTTTGTGGTGCCTGCTCCTTGCTTTGGTATGTACCACCGTCCATGGTAACAAACGCGCACTAGTGTTTGAAAATGGGCTGTGAAGTTGAGGAGGGTTGTAGCTCTCTGATTTGTCCCCGCCTTGCTATTGGGCTACAGTTTAGGCAGCGTAGCTTTTGGATTTTAGGTTTAGGGTGACCGTGGCGAGCGGGGTTCCAGCTGCGTGGTTCGGTGCGGTGTTGTTCTGCTATTGGTGTGCCCGGGCGTGTAGCCCCTGCTCTCGGTTTAGAGGGGTGCCCAGATGGCGGCTTGGGGTTCGGTCTTCACCCTCCCTACTAGCTGCGGGGGTAGAACCCCCTTGGCTCCATTATCTAGCAACAGTCATGTCAGTGGCCGTGTTCGGCGTGTTGTATCTGCGTTGGTGCCTTGTGCTTGGTGTGGTGGTTATTGACCATGGGCTGTGCACGTTACCTAGCGGTTGCGTAGCGCTGCGTGGCTAGCGAACTGGACGACTTAGGGTCACGTGGAGGTGTGTGCTCCCCGTTATGTGGGCAATTTAGGTTGAGGGCCATGGGTCATGTTGTGTTGGTGCCCCGCCGTGGTGGTCTGGTTCTAGTTCTGTGTCGTGGTGTGGTGATGTGCTGTGGTTTGTCGAGATGGGTGTCGGCTCGGCCAATCAAGAAGTTACAGGTCATAGGTCAAGGGTGCGAAAATGGTGGTACGTCTGGGTCAAAATGGAGGTCCAAGCTCGCGTGTGTGGCAGCACCAGCTACCTATTGCTGGCTTTTTTCTTCGGGAAGGGGACAGTGGCCACGTGTTTCGGGCCCGACCTTTGGCGTGTGTTGTTGTTGGTGGTGTTGTGTGGGTGTGGGGACGGCTGTGTGGGCCTACCCGGTATATTTTCGTGGTCCATTGGTGTGTTATGCTGTGTGTGGCCGGTGTGTATGAAGGTGTGGGGTCACGTTGTGGTGGCTCGGTGGTGCTGGGCTGGGCTAGTACGCTGGTTAGGTTTATGTGCTGTGCGTCCGCCCTCTTCTGTGCTCCGGGCCTGGGGTTATCTTGTCTCTCCCGTTGTCCCTGTGTTGGCTTCGCTTGTTCGCGTGTGCTTTACCCTTTGCCTTTGGTCCCCCCTTTCTACTTATTGTGTTGTCCCGTTTTATCCTTGGCCGCTCCATTCCCCTAACCATTCTCGAGGTGGGGACGGTGGATAGAGGAGGGGCGCAGCCTCCCATGCTTGCCGGGGGGGGGGGGGGGCACCGTAACCAACGCCGCACGGTCTCATGTGTCTGAGGGGGGTTGGAGGCTGGGGTTGGAAGATCTCCCGGAGCGAGGGCTTCCCATTCAAGTTTTGGCATGTCTTGCTTGGGGGCCGACACGGTGAGGTCTAAGGCTGCTTGGTACCAAAGCTTGTGGAAGATAGGGGGTGGAGGAGTTGTTGGCTGCGGCCCACGCCCCCCGTCCACCATACCCACGTGCAAACCTCACACAGTGCGGCCAGCGACCACTAGTTAAGGTGAGCTAGGGGGGAGGGCTTTTGGCGCGGATGTTTGAGGACGTTCCGCAGCGTAGTCGTAGGGGCGAGGGTTGTTGTTCCTGGCCGGCGTGGGGGATCTACCATGCGGGTTGGGAGACGGTCGCCTTCCTTGCTGGGCGGGGGGACGCGCTCGTTGTGAGCTCTCTTGACGGTGGCCCATGGGCTTTGGGCCTATGTGTTGTTGAAGCTGGCGTTGTTCTGAGCCACATGCAATGCGGGGGCGCTTGCGCAGGGCCCGGGGAAGGGTCAGTGTGGGAGGTACAATTCTCATGGTAGATGGGAGGGGCCTACGGTGGGGTGTGGTGATGTGCATGCCGGGCTTCTTGTTCGGCGCTGCGGGGTGGGTCGTGTGGTTCGTCTCCCTGTTGTGCAGGGTGCAGAGGGGTTGCTAGGGTGCGGGGAAGGGCTACCCAAGCGGTGTGTCCTCAATGAGCGCCATTTGTGTTGCGTGCTACAGGTCGGCGGCCGGCGATTGTTCTGGTGGGACGACTGGACCTCTTTTTAATGAGGTCGGGTGGCCTTGGTAGGCTGGCTGCGGTGGTATACGACCTTTGGCCTGGTAAGATAGAGGACGATGGGGGGCGTGCTATGGCTGCTACATTGAGGCTGGTTGGTGGTGGGCTGCCATAGGTTGTAGGTTACACGCTGCGTGTTGAGGCACGCCTGCTTGCGGCACGTGGGGCACGGCCTGGTGTTGCGTGGGGTGGGCGTGTTGGGGGAAGGGGTCCGGGATGCATGGGACAAGTGGGGCGAGGCGGTAAGCTCTCATCCACGGTGGCCTGAGAGGACCAACTGATTAAAGAGGGGGGGAAGGGAGGCGGTGAATGCTTGGGGCTTCCGCACCCTAGGATGGCTCTTTGGGTCGCCGGTGTTGTAGGTGGTGAGGTAATGGGCTAGAAAGTTGCCACTTGAGGTGCGGGAGAGGTTCTTCTGGGCGTCAGGGGTGGTGCCCACGTCGGCGGTGTGCAGTTGCACGTGGTGAGGGGGCGGGTCTCACGGCGCTTTGAAGGATCGGACTTTGCGGTTGCGATGCCCTCTGGGTTTCGGCGGGGAATAGGGTGCGCCAGGTTCACGGGCTGCAGGAGAAGGAACATGTGGCCCCTGCAGATGCGAGGGGCCTGATTGTTCTACGTGGGTGTGGCGGGCAGCGCGGGGGCACGGGTCGGGCCCCGTTAGCGAGCCACCGCAAGGGCGCCAAGTCGGGTCCATGTCGCCCCCCCTTGGGTTGCCACTAGCAGGCGCTATGTGGAGATTGGAGACAGAGGGTTGCGGGGAGGCGGGGGTGTCTCTGTGGGCAGTGTGCCCCTTGGCCTTGGCTGTGGTCATGTGGAGAAGGGCTAGTTAGTGGGGGGAGCAATTAGAGGAAGTTTCCGGGGGGGGGGGGGGTATGACATGGGGCGTGCGGACGCCACGCGGGGGGGAGTACAGTGGATGGGCGCTATGGGGTTTGGTTGCGAGTTCGCAGCCTTGCTGGAAGCGGCCGCCGCCGCCGCATTTGCGGCGGGGAGGACGGAGGCCATCTCTCCCGACGGGAGTTTGGGAGATGACTGGGAACAGAGGCTTGGCCACGACCACCGCTTCTAAGTCCCTGCTCCGTCGCGCTGCTGCTCACGGGGTACCAAGGCGTCGTCGGATGGGGTGTGCGGGGTGTCCCCGTTCTCCGTGTGGATGTGATGGACAGAGGCACAGGCAGCTCGGGTTGATGGGGAGGGGCACACAAGGCGGGATGTGTGCGTAGTACGGGCGCGTGTGTGCATTTGTTGTGTGTGGTGTCTCTTTGGTGTTATGTACCCACTGTGAACGGAACTTTTGAATGAGTACGCTCACTTTCCTGATTTTCAGACCGTTTTGCTTGTTGTGCCCTTTCTTTGTGCCCGTTTGCGGTGCTGACTTCACCTAAAATTCATAAAAATTCGTAGTGCGCAATTTGTAGCTTGAATAGGTCATAATGTAGCTTAAATTCGCAAATAAAATTCGAATTCGCGTTCACACTCGCATCCTAAATTCGCCACTAAATTCGCATTCATATGTGCCTTCGCATTCGCGCGAACTTCGCGCGAACTTTGCGCGATATCCTTTGCTTTTCGCGTTAGCATGTTGTTCTTGTCGTATGTCTTTTGTTCAGACCTCACTTTCGCTTTTTCTGTGACCATGTCCACCCAGTAATAGATCCCCATGTCCCAGACCGGGTCCCTCTCCCTCCCCGACCCGGCCGACATCACCGGGCGCCACTACCAGGGCCTCGCCCACGGGGGGGCCGCCTCCTCGCTTTTAGACGCGACTCCCCCCCCACTAGAAGTGGGCCGAAGGCCCCTAGGGGGGGGGGGGGGGGGCTTTTGGGGGGGGGGGGGGGGCTAGCCGCCGAGGAGGGCTTCTCTAAGGGACTTGCTAGTCGCTGCTAGTTGCCGGGGGGGGGGGGCTAGGGGAGGGGGTTAGCAGAGGTCTAGTTCAGTTTGGCAGAGACGCGGTTGCCTAAGGGGTTACTCTACAACAACGGAGGCCTCCACTCTACCTCCTCACCAATGCAAAGGTGGTTGTAGGCGCCCACACCCCCTGCCTGGGGAGGGCCGTATACATATGCTGCACTCTCAGACACGGCCCGTCACACCGGAGAGCAGCTGGTTGCTTGGCAAGTTGCCCAGGCCTACGAGGCACCCGATTATTTTTTTTTCCCTTCCCTGTACACACAAGTACTGCTCTATGAGAACTAAGTGGGCCCGGAGGGCCCGGAGGGGGGGGGGGGGTCACGTACCCAGACCGAGGAGACGGCCCCCCCGTGGCCTCGCCCTTCGCGCCGGCACGTTGGAGGAGGCCACGTACATGGGGGGCCTAGCGGTGGAGGAGGTGGTGGGGTGGGCGAAAGGGTTGGCCACCCCCTCCAAAGTTGATCCAGGTGGACGTGCGCACCCCCGAAAGGGCGGGATGGTTTGGGAAAAATGGTTGGGCCACTCACCTTTTCCGGGAGTTGCAGGTGGCCCTCCCAGGGTTGCGGGCCGTCAGGCTGATTCCCGCCCGCGACACGGTGGAGAGCCTTTTGGGAATCATGGCCACGCACACCGTGGGCAAGCCCAAGCCAGGCCTGGGTGCCATCTACCCCACCACTGGCCTCGTTCATCGCCCCATGAGGATGGACATGATGGCCATCAATAACTATTTTCCTGCCGGTGAGCCGCAAGCTAACCATTCTAACCTTCCTTTTCAATGGCAGGGAGTGCAAGCCCAGTGGTGGGACGATATGGGCATCTTGCCCAGCCACCCGACCGTGCCCCCTCTCCACCACATCCCCGATATCACTGTGGCCACTCTCCATAGGATGAAGGGGCTCAGTTGGTATCGGGGAATCGCAGACCCCGCCCCTTCATTACGCCCGAGCCCCCCTTGCGCACGGCACCCTTGCAGGACCACCCCTCGTGTGCCACCGCTAACCCCTCCCTGAAGGCTGACCGCCCAGCCCCCCCGATCGCTCGCAACTTCGTGGACGGCCTCGGCTACACAATCCACTGCGATATTCTTCTCGCGGAGGACTGCAAGACCACCCGGGGCAAGGTGGAAAAAATTTGGGGGGGGGGGGACCAAGTTCCTCAAAATTTTGACCCGGTGTTCAATGTGAAAGCGGTGGATGAGCAGAGGAAGGACCCCACCCTCCCCCAGCGGTACCAGTCCAAGCTCTCTAAAACCAGGGACCTGGCTGGTGCCCTTATTTCCAAGTTTATTAACTCCATGCAGGACCGTGTCCCCGATCCGTTCGAGGACTTGTTTGAGATGCCGTGTTCGGTCATCGTGTCGGGTGCTGAGTAGGGGGACCAGCTCCCGCATACAGATGTCTCCACCGCCCCCGACATGCCCCCCCCCCCCCCCTGACCGCCACCGCTCCAGCTGCCACATCTCCACCTTCGTGGCCCTCTCCCCCCAGTACCGCCTCAACATCCAGGCAGGAACGGCGCTGGGGGAAGCCACGGAGGAGGGGTGGGACGAGGTCCTCCTCGAACAGGGGGAGGTCCTCGTCATGGTCAGCACTGCCCGGCACCACGGGCTCCCCTCTCCTTCCGGGCAAAAGATGCAGGGGGCACTGTTTACGCACTGGACCCCCGATCGGCGTCATTCGGGGGTTAAGCCAAATAACACGCATCTGGACCCCCCCACCCCCCTGGAGCTCAAGGACTGCCTCGGCCTGCTGGAATGGGGGGTGGGGGAGGACGTGCCCACGTTAGGGCAACTGTTGCTGTTGGGTGTTGGATTGGGGGCTCGGGTGGGGTTGGCATGCCGGGACGTGGTGGACGATTCAGCCCCCCCGAGGTGCAGCGAGGCCCCCCCAGTGTGCACACACCATCCCCTGTTCCTCTTCCGCTCCGCGCACTGCATCTTCCCCGTCACCGTGCGCGAGGGGGAAATCCTTATGTGGAACGGGGCGTATGAGATGGAGGTGGTGAAGGCGGACTCGACGGACGGGAACGCGGAGGTGATGTGGGCACTTGGGGCTACGCTGCCTCCCACGCGCCCGGCCCCCGCCTGGTGGCTGCTCCACGCTGTGCCAGAGTGGAAGCGGGCGAAGGAGTCCAAGAAGGGGACGTGGACTGTGACCTACCCGTGTGAATGTGAGGTATGCAATGTTTTCTACCCTGTATTCGCGCGAAGTTCGCGCGAAGTTTGCAACCGTGTGCTTCACATTGTAATATGCTCATTCACGAATTTCTCGCGAAGTTCGCGCGAATTTCACATGAATATTTGCATTTTTCCATTTCATCGCCTTTTTAGGAGCCATGGCAGTGCTGGCTGCCCGACCCCCGAGCGGCCGTGGCCGCCCAGAAGCGATTCCGCCCGGCCGGGCACACCAGTGCTCCTGCGGTGCCGGGCACGGGCACGGGCACGGGCACGGACACGGGCGGCCACGTGTCCTTCGACGTGCCCTGGAGTTTGGCCGGCGCCCCGCCCGCAGACATCCGGCCGGCCGTTCCCGCGGCCCCCCCTCCAGCCGTGGGCCCCGACCCCGTGGTCGTCGCAAATCCGGTGGCGGGAAGCGGTGCCACGGCGTACCCGTCGGACCTCCCCCCCAATACCACCCTCTGCATGCTGCGGTCCCAGCCCCCGTTCGCATGGAAGCTGGACCTCCCGGGACGGAAGCGGGCAAGGGAGGAGTTCGTTGCAACGGCGTGGGAGATTGAGGTGGAGACGCACGATGGGGCGCCGGAGCCGCCCCTCAAAATGTCCTTCCCCTGCGCCATCACCTACCCCGACCCCGGGGGAGGTTGGAAGGAGGGGGAGAGGGTTATTGCCCTCTACGCATAACGGCTGCGTGGAGGGCATTGGAGGATGGATTGTTGCGTGCAAGGTAGGGCGGGGATGCCGGAGGGGTAGCTGAGGCGGTTGGCAGTGTTGGCGGTAACGGGGGTGAGGGGAAGGGGGGACCCGGTGGAGGAGCACATGAGCTATGCCTGGCTCCAAATGCTCACCCGGGCAAAGGAGGAGCAGCGCCGGCATTTGGGGGAGGTGGGGGGAGTGGTGGACGTGGATGCAGAGGAGGGGGAGGGGGAGGGGGACGATGCCTCCTCCATGCGGAGCTCCAGGAGTGGCGGGTCCAGGGGCAAGGTGGGCCGGCCCCGCAAGGCCCCCAAAAGTCCGCCAAGTCGGGGGGCCAGCCCTCGGCTGCAAAGCCCCCGCCGGTGGCGCACATGGACGCGTGGGTGGCGGCGCACGCGGGGCCCATGCCCGAGTGGCAAAAGCGGGCGGTGGCGGCGGAGGGGGAGGTTCTCCTCTGCGGGGCAAGCTCCACGAGGCATAGCAGCGGGCGCAGGAGGCGGAGCGGCGGGCAACGGCAGCGGAGCGGGAGCGGGACCTGCTGCGGGCGCAGGCCCGCAAACCCAAGCCCAAGCCGGGGCAGCAGCAGGAGGTGGGGGGAGTGGAAGGGGGGGGGGGGGGCAGCGGCGGGGGGGGGGGGGGGGTTGAGCGACGGTGTGAAGTACCTTATGGCGGGGAGCCAGGCCCGGAAGTCCCAGGTAGAGAAGGTGAAGGGGGAGCTCTCAGCAGTGGCCGCCACCGCGCGCCTGTTGCTTGGCCAGAAGGAGGGGGGGCTGTCCTTCTAGTCGGTGGTGCCGGGCTACACAACTGCCTTGGACAGCCATGACGTTGTTGAGAAGCGGTACCCGGGGGACGCCCTGGTGGAGGCCGCCACTAACCCTGCCTCCAAGCCCCCCACGCCGCCCAAGGCCCAGGGCTCCGGGAGCTCCATAGGCACTGCAAGCCCGTAGCGTCACCCTGCGAACGGCCCTTTTTAACCATTGTAAATTACACCGGCGCCAACCACGGTCCTGAACATGCTGCTAATTTCGCACGAACTTCGCGCGCCCTTCGCGCGAACTTCGCGCGATTCTTTGGAAATGCGCGAACGACCCAGCCATCTACCGTCTTGGGGTTTTTTGCAAACTTCGTGCGAACTTCGCGCAAATTTATACAGTATTTGTGTTTAATAGTGGTTCCCAACACATGGGGTGTGCAAATATGTTGTACAAATTTTTTGTTGTGCGGTTGATGCCAATGGGGCTGACTTTTTCTCACTTTCTTGACTTTCTTAATCAACATGCATTGCCTTTTGCCTATTGTCAGTGTTTTTTGTCATGGGACGTGGGAGTGGCGACAAGGGGAAGAAGGCCTTTGCCCATGTCAAGTACAGGCAGCACCGGGCCCGCCGCTTGAGGACATTGCAGTAAGTTGTATCGGGGGAACTAGGAGCCGAGTATCTGGTGAGGCACCTTCCGGACACGGGGCAGATTGTCCTCCCGCCAGTAGAGGGGGGAGGGAGTGGTGCTCTACCCACTGCACCATCCATGTGGGAGAAAATCGTCGCAGCGGTGTGGCGCATCCGATCGCTGCACCTGTCCAGGACGGAGGCGCAGTACCTCACTCCCCATTTAGTGGAGGGAGTACCATGGGAGGACGTGTGGGTCACCATGCCGCAGCTTGCGCAGCCCGCATCGGACGGGTTTGTAGCCAAGAAGGGGGATGACACGGAGCTATACGGAGCCTTCTGCCCGTTACCGGCGCGGTTGCAACACGTGTACCGTTGCCGACCGGTTGAACCCGCCCACGTCCAACAACCGGGCAATCCAAGGCTGCATTGGATGCCACTAGCAGAGGGCGGCACGTCGCGGCACGAGGCGTCCTTCGTGCATTGCACCCTCGGGGCGTACCCGTAGCCCCGATCAACTAGCACGTTGCTGGCTATTGGGGGGTATTGAGGAGTGGTCGACCTTGTACGCGGCTGCTCAAAAGGTTGACTTCGACCAACAGTTGTGGGATGCTAGTAAGGTTGTCTTCCAAGATACTTCCGGTGCCGACCGGGAAACACTTTTCTTCCTCTGTGCCGATGGCAAGGCACAAATTTTAATGGCCAATTGTAAAAATTTTAAAGCCGAGGCTCCACGAGCCATGGTTTGCATGGTTTGCGGCCGCAATAAGCCAGATTGCCTTGCCAATTTTGGCTTGGAAGCCACCATTGACGGGTGGTGGGAGGTTGTGCTCCCCATGGGAGCCATATATAGACACATCCCAGCCAAGCGTCGCATTCCTGACTACGGGTTGCACGGGGTGCTGCGGGTAACTATTTGTGGTATTTCCGGCATGAGGGATGCCGTGTCGGCTGCCACTTGCAAGTCCGCCGGGGTCATTGTCCGCAATTTTTTCCAACCGATCCTAGATGTTGCCCGCGTGGCAGCCAAGACGGTAACAAAGGGTAGGATGCCAAAGGGCAATGACACCGCCAACGCGAAGGAGAACGTTAGGTTAGAGTGTGCCGCGGCTGTGCAACTCATGCGCACCCGGAGGTGGGAGGCACTCATTGCCGTGTGCCTTGAAGAGGGGGGATTGAACAACAAGCGGGTGGGGGGGAAACCATGGGGGGATGTTTGTAGGCAGTGGTGGGACAATTTTGCCAAGACGTGTATATATGCATGGCGGACATCTTTGCTGTCCGGGGCAGACCTAGGAAGGCTACGTAACTGTAGCATAGCAATGGGCAAAGCCCACATACTCTTGGAATGGCCTAATCTGTTGTGGTCACATTTGTGGATTGACCACATGTATTTTTTTGCCAGCCAATGGAGAAATCTCTCCCAATTTTCATGCTTCGCCATGGAAGGCAACCACCGTAGGCTCAACTGCATGTCGCGCAACAGCGGGGGCCTAAGCCTTTTGCGTGGGCGGCTAGGTGTGCAGGTTGTCGTTGACAACCACACCATAGACGACGGCCTCCGTGCGGAGGGGTGGGACGTCACAAAGTGGTCCATGCGTGGGCAAGGCCCAGTCACCGTACAAGAATTGGCTAGGCGGGCCCGCTAGAGGGCCCTTAGTGACCTCAACTATGTACATACCCTTACGCAACATTTCAGACGCCGCAAACAGCGCAAACAACAAGCATAGTGCGTTTGGACAGTTCATGGCCGGCGAAGTGGACGTGCGTGTTATTGTGAATGAAGATGTGCATACCTGTACGCGAATCTGGGACAAATTCGCGCGAACTTCGCACGAATTTGTCCCAGATTCACATTCGCAAGTGTCGCAGCAGACACAGGCGAACGGCACAATAAGAATAGGTTATTAAACGGCTACCATGGCCACGCAGTGTATGCAAAAGGGGTGGTTTTTTCTCGCAGGGACCTATATTTTATTTTTTTAGAATTTTTGAAACCATATCCTCCATTCCAACCCATTGAAAAAGGCCTTTTTCGGACAAAATAGTTGTTTTGGGTACCCATATTTGCTTTCTCATTCAAAAGTTCACTTAACGGCAATTCGCAAAGGGTATATGGGCGCCTCCCTCGGGGTCGGGAGCCTGGTGGGTGGAAAGTGCGGGGGCGAGTTGGGGGCCGGGGGGTCAGTTGGCACTGGCTGCCCGCTCCCGTGATTCAACCAAGGATGCGGGTTCCATCCCCTCCGGCCTGGGGACGGGGTGTCCAAGGGTTGGTTGGTTCGTTTGGGAGCGATTGCCCTTGGAAATTTTCCGCCTTGTGACGCGGGCCTCTGGTACACAGGGTGTTGGGGGAGGTGAATATGTAGTGTTTCCATTTTCGCTATCGTAATGTCTGACGGGTGGCGGGGTGGTTTGAGGAGTGGGTTTGTCGTACTTGGCTTACTATGTGTCTTGTGTTGGTGTGTTCATGAGCACGTTGGTTGTGGGGCCACGTTGGTGTTAGGTTGGTGGTTTGAGGTGGATCTTGCCACATTCTGCGGGGTCTTCTGGTATCTTGCACATCCGGATACGCACGTGGTGTGCGTGCTTGTTAGTGCTGGGGACGGGGTAAGTGAGGGGTGGTGCAAGGTTTCCCCACCGGAGGACGCGGTGGAACGTGAGGTACTGCAAGTGAGGGGTTGTGTAGATTCATGAGCTGAATCGTGTCACGTGTGCCGGCCAACCTCTATGTGTCTGTGGCCCACGCGAGTGGTCCACACCGATTATGCCACAGCAACTTTTGCCCACCTGCGTCCTATCTATTGGGGAAAGCGGTACATGGTGAGTGCGACATGGTATCCCGCTGCTCCAGAGGTGGTCTTGCCAAGTTGTTTGCGAGTTTTGGTGGCGGACATTGGTATCCCCTAGGTGACGGACGCGCATTGGGACCCTTTTCACGATGCTGGACTGTCAAGCCATCCCCAGTAAGATATGGCCTCGGAGGATCACTGTGTCCTTCCCTGTGGTGACCCAGTGTGCTGCTGTAGGGGGGCCGTGGAGGGGCGTAGGGCTGGGGGGGCTTCATAGCGCGTAGGTGTTAGTGGCCTAGCTCCACGGTTGTACAACATATCTCGGGGATGACCGGTGGTTTTCATGGTGGGGGTGGGGAGGTCGATGGGGGGAATTGCTATTACCTCCATGTGGTGGAGAGTCTTGTAGCTGACGGTGGCGGCGCCGCGTTCCCAGTGGTGTGGGTTGCCTGGGTTCGCCGATTGGCAGCCGTGCGGTGCGGCCTACTATAACCACACGTGTCCCTCGTTGTTAGTGTAGGTGGTTGCTTTGTGGATGAGGGCTCGTCTTCACTTGGGGGGGGGTCCATTTGCCCTCCCTTGAGCTTGTTGGCTTTCCCCCTACAGCACGAGGTCCATGATAATTTCACGGATTCTTTCCCCAGGGGTGTTGAGGTCGCTGAGGGCCTTGCGGTCAGCTTTTTTTAGCCGTCCAGTAGGCGGTGCGAGCCTAGGGTAGTGGGTGGTAATACCTTGCGGAGGTGTCTGCGCCGGGTATGGGCATCATGGAGGATGTTGGGCGTCTGGTGTGGTGGTCGGTGGCCATTGTTCTAGGCGTGGTGCGTTGCAAGGGTTGTGGCCCCCTGGCCGTTGGCGCCGATTGCATCCCCTCCGGTTTACTTGTCCATGGTGCTTGGGTCGGCGGTTGGCAGGGATAGGGATGCAATGGTGGCCTCGGTTGGCGGAATGGGGCTCTGATTTTGAGCTGTTGGGGGTTCTTGGTGCGTGCCGTGGGCTAGATGTAGCCTCCTATAAGGGAAGAGGAGCATGACTCTCTCGGGTTGCGTCAGTGTTGGCCGCTGTTCGATCGCTGTTGCTTGAATAAAGGGCACGAGAGGGGCGGGGGGGGGGGGTTGGTTAGTGTTCTTCAAGGTCGTTCACTGGGTGGTAGTGCATCAAGTAGTACATGTTCTCCCTGGTAGTGGGTGCAAGCAGGTGTTCTGTGTATGTGAGCAATAGGGGTTTTTTTGTGCACCATTTAATGCTGTGCAGCTGTCGCCATGGGGTGTTCATGGTCGTGCGTGCGGAGCCGAGAGAGGAATCGGTGTTACCATCCTCCTTTTCGTGGCTTCGAGTGCTTAGGGGCCTGCAACAATTGTCTCGCTTTTTGGTGGGCGCGGCACCCCTGTCGCCAATTTTAGTGTTGCTGTAGGGTGTCTTTGGGAGCCTAGTTGATTAGGGTGTTTCTCCCCTTGTAAACTGGAAAGTTTGCAATGTGGTTCCAATCCTCCGCGGTGTAGCCGCCTATACACCCGAGGCGTTGAATGCTGGAGGAGTGTAAGGCCACTCTACTTCCAGGGGTGAAATATTGAAGGGGTGTAGCAGTGTCTGAACCCCCGGCCATGGGCCATACGAGGGGTGTGCACACCGTGCATTAACCATCGGAGAGGGTTGGCCCCCTCCAAAGCCCACACATGAAATATGGGACGGGTGAAGGCGGTTTTGACACACACGCTGCCTTACGTAAATATTCCAGGGGTGTATGCCGCTCCTCACTCCGAGCTGCACGACAACACACTAGTGTTGCAAGCCGTACGGCAAAGATTTATGGCAATGCAGTAAAGCAAACACCAATTGCTCGTGCAGAACAGCAAAGTACACACAACACAAATGCAGAACACCATTGGCACATCACCCTAGAAACACGCCCATGGATACCCACAAATGACAATTTCAAGTGGCTATCTTTGCAATGGCACTATCCCATTATACTGTGATCATATGGGAGCTCCACAAATTGCCGTTCGGATAGTGCTATACACACAATGGCACAAATACCACAAGTACACACTTACTACTTTTTGCCGGCGTTGACAATGATATAGCAACAATTACTAAGGTTGTGGTTAGGCGAAAAACAATGGAAACATGGTTTTTGGCTGTGGAGCACACATTGGTGTTGGTGCAAAGCCCAATCAACCTCCTCTCGCCCCGCCCTAGAAGCCGCACATGCACAATGCTCCACCCTAGAATGTGCATTGGTCCGCCATCATTGGAATTCACGGTGCACATCGATGGGATCGCCGTGAAGTGAAAGCCATTTGCCAACACAAAAATATGCCACGTGGATATGGAAGACGCAGTGGCACTTGTGCCCCCCCCCATGGCAACTTCCCCTACATTTGGCCTCACCCTAGCATGCGCTAACTCTGCTCCATCGGTGTACCCCCCTTCCCCGGGCAGGCACCAAAGGAGCTTTCTTATAGTATCTAGGTGGCTGACACATTTGTGCAAGCCAACCATGGTTCAAAAATGGTGGAGAATAGGTTAAACCCACTAGTGTGAGCATTGCAAGTGATGGGTGGCTCTTGAGACATGAAGAAGAAGCACAAAAGCAAGCCACTACATTCTAGCCGAATTTTGTATTGTTGTTGCGTTTTGATGAATGCTATGACCTTCTACTTATTCTCGTTGCACTTGTGGTTACTTGTTGCCCGAGACACCGGCAAAAGAAAGGTGTTGCCCATACACAACGGGTCTCAAATTTGAACAATGTCTTGATCTCCTTTGTTTTGGTGTCCTTGTGTTTCTTTTGCAGTACGCAACGTGTTGTTTTTTCAAGCGTTTGTGCTATTGCCCTTGCTTGCACCCACCACTACAAAGCTGTGCAGCCTGTGGGAATGACCATCAACCCTCTGCGAATTCACAAAAACCCACAAGAACATCCGCACCTAGAAACGGCCGTAAGGACATGCTAGGGCCCTAAACCTCTTCCGTCTCCAACCCTTTGGCGCCGGGCAGTGACGCGCCGGGGCACGTCACTTAGTGTGATGCCTAGCAAATCTAGAACCACGACTCTAGGGCCCCCTCTGTCTCCATTTATCATCAACTTGTGTATGAGATAGTGAGGCCTTGTTGCTGCTTAATTCGTGTCATCCGCAGGTGATCCAACCAATAGCTGGGTGTAATCAAAAACACGTAACACGGCCTCAATCCATCATGAGGAACCTTCGCCTCATATAAGTACCCCCTTCTCCACCCTAATGGGTGGGTGGGGGGGGGGCAGGGTTCTAGATCACCGGCTCCGCAACTTCACATCCGTTGGCCCCTCATTTTCATACAGCGTAAGCATTCGGAGACAGGAGGCGCGGTAGCATTTAAAGGGATCTATCACAGCCAGGATTGGCTAGGTGGGCATGGTGCGTTGGGATGCTGAGGCGCGCTAGTGCAGCTATGGCACACCATTTGTTCTTTAGTAGAACACCCCCTCCCCCTCGCCCCCTTGACAGTCTACCCTTGGGCAGCCCCGCTTGCCACTCCTGACTCTCAAAAATTAGTGTTTGCACACTTGGCTATCAAGGAGTGGAGTTCCTAGAAGTACACCAACAACACCACAATGTGCTCATCAATTTAAGCATACAGTTTTTTGGCAAACATTGTTGTTGCCGCCAGCTGCTTGTAGGCCCGAACCACAATTTCTTGGGAATGCCAATACAAGTATAATGAGTTGTGGATGCGGCTGTTGTATCTTGTGTGTCGAATGGTACATGAATGTTGAATCATCTTTGGTATTTTGTGCACCCCTTCCGTGTTTTTCATGTTACATCATGTTGTTGCATTCAGCAATCGTGGGATTCTCATAGGAGCTTGGGCCTCTTGAAGTTGGTTTTTGACCGCTGGAACTCTATTTCCATGGTTTTCTCATTGCGCCAAAGATGAGGACATTTTTTGAACCGCCAAATTCGTCCTGCTGGGTAGAGGGATACACACCCACAAGAAAGCGCGAGCAGACATAGAATGTTTTTGCCCCGACCCACGCCCGTTGCCCTGCCTGGCCCCGCCCCCTCTCCTACCCTAGCATGCCCCTTGCCCAATGCCTCTACCGCTTCCCCATTGGTGGTCGCGGCGCGTGCGACGAAAGGCCCGTTGTGGTTGTACGCCTGGTTTGGTTCACTAGCCACGATACAACGTAAGGCGGTCGAGGGGAGGCTCAGGGGCGAACTCCACTTTTTCTGGGGGAGTGCGTACACAACAACCCACTTGCTACCACACTGTGTTCACCTCCACCACACGGTCTGTCGTTCCATCGAGTGTTGGTTTCTCTACGCTAGAGCCTATAGGTGTCGACATCAACGCGCGCGTGCTTCAAGCGACTGACCCGCTCTTTCCCTTGTTTCGACCTTCAAGGACCGCCCACCCTCATAGAACGGCCCCAGCTCCGCCTTTCGCGGACTGTAAGCTGCGGGGCGATCTGGAGCCCATTGCGGCACCTGTTACTCCTCTCTACCATGGTTAGAGCTATCTAGGCCTCCCTTCTCTTTGTGATGTGTGTACGCCTTTTTCCTAGAGCGTCCGTTGGGTCGTTCCGCTCTGTGCCACGACCGTGTACAAAAGCCCCCGTTGACCACGTGTTCTACGGGTTGCGGGCCGTCAGGAATCATTGTGGGCGCTGAGCCGGTGGTGTGCCGTGCCCATTTGTCAGTGCCTCTGCCACCGGAAGGTGCAATTGTATTTTGTCCTCACGCCGGCCTGTGTACGGTGTACACCGGGGCTTGTTCCGCCTCGGGAGGCAGTCCCGTTCTATGCCTTTCTCCATGGCGAATATCTCCAGCGGCTCCGTTAGTAGCGCGCAAGAAGCGGCTGCTCGCCAACCGCCGCTGACGGGCGTATAGCAGTCCCTCTCGAATCAGTGGGTTGCACCAAGGAGACACACAGCCTTCTGCCGGCGCCAGGCCCCACCTTCCCAATCTTTGCCTTCCACTGCGGATGGTCAAGAGACCTCTCCGTACCACCTGCCCCTTTCGGTCAATGCGCCCCCCGCCGCGTCGGAAGCCGCCCCGTAAACGTTTTGCAGGTGATCCCGGGCGGACGACTGCCGGCGGGCTGTTAACAACTCACGGAAGCCGTGGGAACGCCGCGCGGCCGGCAACTCCCCCATGGCCGCGCAGTACGCCCTCAACAGGCGCACAGAGGCCTAGCTCGGGGGGTTGCGGTGGTCCCCCGTCACGGAGCCGCAGATCGCGGAGGCCGAACGCGGGTTCCACACCCGCCTCCTCCGCGCCCCCGCCCCATATGGCCGACCCTAAGCGTCGATCACTCCTGTGACCAAAAGGCATCCACCTCGGCCGCTGCCAGTTCTGGCTGCTCCGTGGCGGCAGGGCCGAGTGCTCTACCCGCATAACCATCTCCCCCACCATGTTTCACGCAACCCACCATCGGATCAGCCTCTCGGCGTCTTTCTGAGCTCCCGGACCTAGTGCACAATGCGGTGTGGCTGCCTCAGGGCCCGGGTAATGCCCCCCCCCCCCCACCCGTCAGTGCAACCCACCTCTCGGGCGCCCGACTCCACGCGTGGTGAGACGGGTGCGCGCTAGCAGCTAGCCGAGCTGCCTCAAGTGCCGCCCTGATACGAGAAGCTCTTCCTTGAATACGCCCCCCCTGATCGAGCGCCAACGTACCACGTGATGTTCCCTGACTGGTGATGGGCTAGCCGCTCCCCGTACTTTGATGTGTTTGCTTACCTACCCCTGTGCCTGTATAATGAGGGGCTCCGAAGGTATGGCCCGCGGTTTGTACGCTACCTCCCCCCCCTCTTGCCTACTATGCGCGCATCCTGTGGCAGCGGCAAGTGGCTTCAATGTTTGTGGCAACCCAGCACCTAGGGCACGTGTCTCGGCAGCTCCTGCCTAATCTGAGTGTCCCAGGCCGGTTAGTGGCTCTTGGGGCCCTGCTGATGAGAGGTTTACATGTCCCACCTCGAGCGGGACGCTGCTGCGGACAGGACTGGCTCACCACACGCCAAACGGCAGGAGCCCTTGTGAGCCTAGTGGCCGGCTGGCGAGTTGCATTTGTACGATACCCTGTGCCCGTGTCTGCCCGCCTTGTGTTACTGGAATCTGCATCGTGTGCATCCCAACGGTCGCCCCCCCTCTGCAGATAATGTCTGACCTCAAAAACGTGTTAGTTGATCGCCAGCGCTCCGCCATGAAGGCTGAAAACGCCTCGGCTGTGACACGGGTCCCCAAGGCGGGTGCTTTCAAGAAGTGCACCGTCACTCATCGGCCCTGCAAGGTGGATGTGCCCGGGGTCCCGTTGACGCAGGGGCTGGTCCGCGAAATTAGGGTATGGTTCCCCGTGCTACGGGGGGCGGCTAGGTCCCTAGATCGGGCGGTCCTCTAGACCGCCTACCCCATCTTCCTTCGGGTCGCCCAGAAGGAGTTGATCACATAGCTGCGCGACCACATTGGGACCAGGTCCTCGGACGAGGAGCTCGCGTTCTTGGTGAAGGTCTCAGTTGGCTACCAATGGCTGAAGGGATCGGAGCAATATGTGGTTGCTATCGATAACTACTCCGGCGCCTTGCGCTTGATGCCCAACCAAGCCCGCCTCCAGTCGGCCTTTGCGCAGATTAAGGCGTCAACGTCCTGGCGGGGCTTTTGGTACGGCTTGTCCTTTGCTTGGGCCGATCGCTAGGCCTATGCTGTGCGCTGCGATGGTTCCGTGGACCACGGCGCCCTCCCGATGCTGCTCCCTTCAACGCCTCAGACCCTGTGGTCCACGGTAGGCTTCTTGCTCGCCATTGTGGAGCTCGCCCCCTCTTTGTGCTGTGGAAGGCTGCCCACCCCCTCCCGCTGGCCGAGTCTCCGGCGGGCGCCCGCGCCAAGAAAGGCCCCGTGTCGGGACCAGCTCCCCGTCCCTCCCCCGTCATCGCCCATCGGCCGGCACCGAGTCCGTTTCAACGGACCTGTTGCTGATGGTTCACAAGTATGGAGCTCTTTGCAAGACCTTTCCTGCGGAGTCTGTTGATGCGGAGGGGTCGAGCTTCCGCTTTTTCATGGGCTGTCTTGTTCCTCCCCTTGCGGCTTAGCTTTGAGGATCGACTGCAGCCAGCACGCATGCCCCTGGCCCAGGCCCCCTCCTTTAGCTCTAAGCCGTTGGCTGTCACAGGCAGCTGCGTGCTTGGAAGTATCATCAAGAGAAAAAGGTCCTCGCCGGCAATTTTTTGTCGGAGGTTCTCGTGAGACCTTTTGCGATCGCATGGTCTCCCAGGTGGCCGTTGTGGCCCCAAACTCTGACGGGTCGGGAGTTGGGGCCCACCTACCGGTGGGCCTTTCGTCCTCCACGAAGGTCCATCAGGCGGTTATGGTGGCCACAACGCGTCACTAGCTGTGTGACTGCCTTGTGCTAGCGGTGGCCATGGCCTCCGTTGACGAGCTCGGGGCAGACGAGAAAAACATCTTGGGGTCCTGTGTAACGTGGCCTTGGTCTCCGGGGTACCGGCCTAGGCCCAGAAGTCCTTGACGCCGCCCAAGGCCTCCCCGCCCCCGCCCCCGCCCCCCACAACATCCCCGTCGACCCCCCTAGCTGAAACGGCACCCCCTCCCTCCCCTGGGGTAGTCCTAGTACCTCAGCCTACTGTCCCCATACCCCCTTCTATCCCTGTTTTTCTCGACAACGGCCGGCCCCGGGTGCCCATGAAGTTTATTGGGGTGGAGGGGATGCACTTCGAGGAACAAGCGTAGAAGTGGAGCTGAGTGTGGTACACGACCGTGCTTGTACTCTTTTGTGACGTTTGCAGCGTGGGACGTTGTATCTTGGGCAAGGGCAAACTAGCAGTCAAGAGGGTCCGCACGGGCATGTGGTTTATGCTGCACACTACCAAAACCGTTGGCACCCCCGTGGAGTCCGTGAGATCAGGGTAGCCGGCGGAAGATACCAAGACGTGCGCGGGGGGCAGACCACCCCGACACACATGCGCTCACACAATTCCACGCACCACACTACACAATACCCCGACAGGCTCCCATAGGAGGCAGAAGCATCACCGACCCTCTGGACCTCTGGTGGACACAACGGGGTTGCAAACAGCACGTACGACCCCCCATGATACTGGTATCCCCATCACAGGGGTCAACCCGGGACGGGATGGACGTCACCGTGGCCGACACGACCAGCCCCCTACCACCCAACACGACGGGCACCGAGGGCAACAACATCCGTAGGCGGGCCGGAAGACGCCCAACGCGGCGCATCCACCGCTTCACACAGCACACCAGCCACAGCTGGTTGAGAGATGGCACAAGTGCCCACTCCGCCACCTCGGCAAAGCGGCAAAGCATGAGCCGTTTACATTAGGTCACAAGCTCAGCCTCCTGATACTACAGATCCGGAGCAGCAGCGAATGGCCGCACACTGGGGCCCCTTCCGGAGCGACCAGCCGGGAGCAGTCTACCCTAGAGACCTATTTTGATACCAATATGTTTAATATTTGAGGTTGAAATTAATGCGGTAATCCAAAGTAGACCCTTTTTTTTGGGGGGGGGATGCGAAAAACTCCACCCCCACAGGGTGCCTTACGGGATCGGGTGTCATTTTCGGCCGGGGGTTGGGGGGGGGGGGGCTCACGTGCCCCAATGGAAAAAAAATATTAAAATGGTCGTGGGCTTATACTTTTTGAATTTAATTTTTCCTTTAATATTTCAAATTTTGCAAATTAAAGCGTCGCCGATGTTAATATTAGCCTGTCAAATATTAACCCAAATTTCGAAATATGAACCCTCCCTGAAAATGCCTACAAGCACGCAACAACACACCATATACCTTTTCAATGATATCTAGTATTCATTGCTGGCTCCAATGCCAGTATACATCATGCACCTGTAGCACACGTGGTACCACCCGTAGGTTGCACCTCTTGAGACCCCATCTTGGGGTCCCACAATTGTTGGGTTGGTTCAGGGCCGGGGTTAGGAGTGGGGTTGTTTTGTGTTTTGGGGTTTGTCGGGGGGTTAGTATTGGGATCAGGCAGAAGGTTAGTCTGCGGGTCCGGCTAGCCCGATGGCCGGGCGGGGGGGGGGGGGTTGGCTTTTCCCTTGCCCTTGCGAACGCGGTACAAGTATTCTTTGGCACCCTCGGGGGTGGGGAAGAGGAAGCCACGGGCCACCGGAGAAAAGCGGGGGTCGTCTAGTTATTCCACCCAGACGACCCCCGCTTTTCTACGGTGGACACAGGTGACGGTGCCCACCTCAATGCCCGTGGGGTACGGGACGTGGTCTTTGGTGCCGATGAGCCCCCCCCCCCCCTTTGGGGGGGGTTGTCTTGGGGTCAGGGGTGGCTTTCGTGGCCGGGGAGGTTTCTTGGTTTGGGGGGGGGGGTGGCTCCATCCGACGAGTCCTCGGACTCAAAAGGCCACCTGGAGCTCTTTTTTTCACTTGTTTCGGTGCCCGGGGGTTTGGGGGCTAGTGGTTTGGCCTTGGTGGTGGGGGGGGGGCCTCTTCTTTTACCGTTTCCTCACCCTCCCAAGCACCCCTCACCATCCCTGCCCATATCCCCTCATCCTCCGCCCCCCTGCATCCCATCTGCCCTAACCTGGCCCACTCCCCAGCTCTGTACCCCCCTGCACCCACCCACACATCCGAGCAGACCTTCCCGTGCTCCCAATCCCTCAAGCCCCTCAAGATGGCCGACCCCAAGGGCGGGTCGGCGGCAACGATGCGATGGAGGTGCCCGAGTGGCACCTCATGGGCCGCATCGCGGTCACGCTGGGACACGTGCACGGGCCGCGCGTCCGTGGCGTTCACGACAACATCCGTCACCGACGAAAAGACGGACAGGACATCACTTAATTTTTTCGACGACTTTTTTAATTTTTCGAAGTTAATATTAACTCTTAACTTTGAATTTTTGCTCTAGCGATCGAACAATGAAACGTTCACCCACCAAAGTTAACCCAAAAAGTCGAAATATTAACCCATAGACAAACACACATACCTCAAAACCAGTGCGCGCTCCTTTCGCCTAGACAGCTGCCATTGCTGTCCAAAAGTGCGTGCAGGGCGTTGGGGCCTCCACGGGGTCCGCCATGATGTCGGCGGGCGCGGGGGGCGCGGCTGCGGCAGGTACGGCCGCCTTGGCGAACGCGGTGCCGCCCCCCGACCCCTCGCACTGGTGGTGCGCAGCGGGGTCGTAGACCGGCCGTGGGGGGGGGCTAGGGCTGCAGTTCACTTGACAGCAAAGTTGACCCCTTTCCCCTGCCGCCATTGGTGGCACCATCCCAGCGTGACCCAATGCTGCAGGGCCACCTGGAAATGTGCGGTCTCGAACCGCATACCTCGCGGGTCGCCGCACAAGTGGAGCGAGCTCCACGACTCGACGCTAATGCCCTCTGGCACGGGGCTGAGGGGCTCGCCGGGCAGAGGGCGCCAGGTCCACGCGCCCCCTCACTCGCTGTTCCGCCGCCAAGTGCCCTTGTTTTCGCCGTGCCGGCGAATTTGGCACGGCACAAGGCGGCCAAAGACCCACTCCGGGGTCATATGCGCGTTCCACGCGCCCGCAAACAAGGGATGATCCCTTGCGCAGCCCTCTTGGAGGGTCTCTGCCGACCCCGGCACGAGGACTGCCTTGCAGGCGGCCGCGGAAGTTGGCCCCAGTGCTTTTAGAAGCCACTATGGCAGGGTTAGCTTGTTTGTGGGGTTGGCGGGATGTTTCTCCTCCACCCCGTCCGGCTCCCCCTTCTCCACACCCCCACCCCCCCCCCCCTCTTTCACCACCACCTCCCGACTCTCCTACGCCTTGACTCCCCCCTCCCCCCCGCTCTCCTGGCTGTCACCCCCCCTGGGTCTCTCTTCTTCTCTTCCACTCCTTCTTCTTGTCCTTCTTCCTCTTATTCTGCCAGCACCGGTACGAGGAGTCGTCGGTCGACTCCTCGCCCCCTTGACGCGGCGGGGAACCTATCGTTGCTGCTGGTGGCGGTGGTTGTGGCGGAGCTGGAGCTGTTGCAGCTACCGGAGCCGCTACAGCTTGCACGTGTTGCTCCATGTGGGACATTCGAGGCGAAAAAACAAAAAAAAACTAAGTTTTCACATTCACGAATAATATTCGCGAGGTTAATATTTAACCACTTAATATTAACTATCAAGACTCGAACTAAGACCGAGCTGTGTCCTAGTCCTACGTAACGCATTGGAAATGACTGTTGAAGAAAGACCGCTTGCTTTAGAGATGTGCCTCCACGGCTAGGACGATCGTCCTGAAACACCGCTCAAAAACGGGTCAGTTTCACCTCAAAATGGACCACCGTGTGGCACCACGGCATGGTACATGCCTTTTTGAACACCCATTTGCCATTATTTGATAGCCCAATCGCCATGGAAGAAGAACGGCCCTCATTGCAAACGCCCACTTGACACACCGGTGGTTGTCCTGAACTTTCAGGACGATCGTCCCGAAAACAGCCCAAAAACGGCCATTTTTGGACAGCAAATCGGCCGTAGAACGGGCTAGAGCGCTCGAAACGCAACGAAACTTGTTTGTGGTGATGCGCATTTGCTCCTCGGTCGTTTTGAGCTACTTGGATGCCGGTTTGGAGCCACGGTGTGGTCACAAGGACTTTTGGACCTTCTGCTTGCTGCTTGCTGCTGCTGCTGCTACTGCTGCTTGCTAAAACGTGTTGCTCACCCTTGGACCCTAAAAGGTGGTGTAAAACCTCGACAGGGTAAACCCAGCTCGGTAAATATATCAAGACTCGAACTAGGACCGAGCTGGGTCCTAGTCTCGCGTAACGCATTGGAAATCACCGTTGAAGAAAGACTGCTTGCTTTGCAGATGTACCTCCACGGTCAGGACGATTGTGCTGAAACACGGCTCAGAAACGGCTCATTTTCACCTCAAAATAGACCACCGCGTGGCACCACGGCGTGGTACACGCCTTATTGAACACCCATTTGCCATCCTTTGATAGCCCAATCGCCATGAAAGAACAACGGCCCTCATCGGAAACACCTGCTTGGCGTAGCGGCGATCGTCCTGAACATTCAGGAAGATCGTCCCGAAAACAGCCGAAAAAAGCCTAAAAACGGCCATTTTTGGACACTAAATCGGCCGTAGAACGGGCTACACGGCTTGAAATGCAACCAAACTTGTTTGTGGTGATTTGCCTTGGCTCCCCGGTCGTTTTGAGCTCCTTGGATGCCGGTTTTGAGCCGCGGTGTGGTCGCAAGGACTTTTGGACCGCCTGCGGTTGCTGCTGCTTGCTGCTGCTTGCTGCTGCTTGCTAAAACGTGTAGCTCAGCCTTGGACCCTAAAAGGTGGTGTAAAACCTCGACAGGGTAAACCCAGCTCGGTAATTAAATATTAAAAGTCGCTGGCGTTATAATCAAGACTCGAACTAGGACCGAGCTAGGTCCTAGTCTTGCGTAACGCATGGGAAATCACCGTTGAATAAAGACCGCTTGCTTTAGAGATGTGCCTCCATGGCTGAGGTGATTGCCCTGAAACACGGCTGGAAAACGGCTCATTTTCACCTCAAAATGGACCGCCGCGTGGCACCACGGCGTGGTACACGCCTTATTGAACTTCCATTTGCCATCCTTTGATAGCCCAATCGCCATGGAGGAACAACGGCCCTCATTGCAAACGCCCACTTTACACACTGGCGATCGTCCTGAAGTTTCAGGACGATCGTCCTAAAAACAGCCCAAAAATGGCCATTTTTGGACACTGAATCGGCCGTAGAACAGGCTACACGGCTCAAAACGCAACGAAACTTGTTTGTGGTGATGCGTGTTCGCTTCCTTGTCGTTTTGAGCTACTTGCATGCCGGTTTTGAGCCACGGTGTGGTTACAGGGACTTTTGGACCTTCTCCTTGCTGCTTGCTGCTGCTGCTTGCTGCTGCTTGCTGCTGCTTGCTAAAACGTGTAGCTCCTCCTTGGACCCTAAAAGGTGGTGCAAAACCTTGACAGGCTAAATCCAGCTCGGTAATTAACCTACAAATATTAATTGAGAGTACCCAAAAACTAACGAACTCAAAATGAAAACAAGAGGCAAAACAAGCATACCAACCGGTCTTCTTGGGCTTTTTTCATCTCGCCCAAGAGGGCCTTCACCATGTTTTGGTCCATGGATCGGTGAAACAAGAGCTAGGGGTGGGGACGAGAAGGAAGAGGATGGGGGACTTTGGGTGGCCATGAGTTTGGCCATAGTGCATGGGGCCGTATGTGGTGCCCCATGGTGTTGTAACGGTAGGTCAAATGTTGAAAAACACCACTTCCACACTTGCAACACCACCTCCGCCTCCCGTTCCAAGGCCGTAGCCCCCGGCATCCCCCCCCTGCGGGCCGTGTGGTCGTTGTAGGTCCGCTTGAGGATGGCGTTGAGGCTCTCAACGACATCGGCGCACACAGCACCCAACCCGACCCCAAGCCGCGCCGTGTCAGCCACCACCAATGTCACATCCTCCTCCAAGTAGAAGAGGTAGTTCGATTGGCAGCCGGCCTCGCAACAATACAGGCGGTAACGCGCGACCTGCGCGGCTAGGTCGGCGCGCGGTGGTGTATCCGAGTACAAGTCCCGGAGGACGTCCCGCATGGCAACCACCGCTTGCCACTCATCGTCCTCCGGGGATTAGGCCAATAGTGGCCCGAGTTCCTCCGATGTGCGGAACAACGCCCGTGCCTCCTCTTCGTCGGGCGAAGCCGAGGCCCCCAACCGGACGCTGGTGCGAGCCCGATGGAGCACGCGTTGCACGGCCATGGCGTTGTCCTTGGGAAGGTCCCGTAGGCGGGCCTCAATGAGGGCCACTTAGAGGCGGCCCATGGCCACGTAACCATGGAGGATGCATACGAAGACCACCCTAGAGACCCACGTTAAATCCAATATGTTAATTTTTCAATTCTAATTTTTGAAAGATGTTAAATGTTAAACCGATAAATTTTAACATCTTAAACGAGAGGACCTAGTATTCTCTAGGTTTCAAATTATTTGCGCCGTTAATTGCATGTGTATGCTCGAGTTTTGAGGTGGTTTAATGTGGTAGAATGTTGCCCAATGCGTTTCTGGAGATGTTGGATTGCGTAAGGGTTAGTGTCCAAACCTTAGTCCTCTTCTTTGTGCCCACCGCCAACCCCACTCCATGCCCCCTTTTCCCTTGTGTAGCAGTTGTTATGCCTTTGCCTCGACACACTATCCTCGAGCTTAGCATGACCCTTGCGCGTTTGAGTGGAGCCAAGAGTTTGCAAGACTCTTTGGTCACCCAACGCCTTGGTGAGTGGGTGGCTTCATCTCCCTTGGCCCAGGCCCGATGAATCGAGGCCACGGAGGTTGGCTACCCCTCCCTTATTCGTACTAAGCAAGTGGAGGTGGCCGAACAGTACGCCTCCTTCCTTTTTTCCGCGCACGATTTTATTGCGCTCCTCATGGACCTCAATGTCACAAAGACGGGGTTCCGCCACCTCTCCGGGATGGGAGGTGGGGAGGCAAGGCAGGTGAAGGAAGAAAGGGAGGGGGCAAGCACCACCACCACCCCTAACCCCCCCCCCCTCCAAGCCTAAGCCCGCCCCCAAGAAAAGGAAGGGCAACCCCCTCCCCCCCCCCCCCCGCAACAAAGCGGAAGCGGTTCGAGTCGGAGTCGGATGACTAGTTTGACAACCACGCCTCTTCCTCTTCGTCGTCGTCCGGCGAAGACACCCCCCCCCCCCCGAACAAGAACCCCCCCCCCAAAGTCAAAGGCCTTCCACGCCCCAAAAGAGAAGGGGCGAGAGAAGAAGGCGGAGCGGGGTCGGAAAGAAACGGGGGCGGCGAAGAAGGAGGAAGGGGGGGGGGGCGATCTCCTCGTGGGAACCCTCACCCACGTCGCTTACGGGGGCGGGGTACAAGTGGGAACCGTCACTGGCGTCAACACCCGAAGACCCCGGTTGTTTGCGTGAGATACCTAAACAACCCCAAGCTCTATGAGTTGGAGAGCCACCTCATCTTAAGCACGGCCGAAGCCGCCGAGGCGCACCTCCAAAAGGTGCTCAAGGGCAAGACACCCGCCACCAACCGCCCCCCAACGAAGCCGGCTAAACACCCGACTAACCCCTAACAAAACCCTCAACCCAACCCAAATACCCCCACTAATCCACCTGACCCCCCAAGCGAAAACCAAGCTACCCAGGCACAATGGGACCCGGAAATGGGCTCCTCGGAGGTTTAACACGGCAACAATGGCTGGAATGGCCAAGCACAGGAGCCGCGAATACTAAGGGGTATGTTCTAGGTGTTTTTGTGCTCGTGTACGGAGGTTTCATCTTTGCAAAGTTTGTTTAAATTTTCTTGGTTTAAATCTTAATCCCGGCAACGCACAATGTTTAAAAAATTACAATATTTAAGCAATGAAATAATCTCAAATTTGAAAGCCGAGAGCCATTTTAATATTTTTACTCATCAAGACGGTTAACCCCCCCCCCCCCCAAACCAAAGCGCAAAATATTTGACAAACACACAAGGCCCCCCGTAGGGATGAAAATTTTCCGAGGCGACGCCCCTAACCCCCCCGCAAAAAGTGCATACTTTGGTTTAATCAATTGATTTTTGGCCAACAATTAAATATTTTTCATTTAATTGGGGTCTCTAGGGCAAGCACCGCTCCGCCACAACGTGCAGGTCTCCTACACATCCGCCATTCTCCGAACCGAGGTCCGTCTCCCGATAGCGGTGACGGGCCACCGCCTCCCCCTCCAATGTGCGGCGGACGTCCGCCTTCACCCACACACCCATATTGTAAATTGAGCCCACCATGGGCGATATGGAGATGCCAATGAGGCGCCTCATGAAGGATTTCTCACCCCCGATGACCAACTCAGCGGGCACCCACTTAGTGCCCCAGTAGAACTTCTTGCAGTCGTGGACGGACTGCAACACCTACGAACAAACGGGGGTTAATTTTTCAATTGATTTTTCGAGATTAATATTAGATTAATTTTTCAGGTTGCGTTAATTTTTGCGACATACCAAGTATTGACTTCGAGAAAAAACCGCAAAAACGAGAGCGGGGCAAACCCACCGTATACCTGCAGGTTGTTGAACCATATTGTCGCTAGCGTGGCCATGTGGTAGTCCCCGCATACGGCCATACCGATCAGCCATACATAGGGGGTTGTTCGGCTCCGTGGACCGTGGTTGAGGAGCCCAATGGAAAGTTGGTTCCAACTTCAACCGGCGCACGGGTAGGCATCCCCACGGAGGAGGAAACTGAGCCGCCGCTTCCAATGCATAGTGTCCACAAGGGGTGGACGCGATTGGATGTAGCAGGCCCACGATTGCAACGGCCAACAGCGGCCGCTTGTGGGGGGATCTGGCAGGGACATGGGTCGATGTAGCACAAGCGCCTTGACCAAATCCTTCCATGTGTCCATGAAGCAGTCATGTGAAGGGATGCGGCGGGAGAGTGGGAGACCCGTTGCGGCGCTGTATGCAGCCCCCTGGCGGGTCATGAACTCCGACACATGCCGGAAGCCGCCCTTGGGGACATTCAAGTCTGGAAGTAACCCGATCAACTTGGGCGCAGGGAAGAGGACGGAGGCATATTGCTTCACGGCTTCTATTTGTTTGTCGCAGATGACGGCGAGTTGGGCTACCTCGGTGCCCTCGTGCCGTCCTCGGGCCTTGGACAAAGGGGATGAGGCAACCCACTCACCAAGGCGTTGGGAGACCAAAGGGTCCCGCAAACTCTTGGCCCCACTCAATCGCGTGAGCGTTATACAAAGGTCGACAAGGGTGTCCCGAGAGAAAGGCATAACAAGAGCTACACCAAGGAAAAAGGGGGTTGGGAGTAGGGTGAGTGGGGGGACTGGAGAGGGATGTGCGGGGCTACACAACCACCTATAGGACTATGCAACGCCTTTAGCAGCCCGCCGGGCACCCTTTAACCACCCAAACACTTCCAATCGGCATGGTACGCGCACAAGCAAAGCGGGGGAAATGTGCCAAAATTGGGTTAACGTGTTACTATTTGACCGGTCAATTCTTACACCCTTTCATATATTAAAATTTGAATTTAACCATATTGGTTTTAGCGTAGGTGTCTAGGGTAGATAGGCACCAATAGGGGCCAACCCCATCTCCGCCCTCCATGGGGCTCCCTTGAGGCTCAGTAGTGCCACGTCTACGCCTCACCGGTGGCAGTCCTCCAACAATTTCGGCAGCCGAGACGTGATGACACTCCAGTCCCCGCAGTGGAACGCAGGATCATTAGGTAGACACGGGCGATGGGTGAGGGGCAGGAGGCTTCGCACGGCAGGATGGGCGCTTTTACACCAAGTCCCTATGAACGCCCCGACCACCCGAGAGCAAAAAGGATCCATGCTCGCTTGTGGGGTAGGCGACCAGCACATAGCCCGTCGGGGGCGCCGTTATCCGACACGGCGGAACTCGGGTTTGGGACTCGGGCTGGGCTTGTGTCCCGGCCCGGGGGTCATAGGGGAGGTCTTGTTGTTACTCATGGCACATACCTAGCTTGATGATTGTCCACCAACGGCTCTGAGGGCGGCTGGGGGGGCGGGTTGGTATGTACAGGGAAGTAGCCGTGCACGGGGTACGGAGTAGGCAGGGAGAGGGGGGAAGCTTGCGGCGTGCTTAGAGCAGCTGCGCCACTGGAAGGCCGGTCGAGGGGGACGGGGGGGTAGCCGACTGGGGCACGGGGGCAGGGGACTGTGTAGTGTTTTGCTACCCGCCATTACGTTGCAAGAAGGTTTCTTCGGCTCCTGCCCGACGTCCTAGGTATTCCGCAGCCGGTCACTGTGAGGGTGGTCTATTCTCCATCTCCCGCGCGTGGCGCAACCCATGCGCCCCACCGTCTCCTGTCCAGTCTGTGTTGGTGTGTTCCGGTGTTAGCCTCCCCTTGGCGTTCTTTGGTGCTTTCCCCTTTCCCTGGCCCTCAGCCATGGGCTCGGGTGTGCGCGCGCTAGGGATGCTGGGTGTGAAATGCAGTAGCCGAGAGGGGAAGTGGGGTAGGCTAGTGGTGTACATCGATTTGCATGACCCAAACTTCGTCTGCTTACAGGAGCTCTTGGTGGACCTTGACCCGGCTACGCCCATGGTGCCGCCGTATAGAGTCCTCTCAGGTGACACTTTTCGGGGTGCCGGTGTGGCGGTACTGGGCCATATGCGGAGGGCGGGCCGTGCAACCATACAAGTCGGGAAGGAGAGGCATGCACTGGGTGTAGGTGGCAAGCCGGAGACAACGCAGTAGTGTTCTGCCCACTTCCCCCCCAAGATGGACCCAAAGGAGCGCGGGCGCATATGCAAAGAGGTTGTGGAGCTCCTCGAGCGCTCCGGGTCCATATTCAAGTTACGCTAGGGCGACCTGAATTGGACGTCGGATCGGGCGGGTGAGGCGATGGTCTCCCAAGGCTCTGGCGCTTGGAGGGCCCTGGGCGTCCATGGTGTGCCCCTATCCCCCTGGGTCCCCGACGAGGATTGCACCGCTAGGGTCGGGGCACATGTTCCCCAGCTAACGGACTAGCTGTTGTCGCACACGAAACACCCCGGTCACTGCTCGGTGATGTGAAGTGTAGTCCGGCTTCAACAGTCACCTAGCAACGCTGGTCCACATTGGGGTCTAGTTGGAGCTCCTCCGACCATGGGACCCCACTGCACGGCGCTTTCTCTTCCCCCTCGCGTGCGAGTGGGATCTTGCGCTCTCCTTGCTCGCGTGCACGGTCATGCTACATTGGGTGCACATGGGCGAGTGGGATCCGGATGCTATCCTGCACCTGTGCTCGTATGCGATGAACTCCTTCCTATCGTTGTGCCGGCCCACTCGGGAGGCGGGTGCACAAGACGTAGCAGTGCCCCTCCCCTCGCCCGTCAATATCGACTCCCCGGCAGCGGCTCAGAGCAGTGGTGGAGGGAGCGCAACGCGCTCGCGTTTGCCAAGACCTTGGGCGTCTCCCAAGGGCCAACGAACGGGGTCTCAGTCACTTAGTTGACCTCTAGGCAGCTAAGGGTCAAGGACCGGTGGTTCTAGCTGGTGCACAAGGTCAGCCTTGAGTCATTCTGAGAAAGGCTGCCTTTGTGGCGGAGATGGAGCGCCAGGCCTCGGGCACGCACCATGCAAAGGAACGTCTGGGCTATGACCTGCAACGTTTCCAAACTGGCATTGCCCTATGTCTTGATTTCCCCCCTGATTAGCAACACTTCCGCTCCCAGATGTGGGTCCTCGGGCTGGTCGCTTGGGGGATTGCCGCCTTCGAGTTGGCGGGACAGGTGCCGTGTTACCGGGACTTCCGGGACGGTGTTGCCCTAAGCACCTCGCACGCCACATCGACGGAGAAGCTACCACCGTCCCATGTGGCGCGCATGTGTGACAATGTGTGGCTTCCCCTGTGCTAGCTGCTACAATTTTGGGGGTCGGGTGACTGGCAACTGCTGGAGGTCTTGCACCTATGCCTAGTCAAAGTCTTCCCCGGTGGTGCTTGAAGAACAACAAGCTTATCCTACTGGAGCCCTACCTCTGGAAGCTAGAACCGGCTTCAACGTCTTCTCGTCTTTTGCCTCCGGGGCTGCCCCATCGCCCGTGTTGTGCGCCCTGGCCTCTTGGCTTATCCACCCTCTATGTGGGTGACCGGGATGAGAAAAATCCTTTCTGCAATACCGTCCGCTCGGTCTTGGGCGCTGCCTGCTCGTCCCTAGGTATTTTGCTCATCGCGCAATGAGCGGAAGCTTTCTTTTGGCCATTCCACGTGCCCATTGGAGCTCGGCCGCCCGTACCGCATGGCCCATGGGGGGGGGTCAGGTGGACAATATGGGGGTGGAACTCTACGGGTGTGCAGACAACGCCTACTAGAGATTCAATCAGGGAGTCGCTGATGCCGCGGTTAAGCCCTCTAACTTTCTCCCGCTTGCCTCCCCCTCCGACCCCTATGTCTCCGTGCGTCCTGCAATGCCGGTGTGTGCGTCTTGGAGGTGTCCTTCCGCGATGACCACCGCCTGTTTGGCAAGACACCCGAGGGACTCGACCGTGTGCTTCAAGCCAGCTGTCACGCATGCCGGCCGAAAGGCGGCACGCCTAATGCGGTCAAGCTAAAAGGCTTAAGCCTCTAGCAGGAAATGGGTGCCATCCGCTGTGAGCCCGGGGTGTGGGACGCTTTCGTGGGTCTGGTGGGGTGGGAGAGTGAGGGCTTGTCGATGACGGGGATCTACCTTGTGCAGTCCCAAGCCCCGATTGACAAACTTGGACGCATGGTGCAAGGTCTCTATCGTGTACATCGTGCGCTGAGATCCCTCCAGCCCTCGTGGATGCTGGTGCTTTGTAAGGTTCCTGTGTACACCCTATCTTATGTTGCTTACGCGTTCAAGGTAGTGGCCGCCGTACCGGCGTAGGTGGTGCAGACCCGGCGCTTGCTCAAGCAGGTAGTCCTGGCTGCCCCGTCCCAGCCGCTTCGCGTCTCAAACATTGTGCTGTATGTTACACTTGAGTCCTTCGGCTTTAGCGTGCCCGATGTGCTGTCCCGCTTTTGCCTTTGTCAAGTGCGCGGGCTTGGTTCTCGCCGTGAACAGCCAAGATGCCTTGGCCAAGGAGAGTGCCCGGTCCATTTGGTCGGTGCCCACCTTGCGCGTGTTGTGTTTGTCAGACCCGTCATGTGTTGCTTGGAACCGTGGCGGAGTACTCTCCGTGTGTAATCTGTGTGGCCACACTCAGTGACGCACCGGTGTGGTGCGAGCGCGGTCCGGTTGAGCTACACGGCCTGGTTGATGTGGTCACGGATGGGTCCCCGGATGGGGACAAGGTGTGCTGGTCGGCGGTTGTTGTCTCATTCAAGGGTGTTGCCGCGGAAACCTGGTCTGGGTGTGTTTGGTTCGTGCGTCATTGTGGGTGGCAAAGTGGTGAGGCGCTGGCGCTAGCACAGTATGAATCCCGGACTGACAAGCTTCGAGGCATATAGCAGCGTCTGTATCGTGGGCTCAGGTCCGTCCACCCCTCATGGATGCTCGTGCTGCGCATGGTTGTTGCCTACTCCCTAGGCATTTTGGCTGCTCCGGGCTAGAAGCAGCCCGCGCACTTGGCGAAGGCGAAAGCGAGATAGCACGTCGGACACACCGAAGCCCGATGACGCAAGTGTACCAGACAGTGCAACGTTTGGGACGCGAAGCGGCTGGGACAGGGCACCCACAGCTACCTGCTTCAGCAGGCGCCGGTTTTGCACCACGCATGCCGGCTGGATAGCCATTGCGTTGAACGCATAACCAGCCCAAGACTGGCCAAGGAGAGCGCCCGGTCCCTCTTGTCGGTGCCCACCTTGCGCGTTGGGTCTCTCAGACTTCTCATGTTTTGATGGTACCGTGGCGTAGTACTCTCTATGTGTAGTGTGTGTGGCCACGCTCAGTGACGCACCCGTGTGGTGTGAGCGTGGCCCGGCCGAGCTAGACGGCCTGGTTGATTTGGTCACGGGTGGGTCTCGAGATGGAGACAGGGTGGGCTGGTCGGTGATGGTTGTCTCTCCCAAGGGTGTTGTGGCGGAAGCCTGGTGTGGGTGTGCGCTGGTTGGTGCCTGATTGTGGGTGGCAGAGTGGTGCGGCGCTAGCACAGGCACAATCGAAAGCCCGGACTTACAATCTGCGACACATGGAGCAGTGTGTCTATTTTTTGCTGTCTGCGTTCATGTCCCTCCACCCCTTACGGATGCTGGTGCTGCATATTCCTTTGTCTACCACGCGCAGAACGGAATCAACTTTTTTTGTTCGTCCAAAATGAATCCAAAAAGTTTTGTTGTTCCGGGGGGTTTTCAAACGTGCCGGATGTCGTGGAAGCATCCGTTTTGTTCATTTCCACCAGTTTCCATGTGAGAAGCGTATCGTGGTGTTGCCTCTACCTTGGCTTTCGTGCTCCGTGTGCCGCGCTCGTTACGCGTGTTACGTGTTCTAAGCGTTCGATTCTAGGTGTGCCTCTTGAAACCGAATAACAGGTGTTGCATATCCGTGCAAGGCGTGTTCTGCGTGCCGCGCGTAACGAACACCATGCTTCTGGACCCCGGAACCCATGTTTTGCGCGAGCTACGCGTCCTCCTGTACCTCAGCCCTTTCTTTATGCCTGCACCCCTTTTCCCGGACAGCCACAAGCAGTGGCTTGCCAAGGGGGGCCACCTGGGCAGTTGGGGGAGCGCGGCCACGCTGAAGCACAACGCGTTCATCGTGTTCCAAATCAAATGGCAGACATGTATGTGATTGTTCAATGGGGTGGAGTACGGGTGTTGTGCCGTTTGAGGTCTCCCACGTGGATGCCGTTCGTTTCGCCTTTTTTTTTCTGCTTCTGGGGCCGTGCCACACATTTCTTCACAACTCTTAGGCGTCACAAGTTGCCCACCCTCTAGGACCCCGTATACGCGCGATTTGACAATATTCTACATTTCTACTTTGAGTATGTTATTTGACGTATGTGACCAAAGTTGTTGGCAGAGCTGTGTGACACCCGTTGAAATACGTGTTGATGTGTTAGCCTTGTGTATCCCAGTCTTCTAGTGTGTTGTATTTGACGTTTTTCTGAAGCTGGCCGAAATTTCGGCCAGGTTTTGGGTAACATTGCAAACAACTATGTGTATATGCAGTTTTTGACCCTTCTGGCCGAAATTTCGGCCAGCTTTTTGGTTTCCTGTTTAATAGGCACAGCTATTTTCATTTTTCTTAGGGCTGGCCGAAATTTCGGCCAGCTTTTTGGTCTGTTCACTATTCAAGCACTTATATTCTGGTTTTTGGGTGGGCTGGCCGAAATTTCGGCCAGCTTTTCCTATTTTTGAACATGTAAGCAATTATTTCCCCTTTGAACACACCTGGCCGAAATTTCGGCCTGCTTGCAATCGTCGTTGTTCATGAGTATTACACCATACACTCCTACATAACTATTTTCTTGTCTCAGCATTGATGTCTTCTGCTATTACTGTCAATGTTGTACATGCTGCAGTTACTGGTGCTTTTGCTACTACAGCCAAAGGGCTGTTGCGAAATGCATTACGTGGTGGGACTCTGCAAAAGCTTTTGCAATTCTGCCTCTTGTTGCGGAAGCCTCGCAGGAGCCGGCACTCCCTGACACAGTTGAAGGCCGCCGCCACTGAGAAGAAGCCCCCAGGATGGTACATGACATTTTTGTCACAGTTCCATGCCCTATACTGCCTGCTGCGCCGAATGGCCCTCCCATACTCTAACTGTGGGTCTGGTTACAACTGGGGTATTATGTCCTGCCGCCAACGCCGTCAGGTAGGAGTCCTTGGTCAGTGTAACACTAAGCAGGAGTCCATTCACCATCGTGCTGGACTAGCAGCAC